>CM029013.1:93130766-94493883 GCA_016801055.1 Panax notoginseng | reverse complement strand
GAGTAAGCCCTGTCCAATTTGCTCTGTACACACCCTAAACTGAGTGTTTTTTTCATTTTCACTTGTAAGCTCATATATAGCTTCTTTTTCCGGCGGGTGCCGAGTGTTCATCCATTTCAAGTTAGTGAAGTCTTCTTGGGTAGCCCACTGTAAGCCTTCTTACACACTTTAAAGCCTTTCTCTTCATCTTGGCATACACTATTCTCTTCACATTGAGAGTCGTGTTAACGTGTGTATGCCCGAACTTCCGCTCTGTGATTTTATTTCAATTTGTATGTATGTATATATATATATATATATATATATATATATATATATATGGACTAACATTATCGAGTTATGTCACGATTG
Source organism: Panax notoginseng (assembly GCA_016801055.1). Lineage (NCBI taxonomy): Eukaryota > Viridiplantae > Streptophyta > Magnoliopsida > Apiales > Araliaceae > Panax > Panax notoginseng. The sequence goes on along the minus strand of CM029013.1, from coordinate 94,493,532 downwards.
AGCCAAGACTTATGTCTGGTGCGTTTAAATTGCTTTCGTATATATATATACTTATATATATGAACTGTGTGTCGAACTCTGTTCGATGAGCCTAGACTTATCTGGTGCATTTAATTGCTTTCGTATATATATATTAATATATAATTATATATATATATATATATATATATATATATATATATATTTATATATATATATATATATATATATATATTTACATTTCATCCCGCTTGAGTTCACTTCGTGGCGGTTGACCGTTTTAACAGCTTTCTATGCATTTCGTCGTCTGCTTGGAGTTTCCTCCGTGGCGGTTGATCGCTTTTACAGCTTTATTTATATTAATGATCCCCATGGAGATGCTTCGTGGTGGTTGATCATGTCTGTATATATATATTTACAGCTTTTATATATACATATATATATATATACATGCTTACTGCGGTTATATCAATTGCGGAATCATGTGAGCCTAGGAATCTTGTGATCACAGATTCAGTCTACTGAATCTAGATTCGGTTCCCGTGATGGACATTTTCAGCTGTAAGCAGCTTGTAAATTTTTTCACGGTGTTCGAATTTCCTCCAATGGTTTTCATACCCATGAGGAGTTCGGCACTGCTTTGTACATTATTTTCTCGAAGATGTTTCGCATCTCGAAAATAAAAGCAATCAAGCCGAACATTTAATAAAATGGAAGTATCAAAGGCCTCGATTACTATTGAGCACAGGGTTTGAAAAATCTCTTTTTACAAAACATCACTGCTATATCTTGTTAAAACTGAATTTTTACACAAATTCAAACCCTATGTATATAGGTGTGAACTTTCAAATAATAGCACTACTTTCAAATAATAGCACATTGACCCACACACATACACACATTCATATAACAGTTTCTTGAAAAGTGGCGGTCACCATGGCAACACGGATGTCAGGGGGTTCCTAACACCTTCCCTCCGCATAATCAAGTTCCCAGACCAAATGAATCTCGGTTTCACAGACCCATTTAGTAGTGTCATATCACTGGGTCAATGTGCAAACCTTTTCTCGGTTATGTTGGTAGAACCAGTTAAAAAACCAACTGGCGACTCTTATAGTCCAATCGTCGACATTATACATGTCGGGCCTTTTTCACTTGTTTTTTCAAACAAATCTCACCTAAAATGAGAACACAAAAAAATAGGTAACGAAAAGGGACAAATAAAAATTCCGATGTCGACAGGTGGCAACTCTGCTGGGGACACCAGTAAGAGGACTTAAGTCGCTATTACAAGCTTTTCAAAACTGTTATATACTTGTGTGTGGCTGTTGCATTTACATTTATGATGAATGCGTACGAATGCATATCTTTACTGCGATTAATGCTTTACACTATATCTGCCTGTGATATTAGTGCTTCGCACATATCATCATTTTCATAAACGGTGAGATACGTTGTATGTGAATGTATGTTGTGTGGTCCCTCCACCAGGAGGCTATCCTGTCGGTGTTTGATTACTGGACTCGTAGGAAGACTAATTCCGACGAGGCTCAAGAAAGGCACCACCCAAATTCGCTCCAGTTGAAAGACCGGATTAATTTTCCGTTGAGTAAATTGCGATGATTTGGGAACCTTCATGCCAAAAAGCTGCGCGAGAAACCTAAGATAGGTCAGCCTCTGATAAACCAAACGCGGAGGAAAGTCTCTTCATGCTTTCTCATTTTAAATTACTCGTAAAGTCAAATTACTTGTAATTTACATTCCATATTCATCTCCATGTAATGAGAAATATGAAGAAATATGTGCATTTATATATATTTAAATTAATATGTTATCCTGTATTACAAGCAGCTAACATCCTTTTTGCAGGACAAAATTCCTAAAACAGACACATCACATAGCATGTTAACATTTACACCCTCCCTAAAACTAAATTATGCCAGTTTTATCACAGGGAAGCATTCGGACCTATTACCCGGTCAAACTCCAAAAAGGCCGCAGGCCTACAGCCAATCATGTCTTTATCTGACCAGTCTAATCCAGTTTCTCGCGAAGAATTTGATGGATTAAGTAATCAAATTACAAATTTGGCTGTTTTGCTTAAAGAACAACATCAATCTACTCAGGGTCCAAAGATACCCATACATGCTGAATCCTCCACACAAGGGGGAACTCAAGGTTCTGATAAAGCCATTACAATACCTGAACTGCAGTTGGATACAACCAACAAAAGTCATGATGCCGCCCATCTCACAAGAGATCCAGACACTGGAGACATCAAAAAGAAAGTTCTTCAAATGGAAGAGACCCTCCGTGCTATCAAAGGAATTGGAGCACACAGAAGTGCTTCATATGCCGACCTTTGTATATTCCCTGGTGTTCATTATCCAGAAAAGTTCAAAACTCCTGACTTCAAAAAGTATGATGGGTTAGGAGATCCTTATACACATTTGAAGGTGTTCATTGGAGAACTTGGATCTTATGCAGAGGACGAGAAGCTCAGAATGCAGCTGTTCCAAAAGAGTCTGACTGGAGAAGCTCGTTCATGGTATACCAGATTAGATAATTCAAAGATTCATAGCTGGGAAGAGCTAGCTCACGCCTTCCTCACACAATACAGCTTCCAGTCTCAAATGGCTCCTAATAGGTACCAGATTACCAAGGTCAAGAAACAGTCCAATGAGTCTTTTAGAGAATATGCTCAAAGGTGGAGGCGCCTTGCTGCTCAAGTAACTCCTTCTATGACAGAGTCAGAGATGGTTATGACCTTTATCGACATACAAAAAGCTCCTTTCTATGAAAGATTCTTAGCTGGTATCGGTAAACCATTTTCTGAAATGATCAAACATGGAGAAATGAATGAGATGGGATTGAAGTCAGGAAAGATTCAAGACCTAGCCGCTCTCAAAGCTGTTGTTGAGCACATCCAATCTAGAAATTATGGAAACAACCCCCGGAGGGTCCATAAAAAGAAAGAGGAGAATGTTTCCCTGATACTGCAGGGTCAAAAAGGCAATCAGAACATGCCTATCCAGAGGAGAAATTATACTCCCTTTCCAGCACAGTCTTCAAACCCTCCAATACCAAAAGATGGAGAAGTCAAACGCCCTCGAGTGTTCACACCTCTAGGGGATTCACTCGAGAACATTCTTACTCTTCTGACAACTCAGAAGAAAATCACGCATCTTCTTCCACCAGCCCGCCCTAATGGGAAGGGTTTTAATGCTGCTCGAAAATGTGCTTATCATGTCGGGGCACCTGGTCATGATACTCAAGATTGTTGGGCCTTGAAACATAAGATCCAAGATTTAATAGACAACGGTGAGATTGTGGTCACCAAACCAGATCAACCTCATGTGCAAGACAACCCTCTTCCTTCACACAAAGAGGAAGAGGTCAACATGATTAATTGGAGCACTGGACAAAGTTCCAATTTCAACTGCGAAGAATCCCATATCATCAAAGACGGTGTTGACAAATGGGATTATGCAAAGTTCCAGTTTGCGATGGAACGAAAGATGAAAGTTCTATGCAAGCAAATTGAGCAATTGATAGAACTGATGATCTATCAGCATCAAGTTACACGCTAATTAGTCAGCCAGGAGCATGCTAGTATCCTCCCCTTGGTTATGAATATTCCATCGTCACCTTCAAAAAATGAAACAATGGAGGACAAAAAGACGAAGAGAGCGACTGCCAAAGCCCGTCGGGATTCTGCTAATAGAAGGGAATTTACATACCTGGGCCAACATATGGTGGAGATACTTCAGATGCTAATCAATGAAGGAAGAATCACTTCCCTCCTACCTCCAATCAATCCCCGTTCAGGACTGTTTAACCCAGATGGAGTATGTCAGTATCACTCCCATTCTCGCGATCACAACATGGAAGAATGCTGGACACTCCGCCACCTTATTCAGAACTTAATCGACAGCGGTGTCCTGCAACTGGCAGATAATGATACTGTGCTATTTGAGAGTGAAAATACTTGTCCCACTAAATGGAAGGGACTGATAGCAGTTATATCCTCTGAGGCCGATGAGATTGTTAAACCACTCACAATCCAGCTCAAGGGAGTTAACAATCCTTTGAAAGTGGCTGCTCTAGAGCCCTTCATTTTGCCATTCAGACCACAATATCCTATTGTCAGCTTATAGAAAGTTCCCTGGAATTATGGAGAAGCTGAAGGATCCATATCTCATACAACTGATGCAGTGTCGAAGGAAAATCCACTGTATCTTCCCCAACGGGTGATGAAGCCTGCTGTCAAATTAAAGGGGAAAATTCCCATAGAGAAGATTGAAAAATTCCACCGTGCTATGGGTCATAATGAAGTCAAGGTGGTTTTAAGCTTAAGAGAAGCTCCACATCAAATTTTAATATTAGATTCGATCTTAACTTCTGATGATCACAAGAAGATTCTACTAAAGGTTTTGGAAGAAGCCTACTTGCCAAAATCAGTGGATGTGGAAAAATTTCAACATCTGGCTGATCACATTTTTAACAACAATGTGATCTATTTAACTGATGATGACATACCGCCCAAAGGAACCAGTCATTGTAAGCCGTTACACATTGCAGTTTTGTCCTCCGCATACATGTTAGCTGGAGTATTGGCAGATGGAGGTTCGTCTCTGAATATCTGTCCTTATGCTACGTTACTGAAAATGAATGTCAATCTTCAATGAATCCGAAGTAGCCATATGATCATCAAAGCTTTTGATGGATCCCGCCGGAATTCAGTCGGAGAGATTGAGCTGCCAATTGAGATTGGTCCTCATACATTTTGTGTGTCTTTTCACGTGCTCAAAATAGATACAGAATACAACCTACTGCTAGGGAGACCGTGGATTCATATGGCTGGGGCAGTCCCCTCCACTCTTCATCAGTAACTTAAATACATTATCAACAATAACCTAGTTACAATCAATACTAAACCGGAATGCCCTCAACCGGGTGACATACCGTTCATCAGTTTTAATTTTGATGTTGAGCCGGTCAGTTTCCACACTTCGGAAGTAAGCAACCCAAAATATCATACAATTGGGACACCATTTCCCATACCCAAGATTTCTGCAGAAATGATGGCAGCTACTCAAGAAATGATGTCATGGGACACCAGCCGGGACAAGGGCTGGGAAAAAGTCATCAGGCTATTAAGCACCCGATTCAAGTGTCTAGTCAAACTGGGATAGCCGGACTAGGCTATGCTGCCAGTACCAGTTCCAAGAATCCACATAAGCATAAGCAGATTCCTTCCACTTCATACGCACGGTTATTATTGCCACCTGCAAATCCAGAGTCCTCACAATCTCCGATAAAGGTGCCAGTCAACGTAATGTCTATGTTATTTCCTAAGCCGATACCAGTAAAGGAGAAGGAAGTCTTTGTTCTAGATCCCAAGGTGGAAAGAGAGGAATGGAGAATTAAACAAGACATCGTCAGAATGATGTCAGGTGTACGCATCATTGTCCATGATGAACATACTAACAGATATACCCCAACGATGATTGCCCAGACATAATGGTCATCATTCAGGAGGAGGACGATGACAGCCCTTCCATTATTGCAGTCCCCTAGGACTTTTCCCTTGCCAATTGGAGTAGCACTCCTTGCAATGGTCGACAAGGGTAAAATGGGCAGGACTTCTTTTTGCCCTGTAGATATCATAACTGCTTACTTTTCTGTATAGTATTAGCAGTTGTTTTGTCCGTACATGCTAACATTGCATATGATTAAACAGTTTCATATATATTAAGTGAAAGCATATTTTGTTTCAGGACTCTGAACTTAGATGTGCCTGTACTTGCTGATAAGATGTTTCTTCTCCACAAGGATTATAACTTTGATGAAAAGTTGGACTCAGACTTACTGGAAATACAAGAGGACATTGAGGTGCCTCCGGAGATCAAAGAATGGGTCGAAGACAAACATAAACCCAACCTTGATCAAACCACCTCCTTCAATCTTGGAACCTTAGAAAACCCTAAGTTAATCCAGATTGGTTCAGACCTTACCCCAAACCAGAGGAATGATATGGTTACGCTACTAACCCAATTCCAAGATGTGTTTGCATGGTCTCATGAAGACATGGTGGGTTTGTCCACCGACATTATCCTTCATCGCCTTCCCATCAAAGAGGAATTTAAGCCAGTCAAGCAGAAACTCAGGCGAATGAAGCTTGAGTGGAGTTTAAAGGTGAAAGAAGAAATTGTGAAACAATTTCAAGCTGGTTTTATCATGGTGTCCACATATCCTGAATGGATATCCAACATCATGCCAGTGCCTAAGCCTGGAGGAAAGGTGCGAGTTTGCGTGGATTATCGGGATCTGAATAAAGCTTGCCTTAAGGATAGCTTTCCCGTGCCTTTTATCCACATTCTCATTGACAATACTGCTCAATACGACATGTACTCCTTCGCCGATTGCTTTGCGAGGTACCATCAGATCATGGTTGCTGAGGAGGATCGTGAAAAAATTGCTTTCATCACGCCTTGGGGAACCTTTTGCTACAGAAGGTTGTCTTTCGGCCTCATCAATGCCGGAGCTACCTATCAGAGAGCTATGATAGCTCTTTTCCACGACTTAATGCACAAAGAGATAGAGATTTACGTGGATGACATCATCGTCAAATCCTGGAAGGAGGAGAACCACTTAGATCATCTCAAAAAGCTTTTCAATAGGTTGCGTAAGTACAACTTGAAGTTGAATCCAGCCAAGTGTGCCTTTGGCGTTAAATCAGGCAAGTTGCTAGGATTCCTAGTCAGCCATAAAGGAATCAAGCTGGATCCCTCCAAAATCCAAGCCATTACGGAAATTCCCATTCCTCAGATAGAGAAGGAAATACGGGGATTTTTGGAAAGAGTCAACTTAATTAGTAGGTTCATTTCTCAACTCATAACAACCTGTGAGCCTATCTTCAAGGTGTTAAGGAAGAACTCCTCCATGAAATGGAATGACGAGTGCAAGAAAGCTCTCCTTACCATCAAAGAGCAGCTAGTTAAAGCTCCTATTTTGGTACCACCCAGGGATGATGTTCCCCTGTTCATGTACCTGTCCATAAGTGACAATGCCATGGGCTGCATGCTGGGTCAGAAAGACGATAGAGACCGAGAACTAGCTATCTATTACCTCAGCAAAAGATTCAGCAGCAGTGAACACAAGTACACTCTGATCGAGAAGACTTGTTGTGCTTTAGCATGGTCTACCATGAGGTTACAACATTACCTCCATGGGCACACAACTCATCTCATATCCCGCGTGGATCCTCTCAAGTATGTGTTCAGTAAACCCATACTGAATTGTCAACTGTCCAGATGGTAGTTGATTCTGCAATAATTTGACATTGTTTACGTGACGCAAAAGTCCATTAAAGGTCAAGGAATTGTGGATCAACTGGCCGCCGCACCTTCAGGGGATTTCAAACCCTTGGAAACATACTTCCCCGATGAAGGGGTAATGACAATTCAGCAACACCATCAATAAAAATACATGTTAAATATGGAACATGTATTTTGATGGAGCTGTTAATATGGAAGGTTCTGGAGCTAGAGCAGTTCTGGTATCCGGTACGGGGGAGCAGTATCCCGTCGCCGTCAAATTGCAGTTTATCAGCACCAACAACACATCTTAGTATGAAGGCTGTATCATGGGGCTAAAACTTGGCCGTTCAATGGGCATCAGGCAATTAACTGTCTTTGGGGATTCAGAATTGGTAGTCAAACAATTCACGAGAATCTATCAAACCAAAGAGCTACGTTTGTTGCCTTACCATCAGCAAGTTTTACAGATGGCTTCGGAGTTTGAAGAGATCTCCTTTATACACATTCCTCGTAAAATGAATGACTTCGCAGACGCATTAGCAACTTTAGCCTCCTTGATCCATATACCTGACAAAGAACACATGCCAAGCGTCACATTTGCCCTGCAAAAGGCACCAGCCTATGGGAACTATGTTGGAGAAGTATCGGATGAGCTACCTCCCATCTAATAACCTTGGTATCAGCATATCAAGGAGTACTTGCGAGATGGATCTACACCCGCTGAGGCGAGCCTGACTGAACAAAGGCGGATTCATTGATTTGCTGTAAAATTTTACCTGAGCGGAGATGCACTCTACAAGAGAGATGCAGGATTAGGTCTCCTCAGATGCCTAGACATTACTAGCTATCTCTCAAAGCTGACTGCGATGATCACGTCAAGAGATGTTATCAATGTCAAATTCATGGAAATGCTATCCACGCCCCTCCACGGGAGCTCCACAATATGAGCTCACCTTAGCCCTTCTCAATATGGGGAATGGACGTGATCGGGCCCATCGAGCCCAAAGCCAGTAATGGACATCGCTTCATCTTCACCATAATTGACTACTTTACTAAGTGGGTAGGAGCAGCCTCCTTTCCCAGGGTTACCGAAGAAGTCATCATTGCTTTCCTTAGAAACAATGTCATTTGTCGATACGGACAACCAGAGGTAATTGTATCCGATACTGCTAAGAACCTCAACAACAAAATGATGGAGGAACTATGCAGTAAATTCCACATCAAATACCTTAACTCCGTCATCTACCATCCAAAGATGAATGGTGCTGTTGAAGCGGCTAACAAAAACATCAAGAAGATTATGCAAAAGATGTCCGCCAACCACAAAGGATGGCCTGACTTATTGCCTCTTACTTTGTTAGCCTACAGAACATCAATGCACACTTCAACTGGGGCAACCCCCTACGCAATAACCTATGGGATGGAAGCAGTACTCCCCATAGAAGTAGAAATGGAATTCCTTAGAGTGTTGATGGATGCTCAGCTGGATGAGGATCAATGGGTACAAGACAGGTATCACCAATTGTCTCTAATAGATGAAAGGCGAACCGCGGCTATCTTCCATGGTCAGTTATATCAACAAAGGATCGCCCGATCCTACAACAGAAAAGTTTGGCTACGGCAGTTTAAACAACATGACTTGGTTTTGAAGAAGATCATCGATAACCAAGATCAGTCCAAGGGAAAATTCACTCCTAACTGGGAAGGCTCATTTATTATCAAGGAGGTATTGACATGAGGTGCTCTCAGATTGCAGGAAATGGACGGCGATGAATTTCCACAGCTTATCAACTTGGACAACGTGAAATGGTACTATGTCTGAAGTTACCATCAAGCAAACATCCTGGTGTTGGATCATCAGATCACCCATCATTCCAGTTCTTTAACCCTTTACCACATACAACTCTTTTCCATACTTTTCCCCTCAGGGAAACATACTCTTTAAGCCATGCCGTCTAAAAGTGCCAATCGGTCTCAAGTGTGACATGAACCACATGTATAGCATGACCAAACTGCCCGTAAATACTCATGTCGGATAAGTGCAGCAGTATGTAGCTGACCTCAATGTTGCAGCTATAATCATCGGTATGATGGTACGAACCTCCCTAAGAGCTCTCACCGCCATGATAACTCCTATGTCCAACTCATCCATATACCGTGACATGTAGACATATGACAGTACACATAATAGCAGTACATCAACCCTGGCCAGACGCCAATGATATTCTGGTGTGGTGAAATCCCCGGAATGTCATCTATAACTATCCTCAGAGCCAAATATGTCAAACAGAAAATGCTGGGATATAATGTGGCCAGATGTCAGCTCATCCTGCACCACCCTACGCCTCAATCCAGTGAAGGTCATGAACCGTCGACTCATGTCCCCTAAAGCCATATGCACGCAAGGTCTGTCCAGTGGTAGCATCATCAACCGTGCATACTCCTCCAGAGTGGGAGTCAACTCATGGATCCTGTGCTCTAACATGCCCTCCACGAATCCTGTGGGAACCTGAAACATCAAAAGGGTCATGGTATGCTGCAACAGCTGATCTACGGTCACCCTATCTGAGGGTGACATACTATCATACCAGTATCTCAGACGGGATGCCACCAATAATGGCGAGGTGTGATCTATGTGGCTGACTGTCGAAGATGACATCTATGTGGGTCGTATCATAATACCATCTAGGGGTCAATGCTGAATATCTCTAGACATACATACATATGCATAACATGATACATGCATAACAGATAATAGATGGCAATATGATATAGGGAATGGAAAAACTGTACATACATTCCTAAGTATATCATCATCTAATACATCATCTCTGTATAACTAAAAATACAGGAAAATAGGGCACAGCCACCCAATAGCTAACAGAGGCCTATCAAAAGAGGTTACAAGAATACACATCAGAAGATGACAATGGTGTCAATATCTACATCATCAATCCTGTCCACCTGATGTAACTCCTCCTGAGTCACTGGATCTCTATCAACAGGGATGTCAGGCCTATACAAAGGAGGATTTGCGCCGGTAAAGCCAAATAGCTCATCTGAGGGGCCAGCTCCTGCGCTGGAAGGATTAAACGAATCTGCCTCTGCCGGATCTCTACCTAAATACCGGATAAAGAAATGTGCCCGGTCCAGTCGCTGGGTTAAGCTGTCAATCTGTGTCACATGAGTCGGATCTCGGACACAGGCTAGCCAATCAGTCATCATCGCGGATCCTGGAACCATATCCCCCATGAATTGAGTGGCGAGGGTCTGGGCTCCAATAGTGCGAGGGATCCACCAATACTGGAATACATCCTGAGTGCAAGGACCCTCTGACAATACAAAACCGTCAACACCCAACAATGGGATATCAACAATGGGTGACTGTGACACAGGCCAATAACGCCTAGCAGGAGGCAAGATTGGTATACGGATCTCTCTTGTGGTGCTCTTAATAACACGCTCTCCTAGATAGAGCTCCCATCCTCTATCTTTGAAGAGAGGAACCCTACGAGTGGAAATCACATACCCGACACCAGTCGGGTACCCATCCTCAAATCCAACGGCCAAATGCTCCCCATAATATGGAATCCATGTGATGATATCCGCTGTCAACAACTCCAACTGTAGGCGACAATGAGTGAAACCCTCAGCTATAGGGACCTCCACCAGTATGGAATGATTCCATCGTCGTCTTCGTGGGTAGGTATCCAATCCTAACACACTCACTAGACGTAAACATGGGAGCCTCTTATAAGCCCAAAATTGCCAACACAAAGGCAAATATCTGCTGTTAGTTAACACTCTTAACCTGTACATGGTAAATGATAAGAGAAATACTTACCATCAGAAATGGGTAAAATCCTAACCAAGCCTAAGTCAAGCCCTACGAACGCATACGCATACCCTTGAGAAAATAGGCAAAGGTGTAGGAGCCCCAATCATACTCTCCAATACCGTCCACATGTCGAGTGGCGCTAATCAAAGTGAACGACACCGTAGAAGAGTTATCTGCTATGAAGCAGCCCCTAATGGTCATCAGTTCGAAGAATGCGATCCCTGACTCTGACATCATCTGGTATGGACTCACTCAATAGCCCACTCATAGCATCTACACTCAAAGGACCTGCACGGACAGTCCTACCCTTGAGTGCCTTTGTCAGAACTCCTAACAAGGATCTGACAGTAGTCGGGGTAATATTCGTCGTACAAGGCACTGGGGCCCCTCCAAACTCCATACATGCGATAAACTGCCAATCCATCGGCGTCATCATCACCACATAGTCCATTAAATAGAGAGACTAGGTCTAGTGAAACCAGCGCTCAGACAATACCCGGAGGTAACCCCAGGGACAATGGCGGGGAAGGATGGAAAAAAATGCTCCAAATCCCCAGTCATGCACAATCGCTCTATAATCAAGATGAAGCGCCTGGTACATGGAGTGAATGTTGAACCAGTTCCCTCGAGGCTATGTAAAGTCGGGAACCTGCAAGATGTAGATCTACATCAGAATCTTTACTCCACATCAATAGGATAGAAAGAAGATTAAGATCTAATGTTATACCTCGTTGGGATGCAAATACATCGAGGGATGTCTGCTGAAATCACCTAGAAGCTCTGGGTTTGCCACCTGAATACTCGGGAGGTCCCTAGGAGGAACATGCGCAGCAGGAGCAGGGTCCGCAACCTGAACATCCTCCTCATCATCCTCAACGTCCGGTACATCAACCCGGACTAGACGTATCACCGCCTCCACCAACCGACGAGGCTGTCTAACGGAACAGGGTCGAGGCACTTCAGAAGCCCTCCTCTATACACTAGAAGTGGTCCTGCGGGAACTACTCAGCTGATCCAGATCCATAATATCTGGACAACAAGTCTCTAAATCACCTCAGAAAGGGTGTGGAATTTTTGAACCTGGAGCTTTTCAAAATGCATTTAATGATTATACGCATGCATGCATCATTTTAACATACATCTACAGTAGAGTTAAAAATACATGACTATTCAATTCCTACATTTTGGAAAACTTTTGCCATAGTTTCCTTTATAAATAGGACTATCCACATGCACATAGGCATGACTAGGTGGCCATTCAGTAGCACACCTGCCCACAGTCATACTATATGCATTAAATGTCAAAGTCATCAATCCATATGGGTAGCCTAATTACCAGGATTACTTTGCTTTTTTACCTATGCTCATTTGTCCTCAAATAGGATAAGAAATAGCAAAAAAAGGGTGCCAATTTGACTGTCTCAAAAGTCAAATTTTTTCACATCATTATGTTCAGCATGATTTAATACTAACGTTTACTATGTTGAATATTTTTTATCAAGTCATTTGAGCATACATAATCATTACTATGTGCTTAGATGCATTCCATGTGATAAGTCATTTTCCAACGGATAAAAACTGGAAAAGATTACTTGCATACGTTACCAGGACAGTGTAGAACACTTGTACAGTGATAGAATTTGTAGAAAGACGTCCGAACTCAGCAAATCGGAAGAAGAGCTCTCAGATTTCCTTCACGGCGCAACTTGAAAATGACTTATGAAAGCAACCTGCAGGATTTTAACATCCACGGTTGGTCGTAGATCCATCTGCAGCTGCAGCAGGTGTACCTGTGGCACCCCTTCGTGGGTCCCACGCCTCCGGCTCGGTCCAGATCGAGTTGCAAAGGAGTTCTCACAAGCTAAAAAGGCCAAATCAGGGATAAAAACGCTACACGATTGAGCAAAATAGCCTGAAACCCTAGTTTTTCTGGACCCAACTATGATTTTCGTTGGTATTCGCCCAAACACAGGGTTTACTATACCGATTATATAAGTCATTGCAATTCAAATTTGGTAATACCGTACAGAGGTCCAATGTCGTCAATACAGGGTTGTCACCCTAATCTTTTCAAAAACAGTTCCCCGACAGGGGTTACAACGTAATCTCAAAAAACAGATCCCCAGCAGGGGTTACAACACATGGTTATCTATCCAAAAATAGATCCCCAGTGGGGGTCACAATGTATATCATCCGTTGACACACACATCAGCGATGATCAAAGAGTTCCCCGGCGGGGGTTACAACGCATGTTCTGCTGATACACATATCAGCAAGGATCAAACAGGCCCTCGGTGGGGGTTACAACGCATGTTTTCCGTTGATACACATGTCAGCGAAGGTCAAGTAACCTTAACGTCAGTTCAGCCGTTGGCAAGTAAACCCAACGTTGCATCTGAAGCCATCCGATGATTGCATCAGTTGATACACACATCAACAAAGTCCAAGCAACCTTGGCATTTATCCCCAACAGGGAGTTCATCCGTTGATATACACATCAACAGAGGATCAAATGTATCCCCGACGGGGGTTACAACGTGTGTTCAACCGTTGGTTCACACGTCAACGAAGGTCGGGCAGCCCTGACAACATATATTGTTGGCAGTAAATCCAACAGAACATTGATATGTCCTGGTAATACAAACCAGGGAGGATCAACATCACCGAGGAGGATCAATGATGAAATATGTTATACACATCCTTAAATAGACAAAGTTTTATCCCCACAGATCTCTTGCACACGAGAGGCACATCTTTGGAGTAAAGTCTGTATTCAGGATTAAGGACTTTGGTGATAGCCCCAACGTCAACATCCTGATAGGTTTGGATCATACATCCAAGCTTGTCATCCTTACCATCACCGGTAGAAGCAACAGGGAGCCGACAATCATCCCCAGCATATTAGAAAGAAATTCATATATATCATACGCTTGCATCATATTGCTCCATATTGCATCATGTTTATCTTGTTGCATTTCAAGTGTCTAGGATTCTTTATCATATCCATGCCATTGCATTGCATGAATATGATAAAGAGGGGCATCTGTAGACACTCAAAATTTTCTGCATACCTGTTACTGATATTAACAGAGGGCAGATTCATCTTTCAGACATAATCCGGATACTACTGGAAGCTCAGTTTCAACCCCAGAACACACACCGGGAGTAACAGTTCCAACCTCGGCGATAACCCCGAGGCTTGTAATTCCAACACCAAAAATTCCATCGGAGAAGACCGATTCATCCCGGAGATAACCCCAAGATGTTCAGCCTCAGTCCCAATATTGAGAATAGCAAATTTCAACCTTAGAGATAACCCCAAGGAAGGCAGTTGCAGTTCTGGAGATAACCCCAGAAATACTTACTTCAAATGCTTATAATCAGCTTCAACCTCGGTGCTTACACTGAGGCACTCAGTACAAGACCTGACAATAACACCAGGAAGACAGGCACACCTCAGAGATGACACTGAGGACCTTCAACATTTGCAGCAGTCCAATCTCAGCGATAACCCTGAGCAACGTCTGTTTTATCAGCCCAAACTGAAGATAACCTCAGTGAGGGGTAAAGTCATCATCTTGCCACCTTGACGCCACATCACACCATCTCAACATTTTATACATATATTTCTACACAACAATGTCCCACAAGAACCAAGGAAGTTCAATCCCGAGTGACTATTACGCAGGGTAACAGATAGAATTTGAAGTTGGAAGACCAGGGGGCATCGTCCCATCTTCCTGACTTTGTACAACCTCTAATCCCATGTCATTTCATAACTCTTGATAACGGCAGTCTGAAATAGGTCTTACATACCTCAGTCGGATGCCCGGATTGCAATTTTGAAAGTTTGAACGGACATCACGTTGCACGCTTTCACGTACTTCGAGATGGCAGGACTCGTGAAGCCCGAGGCACCCCGGGCAGCCTCAGGTACACCTGCGACCGAGCCGCAGGTCCCCCCTCTATAAATAGAGGGCTTGGGGTGGCCATTTTGGAAAAAAAAAATGGCAAGGAAGCCCTATCCAATTTGCTCTGTACATAACCCAAACTGAGTGCTTTCTCATTTTAAACACTTGTAAGCTCATATATAGCTACTTTTTACAGGCGGGAGCCGAGTGTTCATCCATTTCAAGTTATTGAAGTCTTCTTTGGCAGCCCACTGTAAGCCTTCTTACACACTTTAAAGCCTTTCTCTTCATCTTTGTACACACTATTCTTCACATTAAGAGTCGTGTTGCGTGTGTATACCCGAACTTCGGTCTGTGGTTTCATTTCAGTTTGTATATATATATATATATATATATATATATATATATATATGGACTAACATTATCGAGTTATGTTCCGATCGAGTTATATATACTTATGTCTGGTGTGTTTAATTGCTTTCGTATATATATATATATATATATATATATATATATATATATGAACTGTGTGTCGAACTTGTTCGATGAGCCTAGACTTACGTCTGGTGCGTTTAATTACTTTCGTATATATATACTTATATATATGAACTGTGTGTCGAACTTTATTTGATGAGCCTGGATTTTACATCCGGTGCGTTTAATGCTTTAATATATATATACTTATATATATTAACTGTTGTTGGACTTTGTTCGATGAGCCTGGATTTTATATCCGGTGCGTTTGCATGCTTTTATATATATATATATATATATATATATATATATATATATATATATATATATATATATATATATATACATTTCGTCCCTTCTGGAGTTTACTTCGTGGCGGTTGACCGTTTTTTACAGCTTTCTGTGTATTTCGTCCCGCCTGGAGTTTCCTCCATGGCGGTTGATCGCTTTTACAGCTTTATTTACATTTACGATCCCCCATAGAGATGCTTCGTGGTGGTTGATCATGTCTGTATATATATATTTACAGCTTTTATATATATACCTGCTTACTGCGTTTATATCAATTGCGGCATCATGTGAGCCTAGGAATCATGTGATCACAGATTCAGTCTACTGAATCTAGATTCGGTTCCCGTGATGGACATTTTCAGCTGTAAGCAGCTTGTAAATTTATTCACGGTGTTCGAATTTCCTCCGATGGTTTTCATACCCATAAGGAGTTCGGCACCGCTTTGTACATTATTTTCTCGAAGATGCTTCGCATCTCGAAAATAAAAGCAATCAAGCCGAATATTTAATAAAATGGAAGTATCAAAGGCCTCAATTACTATTGAGCACAGGGTTTGAAAAACCTCTTTTTACAAAACATCACTGCTATATCTTGTTAAAACTGAATTTTTACACAAATTTAAACCCTATGTATATAGGTGCGAAGGAGGCATAGCACTACTTTCAAATAACAGCACATTGACCCACACACACACACATTCATATAACAGTTTCTTGAAAAGTGGCAGTCAATGTGGTAACACGGATGTCAGGGGGTGCCTAAGACCTTCCCTCCGCATAATCAAGTCCCCGGACCAAATGAATCTCGGTTTCACAGACCCGTTTAGCAGTGTCATATCACTGGATCAATGTGCAAACCTTTTCTCGGTTGTATTGGTACAATCAGTTAAAAAATGAACTGGCGGCTCTTATAGTCCAATCATCGACATTATACATGTCGAACCTTCTTCACTTGTTTTTTTAAACAAATCTCACCTAAAATGAAAACACAAAAAAACATGTAACGAAAAGGGACAAATAAAAATCCCGACGTCGACAATTATTATTATAAGTTGTTTAAATTAACTAAACTAAAGTTATTAATCAAACTAAAGGTGTGACATGAAACTATATATTATAATATTATTAAAATAATCTAGTTGGGGGTTTTGGTGTGTGGCCAAACATGGTCTTGTGACCTTTGGTTTATTTAACTGACGCCTTTTATTTTCTTAACTGATAAGTACGTGCCATATCAGTTTATGTTTCACGCATTTTATTTTGCTAAGGAGAAATAACAGAGTAGTGAGAGAGACAAACACAGAGGAGATGGTGAGTGAGAGCTTGAGAGAGTTTCTATGAGTGTCAAGTGGAAGAGAAGGATTGGGTAATCGTTTTGCTAAATCAAGGTATAAACTATTCTTAATTTTAACTCTTAATTCTAGTACTATGTATTTTATATGATTTGGAAATCACGTGAATTGTGGTAGATGTATGATCATATAGTGTTGCAAAATCTGTTAATCATCATGTATACTTGATACTTGTTTGTCAAATTCGTGAGAAATTGGTTTATAGGGAGAAGAGTAAAATGGCAGTGTTTATATTTTTCCATATGACTTGTGTAAAGTGCCAATTTTAGTGGCTAATTCGTATGCTAAACTACAAATTGAGTCTTATTTATGCTAGTTCGTTTAAAAACAAAGAGAGTGTAGTTTGAACGAAGTAATTTGGTGAAAAATTGAGATTTCAGTGATGATTTTTGGGAAGAAACTCAAAAATAGAGTTTTCATGAGAAAACATGAAATTCAAGGAATTAAAATAGTTTAAAGTGTTGTTAAATTGTTCTAAGTGGTTGAATATGTTAGCAATCATGTTTATGATAGTTTTATATTTATTGTATGTGTTAATTTCACTGTTTGGTGGGTGAAATTCGTGTTAGTTGGGCTAAAAACGGAACATTGTTGCTGCGTTTCTGGTTCTGTCTGTGCACTAGCGCAGCTGCGCCATACCCTGATCTGAGGCAGTGAAGTCTGCTTATTTGCAGGTCATGATTTATGGTTTTATGTTGGTTAAACATGCATGCTAATGATGTTAAGACATAATATAAGATATAATAACAGATTGTAATGTGTTGTAATGCAAAGTGTAAAGATTTTAAATAATTATTTAAATAAGTTATGAAATGAAACCGAATGTGATGTTTTCAAAGTTAGATATGAACGATTAAGTTATGTTGGATCGTAATGAGATTTCAGATTCGTTAAGTATGTTAACCTACATGGTTAAGTGCTAGGTTAGGGTTATGACCTAAATGATGGTATAAACCATAAAGCTAGTGTTCATACAACTAATTGTTGTTGCGATTTCATTGATATATGTAGGGTAATTGGAGATTATTTTACACTTGTGTAGCTTACATACAAGGCAAGTTTCTAAACCTTAACTCTTTACATTGAGCAAGCTTTCTAACTTCATTCTTTTCATATTGAATGCAAGCTTCTAAACCTTACCTCTTTTTATTGAGCAAGCCTAGTCTATCTTGCATATGTTGTACAAGCTCTTGTAACCGAATTTGTTACCTCGAGCGAGTTTTATTTTCTAAATCTTGATATTATTATTCAAAGCATATATTGTTCTAATACATTGATTCAAATGAGATTGTTCTAACCCTTTTGGATATAGCACTTTGCATGTGTATCATGTTTATTCAATTATATTGTTGATATCCGATCTTTGACTTTGATAACCTTGTTCAGTTATACACTCTTGTATTAAACCTTCAAGTAGCAAGCAAACCTTTATTGATGGAATTTGAATAGTGTTCTAAAATTCTAGAAACACTGATAAGCTAGTTCCAAACTAAACTTTCTTTAGTGTGGAAATTCTAAATTCAAACTGAGATGAACAACCCTAACATAGGGGATTTTGCACGTGTAACGTTTAGATGTTTGTGCACAATACATGGTACAAAGGGCTGATCCCCTTAAGTACGTTAAGAAGAGTCTGTATAGTCTAATGAATGTTAAGGTTAAGGTAATAATACCTAAATACCGGAGACATAGTTCGTGGTCCTATGACCCTCAGATGTTAGAGTTTGAACTTGCTTTCTATTTTTGATTCGTAAAACAAGTTCATTATTGTTCAGCATTCGTTGTTCATTCTCATGTTGTTATTACTACTCTTTATATCAGTGAGCAATTGTTTGCTCACTCTTGCAATTAACAATGCAGCTAAAGTCGAAAGAGGTGATGAGCCATCTACTAGTAAAGGAAAAGGCAAGATGTCCAATTGATGAAGAATTATTTAGAATCTATTTAAATGCATGATGTTATAAGAGACTTATTTTCTTTTATGATGTATTCCGCAAACTGATGTAATAATTTAAGGTTAGATTACCTGGGATTATTTATGAGATGTAACCCTTTAATGGGAAAGATTATTGTTTAAGTTATTTAATGTTTTATCCTTTATTATGGGTAGTTAGCTGTAATTATTTTGATAGTGAGCACCAAATTCGGTGGAAATGAAGTACCCAAATTTGGGTGTGTCATAGGTTGGTATCAAAGCTTTAGGTTATGAACCTTAGGTAGGGGAAACCTTAGGAAGTAACCTTTAAGGAAACAGAAAACATAGTGGTGTTTAACTCTTATCGGGTTTTAAGGAATGGATTAAGGTATCCATTGAAGCTAAACAATAAAAGACATTGTGTGCTATGTGTTAATAACTTATGTGCTGCGAGTATCGATGATGTTAAGTAAAACTTAAAAATTTTGTTGTCAGGATGTCTAACGAAGGAGGATCCAATCCAGTTAGGGAGGTGATACCTCAGGTACCTAGAGATGACGAACCCCGGGATATTCACGTTGTGCGGGAACAATTGATTCAGGAGGATGAGCCTGTGACCGATCCCGAGGAGGTTAGCTCTGAGGAGATAGAGGAGGATGATGAGGATGAGGAAGAGGATCATGTGGAGTTTCCACCAAACTCCATATCAGCTGAGATGTATGATGCTTTGTATGATCGGAACATAGAGTTGCAGGATAATGTTGAGGAACTAAAGGAGTTAGTTGAGATGCATCACGCTACGATGGAGCAAAAGGATGCGGAGATTCAGGAACTTGACGCACGCCTTGGAAACACGGAGTGGAACTTAATGCAAACGAAAGGTCAGCATGAAGATTTGTTGACAGTGAACGAGAAGATGAAGACTGACATGGAGAAATTAAAAGATGACTTCAATGAGGAATCAGCTAAGCGTGCAAGAGCAGAGGACGCTTAGATGAAGGCGACTCAACGTGCAGACCGTGCTGAGGCTAAGGTTCAAGTGAAGAAAGCCAAGATGAACGAGATGGATTACGCTTTTAATTCTATGATTGATAGGGCCTAGGATCGAGTCTATTATTACCCACCTTAGTTTGAGGACTCGCCGTGGTTCGTGATGGATCGTAGAACAGCGTATCGTATTATGGAGGAGGAACGTCGAGAAGCCTTACGACATCATAATATGCCTAGATAAAATAAGAGTGATAATAATATGTGGTTAATTATGTGAATAAATAAACTGTGAATCCCTTATTTGAGATGAATAAAGGGATAGTATGAGAATGTAATCCTGAAGCTTGTTTAGTTCAAGAAAGTGGATGTTTATAGCAGATATGATATCTTTAATATGTTTTAAAACTTTGTGAATGAATAAAAGTTTATTTGAAATGTTATGTGTTATAGCTTTCATTTTGGAATATTTAAGTTAAACTTCAAATACTCAAGAAGTTGAGTGATGAACTAATAAGCGTATATTTTAACAGAAAATACCTCCTAGAAAAAGACAACCACGTCAACAACCACCTCCTGAGGGGTCAACTAATAATAATAATGAGGCCAATGCTAACCTGGTTCAGCAGTTGGTAACCTTGTTGACGGGAGCACTTGCGAATCAACCGTAAGCTCAAGTTATGACCTTTAAAGAATTCAAAACAGTAGGACCGCCAGAGTTTCAAGGGTCTATGAATCCTGGATTATGGAAATGGAAAAGATGTTGGACATTGCCAGAGTTAACAAAGATCAGAAGAATGCATTCGCAACGTTCATGCTGAAGTCTGAAGTTAGCTACTGGTGGCAGGCAAATAAGGTTCGTGGGGAACAAGGAGTGATAGCGTGGGAAAGATTTAAGGAGATGTTCTTTGAAATGTACTTTCCAGCGAGTTCTCGGAATCAATTGGAAGTGCAATTTCTGGAGTTAAAGCAAGGAACGATGACGGTGCCAGAATATGCTGTGAAGTTTAATGAGTTGGCAAGGTTTGCCACATATCAAGTCAATACTGATGAGTGTAAGGCGAGAAGGTTCGAACAAGGATTGAAACCCTGGCTGTATAGTAAGGTTTCAATGTTCTAGTTAAATATATTTACAGTTGTATTGGAAAAGGCAATTATCGCGGAAGGTGGAAGCGATGCCTTGACCAAGTACAACCAAGAACAGAAGAAGAGGAAGAATGAGAATGAAAACAAGGCTGGTGGAAGTAACATTGGAAGTAACAGTCAGAAGAGGAAGTGGAGCGATAATTCGACTGCGGGAGGACAGTAGGGAAATCAGTAGAAGAAAAAGTTTGAAGCTTGTGCGACGTGTGGAAAGAACCATACTGGGGTATGTTTGGAGGGAAAGCGGGTGTGTTTCAACTGTGGTCGGGAGGGACACATTGCACCAAATTGTTTTAGCCCGAAGAAAGCAGCATGTTATACCTGTGGTTCCAAGGATCACATGGCTCGTGATTGCCCTAAGACGCCAGCGGGAAGTATAAGTGGTGGAAAAGGAAACAACAACGGTGGTGGTGCATTGACTATCACTGGACCAGCACAGTCAAGCCGACCTACTGCAAGGACTTTCAATATGACCGTGCAGGATGCTGTACAGTCTAAGGATGTGGTGTCAGGTATCATTTCGATTAATGGTATTAATGCTTATGTACTATTTGATTCGGGTGCTACTTGTTCATTTATATCCGATGAATTTGCTCAGAACTTAGATTTGCCTCAAGAAGAATTAGAATTTCCCTTAAGTATAGAGATTGCGAATATGGAAGTGATTCCTGTTAGATTTATATATAGGAATTGTAGAGTGGATATAAAAGGTCAAGAGATGATGGTAGATTTGATACCAATTGGACTTGGTGAATTTGATGTTATACTAGGAATGGTTTGGTTATTCTATTACGGAGCAGTAATTGATTGCCAAAGGAAGTGTGTTAACCTTATGACTCCGTCAAAGGTAGTGTTCTATGGCAGTAAGTCACCTCGACAAGCAAGTTGTCTGACAGTGATGCAAGCCAAGAAGTTGTTGAGATAAGGATGTGTAGGATACTTAGCCTACATAGTCGCTACACAGAAGAAGAGTGCGAAGTTAGAAGAGATACCGATCATAAGAGAGTTTGCAGACGTATTTCCAGACGATTTGTCGGGTCTTTCGCCAGATCGACAAATTGAGTTCATGATTGATTTACTACCAGGAACGGCCCCGATATCTAAAGCACCATACAGAATGGCCCCAGTAGAAATGAAAGAGTTGATGGTACAATTACAAGAATTGCTCGATAAGAAGTATATTCAACCGAGTGTTTCGCCATGGGGAGTGCCGATGTTGTTTATTAAGAAGAAAGATGGATCGATGCGGCTTTGCATTGATTACCGAGAATTGAATAAGGTCACGATTAAAAATAAGTATCCATTACCTAGAATCGACGACCTGTTCGATCAGTTGAAGGGAGCGAGGTATTTCTAAAAGATAGACTTGAGAAGTGGTTATCATCAGTTGAAGGTGAGGCCAGAGGATGTACCGAAGATGGCATTCAAAACTCAGTATGGTCATTACGAGTTTCTGGTTATGTCTTTTGGTTTAACCAATGCACCTGCAGCGTTCATGGATTTGATGAACAGGGTGTTTAAACCATTTTTAGACAAATTTGTGGTGGTGTTTATTGATGATATACTGGTATATTTCAAGACCAAGGAGGAACATGTTGAACACTTAAGAGTGACGTTGGAGACATTGAGAAAAGAGAAGTTGTACGCTAAGTTCTCAAAATGTGAGTTTTGGTTGGAACGTGTACAGTTTCTCAGTCGCGTTATTGATAAGGACGAAATTTCGGTAGATCCATCAAAAGTTGAGGCTGTGATAAACTAGGATCAGCCGAAGACACCGTCAGAAGTAAGGAGTTTCTTAGGATTGGCAGGTTACTATAGGCATTTTATTCAAGACTTTTCTAAGATCGCAACTCCACTGACGAATTTAACTAGGAAAGCGGTTAAGTTTGTTTGGACAGAGAAGTGTGAGGAAAGTTTTCGAGAATTGAAGAAGAGGTTGAGTTCAGCACCTGTGTTATCATTGCCTGATGATACAGGAAATTTTGTGGTGTATAGTGATGCATCGCATAAAGGACTAGGCTGTGTGCTTATGCAGAACGGCAGAGTTATTACATATGCATCACGATAGTTGAAAGATTACGAGAAAGGGTATCCGACTCATGACTTAGAGTTTGCGGCGGTGGTGTTTGCCTTAAAAATTTGGAGACATTATCTTTATGGAGAGAGGTGTGAGATATTTACTGACCATAAAAGTCTGAAGTATATCTTTACACGGAAAGATTTGAATATGAGTCAAAGAAGATGGTTGGAATTGATCAAAGACTATGACTGCGAGATTTTCTATCATCCCAGAAAGGCGAATGTTGTTGCTGATGCCTTAAGTAGAAAGGGACGTGAGAAGTTAATGATGTTGACTACTCAAGAGAAGCTAGTGTCTGAAATAACTAAGATGGAGTTGGAAATTAGATATCCGACAGAATCCGATGAAAAATTATTCCAGGTGGGAAACGGTTCAACATTGGTGGATAAGGTGAAAAATGCACAACTTCAGGATGAAGACTACAAAAAGATAAAACAGAAGATATCTGAAGGGGAGGAAAGCAAATTCAAAATCAATTCAGAAGGGTTACTTCGATTCGAAGGGAGAATTTGGGTTCCGCCAGTTCTGGAAGTTAAAGAGGAGATTCTGAGTGAAGCTCACAATTCAAGATATTCGATTCACCCTGGAAGTACGAAGATGTACCAGGATCTTAGACATCATTTTTGGTGGCCGAATATGAAGAAGGATGTGGCTGAATGCGTGGCAAAATGTTTAATGTGTCAGAAAGTTAAAGCTGAACACTAAAGGCCAAGCGGATTATTGCAACCGTTGGAGATACCGGAATGGAAATGGGAACATATCATAATGGATTTTGTGGTAGGTCTTCCAGCGACCCAACAAGGTTACGATGCCATTTGGGTGATTGTCGATCGATTGACGAAGTCAGCACACTTTTTGCCAATCAAGATTAGATTTACCCTAGATCAATTGGCAAAACTATACGTGAAGGAAATTGTGTCACGACACGGTGTACCTGTGTCCATTGTATCAGACAGAGATCTGCGTTTCACACCTAATTTCTGGAAACGATTACAAGAATGTTTGGGAACTCAGTTGAGAATAAGCACAGCGTACCATCCTCAAACTGACGGACAAAGTGAGAGAAGCATCCAAACACTAGAAGATATGCTCAGAGCATGTATTATGGATTTCAAGGGAAATTGGGATGACCATCTACCATTGGTAGAATTTGCCAACAATAATAGCTATCACGCGAGTATTGACATGCCACCTTATGAAGCGTTATACGGCAGGAAATGCAAAACTCCGTTATACTGGGTTGAGGTAGGTGAACATCAATTATTGGGTCCAGAATTGGTACAACAGACTGTCGAGATCATCAAAGTGATTCGAGCACGATTGATAGCTACATAGGATAGACAGAAGAAATATGCCGATCAGCATCGACAAAATAGAGAATTCGATGTCGGTAGTTATGTTTTCTTGAAAGTGTCTCCCTGGAAGGGGAAAATTCGGTTTGGAAAGAAGGGAAAATTAAGCCCTAAGTTTATAGGACCTTTTAAAGTGCTTCGACGAGTTGGTAAAGTGGCATACGAGGTAGCTTTACCTCCAGAGTTGGAGCATGTTCATAATATTTTCCATGTCTCGGTATTGAGGCCATATAAGCCTGATTATAAACATGTAATAGAATATGAACCCTTACAGTTTGAGAAAGATTTGTCATATGAGGAAGTCCGTGTTCAAATTATTGACAGAAAAGAGCAAGTAATGAGGAATAAGGTGATACCTTCTGTTAAGATAATCTGGAGGAACCACAATACTGAGGAAGCTACGTGGGAACTTGAAAGCGTTATGATGAAGAATTATCCTCAGTTGTTTGCTTGATTTTGTATAGCGATTCTGGGGACAAAATCTTGTTAAGGAGGGAAGAATGTAACGAATAAATTTTTCATTTTTTGAGTTGTAATTCTGGGGACAGAATCCTTTTAAGGAGGGAAGGATGTAACGATCGAGAAATTTATAATTTAATTTAAATATTTATTGAATTAAATTAAATATTTTAAATAATTTATTTATTGAGAAAAATAAATAATTGATGAATTGTGGTTAATTAATTTAGTAACTAAATTGATTAATGTTAATTAAATTGAGTAATGATAATTTATCTGGAGGATTTAATTTAAGGAAATAATTAAATTAAATCAATTGCTTAATATTTAAGAAAATAATTAAATTAAATGAATTGTTTAATTTAAAGGAAATAAATAAATTAAATAAAGTGATGTTTCTAATTTATTAAACTAGATATATAATTATTTATTAATTTTAAGTATAATGATAATAAGATTTTTATTATTATTATTATAAGTTGTTTAAATTAACTAAACTAAAGTTATTAATCAAACTAAAGGTGTGACATGAAACTATATAATATAATATTATTAAAATAATCTAGTTGGGGGTTTTGGTGTGTGGCCAAACAAGGCCTTGTGACCTTTGGTTTATTTAACTGACACCTTTTATTTTCTTAACTAATAAGAACGTGCCATGTCAGTTTATGTTTCACGCATTTTATTTTGCTAAGGAGAAATAACAGAGTAGTGAGAGAGACTGTAAGACCCCAACTTTTATGAATAAAGAATAATTTTCTCGAAATATATTTTTGAATATTATGGTGTGGATTTGATATAATGTTACAGTTGTGGGTAATATTTACAAATTTTACAAAGTAAGCAAGTGGTTATATAATATTCGATTGGTCGGGAAATATTCGTTTTAACAAGAAATATTCGTACGACGGCACAATCATTGGTGGACCCTACAACAGAAGTATTGTCGTAGTTAGAAAACAACAGAATTATCTTTTTATAAAAATAACGACGAAAGTGTTACCGTTAAAACTGTTGAACTACTCGGTAGTAAAAGTACAGTAATACGCGTGGTTGCATAGTAGCACACGGTATTGATTATTGATGCTTACGTGAGAAGTCACTTAGTTATACTTAATTATTGCTACAGTAATTGTTGCATCATATCTCTCATATTATTGATTCAATTATTGTCACAGTATCATCTGCATAATATTTTATATTATTAAATCAATAATTGAGACGACAAAGTTATTCATATAATTATTTACAATATTAACAATGTCTAGAAAGTTCTATCAAGGAGATGTTTGGTCACCTAATTGCACGCCAATAAGGAGAAATCCTTATCGGAAAGTCCCCTCTTTCTTGGGAATGATCTGGTTGTTAAATATTGTGAGTTATGATATTAATGATAAATAATTTCGTGTTGATTAAAGATAAAATTGATAGTTCCATTGTATGGGAATTATTAGTGTTAGTGGAAATTGACATTTATTTCGATATTAATTGATGTCTGGAAGTTATACTGACCAATCGGGTAATTAATCAGATAAATGAGCTATTAATTCACATGATTATAACTATTTGTTCACATGTGTGTACTATTGATTCACATTCTTGTACTATTAGGGGTGGTGGTGCAAGATTAATAATACTTGCATGACTAAGTTAAAAATAGAGGTATAGATGGAGGTATTATACTGTAATTCGTATTTTCACATGTCTAGAACTATTGATTCACATGATTTACTATTAATTTACATTATTTACTATTAGGGGAGGTGGTGCAAGTTTGATAATACTTGCAGGACTAAATTAAAAATGAAGAAAAAGAGGAAGGTATTATACTGTAATATTTCGAGCCCCAAAATGTGTAATTATCTAAACTATATTTTCCTATAAATAGAATCTCATTCTTCCTTCATTTCTCACCAATTCACAAAAGCTATAGAGCAATTATTATAGAGAGAAAGAAGAAGAGAAGTCTGCTACCTCACCATTTCAGTATCCAGTTTTTCTAAGGTAAGGGGCATTATTTCTTTCGTACTCATGAAGAGAGTTATTTTCTTTCAATACTCGTAAGGGTTGTTATTCCATTCTTTATTATTCTGCTGGAATAACCTGTCTATGAGAAGTACCGCATACATGGTGAAATTCTTCTGTTATTCTATTTTTTATTATTCTGTTGGAATAACCTGTCTGAGCGGTCTATCGCATGCCTGGTGAATTTTGTTGTTATTCCATTCTTTATTATTCTGTTGGAATATCCTGTCTGTGCGAATTATGCATGACCTGGTTCCCTTCTTTATTATTCTGTTGGAATATCCTGTCTATAGGGATTACGCATGACCTGGTTCCATTCTTTATTATTCTATTGGAATAACCTGTCTGTGCGGTCTATCGCATGCCTGGTGAATTCTTCTATTATTCCATTCTTTATTATTCTGTTGGAATAACCTGTCTATGTGGATTACAGCATGCATGGTGAATGATTCTTCGTATTCATTTCTTATTAAATTGTGAAAATGATCTGTGACGCCCCCAAAATTAGGTATACATCACCCATCTTGGGTCGTCAGATACATAGTACAGAATACAAATACAACTGATTAATACAACTGTCGTGTACAATACGACAAAACATAAACTGTGAGTTTGAATACAAATATTATCTTCTAGAGAGTATTCATACTCAAAAGGAGTCCTCATTACATTTATTAACACACCATTACATAGAATAGTGAGGACTACTAACTAATACTATCATTCGGACCATCACTCCGTTCCCCGACTTGCCCCAGCTACGTTCTCATTTCCTGAAGAGAACAGTGAAAGAAAGGGTGAGCTCAACTAGCCCAGTAAGAAATATTATGACTAAGATAATGCAGAATAAATTATCATTAGCCTTCAACAATGTTAAACTGATAAAATATAATAGACATCAAGTTTAACTGCAGCGGAACAAGCAATCCATTAAAAGAGTCAAGTAGAAAATAAACTCTACTATCTTTTATGATTTAAAAGGTTTTTCAACACTGCGATCGCTGAGACTCAGCTTAATAAAATAATCCACATCATCGAATCACCCCTGCACTACGGCCAAGGATATTCGTGTATTCATTAATGGTCATAATCATGCCAACAACTGTCCATCAATGCACTACGGGCCAATGAGGACTTTTACCACATCATTTGTAACATTACGGTCATGATTATACCGAATAATCCCTGGTCATAATCATACCAAGTCCATCTATGCACTACAGGCCACAGATGACTTTCAACATTTTATAAACATGAGGATGATGACAATGATATAAGAATTCAATAAAACAAGTTCAAGAATTAATTTATCCAGGAATTAACAACGTCCAAATTGACAACATGATACTGCATTGTGGAGTAAAATTCAAGAATGCTTAGAAGAATATTTTCTTGAAAAGATACTGGATGAAACGCAACTATCAAGGATATTCCACAAATTTCATGGAGTATAGAAGTCAAAACTTAACCAACTGAGTATAATAAAGAATGGAATAACAAAAGAAATCACCATGCATGCGATAGACCGCACAGACAGGTTATTCCAACAGAATAATAAATAATGGAACCAGGTCCGGCGTAAACGCACAGACAGGATATTCCGACAGATAATAAATAATGGAACCAGGTCCGGTGTAAAACACACAGACAGGATGTTCCAACAGAATAATAACAAGACGGAACCAGGTCCGGTGTAAAACACACAGACAGGATGTTCCAACAGAATAATAATAAAAACGGAACCAGGTCCGGTGTAAAACACACAGACAGGATGTTCCAACAGAATAATAGAAGAATGTCACCAAGTATAGGGTAGACCGCGTATACTGGTTATTCCAACAGAATAATAACGAATGGAATAACAGAAGTTCTCTTCATGAATATAAAAGAAATAATATTCCCTACCTTAAAAGAACTGGATATTGGAAAAGTGATGTAGCAGAATACTTTTATTCTCTCTCTCTCTTATTCTCTCTATACTTTCTCTCTCTATAGCTTGAATGAATTCGTGAAAAATAATGAAGCCCTAGGCCTCTATTTATAGAAAAACTGAGGGTGGCTCTTGGTCTTAACGAAGGGTCAAATGACTCTTGGTCTTAACGAAGGGTCAAATGACTCTTGGTAATATTGAAGGGACAACTACTATTGACGAAAGTAATTACTATTGACCAAGGTAAATACTATTGACGAAGGTAATTACTATTGACCAAGGTAAATACTATTGACCAAGGTAAATAATATTGACGAAGGTAATTACTATTGACCAAGGTAAATACTATTGACGACGGTAATTACTATTGACGAAGAGACTCTTAGATGATGACATATGGCCCCCAATAAAATAACCAAACTTACCACAACGTCTCAATTATTGATTTAATAATATAACATATTATACAGATGATACTATGACAATAATTTAAGAGATATGATGCAGCAATTACTGTAGCAATAATTGAGTATAGCTGAGTGACTTCTCACGTAAGCATCAATAATCAATACCGTGTGCTACTATGCAACCACGCGTATTACTGTACTTTTACTACCGAGTAGTTCAACAGTTTTAACGGTTTTAACGGTAACACCTCAGCCGTTATTTTTATAGAAAGATAATTCTGTCGTTTTCTCAATCCGACAATAATTCCGTTGTGGGGTCCACCAATGATTGTGCCGTCGTACGAATATTCCCCGACAAAAAGAATATTCTCCGACCAAACGAATATTTTATAACAACTTGCTTACTTTGCAAAATTTATAAATATTACCCACAACTATAACATTATATCAAATTAACTCCATAATATTCAAAAATGATATTTATAGAAAATTCATCTTTATTTATAAAAGTTGGGGTCTTACAACCTCCCCTTCTTATGAAATTTCGCCCTCGAAATTAGGGTACGTACCTGGTATGTCGAAGAGGTAAGGATACCTTGATTTTATTTCTGATTCTAACTCCCAAGTCATTTCCTCAACATCGTGGTTTCTCCACAAAACTTTAACTTGAGGTATAACCTTGGAGCGTAGAATATGTTCCTTCTTATCCAAGATTTGAACAGGAACTTCTTCATACGTCAAATCCTCCGCTATTTCGTCCGGTTCTAACTCAATAATGTGGTTCGGGTCTTCCACATATTTGCGTAACATGGATATGTGGAAAACGTTATGAACACGAGACATACTTGGCGGTAAAGCGAGTCTATAAGCCACAGTTCCTACTCGATCGAGGATTAAAAATGGACCGATGAATCGAGGATTTAGCTTTCCTCTCTTTCCAAATCTCGTAACTCCTTTCCATGGAGCAACACGTAAGAACACATGATCTCCTACATCAAATTCCACGTCCTTTCGATGAAGATCAGCATAACTCTTTTGTCGATCTTGTGAGGTTTTTATACGTTGTCGGATCGTTTGAATCTTTTCTGTAGTCATACGTACCAACTCCGGTCCCAACAACGTTGCTTCGCCCACCTCATCCCAGCATACTGGAGAACGACATTTTCTTCCATACAATGCTTCGAATGGAGCCATGCCAATACTTGCTTGATAACTGTTGTTGTAGGAAAACTCCACCAATGGTAAGAACTTGTCCCAACTTCCTTTGAAGTCAAAGACACAGAGTCTTAATAGATCTTCAAGAGTTTGAATAGTCCTCTCTGATTGTCCGTCCGTCTGAGGATGATATGCTGAACTAAATCGTAACTCCGTGCCCATAGCTTTTTGTAAACTAACCCAAAATCGTGAAGTGAATCTTGGGTCTCGGTCAGAAACTATGGATACTGGCATACCATGCAGTCTTACAATCTCGTTTATGTACATACGAGCAAGACGTTCAAGTGTATAAGTTTCTCGTATCGGTAAGAAATGAGCAGACTTGGTCAATCTATCAACAATGACCCAAATCGCATCAATACCTTGAGAAACCCTAGGAAGACCGGTAACGAAATCCATGGTAATGTGCTCCCACTTCCATTCTGGAATTTCAAGTGGTTGCAATGGACCTTTTGGTACTTGATGCTCCGCTTTGACTCGTTGACAAGTTAGACACCTTGAGATAAACAACGCTATCTCTCTCTTCATATTGCTCCACCAAAATGTATGACGAAGATCATGATACATTTTGGTACTTCCAGGATGGATTGCAAACGGTGTGTTGTGCGCCTCCATCATGATTTCATACTTTAAATCAGGGTTGTTAGGAACACAAAGTCTGGAGTTGACTCGAAGTATTCCTTCTTCATCGATTCTTGCTTCCGGCATAGAACCTTCTTGCACTTTCTTCCTCATACGCATCAGCTCCAGGTCTGTAGCTTGAGCAGCTTTAACTTTATCGATTAAAGTCGGTTCTACTCGTATATTCGCCATCATCACATGGGTCCCTGGAGTCTTTAACTCTATCTCCATCCTTTGCAAGTCACACAAAATGGGCCTTTGCGTTGTTAATATTGCACTTGTACCCGCATATGATCTTCTACTCAATGCGTCAGCTACCACGTTCGCTTTTCCAGGATGGTATTGAATGGTATGATCATAATCTTTCAACAGTTCAAGCCAACGTCGTTGTCGCATGTTGAGTTCCTTTTGAGTGAAGAAATATTTGAGGCTTTTATGATCCGTAAAGATCTCCACTTTCTCCCCATACAAGTAATGCCTCCAAATTTTAAGTGCAAAGACAACAGCTGCCAACTCTAGATCATGAGTAGGATAATTCCTCTCATATTCCTTGAGTTGTCTTGATGCATAGGCTATGACTTTTCCATGTTGCATGAGAACGCATCCCAACCCTTTGCTCGAAGCATCACTGTAGATGACAAATCCCTCCGAGCCAGATGGTATTGTTAGAACAGGTGCTGAAATGAGTCTCCTCTTGAGTTCTTGAAAACTCTGCTCACATTCTTCGCTCCAACCGAACTTTGTATCTTTTCGAGTCAGCTGAGTTAATGGAGTAGCGATTCGAGAAAATCCTTCCACGAATCTCCGATAATAACCAGCTAGACCGAGAAAGCTACGTACTTCGGTTACTGATTTAGGTTGCTCCCAGCTTTGAATAGCTTCAATCTTTGCCGGGTCAACCGATATTCCACGACTTGATACTACGTGCCCAAGGAATGCTACCTCTTCCAGCCAGAACTCGCATTTCTTCAACTTGGCATAAAGTTTGTATTCACGAAGCTTTTGGAGTACCAGCCTCAAGTGTTGCTCATGATCTTCACGGCTTTTGGAATAAACAAGGATGTCATCGATAAAGACGACCACAAAGTGATCCAAATATTCCTTAAATACCCTGTTCATCATATCCATGAAGGCAGCAGGAGCATTAGTCAATCCAAAAGACATAACTAAGAATTCATAATGCCCATACCGAGTTCTGAAGGCAGTCTTTGGAATATCCTCAGTTCTAACCTTCAGCTGATGATATCCAGAACGAAGATCGATCTTTGAAAAGAATTGTGCTCCTTGCAACTGGTCAAACAGGTCATCAATACGTGGCAATGGGTACCTATTTTTGATGGTGACATGATTCAACTCCCGATAATCAATACAAAGTCGCATACTCCCATCTTTCTTCTTCACGAACAGAACAGGAGCACCCCAAGGAGAAGTACTAGGACGAATAAAACCAATGTCTAACAATTCCTGCAGTTGGGTCTTTAACTCCTGAAGTTCAATAGGAGCCATTCGATATGGAGCTTTGGAAATGGGTTTTGTACCGGGTTCAAGGTCGATACAAAATTCAATTTCACGCTCTGGGGGTAGGCCAGGAAGTTCTTCGGGAAATACGTCAGGAAATTTATTAACAACAGAAATATCATTCAAAGCTGACGTATTTTTGTTTAGATCTGTGACATGAGCTAAGAAAGCTTGACATCCGTTTTTCAATAAACGAATAGCTTTATGGCTTGAGATGACAGCGATTGATTTTAATGGTTTGGTTGCTTGAATTCGCATAATAGGTCGATTAGGAATATGAAAGCTAACAACCTTACGAAAACAATCAATTTTTGCATAATGAGTAGTTAACCAATCAATCCCTAGAATCACGTCAAATGCAAGTATTTTTAATGAAATCAGATCGATAGGTAATGTGTGGGTACCAACTTGAATCAAACAAGACTTATAAACAGTGGAGGTAATGAAGGTTTCTCCCAACGGAGTTTCCACAGATAAGTCAAAGTCTAATTTCTCCGGAATCAAATTTAATCGATGAGCGCAAGTAGGAGAAATAAAAGAATGGGTTGAACCGGTATCAAATAAAGTATAAACTTCTTTAGAGTTTATGATAAGCTTACCCGTGATGACCTCATTCGGGTTCCTTGCTCTCTGGGAGTTCACAACAAACGCTCTCCCTTGCACAACCGGTTTTGACTTTTCTGGGACGGCTTTTGGTGCCTCCATCCTAGCTGAATTTGTCTTCGGTAAACGACAAAATCGGGCTAAATGACCTTCTCTTCCACAATTATAACATGCTTTGGACGGCATCGCGCAGTTTGGACTGATGTGCCCCTCCCCTCCGCATTTGAAACATATGATAGGTGGTCGTTCTCCTTCCTTAACGACAGGTGCTGGTGCTGACGTCTTTCCATCATTGTTGAATCTCCTCTTCTTGAAATGTCCATTCTTATTGTTTTGGCCCTGATTACCACCGAAGTGGTTACCATTTCTGGCCTGTTGATTCCCTCCACGCTTGTTGTCACCGCTTCGATGACTGCTCTCACTGGTATTATCATTTTGCCGGCTGCTCTCTTTTGGTTGCGTTGTCTCGTTATCGCGCTCCACCAACTGAGCCCTATTTACAACATCTGAATACAAACACAGTTTATGAGAAACAAGATGTTGACGTATCTCCGGCTTCAAACCTCTTAAAAACATCCGCGTCATTCTTTCTTCATTATCCACCAGGTGGGACGCAAACCGGGATAACTCCGCAAATTTTGCCTCGTACTGCGACACGGTCATATTATTCTGCTCCAATTTGATGAACTCCACCTCCTTCATGTGACGAATACTCTCGGGAAAGTATTTGTCGTTAAACAGATCTTGGAACTTCTCCCAAGACATCTTCAGTGCGGCAGGTTGAGTACGCTTTATCGATTCCCACCAGTAATCTGCCTCTCCTCGCAACATAAAGGCGGCAAAGGGAACCTTTTGCTCCTCGGAGCAACCCAAGACATCAAATATCTTGGTGATCTGCTTTATCCATGTTTCAGCTACAAGTGGTTTGGGTTCTCCCTTAAACTCCGGTGGTCCCAGCTCCTTAAACTGTTTAGCGGTGACCGCCTGAGAGTTTCCAGTATTTCCACCTACGTTGTGGACAGGAGCCGCTTTCACCTGTTGTTGCATGAATTGCATAAAGCCTCTGAACATTTGATCATTCATCATTTGGTCAGTGTTGTTGTTTGCATGAGGATTGACACCTTCCTGATGCACATTATCCTGATTATTGATATGTGGTGAATCAACAGTCGTCTGTGCTCCATTGCTATTCTCAACATTCTCAGATGCCATTTTCAGATACTGTCACAAAATAAAAATTAATTGATATGTCATATATTATCCTTATATTATGACCGACCAATTAAATACCATGCAAATAAACTTAGGTATGCCATACTAGCGAAGGAATTCCCCGTCTCTCCCCTCCTAGTTCTATTCTCACATCTTAGCCAGGGATCATATCCCTAAGCTCTGATACCAACTGTGACGCCCCCAAAATTAGGTATACATCACCCATCTTGGGTCGTCAGATACATAGTACAGAATACAAATACAACTGATTAATACAACTGTCGTGTACAATACGACAAAACATAAACTGTGAGTTTGAATACAAATATTATCTTCTAGAGAGTATTCATACTCAAAAGGAGTCCTCATTACATTTATTAACACACCATTACATAGAATAGTGAGGACTACTAACTAATACTATCATTCGGACCATCACTCCGTTCCCCGACTTGCCCCAGCTACGTTCTCATTTCCTGAAGAGAACAGTGAAAGAAAGGGTGAGCTCAACTAGCCCAGTAAGAAATATTATGACTAAGATAATGCAGAATAAATTATCATTAGCCTTCAACAATGTTAAACTGATAAAATATAATAGACATCAAGTTTAACTGCAGCGGAACAAGTAATCCATTAAAAGAGTCAAGTAGAAAATAAACTCTACTATCTTTTATGATTTAAAAGGTTTTTCAACACTGCGATCGCTGAGACTCAGCTTAATAAAATAATCCACATCATCGAATCACCCCTGCACTACGGCCAAGGATATTCGTGTATTCATTAATGGTCATAATCATGCCAACAACTGTCCATCAATGCACTACGGGCCAATGAGGACTTTTACCACATCATTTGTAACATTACGGTCATGATTATACCGAATAATCCCTGGTCATAATCATACCAAGTCCATCTATGCACTACAGGCCACAGATGACTTTCAACATTTTATAAACATGAGGATGATGACAATGATATAAGAATTCAATAAAACAAGTTCAAGAATTAATTTATCCAGGAATTAACAACGTCCAAATTGACAACATGATACTGCATTGTGGAGTAAAATTCAAGAATGCTTAGAAGAATATTTTCTTGAAAAGATACTGGATGAAACGCAACTATCAAGGATATTCCACAAATTTCATGGAGTATAGAAGTCAAAACTTAACCAACTGAGTATAATAAAGAATGGAATAACAAAAGAAATCACCATGCATGCGATAGACCGCACAGACAGGTTATTCCAACAGAATAATAAATAATGGAACCAGGTCCGGCGTAAACGCACAGACAGGATATTCCGACAGGATAATAAATAATGGAACCAGGTCCGGTGTAAAACACACAGACAGGATGTTCCAACAGAATAATAACAAGACGGAACCAGGTCCGGTGTAAAACACACAGACAGGATGTTCCAACAGAATAATAATAAAAACGGAACCAGGTCCGGTGTAAAACACACAGACAGGATGTTCCAACAGAATAATAGAAGAATGTCACCAAGTATAGGGTAGACCGCGTATACTGGTTATTCCAACAGAATAATAACGAATGGAATAACAGAAGTTCTCTTCATGAATATAAAAGAAATAATATTCCCTACCTTAAAAGAACTGGATATTGGAAAAGTGATGTAGCAGAATACTTTTATTCTCTCTCTCTCTTATTCTCTCTATACTTTCTCTCTCTATAGCTTGAATGAATTCGTGAAAAATAATGAAGCCCTAGGCCTCTATTTATAGAAAAACTGAGGGTGGCTCTTGGTCTTAACGAAGGGTCAAATGACTCTTGGTCTTAACGAAGGGTCAAATGACTCTTGGTAATATTGAAGGGACAACTACTATTGACGAAAGTAATTACTATTGACCAAGGTAAATACTATTGACGAAGGTAATTACTATTGACCAAGGTAAATACTATTGACCAAGGTAAATAATATTGACGAAGGTAATTACTATTGACCAAGGTAAATACTATTGACGACGGTAATTACTATTGACGAAGAGACTCTTAGATGATGACATATGGCCCCCAATAAAATAACCAAACTTACCACAACGTCTCAATTATTGATTTAATAATATAACATATTATACAGATGATACTATGACAATAATTTAAGAGATATGATGCAGCAATTACTGTAGCAATAATTGAGTATAGCTGAGTGACTTCTCACGTAAGCATCAATAATCAATACCGTGTGCTACTATGCAACCACGCGTATTACTGTACTTTTACTACCGAGTAGTTCAACAGTTTTAACGGTTTTAACGGTAACACCTCAGCCGTTATTTTTATAGAAAGATAATTCTGTCGTTTTCTCAATCCGACAATAATTCCGTTGTGGGGTCCACCAATGATTGTGCCGTCGTACGAATATTCCCCGACAAAAAGAATATTCTCCGACCAAACGAATATTTTA
This sequence comes from Panax notoginseng, assembly GCA_016801055.1. Taxonomy (NCBI): domain Eukaryota; kingdom Viridiplantae; phylum Streptophyta; class Magnoliopsida; order Apiales; family Araliaceae; genus Panax; species Panax notoginseng. The sequence goes on along the minus strand of CM029013.1, from coordinate 94,456,467 downwards.
TAACAACTTGCTTACTTTGCAAAATTTATAAATATTACCCACAACTATAACATTATATCAAATTAACTCCATAATATTCAAAAATGATATTTATAGAAAATTCATCTTTATTTATAAAAGTTGGGGTCTTACATGATCTATCTACGTGGATTACCGCATGGCGGGCAAAAATCTATTTGCAGTTTCATATATTCTATTATACTCAGTTGGTTAAAGTTTTGACTTCTATACTCCATGAAATTAGTAGAATATCCTGGATATTTGCATTTCATCCAGTATCTTTTCATGGAAATATTCTTCTGAGCATTCTTAAATTTTACTCCACAAAGCAGTATCATGTTGACAATTTGGACATTATTGATTTATGAATAAATTAAAATTATAAATCTTTAAAATTTATCTTGAACTTGTTTTATTGAATTGTTATCATCCTCATGCTTATATTGTGATTAAAGTCATCTTTGGCTTACGTGCATAGATGGACTTGGTATGATTATGACCAGGGATTATTCGGTATAATCATGACCGTAATATGACGAATGATGTGGTAAAAGTCCTTATTAGCTTGTAGTTCATTGATGGATAGTTGTTGGTATGATTATGATCAGGGATTATTCGGTATAATCATAACCATTGAGGATTACATGAATATCCTTGGCCGTGATGCAGGGAGGATTCGATTTTATTTATTAAGCTGAGTCTCAGCGATAAAGTTAATGAAAAACTTTTTAAATCATAGAAGATAGTAGATTTTATACTCTACCTGACTCTTCTAATGGATTGCTTGTGAGTGTCAAGTGCAAGTGAAGGATTGCGTAATCGTTTTGCTAAATCAAGGTATAAACTATTCTTAATTTTAACTCTTAATTCTAGTACTATGTATTTTATATGATTTGGAAATCACATGAATTGTGGTAGATGTATGAGCATATAGTGTTGCAAAATCTGTTAATCATCATGTATACTTGATACTTGTTTGTCAAATTCGCGAGAAATTGGTTTATAGGGAGAAGAGTAAAATGACAGTGTTTATATTTTTCCATATGACTTGTGTATAGTACCAATTTTAGTGGCCAATTCGTATGCTAAACTGCAAATTGAGTCTTGTTTATGCTAGTTCGTTTAAAAATGAAGAGAGCATAGTTTGAACGAAGTAATTTGGTGAAAATTTGAGATTTCAGTGATGATTTTTGGGAAGAAACTCAAAAATAGAGTTTTCATGAGAAAACATGAAATTCAAGGAATTAAAATAGTTTAAAGTGTTGTTAAATTATTCTAAGTGGTTGAATATGTTAGCAATCATGTTTATGATAGTTTTATATTTATTGTATGTGTTAATTTCACTATTTGATGGGTGAAATTCGTGTTAGTTGGGCTAAAAACGGAACATTGTTGCTGCGTTTTTGATTTTGTCTGTGCACTAGCGCAGCTACGCCAGAGCAGCTGCGCCATACCCTGATCTAAGGCAGTGAAGTCTGCTTATTTGTAGGTTATGATTTATGGTCTTATGTTGGTTAAACATTCATACTAATGATGTTAAGACATAATATAAGCTATAATAACATATTGTAATGTGTTATAATGCAAAGTGTAAAGATTTTAAATAATTATTTAAATAAGTTATGAAATGAAACCGAATGTGATATTTTCAAAGTTAGAGATGAACGATTAAGTTATGTTGGATCGTAATGAGATTTCAGATTCGTTAAGTTTGTTAACCTACATGGTTAGATGCTAGGTTAGGGTTATGACCTATATGATGGTATAAACCCTAAAGGTAATGTTCATACAATTAATTGTTGTTGCGATTTCAATGATATATGTAGGGTAATTGGAGATTATTTTACACTTGTGTAGCTTACACACAAGGCAAGTTTCTAAACCTTAACGCTTTACATTGAGAAAGCTTTCTAACTTCATTCTTTTCATATTGAATGCAAGTTTCTAAACCTTACCTCTTTTTATTGAGCAAGCCTAGTCTATCTTGCGTATGTTGTACAAGCTCTTGTAACCTAATTCGTTACCTCGAGCGAGTTTTATTTTCTAAATCTTGATATTATTATTCAAAGCATATATTGTTCTAATACATTGATTCAAATGAGATTGTTCTAACCCTTTTGGGTATAGCACTTTGCATGTGTATCATGTTTATTCAATTATATTGTTGATATCCGATCTTTGACTTTGATAGCCTTGTTCAGTTATACACTCTTGTATTAAACCTTCAAGTAGTAAGCAAACCTTTATTAATGGAATTTGAATAGTGTTCTAAAATTCTAGAAACACTGATAAGCTAGATCCAAACTAAACTTTCTTTAGTGCAGAAATTCTAAATTCAAACTGAGACGAACAACCCTAACATAGGGGATTTTGTACGTGTAACGTTTAGATGTTTGTGCACAATACATGGAACAAAAGACTGATCCCCCTAAGTACGTTAAAAAGAGTCTGTATAGTCTAATGACTGTTAAGGTTAAGGTAATAATACCTAAATACCGGAGACATAGTTCGTGGTCCTATAACCCTTAGATGTTAAAGTTCGAACTTGCTTTCTATTTTTGATTCGTAAAACAAGTTCATTATTGTTCAGCATTCGTTGTTCATTCTCATGTTGTTATTACTACTCTTTATATCAGTGAGCAATTATTTGCTCACTCTTGCAATTAATAATGCAGCTAAAGTCGAAAGAGGTGATGAGCCATCTACTAGCAAAGGAAAGGGCAAGATGTCCAAGTGATGAAGAATTATTTAGAATCTATTTAAATGCATGATGTTATAAGAGACTTGTTTTCTTTTATGATATATTCAGCAAACTGATGTAATAATTTAAGGTTAAATTACCTGGGATTGTTTATGAGATGTAACCCTTTAATGGAAAAGATTATTATTTAAGTTATTTAATATTTTATCCTTTATTATGGGTAGTTAGATGTAATTATTTTGATAGTGAGCACCAAATTCGGTGGAAATGAAGTACCCGGATTTGGGGGTGTCACAACAACTGCATTCCTTGGGGTTATCTCCAAGGTTGGTGCTACTATTCCCGGTGTCGGGACTGAGACTGAATATCTCGGGGTTATCTCCGGGATGAATCGGTCTTCTCTGGTGGAATTTCCAGTATTGGAACTGTAGGCCTCGGGGTTATCTCCGAGGTTAGAATTGATACTCCCGGTGTGTGTTCGGGGTTGAAACTGAGCTTCCGGTAGTATCCAGACTAGATATGAGCTATCTTCCATGGTTATGTCTGAAAGATGAATCTGCCCTCCTGCAATGTCAGTAACAGGTGTGCAGAAAATTTCGAGTGTCTACAGATGCCCCTCTTTATCATATTCATGCGATGCAATGGCATGGATAGGATAAAGAATCCAAGACACTTGAAATGCAACAAGGTAAATATGATGTTATGTGTAGCAACATGATGCAAGTGTATGATGCATATGAATGATGCATGTGTTATGTTTTCCCACATGCTTGGGATGATTGTCTGCTCCCTGTTGCTACAACCAGGGATGGCAATAAATAAGTAGCCTGATGAACTGTCATGGACGTGTGATCCACAGCTAACAGGAATCTCTAGGATTATTGACATTGGGGTTATCACCAAAGTCCTGAATCCTTGATACAGACTTTATTCCGAAGAGGTGCCTCTCGTGTACAAGAGATCTGTGGGGATAAAGCTTTTGTTTGTTCGAGGATGTGTATAACATATTCCATCATCGATCCTCCCCGATGATGTTGATCCCCCCTGGTTTGTATTGCCAGGACATATCAATGTTCTGTTGGATTTACTGCTAACAGTAAGTGTTGTCAGGGTTGCCTGACCTTCGTTGATGTGTGAACCAATGGATGACCACGCATTGTAACCCCCGCCGGGGATCCACTTGACCTCTGCTGACGTGTACATCAACGGATGAACTCCCTGCTGGGGATAGACGCCAAGGCTGCTTGACCTTTGTTGATTATGTATCAACTGATGCAAACATCAGATGGCTTCCGATGAGTCGTTGGGTTTACCTACCAACGACTGAACTGATGTCAAGGCTGCTTGACCTTCGTTGACATGTGTATCAACGGACAATATGTGTTGTGACCCCCGTCGGGGATCTGTTTGTGGACAGATGACCATGCGTGGTAACCCCCGCCGGGGATCCACTTGAAAGGTTTAGGATGATGACCCTGAATTGACGGCATTGGACCTCTGTTCGGTATTGTCGAATGTGATCTGCAAATATTGGGATCATCAGTATAGTATACCCTGTGTTTAGGCGAATACCAATGAATGATATGAAAGCCACAGTTGGGCCAAGAAAAACAAGGATTTTAGGCTACTCTACTCAATCGCGTAGCATTTTTATCCCTGATTTGGCCTTTTTAGCTTGTGAAAACTCCTTTGCAACTCGAACTGGACCGAGTCGGAGGGGTGGGCCCCATATAGGGGTGCCACAGGTACACCTGCAGCAGCCGCAGGTGAACCTGCGACCAGCCGTGGATGACTATTAATGGGCTGGTTTACTTTTGCAAGTCATTTTACGTTGCGTCGCACAGGAAATCCGAGAGCTCTTCTTCAGATCTGTTGAGTTCGGACGTCTTTCTGCCAATTCTGTCACCGTACAAGTGTTCTACACTGTCCTGGTAACGTATACATGTCTTCTTTTCCAGTTTTTATCCGTTGGAAAATGACTTTTTACATGAAATGCATCTAAACACATAGTAGTGAATATATATGCTCAAATGACTTGATAAAAAATATTCAACATAGTAAATGTTAGTATTAAATCATGCTAAACATCATGATGTGAACAAATTTGACTTTTGAAATAGTCAAATTGGCACCTTTTTCTGCTATTTCTTATCCTATTTGAGGACAAATAAGCAAAGGTGATGAAATAAAGTAATCCTGGTAATTAGGCTACTCTTATGGATTGATGACTTTGACATTTAAATGCATATAGTATGTATATGACTGTGGATAGGTGTGCTACTGAATGGCCACCTAGTCATGCCTATGTGCATGTGGATAGTCCTATCTATAGAGGAGACTGGCAAAAATTTTCAAAAATGTAGGCATTGAGTAGTCATGCATTTTTAACTCTATTGTAGATATAAGTTAAAATAATGCATGCATGCATGTAGTCATAAAATGCATTTTGAAAAGAAAGCTCTAGGTTTCAGAATTACCACACCCTTTCTGAGGTGATTTGGAGATTTATTGTCCAGATATTATGGATCTGGATCAGCCGAGTAGTTCCCGTAGGACCACTTCTGGTGTACGGAGGAGGGCTTCTGAAGTGCCTCGACCCCGTTCTGTTAGACAACCTCGTTGTCTGGTAGAGGCGGTTATACGTCCAATCCGGGTTGATGTGACAGACGTCGAGGACGAGGAGAGGATGTTCCGATTGTGGACCCTGCTCATGCTGTACATGTTCCCCATAGGGACCTCCCGAGTATTCAGGTGGTAAACCCAGAGCTTCTGGGTGATTTGAGTCGACATCCCTCGATGTATTTGCACGCTAACGAGGTATAAAATTAGATCTTAATCTTCCTTCTTTCCTATTGATGAGGAGTAAAGAATTTTGATGTCGATCTGCATTTTATGTAGGTTCCCGACTTTACACAGCCTCGAGGGAACTGGTTCAGCATTCACTCCATGGACCAGGCTCTGCATCCTGACTATAGATCGATTGTACACGATTGGGGATTTGGGGCGTTCTTTTCCATCCTTCCCCGCCGCTGTCCCTAGGGTTACCTCAGGGAATTGTCTGAGTACTAGTTTCACCAGACTCAGTCACTCCATTTACTGAACTGTGAGGTGATGATGACACTGATGGATTGGCGATTTATCACAGGTATGGAGTTTGGAGGGGCGTCAGTGCCTTACACAGCGGATATTACCCCGACTACCGTCAGATCCTTGCTAGGAGTTCCGGCGGAGGCGATCAAGGGCAGAACTATCCATACGGGTCCTTTGAGCGCAGACGCTATGAGTGGCCTGTTGAGTGAGCCCATACCGGCTGATGTCAGAGTCAGAGATTACATTCTTCGGTGATTGTTCCTGATGATCATTAGGGGTTGCTTCATAGCAGATAACTCTTCTACGGTGTCATTTGCTTTGATCAGCGCCACACAACATGTGGACCGTATGAGAGAGTATGATTAGGATTCCTACACCTTCACCTACTTCCTCAGGGGTATGCGTATGCGCTCGCAGGGCTTGACCGAGGCTTGGTTAGGATTTTACCCATTTCTGCTGGTAAGTATTTCTTTTGTCATTTACCATGTACAGGTTAAGAGTGTTAACTGACAGCAGATGTTTGCCTTTGTGTTGGCAGTTTTGGGCCTATAAGAGGCTCCCATGCTTACGTTCTGTGAGTGTTTTAGGGTAGGATACCTATCCATGAGGACGGCGATGGCATCATTCCATACTGGCAAAGGTCCTTGTAGCTGAGGGTTTCACTCATTGTGGCCTACAGCTGGAGTTGTTGACAGCTGATGTTATCACATGGATTCCATATTTTGGGGAGCACTTGGCCATTGGATTTAAGGATAGGTACCCAACTGGTGTCGAGTACGTGATTTCCACCCGTAGGGTTCCTCTCTTCACAGATGGAGGATGGGAGCTCTATTTAGGAGAGTGAGCTATTAGGAACACCACAGAAGAGATCCGTATACCGATCTTGCCTCCTGCTAGGCATTATTGGCCTGTGTCGCAGTCCTCCATCATTGATATCCCATTGTTGGGTGTTGACGATTTTGCATTGTCGGAGGGTCCTTGCATTCAGGATGTATTCCAGCATTGGTGGATCCCTCGTACCATTGGAGCCTAGACCCGCGCCACTCAGTTCATGGGGAATATGGTTCCAGGATCCGTGATGATGACGGATTGGCTAGATTGTGTCCGAGATCCGACTCATGTGACACAGATTGACAGCTTGACCCAGCGACTAGACCGGGCACATTTCTTTATCCGGCATTTGGGTAGAGATCCGGCAAAGGCAGATTCGTTTGATCCTTCCAACACAGGAGTTAGCCCCTCAGATGACCCATTTGATTTTGCCGGCGCAGATCCTTCTTTGTATAGGCCTGACATCCCTGTTGATAGAGATCCAGTGACTCAGGAGGAGTTACATCAGGTAGACAGGATTGATGATGTAGATATTGACACCATTGTCTTCTTTTGATGTGTATTCTCGTTATCTCTTTTGATAGGCCTATTGTTAGATATTGGGTGGTTGTGCCCCATTCTCGCTATATCTTTTGATAGACCTCTATTAGTAGTAGGGCGTCTGTGCCCCATTTCCTTGTATCTTTACCTGTACAGAGATGATGTATTTAGGAATGTATGTACTATCTTCTATTCCCTACATCATATTGCCATCTATTATCTGTTATGCATGTATCATGTTATGCATATGTATGTATGTCCAAAGAAATTCAGCATTGACCCCTGGATGGTATTATGATACGGCCCATATAAATGTCTTCTTCGACAGTCAGCCGCATAGATTACACCCCCCAGTATTGGTAGCATCCCATCTGAGATATTGGTATGATAGTATGTCACCCCCAGATAGGGTGACCGTAGATCAGTTATTGCAGCATACCATGACCCTTTTGATGTTTCAGGTTCCCACAGGATTTGTAGAGGGCATGCTAGAGCACTGGGTATCGAAGAGGTAGGTTTTTTGGGTTGGGACCCAGGAGTTGACTCCAACTTTGGAGGAGTATGCACGTTTGACGATGCTACCACTTGACAGACCTTGTGTGTATATGGCCATTGGTGACATGAGCCGACAGTTTATGACTCTCACCGGGCTGAGGCGGAGAGTTGTGCAGGATGAGATTACATCCGGCCACGTGATATTCCAGCGTTTTCTGATTGATAGATTTGGCTATGAGGACAGCTATGCTCGACATTCTGGGGATTTCACCATACCAGAAGACCAGTGGCGTTTGGCCAGATTAGATGTATTGTTGTTGTGTATAGTGTCGTATGTGTACATGCCGCGATATATGGATGAGTTAGACATCGGCGTCATCGTGGCAGTGAGAGCTCTCAGGGAGGGTCGTACCATTATTCTGATGATCATGGCAGAGACACTAAGGTCGGCCCAGTTTTGCAGCACTTACCCTGCAGGGGTATTCACAAGCAGTTCGGTCATGCTATACGTGTGGTTTATGCCACACCTGAGACTGATTGGCACATTCAGACGACACTGGTATTGTTTCACCCATGAGATGGCTATGTCGTATTCCTTCCAACCTACGGAGTGTATAGATCCTGCATCTTGGTCCATTTTCCTAGCTGGGATTAGAGATCTGTTTGCTATCTTGCCATGTACAGGGCTCAGTTCGCCCTACAGTTTTATCACTCATGCTCCGGGCATGGATTATCTCCCTCTGGCTGGTTTGAGGGGCGTGACTACCTACCACCCACTGGCCGTGATGTCGCAGTTTGACCAATTTCAGGATTTCCATCTTTTTGATGGGGTGTTAGGTCAGCGCTTAGCTTCTCGCCACTTATCAGCAAAGGACCGATCCCGTGTGTATGCTTGTTGGGATCAGCGTGAGATAGCTACTTTTTCTGTTAGCCATCCGGGTTATTCGCTAGAGTATTTTGCGTGGATGGAGACAGAGACTTCATCGGCTGCGATAGTATCCACAAGGCCGGATAGTGATTCAGATGATGGAGAGCCCATGGAGGACATTGATTCCCACATCGAGGAGGAGCCATTTACTGGGTTGCCAGCATCTCCTTTAGATTCTCCCAGTACTAGTATTGTTGTGATCCAACATTCAACACAGTACTTTGAGCAGAGTCTTCATTTGATAACCTTTGAGAGAGATCATGCTAGATCCTTGATGTTGACAGCTCTTGATGGGAGAGACGCAGCTCTGTTAGAGAGAAACGAGGCATTAGCTCGTAGAGATGCCGCTGTTGTTGAAAGGGATGAGGCCATATCAGCCAGAGATGCAGTGATCGTTGAGCGGGATAGCGCCATATCTGCCCGGGATGTAGCCGTCACAGATAGTACCATAGTGAGATCCCTGACCACTGGTATGCTTACCGAGATGAGTGCGTACATTGATGAGCATCGCGTCACCATGCAGATGGCCTCGGACTTGCTGGTTCGTGTGGATTTCCTTGTACAAGAGACCACAACGTTACCTCCTTCTTCGGAGAGAGATGCTATGTTAGATCTGTTAGCCCGCATGCATACCGATCTGTAGATAGCCTTGTATTTTCCTGCACAGACTAGCTTAGCCATTTTGTCATGTACAATTTATATTGTGTATATCAAACAGTATTATATATAGCAGAAAAATATATTTTTAATCACTTCCCTTTTTAGATATGCCTGAATACTTGCTTGATATTTGTCTGCTTCTTCAGGGCTTGTGATCTTGATGTATTCTGAATTCCTTCTTGCTGGATGGACATTAAGTTGTCCCTGGACAGTTCAGAATGGATCATTGATCTGTGTGTTCCTTACCATCTTTGGTGTCTTGGGACTAGTTTTTGTATGGAAATGTGGAGATAATTGTGGCTTTCCTCTCTGAGATTGACCGCACCACAGATGGTCGCCAGTACTCCTATTTAGGAGGAGCCTAGTTAATTCCATCTCTTATAGATTGGTGTTGCTCTTCAAGGAACAACCACAGCTTAGATGGTCACCGAGTCTCCCGTTTAGATGGGGAGGTCAGGTAATTCCATCCCTTTGGTTTGAAGCCAATGAAATGTAGTGGATTAAAATTTGATCCCAGTACCGTTGACAAGTATTTGTATTTTGGTAGGGAGTTAGACCAAACCATAAATGGCTGCCTATGTACTCCTGTTGAAGAGGAGATCAGGTCTGCGTAGTTCAAACCTGGTCTAAGAGGTTCAACGCTGTATGTGGCAGAAAGGGTGTAGGAATATTTTTGTTGTTTTTGTTTTTGAAAAAGGAGAAAAGAGTTGTATGCAGTGAAGGGTTAAAGAACCGAAATGACTGGTGATCTGATGAGCCAACACCAGGATGTTTGCTTGAAGGTAAGCTCAGACATAGTATCGTTTCACGGGCCTTCCCAATTAGGAGCGAATTTTCCCTTAGACTGATCTTGGTTGTCGATGATCTTCTTCAAAACCAAGTCATGTTGTTTAAACTGCCGTAGCCGGACTTTTCTGTTGTAGGATCAGGCGATCCTTTGTTGATATAACTGACCATGGAAGATAGCCGCGGTTCGCCTTTCGTCTATTAAAGACAATTGGTGATACATGTCTTGTACCCATTGGTCTTCATCCAGCTGAGTGTCTATCAACACTCTGAAGGATTCTATTTCTACTTCTACGGGGAGTACTACTTCCATCCCATAGGTTAATACGTAGGGGGTTGTCCCAGTTAAAGTGCGCATTGATGTTCTGTAGGCTAACAAAGTAAGAGGCAATAAGTCAGGCCAGTCTTTGTGGTTGACGGACATCTTTTACATGATTTTCTTGATGTTTTTGTTAGCCGCTTCAACAGCACCATTCATCTTTGGACGGTAGATGACGGAGTTAAGATGTTTGATGTGGAATTTGCAGCATAACTCATCCATCATTTTGTTGTTGAGGTTTTTAGCATTGTCTGACACAATTACCTCTGGTTGTCCATATCGACAAATGACATTGTTTCTAATGAAAGCAATGATGAAGATAAAGCGATGTCCATTGCTGGCTTTGGGATCGATTGGCCCGATCACGTCCATTCCCCACATTGAGAAAGGCCAAGGCGAACTCATATTGTAGAGTTCTCGTGGAGGGGCGTGGATAGCATTTTCATGAATTTGGCATTGATAACATCTCCTGACGTGGTCATTGCAGTCAGCTTTGAGAGAGAGCCAGTAATGTCCCGTTCTAAGGATCTTCTGTACAAGTAAAAGGCCGCTCATATGTGGGTCACATACTCCACTATGGACTTCATCCATGAGTCTTTGAGCTTGGTCCTTGTCCAGGCATCTGAGGAGACCAAGTCCTGCATCTCTCTTGTAGAGTGCATCTCTGCTCAGGTAGAATTTCATAGCAAGTCGATGAATCCGCCTTTGTTCAGTCAGGCTCGCCTCAGCGGGTGTAGATCCATCTTGCAAGTACTCCTTGATATGTTGATACCAAGGTTGTTGGATGGGAGGTAGTTCATCCGATACTTCTCCAACATAGTTCCCATAGGTTGGTGCCTTTTGCAGGGCAAATGTGACGCTTGGCATATGTTCCTTATAAGTTAGGTGAATCAAGGAGGCCAAAGTTGCTAGCGCGTTCGCGAAGTCATTCCTATTACGAGGAATGTGTAGAAAGGAGATCACTTCGAACTCCGAAGCCATCTGTAAAACTTGCCGATGGCAAGGTAGCAAATGTAGCTCTTTGGTTTGATAGATTCCCGTGAATTGTTTGACTACCAACTCTGAATCCCCAAAGACAGTTAACCTCCTGATGTCCATTGAACGGGCAAGTTTTAGCCCCATGATACAGCCTTCATACTTAGCTGTGTTGTTGGTGCTGCCAAACTGTAATTTAACGGCGACGGGATATTGCTCCCCCATACCGGATACTAGAACTGCTCCAGCTCTAGAACCTTCCATATTAACAGCTCCATCGAAATACATGTTTCATGTTTGGCATGTATCGTACTGATGGTGTTGCTGAATTGCCATTACCCCTTCATCGGGAAAATATATTTTCAAGGGTTTGAAATCCCCTGAAGGTGCGGCGACCAGTTGATCCGCGATTCCTTGACCTTTAATGGACTTTTGCGTCACATAAACGATGTCAAATTGTTGCAGAATCAACTGCCATCTAGACAGTCGATAATTCAGTATGGGCTTACTAAACACATACTTGAGAGGATCCACGCGGGAGATGAGATGGGTTGTATGCCCGTGGAGGTAATGTTGTAACCTCATGGCAGCCCATGCTAAAGTACAACAAGTCTTCTCAATCAGAGTGTACTTGTGTTCACTGTTGCTGAATCTTTTGCTGAGGTAATAGATAGCTCGTTCTCGGCCTCTATCATCTTTCTGACCCAGCATGCAACCCATGGCATTGTCACTTATGGACAAGTACATGAACAGGGAAACATCATCCCTGGGTGGTACCAAGACAGGAGCTTTAATTAGCTGCTCTTTGATTGTAAGGAAGGCCTTCTGGCACTCATCATTCCATTTCATGGAGGAGTTTTTCCTTAACAGCTTGAAGACTGGCTCACAGGTTGCTGTGAGTTGAGAAATGAACCTACTAATGAAGTTGACTCTTCCCAAAAATCTCCGTACTTCCTTCTCTGTCTGAGGAATGGGCATTTCCGTGATGGCATGAATTTTGGTGGGATCCAACTCAATCCCTTTGTGGCTGACTAGGAATCCTAGCAACTTGCCTGATTTAACGCCAAAGGCGCACTTGGCTAGATTCAACTTCAAGTTGTACTTACGTAACCTATTGAAAAGCTTTCTAAGATGGTCTAGGTGGTCTTCCTCCCTTCGGGATTTGACAATAATATCATCCACGTAGATCTCTATCTCTTTGTGCATTAAGTCGTGGAAAAGAGCAATCATGGCTCGCTGATAGGTAGCTCCAGCATTGATAAGGCCGAAAGACAACCGTCTGTAACAAAAGGTTCCCCACGGCGTGATGAAAGCAGTTTTCTCATGATCCTCATCAGTAACCATGATCTGATGGTATCCCGCAAAGCAATCAGCGAAGGAGTACATGCCGTACTGAGCAGTATTGTCAATAAGAATGTGAATAAATGGCACGGGAAAGCTATCTTTAAGGCAAGCTTTATTCAGATCCCTATAATCCACGCAAACTCGCATCTTTCCTCCAGGCCTAGGCACGGGAACGATGTTGGATATCCATTCGGGATATATGGACACCATGATAATACCAGCCTGAAATTGTTTCATAATTTCTTCTTTCACTTTTAAACTCCACTCAGGTTTCAATCGCCTGAGCTTCTGCTTGACTGGCTTGAATCCCTCTTTAATGGGAAGGTGATGAAGGACAATGTCAATGGATAAACCCACCATGTCTTTATGAGACCATGCAAACACATCCTGGAATTGGGTTAGTAGTGTAACCATGTTATTCCTTTGGTTTGGGGTAAGGTCTGAACCAATCTGGATTAACTTAGGGTTTTCTAAGGTTCCGAGATTGAAAGAGGTGGTTTAATCAAGGTTGGATTTAGGTTTGTCTTCGACCCATTCTTTGATCTCCGGAGGCACCTCAATGTCCTCTTGAATTTCCATCAAGTCTAAGTCTAACTTTTCATCAAAGTTACAATCCTTGTGGAGAAGAGGCATCTTATCAGCAAGTACAGGCACACCTAAGTTCAGAGTCCTGAAACAAAATATGCTTTCACTTAATATATATGAAAATATTTAATCATATAAAGTGTTAGCATGTACGGACAAAATAACTGCTAATATTGTACAGAAAAGTAAGCAGTTATGATATCTACAGGGCAGAAAGAAGTCCTGCCCGTTTTACCCTTGTCGACCAATGCAAGGAGTGATGCTCCAATTGGCAAGGGCAAAGTTCTGGTGGACCGTAGTGATGGAGGGGCTGTCATCTTCCTCTTTCTCCCGAATGATGACCATTACGTCTGGGCAATCATCATCTGGGGTATATCTGTTGGTATGTTCATCATGGACAATGATGTGTATGACTGACATCATTCGGATGATGTCTTATTTAATTCTTCGTTCCTCTTCTTCCACCTTGGGATCTGGAACAAAGACTTCCTTCTCCTTTATCGGTATCGGCTTAGGAAATAACATAGTCATTGCATTGGCTGGCACCTTTACCAGAGATTGTGCTGACTCTGGATTTACAGGTGGAGATAATCGTCATGTGGCTAAAGTTGAAGGAATCTGCTTCTGCTTATGTGGATTCCTGTGACTGGAACTGGCAGAATATTCTAGTCTGGCCGTCCCAGTTTGACTGACCACTTAAATTGGGTGTTTAATACCCTGATGACTTTTACCCAGCCCTTGTCCCGGCTAGTGTCCCGATGACATCATTTCTTGAGTAGCTACCATCACTTCGGCAGAAATCTTGGGTACGAGAAATGGCATCCCAATGGAATGGTATTGAGTGTTGCTTACTTCCAAAGCGTGGAAACTGACCGGCTCAACATCGGAATTGAAACTGATGAGTGATATGTCACTATGTTGAGGACATTCTGGTTCAGCGTTGACTGTGACTAGGCTATTGTTGATAATATATTTAAGTTGCTGATGAAGAGTGGAGGGGACTGCCCCGGCCATATGAATCCATGGTCTCCCTAGAAGCAGGTTATATCTTGTATCTATTTTGAGCACGTAAAAAGATACACAGAATGTATGGGGACCAATCTCAATTGGCAAGGACAGATATTCAGAGACGAACCTCCATCTATCAAGACTCCAGCTAGCATGTATCCGGAGGACAAAACCACAATGTGTAATGGCTTACAATGACCAGTCCCTTTGGGCGGTATGTCATCATCAGTGAAAGATATGACATTGTTGTTGAAAATGTGATCAACCAGATGTTGAAATTTTTCCACATCCACTGATTTCGGCAAGTAGGCTTTTTCCAAAACCTTCAATATAATCTTCCGATGATCCTCGGAAGTTAAAACCAAGTCTAGTATTAAAATTTAATGTGGAGCTTTTCTTAAACTTAAAACCACCTTGGCTTCATTATGACCCATAGCATGGAGGAATTTTTCAATCTTCTCCATGGGAATTTTCTCCTTTGATTTGATGGTAGGCTTCAATACCCGTTTGGGAAGATACAGTGGATTTTCCTTCGACACTGCAGTAGTCGTATGAGAGGTGGATCATTCAGCTTCTCCATAATTCTAAGGAACTTTTTGTAAGCTGATAACAGGATATTGTGGTCTGAATGGTAAGTTGATTGGCTCTGGAGCAGCCACTATCAAAGGATTGTCAATTCCTTTGAGTTGAATTGCTTGTATTGTGAATGGTTTGATAGTCCCATCAGCCTCAGCGGATATAACTGCTACCAGTCCCTTCCATTTAGTAGGACAAGTATTTTCACTCTCAAATAGCACAGTATCAATGTCTGCCAGTTGCAGGACACCGCTATCAATTAGATTCTGAATAAGGTGGCGGAGTGCCCAGCATTCTTCTGTGATGTGACCGCGAGAATGGGAGTGATATTGGCATATTCCATCAGGATTGAACCGTCCTGAACGGGGATTAACTGGAGGTAGAAGGATGTGATTCTTCCTTCATTGATTAGTATTTAAAGTATCTCTTCCATAGGTTGGCCCAGGTATGTAAATTTCCTTTTATTGGTAAAATTCTGACGGGCTTTGGCAGTTGCTCTCTTCGTCACTTTATCCTCCAATGTTTCATATTTTGAAGGTGACGATGAAGTATTCATAACCAAGGGAGGGAGACTAGCATGCTCCTGGCTATTTAATTGGCGTGTGACTTGATGCTGATAGGTCACCAGATCTGTCAATTGCTCAATCTATTTACATAGAGCTTTTAACTTTTGTTCCATCATAAGCTGGAACTTTGTATAATCCCATTTGTCAACACCATCTTTGATGATCTAGGATGATTCACCATTAAATTCGGAACTCTGTCGATTG
Source organism: Panax notoginseng (assembly GCA_016801055.1). NCBI lineage: Eukaryota > Viridiplantae > Streptophyta > Magnoliopsida > Apiales > Araliaceae > Panax > Panax notoginseng. Next base: position 94,440,859 of record CM029013.1, on the reverse strand, counting down.
CTCCAATTAATCATGTTAACATCTTCCTCTTTGTGTGGAGGAAGAGGGTTGTCTTGTACGTGAGGTTGATCTGGTTTGGTGACCACGATCTCACCGTTGTCTATTAAATCTTGGATCTTATGTTTCAAGGCCCAACAATCTTGAGTATTATGTCCAGGTGCCCCGGCATGATAAGCACATTTCTGAGCAGCATTGAAACCCCTCCCATTAGGATTGGCTGGTGGAAGAAGATGCATAATTTTCTTCTGAGTGGTCAGAAGATTGAGAATGTTCTCGAGTGAGTCTCCTAGGGGTGTGAACACTCGAGGGCATTTGGCTTCTCCACCTTTAGTCAATGGAGGGTTTGAAGATTGTGCTTGAAAGGGAGTGTAATTTCTCCTCTGAATAGGCATATTCTGATTGCCCTTTTGACCTTGGAGTATCAAGGAAACATCCTCCTCTTTCTTTTTATGGACCCTCCGGGGGTTGTTTCCATAAGTTCCGGATTGGATGTGCTCAGTAATAGCTTTAAGAGCGGTTAGGTCTTGAATCTTTCCTGACTTCAATCCCATCTCAGTCATCTCTTCATGTTTAATCATTTCAAAAAATGGTTTACCAATGCCAGCTAAAACTCTCTCATAGAAAGGAGCTTCTTGTATGTCGATAAAGGTCATAACCATTTCTGACTCTGTCATAGAAGAAATCACTTGAGCAGCCAGGTGCCTCCACCTTTGAGCATACTCTCTGAAAGACTCATTAGACTGTTTCTTGACCTTGGTAATCTGATACCGGTCAGAAGCCATCTGAGACTGGAAACTGTATTGAGTAAGGAAGGTATGAGCCAGCTCTTCCCAGCTATGGATCTTTGAATTGTCTAATCTGGTATACCACGAACGGGCTTCTCTAGTTAGACTCTTTTAGAACAGCTGTATTCTGAGCTTCGTCCTCTACATAAGATCCAAGTTCTCCAATGAACACCTTCAAATATGTGTGAGGATCTCCTAACCCATCATATTTTTCGAAATCAAGAGTTTTGAACTTCTCTGGATAATGAACACCAGGGAATATACAAAGGTCAGCATATGATACACTCCCATATGCTTTAATTCCTTTGATAGAACGAAGGGTTTCTTCCATTTGAAGGACCTTTTTCTTGATGTCACCGGTGTTTAGATCTCCTTTGAGATGGGTGGTATCATGAATTTTGTTGGTTGTATCCAACTGAAGCGTAGGTACTGTAATGGCTTGATCAGAACCTTGGGTTCCTCCTTGTGTAGAGGATACAACATGTATAGTTATCTTCGTACCTTGAGTAGACTGATGTAGTTCTTTAAGCAGAACAACCAAATCTGTAATTTGTTTACTTAATCCGTCAAATTCTTCACGAGAAACTGGATTAGACTGGTCAGATGAAGACATGATTGGCTATAGGCCTGTGGCCTTTTTGGATTGAGTAATAGGTCCGAATGTTTCCCTGCAACAAAACTTGCATAGTTTAGTTTTAGGGATTGTGTAAATGTTTACATGCTATGTGATATGTCCATTTTAGGATTATTATCCTGCAAAACGGATGTTAGCTGTTTGTAATACAGGATAACATGTTAATTTAAATATGCACATTTTTCTTCATATTTTCTCATTACATGGAGATGAATATGGAATGAAATTACGAGTAATTGACTTTACGAGTAATTTTGAAATAAGAAAGCATTAAGAGAATTTCCTCCGCGTTTGGTTTATCAGAGGCTGACCTATCTTAGGTTTCTCTCGCGGCTTTTTGGCATGAAGGTTCCCAAATCATCGCAATTTACTCAACGGAAAGTTAATCCAGTCTTTCAACTGGAGCGAATTTGGGTGGTGCCTTTCTTGAGCCTCGTTGGAATTAGTCTTCCTACGAGTCCAGTAATCAAACACCGACAGGATAACCTCCTGATGGAGGAACCACACAACATACATTCACTTACAACGTGTCCCACTGTTTATGAAAATGATGACATGTGCGAAGCACTAATATCACAGATAGATATATTGCACTGCAGTAAAAAAATGCATTCGTACACATCCATCAAATGTAAATGCAACATCCACACACAAGCATATAACAATTTTGAAAAGCTTGTAATAGCGGCTTAAGTTCTCTTACTGGAGTCCCCAACAAAGTCGCCACCTGTCGACGTCGGGATTTTTATTTGCCCCTTTTCTAGTCTTGTTCTTTTGTGTTCTCATTTTAGGTGAGATTTGTTTGAAAAAACAAGCGAAAAAGGTCCGACATTTATATGTCGACAATTGGACTGTAAGAGTCGCCAGTTGGTTTTTTAACTGGTTGTACCAACACAACCGAGAAAAGGTTTGCACATTGACCCAGTGATGTGACACTGCTAAACAGGTCTGTGAAACCGAGATTCATTAGGGTTCGGGGACTTGCTTATGCGGAGGGAAGGTGTTAGGCACCCCCCGACATCCGTGTTGCCACGGTGATCGCCATTTTTCAAGAAACTATTATATGAATGTGTGTGTGTGTGGGTCAATGTGCTATTGTTTGGAAGTAGTGTTATGCCTCGTTTGCACCTATATACAAGGGTTTGAAATTGTGTAAAAATTCAGTTTTAAACAAGATATAGCAGTGATATTTTGTAAAAAGAGGTTTTTCAAACCCTGTGCTCAATAGTAATTGAGGCATTTGATACTTCCATTTTATTTAAAATGTTCGGCTTGATTGTTTTTATTTTCGAGATGCGAAGCATCTTCGAGAAAATAATGTACAAAATAGTGTCGAACTCCTCGTGGGTATGAAAACCATCTGAGGAAATTCAAGCACCGTGAATAATTTATAAGCTGCTTACAGCTGAAAAATGTCCATCACGGGAACCGAATCTAGATTCAGTGGACTGAATCTGTGATCACATGATTCCTAGGCTCACATGAAGCCGCAATTGATATGAACGTAGTAAGCAGTTATATATATAAAAGTTGTAAATATATATATACAGACATGATCAACCACCACGAAGCACCTCCATGGGGGATCGAAAATGTAAATATATAAAAACGGTAAATATATATATTGACATGATCAACCACCACGAAGCACCTCCATGGGGAATTAAAAATGTAAATAAAGCTGTAAAAGCGATCAACCGCCACGGAGGAAACTCCAGGCGGGACGAAATGTACAGAAAGCAGTAAAAACGGTCAACCGCCACGAAGTAAACTCCAGGTTGGACGAAATGTAAGTGTATATATATATATATAAGCTGGTAAACGCACCAGATATAAAATTCAGGCTCATCGAACAAAGTCCGACAACAGTTCATATATATATATATATATATATATATATATATATATATATATATATATATATATATATATATACGAAAGCAATTAAACGGTCCAGACATAAGTCTAGGCTCAATCGAGGCATAACTCGATAATATTAGTCCATATATAAATATATATAGAAGTATATATATATACAAACTGAAATGAAACCACGGACCGAAGTTTGGGCATACACACGCAACACGACTCTCAATGTGAAGAACGGTGTGTGCAAAGATGATGAGAAAGGCTTTAAAGTGTGTAAGAAGGCTTACATTGGACTGCTAAAGAAGACTTCTATAGCTTTAAGTGGATGAACACTCGGCTCCCGCCAGTAAAAAGTAGCTATATATGAGCTTACAAGTGTTAAAAATGAGAAAGCACTTAGTTTGGGGTGTGTACAGAGCAAATTAGATAGGGTTTCCTCGCCTTTTTTCTCCTTAAAATGGCCACCCCAAGCCCTTTATTTATAGAGCCGCAGATGTACCTGCGACTGCCCGGGATGCCCTGGGCTTCCCGGGTCCCACCGTCTCGAAGTACGTGCACGCATGCAACGTGATGTCAGCTCGAACTTTCAGAACTTCAATCTGGACATCCGACTGAGGTGTGTAAGACCTATTTCGGACCGCCGTTGTCGAGAGTTACGCAATGACATGGGATTAAAGGTTGTACGAAGTCAGGAAGATGAGACCATGCCCTTCGGTCTTCAAGCTTCAAATTCTATCTGTTACCCTGCGTAATAGTCACTCGGGATTGGACTTCCTTGGTTCTTGTGAGACATTGCTGTGTAGAATGGTATGTATGAGATGTTGAGACGATGCGATGTAGCGTCAAGGTGGCAAGATGACGACTTTGCCTCTCACCGGGGTTATCTCCGGTTTGGGCTGATAAAGTAGACGTTGCTCAGGATTATCTCTGAGATTGGACTGCTGCAAGTGTTGAAGGTCCTCAGTGTCATCTCTGAGGTGTGCCTGTCTTCTCGGGGTCATCTCCGGGTCTTGTACCGAGTGCCTCGATGTGAGTACCGAGTGTTCTGAAGCTGTTTGCATGGCTTTGAAACAAGCATTTCCGAGGTTATCTCCGGAACTGCAACTGCATTGCTTGGGGTTATCTCCAAGGTTGGCGCTACTATTCCCGATGTCAGGACTGAGACTGAATATCTCGGGGTTATCTCCGGGATGAATCGGTCTTCTCCGATGGAATTTTCGGTATTGGAACTGCAGGCCTTGGGGTTATCTCCGAGGTTAGAATTGATACTCCCGGTGTGTGTTCCGGGGTTGAGACTGAGCTTTCGGTAGTATCCGGACTGGATATGAGCTGTCTTCCAGGGTTATGTCTGAAAGACGAATCTGCCCTCCTGCAATGTCAGTAACAGGTGTGCAGAAAATTTTGGGTGTCTACAAAACAATTCTTTTATTAATAAATAAATAAGATTATTACAAAGTATATGTTTTATCATCAATCATGATTGACTTGTGTGCATACTACTTTCAATTAGGACATACCAATCTCTCTAAAAGGCTTAGGTTATTCAAACACTTAAGGTTTAACCTTTAGGTTTTGTTGAATGAATAGTGCCTAATTCGTCTTTTTCTTGAATTTTTTTTATTTTCGTCTAAAAAAATTTTACTCGTTTAATCTTGTACATAACTAAAATCCTTATGGTTTATAATCATCCTAAGTCATAGAACGATCTTTAATCACATAACACATAATTTTATTAATAAAATCTTATTTTATTAAATAATAATTCTTTAAACTTAATTTATAAGTCTATCCAATTTCTCAGGTAAGAATCACCCAATTCAGATTTAAAATTATTAAGTTATACATTTTTAAACATTAAAGCATGTTGCTGGAAATTATGCTACAAAAATTCTGAATCAGTCACCTCTTAAAATTCATAACAAATTATACGTTAATATTTAACGGTTTAAAATTGGTGAACATATTCTCAGCTTATGTATATATAACATATTCAAAAATCGTAACGATTTAACGGTCGAGTTAAGAGATATAACCCACGCAATAAAGCCTAAGAAAATTGATTTTCCAGATTATGGCAGACTATAAGTTCTTCGAACCAGTCTCATTTAAACAGTCACTACAAACAAACCACAAGAAATTTTTGGTTAATTCTTGATTCTATGTTTAGCTTACTTTCAGGGCTTTCTTTTGATATATGGCTCATCTCCTAACTCATTATACACAAAGAGTTATAGATTTTACAAAATCAAGTAGCAAACTAATTTTTTTAAAAATTTCCAGATTTTTGTTCTTCTTTTGGTTTCTTGATTTCTCTAATTTGATTCATGTTTATGCAAGTTTAATCTATTACAAACAAACATAAATATGTTCTATCAGTATAAAATTCATAAAAACTTAACACCCATATATGAAAATCAAAGCATTAGACAAAGGTTTAGAAATTACCTTCATTAAATTTTTTATTTTTATTATTATTATCTTATTTCTCTCCCTTTTCTCTCTTCTTTTCCCAAGCAGCCTCCCTCTCTCCCCTTGTGGCTGCCAACATAGGAATGAAATGGGAGTGGGTGGAGTTTATTTCTTCTTTTTGACTTTTCTTTCTTTATTTTCCTCCTCCTTTTCCTTTTTGTCTTTTCATTTTATAAAAAAAATCAGCACTTTCATCTCCTTCTTATCAGATTTTAGCCCCATGTGGCCCAACATTCCTCCAAAAATTTAATTTATCCTCTTTTATTAATTCACTTATTCGTTTAATTGTCCATTTGACCATTTATCAATTTAACATTTTGTAATTTTATAATAATAATCATAAATTAAATTAGGCTTTTATTTCATAAAGGTTGAGGTTTAACAATCTCCACTACTTATGAAATTTCATCCCCAAAATTTACGTACGTACATGGTATTCCGAAGAGATAAGGACTTTTATTTCAAGTTCTAGCTCCCAATTCACTTTCTCTGTCTCATAGTTCATCCATTACCCATCTATTGGTTCTTAGATGCCCTTCTTAAAATACGGCTATAAAACAAAGGTTAATATCATCCAACCAAAACACTAAATTCAACTTAGATAAGACACACACTAGTGAATGATTTTACTTATCTCCCCTCCTAGTTCTAATTCTAGATCTCCACCAGAGATCATATCCCTAAGCTCTGATACCAACTGTGACGTCACCAAATTCAGGTCTTTATCACCTAATTTGAGTCTCCAAAAACAACACTACAAACACAAATTCTATTATTTAAAATTATTATCATGTCGTATATAGTACGACAATATTCACCCTCAGATTATTATAATGCCGTATAAAATACGACAATACACATTTTTAATCCTCATCAAGTTATATAACAGTGTGGCATAATAATTATACTGAAGATTTAAAATGTGTGTTGTCATATTTTATACAGCATTATAATAATTTGAGTGTGAATATTGTCGTACTATATACGACATGGTAATAGTTTTAAATAAGAGAATCTGTATTTGTAGTGTTGTTTTTGGCGACCCAAATTAGATGATAAAGTCCCAAATTTGAGGGCATCACAACAATAATACTAAAATATACTTAAATCTAATAAACCTTTTCCTTTTTATCTTTTCCATATTATATAGAGTCCAAAGTCATTAATATTATATGTATATTAATATCAATTCAAATATTTTAATATAATATAAAAAATAAATCTAAATTCATCTATTTTATAATATTTTTTTATAACTCAACTTAATATTGATGGGTAAGTGATCGATTCAACTTTAAATCAAGTCATTCGGTTGAATTCAATTGAATCTCCATAAACATCTACAACTTCTATAAAACAAATATTTACTCAATATTATATCACTTTTACGATATTTTTTCTTAATCTCTTTATAGTATATTATAAAAACAATAAGAGATTATTATTATTATTTTATTTTTGGAGTATTGAATATCAAGACATGTAATTACTTTTTAGTTTATACTTTTGTAAGAACAATAATGCTAAGGTTTGAATTTATTACAAAATTAAATATTTTTATTCATTATAACAAATGTTGTTATAGATAAAGTATATATTATATTTTAAAAAACGATATTTGTCCTGTATCAATTTTTTACTACGAAACAATACTTATAAGCCTCGGATTAAACCTTTTAATTTTATATAAAATAGCCTAAAATAGTAAATAATAATTTTAATCTATTAGTTTTTTATTTTAGAGTTTTTTATTTAAAATTATATATATATATATATATATATATATATATATATATATATATAAATTTCAAATACTTTAAAATTTTTAGTTTTCAAAAACTTTCATAAATATAGTTACTCCTCCTTTGTAAAGGGTATTATGATATTGAGGGCATCTTATTTTAATTATGGGAATAACTGTCTTTTATGTTCAAGTTGAACTTAAAAATTGTCATAACATTTAGCAAAAAAATAAAAAGAAATTGTCACATCCTCATTCATAATAATTTGTTATAAATTTCAATATAAAAAAATACTAGATTAATATTATTAACAATTAATAAAAAGCAATTTTTTGGTGAATATAAAAACAAATTTAACCCGTGAAGATTAAATTAAAAAATAGTTGAAGTAATTTAGAAATTTAATAAGAATAAGAATTGATCCTTTTGACGCCACTTTCGTGCTTTGGGGAATAAATATGTTCAATACACTGCCCCTTCTAAATCCCTGTTTAAAGAAGCCGGAAGGTAGCAACTACAGAGCGCCGGTTTCTTTTCCTACGTTTGCTCTCTCCAAAAATACCGATTTATTGTACCCGGAGAAAGAAAATATGAGTTCTGTGAACCATAAATGCGAAAATTCCCAAGAAAATAAAGTAAACAAAGACAGCAGCAGCGACCCATTTGTCAAAATCTACGGACCAGAGGTTCCTCTCTCTCTCTCATGTTTTGGCTATGATATGATACCCCTTTTAGTTTTATTCTGTTTGGTGTTGAACTGATTGATTTTAATTTGTTTGGCTGAATTTTATTTTAATTTTTTAATTTGTCTGGCTGATTTTTAATGATTTATGTGGCTATGTACCCACATATATCTGTTGAATTAGGAGTTAATATTCAGTGGGTTCACTTATGAACTTATGAGGGGAAGAAGTACGTACATCTTTTGGTTTGTAAAAAAAGATAGGCTGTTGCAAAATGCAAAACCCACTAGAAGATTAACTTGAAGTCAACTAAGGTAGATTGATTGCAATCTTTTGGTAAAATGTGTTTTTTTTGTGTGTCCTACCAGCAAAAAGGTACAAAATTTTAGGGGACTTTCTTAGAGAATTACTATCTTATATATTCCAGTCACTACTTGGGATTATGTAATTGCAAGTGGAACTTTTGTATTATGTTCTTAGCAACTAATTCATAGAAGATGTGGGGTTTACTGGCTAAAATTTAATTTAATTTATGTCAATTCGTTAGCATTTTGTTTGAGTACTTCTATTGCCTCCAAGTGAATAGAATAAACTATGCATTTTTTTAATTGAATAACTAAACGAAAGTTGTCATGAAAACCTGATAGTACTTTCAAATTGCTTACATTAACCTACAAACTTTACCTATACATCTTAAACAAATGCATATTGTAATCGGCTAATCGCATTGTTTTTATTTATTTTATAGATATGTGTATTCTGGCTATACAATATTATTTATTGACTTGAGTTGTGCATGTGGTGCAGGGGAAAGCAGATGTTGTCTTTAAGACGCCTGAAGCAGATTCAACTTTGAACTTGCAAGTAAAAATTGAAAATCATTAAATTCATGAAACTTTCCTATCAGTTTCTGTGAAATTGGAATATTTAGATTTTGCTTCATATGATAAAACAGGATGTGCAAGGACTTGTCAACTGGGTGCTTGCTGAAGGCTTCATGCCATCCTGGATTTTCATCAAAGTAAATAATTCTGATTCCTTCATTTTGAGAGCTTTTTTGCTTTTCTTATATATGCAGAAATATTTTATGTAATTGTCATCTATATAGTTATATGTCAGTTCAATTATCAAGGAAGAGTGTTATGTCATTATTTTGGTAGAGATCCTGAAATACTTGATTTCTGTGTGGTGTGTGCTGCCTGTAGCAGTTGGAATTGCCTTTTGCTGTTTGCTTTTCTTTCACTCATGGATTGTTTGATGTGAGAGTAATGATATTTTATCTGCAAAACTAAGGGGTATTTTATCAGTGTTCTAAAATAAAAAACTAGGTGGCGGAGGAAGCTTCAAGCACCTAGACTTGTAGACAGGCCCTAGACATCTTCCTAGATGCGGCCCAGGCGGCTTCCTTAGGCGGTGTAGTTTTATTATTATTTTTTAATATTTTTGATAAAAATTGGTCTATTCTTTTGTATTTATGATATAAAATTAAGGTTATATTTGTAAAAAGTGGAAGTTTAGGTATTTATTTAAAACAATGTCAAATTATAGAGTAAAGTTTGAACTATGATAGAAATTTGGGTGACTTGGTAATAATTTTAACAAATTAAAAGGGTAATACCTACCATTGTCGGTCCCATCCCATCCCATCTATTAAAAGAAAATAAATAGCTGCAACACCTTTTCTTTGAGAAAGAGGAGGAAGCAAGTTTCAGCATTGGTGGTGGATGGCGACAGTGATGGTGGTAGATTGTCAGCAACTAGGCGACTAGTTGGGTGCCTAGAATGTCCTTGCCAAGGTTGGGCAGCATGTAGGTGGGCCCCTAGCATCTTTTTATAACACTGGATTTTATGTTTAGTTTCTTATTGACATTAGTAGGAAAGCTATGAGCAATAGTCCATCGTGATTCTATTATGTTTTATTACATTTTTCATTCTTCTAAATTTCATTTAAGGTACCTCAGTCATCTCACTCTTTCAGAAGGATTAGCTTTTGCATATTGATATATTTTGTTCTGTATCTTCTTGAATTGTGGTTCATTCATCATATGATTACCTGACCCTTATACCAATCTCTCTAGATGACATGCATAAATACCTTTTCGTACATGTATACTTTATTGACATGCACCAACCAACATGAAATATCATGCTTTATTTCGCGATACTGAATAGTAGTCTTCTGACATGCAGAACAAGCCCCTGATTCCGAAAGTTGTTATGCTTTACGTCCCTGGACTTGATGCGGCTCTGTACTTGTCACAATCTAAAATACTCCGTAGTTTCAAAGAATTCTGTGGCATTCCAAGGGCAGTGTTAGCTCTTAGGTTGGTGGCTTATATACTTCATTATTTAAACAGAAAGTTCTATTCATATTTGTATCTTTTAGAAATATATGCTTTTGGTGTTTTGTTCTGTGATAGCTGTGTATCAGATGGAATGCAGACTATAGATGCTCTTCTTACATGCAAGGTAAAAAGAAAAAGGGATGGCCCTGAGCCAGTTTCAAGGAAACCTGCTCAGAGATCTGATCAAGGTATATCTTTGTGGCAATTCCAAAAATTTCACCATTCTTTGTGAAAGATTCACTAGCTTTCCCGGTTACTTCAATATTTTTCCACTGTACTATAGTTTATATGTGCTTGTTAAGATTGTAGATTACTCATTTTTGGTGAACTATAATTAATCTTTGTGCCTGTTTGGTGGAGCGAAGCACTAAAATTACTTTCAAATAATAAAACTTGGGTGTTAAAGTGGTGAAACTAAAATTTCTGTTTCTGAAAGTATATTTACAATTAAAAAGTTGCCAAAATATCTTATAACGTGCTTTTAATCATTTACCAAACACTGACTATTACATGAAAGCACTTTTGCTAATAGCTCTACTAGTAAAAGCTATTATTGCTCTGTCAAACGGGCACTTCGTTTAGAGTGCAATGTCATGTATATATTGTTGCTTAAATCCATTTAAGTGAAAGCTTGATTACTTTTGAATGACTGGTAGAAAGGACATGTTAAACTTGAAGATGGAAAGGTTAGAGAAACAGTAAGGTAGACTGTCCCCTCAATTCTTGGATTGGAATTGCCTTGAAATTGCACCCGAGATTAATCAAGACTTATCAAAAAACTAAAAGAACATTAAACAGAAACAAGTAAAAAATATTGGTACTCTTGTGAAGCTCAGATGCAGTTCTTTCTTTCTTTCTTTAAATAATAAGTGTCTTATGCAGATATGCTCTTTTTTTTTTAATATTTTTTTATAAAGATTGCTTGTGCTGTATCTACTTGATCTCTGACTACCATGATGCATATGCACAAATCTCATTGCAAAAGTGACATTTTAAAATCAGTTTCGAGCTCCTTCTAATGTTTAGAGTTCAATCGTAACTTGCTCTATTTAACAATTGGTGAAGAAGCATTTAACTTTTTATTTTTATTTTCTGAAAAGTAAGGAGCATTTATTTTCAAGTACATTTGTTGGGATTTGGACCTAAAATTCACCAGTTCAAATAGAACCTTTTCTTACCATGTCTTGCAAATGTTATTAGTACGTGACTCATATTTATACGGATAACTTGGCTAATTTTTTGGTCTTTTTGATAGGTTTATTTAGTTGAGTTACGGATGTCCACTATTATGCCATGGGAACAAACTTATCACATGTGTGCCTGAGTTGGTTTCTTCTTCTTCTTTTTTTTGGGGGGGTCTATGTACCTGTTAGAGTACATCGTCATTTAATTGTTACATATTTGATGATTGTCCCTTCTGAAACATTAAATCTAAGGTTCGTTTGGCTTCATGGGACATGGACACAGTGTATACACATTTGAGCTAGTGTCTGTGTATAGCATTCTTATAAGCATGGACACTTGTAATTAAGAGCATGCTATTTATTGAACTAATAAACCCCTAGTTAAGACTAGAATATTGTACAATATCTACTTTGATGCACGTGGTTGAGGGCACTGAGGTCGCCTGATCATGCTGTGGAGATTCAATGAATCCATCAAGAAAAGAGTATGACCGCTGAGATAGACAGAAGTGTTATGCTTGAAGAATATTCAAAACATTTGCTAGATCTAAATAGAGGAACAAAATTAATAGAGAAGACTAAGGCGATAAATTTACTGCTTTGTAATGTCTGTAGCGTGCTAGTCCAAGTACCTGACTATGACCATGTGAATAGCAATCTTATGAAGTCATTATGATTTTTCTTGTCAGCATGTCAAGTTGTAAACCGTTTAATATTTTGCCATGTCAAAAGAAATCATTCTCATCTTATATGCAGGGTTAGGCTATCTATCCTTCACTGATCTTACGAAAGATTTACCATTCCCTATCACATACTACACACTCACACAGAAGGAACAAGAAGATAATGGATACTGTTATAATCAACCAGGTGACAAGATCTAGTATGTTAATTCTCTTTTTGTTTTCCTAGGTCATTGAACTTTTAAGTTGTTTGGTAGTTCCTACTAAAACTTATACATACATACTGCAGGTTTTCTTTCAACTATTCCTGCTCCTTCAGGAATTCCTCCCAATGAAATTTTGGCACTTGATTGTGAAATGGTAAGGCTACATATTGAAGTCTTAACCTAGATATTAGATGTTTTCACTGCATAGTTGAATTTTCCTGGGTATTGCTACGATTTTACTGATATAGAAAGCCTAGTTTTCCCTTGAATCTATTTGCTGTTTCCTTTTGATCCTAGCTGCTCCTGTAGGTGGGGTGTTTGTTATTTGTATATGTATATACATTTTTGGCTTAAATATGAATTACTACCTTAAACTATAGACCATATTCCACTTCGGTGATCCACCTTTCAATTTTGTCAATTAGATGATTAAACTATTAATTTTTTTCCACTTCCATTCAATTGGGTCGTCAGAAATTGCTGACGTGGCTGTCTAGGTAGGCAATAGTTGAGCTGATGTGTAACTAAAAACGAGTATTTTAATATCTATTTATACATTTATTATATATTAAAGGGCAAATTCGTCAAATCTACCACTCTCTCTCAATCCCACCAGCGTAACCAAAACCCAACATTACCACCAAACCCCACCGAAAATACAAGAATGAAACACAGACCAAAACACCAATGGACAAAATAGCAACATGAACAAAGTAAAACAGTACCTAAAGAAACCAGATTTTGACAAAAACTACCATGACTGGAGACGATAGAGAAGAACTCCAAACAGCCCAAAACAAATTAAATAAGCAATAGGTCCGAAATCAAGCTGGAGTGGAATCATCAGCAACACAAGTCTGATTAAAGGACAAGATAAACAATATGCACACAAACCAGATCTGGAAAAGCATAACTATGATAATCAATAATATTGCAAATTATGGGAAAAGCAAATGCAATTTCATTTAGTAATATCTATAATTTTTTTATTTGGTTTGCTTCAAAAACGCTTTAAGGCTAATAGAGTGAGATGTATTGGCAAAAAAATTATTTTTGGTTCAAATTACTAGATTAGAGCAGTTTGTACTAATAACATCTTTTTGGCTGAATTGAGTAAACATCATGCGCATTTATTTGGCCGCGCATGTATGTTCAAAATTACCATTGAGAAAATGAAAAAGAGTGGTACAGAAAAAGAGAAATAAGTTTGAATGTTCAACTGAAAAGGAAAAGAGGTAGAAAACAAGAGGAAGAGGAAGAGGATACAATAATTTCTTTGGTACAGATCTGTTTTCCGTTTGATTTTTTTTTGAAAATTTTGGTTCATATCTGATTCCCGTTTGAAAAGATGTAGAAAACAAGAGGAAGAGGAAATAATTTTTTTTTTATACATAACTAGATTTGGACACAGATCTGACGTTGGATCTGATTCCTGTTTAATTCTCGCCCGATTTAGCAGAGCTGGGTGTTGAAGTTTGAGGAGCGCCGGATCAGGCCATGGACTTGGTAGCCTTTGTTGAGGAGGAATTCTGTAACATATGAGCCATCTTGGCGAGTGATCCCAGTGATTAAGGCTACTTTGCGCTTGGGTTTGGCTCTGTTGGGGGTTGATTAGGATCTTTATGTTGTTTTCGTATGAGATTGACGCTAGTGGGAGAGAGAGAGTGGTAGATTTGACAATTTTGTCCTTTAATGTATAATAAATGTTTAATCAAAAATTAAAATACTCTTTTTTAGTTACACATCAGCTCAACTATTGCCTACCTAGACAGTCACGTCAGCAATTTCTGACGTGGCAGACTCAATTGAATGGAAGTGGAAAAAATTAATAGTTCAATAATCTAATTGACAAAATTGAAAGGTGGATCACTGAAGTAGAATATAGCATATAGTTTAGGGTAGTAATTTATATTTAAGCCTACATTCTTTTAGGGGTTTCTAAGTCCATAAAAAAATAAAAAAAAATAAAAAAGGAGAAAAGCAAGTTACTATTTCCATCTTAGAATATGTTCTAATTTTGTGAGACCACCAACAGGAGGTTGTTTCTATATTCAACTTAAGAAGTATACTAAGAGGATTTGTAAATATGGGAACTAAGTAATAACCACTTCAGGATGGAGTCATGCCCAAATAGTCCGCTTTTAAGGCTGTTCAACAAATGATGATAAAATCCTCATTAAGAGAGCTCTTGAATGTATATCTAATTCTGCTGAAAGCAACTACATATTACTGGTTCTTATCTTTTACGAACTTGGAGTAAACATCTGAAATTTGGCAATAGACTTGTTTGGCATAATATTAAAGTTATCCTTTGTGATAATGCATTCATCATACCTTTAGATTTTGATAGACCTTATCTTGACGACTAAACTAAACAGTTTCATTAATTTTTCTTTGATTAGTGTATCACAAAAGAGGGGTTTGAGCTCACTAGAGTAACACTGGTGGATATTAAAGGACAGGTATAGTTTATTGAGTATCATTTGATTATTGTATATGAAATACCCTGTTTATTTCATCTGTTTATTTATTCTCTCTTTGTGTGATACAGTACACATTCTTTCCCCTTGTACTGATTCCAGTTTTATATATACATCACTGTATATTTTGTTGATTGTTGGTTTGTGTCTACCTTGCATTTCAGCCATTTAAGAAAAAGAAAAGAATTTTTAAGTCTTGTCTTGCGTAAATCTCTACACACTTTTCATATGTACGGTTTTATTAGTAGAGGTAATCTATTTTATTTCAATTCTAATACACTCCTATAAATATTGAGTGTAATTTTTAATTCTTACAGCTCAGGCTTTTAGTTGGGAATATTCTTTGCACAATATCCCTTGCCCTCAATCCTGTGCACCCATGTCATGAAAATTAGGGGAGGGATCCACTTAGATTTGTTGTTAGACTTCTTATTCTTACATCTTTCAATAATTTTTGGATTCTACACATATTTCAAACTTAAATGTTAGGATTTTGCTTAATACAAAATGTAAGCCCACCAAATTTCCATTTTATCAATGATCAAGGATTACTCCGCCATCTATATAGTGCTCGAAATTATCAGAGAATAATAGTCAAAAAATTTGAACTTATTACAATAATTTTGTTTCAATATCATTCTAAATCTGATTGGGTTTTTATTTGGCGAGTATAGTGCTAACGAGATGAGCAATCAATGCAACAATTGGTCTGACAGGTTATGAGTCACACATAAATTGTTATTCAGGTGCAAGTATAAAAAGTTATACACAGATGCAAGCGAATCCACCCCTGTGACCAAATATTTAATTTATATTCTAAAGTTATTTATCTCATTATCAATTGCTGCAAATGAAACAGCCTAGCCAAGCTCTCAGCTCCCCTTTCTTCATAGTTTTTCGATTCTACATATTGATCACTCAGAACTTAAAATTTTTTTGGCTCATTTATTGAACTTGCTTATAAATTATATGTTTAAGCCCAGTTCCTTTATAAATGAACGAGGCTGAGCTGAGCTTGCCACTAGCCCAAGCCAAGATTGAGATGTTTACTAGCTTCACTTTGTAAAATTTTAAAAATTATGAATAGCATAAAATTCTGATAAACACATTTCTTGACATAAATTTTCTAAATTGAGTGTCATCTTTAAAACCAGGATTTCTTCATATATGTTTTAGGCATTCTAACAAGCATTTAAATGTATATGCTAGATATTTGTCAATCATTTTGAAGCATTTAAAGTAAAATTTTGCGAGAAAAACATGAAGGTTAAAGGGTATGTTTTGCATATGAGCACATGAGTAATTTTGTTATACAAATTATGGTGGTGTGAAATTTAAGATGTGAAAACACATGTATGTTATAGTTTTTTATTAATTTCTTAATAACTATTTTGAATGTAAATGATAATATAACGTAAAATACCTTGAGAATATAAAATATAATGTATAAATGTTCTCTACCCCCCTTAAAATCCGTGACAGAAAATGGGGAAAAAACTGTATCTTTTCTTGACAGAGAGAGCATATAAGGAGAGTATCATAATATATCTACATGTTGAAAATAAACTTATCAGTGCCAAATTCTAACATCTTGTTAATTATACATACTCTAAATTTGTATTTGAACTTTGGTCAACTGTTTAAGTACATAATGAACTAGTTCGAGCAAGCCCCCAAGTGAAGCAAAAAAGTGTTCAGGGTTCATCACATAGTTCAATTGCTTCCCTAAAAATTTTCAGTAACATTATTCTTATTGTTACCAGCATCAAACATGGTTTGGTGCTTTATTTTTCATCTGGGTATTGTTAGCTTGAGTTTTGTTTGACTTTGATCTGTAAGATTGGTAGATCCAGTTCTTTCTTCTCCTTATTGAAAATCCATTTTAATGACCTACTATTGATGTTTTAGCTATATGCTTGTCTAATTCTTTATATTTTCACAGGTCTTGGTGGATAAATTGGTTAAACCGTCAAACCCTATTACTGATTACAACACGAGGTATATATGCGTGGGTATTATTCTTTTATTTATTTTGTCTATTTCTGCTTGAGCCTACATCATTTAGTTTGATTATTTCAATGCTGTTCTGGAATGTCTGGACCAGTCATTGGTCAGTGTTAAAGTTCATCTTATGTCGAATATGATGTAAACATTTTCAACCTTTGATATGCAGATACTGCTCTCTCTCTCTCTCATGAGGGAAAAAATTGTAGTGGGCCAGGACCTTTCCCTCTTTCTTCTGTCATCTTTCTTTCGGAAAAAAACTCGACTAAAAACACGCGACATGTTTCACAAGGAACTGTTGCATTTAATGGGGTTTTGGAGTTTTTATAACTTAAGGGCTTGTCATTTTTTTTTTTGCGTTTTAAGCTTTTTATCTAGATTATAGGGGCCGCTATCAACTTTATTTTTGCGATTTTAGCAGATTGGCAATTAAACTTAAAAAACTTTTTCATTGAGTTTTCTTTGAGCGTCAACTATTCTTGGTTGTTAAATTTTGTTATAAATAGTTATAAACGATCTGTTTTATAAAACGTTACACAACAATTTACTTAAATGGTGAAAGGGAGAGAAAATTGTTGCAAGATCTCAAATTACGTCAAGGATGAGTAGTGAGAAACTGCTGTTAGATTGGCTAATTATAGGCTACTATGGTAAACATTAATTATGGTAATCTCCGTTTCTGGATAATTAGATGTGTTAGATATGAGAAGTACCCTAGCTTTAGCTAGTTGGTTTCAATACTGTGATGCTGAAGCCAGACATCAAGTGTATTACTTGATAAAGAAAAGCTTAAGCAAACTATGACCAAGCTGCCATTTTTTTAAATTGTGTACTCCATTGTGGATAAAAAGTTTCTAAGCTAAAGGTTGTGAAGTACAAGAAAATTGACCATTACATCTGACTCCTTTAGGAAAGGATTAGTTGCAGGAATTATACAAGAAATCTTCAAATATTGCCTAAACAGAAGGTATTTATTTTGGGAATTTCATGGGCCAACTGGTAGAGGAATATGATACGTCTGCTATGTGCATGGGAGGATAGAGCTTGGGGAGTAATTTTGTGGTGCAAATAGATTAACTGGTGATAGTAGTGTTTAGTGAGAAGAAAAGGAGAAGAGGTGGTAAATATCATTTGGTAAAGTGAGGTTCAGTTTGCTCTCCTATACAGTTAAGGGGACTGGTCATTAGGGACTCTTAAAGATTCAATCTAGCTCTCCGTGGAAAGTAGCTGGTGTTTTGTGATGGAGGAAGATGATAAATTGCGAAAGAAGGTGCTGGTGGGTAGGTTTGGGAGGTGCCTAGGTATATTTGTTCACAAAGTTTGGTGAGCTTTCAGGTAGCAAGCATATTCTGAGAGAATGTATAATTTCTGTAGGTGTTTTTTTATTATTACTCCCTCTGTTCTACAGAAAGAGTCCTTTGCAAAACTTGCAAAATTGAAGGATGTTTTGTTCCATATTTACCACTAAAATTAAAATTTGTTAGTTAAGTAGTGATGACATGATAATGAAATAATGATGATAAACTTGAGAACATGCGCCATTTTATACTACCATGTAAAGAAATGGGACTTTTTTTGTGGAACAAAAAAAATTGGAAAATCTACTGGGACTCTTTGTGGAAATGGAGTATTATTTGTGTGTGAGTTCCCACCAACTTTTTTTTACATGAATATATATTATATTTGGGTTTAATTTCTGTATGTTAATGTCCGATATGCTGGTTGAGTTGTTCAGACAATTAGTAAAAGTTTTACAACTCTGGTTGGCCTGGCAACGAAGAGTATGCATCGATATTGATTAGGTACAAACACTTGATACAGAAAACCCAAATGATATAGCTTGATCACAATAATCTGGACTTTTCAATTCTTCCACTAACTATGATTGTCTTGAACATATTGTAGTATACTAATCCAACTTCTAAACAAATTGCCTATTTCATACACATTACCCTGGTCAGTCGCAACAGCATGGGAAAGCCAATTGTAGTATATTTTCTGAAATTAACTACTTGATTATGCAGGTACAGTGGAATCACATGTGAGATGTTGGATGGGGTGACCACAACCCTAAAAGATATTCAGGTTTCACATAACGTCCGCTGTTATTGCTCTTTTAATTAGTCTTGTGTTAAGTTTGCTATATTGAGTCACCTATGTACCTCTGTTGCATACTGTATTCAGGAAGATTTTCTGCAACTGGTTCACAAAGAAACCATTTTGGTTGGACATTCATTGGAGAATGATTTGTTAGCATTAAAGATATCTCATGATCTGGTGATTGATACGGCAGTTTTGTATAAGCACTCACGTGGTGGGACTTACAAAATAGCTCTTCGAGTGCTGACTAGGAAATTTCTTTCCAGGGAGATACAAGATTCAGGAAACGGACATGATAGTGTTGAAGATGCAAGAGCTACTATGGAACTGGCATTACTAAAAATAAGACATGGCAAGTGATTATCTTCTTTATACATTTACAGTGGCATTTGCCATCAATACTGTTGAAGAGTTTGGACTTGAAGATATACTTGCATGGATTGAAAAAAAATAATAATAGGTTATCTTTTTTTCCTCTCTTTTTTTTGTGTCAATTGTGGTTTGCGTCGGACAAAGATGAGCTGCACTAACATACAACAAGTAGTACTTGAAAAATATGAGATTATTTTGGGATATGTGCTTTTGAATGCAATCAAGAATGAATTTAAAACTGAAATCATCGTAGGCTAGTCTACACTTGAGCACGCCTACAGTTTTTTGTTCTTCAAGCATGCCCATGATGCATCTGTTCGAAGTCCACAAAAATCTATCCACCGTGTGTACCTATAATGCATCTGTTTAAGGTCTTGTATCATCAAAGTTGGGTCATCGGCGTTATCATGGATACCATAGACTATTACTGATATTCTGGTTTTTCTGAATCATATAGCATGTGGTTCATATTTAGATAAAGCTTTTAGAGACATCCATTCATGCTACTCGTTTGTAGTTATTATTTTTCCATGAATGGTCTTAGTTTTTTATATTACTTAAGTATTGCATTTTTCACTGGTTCTTGGAGTTTCATGTTTTATTATATTTACATGATCAGCATGTCTGTATTTGTCTTCTCTTTCATAAAGTTGCGGGGATTCAAAATCTCCATAACCATTATTTTCTGCTTATAATTGACAAAGTTGGAATTTAATTTTACTGTCAATTTTGGAGAAAGGACTTTTCTGTTGTGTGTCCAGTTGTACATGATACCTTTTATTTAAAGGAAAAGATAGTTGCCAAGATTGATAAATATATGGATGCCAATTAAATGTATATTAGATGAATGCTACTTCATGTTGAAGTCATAAATGATGAATCCTTCAATGTGTAAGTTGTAACACATGTAATAACTAGTGGTAACACATGTAATGAAGACAAGAGAGAGAAGGAGATAGAGAAAGACTATGAATGAAATAAATGGCTGCTAGAAACACATTAAAGGATGCGGATGCATGTACTATTACAAAAACAAAGAATAATAACCCCAAAAAAAAAGGAAATGTAGGCAGGCAGGAGAAGTCATTTATATTATATTCAGACCTGCTTGTTCTATATTCCAAAATTGTTCATTGGGTATGAAATAGCATTATTAAATTGATCGTGCCTTTTTCTTTGTTTCTTTGGAATTAGGACCCGACTTTGGTGCACCCCCGTCGTTCATGCGAAAGAAACTCCTTTCAGTTTTGGGCGAATGTGGCAAAGTCTCCTCTTTAATTGATAATATATCCGTTGTGAAGCGATATGCGTCCGAGTCATCCCATGCAATTCCAGTTTCTTCTGATGATCAAGCTCTTTTAAAGGCCAGGAAAGAGGTAAGAGTTCATATTAGAAAGTTCCTTTTGAAAAAACTAGAGAAAGGTAGTGGTGGGTCAGGGGTTTATGGACAAAGTATATCTCACACAAATCTCAATCAATTGAATAATAAGTCATTTAGTTCTGCAGACCAACATAGATCCATAGTTATTGAATTCTGTATCTAGAAACTTTCTTTTAATTTGACTTTTGCTTCTTGGGGTCTTTGGTATGGGCATGGGTCTCCCAAAGCCTTTTATATTGATCCAACCAAGTCTTGCGGCGTTATCCTACATCAGGTAGTAGGCTGAAATATTGAACTTTTAACTGTTTTATATAACTTTCTTTTCCTTGTGTAGGTGCACAATGAAAAGGTACATTTCATCTGGACCCAATTCTCAGAATTAAGTTCCTTCTATAAAAAGCAAGCAGAGGATGCTGAGAAGTTAAATACGAAGCTTGCAGAAATGACATCATTGCTTACTTGTACCAAGAAGTATACAGGCAAAAAATGCATTAAGTTCAACATTACCTCCGAATTAAAGGACGTTCTTAGTCAGCTAAATGCTCGAGTCAAAACTCTCTACTCCAGTTTACCTACTAATGCCATGCTTATTATTTGCACCGGTCATGGGGACACTGCAGTTGTTCACAGGTACACATATTACACAACCTTCATGTTCTTTCAAACAAACCGTAAATTTCTTGTTTGCATACAAGTGGATGGCCAAAAGTAGCTTTATAGATCTCTCAAGTTCACATTAAGATAATTGAATAAATTAGTCAATTTAAGTGCCTGGATGTGCCATATAAGTTGAACTCTCAATCCGCATTCAGTTTGGAGACTTGACCAAATAGTAAGATTTTGTAGTAAAGAAATCGTTAGTTTAGAGGCTCTGGTTGAGTTTGCAAGAATTGCTTCTAGTCATTATCCTCGACTATAGTGCAAATTTAAAACACTTGATTCATGATGGAATTTAGACATGTAAAGTTAAACAATTAACCACAATATTAACCTTGGATCAGATTAAAACAAGTTTTTTTTCCTTATGTCTTTTTGGGTGAAAGCTGAATGAAATCTGTGAAATCAAGCAAGTCCAATTCTGCAATGTTTTATATAATCGCTTTATGCAGTTCAAGGATCTGTAATTCTGCATATTATTGGTCAATCAAGGTTATGCTAAACTATTCCAGAATATAGAACTATTATTGGGACTTTGGCTGGTCCTGCAATCAACAAAGTGTATCCGACCTACGGTCATGATTAGTGGTTGCACTGGTGTCTGATCAATCAGAAAATGATCTAGATTTAGGACTACGTTTTGGAGCAAAAACTAATCTGAAGTTTCAAACACTACAAATGAGTACCTCAATGTCCAATTAATGGGGAGAGGTTTCTTTAATTTTCAAAGAATCATTAATATAAAATATATTCTGCTCATTTCTTGTCTGCTGGTCATTCACCATACTGATGTACCAAAGCAGATTAGTTGGAATTTAGATACCTCCTATGCACTCTAACCTCCATATTTACTTTTCTGAATTTGATAACTATGAAATCTGTTAAAATTGATATTTATCAAAATGTTACATATTAAATTGATTTTCCCACCTATTCAATTTACTTTACTAAACTTAAATTAGCCACATTATGATTACTCTCTTTATGTGAAGATTGAGGAAAATGCTGGCGGAGCAAGTTGAAAACGGAATAATAAGCCGCGAGCACCTTGTGAAAGTCTTGGAAGAGCTGCAAGCCCAAGCTGAAGTAGGTTTGTGTTTTGTTGGTGTGAAGCACTGAGTACAAGAATTGCAGCGACTTATTTATCAAAAACACAAACTTTTTAAGAGAATTGTATATGTACAGCCCAAATTTTGATGTAAACAGTCTATAGAGGTGAAGATGCCAGAAAATTTCTACTTTGAGACGTGACTTTCTTTGTTGTAATATGAAGATTTGCTTTTGCCATCGTTGTGGTAGGAGATTGTTGGGCGATCTTCGGCACTTTTTAGGATAGCTTTATCATTAGGGCCTATGGAAGACATGGAAATGTATAGGTAGTTCAATTAACTTGTGTCATTTTGAATGACATAATGTTTGAATCCGTACGTTAGTTTATTGTTATTATGATACTGCATTATTTGCATGAAATTCTGAGGAAATTAAAATTAGTAGCCATCGAGAAAAGTTACTGAATGCCTCCTGTTATTCCCTCTATTAGATCCATGGATTTGCATTGGCTAATGGCTTGGTGGCATGGACAGATGACAGAGTACTATGCTTAGTTACATATCAATGTATCGTGTTATTGTATTATTCATTAAAATTTCTACGGTCTCTAGAGTGATGGTGTGACTATTATGGTTCATTGTCCCAAATAAGATTATTCTAAAGTACGTTTAGCATCCAAACATAGCATAATCTGCCAGCCGAACATACACGTTTCAATTGTCTCGAGTTGAGCGACAAATATGGATTTGTATTGTTCCACCTGCGTACGCAAAAAAAGTTGGGTTAAGTTTATATGACTACATGGGGTTTGGACGGTTTTTCACTTAACCACGTATAGTCAGTAAAGTTACATTTAAACGCTCGACCTTTTGAGTTAAAGTGAAAAAGTGATTTCTTTTATAACTCTGTTAATTAAATTGTATAAAGACTTAATTACCCTCCTACGTTTAACAACATAAACAACATCTCTCTCTCTGTTTTTCCTAACAAACAAAAAACAAGAGCTCATATTATTGCTTCATGATTACCCTCATTATCCCAGAAAGAGTTACAGTAAGTAATATCAAGACCAGAAATACAGATATTATATGAGTGCAGAGTAATCAAATTTTCCCAAGATGATCACCTAGCAAGTCCCTATAATTCATTCAACTTTTGACAAGGAAAATTATAGATACTCCTCGGTTCCAAAGAAAAAATGGGCAGGAAAAAATGAAAGACACTCCACCAAATGGAAATGAAATTACCAAATGTGTATTATTAAGGAAACCAAACATTGTTTCTCAGCTTCAAAAATATGCACGAGTACAATAATTTAAAACAGAGCTTAAAAAGAAAATGCCCCGAAACACTTTAAAACAGAGTGATGCTATTCAAGGATAGTAACTAGTGAATGTGAATCCCCTTCCAATAATTTCACCAGCACAAAACCATCCAAAGCATTTTAACCCAAATACACAATGTAAATTACTCATATCTAGAAGTTTTAATTTTCTTCAAATTAAGCCTCAGAACATTCAGGTAGAACAAACCCATAATAAATTGATATAAATCAAAACTTACAATTCAACACAAAAACCAGAAGTTCTAACACAAAAAGCTAATGACCAAAACAAATAAGTATCACAAAAAAGCTTATTACCGATTTCATGTTGGGCTCAATTTAAAGCTAAAAACCATGGCTGACAGGAAAGAAAAGAGTACTAAGAAGAAAAACTTATTCTTGAACATAAACTTTACCACTCAATGCTATCTTACGAGTTACAACAATCAATTGCTCATACTCGCTTCAAAATTGGTGTAGCAAAGCTTTATTTGACCCTGTATTCTGATAAAAGACCAATACTACAAAGGCCAAGCCCAGGGGAAAGAAATCTCAACGACAAGGACACTTGCTTGACCAGTTGGCTCTTGCCATTTAAGCAATTACTCAATAGGTTCCCCTAGTTATGTAATTTACCTATCTCTCAAGATGATTTAGCCATCTCCATCTTCTCAGCGGCTTCAGAAGCTGCAGCTGCTGCCTTGTCTAAGCCTAACTTTTGCAACTCGCTCAAGAAACCATCAACATTAGCACCACTAATTTTGTAAGGACTGTGGGAAGGACCAGGGAATAAACCCTTTGTTACCTCTTCTTTGTATTCTAAAAGAGCTCTGTTAATGGCATCTCCCAGCCATAACAGCCAACATCAGTCGCTCATAGCATTCAACATTGCTACTGCATGAAAAATCAGACCCATGAAAAATCCCTGCCATATCATTCAACATCAGTCGCTCATCATCTTGCCACGACCTCAATTTTGCTCACCATAGCCTCAATTCAACATCATCTCGCTCACCATAGCCTCAATTTCACCACGTCTTGCTGCGCCGGGAAGATCCGCCGCCGCCTCCGTACCTCATGCTAGACTCCGATTTCATTCCTATGTAATATCTGAGTGAGAATACTCTATGCTTTGTTAATGAACTGAACGACGACGGTAGTTTACTCCAAAAACCTCCTCCTCTCCGGTACCTCCACGGCGACGTCGTAGCCGGCTCCATCATCAATCTCTCCGATCCTAAATTCCGTTCAAATCCGAACGAATAAGATCGCTTCAGGAGGAAATCGCGTCGAATGTATCGATCCTCAGACTGATTTCTTCTCGGCGATGGCTCCTGCACGATCTCACCGACTGTAGACTCGAGGAGAGAGGAGACAGTGGATTTGAAGGTTGAAGAGAGAAGAAGAAGGGGTATTTCAGTCTTTTTAAATCGTTAAAGTCTCTTTTCACGCGTTTTTGGCGTCTGACATGCACGCACGGTTAATTTAGACGGAAAAGGTAACGTTTTCACTTTAACTCAAAAGGTCGGGTGTTTAAATGTAGCTTTACTGACTATAGGTGGTTAAGTGGAAAACCGCCCAAACCCCAGGTGGTCATCTGAACTTAACCGAAAAAAGTTTTAAATAATGGTAGTATGAAGACTGAAGGAATACAATATTCTCAAATTTGCAATCTAATTTTATTATTATGTCATTACTTTTAAATTAATAATTTATTATTTTTAGAATAAAATGAATTTATCATGTATGATTTACACCTTTTTAAACTTAATTAACTGTGATTAAAAAATCGTCATTTAACCATTTGCAATTTAGAAAAGTTGCGAACACCGTTACCCGTTAATAGTTGGTGCTAATTGACACTCTTATGTTATATTTGGATTGAAATAATGAGGTGAGAATGAAATGACTCATTCCTATGAAATGAAAAAAAAATTGTGTTTGATTGCGATTGGAATGGATTGAACCATTCTAATTCCTCCCAATTTTATGAAATTTATTCCCTTGGGGGATGGAGAGTATGGAATAACTCATTCTAACTAAAATGAAATGAATCATTCCGTTCTTTATTTCATTCTTTCAATCCAATCATATCATTATCCTTTATATGTGTTTAGATGTGTATATATAAACCTTGTGTTTTTTTTTGGGTAAACAATCACTCATTTATTTTTATAAATTCATTATTTTTTTCATCTAAATTAGTATTTGCAAAATCTTATATATGCAGATTTTGTTTATATATATATATATATATATATATATATATATATATATATATATATATATATATATATATATATATATACTAGTAATTACTTGTGCCTGAAAGCACAGCGTAAGAAAAAATTAGATTAAAATTAAAAAAATACTACATTACCTAAAAACTCTTTATAACCTAAAATAACTTACAATCAAACATAACAATTATCATAATTCACCAAACCACCACAATAATTAATTTTCTTTTCAAAATAGATATCCAAAAAAATCTAAACCTTTCTACAAAACTTACAAACATGAATAACAATTATCATAATTTACCACACCACCACAATAACTATTATTATTGTTATTATTATTGTTGTTGTCATTGTTGTTGTTGTTGTTGTTGTTGTTGTTGTTGTTGTTGTTGTTGTTGTTATTATTATTATTATTATTATTATTATTATTATTATTATTATTGCTATTATTATTATTGTTATTATTATTGTTATTATTGCTGTTATTATTACTATTATTATTACTATTATAATAATAATAATAACAACTATCATTATTTATTATTATTATTTATTATTATTATTATTATTATTATTATTATTATTATTACAATTATAATTATTATTATTGTTATTATTATTATAATTATAATTATTTTGAATTAAAATTAGAATGAATCTGAACCGTTCTTGTGTTTTCCCGCTAAAATTCAAAACGGGTTCTGTTATATATATATATATTGTTATAAAATAGCTTCATTATCAATAGTTTCAAACATTGTTTTAAAAATCGGACCGAATGGCCAATTCGACCTGTAAAAATCGGAACTGGTTGGCACTCCGGTCTGGGTTGAACAAAAAAATCAACTTTGGTCAAAACCCGGTTAACCCACCGGTCAAAACCGGTTATTGACCTGGTTTTTTTTTGTACCAAATTTTTTTTAATATTAAAATTAACTACTTTTAGTAATATATTAACTCAATTTTATTATGTTTTAGTTCATAAAAAAATAAAATTTTTTAAAATTTTATTAATTACTAATAATATATATTTTTATATATTAATGACGTCACTGGATAATAACGGTTCGACCACTGGTTGGACCAGTGACCTATCCACCCGGTACCTTTTCCGTTTCGATGACCGGTCTAGGTCTGAGAACCTTGGTTTCAAATACATGTCATGAATGCCTAAATTAATCAAAATACAAGTATGTAACAAAATACAAGTAGAATTAGTTTCAATTTGAATGATTTCCCAAATACTCAAAACTTCAAACCAAATTTGCTTTCTATATTCAAACAAAATCATGAACAAATTTTAAAACATAAACTAGTTTTGATATCTTTTTATAAGTTTCAAATAAACTTTACTTGAAATAAGAGAAACAAATCATTCAAAATTAATTTGCCCCCTTGAATTTATTAATTTATATTTCTACCCTACCCCTATATCTATAAATAATAATAATAATAATAATAAAATTCAGTATAGGCAACCTGCCTATGCCTCCATGTACATCTGCCCTTGGTTATTCAATAGATATTTTATATAGGTTTGGGTCAGTGTTTTAGAAAATGATAACATAACTACTTATAAATGTGAATTAGCTTTTATTTATTTATTATTATGTACTTCGTTTAGTGTTTTTATGAAATTATGTAATTTTAATTTTATATTTGAAATATTGTACAAGTTTTTATTTATAATTAGTAGCTTCTTTATTTTTTCAGTTATACAATGTTATGCTAAAAAAATGTACATAAATATTTGCACACAAAGATAGCCATTAATTTTTACTTATGGACGAGTGAACTTATTGTCGACGTCGGGATTTTTTAATTGTCCCTTTCCGTTACTTATTCTTTGGTGTTCTCATTTTAGGTGAGATTTGTTTGAAAAAATAAGTGAAAAAGGTTCGACATGTATAATGTCGACGATTGGACTATAAGAGTCACTAGTTGATTTTTTAAATGGTTGTACCAATACAACCGAAAAAAGGTTTGTACATTGACCCAGTGATATGACACTGCTAAACGGGTCGGTGAAATCGAGATTCATTAGGGTCCGGGGACTTGGTTATGCGGAGGGAAGGTGTTAGGCACCCCCCGACATCCGTGTTACCACGGTGACCGCCTCTTTTCAAGAAACTACTATCTAAATGTGTGTGTGTATGGGTCAATGAGCTGTTATTTGGAAGTAGTACGAGGCCTCGTTCGCACCTATATACACAGGGTTTGAATTTTATGTAAAAATTCAATTTTAAGCAAGATATGGCAGTGATGTTTTATAAAAGAGGTTTTTTAAACCCTGATGCTCAATAGTAATTGAGACCTTTTACACTCCCATTTTATTCCGTATTCGGCTGGATTGATTTTATTTGACAGATGCGAAGCATCCGTACGAAAATAATGTACAAAAAGGTGCTGAATTCCTCGTGGGTATGAAAACCATCTGAGGGAATCCAAACATCACAGATATATTTACAAGCTGCTCACAGCTGAAAAGGTCCATCACGGGAACCGAATCTAGATTCAGAGGACTGAATCTGTGATCACATGATTCCTAGGCTCACATGATGCCGCAATTGATATAAACGCAATAAGCAGGTATATATATAAAAGCTGTAAATATATATATACATTACATGATCACCAACCACGAAGCACCTCCATGGGGGATCAGAAATATAAATAAAGCTGTAAAAGCTATCAACCTCCACGGAGGAAACTCCAGGTGGGACGAAATGTACAGAAAGCTGTAAAAAACGATCAACCACCATGAAGTAAACTCCAGGTAGGACGAAATGTAAGTGTATATATATATATATATATATATATATATATATATATATATAGATATATAAATATATAAAATCATATAAACGCACCGGATGTAAAATCCAGGCTCATCGAACATAGTTCGACCACAGTTAATATATATAAGTATATATATATATATATTAAAGCAGGTAAACGCTCCGGATGTAAAATCCAGGCTCATCGAACAAAGTTCGACCACAGATAATATATATAAGTATATATATATATTATTAAGCATGTAAACGCTCCAGACCGAGGTCTAGGCTCATCGAACAAAGTTCGACATACAGTTCATATATATAAGTATATATATATATATATATATATATATATATATATATATATATATATATATATATATATATATATATAGGAAAGCAAATAAACGCACCAAACCGAAGTTTAGGCTCAATCGAGGCATAACTCGATAATGTTAGTCAATATATATATATATATATATATATATATATATATATATATATATATATATATATAATATGTACAGACTGGAATGAAACCACAGACTGAAGTCCGGGCAAAAGCAAGCAACACGACTCTCAACGTGTAGAAGGGTGTGTGCAAAGATGAAGAGAAGGACTCTAAAGTGTGTAAGAAGGCTTACAGCGGGCTGCCAAAGAAGACTTCTATATCTTTAGAGTGAGTAAGCACAGACTTTTATAGGTACAAAAGGGCTATATATGAGCTCATAGGTGTTTAAAAGGGGAAAATACACTGTCTGGGATGAGTGCAGAGCAAATTGGGCAGGGCTTCCTCGCCGTTTTCTCTTACAAAATGGCCACCCCAAGCCCTCTATTTATAGAGGGTGGAGCCGCAGGTGTACCAGAGGCAACCCGGGTGGGCCCAAATTTTTTGGCTCGGGTCGTCTCGAAGTACGTGCACTCATGCACTGTAATGTCCACTCAAACTTTCAGAAGTGCAATCTGGGCATCCGTTTGAGGTATACAAGACCTATTTCGGACCGCCGTTGTCGAGAGTTGTACAATGGCATGGGATTAGAGTTTGTGCGAAGTTATTGAAGATGGGACGGTGCCCTCCGGTCTTCAAGCTTCAAGTTTCATCCGTTACCCCGCACAATAGTCACTCGGGATTGATTAGTCTTATGGGACATTGTTGCGTAGATATGTTGAGGTGACATGGCGTGACATCGTGTTGGTCAGATGACGATGTTGCCCCTCACCGGTGTTATCGCCGGATTGGGCTGATAAAGCAGACGTTGCTCAGCTTCGTTGAGATTGGACTGCTGCAATTTGTTGAAGGTCCTCATTGTCATCTTTGAGGTGTGTCTGTCTTCCCGATGTTATCGCCAGGCTGGTATAGTGGATCTCATTGTGAGCGCCGAGATTGAAGCTGGTTGCATTTGTAACAAGCATTTCCGGGGTTATCGCCGAAATTACCTTCCTTGGGGTTATCACCAAGGTTGGTGCCTATTCCCATGGTTGGGACTGAGACTGGATACCTCGGGGTTATCTCCGAGATTAATCGGTCTTCTTCGGTGTGTGTTCCGGTATTGTATCTGTATGCCTCGGGGTTATCTATGAGATTATTACTCCCAAATTGCGATCCGGGGTTGATGCTAAACACTCGGTAGTATCCGGTATGGATATGGATCGTCTTTCAGGGTTCCCTCTTAAAAGACGAATCTGCTCTCCTGCAATGTTAGTGACAGGTGTACAAAAAATTTCGAGTGTCTACAGATGCCCCTCTTTATCATACCCATGCATGGCGATGCATGGGTAGGATAAAGAATCCTAGACATTTGAAATGCAACAAGATAAACATGATACTATGGATAGCAACATGATGCAAATGTATGATGCATGTGTACGGGGTTATAGCCCAACACGCTGGGGATGATTGCTGGCTCCCTGTTACTTTAACTGGGGGTTGGCAACGATGACCAGATTTGATGTGTAATCCGAATCTGTTAGGACGTTGATGTTGAAGTTATCACCAACTTCCTGGATAATGACTTGATCCTGCAGATGTACCTCTTTTGTGTAAGAGATCTCTGGGGATAAAGCTTGATCTGTTTGAGGATGTGTATAACATATTACATCATCTATCCTCTTTGATGACATTGACCTCTCCAGGTTAGTATCGCCAGAATATGCCAAGATTCTGTTGGGTTTACTGCCAACAGCAAATGCTGTCAGGGATGCCTAACCTTCGTTGACATGTACTTCACCAACATGTGAATCAACGGCTGAAAAATCCTGTAGGATATACTGTCAAGGCTGCTTGACCTCCGCTGACGTGTGAATCAATGGAACATTGCGTTGTGACCCCCGCCGGGTATCTGAGCGGTCGGGTGTGAAAACCTTGAATAGCTCCAGAGCTCTGATAGGTTTAAATCGCTATCGGCTGTAATAATGTCAAGGCTGCTTGACCTTCGTTGATTTATGTTTCATCGGATGAGCATGCGTTGTAACCCCCGCCGGGGATTTCACGTTGTAAACCCCGTCGGGGATTAGCTTGTGTGAAAAGATTGGGGTGACAACCTTACGTTGGCGGCATCGGACCTCTATACGGTATTACTGAATGTAGTATGCAAAGACTTGAATCATCGGTATAGTAAACCCTGTGTTCGGGCGAATACCAATGGATGAAAAGAAAGCCACAGTTGGATCCAGAAAAACCAAGGTTTCAGGCTATTCTGCTCAATCGCGTAGCGTTTTTATCCCGGGTTTGGCCTTTTTAGCTTGTAAGAACTCCTTTGCAAATCAAACTGGATCGAGCCGGAGTGATGGGACCCGCATGGGAGTGCCGTAGGTGCACCTGCTGTAGCCACAGATGGGCCTGTGGCCAACCGTGGATGATAAATTCCAGCTGGTTGGTCTCACAAGTCACTTTCAACTTGTTGCGCGAAGGAAAATACGTGAGCCTCTTTCAGATCTACTGAGTTCGGGCTGTTTTCTGTAAATTCTGTCACCGTACGAGTGTTCTACACTATCCTGGTAACATATGTCTGTATTTTCTCTCATTTTTGTCCGTTGGATTTTGAGTTATCGCATGAAATGCATCTAAACACATAGTAGTGATTATGTATGCACAAACGACTAGATAAAAAATATTCAACATAGTAAATGTTAGTATTAAACCATGCTGAACATAATGATGTGAAAAAATTTGACTTTTGAGACAGTCAAATTGGCACCTTTTCTGCTATTTTTTTCCTATTTGAGGTCCAATGAGCATAAGGTAGCAAGGCAAAGTACTCCTAGTATTGAGGTTGGCCTGATGCATGATGACTTGGGCAGACATCCATCGATGTATTTGCATGCTAACGAGGTATGACGTTAGACTTTGATCTTCCTTCTTTCCTATTGATGAGGATTAAAGGGTTTTGATGTTGATCTGCATTTCATGCAGGTTCCTGGTTTTACACAGCCTCGAGGGAACTGGTTCAGCATTCACTCTATTTATCAGGCGCTTCATCTTGACTATAGAGTGGTAGTGCATGAGTGGGGATTTGGGGCATTTTTCTCCATCCTTCCCCGTCGTTGTCCCTGGGGTTATCTCAGGGCATTGTCTGAGCGATGGTTTCATCAGACTCAGTCACTCCATTTGCTAGATTGCGAGGTGATGATAACGCCTATGGATTGGCGATTTATCACAGGTATAGAGTTTGGAGGGGAGCCAGTGCCTTGTATGGAAAATATTACCCCTACTGCAGTTAGATCCTTATTAGGAGTTCCGGCAGCGGCGCTGAAAGGCAGGACCATCCGTTCAGGTCCTTTGAGCGTAGATGCTATGAGCGGGCTATTGAGTGAGCCTATGCCTGATGATGTCAGAATCAGGGATCGCGTTCTGCGATGATTGTTCCTGATGATCATTCGAGGCTGCTTCATAGCAGATAACTCTTCTACGGTATCTTTCGCTTTGATCAGCACTACACGTGATGTGGACTGTATTGGAGAGTATGATTGGGGCTCCTACACCTTTGCCTATTTCCTCCGGGGCATGCATATGCGCTCACAGGGTTTGATTGAGGCTTGGCTAGGATTTTACCCATTTCTGCTTGTGAGTATTTCTCTTGTCATTTACCATGTATAGGTTAAGAGTGTTAACTGACAACAGATGTTTGCCTTTGTGTTGACAGTTTTGGGCCTATGAAAGGCTTCCATGCTTGCGTCCCATGAGTGCGTTAGGTTTAGACACCTATCCACGAGGACGACGATGGCATCATTCGATTCTGCCAGAGGTCCCTGTAGTTGAGGGATTTACTCATTGCCGTATGTAGCTGGAGTTGCTGACGGCCGACACCATCACACGGCTTCCCTATTCCGGGGAACACCTGACCGTGGGTTTTGAGGATGGATACCCGACTGGAGTCGAGTATGTGATTTCAACCAGGAGAGTTCCTCTCTTCACAGATGGAGGCTGGGAGCTCTATTTAGGAGAGCGTGCTATTAGGAGCACCACAGGGGAGATTCGTATACCGATCTTGCCTCCTGCCAGGCGTTATTGACCTGTATCGCAGTCACCCGTCATTGATATTCCATTGTTGGGGGTTGACGGTTTTGCATTGTCAGAGGGTCCATGTACTCAGGAGACGTACCATCGATGGTGGTCCCCTCGCACTATTGGAGCTCAGTCCCGCGCCACACAGTTTATGGGGGATATGGTTCCAGGTTCTTTGATGATGACGGATTGGATAGCTTGTGTCCGAGATCCGACTCATATGACCTAGATTGATAGTTTGACCCTGTAGTTGGACTAGGCACATATATTTATCCGGTATTTGGGCAGAAACCCGACAGAGGCGACTTCATTTGATCCTTCCAGCTCCGGCGCTGGCCCCTCAGGTGACCCATTCAGTTTTGTCGGAGCAGATCCTCCTCTATATAGGCCTAACATCCCTGTTGATAAAGATCCAGTGACTAAGGAGGAGTTACATCAGGTGGATAGGATTGATGATGTGGACATCGACACCATTGTCTTCTTCTGATGTATATTCTCGTTATATCTTTTGATAGGCCTCTGTTAGATATTGGGTGGCTGTGCTCCATTCTCGCTATATCTTTTGATAGGCCTTTGTTAGATGTTTGGTGGCTGTGCCCCATTTCCCTGTATTTGTAGCTGTACAGAGATGATGTATTAGATGATGATATACTTAGGAATGTATGCACTATTTTTTTCTTCCCTATATCATATTGCCTTTTATTATCTGTTATGCATGTATCATGTTATGCATATGTATTTATGTCCAGAGATATTTGGTATTGACCCCTGGATGGTCTTATGACACGGCCCGCACAGATGTCTTCTTCGACAGTTAGCCGCATAGATCATACCCCACCGTCAGTGGTGACATCAGGTATGAGATCGTGGTATGATAGCATGTCACCACCAGACAGGGTGACGGTAGATCATTTATTACAACATACCATGACCTTTTTGACTTTTCAAGTTCCCGCAGGATTTGTGGAATGGATGATAGAGCATTGGCTATCGGATAGATAGGTATTCTGATTCGGCACCCATGAGTTGACTCCTACTCTGGAGGAGTATGCACGATTGACGATGCTGCCTCTAGACAGACCTTGCGTGCATCTGGCTTTGGGAGACATGAGCAGACGATTCATGACTCTCATAGGATTGAGGCGCAGAGTGGTACAGGATGAGTTGACATCTGGCCACGTGATATCCCAGCATTTTTTGTACGACAGATTTGGCTTGGAGGATAGCTATTCACGACATTCTGGGGATTTCACCACACCGGAGGCTCATTGGCGCTTGGCCAGAGTTGACGTATTGATGCTATGTGTATTATCATATGTGTATATGCCGCGGTATATGGATGAGATAGATACAGGCGTTATCATGGCCGTGAGAGCTCTCAGGGAGGGTCGTACCATTTTACCTATGATTGTAGCAGAGACCTTGCGGTCGGCATCATATTGTTGCACGTTTCCTACATAAGTGTTCACAGGTAGCTCAATTATGATATATGTGTGGTTCATGTCACACTTGAGACCGATTGACACTTTTAGACGGCATGGGTACTGCTTCACCCATGATGTAGCTATGTCATACTCTTTTTAGCCATCAGAGTGTATAGATGCTCTGTACTGGTCCACATTCTTGGCAGATATCAGAGATCCATTCAGCATATTGCCGTGTTCGGGGCTTAGCTCACCATACAGCTTCATTACTCATGCTCCGGGCATGGACTATCTCCCTCTGGCTGGTTTGAGAGGAGTGACCACTTATCACTCATTGGCCGTGATGTAGCAGTTCGACCAGTTCCAGGATTTTCATCCTTTTGAGGGGGCGACAGGTCAGCGTTCAACTTCTCGGTACCTCTCAGCAGAGGACCGATCTCGGGTATATGCATGCTAGGATCGGCGTGAGATAGCGGCTTTTTCTGTCAGTTATCTTGGTTATTCCGCAGAGTACTTCGCGTGGATGGAGACAAAGATTTTATCGGTTGCAGTAATATTTGCAGTACCGGAGAGCGAGTTAGATGATGTAGAGCCCATGGAGGACATTGATACCTACATCGAGGAGGAGCTTACTGCTGGGTTGCCAGCATTTCTTCCGAATTCTCCTAGTACTAGTACTTTTGTGATTCAGCACTCGGCACAGTACTTAGAGCAGAGTCTTCATCTGATGACCTTTGAGAGAGATCAGATTCGATCTATGATGTCGACTGCTCTTGATGGGAGGGAGGCCGCTCTATAGGAGAGAGATGAGGCCTTGGCTCGTAGAGATGCCGTCGTCGTTGAGTGGGATGAGGCTATATCAGCTAGAGATGCAGTGATAGTTGAGAGGGATATCACCATATCTGTCCGGGATGTAGCCGTCACAGATAGTACTGCAGTGAGATCCCTTACCACTAGCATGATCGCAGAGATGAGCACATATATTTATGATCATATGGTCACCATACAGATGGCTACAGATCTGTTGGGTCGTATGGATATTCTCATATAGGAGACCATAACTTTACCTCCATCTTCTGAGAGGGACGCCATGTTGGGCTTATTAGCTCGCATATACCCTGACTTGTAGGTGATCTTGTATTTTTCTGCACAGACTAGCTTATCCATTTTGTTATGTACAGTTCACATTGTGTATATCAAACAGCATTATATATATGACAGGGAAATATATTTTTGATCACTTCCCTTTTAGATATGCCTTGCTGCTTGCTTGATATTTTGCCTGCTGCTTCAGGGCTTGTGATCGTGATGTATTCTGAATTCCTTCTCGGTGGATGGACATTGAGTTGTCTCTGGATAGTTTAGAATGGATCATCGATCTGTATGTATCCCTACCATCTCTTGGTGTCTTGGGACTGGTTTCTGTATGGAAATTAGGAGAGGAGTGTGGCTTTCCTCTCTGAGATTGACCGCACCACAGATGGTCGCCAGCACTTCTATTCAGGAGAAACCTAGTTAATTCCATCTCTTATGGATTGGTGTTGCTCTTCGAGGTACAACCGCCGCTTAGATGGTCTCTGAATCTCCTATTTAGGAGGAGTTCAGGTAATTCCATCCCTTTGATCTGAAGCCAAATGAAATGTAGTGGATTGAAGGATGATCCCAGTACCAACTGACAAGGGTTTGTGTTTTGGTAGGGGGTGAGACCGCACCATGAATGGCTGCCTACGTACTCCTATTGAAGAAGAGATCAGGTCTACGTAGTTTGAACCTGGTGCAAGAGGTTCAACGCTGTATGTGGCAGGAATGGTGTGGGAGTGTTTATGTTGTTTTTGTTTTATTGCGACCGGGCCATATGAAATGGTTTCCTACGTACTCCTATTGAAGAGGAGATCAGGTCGACGTAGTTCGCCCCTCAGGGTGAGATGAAAAGCGTAATCCCATGTGCAGGTCAGAGTGCGGGGAGGAGAGAGTTTAATACTAGGTTGAGGATAACTGCAGGTGAAAAGTTTGATCCCATGTATGGGTAGCCAAACTGTATACGTAAGAGGTTCAATCCACGGTGGGATGACCTAAGTTGTAGTAACGTAAAGGATAAAGCCAGGCTGCTAGCTTGAAAGGTATGTTTCCCTGAGGGGCAAAGTGTAGAAAAGTTGTTTGTGGTAAAGGTTTAAAGAACCGGAATGACTGGTGACCTGATGGTCTACCACCAGGATGTTTACTTGATGGTAATTTCAGACATAGTACCGTTTCATGGCGTCTGAGTTGATGAGTTGCGAAAATTCATCACCGTCCATTTCTTGCAACTTGAGAGCGCCTCCTGTCAATACTTCCTTGACAATAAACGGGCCTTCCCAGTTAGGAGCGAATTTTCCCTTGGACTGATCTTGGTTGTCCAGTATTTTCTTCAAAACCAAGTCATGTTGTCTGAATTGCCGTAGCCGGACTTTTTTGTTATAGGATCGGGCGATCCTTTGCTGATATAACTGACCATGGCAGATAGCTGCGGTTCGCCTTTCGTCTATTAGAGACAATTGGTGATACCTATCTTGTACCTATTGGTCTTCATCCAACTGAGCGTCTATCAATACTCTGAGGGATTCCATCTCAACTTCTATGGGGAGCACTGCTTCCATCCCATAGGTTAATGCGTAGGGGGTTACCCCAGTGGAAGTGCGCATTGAGGTTCTGTAGGCTAACAGAGTCAGAGGCAATAGGTTAGGCAAATTTTTGTGATTGGTGGACATCTTTTGCATAATCTTCTTGATGTTCTTGTTAGCCGCTTCAACAGTACCATTCATCTTCGGACGATAGATGACTGAGTTGAGGTGTTTGATGTGGAATTTAATGCATAATTCCTCCATCATTTTGTTGTTGAGGTTCTTGGCATTGTCGGACACAATCACCTCTGGTTATCCATATCGACAAATGACATTGTTTCTGATGAAAGCAATGATGACTTCTTTAGTAACCCTGGGGAAGGAGGCTGCTTCTACCCACTTGTGAAGTAGTCGATCATGGTAAAGATAAATCGATGACCATTACTGGCTTTAGGCTCAATGGGCCCGATAACATCCATTCTGCACATTGAGAAGGGCCAAGGTGAACTCATATTGTGAAGTTCCCGTGGAGGGGCGTGTATAGCATTCCCATGAATCTGGCACTGATAGCATCTCCTGACATGGTCATTGCAATCAGCTTTGAGAGATAGCCAATAATGTCCCGTCCTGAGGACTTTCTTAACAAGGAGGGGGCCACTCATGTGGGGGCCACAGACTCCGCCATGGATTTCATCCATAAGTCTTTGGGCTTGATCTTTGTTTAAACATCTGAGGAGACCCAATCCTGCATCTCTTTTGTAGAGCGCATCTCCACTCAGGTAGAATTTCATAGCAAATCGATGGATCCGCCTTTTCTCAGTCGGGCTCGCCTCAGCGGGTGTAGATCTATCTCGTAGATATTCCTTGATATGCTGATACCAAGGATGTTGGATGGGAGGTAGCTCATTCGATACTTCTCCAACGTAATTCCCGTAGGCTGGGGCCTTGTGCAGGGAAATTGTGACGCTTGGCAAGTGTTCCTTGTCTGATATGCGAATCAAGGAGGCCAAAGTTGCTAACGCGTCTGCGAAATCATTCCTATTACGAGGAATGTGTAGAAAGGATATTTCTTCGAATCCCAAAGCCATCTTTAAAACCGGCCGATGGTAAGGCAGCAAATGTAGTTCCTTGGTTTGATAGATTCCGGTGGATTATCTGATTACCAACTCCAAATCTCCAAGGATAGTTAACCGCCTGATGCCCATTGAATGGGCAAGTTTTAGCCCCAGAAGACAGCCTTCATACTCAGCCGTATTGTTGGTGCTGGCAAACTGTAATTTGACAGCGACGGGATACTGCTTTCCCGTATCAGATACTAGAACTGCTCCAGCTCCAGAACCTTCCATATTAGCAGCTCCATCAAAATACATCTTCCATGTTTGGCGTGTATCGTACTGATGGTGTTGCTGAACTGTCATTACTCCTTCATCAGGGAAGTATGTCTCTAAGGGTTTGAAATCCCCTGATGGTGCGGCAGCCAGTTGATCCGTAATTCCTTGACCTTTGATGGACTTTTGAGTCATATATACGATGTAAAATGGTTGTAGGATCAACTGCCATCTGGACAGCCGACAATTCAATATGGGTTTACTAAACACGTACTTGAGAGGATCCACGCGGGATATGAGATGGGTTGTGTGACCATGGAGGTAATGTTGTAACCTTATGGCAACCCATGCTAAAGCACAACACGTCTTTTCGATCATAGTGTACTTTTGTTCACTGATGCTGAATCTTTTGCTGAGGTAATAGATAGCTCATTCTAGGCCTCTATCGTCCTTCTGTCCCAGCAGGCAGCCCATGGCATTGTCACTTACGGACAGATACATAAACAGGGGAACATCATCCCTGGGTGGTACCAAGATGGGAGCTTTAATTAGCTGTTTCTTGATTGTAAGGAAGGCAGTCTGGCACTCCTCATTCCATTTCATGGAGGAGTTTTTCCTTAATAGCTTGAAGATTGGCTCACAAGTTGCTGTGAGTTGAGAAATAAATCTGCTAATGAAGTTGTTTCTTCCCAAAAATCCACGTATTTCCTTTTCTATCTGAGGAATGGGCATTTCAGTGATGGCTTGGATTTTGGCAGGATCCAGCTCTATCCCTTTGTGGCTGACTAGAAATCCTAGCAACTTGCCTGATTTAACGCCAAAGGCGCACTTAGCTGGATTCAACTTCAAGTTGTACTTACGCAACCTGTTGAACAATTTCCTGAGATGGTCTATATGGTCATCCTCCTTTCGGAATTTGATAATAATGTCATCCACGTAGATCTCGATCTCTTTATGCATTAAGTCGTGGAAAAGAGCCATCATAGCTCGTTGATAGGTAGCTCCAGCATTGATGAGGCCGAATGACAACCGTCTATAGCAAAAAGTTCCCCAAGGAGTGATGAAAGTAGTTTTTTCAAGATCTTCCTCGGCAACCATGATCTGATGATACCCCACAAAGCAATATGCAAAGGAGTACATGTCGTATTGCGCAGTATTGTCAATGAGAATGTGGATAAATGGCACGGAAAAGCTATCTTTTAAGCAAGCTTTGTTCAAGTCCCGGTAGTCCA
Organism: Panax notoginseng; assembly: GCA_016801055.1. NCBI lineage: Eukaryota > Viridiplantae > Streptophyta > Magnoliopsida > Apiales > Araliaceae > Panax > Panax notoginseng. The sequence continues at coordinate 94,400,780 of CM029013.1, read as the reverse complement.
TGCAAACTCGCACCTTTCCTCCAGGTTTAGGTACGGGCACGATGTTGGATATCCACTCAGGATATGTAGACACCATTATGATGCCAGCTTGAAATTGTTTCACAATTTCTTCTTTCACCTTTAAACTCCATTTAGGTTGCAATCGCCGAAGCTTTTGCTTGACTGGTTTGAATCCCTCTTTGATGGGAATGCGATGAAGGACAATGTCAGTGGACAAACCCATCATATCTTTATGAGACCATGCAAACACATCCTGGAACTGGGTTAGTAGCATAACCATGTCATTCCATTGGTTTGGGGTAAGGTCTGAACCAATCTGGATTAACTTAGGGTTTTATAAGGTTCCGAGATTGAAAGGAGTGGTTTGATCAAGGTTGGGTTTAGATTTGTCTTTGACCCATTCTTGAATTTCTGGAGGCACCTCAATGTCATCCGGTATATCCACCAAGGCTGAATTCATCTCTACATCAAAGGTACAATCCTTGTGGAGAAGAGGCACCATATCAGCAAGTACAGGCACATCTAAATTCAGAGTCCTGAAACAAAATATGCTTTCACTTAGTATATATGAAATGTGTTGATCATACACAGTGTTAGCATATACTGGCAAAATAAACCGCTATTACTATACAGAAAAGTAAGCAGTTATTATATCTATAGGGCAGAAAGAGTTTCCGCCCGCTTTACCCTTGACGACCAATGCAAGGAATGTTGTTCCAATTGGCAAGAGCAAATTTCGGGTGAACCGCAGTGATAGAGGGATTATCATCATCTTCCCTATCCCGAATGATAGCTATTACGTCTGGGCAATCATCGTCTGGGGTGTATATATTGGTATGCTCATCATGAACGATGATGCGTATGCCAAACATCATCCTGATGACATCTTGCTTGATTCTTCGTTCCTCTTCCTCCACTGCAGGATCTGGAACAAAGATTTCTTTCTCCTTCACCGGTACCGGCTTGGGAAATAACATCGCCATTATATTGGCTGGCACCTTTACGGGAGGTTGTGCGGACTCAGAGCTTGAAGGCGAAGCTAAACGCCGCATGGTCAAAGCTAAAGGAATCTGTTGATGCTTATGAGGATTCCTGTGACTAGAGTTGGCAGAATAGCCTAGTCCAGCTGTCCTAATTTGCTGGGTTAAGCGAATAGGGTACTTGACACCCTGGCAATCTTTACCCAACCCTTGTCCCGGTTTATGACCCAACAACATCATTTCTTGCGTGGCCGACATTACCTCGACAGAAATCTGGGGTTCGGGCAATGGCGTTCCAATAGCATGGTATTGGGTATTGCTTATTTCCAAAGCATGAAAACTAATTGGCTCAACATCCTTATTGGCATTGATGAGCGGCATGTCCCCATGCTGAGGAATCTCCAGTTCAGCGTTGATTGTGACCAGGATATTGTTGATGATGTATTTCAACTATTGGTGAAGAGTGGAGGGGACTGCCCCTGCCATGTGAATCCATGGTCGTCCCAAGAGCAGGTTGTATCCCGAATCTATCTTGAGCACATGGAAGGATACGCAGAATGTATGAGGACCAATCTCAATTGGCAGCTCAACTACTCCGATCGAGTTACGGCGGGCTCCATCAAAAGCTTTGATGATGGTATGGCTACTCCGAATTCGATTGGGATTGATATTCATCTTCACCAAGGTAGCATATGGGCAGATATTCAGAGAGGAACCTCCATCTATTAAAACTCCTGCCACCATATATCTGGAGGACAAGACCGCAATGTGCAATAGTTTGCAATGACCGGTCCCTTCGGACGGTATGTCATCATCAGTGAAGGATATCACATTGTTGTTGAAAATGTGATCAACCAGATGTTGAAACTTTTCCGTATCAACTGATGTTGGTAGATAGGCTTCTTCTAAAACCTTTAACAAGACCTTCCGATGATTCTCGAAGGTCAGGACCAAGTCCAAGATTGATATCTGTTGTGGAGTTTCTTTCAAGCTTAAAACCACCTTGGCTTTGTTATGACCCATAGTGCGGAGGAAATTTTCAATCTTCTCAATGGGTACTTTTCCCTTAGACTTGATGACAGGCTTCATTACCCGTTGGGGAAGATACAGTGGATTTTCCTTCGACACTGCAGCAGTTGTATGCGAGGTGGATCCTTCACCTTCTCCATAATTCCACAGAACTGCGCGCAAGCTAACAATAGGATATTGTGCTCTGCACGGCAAGTTGATTGGCTCGGGAGCGACAACTTTCAAAGGATTGTTGATTCCCTTGAGTTGAATTACTGGCATGACAAGTGATTTGTTAACCCCATCACTTTCAGTGGATATGACTGCTACTACACTCTTCCACTTAGTAGGACACGAATCCTCACTTGCCCATAACACAGTGTCGTTATCTGCCAGACGCAGTACACCACTGTCAATTAAATTTTGAATAAGGTGGCGGAGTGCCCAACATTCTTCTGTGTTGTGACCGCGAGATTGAGAATGATATTGACATACTCCCTTAGAGTTGTATCGTCCTGAACGGGGGTTGATTGGAGGTAGAAGGGAACTAATCCTTCCTTCATTGATTACCATATGAAGGATTTCCTCCATAGGTTAGCCCAAATATGTGAATTCCCTTTTGTTGGCAAAATCCCGACGGGCCTTAGCATTCGCTCTCTTCGTCACTTTGTCTTCCAGCATTTCATTTTCTAAAAGTGAAGAGGGAATATTCATGACAATAGGTAGGAGACTGGCATGCTCCTGGCTGATTAGCTGACGAGTCACTTGATGCTGATAAGTCACCAGTTCCACCAATTGCTCAATTTGTTTACAGAGAGCTTTCATCTTTTGTTCCATTGTGAATTGGAACTTGGCATAATCCCATCTGTCATCACCATCTTTGGGGGTCTGGGAGGATTTACAGCTGAAATTGGAACTCTGTCCACTGCTCCAATTGATCATATTGACCTCTTCTTCTTTGTGTTGAGGAAGAGGGTTGTCTTGAATGTGAGGCTGATCAGGTTTGGTGACCACGATTTCCCCGTTGTCTATCAGGTCTTGGATTTTGTGTTTTAAGGCCCAACAATCTTGAGTATCATGTCCAGGTGCCCCGGCATGATAAGCACATTTCCGAGCAGCATTAAAACCCCGACCATTAGGGCTGGCTGGTGGAAGAAGATGCGTGATTTTCTTCTGTGTTGTTAGAAGATTGAGAATGTTCTCGAGGGTGTCCCCTAAGGGTGTGAATACTCGAGGCCGTTTGACTTCTTCACCTTTTGGTACTGGAGGGTTTGAAGACTGTGCTTGAAAGGGAGTGTAATTTCTCCTCTGGATAGGCATGTTTTGATTGCCTTTTTGACCCTGTAGTATCAGGAAAACATCATCTTCTTTCTTTTTATGGACCCTCCGGGGGTCGTTCCCATAATTTTCAGATTGGATGTGATCAGCAACAGCTTTGAGTGCAGCTAGGTCTTGAATCTTTCCGAATTTCAATCCCATTTCAGCCATCTCCCCATGTTTGACCATTTCAGAAAATGGTTTGCCGATGCCGGCTAAAACTCTTTCATAGAAAGGTGCTTCTTGTATGTCTATGAAAGTCATGACCATCTTTGATTCTGTCATGGAAGGACTAACTTGGGCAGCCAGGCGTCTCCACCTCTGAGCATACTCTCTGAAAGACTCATTAGACTGTTTCTTGATCTTGGTAATTTGATACCGATCAGGAGCCATTTGAGATTGAAAGTTGTATTGGGTGAGGAAAGCGTGTGCTAGCTCTTCCCAACTATGGATCTTTGAATTGTCTAATCTTGTGTACCACGAACGGGCTTCTCTAGTTAGACTTTTTTGGAACAGTTGCATTCTGAGTTTTTCATCCTCTGCATAAGATCCCAGTTCTCCAATAAACACCTTTAGATGTGTGTAAGGATCTCCTAACCCGTCATATTTTTCAAAGTCAGGAGTCTTAAACTTTTCTGGATAATGAATACCAGGGAAAATACACAAATCAACATATGAAACACTCCAGTGTGTTCCAATTCCTTTGATAGTGCGAAGAGTCTTTTCCATTTGGAGGACTTTCTTTTTGATGTCACCAGTGTCTGGATCTCCAGTGGGATGGGCATCATCATGAGTTTTGTTGGTCGGATCCAACTGCAGTTCAGGTATTGTAACGACCTGGGTTCCTCCTTGTGTGGAGGATTCAACATGTATGGGTATTTTCTGACCCTGTGTAGACTGGTGTAATTCTTTTAGTAGAACAACCAAATCTGTAATCTATTTGCTTAATCCGTCGAATTCTTTGCAAGAAACTGGATTAAGTTCAGTCTGGTCGGATGACGACATGATTGACTGTAGGCCTGTACTTTGAACGGGTGGTAGGTCCGATTGATTCCCTGCAAAAGACTTGCATAGTTTAGTCTTTAGGGTGGATAATAACATGCTATGCGATGTGTCCAGTTTAGGAATTTTATCCTGCAAAACGGATGTCAGCTGTTTGTAGCATGTATGTGTACACATTTCTTCATATTTCTCATTACATGGAGATAGATATGGAAGATAATTACAAGTAATTGTACTTTACAAGTAATTTGAAATGAGAGCATGAAGAGACTTTCCTTCGTTTTGGGTTTATTAGAGGCTGACCTATCTTAGGTTACTCTCGCGGCTTTTTGGCATGAAGGTTCCCAAATCATCGCAATCTACTTGACGGGAAGTTAATCCGGTCTTTCAACTGGAGCGAATTTGGGTGGTGCCTTTCCTGAGCCTCGGAGAATTAGTCTTCTCACGAGTCCAGTAATCAAACACCGACGGGATAGCTTCCTGGTGGAGGGACCACACAACATACATTCACATACATCGCGTCTCACCGTATGACATGATGACATGTGCGAAGCACTAATATCACAAGCAGATATGGTGCGAAGCACTAATATCACAGGCAGTTTATAGTGCGAAGCACTAATATCACATGCAGTTTATAGTGCGAAGCACTAATATCACAAGCAGTTTATAGTGCAAAGCACTAATATCACAAGCAGTTTATAGTGCGAAGCACTAAGTAAGGAAATGCATTCATACTCATTCATCACAAAATGTAAATGCAACATCCACACACAAGCAGATAACAATTTTGAAAAAATTGTAATAGCGGCTTAAGTCCTTTTACTGGAATCCCCAGCAGAGTCGCCACCTGTCGACGTCAGGATTTTTTTATTGTCCCTTTCCGTTACTTGTTCTTTGGTGTTCTCATTTTAGGTGAGATTTGTTTGAAAAAACAAGTGAAAAAGGTCCGACATATATAATGTCGACGATTGGACTATAAGAGTCGCCAGTTGGTTTTTTAAATGGTTGTACCAACACAACCGAGAAAAGGTTTGTACATTGACCCAATGATGTGACACTGCTAAATGGGTTGGTGAAACCGAGATTCATTAGGGTCCGGGGACTTGGTTCTGCAAAGGGAAGGTGTTAGGCACCCCCCGACATCTGTGTTACCACGGTGACCGCCTCTTTTCAAGAAACTACTATCTGAATGTGTGTGTGTGTGGGTCAATGTGCTGTTATTTGGAAGTAGTGCGAGGCCTCATTCGCACCTATATAAACAGGGTTTGAATTTTATGTAAAAATTCAATTTTAAGCAAGATATGGCAGTGATGTTTTATAAAAGAGGTTCTTCAAACCCTGATGTTCAATAGTAATTGAGACCTTTTACACTCCCATTTTATTCCGTATTCGGCTGGATTGATTTTATTTGACAGATGCGAAGCATCCGTACGAAAATAATGTACAAAAAGGTGCTGAATTCCTTGTGGGTATGAAAACCATCTGAGGGAATCCAAACATCACAGATATATTTACAAGCTGCTCACAGCTGAAAAGGTCCATCACGGGAACCGAATCTAGATTCAGAGGACTGAATCTGTGATCACATGATTCCTAGGCTCACATGATGCCGCAATAGATATAAACGCAGTAAGCAGGTATATATATAAAAGCTGTAAATATATATATATATATATATATATATATATATATATACACACACACACACACACACATTACATGATCACCAACCACGAAGCACCTCCATGGGGGATCAGAAATATAAATAAAGCTGTAAAACCTATCAACCGCCACGGAGGAAACTCCAGGCGGGACTAAATGTACAGAAAGCTGTAAAAAACGATCAACCACCACGAAGTAAACTCCAGGTGGGACGAAATGTACAGAAAGCTGTAAAACGATCAACCACCACGAAGTAAACTCCAGGTGGGACGAAATGTAAATATATATATATATATATATATATATATATATATATATATATATATATATATAAAAGCATATAAACGCTCCGGATGTAAAATCCAGGCTCATCGAACAGAGTTCGACCATAGATAATATATATAAGTATATATATATTAAAGCACGTAAACGCTCCGGATGTAAAATCCAGGCTCATCGAACAGAGTTCGACCACATATAATATATATAAGTATATATATATTAAAGCAGGTAAATGCTCCGGATGTAAAATTCAGGCTCATCGAACAGAGTTCGACCACAGATAATATATATATATATATATATATATATATATATATATATATATATATATATATATATATATAAGCAGGTAAACGCTCCGGATGTAAAATCCAGGCTCATCGAACAGAGTTCGACCACAGATAATATATATACGTATATATAGATTAAAGCATGTAAACGATCCAGACCGAGGTCTAGGCTCATCGAACAAAGTTCGACATACAGTTCATATATATATATATATATATATATATATATATATATATATATATGTTGACTAACATTATCGAGTTATGCCTCGATTGAGCCTAAACTTCGGTCAATTTATATATATATATATATATATATATATATATATATATATATATATATATATATATATACAGACTGGAATGAAACCACGAACCGAACTTCTGGCAAAAGCAAACAACACGACTCTCAACGTGTAGAAGGGTGTGTGCAAAGATGAAGAGAAGGACTCTAAAGTGTGTAAGAAGGCTTACAGTGGGCTGCCAAAGAAGACTTCTATATCATTAGAGTGAGTAAACACAGACTTTTATAGGTACAAAAGGGCTATATATGAGCTCACAGGTGTTTAAAAGGGGAAAGTACACTGCCTGGGATGAGTGCAGAGTAAATTGGGCAGGGCTTCCTCGTCGTTTTCTCTTACAAAATGGCCACCCCAAGCCCTCTATTTATAGAGGGTGGACCTGCGGCTGAGCCGCAGGTGTACCAGAGGCAACCCGGGTGGGCCTGGGTTTTTCGCTCGGGTCGTCTCGAAGTACGTGCACTCATGTACTGTAATGTCCACTCGAACTTTCAGAAGTGCAATCTGAGCATCCGTTTGAGATATACAAGACCTATTTCGGACCGCTGTTGTCGAGAGTTGTACGATGGCATAGGATTAGAGTTTGTGCAAAGTCATTGAAGATGGGACGGTGCCCTCCGGTCTTCAAGCTTCAACTTGCATCCGTTACCCCACACAATAGTCACTCGGGATTGATTAGTCTTGTGGGACATTATTGCGTAGATATGATGAGGCGACGTGGCGTGACATCGTGTTGGTCAGATGACGATGGTGCCCCTCACCGGTGTTATCGCCGGATTGGGCTGATAAAGCAGACGTTGCTCAGCTTCGCTGAGATTGGACTGCTGCAATTTATTGAAGGTCCTCATTGTCATCTTTGAGGTGTGTCTGTCTTCCCGATGTTATCGCCGGGCTGGTACAGTGAATCTCATTGTGAGCGCCGAGATTGAAGCTGGTTGCATTTGTAACAAGCATTTCCGGGGTTATCGCCGAAATTGCCTTCCTTGGGGTTATCACCAAGGTTGATGGCTATTCCTATGGTTGGGACTGAGACTGTATACCTCGGGGTTATCTCCGAGATTAATCGGTCTTCTCCGGTGTGTGTTCCGGTATTGTATCTGCATGCCTCGGGGTTATCTCCGAGATTATTACTCCCAGATTGCGATCCAGGGTTGATGCTGAACTTCCGGTAGTATCCGGCATGTATATGGATCGTCTTTCAGGGTTCCCTCTTAAAAGACGAATATGCTCTCCTGCAATGTTAGTGACAGGTGTACAGAAAATTTCGAGTGTCTACACTTATTTAGGTTAGATGGAATTGACATTTTTTTAGAATCACATGTGGTTAAATGGAGGGTCAAGTGTAAACATATATTAAACACATATTGATAAATTGCCTCTTATCCTTATTTTTATGAACAAACATGAAAAAAAATGCTACATCCTTAATCTTTGCAAATAAGACTTTTTTTATAAAATAAAACAGAAGAAATATTATATTTTACCTTTTCATTTCTCTCCTCAACCACGAACCTTCATTTCTCTCCATTTTCTTTCAACCGCCTTGGTAACACTACTTTGGAGGTACCCTACCTAGGGTTAAAAAAAATGATATTTTCATAATGTTTTTTAATATTTTCACATGAAAAGTGTCGCTATACATCTATAACAACGGTGACAACTGTCGCTATAATTTCATGTGGAAATATTATTTTATTTACCAATTTTCAAAAAAAATTAAACCGCTAAATACGGTTAAGTTTGGTTAGGGTTTTTAGAATTTTATTAAATACAAGTATACAACTTTAGTTACACTTTGGAGTTACAACTTAGTAACCGTACCAATATAACCAAACCGCACCAAAGCTTTATGTTAAATATTAAATATAATAAATACTGTGAATCTATCAATAATGTCATCCAAAGATTTTCTATTTCTCTTGTATTTTCATCTTTCTTTTTTCTCTCATAATTTTTGTCATGTGATTCTATCCTATTATAACGAATTTTAACATAAAGCTTTTTCTCCACTGAGATTCATTTGCTAAACTTTAAACTATGGTATAAGAGTTAAATATTTGAGTTTGATGACCATACTGTTTGTATTATTCAATATGTGATTCTTTGCTTCTATCAACTTTGAACAATTCTTTTAGTTTTACTTACTTATTGAAATACTTGATACTTACTTCTTATGTATATATGTTCATCTTAAATTTCAATGTTTGTTAAATCATGTCGTTTAGTTTGCTTCTAAGTCATATTGGTGATAGTTTTTCTCATCTTCAATTTTATTTATTAATGTACTCGCTAGTAATGAATAACTAGTATTTCAATGGCATAAAAATAGTAATTATGTAGAAGACGCATGATATAACATAATAATCGGAATTAAAATCGTACTCGCAAAATAAAAAATGAAAACAATTATAATCCAATGTTTTGATTAATTGCATTGCAGTTAGGAGGTAAATAACCGCACTTTTCGATTTTTGATCTGATTATTATTATGTGTATCCGCTCAACACTAATCCTATTCATCATCCTGTATGTTTACATATTTATTTGTTGTTGACAAGTAGAGCAACCCATGATTATCAGAAAACGAAAAAACGAATTACTTTTTGGTAAGAATGCTTCGAAACATGGTACACTTTTACTTAATTTCACTTTGATCCGAAATATTTCTCCTATTTACGTAACTTTTATTGTACAAGTATGATTACGATTTGAAATGCTTGGATCAACTATCTTGAATCATCCTCTAAAATATCAAAGATACTTCAAAGTAGGACTGAACAAAAAATGGGTATAACCGAATAACTGAACCGAACCGAAATAATTTAACCGAAATTTTCTGATAATTCGTGTTTTTTAACAATTTGGTTATATCCGAAATTATTTAAAGTTTACGGTTAGTTAATACGGGTTTTAATTTTGAGTTATTCAGTCTAACCTAATAACCGAATTAAGCCTTAAACTTAAAATATCTCAATTCTCACTTTCTCAGGCTCACAGCTGGCCAGCCCACTAGCCCAAATCTCGAACTCTCACTCTCGCTCTCGACTATCACTCTCTCACAGTCTCACTCAAAGATCAAAACCCAAACTTCAAAATCGATCGATCTCTCAGATCATCTCTCACTACTCAAAAAATCATCTCTCAGTCTCACTACTCAAAAGTATCACAGTCTCGAAATCATCTCTCACTACTCAAAATCGATCGATCTCTCAGTCTCTCAGATCTCACTCTCTGGCCTGCATCTGCCCTAACTCCTAAGCGGTTAATTCCCTAACCCAAAGCCAAAACCCTAGTCCCCAAATTGCGACTCCTCTTCGCCTCCGAACGGACGTCAACTCCAGTCTGGATCGATGTCAACTCCGGCGCCATATTCTTGAATAATTTGACAAAACACACCTTTCAGGTTCTATCCCTCTCTCACTTTCCTTCATTCCTTGTGCATATTCTTGAATAATTTGAATTTCTTGTGTTGGTTTATTTTTAGCTTATGTATCCATGATTTGGATCTGTTAGATTGTTAATGATAAAATTATATTTATTGTGCATATGACCCAGTTGATTTGTACAGATTCAGTTATTAACCGAAATACTAAATTTTCAATTCGGTAATTCGGTATTCGGTGTTTCGGTTATTGTTAAATTTCGGTTAGTATTTCGGATAGTAAAATTATGACTATTTTTGTATTCAGTTATAACTGAATAGCCTATTCGGTTTGGTTATAACCGAATGATCAGTCTTACATCAAAGTGTAATTATAATCATAGTAAATCTAGAACACTATTACAACTAATATGTAAATAAAAGTTCTATAAATACCAATTAATGTATCCAAATAAGTGCCTTGTGGGTATCGAGTAAGCGGGGTTAAATATTTTTTTTATCACTATATTTTAGGTCAACTTACAAATGCCTAACTGTTTTAAAATAATAGATAAAACAAAATGTATATTGATAAACTTTTGTATTCAAGTGGTCATCCACACTTTTCTTTTACTATGATATTCTTACTTCTTCCAATATACAAGCAACCATAGACATAATGGTTAATACCATTTTCTCGGATGGGTGATGGTCTACCTCTCTCTTCTATTCTTTTGATATATATATATATATATATATATATATATATATATATATATATATACTGAATATATAAACAACATATATGCATCCACTTCCTAAGCCACGTTCACTTCATCCAACAAATGAAAGGACATAAGGCCTTTTCATTTCTCAACCTTTTCATATCCCAATACTTTATTTCTAACACTCCCTCTTGGATGACCACTTTCTAAGAATATGCCTCATTAAAAACCTTACCAATGAAAAGAGTACAATATTCTTGAATAACTTCTAGTGCCTTAGAATTGTCTCATTAAAACCTTGCAAAGAAAAACCAAGTGGGAAAAAACCTTAGCGAAGGAAAAAGAGTACAATCAGCACATATCCTTTTTACTCCCCCTCATTAGAGCATATAATTTCCATTATTCATGATAAAAATATCCTTAAGTTGACGCATGCCAATATTGTGCACCATCTTCTTAAAAATCGTAGTTGGTAATGGCTTAGTGAACATATTAGCCAAATTATCACATGATCGTATTTGCTTGACATCAATATCGCCACTCTTCTGGAGCTCATATGTATAAAAGAATTTTGGTGCAATATGCTTGGTTCTATCATCCATGATATAGCCTCCTCTAATTTGAGTCATACAAGCAACATTATCTCCATATAATATCGTTGGACTATTTATGATTGATGATAATTCAAAGTTTTCGTTTTATGAATTGTGATAATCTCTACATGATTTGAGGAAGTAGCAGAAATTGTTTGCTTAACAGATCTCCATGAAATAGCCGTATTTCCACAAGTAAATAAATATATTGTTTGTGATCGACCTTTGTGTGGATCATAAAGGTAACCTTGCTAATAAGTTAACTTCAAATGCTATATCAGGTCGTGTGAAATTTGCAAGATACATCAAAGCACCAATTACATTAAGATATAGTACTTCAAGACCAAGAGTTTCTTCACCATCTTCTTGTGGTCGAAACGGATCTTTCTTTATATCAAGTGACCAACCCATCATTGGAGTACTCAAAGGATTAACATTGTCTATGTAAAATTGCTTCAGGACTTTTTCTATATATGTTGATTGATGAACAATAATTCCATAGTCCAATTTGTAGGCCAAGACCAAAATTTATCTTACCAATATCAAAATTTGTATTACCAATATCTTTCATCTCAAATTTGTTATTTTTGTCAACTCTATAGACACTCGAAATTTCGCATTCCTGTTACTAACCATGTAAGAGGGCACAATCGTCTTTTATCTTCCAGAGATAACCCTAGAATTCAAAATCATCAAACCAGACCCCGACAACAGCACTGGGAAATCATTAAACCAGACCCCCGACGATAGCATCGGGAAATCATCAAGCCAGACCCTCGACCATAGCACCTGGAAATCGTCAAATCCAACCACGAAGATAGCCCCGAGATATCAAATCAACCTTTGGAGACAACCCTGAAGCATCAAATCAATACCCGGAGACAACCCTGAGGAAAAAATAGAATCAATTGTGATCAAGCCTCGAAGACAACCCTGAAGGACAGCCAAAAGCCCCGTCAACCCTTGAGACAACCCCCGAAAGGGCAAAACGGTCATTTTGACAAGTCAATTTCAACAAACATAAAACAACTACAAATAGGGACACAAAGAGCCATTACAATATTTTTGAACGTAAACTACGCAAAACAGCTCAACGGACTGCCTTTAAAGACCCGAAGATGCTATTCTAGTCATGGACCAATCTTCTCGGATTCAGAAAAGGCAAGCCCTATGTCATTGCGTAGCTCTCGGAGAAAGCTTTCCGGAATGGTATGGCACATCTCCATCGGATTCCCAGATTATAAGTTACAAGCGTTTTAGCAGACTGCACGTCGATCGAAATTACACATATTTCTAGGCGGCGGGACCCACTGGGCCCTTCCGTAGGACATGCGAAAGGCATGGCTTTAAATACAAGTTGCCCAACAGCTTGTTAAAGAAGAAGAAGAAGAAGAAGAGAGAGAGAGAGAGAGAGAGAGAGAGAGAGAGAGATTTCGCTAGAAATTGATCAAATCTTGCTTTCAAACCTGTAAATCTCACTTGTAAGCCTTCATATACATATCTATTGCAACATATCAAGTTTTAACCGGTGAAAATCGAGTCTAAGGGTGCCAAAAGTCGCTCGATAGCCCTTCTCGTGCAAGGCTGTAAGACTTCTTCAAGTTTTCATTTTTTCCCTCTTTTATGCATATATATAACTATATATATGTATATTAGTTAGTTTTATCAGTTGAAATATCGATCTTTTGCTTTTTCTTGCGTTATATATATATATATATATATATATATATATATATATATATATATATATATATATGGGAAATGATCTATAACATCTATTTTCTATGGAATAAAAAGTGGCATATAACATCTTAACCTTCCGTTTAACAAATGAATGACTGCGATTAAAAGTGGGAACACGCCGTCCGCTAGAAGCATTAGCGGACGTAGTTAATGAATGGTATAGACGCTTTTGCCCCCAATTACCTAATTAGCCTAAACAAATCAGCTGGTGACCACGTCTAATTACCAGGATCCGCTAATCTACTAGCGGATGAATATTAACTCACATTAATTGGAGAAAATGTAACAAAGGTAATACGCTATAGTGCCATTCTGCGATTTGGGCGAACCGCTAGAACCCTAGAAGCAAAATATTGTAAATCGACAACAAGTTATCAAAATTAATCGGTAAGTTTGTTATTTAACCTCCAAAATTTGAAGGTGATGCGATTCTCCGTTAATTCTCTGTCGAAACTATACTATGAATCTCTGATGCTATTTTTGGTTTGACTATAGCCTATAGGAGGTCAGGAGCTTCTAGAAACTAAATTGTAGCTGTAATTGGCATTGAAACTTCAACAAAGCACTAATAAACAGGAAAATCACAGCAAATTAGAGGTATGTTATGAGTTTATTTGAGATTTTCGTAAAATTGGTGGGTTACTAGTATTTTAGGGTTATAGTTGCACTATACTTGGACTGTTGATCGGAATATATATAGTGGGGGACTAGTTGTTGTTTTGTGGAGTAATAAGGGAGGGAAATACATGGCTTGAAACATTTATCTATGTTAATGAAATCTATTTTTATTTAGAATGCACATAAGATGTTTGTAAAAGTGTCTCTTTGTGGAGTAATATCTCTGTTTTTTTCAATTTTGTACTTGCAGCTATGAAGTTTCATATACATTCTAGATTGTTCAGATTGCTTTTTAATCATTCTTACCTATTTGAAAGATTCTACTACTATATAACATTTTTATTTCTGTGTTTCAATGCCAAATACAACTATTGTTAGCTTCATGTGCTGCCTAAAACTTGTATATGAAGTAGGAACTGACTGGATATGTTTGTCTTTCGTGAGTATGAAATGAAATTGATAAAATAGACTAAATGGTTAGATATAAATCTCTGAGTAGTGTACATAAAGTTAGGTAGCATAGCAACCAATATTGAGGACCGTTATTGATCTGTTAGTGGGGTGTTGTTGATTAAGAGGCAACTTCAGTAATTTGAGCAACTGATGTTCTCCTTAATATTATGATTACTGCTTACCTTTGGTGGTTATTCTGTTCCCCAAGTCTAGTTTGTTCTATCTCTGAATATATGATGAATGAAACTTTTTGATCAGTTCAAATCTTGGTTGACTATTGTTTGAAATTTCTAGCACAAAGGCCTACAAGAGTTTCCAAGTACTTTTATGGGCTAACATATGGCTATTTTGATCAGATCAGTTTCCAAGATCTAACTGGAAGCTTTTATTATCTCTCAAGTACTTTTTGATTAGTGGTCTCCCTGAGTTGAGGCTCTAAAGCACAATTAAGTTCCCTGTGCACACAATTAAGCATATTTTGAGTGTTTGCATATGTAAAATTTAGTTCCCTGTGCACACAATTAAGCATATTTAGAGTGTTTGCATATGTAAAATTGTGAGTTATTCATCTTATACTATATGCTTGTTTTGATCCTAAATAGTTAGAATCTCAAATATTTGTTCCTTCTCCCTTTACCTCTCTATTGGAATTTTTATAAATTGTTTAATACTTGACATTGAGTTAAATTTTTAGGACAGATATGGATATCAATCCAGGACCTTTTGATCCTATTATCTTATGGGGCCAAGAAAATCATGTATCTTCTGACTTATGACAAAATATTGTAAGTTTATTGTCCCATATAACAAATTTCTCTTAAAATTTTGTAAAACCTTTCATATTTTGACAATTTATGTATGTATCCTCTGTTTAACTTGTAGGATAGGGGTGTGTTAGAAATTTGTCAAATGTTTGCAAAATTAACTGAATGGAACTTGACTAAATAGCAAGAATATCTACTGAAATAGTTAGGGTTCGGGATATTTTGTCATCAAGATGTAGTGTCAAAGATTGATGCATCTCTTGTATCTGCTTTTATTGAGCATTGGAGGAGTCAAACAAATACGTTTCACTTAAAATGTGGAGAGGTCGGCATTACTGTAGAGGATGTGGGATTTATATTTGGGTTGCTCATATTAGGAAAACCTTTGACTTGCGGAGAACTAGAACATCCCAAAAGCTAATTTATATAGGTTTTTTGGGCAACAAGTAGCAGTAGAGGATTGGGAATAGTGCTATAAAAGGGGGGGCATAAGTTTGCCTTGGTTAAGACATAAATATGGATACGTACCTAAAGATGCTACTTCAGATGATGTGGTAAAACACACTAAGGCATATCTGTTGTATTTGTGTGGCATTATTTTGTTTCCTATCAAGAGTAAAAATATTGTGCATCCTAGGTATTTGTTGTTATTGGAAAGATTGGAAGACATAATTACATATGCTTGAACGGCAGCAGTTTTAGGGCATTTGTATAGGGGTTTGCATGAGGCTACTCAGAAAACAACGAAAAAATTTGTAGGATGTGTAACCTTGCTTATGATGTGGGCTCACGAAAGGTTCAACATTGGTCGTCCTACCCCTAGGCCTAAGTCCCAGAAATTAATACCTAGGGCATTATCCTGGGCATACTCTTCTTTTGATTCAAATTCAAAACAATATCAGTGCCACAAAAATCCACATCACCATCTCGTGTTTTACTGAAGAGAGTTTGATAATATGTTGGAAACAGATTGGGTGTGACATCCATATTAGTTATTTGACAGACGTTTGGGTTGGGAATTTTTTGAGGCAAGGTTAGGTGTAGCCGCTCGTATACCTTTGATACATTACGACATTGTTGAGTTTCAAATGCCTGACAGATTTATGAGGAAATTTGGATATTTGCAGTCATATCTATCTAATGCTGAAAACATGGTGGAGTTGAGGAAGGAACATAAATTGTTTGAGGGAATAAATTATGAAAATCATAGGCCCAGTTATATTCGATTGTGGGAGGCCTACATGGAGAGTTTAAAAGGGCAAGTATTGGAGGCTTTGAAGCAGATATCTACCGAGGATTATATGACATGGTATAGAGATATTACTCGGAGACGGATGCACCATCCCCTTTAGGCGTTAAGGGGAAGATTATGAGCCACATGTATTCATTGACCAATATGTGGCTGTAAACACTGTAAGTTTTTAAATTTATAATTTTTATACATGTTTTTGTGTTATAAGTCGATTACCTTATTTTACTAATATAATTTTTTTTATTGTTTTAATTATAGATTAAGATTGCAAAAGCTATATTTGTAAAGTTTATGTCAATTGATCTGCCAGCTGAGTTAAGAACCATGTATGAGTCATGGTTCAATACATTGTACCAGCCGTTCATAAATGATTACAAAGGGGTTCCAGCCGAACAAAATCTAACGCAACCTCAAGTTGGACAAATGGATATTGACATGACGGGACCCCAGCCTACGGTTCAAGAAACTCAGGGTAGCATTACTCCTTCTACTCAACATAGTAAGAAATTACCGGTTAGAAGGAGAGAGGGAACAAAGCACACTCACCTTATTAAGTATTTAAAGATTGAGAAAATCACTTGGTTAAATCACAATTGGTTTAGTCCAACTCACGACTCATCATACTTTCCTCATATCAGTCCAGGCGGTCTATACAACTTAGAGTTCAAGGATGTGAACTGCCTGAGACCCAATGGTTGGTTATGTGCGCATGTATTGGTTGCATATTTGTTGTTGTTGAGAGACAAAGCAGCTAAGATGAGGAGTGAAGGTATCCAACGATGGGCTTTATTTTATTTTATGCCAACGCACTTTGCGGGTTTGGGCACCCAATACTTACTAAGTGCCGGAGTAAGCAATGCAACAACACTCAAATTTTTAACAAGTTACATCAATCCTCCAGTTGGTGCCCCAGTTCACGAGTCTAATTACATATTCGTTCCATTCATCTGCGAAATCAACAGTCATTTCTGCCTATTTATTTGGAGTGTGAACAAGTGGAAAGTAATTCTATTTGATCCACTTAATGATGACAAACCCTTAATGTCATTGTCACAATTATATCAAAACTACTTTGCGGTTGTGGTGAGTTCATTAATATATTACTTATTTTTCATGTCATCACACAAATATATGAGGTTTTGGGAATTAAATGATTGTTTTTTGGTTTATAGGTGGAGTTAATTCCTTTGTTGCTTCGTATGGCAAATCCTAAAGCAAAGTGGCCAAGATCAAAGCCGAAAGTTGAAGTCTGTGTGAATAGGCCGAAACAATGGAATTCAGACGATTGTGGTGTTTATGTTGCAAAGTACGTAGATTTCTTTTTACACCGGATAAACATCATGAAGGAACTGAGGTGGACTCCAAACGAGGCTTACAACTTTAGATTTAGAATAGCACATGAGCCTAGGATGTGCAAAACGAGGGACATTCCTGAAAAAATATCTTTGTATCGACCAAACTTAAGATTCAGATTCAAATGACGAGTAACGAATGTAATATTTGACAAATTTTCGTAATACATTGTTTTATAAACTCGGGTGAATAGTTTCAAAATGAGTCCATTATTGTACTATCAGATGCCTTGAAATACTATAATAATTTCTTTCTTAATTTGTCATATCAGTTTGTTGTATGCTTTGATTTAAACTTCATTAATAGTGATGTTGTTGAGCTGCACTTTTATTGATTGAATTAGATTGTGCTCTTGTTATGATAGAACGAGACATACTGATGTATGTATGTGATTAGAATCACTCGTGATGCACCAAATTCGGGTTTGAAAATAGACCGGATTTGGGGGTGTTACAATTCTTGTGGCTAAATTGAAGTATTTGAAGTCTAGTTTCTGTTAAATTAATTAATTTGACAAATAAGTTTTAGTTAATGGTGATAATACCATAATAGTGAACTGAATTTTTAAAATTAAATTGTCATATATGGAATTCTTAAGTTTTGTTATTCACTTATAAGTTTTGGAATATGAATAATGATTTAATGCAATAAATAAAGGCACCTTAAATGGATTATGAATTATTAGTTGGTTTATATTTTATTCGAGGTGAATATGTTTTGGGGACCCTGACTTTTAATAAAATTTAAATTGTTTATAGTAAGGTGTTAAGTCAATATAATTATAAAAGTTTGTCAGGGAATATTCGTTATGTCGGCGAATATTAATTTTTTTGGAAAATATTCGTACGACAGAGCCGAATTAACCAATCATTGGTGAACCCACAACGAAATATTGTCAGATACTGAATACGAGAAAAATAACCTTCTAAAATTGTCAGCAGAACTTTTACCGTTAACTGTTAAAATATCCGATGAAAAAGAATAGTATTATGCGTTATTCTACAGTAACACATGGTACTCTACAGTATCACACGGTATTACGCAATATTTCATAATTATTGATTCAATAATTATTATGGAAGCAACTATATAGTATTTCATATTATTGACTCAATAATTGTCATAGTAGTAGCTGCACAATATTTCATATTATTAAATTAATAATTTTCATGGCACATTAACTCATATTATTTGATATGATATATTTAAACTAGTTGGTAGTATTATGAGTCTATAATAATAATTGTGGATTGTTGTTAAAAGATTGAAAAGGTGTAAATAATTGATGAATAACAAATGTTGATTAAAGATAAGTATGTTAAGCAGATGTTTGTTCAATTATTTTCTTTTTACTAAAGTAAGTTTGACAAGACTTGCCGACACTCTACTTTTCCTAAAGTAGTCTGGACCACAACTCAATTAACAAACAGATCTTGTTAAAACGTATACAAGTTGGTTTAATTTTTCTATGGGACCATAAATTTCACTACCAATATTTTTATATAGCTTATTTGGTTATTTTGTCAAAGCGCGTGTGCTAGTTGTCTCCTCATGAATTTGCAGTATAAATAGATTGCTGGGATGAGCAACAAAACACACCATCAGTACACCAAAAATATAAGATTCTTCTACTACAATATTGTGAGTATTTCTTTTGAGTGTAAGGTTACTCTAAGTGTTGATAAAGAGTGCAATCATTGTTCGGGTTGATCAATTTCGTAGAAAGCAACATCTAGTCACGTGCTAAGATAAGAGATATCATTTTCTTTCATACTTCATATTATGGTAAGAGATTATTATCCATGGTGGAAATGTCTAAAAATGATTAAAATATCATTAATAGTTTGTGCTTCATCTAACATCCTAACCTGAATCTTTCTATTAAATTCAAATTATTATATTTGAGTTGTGGATCTTATATTCTCTTGAACTTTATATTCTATCGAGAACTCTAATCACTTTTTTTTTGATATTGTGTTGACAAATTGGATAATATTGGACTTTAGACAAATTGTATTGTAAATCTATAATGTTTATTCTTAACCTTAATTTTATTATTATTTTTGTTCATCTTTTATATCATTGTTATAATCATTGTGGTGAAATTTCTCTTTGGCCTATAGTGCAAAGATGAATTGACTGGCATGATTATCATTAAAGGCTGTAAACTGGTATGATAATGACTATTAGTATTACAATTGAATATGTGACAACCTGAGAATTTGGATATTTATAAAATTTTAAATGATGGATTAAAGGTTGAATAATAAACCTAGATAGAAAATAAGTGAATGGATTCGATATTTTCAGGAAGGAATTTTATGGATTTAAAATTTTTTTTTTGGTGAATTATTCAAGATTAAGGGTTTAACTATATATGTTATGTGCATATGATTGTATATGTGTACAATATGTGGTAAAGGGTCAAGGGTTGACCAAATAGGCTATATCAGTGGCGAACCCTAATATTATGTTAAGAACATCAATGTTCAATTCGAAAATTCTATCGATTAATAAGAAACCCTAAAATCGGTTATGGAAATCCTAATTTCAGTTTCGGGAATCCGAAACCCTAATTCGGATGGTTAAAACCCTAATTTGGGAACTTAAAGGATAATTATAATGGCTTAAATGTATTAATTACAAACCTAATTAGGGATAACCCTAATTGACTAGTTAGAAAACCCTAATTTCTGGATTAAAAACCCTAATCTATAATTAAGGAAAACCTAATTGTTAATTTAATAATTTTAATGTTAATTAGGAAATATTAATCCTAATTAGCAAGCTTGAATTATGATTAGGAAATCTTAGTATATTTAGAGAATCCTAATTATAATTTAGAAATGTTAATTTTCTATTTTGAAAACCTAAATTAGAAATTTTAGAAATTTGATTTTTAAAACCTTAAGGGTTAAATCCTAAATCCTAAGGATTAAACCCTAAAACCTAAGGGTTTGGACAATTGACAAGTATGCCATTAAAATTGGAAATTAAATGACATTAATGCCCTCTTTGTATTTTTATAAGTTGGAGTATGAATCTTGCCAAGATATTGAGTTGGTGACCTAATATATTTCCCATGTGCTCAAATCTCAGCAATCTCAGCCAATGTATGCCACCTAGCAACTTCTTGGTTCATTGAATCCTAAATAAAAGATTAAAAGTAAGAAAAAGACTTACTTTACTTTCATTTTGTCCAAGACTTTCTCTCTCCACAATTTTCAAAATTTAGAGTGAGAGAGTGAGAAACCAAGCTAAGATCAGTTCATAGCAAGCCTTGATCAACAACCAAAGATCATATTTAAGATCAAAGCTAGAAAAGGTATAAAAACCCTAAACTTAGAAGTCATATGATTTGTTGTTAAATTTTGTTAATGATTGGTTAGATATGTGTTATAGGGTGTCTTTTAGTGATCTGGGTTATTAGATCATAGATCTATAACATCTAGATGCACGATTTTAAAGTTTTTAAAAATCTGGAAAAACTAGAAAAAAGTGGCCTGACAGTCATATGTCAAGGCCTCTAGATTCTTCTGTGTTAGATGTTTAATGTGTTTTATGTTATAGATCTGTTGTATGTTCTAAGAGCTTGAATCTGAAACTTGAATCAAGCCCAGATCATGAATATATTGAAAGATATGAACAGTCAAAGGTCATTGACCAACCATGACTAACTGAGTTTCTAGGCAACCCAGAAACCTAGAAAGTCTAACAAGCGTTTTGATCGCTTCGGATCTTGCTTCTATTAAGTGATTTAGCCAAGTTATATTTTTGATGTTGCTTTCTGACATGTAGGCTACATGATCATGCCTTTATATTTTTACTTATATCCATAACAGAATCATTGTTAATCGTGGTCAAACAACCGTTGACCAACTGGCCGGATGAAGATTCTAGGTAACCCAAAAATCTTCATAGGCGTTTCCTGACCAATACTTTGACTAGCCTTTATATGTCATAGGTGATGTTGTTGTTATGATCTGATGATATGGAATTGTACCTTGACATCCCAAAATGCTAAGATTCAAAGCTGCAATGGAGGTACCTTGACTGTTCTTCATTTTCTGGGTAACCCAGAAAATGAAGAACATGTCTGACAAGGACTTTGATGGCCTATAACTTGCTGTTAAGATCCAGGATGGCCATGAAAGTTATTTGTAGTTGTAGTAAGTACTACAATCATAATACATGAGACTGCCCAGAGACATGGAGATCCAAGATCTATGACCGGTCAAAGTTGTAACCTTGTCCACTGACATGAGTTTTTGGGTTTGATGAAGAACAACTCAAGAACACCTATAGCGACAGTTTCGTCGCTATAGGGCCCTTTAGCGACAATTATTTTCTAAAAATAATTATTTTATTTAATAAATGGATAAAAATAGTTTTTAATTAATAAAAATACAAAATAAATTCCTAAAAATTATATTAAAGCTTAAAAATTAGTTTTTAATTATTCTGAATATATTTCATAAATATTTAATATTTTAGAATAATAATGGTATTTAATTTATTTAATTATAATATTAAATAAATTATTTAAAAATAATTTTTATACATGAAAAATCATGAAAAATTATATTATGGTATAAGAAAATATTTTGAGTTATTTTTAATAACTTTTAATATTTTGTGATGAATTTCATTAATAAATTATTATTAATGGTAATTAATTTTTTTAATAAATATATTAAATAAATTATAAAAAAATAGAATTAATGATTTAAAAATCATATAAAAATGATTTAAGTGTTATAAAAATATTTTAAATTATAAAATATAACTTTTGATATTTTGTCATGAAAAATATTAATATTTAATATTAATGGCAATTATCGGATAATGAATTTAATTGTTTAAAAATCATATAAATATGATTTTAAGGTATTAAAAATACTTTGATATATTATAAATATATTATAATATTATGTTATGATTTTTATTAATATTTAATATTAAATAAATATTAATGATAATGGAATTAAGTGTTATTTAATTTAGATAAATACGATATTATTGATTTAAAAATCATGATAAATGATAATAATTATTTCAAAATTATTACGAGCTTATGAAAAATATTTAGACTGATAATATAATTATCTAAGATAATTGTTAAGTGTTTAGACAGAGTTTAATTGAACTTAAACTCGATATTTATCCGACTAAGCCGTCGGGATTTCAGAATTATATTGAACTCGACTCGGACTGTAATAGTGACTAGGTCTTATGTGTGTTATAGACTGATATGGTTATGTGATAACATGTTTAGGTTATTTAAAATATTGTGATGATATTATTCTAAATTATAGATCAATATTATTTATAATAGGTCTTTAGACAAAGCTTATTAAATTCCGTAACGCTAATCAACGGTTCAGACAAGTTTTTCTTAACTCGACCTCGAGTTGTATTATTCAATTATACTTATGGTTAATCATTTCTGATTGCCATGTCTAATAATTATTAAATCGCACTCTGTGCATACTGCATGCATTCATCAAGTATGAAAGGCTAATCACCTTCATTACCGTTCTGTCCAGATATATATATATATGTTCATGTTTCATGTTCGTTAAACTATGTAAAATTTGTTCATGTTAGTTCACAATTATATTGTAGAACTGTAGCCAGCTGTTGTTTAATTTTTTCAATCATGATATATCCTTAATTTATTGAACTTAAACTTGCTGGGAAAACTTATTGCTCACCCTTGCTATATCATGATTAACATTGCAGATAAAGACGATTACGTCAGATACAGGAAATGTCAAAGCCAAGTTCAGCTTGGGATAATATGTGCAGCTAAATTGTAATAGTATAGTATGATAATAATGTTATATGTTAGACAAGTTATAAATTGTGTATAAGTTAAGGTTACTCGACCTTGGGGAATAGTGTGTAAAGTTTATTGTATAAACAATTTATGTTTATATCTTTCGCAATAATTTTAGGATGATTGTACCAGATCCGTGGTGATTTAGGACCCGGATTTGGGGCCCTCACAGTTGGTATCAAAGCTGTAGGTTATAAACCTTAGGTAGGATTACCTGAGACTAATAATCGTAGTGATTAGGATAAGCACTAACTCAAGAGTTAGTTGGTCGATAAGATTCAAAGATGAATCTTGGCGAGTTATAAAGATACGGAGGTCCCTATCTCTGATAATAAAAGTGAACAGTAAAGATGAATAGATAAAGTCTAAAAGACTAAAAGTACAAGGATAGGAGATCATAAAACAAAACGATTATAGTATAGAAATAAATTGTAATATATACGATGAGATCACCCCGTGATCTGATAAGGTGATAGCAGGGAAAAGAATCAATCTAACGATTGGAAAGTTTACAACAAGATTGCTGTGTGTCAGTTATACTATGAATTGGTACAGATTTAGGAAAGGATTATAAATACGAGTTAAATAAAATTCGTATTGAGAAGGGGGTTAAGATTAGGTTTATGTCACGCTATTTGCTATATGTATGTTGAGAAGGTGATTCTTTTCTCATGTGTATAACAAATAGATAGGTTATAGGTAGAGAATATCAGGTTAAGTATGAGTTCTTAAAACTCTTACTTATGGTACGTTCGTGACTCATGATTATATGAAATGTTTATGAACCCCTCAGCGAATGAACGCCAAAGGTCTGACTATGACAAGTTCTTAAACTCATATGATTGTGAAAAGTTCCTGAACTCATGAGTGTGGTTTGACGAACTGGGTAGAATTAAGTGTGAATATAATATTGAGGATAATAGGAATAGATAGATTACTAAGCAATTGATCATTAGTGGAAGATTAGGTTTTTCCAAATCTTCTAGATATGCTAGACTCGAAATTTTTGACATCAAGCTAAAAATGCACTATGTGCTTTTTAAAATGAATTTTTATTGTCAACTCCTGGTGACCCTTGTGTATGCGTGGACTTCGGGCCACCGATACCTCGTTACGTATGGAGATGATAAAACTGATTTGTAATGATTTTTGAAACGGTTTAAAGTATAGTTTATGCTACTCGTTTCGGCTAGACGATAATGATTTAAAATATCAAAATATATTTTATTTATCACTTATGTACCATGTAACTTGGTACAAAAATGATAAAAAGTTGATGAAGTTGTAATACATGAATACTTAGTGTTGAATTTGATCTAAAATCGTTGTTCCACTATTGTATGATGTGTTATGACAAAGTCACTCGATGACGGCATCCTCAAACGGGCTGTTAATACAGTACGACATCATGACGTCATTTTCAAAATAAAATTTTAAAATTTTAATTTGCCAACGGGGTTTGGCTATACCTAAATATTTCAAATGAATTGAATTATTGATATGAGTCTATGCTATTTGATTCAGCTAGACCAACATTTATAAAATTCTAAGCGTTCTTTGAAAACTTTCCCGAACCGAATTATTTTGGTGCGGAATCCGATAAGACTGAGGTAAGAAAATATTTGTGCGCCCAAGGCGGATAAGAGGAACAGGAAAATGGTTCCGACCAAGAGTACTTGATCAGTACAGGGCATACCGGACTAATCACCCTATATGTCCGTAAGTTATGACGGGTTGTGGATGAATTTCCATATAACCTTTTTGAAAATAAAAGTTCGTAGTCTATATAACTCCTCATTGGACTGAGCAAAAAACGGGTATAACAGAATTACCGAACCGAAATAATTTAACTAAAATTTTCTGATAATTCGGTTATTTTCAATAGTTCGGTTATACCCAAATTTTGTTATGGTTTTCGGTTAGTTTGTACGGGTATTACTTTTAGGTTACTCGGTTAAACCGAATAACACTCACTCTTTTTTTAACACTTTTCGACTTTTCGTGCATATACATAGAGAGAATAAAAAATATATATACTAGTAGTAGTACACATACAAATTACAAAATAGAAGCAGACTCAGTAGCCTACCACCAAATCTCTTTCTCTCTATTCCTTTTCTTCTTCTTCACAGTCTAAAACTCTCTATCTGTTCCATTCGTCCTCGTTCTCTCCCAGGACGACCTTAAGGACCCACCGCCGACCGATTCCCTCTCCCCCGATTCCAACGCCTTCAACTTCGATTGGGACCAGTTCGGCGACTCCGAGTCGAAATCCGATGACGAGCTCGACCCAGGATCTGGCCCCCGATCTTCGAGCCTGACAGTTGTTATAGGGGATTTTATTCGATTGGGCATGACAGTTGTTGTTTTCACCCATTTTATTTTAGTTTATGAAGAAATAGGTGGATAAGGTTGATGGTGAATGATCCCGTTCTACGAACGCACAAGGTAAATATGTTACATGATTTCGCTTATTTCCTTTGAGCATTGGCCTTGAATGAATGTGGACTGGACCTCAATTGCACAAGATCTTAACTTCTTCATTTATGTTATAGCCCCTAGCAGTGGAGTTAGGTCCTGGAATATTGGGGAATATATTTGATGGTATCCAGATTTGTCCAATTTTGGTTCAACTTTTAATTGTTTTGGTCCTGAACCTTTCAATTTCGGTTATTAACTGAATAACCGAATTATTAATTCGGTTATTTGGTTATTCGGTTATTCGATTATCATATATTTCGGTTAGTTATTCGGATATTTAAAATAGTGCAATTTCTGTTTTCGGTTATAACCGAAATGTTTATTCGGTTCGGATAATAACCGAATGCTCACCCCTAACTCCTCAGCAATATTTGAAAATTTTTACTCTTGTGAGGAATGTATTGGGTAGCATGTGATGCTATGTATGAATGGTGTATGCTGCAAGGTGTAAGGTGTAAGGTAAATTTAGGGGATATAATTTTTAGAAGAAGGGGTGAATGTGACAACCCGATAATTTGGATATTTATAAAATCTTAAATGATGGATTAAAGGTTGAATAATAAACCTAGATAGAAAATAAGTGAATGGATTCGACATTTTCAGGAAGAAATTTTATGGATTTAAATTTTTTTTTTCAGGTGAATTATTTAAGATTAAGGGTTTAAGTATATATGTTCTGTGAATTTGATTGTATATGTGTACAGTATGTGTGGTGAAGGGTCAAGGGTTGACCAGATAAGCTATATCAGTGACGAAACCCTAATATTATATTAAGAACGTCAATGTTCAGTTCGAAAATTCTATCGATTAATAAGAAACCCTAAAACCGATTCTGAAAACCCTAATTTCAGTTTCGAGAATCCAAAACCCTAATTCGAACGGTTAAAACCCTAATTTGGGAATTTAAAGGATAATTATAATGGCTTAAATGTATTAATTACAAACCTAATTAGGGATAACCCTAATTGACTAGTTAGAAAACCCTAATTTCTGGATTAGAAATCCTAATCTATAATTAGGAAAAACCTAATTGTTAATTTAATAATTTTAATGTTAATTAGGAAATATTAATCCTAATTAGCAAGCTTGAATTATGATTAGGAAATCTTAGTATATTTAGAGAATCCTAATTATAATTTAGAAATATTAATTTTCTATTTTGAAAACCTAAATTAGAAATTTTAGAAATTTGATTTTTAAAACCATAAGGGTTAAACCCTAAACCCTAAGGGTTTGAACAATTGACAAGTATGCCATTAAAATTAGAAATTAAATGACATTAATACCCTTTTTGTATTTTTATAAGTTGAAGTGTGAATCTTTCCAAGATATTGAGTTGGTGACCTAATATATTTCCCATGTGCTCAAATCTCAGCAATCTCAGCCAATGTATGCCACCTAGCAACTTCTTGGTTCATTGAATCCTAAATAAAGGATTAAAAGTAAGAAAAAGACTTACTTTACTTTTCATTTTGTCCAAGACTTTCTCTCTCCACAATTTTTGAAATCTAGAGTGAGAGAGAGAGTGAGAAACCAAGCTAAGATCAGTTCATAGCAAGCCTTGATCAGCAACCAAAGATCAGATTTAAGATCAAAGCTATAAAAGGTATAAAAACCCTAAACTTAGAAATCATATGATTTGTTGTTAAATGTTGTTAATGATTGGTTAGATATGTGTTATATGGTATCTTTTAGTGATCTGGGTTATTAGATCACGAATCTATAACATCTAGATACACGATTTTAAAGTTTTTAAAAATCTGGAAAAACTGGAAAAAAGTGGCCTGATAGTCATATTCAGGGCCTCTAGATTCTTTTGTGTTAGATGTTTAGTGTGTTTTATGTTATGGATCTGTTGTATGTTGTAAGGGGTTGAATCTGAAACTTGAATCAAGCCCAGATCATGAATATATTGAAAGATATGAACAGTCAAAGGTCGTTGACCGACCATGACTAACTGAGTTTCTGGGCAACCCAGAAACCCAGAAAGTCTGACAAGCGTTTTGATCGCTTCGGATCTTGCTTCTGTTAAGTGATTTGGCCAAGTTATATTTTTGATGTTGCTTTCTGACATGTAGGCTACATGATCATGCCTTTATATTACTTATATCTATAACAGAATCATTGTTAATCGTAGTCAAACAACCGTTGACCAATTGGCCGGATGAAGATTCTGGGTAACCCAGAAATCTTCATAGGCGTTTCCTGACCAGTACTTTGACTAGCCTTTTTCTGTCATAGGTGATGTTGTTGTTATGATCTGATGATATGGAATTGTTTCTTGACATTTCGACTACATGTATGAACCACTAGATCACACCAATCGAGCCCAGAATGCTAAGATTCAAAGCTGCAATGGAGGTACCTTGACTGTTCTTCATTTTCTGGGTAACCCAAAAAATAAAAAACATGTCTGACAAGGACTTTGATGGCCTGTAACTTGCTGTTAAGAAGCAGGATAACCATGAAAGTTGTTTGTAGTTGTAGTACTACATAAGTACTACAATCATAATACATGAGACTGCCTAGAAACATGAAAATCCAAGATCTATGACCGGTCAAAGTTTAAACCTTGTCCACTGAGATGAGTTTCTGGGTTTGATGAAGAATAGCTCAAGAACACCTATAGCGACAGTTTCGTCACTATAGGGCCCTTTAGCGACAGTTATTTTTTAAAAATAATTATTTTATTTAATAAATTGATAAAAATAGTTTTTAATTATTAAAAATACAAAATAAATTACTAAAAACTATATTAAAGCTTTAAAATTAGTTTTTAATTATTCTAAATATATTTCATAAATATTTAATATTTTTGGAATAATAATGGTATTTAATTTATTTAATTATAATATTAAATAAATTATTTAAAAATTATTTTAATACATGAAAAATCTTGAAAAATTATATTGTGGTATAAGAATATATTTTGAGTTATTTTTAATAACTTTTAATATTTTGTGATGAATTTCATTAATAAATTATTATTAATGGTAATTAATTTATTTAATAAATATATTAAATAAATTATAGAAAAATAGAATTAATGATTTGAAAATCATATAAAAATAATTTAAGTGTCATAAAAATATTTTATGTTATAAAATATAACTATTGATATTTTGTCATGAAAAACATTAATATTTAATATTAATGGCAATTATCGGATAATAAATTTAATTTTTTAAAAATCATATAAAAATAATTTTAAGGTATTAAAAATACTTTGATATATTATAATATTATGTTATGATTTTCATTAATATTTAATATTAAATAAATATTAATGATAATAGAATTAAGTGGTATTTAATTTAGATAAATACGATATTATTGATTTAAAAATTATTATAAATGATAATAATTATTTAAATATTATTACGAGCTTATGAAAAATATTTGGACTGATAATATAATTATCTAAGATAATTGTTAAGTGTTTAGACAGAGTTTAATTGAATTTAAACTCGATATTTATCCGACTAAGCCGTCGGGATTTCAGAATTATACCGAACTCGACTCGGACTGTAATAGTTTGACTTGATATTAGGTCTTATGTGTGTTATAGACTAATAGGGTTATGTGATAACGTGTTTAGGTTATTTAAAATATTGTGATGATATTATTCTAAATTATAGATCACTATTATTTATAATAGGTCTTTAGACAAAGCTTTTTAAATTGCGTAACGCTAATCAACGGTTCAGGCAAGTTTTTCTTAACTCGACCTCGAGTTGTATTATTTAATTATATTTGTGGTTAATAATTTCTGATTGCCATGTCTAAAATTATTAAATCGCACTCTGTGCATACTGCATGTATTCATCAGGTATGAAAGTCTGATCGCCTTCATTACCATTCGGTCCAGATATATATATATATATATATATATATATATATATATATATATATATATGTTTATGTTTCACGTTCGTTCAGCTATGTAAAATTTGTTCATGCTAGTTCACAATTATATTGTAGAACTGTAGCCAGCTTTGGTTAAATTCTTTCAATCATGATATATCCTTAATTTATTGAACTTAAACTTACTGGGTATACTTATTGCTCGCCCTTGCTATATCATGATTAACATTGCAGATAAGGACGATTACGTCAGATACAGGAAATGTCAAAGCCAAGTTCGGCTTGGGATAATATGTGCAACTAAATTATAATAGTATAGTATGATAATAATGTTATATGTTAGATAAGTTATAAATTGTGTATAACTTAAGGTTACTCGACCTTGGGGAATATTATGTAAAGTTTATTGTATAAATAATTTATGTTTATATCTTTCGCAATAGTTGTAGAATGATTGTACCAGATTCGTGGTGATTTAGGACCTGGATTTGGGGCCCTCACAGAATATCTTTGGCTTGTAGTGCAAAGATGAATTGACTGACATGATTATGACTAAAGACTGTAGACTAGTATGATCACGACCATTGGTGTTACAATTGAATATCTTTGGTCTGTAGTACAAATATGAAACGTTGATTTACATGATTATGGCCAAGAACTGTTGATTTGCATGATTATGAACAGAAAATATTGATTGGTGTTACAAGGATAAAATATTGATGGTGAGTTTTTAAATTAAAGAAGATAGTAGACATTATGGTCTACTTGATTCTTCAAATGAATTGCTTGTTCCGCTGCAGTTATCGTTGAAAACTTACATTATCTTTAAATATGTGATTTATCACTATTGAAATCTATTGATAATTTATTTTTCATTATTAATGATATTCTTTACTGGGCTATTTGTGCTCACTGTGACGCCCCTAAATCTGGGTATCTTCCAACCCGATAGATGATGCTATATGGTGCTACTAACTATACATACATTCAAGTGAAAAACTTCATTGACATGTGTTGATGTTGAAATTTTTATTTATCCATTTATGTTCTTGTCTTTTGATGTTCTCATGTTAGGTGAGATTTATTTGAAAAAACAAGTTTGAAATGGTCCGACATGTATATGTCGACAATTTGACTGTTAGAGTCGCCAGTTGGTATTTTTAAATGGTTGCACCAACTCAACCGAAAAAATGTTTGCACAAAGACCCAATGGTTTGACACTATTTAACTGGTCTGGGAAACCAAAATTCGTTAGGGTCCAAGGGCTTGATTAAGCAGAGGGAAGGTGTTAGGCATCCCCCCAACTTCCGTGATAACACGGTTACCGCCATTTTTCATTAAACTTTTATCTATGTATGTGTGTGTGTGAGAGAGAGAGAGTTGGGTCTATGTGTAGTTATTTGGAAGTAGTGTTATGCTTCGTTTGCACCTATATACAAAGGGTTTGACTTTTGTATAAAAGTTCAATTTTAACAAGATATAGCAGTGATATTTTGTAAAATAGGTTTTTCAAACCGTTATGCTCAATAGTAATTGAGGCCTTTGATACTTTCATTTTATTATGTGTTCGGCTTGATTGCTTTTATTTTTGAGATGCGAGGCATCTTCTAGAAAATATAATACATAACAATGCCGAACTCCTTGTGGGTATGAGAGCCATATGAGGATATTCAGACACCATAGATAATTTACAAGTTGGCTATAGCTATAAAATATCCATCACGAGAACCGAATCTAGATTCAAAAACTGAATCTGTGATCATATGATTCCTAGGCTCACATGAAAAAGCAATATGTACAAAAGCTAGAAAAAGAACTAGATTTGAATAAATCTAAATCATTCTAGCTTCAAAGGTTCCAGTTTAGTCAATATGAACCGGTTAAAGTTAGAAGTAGCCAGATTGAGGCAAATCTAGCCCGCAGGCTGAACGATTAAATATCTATATTATGAAAGCGATTAAAGCAGATATTTATATAAAAGTGTATATATATATATATATATATATATATATATATATATATATATATATATAAGCAATAAATCGCCACGGATCGACGATCCGAGCATACCCACACAACGCGACTCTCAATGTTAGTAGATATATACGTATAGAAGTAATAGAAAGCTTAAAAATCTGAAAAATCTTGTACGGGGCTACCAAGAAGACTTCAGATAGCTTTTAACGCCTGAAAACTCAGTTTCCACTGGTTAAATTTCAGTACGTAGCAAAACATGAGCTTACAAGTGTTTAGAAAAAAGAATCACTCAGTTTAGAGTACTCTAGCAGGAGTTACAAGTTGAAATTGACAGAGTTTTCTCTCTTTTTTCCTTTTTTTTTCAAATGAGCTACTAAGAGCTCATATTTTTAGACCAAGGAGCCGCGGGTCTACCTGCGGCTGTCCGGGTTGTCCCGGGCTCTGTGGGTCTTGTCGTCTCGAAGTACGTGCACTTGAGCTACGCGTTGTCCGCTCGAACCTTCATAACTTTCAATCCCCGCTTCTAATAAAGGAGTGTTGTACTTTTTTGGAAATTTGTTATCGAAAGCTACACAATGTCATGGCATTAGAGGTTATACAAAGCCGGGAAGATGAGTTAATGAGCAGATCTCCAAGTTTTCAAATTCTATCCGGTGTACTATCTTGTGTAGTTGTCACTCGAGATTTTAGCTATGGTTCTTATGGGACACCTTGATACGTAGTGTGGATTGAAATGTGTTGAGACAACTTGAATGTGGTGTTAATGTTGTAAAATCATAATTTTACCCTCACTGGGGTTAATTCCGGCTTTTTCGCAAATGTAGCAGTCGTTGGTCAGGGTTATCTTTGGGATTGGGCTGCTGTGGATGCTGAATGTCCTTAGGGTTATCTCTGAGGTGTGCTTGACCTCCCGGGTTTATCTCCAAGGTTGAGCTGAGTATCCCGGGGTTGTCTCCGGGGTTGGAATTGACTTTTCCGGGGTTATCTCTGGAACTTGAACTGGATCTCTCGGGGTTATCTTCGAGGTTGGAGCTAAATTTCCCAGGGTTGTCTCCAGGATTGAAACTGAGTCTCTCGGGGTTATCTCTGAGATTAAAAACTGGACCTCCTGGGGTTGTCTTCGGGGTTGAATTGACATAACTTCCAGGGTTATCTCTGGAAGACGAATCTGCCCTCCTACAGGGTTAGTAATAGGAACGAAAAATTTCGAGTGTCTACAGATGCCCCTCTTTATCATATTCATGCAATGTAATGGCATGAATAGGATAAATATCACTAGACACTTGAAATGTGACAAGATAATCATAATGCAAATGCAATGCAACATGATGCAATGTTATGTTGAATGTTATTTGTTGGAATGATTTCCAACAGGATGTGATAACTGCCTGCTCCCGCCGTTTCTATCGGGGGATGGAGTTGTCAATTATGACCCCGTTGAACTGCTTGGATGTCTACACTATAAGACCACAACTTTTATGAATAAAGATTTAATTTTTTCTAAATGTTATTTTAAATATTAAGATGTGGATTTGATATAATAGTTGTGGGTAATATTTACAAATTTTGTAAAGTAAGCAAGTTGTAATAAAATATTCGTTTGGTCGGAGAATATTTATTTTATCAGAGAATATTCGTACGACGACACAATCATTGGTGGACCCCACAACAAAATTACTGTCGGATATATAAAGCGACAGAAATAACTTTTTTTATAAAAATAACGGCAAAACTTTTACCGTTAAACTATTGAAATACCCGGTGATAATTGCACAGTAGATGAATTCGTCGAACGCCCGTGAATGTTTACTGTGCAGTCCGTGATTATTTTCTTAAATAATATCATGTCATTCTCCTATAAATAGGATGCTTAGTTTTGAAATAAAATCACACCAGAATCAGAGAATTCTTCTTCTATAATATTGAGCGTATTTCTTTTGAGTTTAAGGAAACTTTGAGTGTTGTAAATAGTGTAAGGTTTCTTCAAGAATATATCCGCTATACTAGTCTATACCAGTCAGATTTACTCTCCTTTTAAGGTAAGGGATATTATTTTCATTCAATATTCGTAAGAAATAATATTTTCTTCCATACTATGTAGTATGTAAGTAATATTATTTCGTTTCATATTCCTAAATCTACACTTATTTTGATAAGTATTGCTTCTATACTCCTTAAAATTAGTAGAATATCCTTGAAATTTGCGCTTCATCTAGTATCGTTTCACAAAAATATTTTTTTGAATATTCTTGTTAAATTTTAATTTTTTCATGTCGGGGTACTATTCACGGGGGTACTATTCATACATACGGTAGTATTCATACGTTAATATTCATACATATGGTACTATTCACAAAGTACTATTTACGGGAAACTATTCACTCGAGTACTATTCATCCGGGGTACTATTCACGATAAAAATTAATTTCTTTTCTATTCAAATTATTTTTGATACATGAATATTATTCTTGAATTTTACTCCACAAAGTAGTTATCATGTTGACAATTTGGACATTCTTGAACTCTGGATAAATTGAATTATAAATTTTTAATATTTATCCTTAATCTCACTTAATTGAATTCTTATATCATTGTCATCATCCTCATGCTTATATTGTGGTGAAAGTCATCTTTGGCCCGTAGTGCATAGATAGACTATTGATTGGTATGATTATGACCCGAAATTATGTATTGGTATAATCATGACCTGTAATGTTACAGACAAATGATGTGGTAAAAGTCCTCATTGGCCCGTAGTGTATTGATGGACAGTTGTTTGGCATGATCATGACCACTGGTGATAATAATGAATATCCTTGCCCCTTAATGCATGGATAATTCGTTGATGTGATACTAACGAATATCCTTGACCCGTAGTGCATGGATAATTCGGTGATGTAGATTATTTATTGAGATATGTTACAGAGATAAAATATTGATGATAAACTTTTAAATCATAGAAGATAGTAGACATCATGCTCTACTTGACTCTTCTAATGAATTACTTATTCCGCTATAGTTAAACTTATTGTCTGTTGTATTCTATCAGTTTTTATACTATTGAAGGCTAAGGATAATTTATTCTACATTATTTTAGTCATAATATTCTTTACTGGGCTAGTTGAGCTCACCCTTTTCTTTCATTGTTCTCTTCAGAAAATGAGAATATAGATGAGACTAGTCGGGGAATGGAGTGACGGTTCAAGATGGTTGCTATAGTAGTCCTCACTATTCTATAAAATAGTGTAAAAATAATTATAATGAGAACTTTATTTGAGTTTGGATATTGTCTACGAGACAATATTTGTACTAAAACTCAGCTATTGTATTGTCGTATTTTGCACGATAGTTGTATAAATAAATTTGTATTTAAATTATATACCATGTATTTGGCGACTCAGAATGAGTGACGTATACCTATTTTGGGGGCATCACATACACGACCGGTAGTTTCCAAAGCTCTTATCACAGGAATCTCCTGATGCCATACTGGGGTTATTGCCAGTGGTTTGAACTGTCCATAAGTGCTATTTGAGCCTGATTTGCTGACAAGTTGCAAAGATGTCTTCAAAATCTTTAGAATGGAGGTTTCTCCATAATTGAGACCACAGGATGTTGACATTAAGATTATCACCAAAGTCCTTAATCCTTATTGCAGGATTTCCACCGAACATGCTTTTCTTATGTGTGAAAGACTCTTGGAGAATTGTACTTTGATTGCTGAGGATCTATATAACAGATTCCATCATCGGTCTTCCCTGATAAGAATGATTTTCCACGGTTTACATCGTCTGGTCTTTCTGACGCTTCGCTGGAATTACTGCCAACGGTTTGTGTTAGTTCCTAGAGGCAAAATAGTTATCTAGAAGGGGGGTTGAATAGATAATTTAAAATTCTTTTAAAAAATACTTGTCAGTTTTGATAATGATTTAATCACAGTGGAATATGAGATTTGTTTGTTTTCCCTTTAAGATAAAATGTGTTAATAGGAGATAAGTAATTATGGCAGATATAGCAGTTATGACAAGAATATAAGAGACATAGTGTTTTTAAGTGGTTCAGAGCACTCAAGGCTCCTAGTCCACTCTTATACTCCTAGAGTAGGAAATCTACTAAGGATGTCTTTATAATCTTTTAATCTCACAGATTCCTTCAAGACCAGCAGTCTTAGAACTTCTTAGTTCACTTTAGAACTCTTCAAGTCCAGCAGACTTGGTACTTCTCAGTTCACTTAGAACTCTTCATGTTCTTCTAACTTAGAACTTCTTACTTCACTTAAAGATTGTTGAGTTCTTGAATGATGGTACTCAGTTGCCGTTAAGCTTGTGTTTAAAAGAACTGAGTAGCTGAGCAAGCTTTCTTTTCAGATCGTAGAGTTGAGTGTTCTTCAGCGTTTTGTTGTATGCTTGCTTAATCCTTGCATCTGTTCCTATTTTGCATATAAGGAGCCTTTGATAATGTATCCGTTTGAAGACATCCGTTGAAGCATTAATTGTATTTGACATTTCTGAGTTCTGATGGTGACTTTCTACAAATCTTCTGATTAGCCGTCTGGCCCACTGACACTGCAGACTGCTATCTCACCTAACACCTAAAAAGGTGTTTTCAGCTGACATGTAGTACTTTCCTTAGCTTCTTCAATACGTTTCTTCGTTATATACTAAGGATAAGTGTTGTGTCATTGGGATTCCCGATAGTCTCAACGTCTATAATCCATTCCACATTTGTTGACTTTTACTCTTTAACAAATGGACAAGGCTTGATGCTTCTGATGCAGGCAGATGGTGCTCAACGATTCTGATCATGGTGTCTTGCCACCTTGGTGCTTGATCTCGTACTGATAGATGAGAACACTATGATTTCTCTTAAGTACTGGTACAATACGATCTTAACTTGCTTGACTTGCAGACTCTATGATTCCAAGAGTACTCTACGATTCTTGAGTTTGACTCGGTAGGTGTTTGGACCACTCTACGATTCTAGTAAAGGCCCTCCAAAGCAGACAGACTACGATTCTTGATGCTCTACGATTTTGCCTTGGCTTCTGTAATCTTTTGATCAGCTCGATAGACTACGATTCTGTAGAAGCCTATCTATTACATCTCAAGATATAGATCAACCTAACAGTTTTGATCTTTTTTTCTATACATTCATTTACAGAATGATAAACATTAAAGCTCAAATCAACCTAACAAGTTTGATCTACCACTAAGTCCTTGTACATGTGTTCCTTGAAGGACTTTATATCTAAGCATGAATATTTACTTTCAACATCAAATTTAAATATGCAATTTCTGTAAGAACTCGAATTTTTAGAAAATATTAAAATAAGAATTTAGTAAATAAAATTCTTAAAGCATGAGATGAGTTCGAACAAGAATATAAATGTGTTATGAGGTATGTGGTATTGTGTTACATAGGGTAATATGAGCTATGTAATAAGTGATGTTGTGTTTAATAAATATATATATCATTATTATATATTTGTTATAAATTATAGAGATGAATTAGTAAGAAGATGGATAGAAATTTATCTATCGATATTAAATAATTTTTGTAAAATTATTTTATAATAGTAGTTGGTGACATTAAATTTCTTTGATAATCACCAATTTCTTGAGTATATGTATGAGTATATATCAAGTCTAAGGCAGTGCAACCGTACCCTTTAATGGTGGATGTATAGAAGCTGGGCTAAACGATTCCTTCAGAGAGTCGAGGTATATACGAATTAGACACCGATCTAACTCACTGTGAAAGCAGTGTAGACGAGACGGAAACTAATTTGTTGGTTGTTTCTGGGAAATCACTCAGTGTACTATATATTGAATACTATTAAAGACTCGATGCGTGCTAGGTTTTGACTTGTATATATGTACGTTGTTGACGAGAGAAGATAATCGATATATCTTTAGATAAATATTTTTTAGAGATTTATTGACTAATATTGGGATATGGTTAAATGTATAGATTAAAGAAAGAAGAGTTGAACTTGAAATTTAATATCTAAATTATTGAAGAATGTAGTCATTGGAGATTTGTGCATTAAGTTAATAATTAAATTATGGCAAACTGAAATGTGGTGGGACAATTTGTGGAAGAAAAGGAATTAAAGAATTATAATATAATAATTGGTATTGTACATATTAATTATTTTAAGGAAAATGGTTATCTTAAATAAAGGGGCATGAGTATTAAAGTTAAACTAGACTAAATGTTTAATTGGAATTATAAAAGAGAATTAATGGAAGATAATAGATGATTGATAAATAATCATTGTGATATTTATGTGTGATATGAAGTAATGGGTTGAAAGCACTCAACTAAATTATATTTAGCCCAATTAAAATATTATTGGATTAACGTACATGAGGTACATGATATTATATATTTAAAATATAAGTATACTTACTATATGTGGGTTATATATGTGTATATATGTGCCCATAGCTTAATTTAGTGTAGTAATGTTAAATCATTATAATTGATTTAATGAGCCCAAAAAGGAATTAACCTTCGTATTTGAGATCTATTCTACTGATACATAAGAGAGTATTAGCCTTGTCCCAATTTCCGTGTCTCAAACAAACCTCAGACACGTAAATAGACCATTGGCCTATCCTTTTTCTTCTTTGCGTAACCACCAAGAATGTATAGTAACTATGAAGCTAGCTAATGATTTCTATAAGAATGGCTGGAGAAGGAGTTGGTAACCAACTCTTCTCAATCCACTGGCTTCTTCTTCTTCCTTTTGGTTTAAATTTTTGGGCAAAGCCATTATTTGGACAATGATTTCCCTACAAATAGGGACTCCTTCTTCTTCTTCTTCTTTCCCGTTTGATAAGTTGTCTGAGATGTGAGCTATAGAGGGATGGGAGAATTGAGAGAAAGGGGAGGATGGAGGAGCTATAGTTAGCCAATTCCAAGCATTCAAGAGGTAATATTGCTAACATATAAGTTCTTGATTCCAAAGTTTGATACATTCTCATAATTCTCAAAAATTCTCTATTAAGTGGGCGGAAAATTGAGTGTTATGGTATTAACCTAGTTTACGTGTGTATTATCTATCAATGTAATGTGTTGAGCATGATGATTGGGTGATTATAATACATGTTCTTCATTTCAAGTTTTACAATTACTTAGAAATGTCAAGAAATACTTGCTAAGTAAGTCCAAAAATAGATGGCTAAGGATTGTTATTGTGACAACCCCAAAATAGGTCCATTCCATCCAACCCATTCTGAGTCGTCAAATACATGGTACAGAAAACAACTACAACTTTATTACAACAATTATCGTGCAAAATACAACAACACATATGCTGTGAGTTTGGATACAAATATATACCAAATGTGACATTGGACACCATCATGTATCAGCACCTCACAAAGGTACCTTACATAAAGGTATAGTCAAAAACTGTTTTAGAAACTAGAATCTTTGGGAAGTGCTCAAGGAAACCTTCGTACATGGGAGGCCACGCGTCTAGGTTATGATAGATATCATATGGCCACAGAATTATCCTTGGTTGACCCAATAGACCCCAAAGAAAAACGAGAAGATTACTATCATATTCTTCCCAATGGTGAGTCTTCTCTTGACTTATCATTATCTCCACTGTCTCTAATTGAGAATTATACTTCAAACAAACACCAAGATTATATAGGTAGTGCTCGTATATATACTCAGCAAGTGGATGAGCACATCCCTGTCTTATGATGACACGAGGTTGTATGTCGTTAGACATCTTGTATGATAGTGGCAAACCACCCTTCCAACGTTGGGTACACCTTACCCTATTGGATTCACCAAATATAACTACTAAATGTACTTTTCTATACTGCTTCGGGAGAACATCCACAGCTAGAGACCACCGTTCCATTTCCCCGTTACCCTCGCTCGACCCAGCTACACTCTTATTACCTGAAAGGAATTGTGAAGCAAAAGGGTGAGCACAACTAGCTCAGTAAAGAATATCATGACTAAAGATAATTAAATTATCAATAGCCTTCATCAATAATAAATCAGAGATTTAGAACATATGGTAAATGATAAAAATTTCAACCATAGTTGCAGCGGAACGAGCAATCCATTAGAAGAGTCAAATAGACTATAAAGTCTATTATCTTCTCCATGTTAAAAATCCACCAACAATGTTTTATCCATGTAACATCACTCAACAGTTCCTTTCCACAATCATATGAATAACTCATAATCATAATTGTGACTATAAATTTTTCTTCGCACCCAGGACGAAGAATATTTTCATCACCTGTCTTTACCTGAAACATCAAAGATCATGGTTATACCAAATCACAGTTCCTGTTTATAATCATACTAACAAATCCATCTTTGCACTACGGGCCAAAGATATTCATCAACAAACCATCTTTGCACTACGGGCCAAAGATATTCAACAACAGTTCATCTTTGCACTACAGGCCAAAGATATTCATCAACAGGCCATCTTTGCACTACATGCCAAAGATATTCATCAACAATTCATATTTGCACTACAGGCCAAATATATTCATATCTCAAAGAAATATATAATCATTTCAGAATTTATATAAACAATAATTATAACCATGTTGATCAATTCACCTTTGCACTTAAGCTTAAGATATTCAATTATAAATTCAATGGTCATGATCATACCAGTCACAATTCAACTTTGCACTACAGGCCAAAGAGAACCCTAGTCATGATCATACCAATAATCTACCCATCTTTACACTCCAGTGAAAGAGAATTTCAACATCAGGGTTATAAAAATGTTATATATGATGATAAAAATAATATGATCAACATATAGTTTTAATCTCAAGAGTAATATTCGTAACTCATGAATAGTAAATCGTGAATAGTAACTCATGAATAGTAACCCCGACACAAAAGATAGAAATTCCACAATAAAATTCATACCAATATTTCGGTATAATGATATTGAAAGAATAACATTACTTAAATTTATAAACAATTTATTTTAATTGTTTACACTTTACTAATTAATGCATTTAATCATCATAAAATGCCAACTCTTACAATTTCATCATCAATAACCAAAACCCTCATCAAAAATCTGCATATACCTCATATAGGATTCTCAAGCCATAAAATCCTATTTTCCAATTTTCTTTCTTCACAAAACATATTTAATTCATTTACTCATAACTAGACCATTTTCATGAAAAATACCAAATCAGTTCCAAAAATATTTCTTTTCTGGGATTTAGCATAATATAGTCCCATAGTGAACATATATTTTTCTCAGAATTTTTAAAAGTCATTTACTATTTTTCATATGGCCAAAATAGCCGAATATTTAGACATTTATCAAAAATTGTACTTTTGTCTAAAAATTCTGAAATTTACAGAGTATACTTCTATCATATACATGTACTCCCAATAAAATTTCATCAATTTTGGAGTTAACCACAAGGAATTATAAGCTGTTACTTTTAAAATAGTCTTTTCTCATAAA
Source organism: Panax notoginseng (assembly GCA_016801055.1). Classification (NCBI taxonomy): domain Eukaryota; kingdom Viridiplantae; phylum Streptophyta; class Magnoliopsida; order Apiales; family Araliaceae; genus Panax; species Panax notoginseng. Next base: position 94,359,430 of record CM029013.1, on the reverse strand, counting down.
ATTCATAACTCTCAATCTATACATCCAAAAATCACCATTTTTGGACACAATCAATAAAACTCATCAAAATATCATTTCAAATTTTTCCAGAATTTTTGAAGATCAGAAAAATTACGAAACTGAAAATCATAACAACCCTTAAAATCCCTTACTATCCCTTACTATCCCTTACCTCAAAAGAGCAGTACTTCTGACTGGATATCGGATATGAAGCTGAAGGAAACTTGCACTGATGAATAGCAACTCACCAAGTATCTAAAAACTCACAAAATATGCTTCATAATATAGAGAGAGAAAGAGAGAAAGCTTATGTTTCTGGTGTGATTTTCAATTCTAACTTAGCCCTCTATTTATAGGAAAATTTTGGTAGGTTTGACCTGCAACCTGATGGCTTTACCTGCTACTATTCCCACCCACCACATTTGAAATATAATTCAGCACATTTCTTCACCAACCACAAGTGGGGCCCACCAATTCTAGAATTTTCCACCAAAATGATAAACTCCGAAAATTCAACAATTTCTGAACCAGTCATCTCGTAAAATTCATAATAAATCATACGTTCATTTTTAACGGTTCAAAATTTGTGGGCATATACTCAACTTATATATGTATAACATATCCAAAAATTACCACGATCCAACGGTCGGATTAAAAATTATAACCCCCGCAAAATATCTCAAAAACCCTGATTTTTAATACCTCCATTCCGACAAAAATACTGATAAAAACCTCAACATTAACTCCTTCATTTTTAACCACAAAAATATATCCCTCATTTATATCCACATAAAATAAATATTTCCTTATCATATGAATCAATAATTAATTATTCACAAATAATATTACAGAATCACATTTATGACAACCAGGCCGTTCCCAGGAAAGAGGGGGCTTTCCAATAAGAATTTCTCCTTACTGGCGCGCAATTAGATGACCAAACCTCTCCTTAGACAGAACTTTCTAGACATTGCCAATAATGTTATCTAATAATATTATTCAAATAATATGAATTATTGATCTGATAATGGAAAATACTGTGCAGCAACAATTATTGAAACAACAATAATATAAAATATCAACGCAGCAATTATTGAATCAATAAAATAAAATATTGAACAGTAATTACTGTAACAATTATTGAGTAGTGCCTTCTTACGTAAGAATCAATAATTTCAAAAATACTGTGCAATACCGTGTGCTACTGTGCAATAACGCGTATTACTGTATTTTAACCACCGGGTATTCCAACAGTGTTAACGGTAACAACTACGCCGTTATTTGTAAAAACTCAAATTTGTCGTTTTCTTCACCCGACAGTTATTCGTTATGGGGCCCACAAATAGCTGCGCCGTCGTACGAATATTCCCCGACAGAAAGAATATTCCACGACCAAACGAATATTCCCCGACAACAATGATTATTTTATAACCACTTGTTATTTTGAAAAAAAATCATATATCACCCTTAACTTTAACATTTATCAATTTAACCATTTACTGAATAGTAATTATAAGAAAAATTGAATACTTTTATTTCATAAAATTCGGGGTCTTACAATCTCCCCTCCTTATGAAATTTCGTCCCCGAAATTTACGTACCTGGTATTTCAAAGAGTTGAGAATACCTTCCTTTCATTTCAAATTCCATCTTCTCTGTCATCATAATTTCTCCATTGCTCATCTCCTGTATTTCAAATATCATTCTAGAATACAGCTTCAAAACAAGTGTTAATTTAACAAATTAACATATCACATAATATCCCGATATTATGACTGACCAACAAATAAGCTTAGGTAGGACACACTAGCGAAGGATTTACTCATCTCTCCCCTCCTAGTTATATTCCCCGATCTCCGCCAGAGATCATATCCCTAAGCTCTGATACCAAATGTGACAACCCCAAAATAGGTCCATTCCATCCAACCCATTCTGAGTCGTCAAATACATGGTACAGAAAACAACTACAACTTTATTACAACAATTGTCGTGCAAAATACAACAACACATATGCTGTGAGTTTGGATACAAATATATACCAAATGTGACATGTTCACCATCGTGGACATCACCTCACAAAACACCTTACATAAAGGTATAGTCAAAAACTGTTTTAGAAATTAGAATCTTTGGGAAGTGCTCAAGGAAACCTTCGTACATGGGAGGCCACGCGTCTAGGTTATGATAGATATCATATGGCCACAGAATTATCCTTGGTTGACCCAATAGACCCCAAAGAAAAATGAGAAGATTACTATCATATTCTTCCCAATGGTGAGTCTTCTCTTGACTTATCATTATCTCCACTGTCTCTAATTGAGAATTATACTTCAAACAAACACCAAGATTATATAGGTAGTGCTCGTAGATATACTCAGCAAGTGGATGAGCACATCCCTGTCTTATGATGACACGAGGTTGTATGTCATTAGACATCTTGTATGATAGTGGCAAAACACCCTTCCAACGTTGGGTACACCTTACCCTATTGGATTCACCAAATATAACTACTAAATGAACTTTTCTATACTGCTTCGGGAGAACATCCACAGCTAGAGACCACCGTTCTATTTCCCGTTACCCTCGCTCGACCCAGCTACACTCTTATTACCTGAAAGGAATTGTGAAGCAAAAGGGTGAGCACAACTAGCTCAGTAAAGAATATCATGACTAAAGATAATTAAATTATCAATAGCCTTCATCAATAATAAATCAGAGATTTAGAACATATGGTAAATGATAAAAATTTCAACCATAGTTGCAGCGGAACGAGCAATCCATTAGAAGAGTCAAATAGACTATAAAGTCTATTATCTTCTCCATGTTAAAAATCCACCAACAATGTTTTATCCATGTAACATCACTCAACAGTTCCTTTCCACAATCATATGAATAACTCATAATCATAATTGTGACTATAAATTTTTCTTCGCACCCAGGACGAAGAATATTTTCATCACCTGTCTTTACCTGAAACATCAAAGATCATGGTTATACCAAATCACAGTTCCTGTTTATAATCATACTAACAAATCCATCTTTGCACTACGGGCCAAAGATATTCATCAACAAACCATCTTTGCACTACGGGCCAAAGATATTCAACAACAGTTCATCTTTGCACTACAGGCCAAAGATATTCATCAACAGGCCATCTTTGCACTACATGCCAAAGATATTCATCAACAATTCATATTTGCACTACAGGCCAAATATATTCATATCTCAAAGAAATATATAATCATTTCAGAATTTATATAAACAATAATTATAACCATGTTGATCAATTCACCTTTGCACTTAAGCTTAAGATATTCAATTATAAATTCAATGGTCATGATCATACCAGTCACAATTCAACTTTGCACTACAGGCCAAAGAGAACCCTAGTCATGATCATACCAATAATCTACCCATCTTTACACTCCAGTGAAAGAGAATTTCAACATCAGGGTTATAAAAATGTTATATATGATGATAAAAATAATATGATCAACATATAGTTTTAATCTCAAGAGTAATATTCGTAACTCATGAATAGTAAATCGTGAATAGTAACTCATGAATAGTAACCCCGACACAAAAGATAGAAATTCTACAATAAAATCCATACCAATATTTCGGTATAATGATATTGAAAGAATAACATTACTTAAATTTATAAACAATTTATTTTAATTGTTTACACTTTACTAATTAATGCATTTAATCATCATAAAATGCCAACTCTTACAATTTCATCATCAATAACCAAAACCCTCATCAAAAATCTGCATATACCTCATATAGGATTCTCAAGCCATAAAATCCTATTTTCCAATTTTCTTTCTTCACAAAACATATTTAATTCATTTACTCATAACTAGACCATTTTCATGAAAAATACCAAATCAGTTCCAAAAATATTTCTTTTCTGGGATTTAGCATAATATAGTCCCATAGTGAACATATATTTTTCTCAGAATTTTTAAAAGTCATTTACTATTTTTCATATGGCCAAAATAGCCGAATATTTAGACATTTATCAAAAATTGTACTTTTGTCTAAAAATTCTGAAATTTACAGAGTATACTTCTATCATATACATGTACTCCCAATAAAAATTTCATCAATTTTGGAGTTAACCACAAGGAATTATAAGCTGTTACTTTTAAAATAGTCTTTTCTCATAAAATTCATAACTCTCAATCTATACATCCAAAAATCACCATTTTTGGACACAATCAATAAAACTCATCAAAATATCATTTCAAATTTTTCCAGAATTTTTGAAGATCAGAAAAATTACGAAACTGAAAATCATAACAACCCTTAAAATCCCTTACTATCCCTTACTATCCCTTACCTCAAAAGAGCAGTACTTCTGACTGGATATCGGATATGATGCTGAAGGAAACTTGCACTGATGAATAGCAACTCACCAAGTATCTAAAAACTCACAAAATATGCTTCATAATATAGAGAGAGAAAGAGAGAAAGCTTATGTTTCTGGTGTGATTTTCAATTCTAACTTAGCCCTCTATTTATAGGAAAATTTTGGTAGGTTTGACCTGCAACCTGATGGCTTTACCTGCTACTATTCCCACCCACCACATTTGAAATATAATTCAGCACATTTCTTCACCAACCACAAGTGGGGCCCACCAATTCTAGAATTTTCCACCAAAATGATAAACTCCGAAAATTCAACAATTTCTGAACCAGTCATCTCGTAAAATTCATAATAAATCATACGTTCATTTTTAACGGTTCAAAATTTGTGGGCATATACTCAACTTATATATGTATAACATATCCAAAAATTACCACGATCCAACGGTCGGATTAAAAATTATAACCCCCGCAAAATATCTCAAAAACCCTGATTTTTAATACCTCCATTCCGACAAAAATACTGATAAAAACCTCAACATTAACTCCTTCATTTTTAACCACAAAAATATATCCCTCATTTATATCCACATAAAATAAATATTTCCTTATCATATGAATCAATAATTAATTATTCACAAATAATATTACAGAATCACATTTATGACAACCAGGCCGTTCCCAGGAAAGAGGGGGCTTTCCAATAAGAATTTCTCCTTACTGGCGCGCAATTAGATGACCAAACCTCTCCTTAGACAGAACTTTCTAGACATTGCCAATAATGTTATCTAATAATATTATTCAAATAATATGAATTATTGATCTGATAATGGAAAATACTGTGCAGCAACAATTATTGAAACAACAATAATATAAAATATCAACGCAGCAATTATTGAATCAATAAAATAAAATATTGAACAGTAATTACTGTAACAATTATTGAGTAGTGCCTTCTTACGTAAGAATCAATAATTTCAAAAATACTATGCAATACCGTGTGCTACTGTGCAATAACGCGTATTACTGTATTTTAACCACCGGGTATTCCAACAGTGTTAACGGTAACAACTACGCCGTTATTTGTAAAAACTCAAATTTGTCGTTTTCTTCACCCGACAGTTATTCGTTATGGGGCCCACAAATAGCTGCGCCGTCGTACGAATATTCCCCGACAGAAAGAATATTCCACGACCAAACGAATATTCCCCGACAACAATGATTATTTTATAACCACTTGTTATTTTGAAAAAAAATCATATATCACCCATAACTTTAACTTTTATCAATTTAACCATTTACTGAATAGTAATTATAAGAAAAATTGAATACTTTTATTTCATAAAATTCGGGGTCTTACAATCTCCCCTCCTTATGAAATTTCGTCCCCGAAATTTACGTACCTGGTATTTCAAAGAGTTGAGAATACCTTCCTTTCATTTCAAATTCCATCTTCTCTGTCATCATAATTTCTCCATTGCTCATCTCCTGTATTTCAAATATCATTCTAGAATACAGCTTCAAAACAAGGGTTAATTGAACAAATTAACATATCACATAATATCCCGATATTATGACTGACCAACAAATAAGCTTAGGTAGGACACACTAGCGAAGGATTTACTCATCTCTCCCCTCCTAGTTATATTCCCCGATCTCCGCCAGAGATCATATCCCTAAGCTCTGATACCAAATGTGACAACCCCAAAATAGGTCCATTCCATCCAACCCATTCTGAGTCGTCAAATACATGGTACAGAAAACAACTACAACTTTATTACAACAATTGTCGTGCAAAATACAACAACACATATGCTGTGAGTTTGGATACAAATATATACCAAATGTGACATGTTCACCATCGTGGACATCACCTCACAAACACCTTACATAAAGGTATAGTCAAAAACTGTTTTAGAAATTAGAATCTTTGGGAAGTGCTCAAGGAAACCTTCGTACATGGGAGGCCACGCGTCTAGGTTATGATAGATATCATATGGCCACAGAATTATCCTTGGTTGACCCAATAGACCCCAAAGAAAAACGAGAAGATTACTATCATATTCTTCCCAATGGTGAGTCTTCTCTTGACTTATCATTATCTCCACTGTCTCTAATTGAGAATTATACTTCAAACAAACACCAAGATTATATAGGTAGTGCTCGTATATATACTCAGCAAGTGGATGAGCACATCCCTGTCTTATGATGACACGAGGTTGTATGTCGTTAGACATCTTGTATGATAGTGGCAAACCACCCTTCCAACGTTGGGTACACCTTACCCTATTGGATTCACCAAATATAACTACTAAATGAACTTTTCTATACTGCTTCGGGAGAACATCCACAGCTAGAGACCACCGTTCTATTTCCCCGTTACCCTCGCTCGACCCAGCTACACTCTTATTACCTGAAAGGAATTGTGAAGCAAAAGGGTGAGCACAACTAGCTCAGTAAAGAATATCATGACTAAAGATAATTAAATTATCAATAGCCTTCATCAATAATAAATCAGAGATTTAGAACATATGGTAAATGATAAAAATTTCAACCATAGTTGCAGCGGAACGAGCAATCCATTAGAAGAGTCAAATAGACTATAAAGTCTATTATCTCTCCATGTTAAAAATCCACCAACAATGTTTTATCCATGTAACATCACTCAACAGTTCCTTTCCACAATCATATGAATAACTCATAATCATAATTGTGACTATAAATTTTTCTTCGCACCCAGGACGAAGAATATTTTCATCACCTGTCTTTACCTGAAACATCAAAGATCATGGTTATACCAAATCACAGTTCCTGTTTATAATCATACTAACAAATCCATCTTTGCACTACGGGCCAAAGATATTCATCAACAAACCATCTTTGCACTACGGGCCAAAGATATTCAACAACAGTTCATCTTTGCACTACAGGCCAAAGATATTCATCAACAGGCCATCTTTGCACTACATGCCAAAGATATTCATCAACAATTCATATTTGCACTACAGGCCAAATATATTCATATCTCAAAGAAATATATAATCATTTCAGAATTTATATAAACAATAATTATAACCATGTTGATCAATTCACCTTTGCACTTAAGCTTAAGATATTCAATTATAAATTCAATGGTCATGATCATACCAGTCACAATTCAACTTTGCACTACAGGCCAAAGAGAACCCTAGTCATGATCATACCAATAATCTACCCATCTTTACACTCCAGTGAAAGAGAATTTCAACATCAGGGTTATAAAAATGTTATATATGATGATAAAAATAATATGATCAACATATAGTTTTAATCTCAAGAGTAATATTCGTAACTCATGAATAGTAAATCGTGAATAGTAACTCATGAATAGTAACCCCGACACAAAAGATAGAAATTCCACAATAAAATCCATACCAATATTTCGGTATAATGATATTGAAAGAATAACATTACTTAAATTTATAAACAATTTATTTTAATTGTTTACACTTTACTAATTAATGCATTTAATCATCATAAAATGCCAACTCTTACAATTTCATCATCAATAACCAAAACCCTCATAAAAAATCTGCATATACCTCATATAGGATTCTCAAGCCATAAAATCCTATTTTCCAATTTTCTTTCTTCACAAAACATATTTAATTCATTTACTCATAACTAGACTATTTTCATGAAAAATACCAAATCAGTTTCAAAAATATTTCTTTTCTGGGATTTAGCATAATATAGTCCCATAGTGAACATATATTTTTCTCAGAATTTTTAAAAGTCATTTACTATTTTTCATATGGCCAAAATAGCCGAATATTTAGACATTTATCAAAAATTGTACTTTTGTCTAAAAATTCTGAAATTTACAGAGTATACTTCTATCATATACATGTACTCCCAATAAAAATTTCATCAATTTTGGAGTTAACCACAAGGAATTATAAGCTGTTACTTTTAAAATAGTCTTTTCCATAAAATTCATAACTCTCAATCTATACATCCAAAAATCACCATTTTTGGACACAATCAATAAAACTCATCAAAATATCATTTCAAATTTTTCCATAATTTTTGAAGATCAGAAAAATTACGAAACTGAAAATCATAACAACCCTTAAAATCCATTACTATCCCTTACTATCCCTTACCTCAAAAGAGCAGTACTTCTGACTGGATATCGGATATGATGCTGAAGGAAACTTGCACTGATGAATAGAAACTCACCAAGTATCTAAAAACTCACAAAATATACTTCATAATATAGAGAGAGAAAGAGAGAAAGCTTATGTTTCTGGTGTGATTTTCAATTCTAACTTAGCCCTCTATTTATAGGAAAATTTTGGTAGGTTTGACCTGCAACCTGATGGCTTTACCTGCTACTATTCCCACCCACCACATTTGAAATATAATTCAGCACATTTCTTCACCAACCACAAGTGGGGCCCACCAATTCTAGAATTTTCCACCAAAATGATAAACTCCGAAAATTCAACAATTTCTGAACCAGTCATCTTGTAAAATTCATAATAAATCATACGTTCATTTTTAACGGTTCAAAATTTGTGGGCATATACTCAACTTATATATGTATAACATATCCAAAAATTACCACGATCCAACGGTCGGATTAAAAATTATAACCCCCGCAAAATATCTCAAAAACCCTGATTTTTAATACCTCCATTCCGACAAAAATACTGATAAAAACCTCAACATTAACTCCTTCATTTTTAACCACAAAAATATATCCCTCATTTATATCCACATAATATAAATATTTCCTTATCATATGAATCAATAATTAATTATTCACAAATAATATTACAGAATCACATTTATGACAACCAGGCCGTTCCCAGGAAAGAGGGGGCTTTCCAATAAGAATTTCTCCTTACTGGCGCGCAATTAGATGACCAAACCTCTCCTTAGACAGAACTTTCTAGACATTGCCAATAATGTTATCTAATAATATTATTCAAATAATATGAATTATTGATATGATAATGGAAAATACTGTGCAGCAACAATTATTGAAACAACAATAATATAAAATATCAACGCAGCAATTATTGAATCAATAACATAAAATATTGAACAGTAATTACTGTAACAATTATTGAGTAGTGCCTTCTTACGTAAGAATCAATAATTTCAAAAATACTGTGCAATACCGTGTGCTACTGTGCAATAACGCGTATTACTGTAATTTAACCACCGGGTATTCCAACAGTGTTAACGGTAACAACTACGCCGTTATTTGTAAAAACTCAAATTTGTCGTTTTCCTTCACCCGACAGTTATTCGTTATGGGGCCCACAAATAGCTGTGTCGTCGTACGAATATTCCCCGACAGAAAGAATATTTCACGACCAAACGAATATTCCCCGACAACAATGATTATTTTATAACCACTTGTGTATTTTGAAAAAAAATCATATATCACCCTTAACTTTAGCATTTATCAATTTAACCATTTACTGAATAGTAATTATAAGAAAAATTGAATACTTTTATTTCATAAAATTCGGGGTCTTACAGTTATAATCCATGAATTGTTGTTAGATACTGATATTATAGTCATATGCGAAAACAACGAAAGTTAAATAAACCAATTTGGTTAAGAAACGAATTCGTAGTGAATGAATTCGTTAAATTTGTTAAAACATAAAAATTTAGTATGAATATGAGTTTTAGATTAATCTTTTGGGTTAGTTAATGTTTTTGAAGTGTCATAATTACTCTGTAGATGAGTAGCTAAGAGTTTAACGAGTCCAACGAATTGAAAACCAATTGATTTGGACTTAAAATGAAGAAGTTATGAAGATTTGAAGTAAAAATATTAAGAAAACTGTAATCTGGGCAAGCTAAGCTCGGGCGCGCTGCCCAAGGGCGCGGGGGCGCAGCTGGGCACTGCCTGATGGTGCAAGCGTGCTGGTTTGGTGAAGGAATTGGGCGCGACCGCGCCCAATGTCTGTTAAGTGTGACTGCTTTGACCTATTTTGGAAAAACGGCCATAACTTTTTCATATGAACTTCGATTGAGGCGATTCAAGATGATCCGGAACGAAGACAAATATACCTATAACTTTTGTTCTTTAAGTTTTTCAATTTGAGGTCGTTAGAAGGGGTAAAAATAGTCATCTTTGTTACTATTATGTATTCAGAGGCGATCGGAGGGCGTCGAACGAGCACATACGCAAGTATAGCTCTCCCAACGATAGAATATGTTATTCTAAGTGATAAAATATGAATATTCATGATAATGGACATGTCATATGGCTAAGATTACTTTACTCATAATGGAATGCTTTAGCATGACTTAGTAAGTGTTTTAAAAAGAAACTTGAAGATTTCAAAAACAAACCTCGACGAACTTTAAGTCATTTGAGTTCTGACTTTGTAGTGAGCATATGGTGGAGTCATGTGAGCATAAAATGTGATCTTAAGTTACCTCGTATAAGATAACTTGTATAGCTTGGATAATATGTGTTTTCAAAGAGAAATTCAAGTTTTGAAAACTAATAATCATGAGCATGGTGTCGCCTACATTTCAACCTTGTAAGTATATGTAGAAATATGCACAAATGAATATGACATATGATTCGAAGTTGCCTTGCATGATTAGGTTGGCATGACATGGATTTGAAGAAAAGAAAACTTAGACGTTTTAAAACCAATATTCATGAGCATTGTGTTGTCTAAACTTCTAAACTTCTAGGATGACATACTAGTAATTTTTGGGTCTTTAAACATGGCCTATATGTGCAAACACGATAGGATGTGTATGCCTTTGAACATGAATGATACGCGCACACAACTAGATAGACATAATATGAACTATGCATGTCTTAAGGTAAGTTTTCAAGTGATAAACCATGCTAGTCATATGAATACTCACAAGCATATCTAATATGAGTTATATGACTACCTTATATGTTTAAGAATCAAGCATGTTGGACTTTTTGGTTTCATAACCTTAAATGACCTTAATTTGTTGAGATGTCTAACTTAGAACCATATTATGCAAGACAAGACCTAGATTAAACTTGAAAGATGCAAAAGGACTCTTAACATGTTAATATATGTTATGTATATAAGGATGGTCAAGCTAGGCCAAGAAAGTGTTTGCTCAGCCCTGGTTTGAATTGGGAGCTGCGCGTCTCTTTAGTACAAATCAGGCGTGGTTGCGCCATCTTGCAGTTATAAATAAGTTCTGTTTTTAATCTGAAGTTCAAGGCATGCTTCAATGATTACTTTAATTTTCAATATATGACCAACATTCTATGTAATATGTAGGAAGCATGCTAGGTGATAGAGATGAATGATAATTAGAACATTCAATTGTTAAAGTCCAAAGGAATATTTTCAAGATATAAAGCAACGATACGTTGTTTGAATTCGTGATGTTTGAACTTACCTATATGAGTTTTAAATGTGTTGAACACCTAGTGAGTCAAGTGTGTGGTAGCTATATATGAATGTTGATGTCATATATGTAAGACCCCGAATTTTATAAAATAAAAGTATTCAATTTTTCTTATAATTACTATTCAGTAAATGGTTAAATTGATAAAAGTTAAAGTTAAGGGTGATATATGAATTTTTTTTCAAAATACGCAAGTGGTTATAAAAAATTCATTGTTATCGGGGAATATTCGTTTAGTCGTGAAATATTCTTTCATTCGGGAAATATTCGTACGACAACACAGCCATTTGTGGGCCCCATAACAGAATAACTGTCGGATGAAGAAAACGAAAAATTTGAGTTTTTATAAATAACGGTGTAGTTGTTACCATTAACACTGTTGGAATACCTGGTGGTTAAAATACAGTAATACGCGTAGTTGCACAGTAACACACAGTATTGCACATTATTTTTCAATTATTGATTCTTACGTGAGAAGGCACTACTCAATAATTGTTACAGTAATTTTTGTTCAATATTTTATTTTATTGAATCAATAATTGTTGCGTTGATATTTTATATTATTGTTATTTCAATAATTGTCACTGCACAGTATCTCCATTATCAGATCAATAATTCATATTATTTGAATAATATTATTAGATAACATTATTGGTAATGTCTAGAAAGCTCTGTCAAAGGAGAAGTTTGGTCGCCTAATTGCGCGCCAGTAAGGAGAAATCCTTATCGGAAAGTCCCCTCTTTCCTGGGAACTACCTGGTTGTCATTATTGTGATTCTGTAATATTATTTGTGAATAATTAATTATTGATCTATATGATAATGAAATATTTATTTGATGTGGATATAAATGATGGATTTATTTATGTGGTTATAAATGAAAGAATTAATGTTGAGGTATTTTATCAGTATTTTGTCGGATTGGAGGTATTAAAAGATCAAATCAGTGTTCTTATAGCTTTATTGTGTGAGTTATAATTTTTAATTTGACCGTTGGATCGTTGTGATTTTTGGATATGTTATATGTATATAAGTTGAGTATATGTTCACAAATTTTGAACCGTTAAAAATGAACGAATGATTTGTTATGAATTTTAAGAGGTGACTGATTCGAAAATTAGGTTTATAAATGATTTTGGTGGAAAATTCTAGAAATGGGTGGGCTCCACTTTTGGTTATTGGGGAAGATGACTGATTTTTGGTGGGTGGAATAGTAGCAGGTAAAGTCATCAGGTAGCAGGTCAAGTCTGCTTCGGCGTGCTAACATTTTCCTATAAATAGAGGGCTAAGTTAGAATTAAAAATCACACCAGAATTCATAAGTTTTCTCTCTTTTTCTCTCTAGATTATCGAGTGTATTTTGTGAGTATTTAGATACTTGGTGAGTTATTATTCATCAGTGCAAGTTTTCTTCAGCGTCATATCCGATATCTTGTCAGAAGTGCTGCTCTTTTGAGGTAAGGGATAGTAAGGGATAATAAGGGATGTTATTTTCTTCGTAAATGATGTTATTTCTTTCAATATCATGCCGAAAAATTGGTTTGAACTTTTTATCAAATTTGAAACTTTTTGTGTCGGGGTTACTATTCACGTATACGACACTATTCACGTATACGACACTATTCACGAATATGACACTATTCACCGAAAAATGAAATTTTCTTCTTTTTATCCAAGATGGCTATTATGGTTACTATCTTTGATTGTATCCATATTTTGATCATTATTTTTGAATTCAGCTTCGAAATGGGTTATTTCGGAGTATTATTGAACTTGGATAAACTGTAATACGAATCCCTAATATTTGTTCTTTTATCTCACTGGATTCGTTTTCTTTAAGATATTTTTCATCATCCTCAGTCCTAAAAGATGAACAGGTGTTGAGATGAACATGACCAACTGAGTATTATTCTTGAATTTTACTCTACAAATAAGTATCATGTTGACAATTTGGACGTTATTAGTTCTTCGATAAATTAATTCTTGAACTTGTTTAATTGAATTATTATATCATTGTCATCATCCTCATGTTTATATTTTGTTGAAAGTCATCTGTGGCCTGTAGTGCATAGATGGACTTAGTATGATTATGACCGGAGATTATTCGGTATAATCATGACCGTAATGTTACAAATGATGTGGTAAAAGTCCTCATTGGCCTGTAGTGCATTGATGGATAATTTTTGGTATGATTATGGCCATGGATTCTCTTCGGCAAAGGGTGCAAAGATGAATTGTTTTATGGCATGATCATGACCGTTGATGAAAACACGATTATCTTTGGCCCGTAATGCAGGGATGATTCGATGATGTGGATTATTTTTTAAGCTGAATCTCAGCAATAAAATTGATGATAAATCTTTTAAATCATAGAAGATAGTAGGTTTTATGCTCTACTTGACTCTTTTAATGGATTATTTTTTTCGCTGCAGTTATTGATCTAAAACTTGTTGTCTATTATATTTTATCAGATTTTTCCTTGTTGAAGACTAATGATAATTTGTTGTACATTATCTTAGTCATAATATTTCTTACTGGGCTAGTTGAGCTCACCCTTTCTTTTACTGTTTCCTTCAGGAAATGGGAATATCGCTGGGACTAGTCGGGGAATGGATTGACGGTCCAGATGGTTGCATTAGTAATTCTCACTATTCTGTGAAATAGTGTGATAATTGTAATGAGGACTCCTTTTGAGTTTTTATACTCTCTCTTTGTATTCAAACTCACAGTATATGTGTTGTCGTATTTTATACGACAATTGTATTACTGAGGTTGTATTTATTTTTGTACCATATATTTGGCGACTCAGAATAGGTTGGGTGAAATGGACCTATTTTGGGGTCGTCACATTTGGTATCAGAGCTTAGGGATATGATCTCTGGCGGAGATCAGGGAATAGAACTAGGAGGGGAGAGATGAGTAATATCCTTTGCTAGTGTGTGTCCTACCTAAGCTGAATTTTCTTACTTAAGTTGACAAATTGTGATATGTCAATTAACATTTGTTTTGAAGCTGTATTCTAGAATGATATCTGAAATATAGGAGATGAGCAATGGAGAAATCATGATGACAGGGAAGATGAAATCTGAAATAAAAGTAAGGTATTCTCAACTCTTTGAAATACTAGGTACGTAAATTTCGAGGACGAAATTTCATAATGAGGGGAGATTGTAAGACCCCGAATTTTATGAAATAAAAGTATTCAATTTTTCTTATAATTACTATTCAGTAAATGGTTAAATTGATAAAAGTTAAAGTTAAGGGTGATATGTGAAATTTTTTTCAAAATACGCAAGTGGTTATAAAATATTCATTGTTGTCGGGGAATATTCGTTTAGTCGTGGAATATTCTTTCTGTCGGAGAATATTCGTACGACGGCGCAGCCATTTGTGGGCCCCATAACAGAATAACTGTCGGATGAAGAAAACAACAAATTTGAGTTTTTATAAATAACGGCGTAGTTGTTACAGTTAACACCGTTGGAATACCTGGTGGTTAAAATACAGTAATACGCGTAGTTGCACAGTAGCATACGGTATTGCACAATATTTTTTCAATTATTGGTTCTTACGTGAGAAGGCACTACTCAATAATTGTTACAGTAATTTCTGTTCAATATTTTATTTTATTGAATCAATAATTGCTGCATTGATATTTTATATTATTGTTGTTTCAATAATTATCACTGAACAGTATCTCCATTATCAGATCAATAATTCGTATTATGTGAATAATATTATTAGATAACATTATTGGCAATGTCTAAAAAGTTCTGTCAAAGGAGAGGTTTTGTCACCTAATTGCGCGCCAGTATGGAGAAATCCTTATCAGAATGCCCCCTCTTTCCTGGGAACTACCTGGTTGTCATTATTGTGATTCTGTAATATTATTTGTGAATAATTAATTATTGATCTATATGATAATAAAATATTTATTTGATGTGAATATAAATGATGGATTTATTTATGTGGTTATAAATGAAGGAATTAATGTTGAGGTATTTTATAAGTATTTTGTCGGATTGGAGGTATTAAAAGATCAAATCAGTGTTCTTACAGCTTTATTGTGTGAGTTATAATTTTTAATCTGACCGTTGGATCGTTGTGATTTTTGGATATGTTATACATATATAAGTTGAGTATATGTTCACAAATTTTGAACCGTTAAAAATGAACGAATGATTTGTTATGAATTTTAAGAGGTGACTGATTCGGAAATTAGGTTTATAAATAATTTTGGTAGAAAATTCTAGAAATGGGTGGGCCCCACTTTTTGTTGTTGGGGAAGATGGCTGATTTTTGGTGGGTGGAATAGTAGCAGGTAAAGCCATCAGGTAGCAGGTCAAGTCTGCTTCGGCGTGCTAACATTTTCCTATAAATAGAGGGCTAAGTTAGAATTGAAAATCACACCAGAATTCATAAGTTTTCTCTCTTTTTCTCTCTAGATTATCGAGTGTAT
This sequence comes from Panax notoginseng, assembly GCA_016801055.1. Lineage (NCBI taxonomy): Eukaryota > Viridiplantae > Streptophyta > Magnoliopsida > Apiales > Araliaceae > Panax > Panax notoginseng. The sequence goes on along the minus strand of CM029013.1, from coordinate 94,343,180 downwards.
TTTGTGAGTATTTAGATACTTGGTGAGTTATTATTCATCAGTTCAAGTTTCCTTCAGCGTCATATCCGATATCCAGTTAGAAGTGCTGCTCTTTTGAGGTAAGGGATAGTAATGGATAGTAAGGGATGTTATTTTCTTCGTACATGATGTTATTTCTTTCAATATCATGCCGAAAAATTGGCTTGAACTTTTTATTAAATTTGGAACTTTTTGTGTCGGGATTACTATTCACGTATACGACACTATTCATGTATATGACACTATTCACGAATACGGCACTATTCACCGAAAAATGAAATTTTTTCTTTTTATCAAAGATGGCTATTATGGTTACTATCTTTGATTGTATCCATATTTTGATCATTATTTTTGAATTCAGCTTCGAAATGGGTTATTTTGGAGTATTATTGAACTTGGATAAACTGTAATACGAATCCCTAATATTTGTTCTTTTATCTCACTGGATTCGTTTTCTTTAAGATATTTTTCATCATCCTCAGTCCTAAAAGATGAACAGGTGTTGAGATGAATATGACCAACTGAGTATTATTCTTGAATTTTACTCTACAAATAAGTATCATGTTGACAATTTGGACGTTATTAGTTCCTCGATAAATTAATTCTTGAACTTGTTTAATTGAATTATTATATCATTGTCATCATCCTCATGTTTATATTCTGTTGAAAGTCATATGTGGCCTGTAGTGCATAGATGGACTTGGTATGATTATGACCAGGGATTATTCGGTATAATCATGATCGTAATGTTACAAATGATGTGGTAAAAGTCCTCATTGGCCCGTAGTGCATTGATGGATAATTTTTGGTATGATTATGGCCATGGATTCTCTTCGGCCAAGGGTGCAAAGCTGAATTATTTTATGGCATGATCATGACCGTTGATGAAAACACGATTATCTTTGGCCCGTAGTGCAGGGATGATTCGATGATGTGGATTATTTATTAAGCTGAATCTCAGCAATAAAAATGATGATAAATCTTTTAAATCATAGAAGATAGTAGGTTTTATGCTCTACTTGACTCTTCTAATGGATTATTTTTTTCGCTGCAGTTGTTGATCTAAAACTTGTTGTCTATTATATTTTAGCAGATTTTTCCCGGTTGAAGACTAATGATAATTTATTGTACATTATCTTAGTCATAATATTTCTTACTGGGCTAGTTGAGCTCTCCCTTTCTTTCACTGTTCTCTTCAGGAAATGAGAATATAACTGGGACTAGTCGAGGAATGGATTGACGGTCCAGATGGTTGCATTAGTAGTCCTCACTATTCTGTGAAATAGTGTGATAATTGTAATGAGGACTCCTTTTGAGTTTTTATACTCTCTATTTGTATTCAAACTCACAGTATATGTGTTGTCGTATTTTTCACGACAATTGTATTACTAAGGTTGTATTTGTTTTTGTACCATGTATTTGACAACTCAGAATGGGTGATGTATACCTGTTTTGGGGGCGTCACAATATACGAGTGGTTAAGGTATACCTAGACATACCTAGATATTCTAAGAGTATGATAAGAAAGTGAAATGTAGGTTTTACAAACCTAGTTAGGAAACAATATAACATTGTTCTTATATTAATAGTGCATGAAATATGTTACTAATGGATGTGAATCCATGATTATATAACTGTGTAGGAATACACGCAGTGCAGATAAGCTTTACGCAGTTAAGTCGTAGTTGATAAACTACGAATCAGGCAAGTCTTTCAGTTCCTATTTGTTATATGAATTCGATAGCTGTTAGTTGAACGATATTATTCCATGAGAATGTTGATGTATATATATGAAATGCATATGAGATATGTATGAAATGTGAAAGTTGACCTTTGATGATATGTTTGTGATATAAATCTCTATGCCTGTTATGTGAGAAGTAACATGCGTAGTAAATATTAATGGATTATGAATGCATGTGCTGAGTATGCTATTATATGCTATGTGCTGCATGAAAACTGTTAGAATTGCTGGGCTGTCGAGCTCACCCTTGCAAATAACCACTTTTGCAGGTTAAGGACTCACGGTAAAGATTTTGTGCTACTTGATTGATAGAGTTCAATAGTATCAAAGGAGATTGATTCATTTATTTAAATATATACTCTTGAACCATGTTTAGGTTCTAGGAGATGTACTTGATAGTTGTTTACAATGTGTAATACATGTTGAGTTATTAAGTTGTACTATGTGATACATAGAGTTATTCGAATCGATATGTAAAGATTTATACAGTAATTCGAATAGAATGAATTATATGATAATTTAATTCAGGGATTTGTAATTGATTCAAGTTAAGAAATCAATAAAAGATTTATTTTTAAAGGAGATTGAAGAAGTTTAAATTATTCCGCATATTTTTATAACATCGAATATGATGTAATACATGAATGGTAAATGACCAAGATTTGAAACTTATAAAAGTTTGGGGTCATTACACAGATCCTGGAAATGGAAAGAATTTATATTCTAAATTGTAATAAGTAAATTTATATTCATTAAGTTATGAATAAAAGAAATAAATAGTTGAACGATAGTAGTATCGTTGGCGGACCGGATCCGGGGTTCGAAGGGACCCGAATTTGGGGGCGTCACAGGTTGGTATCAAAGCTGTAGGTTATAAACCTTAAGTAAGTGTACCTTAGGCTATAACCTGAGAGAGAGAGAGATAAAGATAAAGATTAAAATATATATAAGTGAAGATTCAAAGAAGAATCTTGAAGTATCTAAGAGAATGAGAATTCAGGAGTTTCCTAACTCCGGTACTAAAAATGTTAAGATGGTGTCTATATGACAAAGATAATGAGAATGAACTCGAGTGGAGTTTTGTTGATAATAGGGAAAGAACCCTAAGGTAAATTGATGATCACGACATGATCAGAATGAGCTATGAAGTGATAAATAGTCTGTAACGACTAAGTGTGTATAGCTTGATGCTATAAGTGATTGTACTGTGAAATGGTACGATGTGAACTCATGAGGAGTTGTATGTGATGAGATACGAAGAATTCGTATCGAGCAAAGAGTAAGTTAAGTGTAAGATATAGTTAATTGGGATTTCAGTTGAGGACTCATGTGAGAGCTGATTTGTACAAACCTTTGTGTGGGCGGAGGCTTTGTGCTCATGCTCGGTTCCTCACAATGATAATCAATGGAATTTCGGTGTCGCACTATCGAGTTATGAGCTAGGAGTTGGCCCTCGACTCCTTAGTGGTTGCGCCATTAGAATTGGTTGGCGCTACTGCTGTTCGGATCGTGGAGTCTGATAGCGAGATTGTCTTAAGGGAGGGCTCCTTGATGATTGAGCAATGAGTTTTCCTCTGCCCTTTCCTTTCTCTTCTTCCCTTTTAGACTCCTCCTTTATGTCAGCATCAAGGGTTCGAATGTCTTCAGACAGTCTAGTCATGCCTTGGACGAGCTCGTGGAGCTGATTTCTAGATTGAGCAATATCTTCTCAATTTTCTTGGACCAGAGAATCAGTTCGAGATTCTTTCGTTTGTAGAATGGCCAAGACAGTTTCTGTTTGTTGCATTTGACCCATGGAAAATGCTTGGAATTCTTTCATTGAGGTTCGTAGACTTGTGAGACTTTCCGTCATAAGAGTATTTTAGGATTCCCGAGTCTACTGCAGAAGGAGTACTGCTTCCCTATGTTTCTTGGCAACCTGAAAGTGAATTTGTGATAACCCGGGATTTCGAATAAACAAAATTTTATGAATAATTTTTTTTAAATTAATATTATTATTAATTATCAATTTAGTGACAAGTATCTGTGATACGAGTTTAGAGAATGAGTTAATTTGTGTATTGACTAATAAATTTAGAGTAGAGTTGTGCTTAACAAAGAATAGAAACCCTAAGCCTAAGTGTGTGCAAAGATGGAGAGAAAGGCTTTAAATTGTTGAGTACGTGTTTGTACTGTATGGAATTATTGATCAATGATTGATCGGATGAGGTTTAAAATTAGTAAACCCTATTAAGGGATTAGAAACCCTAATCTCAGGTTTAGAAACCCTAACATACAGTTAGTAATCCTAAACAAATGTGGGGAAACCCTAATTTAAAATCTAGGAATCCTAAACCCTAATCCTAATTAGTAAGCTTAATGTGTTTAATAAACTTTAATATGATTAGAAAACCCTAATTATATTTTAGTCATCTTAATTTCTATTTTACAAACCCTAATTATAATTTAGGAATTTTAATTTTTCTAATTAAAATCCTAATTTTATATTCGAGATTTCTAAACCCTAATTAGGCAACCCTAATCCTAATTGGAAGGCCTTATATATTTATTAAACACTAAAGTGATTAGTATGTGTTAATATAATTAGGAAACCCTAATTATACTTTAGAAATATTAATTTCTATTTAAAACACTAATTACATTTTTGAAATTCTAAATTTTCTATTTTTAAACCCTAATTAGAAAATTCTAGAATTAGAGTTTTTAAAACCTAAGGGTTAAACCTTAAGGGTTTGTGCAAATGTCTAGTATGCCATTAAATTTATTTTACAAATGACCAAAATGCCCTTTTAAGTATATTTTATTATGTAACTTGTAATTTTTGCTAGCAACTTTAGTAGATAACCAACTTTGTTGACTTGGTGACACAAAAATCTCAGCAAAACAACCCCCTTGTGACAACAAGATCAGATCTAGCAACATACCATATTATATATTGATTTAAAGAGAGAGAAAGTCCACTAAAGTTGCCATTTTGTGTGCTAACTCACAACAACTCTCTCTCTCCCAAACCTCCGATTTTGATAAGTAATTCAGTCCCAATATCAGTCCCTAGATTACCTAATAACATATTGGAGAGTTAAGGATCAAAGATTTGGCTAAGAGGTATAAACCCTAACTCACCATTTGATCTTGGATGCTAAGAAAAATTCTGTGTTTATGTGTTTAAATCAGTGTTAGAAGTTGTTTTTAGTTGATCTATGATGATCCATGATGGATCCATAGCATCAAATGGCTTTAAAATAGTGTTTTCCAAAAAACTGTTCTTGAGCAATTTTTGTGGTCTCACAAGAAATGTCAGTGGCCACAGATCATTGCTCGTTTAAGATTTTTGTTGTTTTAAGTTTTGGATATGTTGCTTGGTATGAGGTCTTTAGTCTGCAAAAGAAATCAGAGTCATTAGATGTCTGGATTCAATGTTATAATCGGTCAAATCCCGTTGACCGGACATGACCGTGAACTTTCTGGGTAACCCAGAAAGTGTAAGATCCGTGTCTGACAGTTTTTTAATGGCCCAGATCTGACAGATTTGATTTTGTTTGTTGATGTTTTTGTAACCTATTTGTAGCTGGTTATGTGAATAATAGATCTATGCTTTAAGATCTCTTATCTCATAAACATATGGAATGTAATCATTGGTCAAACCTAGCCATTTGGTCACGGACACAGTTTCTGGAAAACCCCGAAACTGTAAGAGCGAATTTTCTGACAACCTTTGACCAGATTGAATTTGAAAATTTTGATGTTTTTGTATTGAGATATTGACATCTCGTTGTTCCTTGTCATGAATACTACGTGTATGAATCATAAAACCACAAAAACAATGATCAGAACCTAGATTAAAATGACCTGGAAAGTGCCTAGAGGGACTGCTTGGGTTTCTGTAAAACCCAGAAACTGTCTGACAAGTACTTTGATTGCCCAGATCGTCATGTTAGTTTGTTGTATGACCGAGATGAAGATTGTTTCATGTAGTGTTACATAAACACTACATGATCAATACTTAACCTGAACCAGAAACAGTTTTGATTGGAAGATAAGAGCAGTCAAACCATGACCCTTGTACATTGAGATTGTCAGTGTTCTTGAGCCAAGAACACCTAAGACGACAGACAAGTGTCACTATAGGCTTTAGCGACGATTTCTATTTATTTTATTTTCTCATTTTTTGAAAATTATTTAAAAATAGAAATAAATTATAAAAATTACCAAAAATGATTTTAAAAATCACTTTAAATTCTAAAAAATAAATTTTAATTATTAGGGACATTTTTCTTTAATATTTATAATTATTTGAATAAAAATGATATTTAATTTATTTAATTAGTATATTAAATAAATAAGAGAAAAATGATTTAATATTATAAAAAATTATTTTAAATAAGAATAATGTATTTAAAAATATTTTGAGTTATAAAATGTGACTTTTAATATTTTTGGAGAATTTTTATTAATAATTTAATATTAATGATATTAAATTTATTTAATTAATAAATTAAATAAATAAGATAAAAATGATTTTAATGATTTAAAAATCATTTTAAATGAGAATAAAATGTTAAAAAAATATTTTGAATTATAAAATATAATTTTCAATATTTTTATAGAATTCTCATTAATAAATTAATATTAATGATATTAGATTTATTTAATTATTATATTAAATAAATAAATTAAAAATAATTTTATTGATTTAAAAATCATTTAACAATGAGAAAAATATTTTAAAAATATTTTAAGTTATAATTAATGACTTTTAATATTTTGATAATAATTTCATTAATATTTTAATATTAATGGTGATGATTTAAAAATAATTTTAATTATTTTAAAAATCATTTAAGTAGAATATTGATGATTTAAAAATATTTTAAGTTATTAACAATTATTTTAATATTTTGACAAGTATAACATTAATATTTTTAAATATTAATGATAATAAGATTATTTGATAATTAAATCACTTAAAAATGATTTAAGTGTTTGAAAAATTATTATAAATTATAATAATTGTTTATAAATTATTAAAACCTTCCGAAAAATATTGTTAATGATAATTGACTTATCTAAAATAATATTGAAGCTAAGAGACCGAGTTTAATTGACAATATAAGTGTTAATTATCGGATAGGGTGACCAGTACACCGAGATGAGACCAAAGTCCAACCAGACCGAACTAGTTAGACTTGATAAGTGTTTATATAGGTTATAAACACCGATGTGGCTATGTGGTAATGTGTCTAGGAGAAGTATGGACTGTAAATTACAGTGTTGTGTGTTTTGAATTATTGTGCTAATTGTAAGACCGATATTATTGGTTATAGGTCTTTCAAAAGAAGATAAGTATATTGTGTAGCTGTAATCGACGAAAGAGACAAGTTTCCTAACTCAATCTTGAGTTATGTTCATTCAATTATTATAGTGATTAATTATTGCTAATTATACCACATCCAGGGATTTATTGTTGATTATTCGCAGTTAGTGCATGTTTAATAATTCAAATTGAATTACTGATTCGGAGAATATACATTTATAGAATAACTGTTGTTGGATATTCATATTTGTAGAAGATAGAATTGACAGTACAAATAATTCCTGTTTATTGTCAAATTATGTTGAGAAATGTCTTAGCTAATTATTCTGGGTAGACGAACATTTGTTAAAACTTGATAGGTTCGAGAAGAGAAGAGAATTATTATTGATAGATCAATGCCAGTTGTATCGGCTAGATCGAAAAAGAAAACTTGATAGGCTTAAGAAGAGATGAGAAGAGAAGTGATTAGAAATTGAAATCATTTCATTTCGTTATTCAATCAAATTCTGATTCAAAGACTGAGAAGAACAACCTTTTATTTAAAGGGAACATTTTAGGTCGTATATTCGGCCATTGCGCACTGTTAAGTATTATGCATAATATAGGGTATAATAAAGCTGATCACTTGTTATACTTGCAGACGGGTATGATTTAATCTTTATGGTTATCTGATACTCCTGTGTATGTATCAAAGTAAATCTTTGATAGATACCCGAGAAGAGAAGTTCTAGATCTTGTGGGATCACTCAGCATAAATCTGGAAAACGTTCCACTTTGTTATTGCGTAGAATTGATTCTTGTTTATTCAATAGAATATCGTAGAAACTTTGAAAGCGTTGTATCCTTTCATTATCAGATTATTGCGTTGCCTAGAATACGAGAAGACTTGTTATTGATTAACAAATTGTTCAGCTATTTCAAAGTTTCTCGAACTTTGGTATCATTATATCAAATTAGATAGTCTATTAAATTAGATAGTCTATTATTCTGATACTTATACATTCATTGTATATCTTAACTTGCGGGGCAAATTTGTTGCTCACCCTTGCTAAATAAAGCTTTTCAGCTAGGGACGAAGTTGCAGAAGGTGCCGTGAAGACTAGAGGCAAAGGCATAGTGATAAATCAGTTATGATGAAGCATATTTATTATGTTGTTTGTAAACCCTTTTTGTTTATCTAAAGGGTATATTTGTAATGTTAAGGTTAGAGAACCCGGGACTAATGTATTAACAATCTCTGTTAACGACTTATGTATTACTATTTCTATATGAATGGATAGTTAGATGTTTTTATATTATGGATCTTGAACACCAAACTTGGGGAGGTCTGGTAACCCAGATTTGGGGGTGTCACAGGTTGGTATCACAGCTGTAGTGACCAAGGCGTCACAAGTTGGTAGTAGAGCTGTAGGTTATAAACCTTAAATGGGGTGGGGAAAACCCTAGGATTATAACCATAAACAAAATCTAGAATACTCATTTAGAGTACTAAGTAAGGGATTACTGAAGCGCATCAATAGAAAGATGTGTAGACATCGTGTGTGAGAAGTTCGTACTGGTGAAGTACTAATCAAGTTATTTAAACTGATGGTTGGATGTCCGGAGAAGATGAAATGAGTGCGGAGATGCTGGCGGCTGTGGGAACAATGCCAGTAGCCGAGGTGCCAGCGCAAAGCGAGTTAGTTGAAGAGGTGAAAAAAGATGAACCTCTGGTAAATTTGGGGAGCGATCATGACGATTATCTCGAGATGTATCTGAGTGGTGAAGAGGAGGAAGAGTCCAAAGAAGCTAAGGTGGAGAAAGAGAATACGACCAAAGTTGGAGAGAAAGATCAAGAATCTATAGAAGTTCAAGAACTCTGGAGTAAAGTATTTCTCTTGGAGGAATTGTGGAAGACAGAGCGAGCGTTACGCGAAATAACTGAAGAACGGAACGAGCTGAAGGCGCAAGTGGATAGGATGAAGACTGAAGGTGGTGGATCGTCTGAAGAAGCAATCAAGCAGCAAGAAGGGCAAGAATAAGAGAAAGAGGGACAACGACAGCGATAACTCTGAAAAAATTCAAACCCGAAGAAGAATCAAGTCTGTAGCAAGTGTAGAAAGACTCACGCGGGAGAATGCATGATGTGGAAGAATGTGTCTTTCCACTAAAAGCAAGAAGGACATATTTCTTTGCATTGTCCAAAGCCGATTATGAGAAAGTGTTTTTCATATGGGAGAACATGTCATTGATTCAACAAGTTTCCCAGTAAGTAGAATACTGGTGAAGGGAGTGTACGATAGATAACTTAAAGTTTAAGCGATAGTATCTTTTGATAGTGTGTGATATTAACGGTTGTAATATCAAGAACGATGTGTGAACATATGTAAATATATATGTTTGTATGAATAAAATCTTTATTTTCTATATGAATATAAGATTAAGATTAATTTTGAGTTCTTAAAACTCATACTTATGGTAAGTTCATGACTCATAATTATATGAAATGTTTTGAACCCTTCAGCGAATGGACGCCAAAGGTCTGACTAGGATAAGTTCATACACTTATATAATTGTGGCAAGTTCCTGAACCCCTAGGTGTGGTAAGTTTGATGAACGGGGAATAGTTATGTGTGAATGGAGAATTACGACTTTTGTGTAAAGTTGTGCTGTAAATCCTGATATTATTTAAAAAGTGATAGTGCTATGTGTTAAGTACTAAATGTATTGTGTGCTAATTGAATAAATATGCGATTATATGAGAAATATTTAATTCTTATTATGCCATTAATAAGAATCTGTGTAAAGAAGGAGAATTAATATAAGATTTTTATTAGATAATACCGCCAAGGAAAGGAAGTCTAAAGAGAAATATAGAAGAATAATTTTTGAGTCTGAAGCAGGAAAATATGACGGTGACAGAATATTTTGTCAAGTTCAACGAGTTAGCAAAATTTGCTCCACATCGAGTGGACACTGAGGAGCTTAAAGCACTATGTTTTAGGAACGGATTGAAATCGTTGGTACTCGAGAAGTTGGATGTGCTGCAAATTAATTCATTTTCAACTTTATTAGAAAAAGCCATTATCGCTGAGGGAAAAATGGAAGCTGTATTGAAGAATAGTCAAAAACAAAGAAAGGAGGCTGAAGGAAATATTATGATAGGTGGTAGTGGAGGTAGTGATCTTAATAAACGTAAGAGGGATGGTGATATTAAATCAGGAAATAATCCAGTAGAGATTAGGAAGACAGGTACGCTGTGTGTAGTTTATGGGAAGCATCATCAAGGAGTTTGTTTGAAGAAAAAAGGAGTCTGTTACAACTGTGGTCAAGAGGGACACGTGTCACCCAACTGCCCCAATCAGAAGAAGGTACAAGGTTGTTTTGCGTGTGGGTCGACCGATCATCTGGTCTGAAATTTCCCGAAGAGAAATGTAGAGAGAAGAAGTGCCAACAAGGGACCCGGTAGCGGAACCTTGGCGATTCGAGGACCTGCACAACCAAGAAGACCAACAACATTCACTTTTAGCATGACAGTTCCAAATGCAGCAGCTGCCCATGAAGAGGCGACAGGTAACGAGTTCAGTTAAAAATTTACTTACGCGAGTAATCTTGGTTAGATATTGTTGTGATTTGTTTTCATTTATACGATCCAAGTCAGAGGTTAGAATTTGAGACACAAATTAATATTGTGTTGTTAAGAATGAATTGATGGTACAACTTTAAAAGATTATAGAGAATAAGAAAGCGGTGATTCCGAGGACGGAATCCTTTTAAGGAGGGGTGAATGTGATAACTCGGGATTTTGAATAATCCAAATTTTACGAATAAATATTTTTTTTAAAATTAATATTATTATTAATTATCAATTTAGTGACAAGTATCTGTGATACGAGTTTAGAGAATGAGTTAATTTGTGTATTGACTAATAAATTTAGAGTAGAGTTGTGCTTAACAAAGAATAGAAACCCTAAGCCTAAGTGTGTGCAAAGATGGAGAGAAAGGCTTTAAATTGTTGAGTACGTGTTTGTACTGTATGGAATTATTGATCAATGATTGATCGGATAAGGTTTAAAATTAGTAAACCCTATTAAGGGATTAGAAACCCTAATCTCAGGTTTAGAAACCCTAACATACAGTTAGTAACCCTAAACGAATGTGGGAAAACCCTAATTTAAAATCTAGGAATCCTAAACCCTAATTCAGAAACCCTAATCCTAATTAGTAAGCTTAATGTGTTTATTAAACTTTAATATGATTAGAAAACCCTAATTATATTTTAATTATCTTAATTTCTATTTTACAAACCCTAATTATAATTTAGAAATTTTATTTTTTCTAATTAAAACCCTAATTTCATATTCGGGATTTCTAAACCCTAATTAGGCAACCCTAATCCTGATTGGATGGCCTAATATATTTATTAAACACTAAAGTGATTAGTATGTGTGTAAGACCCCGAATTTTATGAAATAAAAGTATTCAATTTTTCTTATAATTACTATTCAGTAAATGGTTAAATTGATAAAAGTTTAAAGTTATGGGTGAAATATGAAATTTTTTTCAAAATAAGCAAGTGGTTATAAAATAATCATTGTTGTCGGGGAATATTCGTTTGGTCGTGGAATATTCTTTCTGTCGGAGAATATTCGTACGACGGCGCAGCTATTTGTGGGCCCCATAACGAATAACTGTCGGGTGAAGAAAAACGACAAATTTGAGTTTTTACAAATAACGGCGTAGTTGTTATCGTTAATACTGTTGAAATACCCGGTGGTTAAAATACAGTAATACGCGTTATTGCACAGTAGCACACGGTATTGCACAGTATTTTTGAAATTATTGATTCTTACGTAAGAAGGCACTACTCAATAATTGTTACAGTAATTACTGTTCAATATTTTATTTTATTGATTCAATAATTGCTACGTTGAAATTTTATATTATTGTTGTTCAATAATTGTTGCTGCACAGTATTTTCCATTATCAGATCAATAATTCATATTATTTGAATAGTATTATTAGATAGCATTATTGGCAATGTCTAGAAAGTTCTGTCTAAGGAGAGGTTTGGTCATCTAATTGCGCGCTAGTAAGGAGAAATCCTTATTGGAAAGCCCCCTCTTTCCTGGGAACGGCCTGGTTGTCATAAATGTGATTCTGTAATATTATTTGTGAATAATTAATTATTGATTCATATGATAAGAAAATATTTATTTTATGTGGATATAAATGAGGAATATATTTTTGTGGTTAAAAATAAAGGAGTTAATGTTGAGGTTTTTATCAGTATTTTTGTCGGAATGGAGGTATTAAAAATCAGGGTTTTTGAGATATTTTGCGGGGGTTATAATTTTTAATCCGACCGTTGGATCGTGGTAATTTTTGGATATGTTATACATATATAAGTTGAGTATATGCCCACAAATTTTGAACCGTTAAAAATGAACGTATGATTTATTATGAATTTTACGAGATGACTGGTTCAGAAATTGTTGAATTTTCGGAGTTTATCATTTTGGTGGAAAATTCTAGAATTGGTGGGCCCCACTTGTGGTTGGTGAAGAAATGTGCTGAATTATATTTCAAATGTGGTGGGTGGGAATAGTAGCAGGTAAAGCCATCAGGTTGCAGGTCAAACCTACCAAAAATTTTCCTATAAATAGAGGGCTAAGTTAGAATTGAAAAACACACCAGAAACATAAGCTTTCTCTCTTTTTCTCTCTATATTATGAAGCATATTTTGTGAGTATTTAGATACTTTGAGAGTTGCTATTCAGTGCAAGTTTCCTTCGACTTTACATTCCGGTCAGAAGTACTGCTGTTTTGAGGTAAGGGATTGTAAGGGATATTAAGGGATTTTAAGGGTTGTTATGATTTTCAGTTTCGTAATTTTTCTGATCTTCAAAAATTCTGGAAAAATTTGAAATGATATTTTGATGAGTTTTCTTGATTGTGTCCAAAAATGGTGATTTTTGGATGTATAGATTGAGAGTTATGAATTTTATGAGAAAAGACTATTTTAGAAGTAACAACTTATAATTCTTTGTGGTTAACTCCAAAATTGATGAAATTTTTATTGGGAGTACATGTATATGATAGAAGTATACTCTGTAAATTTCAGAATTTTTGGACAAAAGTATAATTTTTGATAAATGTCTAAATATTCGGCTATTTTGGCCATATGAAAAATAGTAAATGACTTTTAAAAATTCTGAGAAAAATATATGTTCACTATGGGACTATATTATGCTAAATTCCAGAAAAGAAATATTTTTGGAACGGATTTGGTATTTTTCATGAAAATAGTCTAGTTATGAGAAAATGAATTAAATATGTTATGTTAAGTAAGAAAATTGGAAAATAGGATTTTATGGCTTGAGAATCCTATATATGAGGTATATGCAGATTTTTGATGAGGGTTTTGGTTATTGATGATGAAATCTTAAGAGTTGGCGTTTTATGATGATTAAATGCATTAATTAGTAAAGTGTAAACAATTTAAATAAATTGTTTATAAGCTTAAGAATGTTATTCTTTCAATATCATTATACCGAAATATTGGTATGTATATTATTGTGGAATTTCTATCTTTTTCATGTCGGGGTTACTATTCACGAGTTACTATTCATGAGTTACTATTCACGAGTTACTATTCACGACAAAATTGGTTTCTTTTTCTAACCAAATTATAGTTGATTTATGAATATTACTCTTGAGATTAAATCTATATGTTGATTATATTGATTTTTTTATCATATATAACATTTTTATAACCCTAATGATGATATTTCTCTTTGACTTGAGTGTAAAGATGGGTAGATTTTTGGTATGATCATGACTAGGGTTCTCTTTGGCCTGTAGTGCAAAGTTGAATTGTGACTGGTATGATCATGACCATTGAATTTATAATTGAATATCTTAAGCTTAAGTGCAAAGGTGAATTGATCAACATGGTTATAATTATTGTTTATATAAATTCTGAAATGATTATATATTTCTTTGAGATATGAATATATTTGGCATGTAGTGCAAATATGAATTGTTGATGAATATCTTTGGCATGTAGTGCAAAGATGGCCTGTTGATGAATATCTTTGGCCTGTAGTGCAAAGATGAACTGTTGTTGAATATCTTTGGCCAGTAATGCAAAGATGAACGGTTGAGGAATATCTTTGGCCTGTAGTGCAAAGATGAATTGTAGATGAATATCTTTGGCCTGTAGTGCAAAGATGATCTGTTGATGAATATCTTTGGCCCGTAGTGCAAAGATAAACTGTTGTTGAATATCTTTGGTCGTAGTGCAAAGATGAAATTATTAGTATGATTATGAACATGAACTGTGATTTGGTATAACCATGATCTTTGATGTTTCAGGTAAAGACATGTGATGAAAATATTCTTCGTCTTGGGTGCGAAGAAAAATTTAGAATCACAATTATGATTATGAGTTATTCATATGATTGTGGAAAGGAACTGTTGAGTGATGTTACATGGATAAAACATTGTTGGTGGATTTTTAACATGGAGAAGATAATAGACTTTATAGTCTATTTGACTCTTCTAATGGATTGCTCGTTCCGCTACAACTATGGTTGAAATTTTTATCATTTACCATATGTTCTAAATCTCTGATTTATTATTGATGAAGGCTACTGATAATTTAATTATCTTTAGTCATGATATTCTTTACTGAGCTAGTTGTGCTCACCCTTTTGCTTCACAATTCCTTTCAGGTAATAAGAGTGTAGCTGGGTCGAGCGAGGGTAACGGGGAAATAGAACAGTGGTCTCTAGCTGTGGATGTTCTCCCGAAGCAGTATAGAAAAGTTCATTTAGTAGTTATATTTGGTGAATCCAATAGGGTAAGGTGTACCCAACGTTGGAAGGGTGGTTTGCCACTATCATACAAGATGTCTAACGACATACAACCTCGTGTCATCATAAGACAGGGATGTGCTCATCCACTTGCTGAGTATATATACGAGCACTACTTATATAATCTTGGTGTTTGTTTAAAGTATAATTCTCAATTAGAGACAGTAGAGATAATGATATGTCAAGAGAAGACTCACCATTGGGAAGAATATGATAGTAATCTTCTCGTTTTTCTTTGGGGTCTATTGGGTCAACCAAGGATAATTCTGTGGCCATATGATATCTATCATAACCTAGACGCGTGGCCTCCCATGTAGGAAGGTTTCCTTGAGCACTTCCCAAAGATTCTAATTTCTAAAATAGTTTTTGACTATACCTTTATGTAAGGTGTTATTGTGAGGTGATGTCCACGGTTGGAACATGAGTCACATTTGGTATATATTTGTATCCAAACTCACAGCATATGTGTTGTTGTATTTTGCACGACAATTTTTGTAATAAAGTTGTAGTTATTTTCTGTACCATGTATTTGACGACTCAGAATGGGTTGGGTGGAATGAACCTATTTTGGGGTCGTTACAGTTGGTATCAGAGCTTAGGGATATGATCTCTGGTGGAGATCGGGGAATATAACTAGGAGGGGAGAGATGCGTAAATCCTTCGCTAGTGTGTCCTACCTAAGCTTATTTGTTGGTTAGTCATAATATTGGGATATTATGTGATATGTTAATTTATTTAATTAACCCTTATTTTATGGCAGTATTTGAGAATGGCAGCTGAGAATGCTAACAATGGAGTGAATGAGACTGTGGGGATACCTTTAATCACTAACCATGATAATGTGATGTCAGACGAAGAAGGAATTAAAGATATCTATGTGGTGAGTGAAGAATTGATAGTTGCACCCGAGATAGTCGCAGAGGTAACAGCTGAGACTGAGGAAGAAGAGGAAGAAGAAGTACCAGAGGAGAGATTATTAGAGGTATTATATGATCAAAATGTAGAATTTCAAAATCGTATTCATGAGTTAGAAGAGCAGGCAGAAGAACGACAGGCGGTCGTGGAACAAAAGGATGCAACAATTCAAGCTTGTGTTACCCGATATGTGATGCTTGAACAGAAGCATTCTTTGGCAGAGTATAAGATGATAAAAATGGAATCTGAGCTGAAAGAAGAAAAAATTGAACGAGTGAGAATAAGTGATGCATGGGCAAAAGCCGCACGACACGTGGATATTGTGGAAAGAGATGTTCGATCTAAGAAGGCTAAAATAGATGATATGAATTTCTCTTTTTGGAAAGCAATTGGGAGAACCCAACATCGAGTTTTGAATTACCCTGTACATAGCGGTCAACCTGAATCCGATATGGATCGAAGATTGATGATTCAGATCATGAATGAGGAGTACGAAGAGGCAGTTGAGGGAGGAATATGTCCTATAGAAAGGTATATTCCAACGGTAATGATGACACCAAATGCTGCTCCAGACAAGTCAAAGCCGAGTAGTTCGAGGGATGGCGGTTGTCATGACTTCCCAACAAATGAGGAACCCAAATGAAGTTATCATGGGAGATGAGCAATGGAGAAATCATGATGATCTGAGAGATAGAATCTGAAATGGAAGCAAGGTATTCTCAACTCTTCGAAAT
The DNA here is from genome assembly GCA_016801055.1 of Panax notoginseng. Classification (NCBI taxonomy): domain Eukaryota; kingdom Viridiplantae; phylum Streptophyta; class Magnoliopsida; order Apiales; family Araliaceae; genus Panax; species Panax notoginseng. The sequence continues at coordinate 94,326,599 of CM029013.1, read as the reverse complement.
ACCAGGTACGTAAATTTCGGGGACGAAATTTCATAAGGAGGGGAGATTGTAAGACCCCGAATTTTATGAAATAAAAGTATTCAATTTTTCTTATAATTACTATTCAGTAAATGGTTAAATTGATAAAAGTTTAAAGTTATGGGTGAAATATGAAATTTTTTTCAAAATAAGCAAGTGGTTATAAAATAATCATTGTTGTCGGGGAATATTCGTTTGGTCGTGGAATATTCTTTCTGTCGGAGAATATTCGTACGACGGCGCAGCTATTTGTGGGCCCCATAACGAATAACTGTCGGGTGAAGAAAAACGACAAATTTGAGTTTTTACAAATAACGGCGTAGTTGTTATCGTTAATACTGTTGAAATACCCGGTGGTTAAAATACAGTAATACGCGTTATTGCACAGTAGCACACGGTATTACACAGTATTTTTGAAATTATTGATTCTTACGTAAGAAGGCACTACTCAATAATTGTTACAGTAATTACTGTTCAATATTTTATTTTATTGATTCAATAATTGCTACGTTGAAATTTTATATTATTGTTGTTCAATAATTGTTGCTGCACAGTATTTTCCATTATCAGATCAATAATTCATATTATTTGAATAGTATTATTAGATAGCATTATTGGCAATGTCTAGAAAGTTCTGTCTAAGGAGAGGTTTGGTTATCTAATTGCGCGCTAGTAAGGAGAAATCCTTATTGGAAAGCCCCCTCTTTCCTGGGAACGGCCTGGTTGTCATAAATGTGATTCTGTAATATTATTTGTGAATAATTAATTATTGATTCATATGATAAGAAAATATTTATTTTATGTGGATATAAATGAGGAATATATTTTTGTGGTTAAAAATAAAGGAGTTAATGTTGAGGTTTTTATCAGTATTTTTGTCGGAATGGAGGTATTAAAAATCAGGGTTTTTGAGATATTTTGCGGGGGTTATAATTTTTAATCCGACCGTTGGATCGTGGTAATTTTTGGATATGTTATACATATATAAGTTGAGTATATGCCCACAAATTTTGAACCGTTAAAAATGAACGTATGATTTATTATGAATTTTACGAGATGACTGGTTCAGAAATTGTTGAATTTTCGGAGTTTATCATTTTGGTGGAAAATTCTAGAATTGGTGGGCCCCACTTGTGGTTGGTGAAGAAATGTGCTGAATTATATTTCAAATGTGGTGGGTGGGAATAGTAGCAGGTAAAGCCATCAGGTTGCAGGTCAAACCTACCAAAAATTTTCCTATAAATAGAGGGCTAAGTTAGAATTGAAAAACACACCAGAAACATAAGCTTTCTCTCTTTTTCTCTCTATATTATGAAGCATATTTTGTTAGTATTTAGATACTTTGAGAGTTGCTATTCAGTGCAAGTTTCCTTCGACTTTACATTCCGGTCAGAAGTACTGCTGTTTTGAGGTAAGGGATTATAAGGGATATTAAGGGATTTTAAGGGTTGTTATGATTTTCAGTTTCGTAATTTTTCTGATCTTCAAAAATTCTGGAAAAATTTGAAATGATATTTTGATGAGTTTTCTTGATTGTGTCCAAAAATGGTGATTTTTGGATGTATAGATTGAGAGTTATGAATTTTATGAGAAAAGACTATTTTAGAAGTAACAACTTATAATTCTTTGTGGTTAACTCCAAAATTGATGAAATTTTTATTGGGAGTACATGTATATGATAGAAGTATACTCTGTAAATTTCAGAATTTTTGGACAAAAGTATAATTTTTGATAAATGTCTAAATATTCGGCTATTTTGGCCATATGAAAAATAGTAAATGACTTTTAAAAATTCTGAGAAAAATATATGTTCACTATGGGACTATATTATGCTAAATTCCAGAAAAGAAATATTTTTGGAACGGATTTGGTATTTTTCATGAAAATAGTCTAGTTATGAGAAAATGAATTAAATATGTTATGTTAAGTAAGAAAATTGGAAAATAGGATTTTATGGCTTGAGAATCCTATATATGAGGTATATGCAGATTTTTGATGAGGGTTTTGGTTATTGATGATGAAATCTTAAGAGTTGGCGTTTTATGATGATTAAATGCATTAATTAGTAAAGTGTAAACAATTTAAATAAATTGTTTATAAGCTTAAGAATGTTATTCTTTCAATATCATTATACCGAAATATTGGTATGTATATTATTGTGGAATTTCTATCTTTTTCATGTCGGGGTTACTATTCACGAGTTACTATTCATGAGTTACTATTCACGAGTTACTATTCACGACAAAATTGGTTTCTTTTTCTAACCAAATTATAGTTGATTTATGAATATTACTCTTGAGATTAAATCTATATGTTGATTATATTGATTTTATTATCATATATAACATTTTTATAACCCTAATGATGATATTTCTCTTTGACTTGAGTGTAAAGATGGGTAGATTTTTGGTATGATCATGACTAGGGTTCTCTTTGGCCTGTAGTGCAAAGTTGAATTGTGACTGGTATGATCATGACCATTGAATTTATAATTGAATATCTTAAGCTTAAGTGCAAAGGTGAATTGATCAACATGGTTATAATTATTGTTTATATAAATTCTGAAATGATTATATATTTCTTTGAGATATGAATATATTTGGCATGTAGTGCAAATATGAATTGTTGATGAATATCTTTGGCATGTAGTGCAAAGATGGCCTGTTGATGAATATCTTTGGCCTGTAGTGCAAAGATGAACTGTTGTTGAATATCTTTGGCCAGTAATGCAAAGATGAACGGTTGAGGAATATCTTTGGCCTGTAGTGCAAAGATGAATTGTAGATGAATATCTTTGGCCTGTAGTGCAAAGATGATCTGTTGATGAATATCTTTGGCCCGTAGTGCAAAGATAAACTGTTGTTGAATATCTTTGGTCGTAGTGCAAAGATGGAATTATTAGTATGATTATGAACATGAACTGTGATTTGGTATAACCATGATCTTTGATGTTTCAGGTAAAGACATGTGATGAAAATATTCTTCGTCTTGGGTGCGAAGAAAAATTTAGAATCACAATTATGATTATGAGTTATTCATATGATTGTGGAAAGGAACTGTTGAGTGATGTTACATGGATAAAACATTGTTGGTGGATTTTTAACATGGAGAAGATAATAGACTTTATAGTCTATTTGACTCTTCTAATGGATTGCTCGTTCCGCTGCAACTATGGTTGAAATTTTTATCATTTACCATATGTTCTAAATCTCTGATTTATTATTGATGAAGGCTACTGATAATTTAATTATCTTTAGTCATGATATTCTTTACTGAGCTAGTTGTGCTCACCCTTTTGCTTCACAATTCCTTTCAGGTAATAAGAGTGTAGCTGGGTCGAGCGAGGGTAACGGGGAAATAGAACAATGGTCTCTAGCTGTGGATGTTCTCCCGAAGCAGTATAGAAAAGTTCATTTAGTAGTTATATTTGGTGAATCCAATAGGGTAAGGTGTACCCAACGTTGGAAGGGTGGTTTGCCACTATCATACAAGATGTCTAACGACATACAACCTCGTGTCATCATAAGACAGGGATGTGCTCATCCACTTGCTGAGTATATATACGAGCACTACTTATATAATCTTGGTGTTTGTTTAAAGTATAATTCTCAATTAGAGACAGTAGAGATAATGATATGTCAAGAGAAGACTCACCATTGGGAAGAATATGATAGTAATCTTCTCGTTTTTCTTTGGGGTCTATTGGGTCAACCAAGGATAATTCTGTGGCCATATGATATCTATCATAACCTAGACGCGTGGCCTCCCATGTAGGAAGGTTTCCTTGAGCACTTCCCAAAGATTCTAATTTCTAAAATAGTTTTTGACTATACCTTTATGTAAGGTGTTATTGTGAGGTGATGTCCACGGTTGGAACATGAGTCACATTTGGTATATATTTGTATCCAAACTCACAGCATATGTGTTGTTGTATTTTGCACGACAATTGTTGTAATAAAGTTGTAGTTATTTTCTGTACCATGTATTTGACGACTCAGAATGGGTTGGGTGGAATGAACCTATTTTGGGGTCGTTACAGTGTGTTAATACAATTAGGAAACCCTAATTATACTTTAGAAATATTAATTTCTATTTAAAACCCTAATTACATTTTTGAAATTCTAAATTTTCTGTTTTTAAACCCTAATTAGAAAATTCTAGAATTAGAGTTTTTAAAACCTAAGGGTTAAACCCTAAGGGTTTGTACAAATGTCTAGTATGCCATTAAATTTATTTTACAAATGACCAAAATGCCCTTTTAAGTATATTTTATTATGTAGCTTGTAATTTTTGCTAGCAACTTTAGTAGATAACCAACTTTGTTGACTTGGTGACATAAAAATCTCAGCAAAACAACCCCCTTGTGACAACAAGATCAGATCTAGCAACATACCATATTATATATTGATTTAAAGAGAGAGAAAGTCCACTAAAGTTGCCATTTTGTGTGCTAACTCTCAACAACTCTCTCTCTCCTAAACCTCTGATTTTGATAAGTAATTCAGTCCCAATATCAGTCCCTAGATTACCTAATAACATATTGGAGAGCTAAGGATCAAAGATTTAGCTAAGAGGTATAAACCCTAACTCACCATTTGATCTTGGATGCTAAGAAAAATTCTGTGTTTATGTGTTTAAATCAGTGTTAGAAGTTATTTTTAGTTGATCTATGATGATCCATGATGGATCCATAGCATCAAATGGCTTTAAAATAGTGTTTTCCAAAAAACTGTTCTTGAGCAATTTTTGTGGTCTCACAAGAAATGTCAGTGGCCACAGATCATTGCTCGTTTAAGATTTTTGTTGTTTTAAGTTTTGGATATGTAGCTTGATATGAGGTCTTTAGTCTGCAAAAGAAATCAGAGTCATTAGATGTCTGGATTCGATGTTATAATCGGTCAAATCCCGTTGACCGGGCATGACCATGAACTTTCTAGGTAACCCAGAAAGTGTAAGATCTGTGTCTGACAGTTATTTAACGGCCCAGATCTGACAGATTTGATTTTGTTTGTTAATGTTTTTGTAACCTATTTGTAGCTAGTTATGTGAATAATAGATCTATGCTTTAAGATCTCTTATCTCATAAACATATGGAATGTAATCATTGGTCAAACCTAGCCATTTGGTCACGGACACAGTTTCTGGAAAACCCCGAAACTGTAAGAGCGAATTTTCTGACAACCTTTGACCAGATTGAATTTGAAAATTTTGATGTTTTTGTATTGAGATATTGACATCTCGTTGTTCCTTGTCATGAATACTACGTGTATGAATCATAAAACCACAAAAACAATGATCAGAACCTAGATTAAAATGACCTGGAAAGTGCCTAGAGGGACTGCTTGGGTTTCTGGAAAATCCAGAAACTGTCTGACAAGTACTTTGATTGCCCAGATCGTCATGTTAGTTTGTTGTATGACCGAGATGAAGATTGTTTCATGTAGTGTTACATAAACACTACATGATCAATACTTAACCTGAACCAGAAACAGTTTTGATTGGAAGATAAGAGCAGTCAAACCATGACCCTTGTACATTGAGATTGTCAGTGTTCTTGAGCCAAGAACACCTAAGACGACAGACAAGTGTCACTATAGGCTTTAGCGACGATTTCTATTTATTTTATTTTCTCATTTTTTGAAAATTATTTAAAAATAGAAATAAATTATAAAAATTACCAAAAATGATTTTAAAAATCACTTTAAATTCTAAAAAATAAATTTTAATTATTAGGGACATTTTTCTTTAATATTTATAATTATTTGAATAAAAATGATATTTAATTTATTTAATTAGTATATTAAATAAATAAGAGAAAAATGATTTAATATTATGAAAAATTATTTTAAATAAGAATAATGTATTTAAAAATATTTTGAGTTATAAAATGTGACTTTTAATATTTTTGGAGAATTTTTATTAATAATTTAATATTAATGATATTAAATTTATTTAATTAATAAATTAAATAAATAAGATAAAAATGATTTTAATGATTTAAAAATCATTTTAAATGAGAATAAAATGTTAAAAAAATATTTTGAATTATAAAATATAATTTTCAATATTTTTATAGAATTCTCATTAATAAATTAATATTAATGATATTAGATTTATTTAATTATTATATTAAATAAATAAATTAAAAATGATTTTACTGATTTAAAAATCATTTAACAATGAGAAAAATATTTTAAAAATATTTTAAGTAATAATTAATGAGTTTTAATATTTTGATAATAATTTCATTAATATTTTAATATTAATGGTGATGATTTAAAAATGATTTTAATTATTTTAAAAATTATTTAAGTAGAATATTGATGATTTAAAAATATTTTAAGTTATTAACAATAATTTTAATATTTTGACAAGTATAACATTAATATTTTTAAATATTAATGATAATAAGATTATTTGATAATTAAATCACTTAAAAATGATTTAAGTGTTTGAAAAATTATTATAAATTATAATAATTGTTTATAAATTATTAAAAGCTTCCGAAAAATATTGTTAATGATAATTGACTTATCTAAAATAATATTGAAGCTTAGAGACCGAGTTTAATTGACAATATAAGTGTTAATTATCGGATAGGGTGACCAGTACACCGAGATGAGACCAAAGTCCAACCAGACCAAACTAGTTAGACTTGATAAGTGTTTATATAGGTTATAAACACCGATGTGGCTATGTGGTAATGTGTCTAGGAGAAGTATGGACTGTAAATTACAGTGTTGTGTGTTTTGAATTATTGTGCTAATTGTAAGACCGATATTATTGGTTATAGGTCTTTCAAAAGAAGATAAGTATATTGTGTAGCTGTAATCGATGAAAGAGACAAGTTTCCTAACTCAACCTTGAGTTATGTTCATTCAATTATTATAGTGATTAATTATTGCTAATTATACCACGTCTAGGGATTTATTGTTGATTATTCGCAGTTAGTGCATGTTTAATAATTCAAATTGAATTACTGATTAGGAGAATATACATTTATAGAATAACTGTTGTTGAATATTCATATTCGTAGAAGATAGAATTGACAGTACATATAATTCCTGTTTATTGTCAAATTATGTTGAGAAATGTCTTAGCTAATTATTCTGGGTAGACGAACATTTGTTAGAACTTGATAGGTTCGAGAAGAGAAGAGAAGAGAAGAGAATTATTATTGATAGATCAATGCCAGTTGTATCAGCTAGATCGAAAAAGAAAACTTGATAGGCTTAAGAAGAGAAGAGAAGAGAAGTGATTAGAAATTGAAATCATTTCATTTCGTTATTAAATCAAATTTTGATTCAAAGACTGAGAAGAACAACCTTTTATATAAAGGGAACATTTTAGGTCGTATATTCGGCAATTGCGCACTGTTAAGTATTATGCATAATATAAGGTATAATAAAGCTGATCACTTGTTATACTTGCAGACGTGTATGATTTAATCTTTATGGTTATCTGATACTCCTGCGTATGTATCAAAGTAAATCTTTGATAGATACCCGAGAAGAGAAGTTCTAGATCTTGTGGGATCACTCAGCATAAATCTGGAAAACGTTCCACTTTGTTATTGCGTAGAATTGATTCTTGTTTATTCAATAGAATATCATAGAAACTTTGAAAGCATTGTATCCTTTCATTATCAGATTATTGCGTTGCCTAGAATACGAGAAGACTTGTTATTGATTAACGAATTGTTTAGCTATTTTAAAGTTTCCCGAACTTTGGTATCATTATATCAAATTAGATAGTCTATTATTCTGATACTTATACATTCATTGTATATCTTAACTTGTGGGGCAAATTTGTTGCTCACCCTTGCTAAATAAAATTTTTCAGCTAGGGACGAAGTTGTAGAAGGTGCCGTGAAGACTAGAGGCAAAGGCATAGTGATAAATTAATTATGATGAAGCATATTTATTATGTTGTTTGTAAACACTTTTTTTGTATCTAAAGGGTATATTTGTAATGTTAAGGTTAGAGAACCTGGGACTAATGTATTAACAATCTCTGTTAACGACTAATATATTACTATTTCTATATGAATGTGTAATTAGATGTTATTATATTATGGATCGTGAACACCAAACTTGGGGGGGGGTCAGGTAACCCAGATTTGGGGGTGTCACAGAATTTGATCCCTTTCATTGATACTCTGAATCATTTCCTTTATGATCTCCCTAAGCTTCTTTGTAAGCTCAGTACTCAGATTGCTGGGGAGGGTGTTGGTCGCATCGATCAAATGAGTCAGCGTCATATGAACAAGGTCTGAGTGAACTTCAAGATCTTCTTGAATATCCTTGGTCACCTTCTAGGTAGCATTAGACAGCTTTATTTTGGTAGGAAGGTCTGAGATAAGCTCAAGGAGTTGTTGAGTATTTGGAGGAGAGGCTCTAGCATATTGATCTTACATATTGTAGAGAGCAATATCAAGATCAAAATAGTTATTCGTTGATGAGGAAAGGATATTTAAAGGAGGGGCAGGTGTGTGAGGTTGAGCTTCAGGAGGAGGAGACTCTACGATTGGAGTAGGTGACTCTTCGATTGGATTAGGATCAATAATCGTAGAGTGAGAGATGATAGGAGACTGGATCAATACAAAATTTGGCTCATTTGGTTCATCAGTTACAGAATGTTGGGATTCTGTAATTGGAAATTAATTTAGTAGATGAAGTATCACTTCTAACCATCTTTCCAATTCATAGAATTAGTTTAAGGTTGATGGTGGACAGTGACTAACTCTGAAAGAGATGGGAATAGATTGTACCTCACGCCCATTTTCTGAAGAGGGACCATTAATGATCAGCTTTTGGGCAAAAGTGAGGTTGCCTGGGAATCCATGAGCTAGCACAGAGATTGTTGGATAAGTTTTGAAGGTCCAGAATATGTGATCCCAGGAGTTGAGGATTTGGGCTTTGTAAAAGGGCATCATAGGCAAATAGGAGAATAGTTGATTGTAGTTGGCTCTCCTAAATCCATCCCAGCCCACTGCGATAATCTCAACTTCGTCATCCTCTTCTTCTTCACTGTCTTCATTTAAAATTTCCACTACATCAATCATCTCCACTTCTCTTCTTTGCTCTCCTCCTCTCTCAACCTCCATAGCTTCAATCCTTTCCATTTCTATAGTTTCTAAAGCTGGGATCTCTTGAGGGACTGAGGGAGGCTCATGATAATCTCTTGGCAATTCCTCCTTAGCTGTAGCCTTCTCTGATATAGGGACTTCATGAGGCTCCCCCTCAATTTGATCATCCATTTGAACTTCAAGCAGCTCCCCCTCAGCTGGAGCATTCTCTAGTGCAGGAACTTCAGGAAGCACTTCAAGAAGCTCCCCCTCAACCCGAGCTGTTGTAATACCCGCTAATTTTAATAAATTATAATATTGAGAATAAAGATTGTTTGCATATTTGTTTGAATATAAATATATATAGTATTGGCATGAGTTGTGATAATTAATTTAATTGAATAAGCATGTATTAACTAAGCAATGTAGCAAAAGTGACGAGAAGCTTAGTTTAAGCTTGTGATATTATGCCTATTGTGAAAAAGTGGTGAAATGAGAAAGTACTAATTTCATTAATGGGGAAATGGATTAGATTAATTAGAACTATTAATAAATAAATAATGTCATAATATGGTTGACTAATTATTATTCATTAATTATCATGAATAACAGCATGTAAGGAGAAGTCATATATAATAAGGTTTTTCATTCAATATAAGATGAGGTGTGACATTGGAATGTAAATAATTATTATATAAAACTATATGATAAAAGTAAGCTTAACTTATGTAATTTATTAAGTTATGTGAAAGAGTCTTATGTGACCACATGATGTGTGTGGGAGTATTTAAATGTGTATTCTAGACCTATGGGAGAAAATAACTTGGATTACATAAATAAGTAATATTAAATGATTATTTTAATATTTATGTAGAATTAAAATAATGAGTTTTATAGAAAGTAATATTGGTACCCAACTAAGGTATATCCTAGTCTAATGTAAATATTATTTGAAATAAATCAATGTACATGGATTATATGATTCTATGTGTAATGTTTGAGTCAGTGTATATGTATGCTCATTTGTGGACAAATATGAAATAAATCTAAGTGTGCAAAGTAATGGTTTGCAAATGCTGAGTATTGGTAGTCCCAAAATGAGTGTCTTGTTCTAATTCTTCTTCACGTAATAGGCCATTAGCCTAGTCCCTCATTACCAAACACAAAGCTAGCAAATCATGAGGGGGGAAATGGTCTATATAGTACTCTTCTACCAAATCCTTCATACCCATCAGCTTCTTCTTCATTCCAATGGTTTAATTCATGGAGCAAAACCCAAATTTAGTCTATGATTCTTCTATAAATAGAGACCCACTTCTTCATTCTTCACATTTGAAATTCTAAGAATTCTAGTGAGTAAGTGGTTAAGATGTTGGGAGAAATCAAATGTTAAGATTCAAGGATTATCAATTTAGCTTCAAGAGGTATAATTTTTAAACTATGTTCTTAAATTCAAGTTTTGCAAAGTTCTTAGAAAAGTACAAAAATACTTGTTTTGAGTTGAAAAGTTTATGGTTGAAGCATGCTAGAATGTGTCAATTGATGCTAAACATTGTTAATATGGTTAAATACGAAATCAACGAAAGTTAAACGAAGTAATTTGGTCAAGTAACGAATTCATAGGGAAAAGAATCGCTAAATGTGTTAAACTTTGGAAAAATGGCATAAATCTTGATTTGATTCTTGAATTTAATTGTTTGTATGTTTGGGATTGTTAGAAGCATGCTAGGGATGTTTAGTAGCAAGTTTATATCAATAATATGTCATTACATTATTGATTTGATGGGAGGTTGGCATAATAGCTCATAGCAGGGGAATGCCTGTGTTCTAAATGCAGCTGTCATGCCTGCCCCGGCGGTGGCGGAGGGGGAGGGATGTGTTTTTTTGTAGCTATGCCTGCCCCAGCGGGGAGTCCTGTAGTGTAAATGCCGCCCTGGCGGGGAGGGGGGGGGTGCTGCTGCAATGACTTATATTTTATTTTGATTGTTTGGTGCAGGAAGTCTTAACTTAACTTCAAGAGCATACATAATCATTAAACATGTGTCAATGCATGTTGCAAGATGTTTTAGTAGGTTTGGAGTTTGAATTATAACCTTTTAAAAGAAAAGATTAGAAAGACGAAAAACCATGTTTATAAAACCTTACGCCTTTTTGAAATCAAACCTTTGGAGCATGTATTCGCAACTTAGTTTGTTTTGTAAATACGTATGAAATGTGAATTCAACGTATTTTGCATTCTTAGTTATTTATCATGAAATTTTAAGATTTAAAAACCAATTGAGTTATAAACTCTATGACTTGTATTGTGAACTTTTGAACAACTATGATAGGATGCTTTATGCCTCTAGAGATAACCGATATGTTCATACATCTAGTTAGACACTTTATAAACTATGCAAGCATGAACTAAAAGAGTTTCTAAATAATACGATCAAATATAATATATGCAAGTATGCGTAGAAAGAGATTGTTTGGGAATGTTATGTGGTTAATGAATACTATAGTTAGTAGTTGATATAATGAGCTCTTTTAACTTTATAAAATGGAAATGTATAAGTAACTTTAACAAAAGGCCAAACCTAGCTTAAAGGTTCGTTAAATATGTGAAGCGACTTAAACTATAATACGTGAAGTAAGTGATATTTTACGAATACAAATAAAAGATGAGCATGTAGTACTAAAGATTTTCAAAAGTAACAATAATGTGAATTATACATCTATGAGTTTGAATGTGTGTAGCCTATATGAAATTAGATATGTGTGATGAAAGTATGCGAATATGTATATCAAGTGTGTGTAACTAACGAATACCTATACATGCATAAATAGGATAACATAGTTCATTGAGGTGATTTTACGCTATAAGTGGTAATCAACGCTAAAGGCAAGTCTCCTAACTCACACAACTTTGTATTTTGTGTGAGTTCTCTAACTTCATTTGATTCTCATATTGAATGCAAGTTTTCTAAATTCTTTACATTGTATAATCCGAATTGTTGCCATATTTATACTGAGCAAATATCTATTACTATTTGAAAATCATTGTGCACCTTGATATTGTTATGAGCATTGGAGTTATTATTCTTAAATGCATTATAAAAGTTGTCTTAGGCTTTGATTCAGTTAGACTATTATCATGTGTTAAGAAAGCTATCCAAACCAATTGACTTGGTGCTGACTCTTGTAAATCTACTGAGATGAACAACCCTCTTAAAAAGGGGAAATTTTATATTATTGGGGAACCGACGTGCGCACATGAGTATTTTTAAATGTTATGCATAACGTAGGGTACTTTAGGCTGATCACATGTTGTACTCGTTATATTGGGTTTACAGTATAATACTGTTAATTTTAGTAAGAGTTCTTAGTCCTTAGTGACTGCTCAGAGTTCTTAGTCCTTAGTGACTGCTCAATGTTCATTCTTATTGACCCTCGAAATGAATAAACCTTGAAATTTGTTGATATCCTTCAGTCTGTTGCGACATTTATTGAACATTCTTGATACCCTTGAACTATCAATTATTTTTATACTTGGAAGATTCAAACGTTATAACTGCTTATTCTTATTACTATATTACTTGCTGGGAAAACTTGTTGCTCATTCTTGCTTTCCTAATAACATTACAATTAAGGCAGAGCAAGGCGGTACATCGAGAAAGGATAAGGGAAAGGGCAAGGCTACAGAATAACTTAGTACTTTAAGTGTAGAAGTATTATTATTATTATTATGATTATTATGATGTATTTAAGGATGATTAAGTTATGTTTAAGTTTAATCACTGGCTTGTTGTAGTAATGGTTACGGTACCTTGAGACGCAAATATTTATATTATATCAATGTAAATTATTCTATTAAATCCATTGTTGATGATTTTAGTATGATATTAAAATTAGTACATGATAAACCAAATTCAAGATATGAGTGTCTGAATTTGGGGGCGTCACAACTATATTCTCCTTAATAGCTTCGGGTAGCTCTTTCTCAGCAGCTATTTTCCTGTCTTCTTCCTTTAAGACTCCTTCATTTACTAGAATGTATTTCTTGACAAGCTTTCTCATTGCCTTCTTAGGCTGAGCCACAGCCTCAGCACTTTCTTCAGCATCAACTCTGAATGTTTGATCAGGCTGAGAACTTGTTATAGCATCCACTTCTGGAGTGATATCAAGTCTGGATTCTACGATCGGTAGTGACTCTACGATCGAAGAGAATGAAGACTTCTTTAACTTATGGATGCGTTTTCCCTTCTTAAGCAGCTGAGAGATGGTAGCTCTGTCTTCTTCTTCCTCAGACTGTTGTTCTTTCCCCTTCATTTTCTTCAGATTTTCAATTCCTGAACTCTCTTGAGGTGCATCAGTGGTTGAACCTTGAGGCTCCTCTATCATCTGAACCTTCACTTTACTCTTACCCTTGCTTTTTCTGACCAAAGTGATGGGTTCCTCTTTATTAATTTCTTCTTCTTCATCAGTTTCCTTCACAACTGACATATTCCCTGGTAGCCCAGACTCCTTTGCTTCACCAGTCCTTCCATTGGATTCAAACATCATCCTGACATTTTTTGCAAGATTTCTTTTCCAGTTTTGAAACAACTGCTGGGTCATCTTTCTGTTGGGATTGATAGATTCTCCTTCATTGTCTCCAATTTTGTCACCCAATGCTGTTTGCAGGATTATGCTTATAAACCGCCCATAGAGCATCTTTTAAGAGCTCTTAGATTTCTTTGAGCTGTGTATCCACTTCCCAATCTAATCGATGAGTAGGGCCCCATAGTTTAGTTGAATCCTGAAGCAGATTGCTGTCATGAGATTTAGTTGCACTTCATTCACGGAGTCTTGGCCAGAGCTTTTACAGCATATGCACTTTCCAACAATGTCAACCAGAAGCTCATACTTTTGGGGAAACTCTTTCTTCTTATATCCCTTGACGGTCTAAAACTTTTTGTGATGCATCTTCTTTAGTCCTTCATGAAAGTCGATGACCTCCAAAGACATAAGTCCATTTTATTTGAAACCTAGGGCTAGGTTTATATCTTCAGCTTTGAGTCTAATTTGCTCCCCCTTGACCCTTATGGTGATAACGTTGTTCTCAAAAGCTCCATTGATGTAGAATTCCTTCACCAGTTTAGGGTAGATCCATGTGATGGTACTCAGAGCTTCTTCAAGACCAGCTTTTTTCAGAAGAGACAAAATTTTATGAAATTGAGGGTCAGCTGTCTTGAACTCATCGAAGCAGAGTTGGTAACCAGAGATAACATTTGAATTTGCCATTAATTTTCTTGCACTGAGGTTGGTTGAGTGTCTCTGAAAGCTAGGGTTTTTGCTGGTAGAGAGAGAGAGAGAGAGAGGAATGGGCTTTTTGAACTTTTGAGGTGAGTTTTTAAAAAGTCCTTTTTCAAACTGTACTTATAACTTCCCTCCTCTCGATCTGTATAGTGGGGCATATGTCACGTCCTGCTTGGCTCCACGATTTTAAGTGATGTGGAAAATACTAATCTGCCCTTAGCTCCCCCTGAGCTAGTGTGTCCTTCGGGAGGACTACGATCGTCGAGGTTACACTACGATCGTTAAGGTTGCATTACGATCGTCGGGTTCACTGTTGAATCTACTCTACAAACATTGTCTGTCCTGGTCCTTGTGATGAACTTTGACTTAGCATTCCTTCTGAGTTAAGGTAGCTCAGGAAGGGCCAACCTCTTAGAATGAACTAAGGATTAGGTTTGTCCCTGAGGCACTTATCAGAGGGATTGCTCGGATTTGTTAAGAATGATGTTATCACATAATGCTTCTTTGTCATGTCGAAGCAGCTCTACGATCGTGGTTCTTTATGTTGAGGCAGCTCTACAATCGTGGTCCTTCTTTAGTCATCTCTACGATTTTGAACATAACCTTTATATCTGCATGGTTAGCGTAAACTAGATCACAGAGTTTATGGTTATAGATTTAGCATTCCTAACTCACATATCAATTTATTAAATCTGGATTCATCTAGAGGCTTTGTAAAGACATCAGTAAGTTAATTTTCAGTAGGGATGTATTGTAAAGATATAGTTCCATTTTGAACATGATCCCTAATAAAATGATATCTTATTTTTATATGCTTAGTCCTAGAATGCATGACAGGATTGTGTGTTATTGCTATGGCACTTGTGTTATCACAATGAACAGGTATAGATTTGAAATCAAACCCATAGTCTGCTAGGTGATTTTTCATCCACAAGATTTGAGCACAGTAGCTGCCAGGAACAATGTATTCAGCTTCTGCTGTTGAGATAGATCCTGAGTTTTGCTTCTTGCTAAACCAGGACACAACGTTTCCTAGCAACTGACAGGTGCCACTGGTACTTTTTTTTATCTATTTTACAGCCTGCAAAATCAGCATCTGTATATCCTGTCAGTTCAAAGGAGGACTCCTTGGGACACCAAAGTCCCAAGTGAGGTGTGCCTTTGAGATACCTGAAAATCTTTTTTACAGTAGTTAAGTGTGATTCCTTTGGATTAGCTTAGAATCTAGCACATATGCATGTTGCAAACATTATGTCTGGTCTACTGGTAGTTAGATATAGAAGAGAGCCTATCATACCTCTATATTGAGTTATATCAATACTTTTACCTTTCTCATCTTTGTCAAGCTTGGTTGCTGAAGCAATTGGTATTTTCATGGGAGAGGCTGATTCCATGTCATACTTTTTATGTAAGTCTTTAATGTACTTGGCTTGGTTTATGAAGATACCTTCATCAGTTTGCTTTACTTGTAATCCAAGAAAGAAATTCAGCTCACCCATCATGCTCATTTCGAACTTGCTTTGCATAAGCTTGGTAAATCTCTTACACAGTTTTTCATCAGTAGAGCTAAAGATAATGTCATCTAAATATATTTGAACTATAGGATTTTGTCTTTGTGCTTTCTAAGAAATAATGTGGTATCTACTCTACCTCTAGTGAAACTATTTTTAATAAGAAAGTTAGTTAGTGTTTCATACCATGCTTTAGGTGCTTGTTTAAGACCATATAAGGCTTTGTTTAATAGAGAGAGTTGGATTGATGAAACCTGAAGGTTGCTCCACATATACGTCTTCTTAAAGTTCACCATTCAGGAATGCACTTTTGACATCCATTTGAAAGACTTTAAATTTCATGTGGGCAGCAAAGGCAAGGAATATCCTGATGGCTTCTAATCTAGCAACAGGTGCAAAGGTCTCATCGTAGTCGATGCCTTCTTCTTGAGAGTAACCTTTGGCCACTAGTATTGCCTTATTCCTTGTTACCATTCCATCTTTATCCATCTTGTTTCTAAAGACCCACTTGGTGCCAGTGACTGGGTGGCTTCTTGGTCTTGGAACTAATCTCCAGACTTTGCTTCTTTCAAACTGATTTAGTTCTTCTTGCATAGCTTCTATCCAACTTAAGTCTTCCGTAACGTCTTCTATCTTCTTGGGTTCCATTTGTGACAGAATGCTTAGATAGAAATACTCATTCTAGGTGGCAGCTCTTGTCTTGACTCTTGCATTTGGATCTCCAATGATTAGGTCTTGAGTGTGATCTTTTGCCCATCTGTTTCCTGTTCAAACATCTGACCTGATGCCTTCTTGTCTGAATTCTTCAAGATCAACCTCTGTTTCTTGATGTGGAGGTTCGTTGTCTGGCGTAGTTCTCTATACGATCTCTGGCTCGACTATTTCATTTTCTGGGACTACGATCGTGGTTTTGAGCTCTACTGTCTCATTCGTAGTATCTTGAGACACAGTTTTGTTCAAGTCAGTTTCATTGAAGATGATGTGAACCGAGACTTCAACACTTAGTGTCTTCTTGTTGAACACTCTGTAAGCCTTACTGTCTGTGGCATATCCGAGAAAGATTCATTCGTCTGACTTGGGTTAAAACTTAGTCAGATACTATTTTCTATTGTTAAGAATATAGCATGCACAACCGAACACATGGTAGTAGCTGACATTTGGCTTTCTTCCTCTCCACAGCTCGTAGGGAGTCTTCTTTATCATAGAGTGCACAAACGGCCTGTTCTGAGTGTAACATGCAGTGTTGATAGCTTCTGCCCAGAAGTATTC
Source organism: Panax notoginseng (assembly GCA_016801055.1). Taxonomy (NCBI): domain Eukaryota; kingdom Viridiplantae; phylum Streptophyta; class Magnoliopsida; order Apiales; family Araliaceae; genus Panax; species Panax notoginseng. The sequence goes on along the minus strand of CM029013.1, from coordinate 94,309,454 downwards.
AGGCAGACGAGATGCTTCTAGTAGAGTTCTTACAGCCTCTATCAACGTTCTATTCTTTCTCTCAGCTACTCCGTTTTGCTGAGGAGTTCGTGGAGCTGAGAAGTTGTGGCTGATGCCGTTGTCTGTAAAAACTGGTCCATCTCAGAGAATTCGAATTCTCTACCATGATCACTCCTTATAGCCTTCATTTTCTCCCCTTTCTCATTCATCACCAGCCTGGACATCTTGATTAGTTGGGAGCTTATTTCATCTTTTGAGTTTAGAAAGAACACCCATGTAAATCTGGTATAGTCATCCACTACGGCCAATGAGTATCTCTTCCCTCCAAGGCTTGTTGTTGGAATTGGCCTAAATAGATCCATGTAAAGCAACTGCAGAGGCTTGTCAATTGAGTTGACAGTTTTGCTCTTGAATGAGCTTCTAGTCTGTTTCCCAAGCTGACAGGCATTGCATGGCCTTTCTTGACAAAGCTGAGCTTGGGTAAGCCTGCTACTAGATCCTTGGAGGCCAGTTTTGACATGCTTTTGAAGTTGAGATGAGACATCCTTCTATGCCATAGCCAACTCATTTCTTCAGAAGCTTTATCCAGAAAGCATATTGCCTCATCAGAACTTAGTTGACCAAGATTAACAGTGTAAACGTTCCCTTCTCTTGTTTCGGTTAGCTTTATAGAGGATGTCTTCATATCTCTGACTTGACATTGATTATTGAGGAAGGTAACAAGATGACCCTTGTCGCAGAGTTGACTTATACTTAGAAGATTGTGTTTTAGCCCTTCCACATAGGCTACTTTACTGAAGGACACTGCACCATTCCCAGTTGAGCCATATCCTCTTGCCTTGCCAGAGCCATTGTCTCCGAAGATGACTGTTGGACCCTCATTCTCAATGAAGTTAGATACCAGGTTATGATCGTGGAGCTCTGTTCCTGTGGTAAGATTTAACTCTCATTTTGGTACCCATACTTGCATGGGTCCTACCTTTTTAGTACCCTTGGGAACCCAAATTTGATTGACTTTTGGTCTCATATGAATAGGATTATTGTAGCATATTGCAGCCTTATGACCAATCTTATTACATACAAAACATCTAATATGATGCATGCTTGTGCGTGTATGTGGATTCTTTCTCCATTTAGACTTATGTGGGTTCTTAGCAATCCTTCCTTTATACTAGTTCTTCTTTTTCCATGTATCCTTGTGATTCATGATTTGTTAAGAGTGAAGCTTAACTCTACTATTCCTTCCCAGTTGGTTCGTGGAGTTGATTTTACTCGACTCTATGACCCTTCGAGGTTGGAGAGTAGTGACTAAGTTACTTTTCTCTTTTTTGAATCCTAGGCCAGCATGGGATCCGTTATGCCTTAGAGTATAGATTGGATCAGAAGAGCAGGGATGGACTAGTTCTTCCTTCTGTGAGGATTTCACAAATGTAATGCTTCTATTAAAATTTGAAACATTACTAAAGCTAGTTTCCTTTATCTTTTCCACATATGGTTCTGAGGTGGATTCCCCAAAACCTAAACCTGTTCTGTTAGATGCACTTCTCTGATTGGAAATCAGGGAGTCCATGGAAGAAGAAGATTTATTTTATGTAGAGATTGTCTTTTCTAGTTGCTCAATCTTAGAGGTTAGATTTGACTCTCTTTGTGCATTAAGTTCATTTGTCTGTTTTAAAAGTTTATTCTCAGCTTCAAATTTGGAGAGAGAGTTAGTACTTAAAAGAGCTATTTCTAGTTCCTCCTGAACTTTCTCTTTCTCTTTTCGAAGAAGAGAATAATCTTTAGACAGAACTCTGAACCATTTCATGTATTGATACAGATCAGATGTTATGCCATGTAGTACAGTTCTTAAATCATCAATATCTACATCAGGAGAGTTAAAGTCAAATACCTCATCTATACTTACTTCATGATTGTCAAGGCTCTTCTTATCCTTTGCATGTTTGGCCATTAAACATAGATTTGCTATTTGAGGATCTTCATCATCTCCAGATTTAGGAGTTGAGTCGTTGTCTGAGTCACTCCACGATCCTCTGACCACAAGACCTTTGTCTTTCTATTGGAGCCTCTTATTACCTTTGAATTATTTCTTTGAATTTGATTTCTTCTTTAGTTCTTCTCTAAGAGGTTTGTTGCTGTTTACAATGAAATGGTCAGGCTTCTTGCAGTTGTAGCATAGGTCATTTATTTGTTCCTGGCTGCTGTAGTTGTTGAATCTCTTAGGTTTGCTGCTTCTGCCTTTACGCATGAACATTTTGAGTGTTCTTACCAGCATTGCAATGTCCTTATCATCATCTTCATCATAGTTAGAGTCATTTTTAGTGTTAGCTTTGGAGATGTTATCTGTTGCTTTGAGACCAACCCCTTTGTCCTTCTTTCTTCCTTCTGATAGAGTCTCTGCTCACTTAGTCAACTCCAGTTCATAGGTGAGAAGGTTGCCATATAATTTTTTAACAATCATTTCATGGAGATTCTTTGATTCTCTGATGGCAGTGGTTTTGGCATCCCACTTGCTAGGTAGAGCTCTCATGAACTTTATGATTAGATCTTTATTTGGATAGATCTTTCCAAAGGCTCGAAGAGAATTGAGCAGAACATTGAATCTTTCATAGGTGAAAGTGACATTTTCTCCTGGAACGTAGGCAAACATTTCATATTTTTGAGTCAAAAGAGATTTCTTGTTTTCTCTGACTTCTTCTATTCCTTCATGCATGATGAGTAATGCTTCCCACACTTGCTTTGCTGTTTTGCTGTTAACCACATTTTAAAATATTTCATCTCCTAAAGATTGGAACAAAATGTTCTTGGCCTTTTTATCGAGTTGGACAACTTTCTTTTCGTTGTCAGTCCATTCTGCTTTAGCCTTGATCTGAATTCTATTTTGGTCGTCTGTAGTTTGTGCAAACTTTATAGGAACATAGGGCCCATGCCGAACAGTTTCAAATAGATCTTTATCTATTGAATCCATGTAGGCTTGTATACAAACTTTTCAGTTGGTGAATTTATCTTTGTTGCACATCGGTGGCTTACTGCCTCCTCCAGTCTTTGATCCGCTTATCAGATGTGTCATTGGATCTGCTTAAGCTTTGTAGGCAGTTTAATAGAACCTGCTCTGATACCAATTGTTAGTTCCCAGAGGCACAATAGTTATCTAGAAGGGTTTGAATAGATATTTTAAAATTCTTTTAAAAAATACTTGTCAGTTTTGATAATGATTTAATCACAGCGGAATATGAGATTTGTTTATTTTCCCTTTAAGATAAAACATGTTAATAGGAGATAAGTAGTTATGACAGATATAACAGTTATGACAAGAATATAAGAGCCACAGTGTTTTTAAGTGGTTCAGAGCACTCAAGGCTCCTAGTCCACTCTTCTACTCCTAGAGTAGGAAATCCACTAAGTATATTGGTCAACAAATAATATAGTAGTGAATAGAGTATCGTTCCCACAAGGACAAAATATCAATAATCTTAACTTCACAATTAGTAATCTTGTATTAACCCTAATTTTATTAAACTAATCAATTCAATGGTTTTTAAAATGAATAAAAGCAACTAAATTAATAAATAATTAAATTATCACAAAACAGTCACCAATAACGAAATCCGGAATTTCAAACAATTAATGAAGAATTAGACTTATGATTTCACCCTAAGCTTCACTCTGATTTTCAAACCTTTATTCCAACTCAACTCAATATTCCAGTTTATTAATTAAGAACACGAACGCAGTAAGAGCCACCTCTCGATGCACTAATACCATATTAACATCAATCCACAATTAAGATAGAAATCTGTTAAACACCTAAATTAACCAACTCACTATATCTCTATGTGAACTGCAATCAAAAAGGTTGAAGTTTAAGCTCTCTATACGATTACATGCGATGTCAAGCATATCTCTACCTTAACAATAATCACAACTATGCTATCGACATGATTCATGACACATGCTATACTAACTAGGTCTAGATTCGAATCTCCTCTCTCGATTCCTTTCAAATCCACAAAAAACTGTTGATCAGGCAATTCATAAATTCATGCACAAATTAATATAGATAAACTGAAAATATCTTATTGAATTGGAAATCAAAGTTATAGAATCATCGTTTCACCCAAAGATCCATCACAAGTCTAATTAGTAAATTAGTTCATAACGAATGAATTAAAAACAGAATAATTTGTTGAAAACATCATCCCAAGTACAAATAGATGAAAGAAAATAGGAATTATGGAAAACCCCTTCACGTAGCCTCGATTTGCAACTGTCGTGACAATTTCTGAAAATTACTCCTCCAACTTTCGCTCTTCAATCCTTTAAATCGCTCTTGAATCCTTGCCTTTGTGTTATGAGATTGTTGTTTTTCTACCTTGTAGCAAGCCCCCTTGTCTTCTGGCCAAATTCTCCTTTTATTAGAGTCCAAACGCACTAGCCAAACCCAACAAACCGAGCCCCAACAGAAGTCAAAACCAAACAGGAAAGTTCAGGAAACAGGACCCCCGCCCCGGCGGGGGGTACAGGCACAAAAAGGCCCGCCCCGGCGGGGTAGCCCACTGACTTCAAGATTTTAAAGTTCCAACTTTTTTCCACTTTTGCTCTAAAAAGACTGCCTTTCCTCACCAATTGCATCCATGACCACCCTACACATAAAATATCATGAAACGAGTACAAACGAACACAAAACATGAGAATAACTACGAATTTAAACTTGAAACGATTATTGATTCGCGTATATAAAATCCACTTATCAAAATCCCCCAAACTTAATCCTTGCTAGTCCCCGAGCACAAAACAAACTACACGCAATGCAACGAAATGCAATAACAATCTAAATGCCTAAAAATAAAATCCAATCACATCACATAAACTGATTTATCCCATCGGCCTCAGAGAAAACAAGCAACTTTACAATACAAATTATCAAAACCAATCTACACTTACATATTAATTCTCAATTCTTGAACAACTATCACTGGTATAGCGTGCGTGTGTGATCAACATCGAAGATAACTGATACAGACCCAAATTCAATACATAAACAACTTCTTAGAAGGAATCATACAATGCAAACTAAAAAAAAATCTCAAAGATAGGCACGATTCAACTAAAATTAAACTCAACCAAATTCAAGGGTATATGCAGGATACTTATACTCTCTCTTCTTTTTCTTCTTTTTTTCATACAGGGGCTTTTTGCACTTTTCCCGTTTTATTCTTATTTTTTTTATAGATGGTTGGTGAGTGCGTTTTACGCTCTATCTCACGCTTGTGTTTATGGGGAGTGCTTCACCTCAACCCACCACAAGACTTAACATATTTCATTCTCTTTTTTTTTCAAAGCTTAGATATCCCGCATATATTCCCCCAAACTTAGGTTCTTGCCTAATTTAAGCCTTCACTGCCTATCCTTGTCATTTTCTAGTTCACGCTAGCACTATCCTTTAGAAACACTTTATGTATCAATTTGAACTAACCGGTCAACAAAGATGTCATTAGTGCTACCCTTTTTATAACAGTTTCAAACAAGTCCAAGAATCAATTCATAATAGTAATTATATCACAGTTCTAATAATCCATAATATATTGGTTAACTTGTTCACAATCTCATCATTGGCCAGAATAACCTGTAGAATGCAACACCATTGGACATATGCAAACAAACTATTTAACTAAAATTTTTTATTTTATTATTCAGTTCCTTGTTTTTTTTTTCTTTTTTTTAATTATTTAGATATGAAAAGTCAAAGTCCTAACTACTATGCAAATACCTATTCTATAATGCAACACCAGATATGACAACAAAAATTTTAAAAATGCATGTATGCAATGTATGCAACTAAACAACTAACTCCCCCAAACTTAAATAAGACAATGCCCTCATTGGATAAAAATAAAACTGCACGAGGACTTCCCTGGAATTGTTTAAGTCTGGGGCAGTGGTTGGTGCTCTTCTTCATCAGAATCACTAGGAGAAAATTGAGGTAATGGACCGGGTTGTTGATATGGAAATTGGGCTGCCGGGTTGAAGCTTTGGAGCATTTTGTTGAATGAAGCTAAAGACACGTTCATGGCATCGAACATGTGATCTTGACGGAGCGCCAAACGCCGCATTTCCCAGCGTGCTGCCCTATTTTGCGCATTCATGTGATTCTGGAACTCAAGGAACTGAGTACTAGAAAATGCCTTAGTCTACGGAACCTGCTCAGTTCCTTGATCTCCCATTGTGTTATCCTCATCCTCCGAAGTATCTTTAGCTTCAGCCTCGTCCTTCGACGTTGATGGAAAAACAAATCCTAGACCTCTAGGATACGATTCGCCGTCGGGCCACACGGAATACCGTGCTATCATTCTAGTATCTAAGAGTTGCAGTGGCATCAAAGTGGGTTCATCATCAGACCAACGCACTCCGGCTTGACGACACAACCCATAAATGAGAGATGGGTGTGGTAAGCCGCCAGAAAAGTTGCCTCGGAGACATCGTCGCATAGAAAAACTAATAATTACCCCGATGTCTATGAGGAAGTCTTGCACGATGGCATACAGGATGAGTGGCTTCTCCTTGGTCACGTCCGAGGTGTGCGTGGACGGTAGCAATTTAGCACAGAGGAAGGCATACCAGATTTTTTTGTACCGACTTAGGTCCTTGCTGTGAAACACTGTGCCTCCCTTTCGACCCTTTAACCAAGTAGTCCCCGGCTTAGTCATGTTTTGAATCACCTCCTCAAAGTCGGGGTCAAAATCCCGCATATAGGCATACTGGCACTGGCGTGGCACCCTCAGCTGATAAGATGTATTGATTGCGTCAGCACTGAACGGGACCATGCGACCCCGCACGAAGGCATTAAACGGTGCCTTGTCCTCGGCGTTTGCATAGAATTCTTTAACGACATTCACAACGGCGGGCTCGGGCTCCACCGTAAACCTTATCCATCCTTGCTGATAAATTTGTTGCATCATCTCCCCATCATTCCCCTCGAGAGCCAACCCCCGCTCCGGTGTAAGAGCCTTGGTAACCATATAGTTGTACCGATCGGCGGCGGTGGCACTTCTAAATTTTCGACGATCATATGTTCGTGTCGGTGGAGCGAAACTTGAACCCTCTCCCCATTGGCGTTTTGATGTTAGTTGTGAAGCCATTGATTTCTGGATGTTTGACTTTCTAGCACACACTTCCTTCTCTCACACTTGGTTTAGTCAATTTATCAAACACTTGGCGTGCACAGCTCGTTCGGTTACACAATTTTTGAATTTTGAACTTGGAAATTGGTGTATGTGGTAGAGATGAGATGAAGCCTTGACACTATAGCCACTTACCCTCAAATGTGTGTATCCCAATTACCTGAAGAATTCAAGTGTAATGTTATTGAATATGGGAAGTATGAGGTAGGGTTTATATAGAGTGATGTGGGGGAGATGAAGTGGTGGATGAGATTGAAGTCGTGTGAGTGGAGAGTGGGGGTGAAGGTGGATTTAATTTATTTAGGTAGTGGTCGTGGTGGTAGTAGTTGTGTAGGGTCGTGGGTTGTGTTGAGGAGTTGAAGACAAAAATGGCAGCAGGTTATGAGTGATTGGGAAATGGCTGGGACGTGCTATTTAAATGAACACGTCTGCCCAGGAATTAGGACCCCCGCCCCGGCGGGGGGTGCTAGGCCAAAAAGGCCCGCCTCAGCGCGCTAGCCCACTGTAAAACTTTTTGGTCAAAAATATTTGAGATGCAAATTTTTTTGATTTTCCTCCATTTCGTAGGCGTTTTTGCTCTAACTCACGTTGGACCTCTCCTGAAACTAAAAACATGCACTACGTTAGATTAATGACAACTTGTAGTTTCAATGAGATTTTTAGTACTTTTTAGAGATTTTTAGCAAAACTTATAATTGACAAGTCCTAACTACTGCTTTATAAACTATATCCTAACAAATTAAACATGAACTATGGAAAATAAATAAATATTGGGTTGCCTCCCAATTAGCACTTGATTTTAAGTCGTTCAGCCTGACTACTCCCTGCTTTACTGTGTATCAGCGAGGGTGATGTTGTCGGGGTCCCAGTTCGACTCGCCACCCCAGTAATGCTTTATACGTTGCCCATTGACTTTGAACGTGTCTAGCGGATTACGATTGTAAAGTTCAACGGCGCCATGAGAAAATACTCGTTTTATAGTAAATGGTCCCGACCATATCTACTTAAGCTTTCCGGGGAACAAACGCAGCCGTGAATTGAGCAAGAGGACTGCTTGACCCGGCTCGAATGTTCGTTTGCACAATTTTTTGGTCGTGCCATCTTTTAACTTTTTCTTTGTATAAATTGGCATTCTCGTAGGCTTGGAGGCGGAATTCGTCGAGCTCATTTAGTTGGAGTAGCCTCTTTTCTCCTACTGTAGCTTGATCAAAATTCAATTTTTGTATGGCCCAGTAAGCCTTGTGCTGTAGCTCCACCGGTAAATGACATGCCTTTCCGTACAAGAGTTGATACGGTGACATCCTGATTGGCGTTTTGAAGGCAGTCCGGTACGCCCATAATGCGTCGTCCAATCGAAGTGACCAATCTTTCTGACTCAGATTTATAACCTTCTCCAATATCCTCTTAACTTCTCTATTCGATACCTCAGCTTGCCCATTAGTCTGAGGGTGATACACTGTAGCCACCTTGTGATTGACCCCATACTTAGCCAAAAGAGCTGTAAATGACTTATTACAGAAGTGACTGCCTTCATCACTAATTATTGCTCTTGGCATGCCAAACCTCGTGAAAATGTTTTTCTGCAGAAACTTGAGGACCACCTTGGCATCATTAGATGGTAATGCTGCAGCTTCAACCCATTTCGCGACATAATCCACTGCGAGCAGAATATATTGATTGCTCAAAGAAGACGGGAATGGTCCCATGAAATCGATGCCCCATACATCAAAGATCTCCACTTCAAGGATTGTTCGTAGGGGAATCTCATTCCGTTTCGATATGTTTCCCACCCTTTGGCATCTATCACATGTTTTCACAAATTGGTGGGCGTCTTTGAACACTGTAGGCCAATAAAACCCAGATTGAAGAACTTTCGCCGCGGTGCGCTCACTCCCGTAATGTTCACCGTATGCCGATGAATGACATTCTTGTAATATGTTGTGGACTTCACTGTATGGGATACATCATCGAATCATCTTATCGGCGCATTGTTTAAACAGATACGGCTCATCCCACATGTACCACTTGACGTCGTGAAGAAACTTCTTTTCCTGTTGTCGTGTAAGATCCGGGGGAAGAATCTTGCTTACCACATAATTTGCTAAGTCTGGATACCACGAAAATTCTGCATTCAACCCAAATAACTGCTCATCCAGAAATGTCTCGTTGATCACGTATTTATCTTCATCCTTTTTCTCCGGATTTTCCAGTCTTGATAAGTGATCGGCAACTTGATTCTCTGTACCCTTTTTATCTTTAATTTCTAAATCAAACTCTTGAAGTAAGAGAATCCATCGGATAAGGCGTGGCTTAGCATCTTTTTTTGATATTACCTTAGTCCCGATCAAATATGCCCAAAATTTGTCGAATGCGTATACTACTGCAAGCAATTCCTTTTCTGTGGTAGTGTAGTTCATTTGAGTCTCTGTTAGTGTTTTGCTTGCGTAGTATATGGCGTGAAACACCTTGTCTCGTCTTTGGCCCAAAACAGCCCCGACTGTGTAGTCACTCGCATCACACATCAGTTCGAATGGCAATTTCCAGTCCGATGCGACTATCACGTGGGCTGTAGTTAATTTCTGTTTCAATAATTCAAACGCGGACTTACATTCCGCAGTAAAGCTGAAAGTGGCATCCTTCTCTAAAAGACTGCATAGAGGTTTTGCAATCTTAGAGAAGTCTTTTATGAACCTCCGGTAGAACCCAGCATGCCCCAAAAAATTGCAAATACCCTTAACTGAGCTCGGTGGAGATAGTTTCTCGATCGTGTCCAACTTTGCCTTATCCACCTCCAATCCTTGAGCCGACACCTTATGGCCCAATATTATGCCCTCTTCAACCATGAAGTGGCATTTTTCCATATTCAGTATGAGGTTTGTGTCCTTACAACACTGCAATACCATGACCAAATTTTCTAAACAAGTGTCAAAAGTGTCCTTATTCAATCTTCTATAATCGATGCAGACCCTCCAAACTATCACTGTCCTTATCGGAATTAACTCGTTATCCTCATTCTGAATTACCGTCATTCTCCCTTTCTTAGGCACACAATGAATCGGACTCACCCATTTACTGTCTGAAATTGGGTATATGACACCGGCATCCAATAATTTCAAAATTTCCTTCTTAACCACTTCCTTCATAATTGGGTTAAGTCGACGTTGATGCTCCACCGATGGACTTGCATCATCCTCTATCAGAATCTTGTGCATGCAAAATGATGGGCTAATGCCTTTTATATCCATAATCGTCCATCCAATTGCTGATTCATTATCCCTAAGCACCCTCAGCAACTTTTCTTCCTGTAATTCGTTAAGTGTAGCAGAAATAATTACAGGTAAAGAATGCAAATTGCCTAAATACACATACCTGAGATGTTTAGGGAGTGGTTTAAGTTCCAATGTCGGTGGCTCCTCCAATGATGGTTTCAATTTTTCTGTAATTGTCTCCTCAGTGTGCAAAGGTTCAACCGGTGCTCTGAATCGGCTAACTCGTGGCAACGAGTCTAGCATCTATAATAAGTCCACAAATTCTGGGTCGTCTTTTTCCTCATCCCCCCAGTAAAGTTGTTTCCAACGGATCATTGATCAAACTCTTGTTAATATCTTCGTTGGTAATTCGCTCAATTAAATCCATTCGATTACACTCTTCCTCGTCCGTAGGATATTTTATGGCCTTAAACACATTGAATTTTACTTCTTCATCTTGGAGCCTCATTGTAAGTTCTCCTTTTTGCACGTCTATGAGTGTCCTTTCCGTAGCCAAGAAAGGTCTCCCTAGGATGATCGGGATGTTCTTATCTTCATCAAAATCCAGTATGATAAAGTCCGCAGGGAATATAAACTTATCCACCTTTACCAAAATGTCCTCTACAATGCCTCTCGGATATGTTACTGACCTATCCGCCAACTGTAATGAAATATTTATAGGCTTTGGCGCGGGCAAACCCAATTCTGAATATATTGATAATGACATCAGGTTTATACTCGCCCCCAAATCACATAAGCACTTGTTAAAAGACATCTTTCCGATCGTGCAGGGGATAGTAAAGTTTCCCGGGTCTTTGAGTTTTGGTGGAAGCTTTTTCTGTAACATTGCACTACACTCCTCTGTTAGTGCCACTATTTTGAAGTCTTCCCATTTCTTCTTCCTCGACAAAATCCCCTTTATAAACTTTGCATAACTCGGCATTTGTTCGAGGGCCTCTGCGAATGGGATGTTAATTTGGAGTTTCTTGAACACATCTAAAAACCTTTTGAACTGCTTATCTGATTTCTATTTTTGGACCCTCCGCTGAAACGGCAGTGGAGGATAAACAATCGGCTCACTGTTTAACTTGGGTTCCACGGTTTTGTTCCCCTCCACTGCGTTACTATCATCGACCTTTTCCTCCGGAGTTGCTGAATTTTCTGCACTATTCCCACCGAGATGTTTTCCACTTCTTAATATAACTGCTTTACATTGCTCCTGATTACCCTTAGGATTTCTCTCGGTGTCGCTAGGTAATGTTCCTTGTGGTCGATTATTCAATGCCAACACAATTTGACCTATCTAATTCTCTATATTTTTGATAGCAATATCTTGATTCTTCATAGCCAAATCATTGCTAGTCATGTACTTTGCCCATGTTTCCTCCCCATCGAATTTCCTATCCTGATGTTGAACCGGCTGTTGGTGATTCTGAAAAGCAGGGGGATATGATGGTCGTGGAGGTTGAGTTTGCTGATTATTGCTCCATGAGAGGTTTGGGTGGTTCCTATTCCCCTGGTTGTAGGTATTTTGGTAGGTATTTTACGGAATTCTGTTGTAGTTGCCTATGAACTGAACGGATGCTGGACTTATTGCACACTACTCTGTCGGATGATCACCCGCACACAATTCACATACTACCATAACCTGCTGAACTTGTTAAGCTTGTTGAGTTTGAGCCTTTGCTATCGTATTTACCCTCTCGTTCATCGTATCAAACTTCATGGATAGTGCAGAAAGAGTTGCTTGTATAGCTGTTACTCCATCTAATTCCAAGATCCCAGCCGCCTTTGCATGTGTCATTCTTATTGTGGGCCACTGGTAGTTATTTGCTGACATTGTTTCTATCAAATTGTAGGCATCCTCGTAACTCTTAGCCGTGAATGCACCGCCCGATGCCGCATCAATACTGGTTCTGACATTTCCATGTAGCCCATTGTAGAAGGTGTTCATTTGTAACCACTTGGGCAATCCATGATGTGGGCACTTTCTGAGTAATTCTTTGTATCTCTCCCATGACTCATATAGTGACTCTTCATTCTGCTGCTCAAACATTGTGATGTCATTCCTCATTTTCGCAGTCTTCGCCGTGGGAAAAATTTGGCAAGAAATTTTTGAGCCAAATCCTCCCATGTAGTGATCGAACCCGGCGGTAGAGAATGTAACCAACTCTTCGCCTTGTCCCGTAAAGTGAATAGGAACAAGCGAAGTCTCACTGCCTCATCCGACACCCCATTGTACTTGAACGTGTCGCACATCTCTAGAAAACTGATCAAATGCTCATTCGGATCGTCGTTCGCCATTCCCCCAAATTGACATGAGTTCTGCATCATCTGAATAGTCCCAGGCTTTATTTCAAAAGTATTCGCAGCAATTGCAGGCCTAGTAATGCTCGACTGCAGATCAGTCACCCTAGGTGTGGAAAAATCCCTCAACGCTTTCTGATCTTTGGCAGCCATCGTTTCTTCCTTATTAGAATTTTTGAATTCGTTCCTCGTTTCCTCTATCCACTTACTCAACTTTTGAAATCTTATATCAATGTCGTCCTCAAAAGGATGCAAGTCTGGATGTTTAGATCGTGTTTGCATAAACTAATGTCGAAAACCTAAAATAGAGAAAACAAAAATAAAATGTTTAAGTAAAACTGGACTAATTAAACTGATATTGTAAAAACAAATATTAAAATCTCGGCTAAATTATCCCCGGCAGCGGTGCCAAAAACTTGTTGAGTAAAATCAATACGCTTAAAAATACGCAAGTGCACGTGGTCAACAAATAATATAGTAGTGAATAGAGTATCGTTCCCACAAGGACAAAATATCAAGAATCTTAACTTCACAATTATCAATCTTGTATTAACCCTAATTTTATTAAACTAATCAATTCAATAGTTTTTAAAATGAATAGAAGCAACTAAATTAACAAATAATTAAATTATCACAAAACAGTCACCAATAACGAAATTCGGAATTTCAAACAATTAATGGAGAATTAGACTTATGATTTCACCCTAAGCTTCACTTTGATTTTTAAACCTTTATTCTAACTCAACTAAATATTCCAGTTTATTAATCAAGAACACGAACGCAGTAAGAGCCACCTCTCGATGCACTAATACCATATTAACATCAATCCACAATTAAGATTGAAATCTGTTAAACACCTAAATTAACCAACTCACTATATCTCTATGTGAACTGCAATCAAAAATATTGAAGTTTAAGCTCTCTATACGATTACATGCGATGTCAAGCGTATCTCTACCTTAACAATAACCACAACTATGCTATCGACATGATTCATGACACATGCTATATTAACTAGGTCTAGATTCGAATCTCCTCTCTCGATTCCTTTCAAATCTATAAAAAACTGTTGATCAGGCAATTCATAAATTCACGCACAAATTGATATAGATAAACTGAAAATATCTTATTGAATTGGAAATCAAAGTTATAGAATCATCGTTTCACCCAAAGATCCATCACAAGTCTAATTAGTAAATTAGTTCGTAACGAATGAATTAAAAACTAAATAATTTGTTGAAAACATCATCCTAAGTACAAATAGATGAAAGAAAATAGGAATTATGGAAAACCCCTTCACGTAGTCTCGATTTGCAACTGTCGTGACAATTTCTGAAAATTACTCCTCCAACGTTCGTTCTTCAATCCTTTAAATCGCTCTTGAATCCTTGCCTTTGTGTTATGAGATTGTTGTTTTTCTACCTTGTAGCAAGCCCCCTTGTCTTCTGGCCAAATTCTCCTTTTATTAGAGTCCAAACGCACTAGCCAAACCCAACAAACCGAGCCCCAACAGAAGTCGAAACCAAACAGGAAAGTTCAGGAAACGGGACCCCTGCCCCGGCGGGGGGTACAGGCACAAAAAGGCCCGCCCCGACGGGGTATCCCACTGACTTTAAGATTTTAAAGTTCCAACTTTTTTCCACTTTTGCTCCAAAAAGACCGCCTTTCCTCACCAATTGCATCCATGACCACCCTACACATAAAATATCATGAAACGAGTACAAACGAACACAAAACATGAGAATAACTACGAATTTAAACTTGAAACGAATATTGATTCTCGTATATAAAATCCACTTATCATATATCTTTACAATCTTTGAATCTCACAGATTTCTTAAAGACCAGCAGTCTTGGAACTTCTTAGTTCACTTTAGAACTCTTCAAGTCCAGCAGACTTGGTACTTCTCAGTTCACTTAGAACTCTTCAAGTCCTTCTGACTTGGAACTTTTTACTTCACTTAAAGATTGTTGAGTTCTTGAATGATGCTACTTAGTTGTCGTTAAGCTTGTGTTCGAAAGAACTAAGTAGCTGAGCAAGCTTTCTTTTCAGATTATAGAGTTGAGCGTTGAGTGTTCTTCAGCGTTATGTTGTATGCTTGCTTAATCCTTGCATCTGTTCCTATTTTGCATATAAGGAGCCTTTAAAAATGTATCCGTTTGAAGGCATCCGTTGAAGCATTAATTGTATTTGACATTTTTGAGTTCTAATGGTGACTTTCTACAAATCTTCTGATTAGTCATCTGGCCCACTGACATTGCAGACTGCTATCTCACCTAACACCTAAAAAGGTGTTTTCAGCTGACATGTAGTACTTTCCTTAGCTTCTT
The DNA here is from genome assembly GCA_016801055.1 of Panax notoginseng. NCBI lineage: Eukaryota > Viridiplantae > Streptophyta > Magnoliopsida > Apiales > Araliaceae > Panax > Panax notoginseng. The sequence continues at coordinate 94,294,387 of CM029013.1, read as the reverse complement.
CAATACGTTTCTTCGTTCTATACTATGGATAAGTGTTGTGTCATTTTGATTCCCGATAGTCTCAAAGTCTATAATTAATTCCACATTTGTTGACTTTTATTCTTTAATAAATGGACAAGGCTCGATGCTTCTGATGTAGGCAGATGGTGCTCTACGATTCTGATCGTGGTGTCTTGTAACCTTGGTGCTTGATCTTGTACTGATAGATGAGAACACTACAAATTCTCTTAAGTTGGTACTCTACGATCTTAACTTGCAGACTCTACGATTCTGAGAGCACTCTACGATTCTTAAGTTTTACTCGGCAGGTGTTTGGACCACTCTACGATTCTAGTAGAGGCCCTTCAAAGCAGACAGACTACGATTCTTGATACTCTACAATTTTGCCTTGGCTTATGCAATCTTTTGATCAGCTCGATAGACTACGATTTTGTTGAAGCCTATCTATTATATCTCAAGACATAGATCAACCTAACAACTTTGATCTTTTCTGTAAAGCCACCCAAATCCAGGTACTTAAAACCCGAACTCGGTGCTTCACGATACCATTTCTATGAGCGGAATAATACTAATAATAATAACAATAATATAAAGATCAACTTAATTACATATCATCAGAGTCAAATCCCCAGGTACGAGACCTTTAAACATTCATTACAATACATAAAAGATAATATATATCATACCTGTCTTAATAATATCAAACTAATATGTAAACTACCACAAATCTTATTTTGTTAGCTTTCTTTTCCTTTGTTTCTGCATGAGCTTTCTGGTTCTTCACACTTAGCTGAAAACATTTAAATTAAGCAAGGATGAGCATTTGAGTGCCCAGCAAGTAATAACAATTATATATATAAGCTAAAAGAATTTAAGTATTTTCTTTATACTACCCTTCTACAACAAATCGATAGTTGTGAAGTAATCTGAACCGATAATAATAACATAACGACCCTCTTTCAAATTTTTGAAACTACGTAATGACTATAATTAGGGTTAAGGTGACATACTATGAACATTGTTTTCATTTTCGAAAATGTTAAACAGAATTTCATCTATAAACCGTTATAACTTACGGGCACGGGGGTGATCAGCCCGTTGTACCCTGTATTGATCAATACTACATGCAAGAACGAGGGTATCGTTCACTCTATCCACCTTAGGTGCATAAAAAGTTTTCCCCGTGTAAGGGATGTTCATACTTGTCTGGGTTCCAAACCAAATCAATTCAGTTGGATAATAACAAGGTTTTATCTGTTCAACAATAATCTATAATTCAACATATATATATACAGGTAATTGACAGAGGTGTATCAACATGTGATTAAATACAATGATTATCCAAGTGAGGACACTTATATAACCATTTATAGAAATTAACGAACAGAATATATATCTGAATTACCATATACTAACATATTGATAATTAATGAGCGTATATAATATAGGGTTAATAATCTGTACAGTAATAATATAATTCAGAAACATTCTTACCCATGTTCATTACATAAAGAAAATGCAAAAGTAAGATACTTGCCTAATACGCTGCTTACAGTTCGCAACCCAATTTTATCTTTTGTATAATAACCTATCAGTAATAAGATCATTTTATTAATTAGAATAACATATCTCAACACATAACACTGCTTATTGCAGTTAGCACATAACCTAATCACATTATCACATATGTTTAACAACCATTGAATCACAAATAAACACATATCTAATTAAATTATCTAAGTTTAGATCAATTTCTAAAACATGCCGGTCTACCGACGACTTTTTCGGGTAATTATCGAGTTTAAGACTCTATTCTGTAACTCAATATCCGTAAGTATCAGTCATATTATTTTTAAATGACTTATAAGAATTTTAAAAAATTTATTATAATTTATCATGAATTTTCAAACACCGAAATCATTATTAAATGATTTAAATATTAAACAATTCTATTATCATTAATATTTAATTAATATTAAACTATTAATGAAATCATTGCCAAAATATTAAAGTTATTTATAATAACTTAAAATATTTTTAAAGTATTAATATTACCCTTAAATAATTTTTAAAATAATTAAAATCATTTTTAAATAATTACCATTAATATTTAAATATCAATGTACTATTTATTAAAATATTAAAAGTCATTAATTATAACTTAAAATATTTTTAATTCATTTATATCCTTTTTAAAAGATTTTTAAATTAATTAAAATCATTTTTAAACTATTTATTTAATATAATTATTAAATAAATTTAATATCATTTAATATTAAATTAATATCATTAATATTAAATTATTAATGAAATTATTCTTTAGTTATTAAAAGTTATATTTTATAACTTAAAATATTTTTAAACACTTTATTTTTATTTAAAATAATTTTTAATATAATAAAATCATTTTTAATTAATTTATTTAATTCATTTAGTAAATAACTTAATTATCATTAATATTAATTTATTAATAAATTTTTTCACAAAATATTAAAAGTCATTAAAAATAACTTAAAATATTTTCTTATATCATAATATAATTTTAAATAATTTTTAAAGTATTAAAATCATTTTTAAATAATTAATTTAATATTATAATTAAATAAAATAACTTTAATATTCCAAAAATATTAAATATTTATGAAATATATTCAAAATAATTAAAAACAAATTTTCAGAATTTAAAATAATTTTTAATAATTTATTTTGTATTTTTAATAATTAAAAACTAATTTTCTATAATTATTTAATAAAAATATAATTTTTATATAGAAACTGTCGCTAAAGACCACCTATAGCGACAAAACCGTCGTTGTAGGTGTTCTTCGCGTTCTTCATGCAAACCCAGAAAATCATACAGTTTCGAAGGGCTTAGTTTGACCAAGATTAAAACAGTGTGTATTGTGTTTCTGGGCATGTTGTTGATCAGATCGTGTAGTGCTGATGCAAGACTACAGTCCAGTAACAAACATGATCATTTATCACATAACCAATGAGATCTAAGCCTTCAAAGGGACTGTCAGACCTGTTCTTTATTTTCTGGGTTACACAGAAATGAAGAACAGTTCGACCTGTCCACTTTGGGCTTCCACAACTTGTAATTCTGTTGATATTTTTGTGATATAATGCTTCCAGGTTGTAGACCACATACAAGTGTACATATCTATTTCATAACATCAACATAACAACAATAAATTAAGCAGATACAAGCCGGTCAACCACTGTGAGAAATAAGCTCCTATCAGTTTCTGGAAATTCACAGAAACAGTAAGTATGACCGGATGGTCTACTTTAACCATCCACTACCTTCGATTCGTTTACTTTTAAGGAAATTTTAAGGCATAAACTTGTAGTACTTATACTAAACTATAACTTAGATACAAGAATAACATCAAAACATCAACACATTGACAGATCTAGTGGCTTTAATAAAACTGTCAGACACTGAAAACCCATTTCTGGGTTACCCAGAAATGGTCCGGTCATGGTCGGTCAACGACCTTTGACCAAGAATAACTTGCAATCTGTTAAAGCTATGACTTTGATTCAACTTCCATAGTAAAGATCTTATATCATACTACAATATCCAACACTTAAAACACAAAAACACATAACAGAGAACGATCTACAAGGCCTGACATTTGGTTGTCAGAGACCAAAAACGAAATTTCCAAATTTTGTAAATCTTCACATCCGAGCCTCTAGATGTTATGGATCTAACATCTAGCAACCCAGATCATCCTTAGACACTATAAACAACATATTTAACACACAAAAAAAATAACATCTAACAACATATCAATGGTCAGATTTTCTAGGTTTAGTTTATACCTTCTATGATCAATTCTTGTTTCTGGCTTCTGAGTTTGATGTGGTTGATCGTGGGGCTATAAATGTGACTGAAATACTTCTATATTTCGTTGGTTTTTAGTGAGAGAAGCTCTATTATAATTGTTTGTGCAAAATAATCTAACCAATGCTACATTCTCTCTCCCAATCTATTTATATAACTTAGATGCATTGAATTGGATGGTGTGTTGGCTGATTTGCAAGGATTTTGGCACATGGGGTTGGTAGAGTTGGTGAACAACTCCAACACTTGTCAAGCTTTGCAATTTACATAACTAAAGAAATGCCAAAAAGGCTAAATTGGACAATTAAATTGTGATTTTAAGGGCATTCTTGTCATATGGTAAACCCTTAGGGTTTGACCCTAAGATTTAACACAATGAAATTGAAGGATTTCTAATTAGAGTTTGCACAAAATAAAAATTTTAGTTTCTAAAAATTTTCAAATTAGAGTTTCTAAAAATTGTAGTTAGGGTTTTTCTTAATTACTAATTAGGGTTTAATATCTCTAACTATAATTAACTTTGCTAAATTAGCAATTAGGATTTACAATTAGTAATTAGGTTTTAAAATTACTAATTAGGGTTACTAAATATAAAAATTAAGATTTCTAGTTTAGTAATTAGGGTTTTCATGATTAACAATTATAATTCTAATACCTGTAAATTAGTCACCTTATCACAATTACAAACAATCTCGAACTCTAACTTGAGTTTCAAATTAGGGTTTCCATTTAGCAATTAGCTAATTATTATTTATGGTTTCTAATTTTTTTTAAACTAGGGTTTTAAATTACTAATTTGGGTTTTCCATAATTAACGTTAAAACTTATAATACATATCATATACCACACAACATAGTTACAACGCAGTCTCGAATTTTTCATTTGAATTTCACAATAGGGTGAAACAAATTAATGCTAGGGTTTGGTCATGATACAACATAATTGAACAACCATTAACAGTCCACACATATACAGTACATACTTATAGCACTGAAAAATCAAAATATAATTAATATTATATTCTTATTCTTATTCCATGATAAAAATCTAAAATTAGGGTTTTGGATTCCATATCTAATTTATTTTTCCATATTTAACCTTAATAATTAAGGTAAAATAATTAACTTAATAATCTATACAAAAATTCATATAATAAAATAATTATTATAATTATTCTAAGAAAATCATTTCATATATTATTTAAATAATATATAACTATATTTTCATGGAAAATAATTAATAAAAACCTTTCTACCATAAAATTAATTATTATAAGAATATACTTTATAATAATCAATAATTCTAAAATAAAATTATTTGTAAATATTCATGTAATAAATATATTTTTATTTATCACATAAATACATATACACAATATCTTGTACAAATCCTCATCCTTAAAATAAAAAAAAAATTATACGCAAAATTTCTGATTTAATTATATAGAAAATATCGGGTTGTTACATTTTCTTCTATACATTCATTTACATAATGATAAACATTAAAGCTCATATCAACCTAACAAGTTTGATCTACCACTAAGTCCTTGTACATGTGTTCCTTGAAGCACTTTACATCTAAGCATGGATATTTACTTTCAACATCAAATTTAGATATGTAATTTTGTAACAGTTTGTACTGTCAAGGCTGCCTAACCCTCGTTGAGATGTCTTTCAACAACTAGAATCATCTGACCATATCCAATGCTTCATTGGAGTTATCGCTGATGGCTGCTAATGTCAGGGTTGGCTGACCCTCGCTGAAATGGCTTTCAATAGCTAACATCATCGGACCATCTCCGATACTTCGTTGGAGTTATTTCCAATGGCTGGTGATGTCAAGACTGCCTGACCCTCATTGAAATAGCTTTCAATGGCTAACATCATCGGACCATCTCCAATGCTTCGCTACAGTTACTGCCAACGGCTGGTGATGTCAGGGTTGGCTGACCTTCGTTGAAATAGCTTTCAATGACTAACATCATTGGACCATCTCCGATGCTTCGCTAGAGTTACTGCCAATGGCTGGTGATGTCAGGGCTGCCTGACCCTCGTTGAAATAGCTTTCAACGGCTAGGGATGTATGAAACCTCCGTTGGGCTTGAATTTTTGACGAGATATATGCTTTTGATTGCAATTAAAACCCCAGTGATGGCATCAAACCTTTGTGAGGTATTGCCAAGGGTAGCTTTCAACAGCTTTGATCATCAGCTTTATTGGTCTCTGAAAATCAGGATTTCAGGCTTTTTTGCTTAATCACGTAGCATCTTTTTTCATGATTTGACTTTTCAGCTTGGGGGACCTCCTTTGTAACTCAAATTTGAACGAGCTGGAGGGGGTGGGGACCACCAAGGGTTGTCGCAGGTAGACCCGTGATTGCCGTAAGTACACCTGCTGCCACCCGTGGGATATATATCACTTACCTTTGAAAGTCATTTTCAACTTGTAGCCGCACAGAAAATTCGAGTTTTCATCTTCAGATCTACAAAGTTCGGGATGTTTTCTGCAAAATCCGTCACCGTGCAGTTGTTCTGCATTATCCTGGTAACGTTTACATGTTTTCTTTTCTAGTTTTGACCGTTGGAAAGTGAGATATCATACGAAATGTTTCAGAACATATAGTAGTGAATATGCATGCTCATATGACTTGATAAGAATTATTCAACACAGTAAATGTTAGTATTTTACCATGTTAAACGTATTGATGTGAAAAAATTTAACTTTTGAAACAGTTAATTTGGCATCTTTTTTCGCTATTTTTTATCCTATTTGAGGACAAATGAGCAAAGGTTTTGAAGCAAAGTAATCCTGATAATTAGGCTACCTTTATAGATTATGACTTTGATATGTTTCATGCATATAGGATGTTTATGACTTTGAGTTGGTGTGCTACTGAATGGCCACCTAGTCATGCCTACGCGCATGTGGATAGTCATTTTTACAAAGGAGACTCTGGCAAAAAAAATTTCATGAGTCTAAGCATTGAATGATCATGCATTTTTCACTCTACTGTAGACGTATGTTAAAGTAATACATGCATGCATATAGCTATGAACTGCATTTAATGAGCTCCAGGTTAGAATTTATCACACCCTTTTTGAGGTGATTTAGAGACTTTTGTCCAGATATATGGATCTAGACCAGCCGAGTAGCTCCCGTAAGACAACAAATAACTAATACTAATAACTAATACTCCCCCAAACTTAACACTTACAATGTCCTCATTGTAAAAATATAACGATAATTTAAATAATTTAATTCTCGATTTCGGTCGTTAACAATACATTTAACCTCTAATTTTACATCATTAAACGATAATACAACCATTGAAATTTGCAAAATAATTAAAATTTTCTATTACAAACTATTCTCGTTCCCAAAACTTTCTACCTCTACATCTAAATATCTCAGAATTATTTTAATACTACAAGAGTTTACATCACAAACGATATTACAATTCAACATTAATACATTATTCGAAACCTTAAACATGGTTCAAATAATAATAACTCAGCTAAAGTGTATAAATCTTCAAGTATAACATCTGATTCATGTCTTTCAAGTAGCACATAACTTTACCTTGAATCTTTAACCTGCAAAAGTGGTTATTTGCAAGGTTGAGCTCGACAGCCTAGCAAAATCTAGCATTTTTCATGTATCACATAGCACATAATAACATACTCAACATATATCTCATAAATATTAGACTAACATAACATACATGTTGCAGTTCATATAACAAGTATAAAGATTGAGTTCCTTACTCAATCAACATTCATTATTCAATCAACGTAGTCATAAATTGACTTTAACGTTTCATACTTTCAATAAATATAGAACACACCATGCTCTTTGCAACAAAGAGTTAAAACAGTTCATCATCAAGTTCACATGGGAAATAGGAATTGAAAGACTTGCCTTGATCGTTGTTTACCAATAACAGTTTAACAGCTAACAACTATCTGCACTTCACGTGCCCTACCCAATTATATAATCATACACATAAACTATTAATCATATAGCAACGCATACTAGTTGTAATGTAAACTTTACTCTATATCTAATAACCATTCCTATTATCAATACACAATGTTCAATTTGATTGTGTTAACTTTCAACTTATATCTCACTATATTTCTTCTTAGGTTACACCCGAAGTTCATTTAAGTGATTAAGTCTTGCTAGGAATCATTATTGGTTTTATATTAATCCCATTTCATATCTTAAAATATTCATTTCATTTGACTTAAAACACTTTTTACGTTCATTAACACTTGTCACGGCGTTTCGACGTTCATTCGTCACACGTCCGATTTGTCTCTCTTGTGTATGCTTAGTATGCTTATACAACTTATCTAATACATCATTTATTAATTTTAAGCATCATTATATTTACTAACATTCATGTTTTATAACTAAGAACAACATCTTTTATCGACAGAAGCACTACACTTGCATACGTGCATGCCCAACGCCTTCCGATTGTCCCCGAAAACACAATTATCCTAACGATAGCCATTTTAACCCCTAATAACTACATCAAATTGAAAAACTTAAAGAACAAAAGTTATAGGACTACTCGTCCTCATTCCGGATCATCTTGAATCGTATCAATCGAAGTTCGTATGAAAACGTTATGCCCATTTTAGTAAACTATGTCCGGTCAAATTTTCTCAACATTTGTAAGTCTGACTACCGCCCCCCCCCGGCCGGGGCGGGGGTTTTGCACTATAATAGTCCGCTGGGGTGGAGGCACCTTCTGCAGTTCGCGAACGAACTCTGCAGAAAGCCAAATTAGGCCCAAAAACTCATTTCTAACAACCATGCCAACTTACCCAAGTTGTAATATGTTTATAGAAACATAAACTAATGTTTCTAACACGTTTCTAACTGTGACGCCCCCAAATTTGGGTCCCTTCAAACCTCGGATCCGGTCCGCCACGATACTGCTATTGTCAAACTATTTATATCTTTTATTCATAACTTAATGAATATAACTTTACTTATTACAATTTAGAATATAAATTCTTTCCATTTCCAGGATCTATGTAATGACCCTAAACTTTTATAAGTTTTAAATCTTGATCATTTACCATTCCTGTATTACATCATATTCGATGTTATAAAAATATGCAGAATAATTTAAACTTTTTCAATCTCCCTTAAAAATAAATCTTTTATTGATATCTTAACTTGAATCAATTACATATCCTTGAATCAAATAATATTATGATTCATTCTATTCAAATTACTGTATAAATCTTTACATCTCGATTTGAACTCCTTTACGTATCATATAGTACAACTTAACATGTATTACACATCATAAATTACTATCATGTACATTTTCTAGAACCTAAACATGGTTCAAGAGTATATATTTAAATAAATAAATCAATCTTCTTTCGATGCTATTGAACTTTATCTATCAAGTAGCACGTAATCTTTACCGTGAATCCTTAACCTACAAAAGTGGTTATTTGCAAGGGTGAGCTTGACAGCCCAATAATTCTAACAGTTTTCATGCAGCACATAACATATACTAACATACTCAGTTCATGCATTCATAATCAATTAATATTTACTACGCATGTTACTTCTCACATAGTAGGTATAGAGATTTACTTTACAAGCATATCATCAAAGATCAACTTTCAACATTCATACATATCTCATATGCATTTCATATATATACATCAACATTTGCATAGCATAATATAGCTCAACTAACACTTATCGAATTCATATATCAAATAGGAATTGAAAGACTTGCCTGATTCGTAGTTTATCAATTACGACTTAACTGCTTAAAGCTTATCTGCACTGTGTGTATTCCTCTTGAAGCTTAATTGAATTCCCTCAACACACTGATTATGCTCAGTAGCTCTTACTCTCAAACCATACATATCAGATAATTTTCACGCAACGGAAAAATGAGAAGCAAAGGGTGCTTTATATAGAGAATTGATTGACCAGTTTCTAGCTTTGTTCCAAGGTTTGATTCAATGGAAATTTGGAGAAAACAATGTGTATAAGGGAGTTGGCCAACCACCATTTCATAGCCATCATCATAGCAACACTGCTAGGAAGTTGAGTTTACACAATAGAAGGGGATAGGCCAATGGCCTATGCACGTGTAGGAGAGAAATGAGACTCTCTAATTTAGACAAAAGCTTATAACTCAGCAACTGAAGTTTAGTTTATTTCCTTTAATTCTCAAAATGAAATTTTAATGTGTTAATACTACTACACCAAGTAAAGATAGGGATTATTTATGTACTCACATCATATAGTCCATGTACATTAGTCCACCTAATATTTTAATATTTATAACATGTGTGGACTTAATTTAATTGCTCACTAATAACTTAATATCTCCTTTTACTATTTACATACACATTAGTATTGAAATAAATATTTTTAATAACACATATTCATTTACTCCCATCTTTTGGAGTGCATATATAATTGTCTCATCACATAGGATGAGATAACAAAATTTATTTAAATCAACTTTATGATTTAATTACTTTCATCATATGATTTTTGTATATCATTAATCCCAATTAAATGTCACACTTCATGTAGTCTTAAGCCATATGTATTATATATTACTATTACCCACATTTACCATATTACACATAGTAACATGAAATACTATTTAATGATAATGTCCACACTAATATCTTAATTGGGCTAAATATCATTCAGTTGGGTACTTTCAACCCATTATCACATTTTAATATAAAGTTTGTGTGACACACTTTACCTCAATGCTAGCTTACCTTACACTTGTAATATGTATAACTTTTACATTTAAAATAATTAATATCTACTCTATTAATTATTTAAATTATACACTATTCGTATAATTATTTGATGGTCCCAAGACAACTTCTTCCATCTCTAACCAATAATTATTTAAATATATATTGGTTTTCTTCTATTATTCATCACCCATTTTCCATTATCATCTTTAAAGTATTAAATCCTTTCATATATTATCATATTATGTAATATATGAAAATAGCAAATTTAATTAACATAATCATTTCATTTTCTTCATGTAACGTACATTAATTCACCATTTTACTTAAGTGAATTACTCGTTTCATTCAATTTACTACCACACAAGGCTTTAGCATTATATTATAATATTAAATAATATAACTTAATTAACCAATATTAATTTTCATAATTAAATTCTCATTCAATTCATAATTCGTTATCTCAATCCATTTAGGGACAATTGGAACACCAATTATGATCCTTATTATAACATATTAGTTAATAATACACAATTCCTAAAGTTCAGATTACAAACTCATCATGAACTATCTACAGGCCGGCGCGGCCGCTCTGGTCTTAGGCTTGAGAGTGGCGCAACCGCGCCACCTCAAGTTAGGACGCAGACATGTTATGCTTCAACAGAACAGAACTTAACTCACAAATCCTTTAACATGCTCCATACACGCTATCTCATTATACTAACCAAAATAAATCTCCAATGACTACATTCTTCAATAATTTAGAGATTAAACTTCAAGTTCAACTCTTCTTTCTTTAATCTATACATTTAACCATATCCCAATATTAGTCCATAAATCTCTAAAAATATTTATCTAAAGATATATCGATTTTCCTCTCTCGTCAACAACGTACATATGTACAAGTCCAAACATAGCACACATCAAGTCTTTAATGGTATTTAATATAGTACACTAAGTGGTTTCCCATAAACAACCAACAAATTAGTTTCCGTCTCGTCTACACTATTTTCACAGTGAGTTAAATCGGTTACTAATTCGTATATATCTCCGCTCTCTAAAGGAATCATTTAGCCCAGCTTCTATACATCCACCATTAAAGGGTACAGTTACACTAAACTTGATACTTACTCGTACAAATACTCACGAAATTGGCGATTATCAAAGATATTTAATGTCACCAACTTACTATTATAAAATAATTTCACATAAATTAATTAACATCAATAGATAAATTTTATCCATCTTCATATTAATTCATCTCTACAATTTATAACAAATATATAATAACGATATATATTTATTAAACACAATATCACTTATTACATAGCTCATATAATCCTATGTAACACAATTCTACACACCTCGTATCATATAAATATTCTTATTTGAACCCATCTCATGCTTTAAGAATTTTATCTGCTAAATTCTTATTTTAATAATTTCTAAAAATTCGGGTTCTTACACTAACCACATAAACAACATAAACATCAAAATTACAACCTTTAATTTCATTATTTCTATTATTTCTTTTTCTTTTGACATTCATAGCGAAATTTCTCACTGTGATTTTGTTTTACAACCAAAACAGTTAGTTTCAATTACTTTGTTTTCGTTTCTTCATGTACTTTCACAATCAATAACCAATTTATACATTATACTATGAATTAAACATCAATTTTAACTTTAAAATAAGTCATATTCATATATATATATATTTCACTGTTAAATAACTTTCTCCATATATATCATATTTACATAAAGTAAACTACTCTAAACCATATACTAACATATAAAACAGTTTATCAACAATTATTATATATACAAATTATATAATCACAAGTAACTACCCATATAACTTTTACAGAGAACTTTTCATACAATAGAAAACTATAACTTTAGAAGAAAACTAGAAATAAGAAAAGTAGGGTTATACCTTTGCTAGAAGATGATTGCAACTACTACTTCTTCTAAATTCTCAACTCACATAAGATTTTCTCTTCTTCCTTCTCTCTTTTCTTTCTTTTTTTCTTCTCTCTTTTCTCTTCTTCTCTATTCTTTCTCTCTTTTCTAACTTATGTAACTTAGAAAATATAACGTATAATATAATATGTAATATATATATATATATATATATATATATATATATATATATATATATATATATATATATATGATGTCAGTTATAGTTTTTAAAAATCAAAAGCCTTAATGCTTTGTTTGGTAAAACCAATTAAAATAATGACTTTATCATTCCTTAAGCCTTGTTTGGCAAAACAAGATTAAAATAAGAATTTCAAAAGCTCTAAGGCTTTGTTTGGTAAAACCAAATTAAAACTCTTTTAATTTATTTTCATAAGTCATTTATAATATAGTTTATTGTCACACTTTATTTAAATAAATTTCCATATTCAAATTAAATTAAATCTAATAACAATTTATTAAATCAATTTACCACATAAACCAATACAATAAAATTATAATTTTCATTATAATTATAATTTTATTTTATAAATTAACACATCACTTTAATTATAAAATCAAATTAAAATAACATTATAATAATTCATTTAATCATAATATAGTTTCAACTTAATTTAAATTACTCAATATTTATAGGGTTAATTTCCCTTGCCACTAAATTCCTTATCGTGACTAATTTCTTTTATTTCTTTTAATAATTTAATCAACTATTAAATCTCATAAATATTTAATTCCTTCACACCAAAATACATAATTCAAAATATATACACCTCATAATAAGAATTTTAAATTATTAAATTCTTATTTAATAATTTATGAAAATTCGGGTTGTCATAGGAGAAAGGACTGAAAACTCCCCCACATCAAAATCAAAAGGAGGGTACTGTGGCATTGGCTTTGGAACTGGAAATTGAAACTAGTCCGCAACAACTGGATTCAATCTTTGCAATGCCTCATTCAATGAAGCAAGGGAATTATTCATCGTGTTGAACATGTGATCCTGCCTTGCTGCCAGTCTCTTCATCTTTCTATCTGCTTCTTTATCTCTCTCATCAAGATGGCTCTGAAGACTGCGGAACTGGGTACTAAACATATACTTGGTAGACCTACTACCCCCCACAGCTTCCTCCTCACCAGTCACCTCATCAGCTCTGAACTCGTCATCATCTGAGGTATCCTCTGCCTCCTCCTCCTCAGGAGCATCAGGAAATACGAAACCTAAACCTTGAGGATGCGACTCCTCTCCAGCCCAAACTGAGTATCGAGTAATCTTCCTGGAATCGAGAAGTTGGAGAGGCTGCTTCACGTGCTCATCACCTAACCATTGAACCCCGGACTGCCTACACAACCCACAGATGAGTGAAGGGTATGGAAATCCTCCTGAAAAGGGACCGCGCAAGCATCGTCGGATGGAAAAGCTGAATATGGCACCGATGTCTATGTTAAAATCTTTTACTATTGCATAGTGGAGTAGCACATTTTACTTGGTAACTTCGTTGATATGCGTCAAAGGAAATAGCTTCGCACACTGAAATGCATACCATATCTTTCCATATAAGCTCAGATCCTTTCTCATGAAAAGGGTGCCACCCTTCTTCCCCTTCGCCCAAATAGTGCCAGGTTTTGATATCTCTATGAGGATCTGGTCATAATTTGGATTACTATCATGTAACTGGACATATTGACATACTGTTGGGGGCTCGCACGCTATAATACTCATTTATTGCCTCAGGACTGAAAGACACTTATTTTCCCCCACAACACTATGAATGGCGCTTTATCTTTCGCATTGGCACAGAACACTTTTACTACACTAACCACTGCAGGGTCTGGCTCGTCAGTGAATACCTCACAACCCTGTTCATGAATTTGTCTCTACATATATCCATCAAAAACATCCGGCCTCAAACCCCACTCAGGTGTTAGTGCCTTGGGCGTGAAATAGTCATATTTATTAACTACACTAGCACTCACGAACTTTATCTTGTCGAAGCTTTAAGTCGGTGGCAATGATCCTTCGCCCCTTTAGCGCTTAGAAGGAGTTTTAAGAGCCATTTCTCATAATTTCTGTCAACCAAATCCCCCAAATAGTTCTTGGGTAATTTCACAAGCACGTGGCATGCACACCACTCACAATACCCCAAACTATGAAGACTGTAATCCAAGTATGAAGAAAACTGAGAATATTAGCTTACTACACTGATTTTTCTCTGTTGATGATGATGATGCAGTGGTTAATAGATCAAATTCAAAGTTTCCCCCTTCTTCCCTTTTTGTAAATTCGAACCCTTAGAAAACCCTAGGTTTTGGTATTTGTAAATGAGAGGAATTGATGATTATGTGATGTAATTGATGAATTTAGGCTTTAGATATATATAGAATGGTAGTGGTGCTCGAATTAGATGGAGACTAAGGGAGTATGGGAGTAATTCGTGGGTTTGGGGGAGTTGTGGTTCGGTTATAAGGAATAAAAGTGGAGAAGACCACGTTCTGCAGAAACCTTTTAAGTTCTGGAATCCCATACCCCTGCCGGGGCGAGGGGTAATTGGCCTACAAAGCCCGTCGGGGCTGGTGTGTTAGGCTGGGAAAAGGCCTGCCGAGGCGGGGATCTCTCTTCTACAGGACTTCAATTTTTTCATCAAATTTTGACCCGCACGCGTAGCAAACTTCATCATTAGTACCTGAAACCAATAAAACCCAATATATAAGATAATTTCATGGAGTTTGAGTAAGCATGTTGAAAAATACTAAAAATTAACTAACTAACTGTTGACATCGGGATTTTTATTTTTCCCTTTTCTGTTCTTGTTCTTTTGTGTTATCATGTTAGGTGAGATTTGTTTGAAACAACAAGTGAAAAAGGTACGACATGTATATGTCGATGATTGGACTATAAGAGTCGCCAGTTGGTTTTTTAACTGGTTGTACCAACACAACCAAGAAAAGATTTGCACATTGACCCAGTGATGTGATACTACTTAACGGGTCTGTGAAACCGAGATTCATTAGGGTCCGGGGACTTGCTTATGCGGAGGAAAGGTGTTAGGCACCCCCCGACATCCGTGGTACCACGGTGACCGCCACTTTTTAAGAAACTGTTATATGAATGTGTGTGTGTGTGGGTCAATGTGCAATTATTTGGAAGTAGTGCTATGCCTCATTCACACCTATATACACAGGGTTTGAATTTGTGTAAAATTCAGTTTTAACAAGATATAGCAGTGATGCTTTGTAAAAAGAGATTTTTCAAACCCTTGTGCTCAATAGTAATTGAGGTCTTTGATACTTCTATTTTATTATTAGGTGTTCGGCTTGATTGCTTTTATTTTTGAGATGCGAAGCATCTTCGAGAAAAATGATGTACAAAGTGATGCCGAACTCCTCGTGGGCATGAAAACCATATGAGAAAATCTGAACACCGTAAATAAATTTACAAGCTACTTACAGCTAAAAATGTCCATTACGGGAACCGAATCTAGATTCAGTAGACTGAATCTGTGATCACATGATTCCTAGGCTCACATGATGTCGCGATTGATATGAACGCAGTAAGCAGTTATATATATATATATATATATATATATATATATATATATATATATATATATATATATATAGACATGATCAACCACCACGAAGCACCTCCATGGGGATCAGAAATGTAAATAAAGTGGTAAAAGCGATCAACCGCCACGGAGGAAACTCCAGGCGGGATAAAATGTACAGAAAGCTGTAAAAACAGTCAACCATCACGGAGTAAACTCCAGGCGGGACGAAATGTAAAGAAAATAGTAAAAACGGTCAACCGCCACGAAGTAAACTCTAGGTGGGACGAAATGTAAATATATATATATATATATATATATATATATATATATATATATATATATATATATATATACAAAAGAAATAAAAGCCACAGACCGAAGTTCGGGCAAACACACGCAACACGACTCTCAACGTGAAGAACGGTGTGTGCAAAGATGAAAAGAAAGGCTTTAAAGTGTGTAAGAAAGCTTACAGTGGACTGTCAAAGAAAACTTTTATAGCTTTAAGTGGATGAACACTCGGCTCCCGCCGGTAGAAAAGTAGCTATATATGAGCTTACAAGTGTTTAAAATGAGAAAACACTCAGCTTATAGTGTGTACAGAGCAAATTGGACAGGGCTTTCTCGCCTTTTTCTCTTACAAATATGGCCACCCCAAGCCCTCTATTTATAGAGGGGGGTGCCGCAGGTGTACCTGCGGACCTGCGGTAGCAATAGGTGTACCTGCGGCTATCCGGGGTGCCCCGGGCAGTGTGGGTCCTGCTGTGTCGAAGTACGTACACTCGGACAACGCACTATTCATTCGGTCGTTCATAACTTTCAATTCGGGAGTCCGATGGAAGCGTGCCATACCATTCCGAAAAGCTCTTTCTGAGAGCTACACAATGACATAGGATTTGCCCTTTTTTAATTATGGGAAGATGTGTCTGTAACCTAAATAGCATTTTTGGGTTTCTGTCAGGCAATCCGATGAGCCGTTTTGCGTAGTTTGTGCTCGAAAGTTAAGATATGGTTCTTGTGGGACTTCTAATGAATCATTTTGAGTTGAAATGAGTTGATTTGATTTTAGTTGAAGTTGAATTGGCGAAATGACCATTTTGTTTTGCGTAGTTGTAGCAGTCTTTTCTCAGGGTTATCTCAGAGGTTGACTTGATGTTGACTTTGATTGTCCTCAGGGTTATCTCTGAGGTTGTCTTGACCTCCTGGGGTTATCTCCAAGCTTTAAACTTAATCCCCTGGGGCTATCTCTGAGGTTGGAACTGATTTTCCCGGGGTTATCTCTGGGGTTGAAAATTGATTTTCTGGGGTTATCTCCGGGGTTGGAAGATGGATCTCTCGGGGCTATCTTTGGGGTTGGAATTGATGTTTTGGTCCTCCAGGGTTATCTCTGGAGTGTGAAACAGACGCTTTTGCCCTTTTGCAAAGTTAGTAACAGGAAAAGAAAATTTCGAGTGTCTAAAGATGCCCCTCTTTATCATGTTCATGCAATGAAATGGAATTGACATGATAAAGATTAGTAGACACTTGAAATATGACAAGGTATTTTTAATGATACAAATCGCAATGTAATGAATGTCATGATTAATGTTAAAATGTTTTCGCAAATCGCAGTTCGTAAATCGCACATCGCAAATCGTACATCGTATTTCGCATATCGCATATCGTAAATCACAAATCACAAATCGCAAATTGCACATCGCACATCGCACATCGCACATCGCACATCGCACATCGCACATCGCATATCGCATATCGCATATCGCATATCGTATATCGTAATGTAATGAATGTTATGATGAATGTTTAAAATAATTTTTTTAAATCGCTTTACCTTTACCGATCATTACTGATGCCCATGCTAGTGTTGACTCTAACGATTTGGCTTTTTGTCGGTGTCGCTGACGCTTGTTTGATGAAGATAAGTTGAGATGTTTTCCACATCTCTGATGGAGATAACGTTCTGAGATCATTAGACCTTCCCGATGTATACGCTGGTAGTTTGCAACAGTGCCTACCATGCTGATCGCCAAACTATTTTGGTTCCCACTCGACCGGTGGTATACGAAGCTTTCATCGCTGAACTGTTTTGATGTTGCACTGAAAAGATGCCAATGGTTTAGAATACCGGATCTTTCGACATCTTTGCTAAAGTAATATTCCAAGGTTTGCTTCGCCAGACTCTGCCTGATGTTACGTTGGTGATTGGGAGTTTCCTTTCACTGTTGGGTGCTTGCTTCCCATTTCCTTGAGCGTTTGATTTGTAACCCGGCTGAACTGATGACTTGAATGCCGCTGACATCCCTGGAGGGTGTAACTCGTTCTTTCGCTGCCCAGATTCGCACTTCGGTGTAGAGGCCACAACTTGTGAGGACTTGACGCAGGTTGATGGTGTAGATTTCCTTCATTAGACCTTTTGGCTTTGGCCTTCTGCTCCTGGGTTAAATTTTTTTTTGAGAATTTTCCCCTTCTTTCGTAAGGGCACACTTATGTTGCCATGATTTCTTTCAGGAGTTCTCCCCCTTCTTTTGATGAGAGGCTTATCCAACCTTAAACTCCTTCCATTCCTTGGAATCGTAAAATGCCCCAGTCCTTTCGCAAGTTGTTGTCAGGGATTAATTTGAGAAACTCTCTTTGTTGACCAAGTCGCGATTGAATAATATCTGAATCACTATTGAGATGATGATAGACCATGCTGATGGTGCTGACTGGTACATTTTCCACTTTAGGATGGTTACCCCAGTGTTGAGTTGCCACTGCTTTCGAGATTGCCCCAATTTTGTTGTAAGGGACCCAATATCCGGTTGTCGCCAATTTTGAAATTACCCCAGCCTTGCTTGTTGTCTGGGATAGTTGCTTTGACAGATGGGCTGATAAGATGTCGAGATAGCGAGAGGCTTTTACCTCTGTACCATATGATGAACGGCCAGTGGATGTGGGCTTTGATGTTGACAACTTTTTCTGGAAGAGATGTCACTCTAGTTGAGAGAGATGATGCTCTAACTCATAAAGATATCACTGTTGTTGAGCAGGATGATGCCAGATCATCTAGAGATGCAGTGATTGTTGAGTGGGATAGCGTTATATCTGCCCGAGATATCGCATGTAGTTGGCGATGGATCTGTTGGCTCATGTAGAGACCCTTAGGCAGGAGATCACAGTGTTACCTCCTTCTTCTGAGACAGAATCCATGTTGTACTTGATAGCCCACATATACACTGATTTGTAGATGGGCTTTGTATTTTCTTGCACAAACTAGCTTAGCCATTTTATCATGTACATTATACATTGTATATATCAAACAACATTATATATGGTAGGGAAACATGTTTTGATCACTTCCCTTTTAGTTGTGCCTTGTTACTTGCTTGATATTTGTCTGTGTCTCCAGGACTTTGTGATCTGGATGTATTATGAACTCCTCCTTGATGGATGGACAGTGAGATGTCTTAGGATTTTCAGAATGGATCGTCGATCTGTGTATATTCCCTACTATCTTTGGTGTCTTGGGACTGGTTTTTGTATGTGGTTATGGATAGGAATATGTTTGTTTTTGTTTTTTATTTGGTGAGACCGGACCATGAAGATGGCTGCCTATGTATTCCCGTGTATTGAGGAGATCAGGTCGACGTAGTTCACCCCATGTATAGGGCGGATTGCAGATGAAAAGTTTAATCCCAATGTACAGGATAAATTGAAGGTGTGAAAGGTTTAATCCCTGGTGGGATAATTAGAAAGTATGAAAGGTTTTGAAAACCTGCGGGGAATGAAGGATTTGGTGATCCGAAACCAAGCTGCTGGATAGAAAAGTATTTTTCCCTAATGGGGTAGATGAGTGTGAAAAGAAGTTGTATGTAATGAAGGGTTAAAGAACCGGAATGACTGGTGATCTGATGATCCAAAACCAGGATGTTCACTTGATGGTAACCTCAGACATAGTACCGTTTCACGGTGTTCGAATTGATAAGTTGCGAAAATTCTTCGCCGTTCATTTCCTGTAATCTGAGAGTGCCTCCTGTCAATACCTCCATGAT
The DNA here is from genome assembly GCA_016801055.1 of Panax notoginseng. Classification (NCBI taxonomy): domain Eukaryota; kingdom Viridiplantae; phylum Streptophyta; class Magnoliopsida; order Apiales; family Araliaceae; genus Panax; species Panax notoginseng. Next base: position 94,274,206 of record CM029013.1, on the reverse strand, counting down.
AATAAACGGGCCTTCCTAGTTTGGAGCGAATTTTCCTTTAGACTGGGCTTGGTTGTCAACGATCTTCTTCAAAACCAAGTTGTGTTGTTTGAACTGAGTCGAACTTTTCTGTTGTAGGATCTTCTTCACAAGTAGAAGGCCGCTCATGTATGGGCCACATACTCCCCCATGGATTTCATCCATGAGCCTCTGAGCTTGGTCCTCGTCTAGACATCTGAGGAGACCTCGTTCTACATCTCTTTTGTTGAGTGCATCTCCGCTCAGGTAGAATTTCATAACAAGTCGATCGATCCACCTTCTTTTAGTCGGGCTCGCCTCAGCGGGTGTAAATCCATCTCGTAAGTACTCCTTGATGTGCCGATACCAAGGATGCTGGATGGGAGGTAGGTCATCCGATACTTCTTCAATATAATTCCTATAGGCTGGAGCCTTTTGTTGTGCAAATGTGAGGGTTGGCATGTCTTCCTTGTCATGTATATTGATCAAGGAGGCCAAGGTTGCTAACGCATCTGCAAAATCATTCCTATTTCGAGGAATGTGGAGGAAGGATATTTCTTCGAACTCCGAAGCCATCTGTAGAACCTGCCGATGGTAAGGCAGCAACTGTAGAACCTGTTGAAGAGCTTTTTTCTTTTCTTTTTTTTTCTTTTTTTTCTTTTCAATTTTTCTTTTTCTTCTTTTTTTTCTTTTTCTTTTTTCTTTTTCTTTTTTTCTTTTCTTTTTTTATGCATTAGAACGTGGAAAAGAGCCATATGTCTCACTGATAGGCAGCTCAGGCATTGATGAGGCCGAATGACAATCGTCTATAGAAAAAGGTTCCCTAAGGAGTGATGAATGCAGTTCTCACGATCCTTTTCAGCAACCATGATTTGATGGTACCCCTCAAAGCAATCCGCAAAGGAGTACATGTCGTACTGAGCAGCATTGTCAATGAGTATGCGGATGAATGACATGGGAAAGCTATCTTTGAGGAAAACTTTATTCAGATCCCTGTAGTCCACGCAAACTCGCATCTTCCCTCCCGATTTGGGCACAGGGACTATGTTGGATAGCCATTCAGGATATGTTAACACCATGATGACGCCTGCTTGAAATTTTTTCATAATTTCTTCTTTAACTTTTAAACTCCACTCAAGTTTTAATCGCTTGAGCTTCTGCTTGACTGGCTTGAATTCCTCTTTAATGGGAAGGCGATGAATGACAATGTCAGTGGATAAACCGACCATGTCTTCGTGAGACCATGCAAACACATCCTGGAATAGGGTTAATAGAGTAACTATGTCATTCCTTTGGTTTGGAGTGAGGTCCGTACCAATCTGGATTTGTTCGGGCTTTCTAAGGTTGCGAAATTGAAAGAGGTTATTTGATCAAGGTTTAGCTTGGGTTTGTCTTCGACCCATTCTTTGATCTCCGGTGGCTCCTCAATGTCCTGTTGTATTTCCATCAAGTCTGAGTCCAACTTTTCATCAAAGTTACAGTCCTTGTGGAGAATAGGCACCTCATCAGCAAGTCTAGGCACATCTAACTTTAGAGTCCTGAAACAAAAATACTTTCGCCTAATATATGAAACTGTTCAATCACACAAAGTGTTAGCATGTAATGACAAAAGTAACTGCTAATACTGTATAGAAAAAGTAAGCAGTTATTGCTATCTACAGCGCAGAATGAGTTTTTGCCCGTTTTACCCTTGTCGACTAATGCAAAAAGTGCTGCTCCAATTGTCGAGGGCAAAGTCCTGGTGGACTGTAGTGATGGAGGGGCTGTCATCATCTTCCTTTTCCCGAATGATGACCATTATGTCTGGGAAATCATTGTCTGGGGTGTATCTGTTTGTGTGTTCATCATGGACAATGATGCGTACTTTGGACATCATTCTGACGATGTCTTGTTTAATTCTTTGTTCCTCTTCTTCCAATGCGGGATCTGGAACTAGGATTTCTTTCTCCTTCACCAGTATCGGTTTAGGAAATAACATAGTCATTACATGGGTATGCACCTTTACCGGAGACCGTATAGGCTCAGGAACTGTATGTGGAGATAATCGCCGTGTGGCTGAAGCTGAAGGAATCTGTCTGTGCTTATGAGGACTCCTGCGACTGGAACAAGCAGTATCCGGACCTTGGGTTCCTTTTTGTGTGGAGGATTCAGCATGTACGGGTATCCTTGTACCCTGAGTAGATTGGTGTAGTTCTTTAAGCAGAACAACCAAATATGTGATTTGTTTACTTAATTTGTCGAATTCTTCGCGAGAAACTGGATTAAGATCAGTCTGGTCAGATGAAGACATAATTGGCTATAGGCTCGTGGCCTTTTTGGATTTTGACTGGGTTACTGGACCAATTATAACCCTACAAAAAAGACTTATATAGTTTAGTATTAATGAATGTAGCAATATTAAGTAATGTGTCCGTTTAGGAGTATCGTTCTGCGAAACGGATGTCAGTTGACAAGATAGCATGTTAGGTTTTGATATAAAGGGATGGCATGTATACATATTCCTTTATATTTTCCATTACATTGAGATTTACATGGAGATAAAATTACATGTAATTGAATTTACAAGTAATTGAAATGTGAAAGTATGAAGAGACTTTCCTCCGCGTTTGGTTTATCAGAGGCTGACCTATCTTAGGTTACTCTCGCGGTTTTTTGGCATGAAGGTTCCCAAATCATCGCAATTTACTTGACGGGAAGTTAATTCGGCCTTTCAACTGGAGCGAATTTGGGTGGTGCCTTTCCTGAGCCTTGTTGGAATTAGTCTTCCTACGAGTCCAGTAATCAAATACCGACAGGATAGCCTCCTGGTGGAGGGACCACACAACATACATTCACATACATTGCATCTCACCGTATGGAAATGATGACATGTGCGAAGCACTAATATCACAGGCATATATGGTGCGAAGCACTAAGCGCAATAAGTAAATGCATTCGTACACATTCATCCAAATGTAAATGCAACATCCACACACAAGCATATAACAGTTTTGAAAAGTTTGTAATAGCGGCTTAAGTCCTCTTACTGGAATCCCCAGCGGAGTCGCCACCTGTCGACGTCGGGATTTTTATTTGTCCTTTCTCTGTTCTTGTTCTTTTGTGTTCTCATGTTAGGTGAGATTTGTTTGAAACAACAAGTGAAAAAGGTCCGACATGTATATGTTAACGATTGGACTATAAGAGTCACCAGTTGGTTTATTAGCTGGTTGTACCAACACAACCGAGAAAAGATTTGTACATTGACCCAGTGATGTGACACTACTTAACAGGTCTGTGAAACCGAGATTCATTAGGGTCCGGGGACTTGCTTATGCGGAGGGAAGGTGTTAGGCACCCCCCGACATCCGTGTTACCACGGTGACCGCCACTTTTCAAGAAACTGTTATATGAATGTGTGTGTGTGTGTGTGTGGGTCAATGTGTAATTATTTGGAAGTAGTGCTATGCCTCGTTCGCACCTATATACACAAGGTTTGAATTTGTGTAAAAATCAGTTTTAACAAGATATAGTAGTAATGCTTTGTAAAAAGAGGTTTTTCAAACCCTTGTGCTTAATAGTAATTGAGGCCTTTGATACTTCCATTTTATTATTAGGTGTTCGGCTTGATTGTTTTTATTTTTGAGATACGAAGCATTTTCGAGAAAAATAATGTACAAAGCAATGCCGAACTCCTTGTGGGCATGAAAACCACCGAACACTGTAAATAAATTTACAAGCTGCTTACAGCTGAAAATGTCCATTACGGAACCGAATCTAGATTCAGTAGACTGAATCTATGATCACATGATTCCTAGGCTCACATGATGTCGCGATTGATATGAACGCAGTAAGTAGTTATATATATATAAAAGCTGTAAATATATATATACAGACATGATCAACCACCACGAAGAACCTTTATGGGGGATCAAAAATGTAAATATGTAAAAGCGGTAAATATATATATATATATATATATATATATATATATATATACATATATATATATATTGACATGATTAACCACCACGAAGCACCTCCATGGGGGATCAGAAATATAAATAAAGCGATAAAAGCGATCAACCGCCACGGAGGAAAGTTCAGGCGGGACGAAATGTATAGAAAGCTGTAAAAACAGTCAACCGTTTTCAAAATTTCTCTTTTATTCTTATTCAGATGTCACCTGATTTACTGTAGTCCACCTTGTTCGTGTCAAACCTTGGTAAGCCTCTTGAGTGAGCAATGTTGGTTTTTGAACATAGGTATGAGTCTGCTTAAGGTAATAGGGTATGAATGGAAGAATAATGAATAAAAATTTATTTTGAACTTGGTAAAAATGAATAGATTGTTTAGATCGAACTCCTCACTAGTAACCGGTCAACTTTTCCTCCTGTCCCAGACATAGTTAACCAGGAAACTCACAGTTATGAAAATATCAGTCAAGCCTTGCACGATTGGAATATACCTAGGGTCTCCCCTAAGGAATATTATCAGTCAACATTTTTGGACAATTTTAAAACAGATTATAATGTCAAAACTGTTGAAAAGGTTTATGCCATTAATAAAGAATACGAAAATTGTAGTCTTTTGGATCTAGAAGTTATCAAAAAACATAGAAAGAAATGTTACAATTTTATTCACATTGGATTAGTTCAAGTGGCAGTTAAACCCTTAAACATTAAAGGAATTAATTCAAGTATTTATCTCTGCCTTAGAGATGCACCATTCTTGAATTATTATCCTAGCATGATCGGTGCAATGGAATCTAGTCTACATAATGGACCAATCCATTTTAATTGCTTTCCTGATTTCACATTGAGCCTAAGTGATCAAAATTTATTAAAAGCCTTGACATTAAACATTAAAACTGTTGGAGAAATTACTCAAATGATTGAGGGTTCTCAACCGATAGCTTTGATTTACCAGATTTATTATAAGACCATGAAAACTAACCTAAACGTTCATGCTCTTAATAAAATTCCAAAAGATCAAACTGTCTTAATTCAAAGTTTAACAAGTGATGCTAATATTCAGATCCCGAGAACCATTCTCTGAAAAGATATTACTCTCCCTAGTCAATGGACTTTACCCAGCGAAATACCTGAACAACCTGTAGTTAACAATCTAATAAACCTTGAAAATGTTAGACAATTTTCAGATGGAACTGTAAAAATAAGTTTTGAACGCAGTAAAAGACCAGTTATTATTGAAGATTCTGCTAGTACTATAGCATCTTCAAGAAGAGACACTGAAATTCTTAATAACCCTTCTTTAAGAGATCTTAAATTAAAAGGTATTTTACATCATGGTCAAGCTAGTCACCCATGTTCACTCAAAAGGATCTTGTAGAAGAAGAGAGTTCTTCCTCTCCTACTCCTTCTGAGCTTCCCACTCAGTCTGATTTTGAAATTCCCATTAACAATCAGTTAAGAGTTATTAAAAAAGATTTTATTCTTGATTGGGATAATCTTGTAAAATATTTTAATTCCAAATCCAATAAAGAAAAAAGACATTCATTTCGTTCAAATCACACAACAGAAAAGGAGCGAGATAAAATTGTTAATAGATGGAAGCGATTCATAAAAACTGAAAAAATAAACATTACCTTTTATGATTGGTATGATCAATACCAAAGTAAATGTAATGTTATAACCAAAAGTCAATGGGTTAAAGAAGACAAGTCTAAGGTTTGATCTAGTCATCCTCCGCTAGAAACTGTCCTTATCCCAGTTAAGAACACATGTGTTGTTGCCAGTCCCTTTAAATTTCAGATGGCAATAAAGACGATAAAAAAAATTATTGAACAATTAAATTTTAGTAACTAATATCTAGCAACTGTTGGAAGATAGCTTAATAGAATTGAAGAAAAATTCGAAGAAACAAGTATTAAAAAACCTGATTCAAAAATTGAACATCCTTTGATTAACTTACCTGAAAATAGAAGTAAATTAGGTTTACCCAATGATGATAGCAGCCTAATTAAATCTATTGACAAGTTATTTAAAAAACTAAAAACTGAACCTGGTCCAAGTGGTACTATCTCTACTTTAGATCAAGTTGAAACTGAAGTTGAAAGTGATAGTCAAGCTGACTATTCTGATTCTACTTCAATCCCAGATTTTAATGACCAATTGAACAAGTTAACAGTCAAAAACACTAGTTTAACCAGGAATTGGTATTCTAGACCTACTCCTCCGGATCTGCAATTCGAAGAGAGAAACCTAGATAAACAATTCTCTGTTTCAGCTAATAAAATTTATGAATAGAACATTGATGGTCTTAGTGAACAAGAAATTTTAAACAAATTAAATCACATGTCTATGCTAGCAAATAGCTATATAACTAAATTCAACAATCTGTCACAACCCGAAATTGTTGAGTTAATAGCTAGCGGATTCACTGGTATTCTCAGATCTTGGTGGGAAAGACATCTCACTGAAGATACTAGAGTATCAATAATTCATGCTATCCAGTTAGACGATGACGGCAATCCCATCTTTGATGAAGATGTCGGTGTTGGTCCGGCAGATGGAGTAAATACTTTAATTTTTACCATAATAAAACATTTTGTAGGAACTCCAAGTAACATAAGAGAAAGAATTCACGATCAACTCAGTAATCTCACTTGTCCCACTCTAAGCGATTTTAGGTGGTACAAAAATGTGTTTACCTCTATAGTTATGCTGCGAAATGATAGCAACAAACCTTTCTGGAAAGAAAAGTTTGTTAATGGTTTGCCTTCATTGTGACATAATCAGTTATATTCAAAAAATTGGTTTAAAAATGTGTATTGATTTTAAATTAGCCAAACAAGCTAGTAAAGATAAGAAAAAAGCTAAATACGAGTTAGGAACATTTTGTGAACAATATGGTCTGCCTCCTATTGCTCCCTCTAGAAGAAAGCATAAACACAGACATATTGATCATCCTAAAACACATAAACGTCACAAACGTAAACATACTAATAAAAAAGATAACAATCAAAATGATTATTATAATAAATCCAAACCAGTTAATAAAAAATATAATAAAAAGTCTAAAAAATTTGATAAAAGTAAAATTATTTGCCACAATTATGGGCAGAAAGGCCACTACAAAATTGAATGTAAAGTAAAACAAAAATTATCTCAGTTAAATATCTCTAATGAAGATACAGAACAACTATTAGAGTTAATGAGAATTGAAAACAATGCAGATAATGATGAAGGGTCTGGCATCCCCTATTCTTCTAAAAGCAGTACTAGTAATAATGAAACTGATAGTAACGAAGAAGAAGTCACTATTTGTGCTGATAACTGTAACGAAAATTGTTGTACTAAAAGATTAAGTGTTATTACCAAAGAGGATGAAGAAAGCTCTTTGTTAATCGACTTAATTAGTAAAATTTCTGACCCTGAGCTTAAGATTCAATATACTAAGCAGTTAAAAGATTTATTAACCAAAGATACTAGAATTAAAGACAAGATTTTTAAAGCTAAAGATAAACCAGTATTTAGCCTTAATAAAACTCTTGAAAGATTTAAAACCCCAGTTAAAGAAGTTACCCTTCCAGAATTAAATCAAGAAGTTAATAAACTTAAAAAAGAAATCTCTAATTTAAAGATTGAAGTCTCTAATTTAAGAAAAGACTTAGAAAGCCAGAAATCTGATCTTCAAGTTCATGATTCCTCCTCTAGTGATGAAGATCACGATGAGCTAGAATCTTCAGGAATCAAAGAAGAGCCAGATCTATTCGTTCAAGGTCTTTCTATTAAAAGAGTTAAAGATATTACCTTTCAAAAATTGTATATCTCTATTGATTTGGTTGTCGATAAATCTTTTTCAATACGACTTCCCGCCTTAGTTGACATTGGTGCAGATTTAAATTGTATCCAGGAAAGTCTTATTACAACCAAATACTATAAGAAAACCAATGAAAAATTAAATTCAGCTAATGGTAGTCAAATGGAAATAAAATATAAACTGCCTAAAGTGCATATCTGTCAAGATAATGTGTTTTAAAACATCATTTGTTTTAATTCGCAATCTTACCGATAAAATCATTTTAGGGTTACCATTTATATATTTGTTATACCCATTTACTACCAGAAATGAAGGACTAAGCTGTAAATATTTAGGTAAAAGAATAACATTTAAATTTCTTATTAAACCAAAAGAAAGAGATTTGAAATTTATTCAAGAAGAGTCTATTTCCAAATCGTTAAATTTATTAACCTGTAAATCCACCCATTTAAATTTCTTAAAAGAAGAAATTAAATACAAAAGAATTGAAGAAAAGCTTCAACATAAAGATGTTCTTGAAAAAATTGAAGAGTTAAAAACTTATTTAAAGGATAACCTTTGTTCTGATTCTCCTAATGCCTTTTGGCATCGGGAAAAACATGTTATAAGGCTCCCTTACGCTAAGGAATTTAAAGAACATTTGATTCCTACTAAGGCTATGCCTATTCAAATGAATCATGAACAAATAGAGTTATGTAAAAAGGAAATAAATGATCTCCTTAGTAAAAAATTAATTAAACCCAGTAAATCTCCTTGGTCATGTCCTGCCTTTTATGTTAACAATGAAGCAGAAAAGAAAAGAGGTGTTCCTAGGTTAGTTATCAATTACAAGCTATTAAACAAGGTCCTAGAATGGATTAGGTATCCCCTGCCTAATAAGGATGACCTCATTAACCGGTTAAGTAATGCCACCATCTTTAGTAAATTCGACCTCAAAGTCTGGTTTCTGGCAAATTGCTATTCACCTAGATGACAGGTATAAAATTGTATTTACCACTCCATTTGGTCATTACGAATGGAATGTTCAAGAATTTGGCTTAAAAAATGCTCCCAGTGAATTCCAGAATATCCTCAATCACATTTTGAATCCTTTTAGTCATTTTGTTGTTGTTTATATCGATGATATTCTAATTTTTTCCAGCTCTATTGAAGAACATGTCAAACATTTGAAATTATTTTTCAAAACAGTCAAAGACAATGGACTTGTTCTTTCACTTTCCAAATGCAGCTTGTTTCAAGCTAAAGTTCGGTTTCTTGGATTAATTATATATCGCGGACTTATACGGCCAATTGATAGAGCTATTCAATTCACCGACAGATTCCCAGATAAAATTACCCATAAAACCCAAATGCAGAGGTTTCTGGGCTCGCTCAATTATATTGGCAAGTTCTATAAAAACCTCAGGAAAATTTGCAAACCTCTCTTTCAGCGTTTGCAAGACAATCCTCCCCCGTGGACTGACATTCATACTTCAGTCGTCCAACAAGTTAAAAAATATGTCAAGGCATTGCCCTGCCTTGGTATTTCCAACGACTCTGCATTTAAAATTGTTGAAACTGACGCCTCTGATATTGGATTCGGAGGTATTCTCAAGCAAAAGTTAACACCAGATTCCCCAGAGCAAATTGTCTGTTTCCATTCCAGTGCATGGAATAGTACACAATTAAATTACAGTACTATTAAAAAGGAAATACTTTCTCTTGTATTATGTATTAATAAATTTCAAATTGATTTATTAAATCAAAAATTTTTGGTTCGAGTTGACTGCAAGTCTGCAAAATATGTGTTAGAGAAAGATGTTGAAAACATAGCTTCTAAACACTCCTTTGCTAGATGGCAAGCCCTTTTAAGTATATTTGATTTTGATATAGAATACATTAAAGGCAGTAACAATTCCATTCCTGATTTTCTCACTCGGGAATTTATTAACACAGATACCGTGCATCCATCATGAGTATCCGTGGTGCATCAACCTCTCGTGGTCTGGGTCGCCCTACTAGCCCAAGTAATCAGCCAAAAGGAGCTTTGGTTCCTCATCCAGTAAACCTAATTTATCAAACCAGTAACAAGTTCACTGTCCTTGGGACAATGCCCAAGCCCTATAGTTCAGCCTTAGCTAGTAACCCAATTCCAATTGACCCTTTTCAGTCCAAAGCCTCTAGTCCAAATCCCAGTAATCCTCCCTCTGAGTACATGCTTAGATGGACCAATTTCTTATTTCATATTGGACCTCATATGAAACCCAGAAATGACCCAATCAAATTAACCTCCCAGTTCTTTCCTCTTGGATGGCATTTCATGCCCCTTGCTCCTTATAAATCCCTAGTGTATTATAAGGATATCCTTGTTAAAACGGAGTCAATCTTTATTAAACCCATTTATGCCAACAATGATAAAGTCAAAGTTCTTTACCATTCATTATACATTAAACAGTTTATTCTTATGTCTGAATGGGGAAAACATCCTTCTGATCTTATGCAGCTTTCTAATCAAGATAACTCCTTCTATTATTATGATTACATGGAAGCTTGGTATATAGTTTTCCTTCATCAAAATGAGTCACACAATCATTCTTGGTTTGTCCAGTTCGATCATAAATTCATGAGTCATTTCCCTTGTTGGTTTTCTTATTGGTAGTCAAGATTTGGTTCTACTTACGACCTTCTTCCTGATCCCCTGAAAGTCCAACTCAATCATTTCTGCAATCACAGAAAAATTGATCCAGCTTATGAAGGTGTTCCAGTCCTTCTTCAATTTGTGAGTAAATATAAGATTCCCTGGATTCTTTGATGGGAATATCACATTCAACCCCCGACCTCAGTTACTCTTCCTCAGGGTAGTGAAGCAAGTCACATTGCTTCTCCTTCTTCTGATCCTTTTCCCCTTGTCTCCCGTCAATGGTTTGTCAAATGGTGGGACAAATTTGATGTCAATAGAATTATCGGTCAAGTTCAGTTAGAATTTCTTGCTTCTCCTCTCAAGGTTCTCCCAGTCTCAACAGCAGAACCTTCTAGTCAAAAATCAAAAGAGTCAAGTGTCAGTAAAAAATCAAAAGAGTCTAGAGTCAGTCCCACTGGTTCATCTTCTTCCTGTAGCATCTCTGATTTCAAAGATTGTTCCGGAAAAGAGTTAAAATTAATTGCACAGGCATTAAATAAAAGAATTGATGAATTGCATGAAGAAGCCTCTGCAAGTACTTCATCGAAATCCCACAGTCACGATGAGGAAGATGAAGACCCTTATGGCACCATCAACCTACAGGATGCTCAGGACCCATTTTCCTGACATCTCTCCTCAGTCACATGCACCTACTCCCTGCAGCTAGTCAAAAGATGCCTTCAGCTGAAAGCAGCAGAAAGCAGCTTCAGCTTTTCCACCGAAAGCATCTCCCAAGTCAAAAGTTATGGCCACTTTGTCAAAAGTTGCCAGATGCGTCGATGAATAGTAAAAAAATCAACATTGTTCATGAATAGTAATTTTTGTCTGTAATCATTTATTTTGTAATAGCAACTTTGTAATAGTTCTTTCCTTATTCTATAAAAGGAAACCGAACTCAGTTATTGAGGCAGACTTTGAAAGACTCTGACATCCTTCTTAGATGAATCTTTAGCCTCCACCGCTGTTAAGCCCTTCTTAGCCCCTCCTTCTACTCTTCTACATTTCTTAATGTTTTAAGTAAGTCAAGTAAATTCAATTTGTATTTTGTAATCAGTTTGTACATTTGTAAAATAGTTTTATTTTCAATCAATAAAAGTATATTTTTAGTAATTGAACTGTTATTATTTGCACCTCTAATTCATAATAATTCATCTGTATCTACTTCCGCCCTTAATGGTATATATATTAAAGCAGGTAAATACACCGGATATAAAATTCAGGCTCATCGAATAGAGTTCGACACACAGTTCATATATATATATATATATATATATATATATATATATATATATATATATAAACAAGTAAACGCTCCGGATGTAAATCCAAGCTCATCGAACAAAGTTCGACCACAGTTTATATATATAAGTATATATATATATAAAAGAAAGTAAACGCTCCGAATATAAATCCAAGCTCATCAAACAAAGTCCGACAACAGTTTTTATATATATATATATATATATATATATATATATATATATATATATATATATATATATATATATATATATATATATATATACGTATCCAGGCTCAATCGAGGCATAACTCGATAATGTTAGTCCATATGTAAATATATATATATATATATATATATATATATATATATATATATATATATATATATATATATATATATATATATAATATACAAAAGAAATAAAAGTCACGGACCGAAGTCCGGGCAAACACACGCAACACGACTCTCAACGTGAAGAACGGTGTGTGCAAAGATGAAGAGAAAGGCTTTAAAGTGTGTAAGAAGGCTTACAGTGGACTGCCAAAGAAGACTTCTATAGCTTTAAGTGGATGAACACTCGGCTCCCGCCGGTAGAAAAGTAGCTATATATGAGGTTACAAGTGTTTAAAATGAGAAAGCATTGAGCTTATAGTGTGTACAGAGCAAATTGGACAGGGCTTCCTCGCCTTTTTCCCTTGTAAATATGGCCACCCAAGCCCTCTATTTATAGAGGGGGGGTGCCGCAGGTGTACCTGCAGCTACCCAGGGTGCCCTGGGTAGTGTGGGTCCTGCTGTGTCGAAGTACGTACACTCGGACAACGCGCTGTTCGCTCGGTCGTTCATAACTTTCAATCCGGAAGTCCGATGGAAGCGTGCCATACCATTCTGGAAAGCTCTTTCTGAGAGCTACACAATGACATAGGATTTGCCCTTTTTGATTATGGGAAGATATGTTTGTTGCCTCTTTTTTAGTTCTGATAAAAGAGCTCTAACTTATGCAAGAATACATGTGTCAACAAGTAATACAGAGTAAGTAGAGTATCGATTCCACAGAGAAAGTTGTCAAATTTAAACTACTATGCATCAATTAAATCACTGTATTTATATGCTTAGCCTAATGACTATATTAGTGAATTACTCTAATAGCGAATAACAATTAAAATAAGACTCTGGAAATAATGGGATCCTAACGTCATTTAATACTTAATCTAATTACCACTGTCATGCAAGAAGTGTTCACATATCACAGGAAAGTAATCAATAGCACTAATAGAGTCATGGCCATTTTTTAATGCACTATGACCTACTTATATAGCATCCACAGATGATAGACTCCATGTAATCGGCATTATAACCAAAATCACTATATGTCTATGTGAAATTACAATCATACTGAACTTAAAGCCCTTATTTTAACTCACACGGTGAAACAGTATATGTCTATCCGGTTCACAAAATACACAAGCCATATAAAACAGCCCCATATTCGCATGCTATCATGATTACAATCCATACTTGCATGTTCATTGTCAATTCCATACAAGTACTGAGATGAATGGTGATCAAGCATTCATACATGCAAAATAACCACGATAGAAATCCCATATGATATGCAAAACAGCCCTAGCAATCAAGCATGCAACTAAACTACATATTAAAATCCGTTAGAATCCCATAATGGAGTTTAGTTCATGACTGAACCAAAAGCCATTATGGGATCAACGCAAAACATGGTTAATAAGCAAACAATTGAAAGATGAAGGATAGAATGATCAAACCCAATTGCTGAATATAAACCAATGTTAATGATCAAATCCTCATAAAATTCCAGCAAAATAATAATACTAATTCACAATGATAGAGAATCCCAAGAAGAATTGGAAGAGTAGGAGTTTTGGCTTCGTTCTACGTTGGAATCTCCCTCACGGTGTAAACCTTAGTTACTACGATAAAAATACGTCAAAAGTTATCCAAGATACCTCTGACACCAGTCAGATATCGTTTTAATCAATTACAACCCTTTTAATTAAAAAAATAAAATAAAACAAATCAGCACCTTCAGGCCTCGCGCGCGGTCGCGCACCCCTCTAGTGCATATCTCGCCCGGATTCCCGACTTATAGTAGGTAAAGTTGTCTGGCCGGGTGCTCGCTCGGGCGCGCGTCTCCAAGCTTGTCATGTCGCGCGGCCGCGCGGCTAGCAGTCTGTGTCTTCTGATTCTACTGCTGCACTGATTTGCTCTGCTGCTCCATCCTTTGTCCATCCATGCTTGTCCATCCATGCTTTACTTGATCCTCTTACTATGCGTATCCCAGCTTGTGCCTCGCCTTCATGCGTCCATTCGTCTCGTGCCCTCTAATACTACCAAAACAAGCCATTTTCTGCACTTTTTCACCAAAAGGAGTTTTATGTAAATGCAATGCAAAATAACATGAAATGCACTAAAAACACACTAAAATGTACTTAAGATGGGCATAGTTCGCGTGAATTAGTATTCAATAACTAGGTATAAATCCCATTTATCAAATACCCCCAAACTTGAACTGTTGCTTGCCCTCAAGCAATGTATGCTAAATAACAATGAAAATGCAACTATAATATTATGCACTAAGCTTTGATGCAAACTAGTCTCACATAGTTCTAGCCATAACAGAATTTCAGTCCAAATTGCCTCACTGAATTATCCAGATCCAAGAATATAATTTCAAACCAAACTATAGGCATAATATCATACAGTCAGATCATTCATATATGCTATAGAGATGATGATGATGTGTGTGTGTGTGTGGTGTTCACCAAAACTTGACTTAAGCAAAGATTATACATGTTACATTGCTTAAAACAGAAAATTATAGTCTAAATCAAGATTCATGTATACTTAGACCTGGCAAAAGTGGCCCAGGCCCGCGGGCCAGGCCGGCCCGCCCGTAAAAAATTGGGTTACGGGCTTTATTTTTTCAGCCCACTAAAAGCTGGGCCTTTTTGGCCCGACCCAATTTTAGCCCGGCCTAATGACAGCCCACCCGTGGGCGCCCGGCCCGCTTGGTCATTTTAAAAAAACCTATCTATATCTTATCTGGCTAATACTTAGAGGACGGCAGTGGCTATTTTTTTTCCTAGATCTAGATCTGAAAATTGAGACTGAGAGTGTCTGAGACTTTGAGTCTTGAGAGCAGAGAGTCTAAGAGAGTTCGATAGTTCGATTGTGAAGACTGAAGACGACGACGACTGTGAAGCACCGAAGCTTCTTATCTTCGTCCTGAATCCACACCGAGTCACCGACTGTGAACTGTGAAGCTTCTTCTTCTTCTCTTCAATAGTTAGATACTTCGATCGATCGACCTCGACGACTGAGAAGGTTTGATTTTGTCTTTTATATGATTTTTCATTTTTTCTGGTCATTATATAATATATCTTAGTGACTCGGTGTAATTTTTTCCTTTATATTTTTTCATGTTCGAGTTAGGTACGTATATATATTACATATATGGAAAATCTGAACACTGAACCAACTTCTATTATTTGACTTAGTGTAATTTTTTCCTTTATAGGTTTATGTAGCTTAAATCCAAAAATTTTGTCCTACTTTTCACTTGCAGAAAATGAGAAACCCAAAAATCAAGATTGTGAAATTCTACCAGATAAGAATTTAGTATTTATATAGTACATATGTTTTGTTCCCAATTTAGTATTTATATACTACATTTGTTTTATGGAAGAAAAATTAAAATACACTGGGTTTCAATTGATTTGTTCCCATTTCTTGACTCCTCTTAGTGGTCGAGTGATTTGAAATTGATGAACATTTTCACTCTATTCTGATTCTAATTATGATGAAAATTTTCACTCTATTCTAATTCTATTCTGATTGTATAATCCTTTATATATTTTGTTTGTAGAGTTCATATGGATCGTGTAACAATTGATTTGATTGATGGGGGAGTTGAAAGCTCAGACAATTTGACACAACCAATTGACAGTTCGAAGAGAAAACAAAGGGAAGAAAGTTCAATTTGGAATCAATACGAAAAAAGGTAGATCCTTCAACCAAAAAGTTAAGAGCATATTGTAAAACATGCACAAAAAGTTATGCTATTGGAGATGGTGCTAGTTCTCATGGGACTAGAAATTTGCATGCACATGAAAAGTCATGTCCCGGTTTAGTTAACCAAAATGTGACTCAAATGCATCTAAATCATGAAGGAAAAATGCTTAATAGAAAATTTAGTCAGCTCATTTATAGGGATAAAATGGCTGAAGCAATCATGATGCATAACTATCCATTCTTGATTGTTGAACATGAAGGTTTACGAAGAGTGCATAACTATTTGAATTTGGATGTGAAATCGTATACTAGAAATACCGCCAAAGCGGATTGTATTAAAATTTATATGCTTGAGAAAGAAAAATTGAAACGTGCGTTTGAGAACATCCGCGGCAGAATTTGTCCCACTTCCGATTTGTGGTCGTCCGGTACTAGTGAGGGTTATATTTGTTTAATCGCTCACTTTATTGATCATGATTGTGTGTTGCACAGTAGGATTATAAATTTCTGTCATTTCCCCCCACAACATACCGGTACTCTTTTATCAGAAAAAATCTTTGAGTTTTTGAAGGATTGGGGAATTGAAAAAAAGATCTTTTCTATCAATTTAGATAATGTAACAAACAACTACAACATGCAAAATTTCTTGAAGGCTCATTTGAGAGGAAACTTGCTTTGCAATGTTAGTTTTTTCCATGTTCGGTGTTCTGCTCACATATTAAATCTCATTGTTCAAGATGGTTTGAAAATTGCAAGTGAGCCTTTACGCAAAATTAGAGAGAGTGTCAAATATATTAAGGGATCTGAAAGTAGATTATTAAAGTTTATTACATGTTGTGAACAATTGCTTGTGTCAGTAGAATCGGGTTTGCGTTTGGATTGTGTGACTAGATGGAATTCTACATGGGAGATGCTTGATAGTGTTCTAAAATTTAAAGATGTATTCTTTCAATATGCCATGGTTGAATCATCTTACACAACTTGTCCATCAAATGATGTGCGGGAAATAGCACAAGCTATCACTACATTTTTGAAACCATTTTGGAAAATTACAGAACTTTTTTTGGGCACGAGTTATCCAACAGCAAATCTGTATTTCTTACACGTTTTGAGGATAAAAGAACTTTTGATGTTTAATAAGTCTTGTGAGATTGAGGTAATTAGAAACATGGCAAATAAGATGTTGCCAAAGTTTGACAAATATTGGAACGACTATGTTGTTATCTTGTCCATAGCTACTATTCTTGACCCAAGGTATAAGGTGCAATTTGTCAAATTTAAATTGAAAAAATTTGAGATGGATGAGTATGTTATAAATAGAAAAGTGGAGAAAATTTTGGATGCTATGAAATCTTTGTTCAAGGAATATGCAATGGAGTTGTCTAAAGATGGTTCACAACAACCACAAGATGGTGTAAGGACTTTAACTATTGCTACCACTAACATGGGCGAAAATAGTGATGATGAGTTTGATGTAAGTAAAGTTTTCATGTATTATAAATTTTTTACTTTTTTGCATATTTATCTATATTGCATATTTATGTTGATGAACTTTTGATGTTTAAAATTTTAAATAGGAGTTTGTGAGGGAAGTTACATCAACAAGAACAGAATTGGAGCAATACTTAGAGGAGAAAATCGTCACTAACAAATCTTCTTTTAATATTCTTGAAGAATGGAAAAAACTTTCTGAGAGGTACCCAATCCTTATTTTTTATTCTAGTTTTATACCTTTATTTTATACATGACTAATGACTATTTAGTATTTTCAAATATTGCGTTATTATAGATATCCAATACTAGCGAATATGGCATATGATATCTTATCAATTCCAATTACAACGGTTGCTTCGGAGTCGACCTTTAGCATTGGAGCAAAAGTTCTCACAAAATATCATAGTTCGCTTCTACCGGATAAGGCACAAGCATTAATTTGTGGACGTAATTGGATTTGTGGATATGAAATACAAGGTTTGTTCTAGTTGTAAATATTGTTACTTTAATTGAGCAATATTAGTTTAATTTTGGGTATTGAATTTGAACTATTGATATTTTAAATTGGCATTTTTAATGTAGATGATGGGCTAACGGACGACCAACTTTTGGTACCACTAGTTGCAAATCAAGAGTTAAAGGGTTCTAACATGGGCGAAATTACAAGGAGTGACTAGACATTACTCACTAGTAAGTATTTTATTTTTTATGGACTATTTCTTTGATTTTTCAAGTACTAAGAAAAGGTAATCTTGTGTTTGCCATGCTTGTACTGTTTTTAACTTTTTATATTCATGGTTTTTCACCCCATATTTTTTACCCTGTTGAGGAACATCTTGTACACTGCACATAATTTAGTTGTGTTACTAAATTATATAAACTATTTAAATGACATTGTATTACCATGTTTATCCTGTTTTGGTTGACAGTTATAAGAGGCATCTATTATCTTACAACATCAATTTAGTTGTACTCTAATTTGCTTCTTATTACAGCCCTAGTGGCTAGTAGACATGCTTAGTTGTGGCTGACAGTTATAAAGTCTACCCTGTTTTGGCTAGTAGCCATATGCTTAGTTGTGGCTGACAGTTATAAAGTCTACCCTGCTTAGGGGGAAAAGATGGGTCCCTTTTATATAAAACATTTGAGTTGATTTTGTCTTTTTGGTATGTTGTGTGTCTGTTTGAGTCACGAGAGGACGAGAGGGTGTTCCCTTTGAACAAATCCTTTGGATTTTGAAAATAACATCTCATTGTAACCTCTTTTGCAAGTTGCTTTATTTATTAGTAATATTATTTCTTTTGGTACTGGATGGGTGTACTACCTTTCGTAGCTTTGTCTTGGCTCACCAATTGGTGCTGCTCTTTCTATTTCTGAAAAGTTGCTAATTTTGTCAAGTTATAGAAAAGGCTTTAAGATAATAGTTAAGAACTTGAACTTGGTTTGTGTCTCAGACCTTTAAAAATGGTTTGAGATTGGCTAATATTTAAATATATGAATTAAACATTACTGACTCTTATTGCGATAATTTTGTGTCAGAAATTACAATTACGAAATAAACTCATACATGAAATTCAATACAATTATAATGACACATTTATGAATCTTTTTGTATAGGATGTCAAGCCATTCTTTCACTAGCAGTCTAGCAGATGGGATTGATGAATCTTATTTCTGTTGATGCCTTGATGAGTTGATGGTGACATATTGACATGTCAAATGAAATCAATATTGTTGCTGAGTTGCTGTTTTAATATTTAAATGTGTACTTTATCATTTATCAATCATTGTATTTGTATGTAAATTGTAATATGTTACAACAACTGAAGTTACTGAACAACAATTGTAATATGTTACTGAACAATTGTAATATGTGTACTTTACTGAAGTTACTCAACAACTGGATTTAAAAATAAAAAAAAAATGGAAAAGCCCGCGGGCCGGGTCTGCCCGGCCCAACCCGGGCAACGGGCCGCTTAATTTCAGCCCATCAAAACTCGGGCCTTTTTGGCCCGGCCCATCGTTGGCCCGGCCCGCACTCGGCCCCGCCCAGCCCGGCCCGCCCGTTTGCCAGGTCTATGTATACTCATGCAACACAGACTGTTTCAACATATCAACACAAACTAAGGTTCAACAATGGGCTTAACTGCTTTATTGCTACTCACGAGGGCGATTTTTTCGCACTTTCCCGTGGTGTTTATTGTTATTTTTCTTTTCTATTTCTCTATTTCTTTTTTATTCACATTACTATGCAATGTCTTAATCCATTAGGCACACTGCTACCCCTTAGCGAGCTTTCAACCAACGTCTCCCAAACCATGAAAGACCTTAAGGTGCTAGGTGTAGAGACAATCCCCTCGGGCGTACTTACTCAAGTAGCCAGGGCCCCGAATTAAGACTAGCCACGTTATTGCTATTTGATTTTTTTTTATACATAGCATACCCATGTTTTCCCAAAGTTTGAATGTCAATGTTTCATACAGTCTAAGATTACTTTCCACATATTTCTCTTTTTAAAACTACATTTGCTATCAAGCGATGCAACACATACTTCTTATACCTACAAGCGATTGTGAACACATGTGCAAACCGAAAGCATTTAAACAGCAACATGAATTTCATCATGTAAAACATTATATCTCAGCTCATGTTATCCAAAATATTCATGAATCTTTCAAAATTCACTATCATCATTGGCTAGACCAAATTCCCATAAAGCTAAACATTGTGAGACATGCAAACTAAAACATACTAGCACAAGCAATAATGACTAAAAATTAAAAATTTTAGCAAAATTTTATCTAACACCTAAACATGCAAAATTAAAACTAAACATGCAAAAACTAAATGAAACTAAATGAAACTATATGCAACTATTCTACTACCCCAATACCCCCAAACTTATCATATTCAATGCCCCATTGAATGAAGGTAAAGGGTACAGAAAACTCCCCTAATGATCGGCTGAACCATCCTCCTTGGGTGGTGAATCTGGTGGTGGATATTGCACTGTTGTCCCGAACTGAGGCCACTCGAGCATTGTTCCCTGCTGTGCAAAAGCTTCTGCTAAAGCCCTCGTGAGACCCGTAGCAAATGCACCAAAATTATCGTACATGGCATCGACTTTGCGCTCCAACCTTTGGAGCTGGCGATCGCCATGAGGAACATGTGGCCGTGTTGACGGGCTTCATCTGTCTGAGAGGGCTGCTGGGATGGCTCTGGGAATGTGGGCCGGGGAATAAATCCTCGTTCGCGCGGGTGTGGCTCCCCACCTGCCCAGTCCGTAAATTTTGTAATGGTGGCATGAATTATGTCTTGGCTCGGGTATTGCATTTGTTCGTTGCCCCAGTTGCATCCCTGATGAGCACATAGCATGGCTACCACTGATGCGTGTGGAATGCTCCCTGTGGTACTTCCCCTCATATACTTCAAAATATTTTGATGAATCAAATGACCCACGTCAATATACTTGCCTGTAATTATACCCCACAAAATTATGGCCCTTTCTGTCGTGATCTCATGACGATGAGACGAAGGCAATAGCTTGGCACATACGAATAAATTCCATGCCTTGGCATATCGATTCAATGCGGCTGCTGGGAATATGCGAGGCTGGTTCATACCAACTTTGTAAGTCCACTTCGTGCCTGGCACACACAATTCAGCAATAACAAGCTCCAAGTCTGTTGCAATATGTGCCCCTGTGATCTAATTGACAGCCCCTATTGGTGGTTTCTCGGTGACTCTGAAATGGTTCTAATGGCGGTGGGTCGGAAGTCTATCTCGACACCTCGAACGATAGCGATATCGTTCATGGCGACTTTGGCATTGGCGTAAAACTCTCGAACTATGGTCATCGGAATGGGTGTGGGAGTGGCAGTGAGTCCAACCCATCCCCGTTCATGAATCATGGCACATAACTGACCATCTTAGTCCTTCGGTTTGAAACTGCGCTCCTTGACAAACGTCTTCACCACAATTCTGTAATACTCTTGTTGGACTGCCAAATTCATGAACTTAGTGTGGTCAACCACATCCTCTCCGTGACTGCCAGAGGAAGATGAAGCAGAGCGAGCACTTTTAGGACCCATATGCTCGGAGAGAGATAATGCAGATGATTTTGACTGAAAATGAAGAAAAGCTTACCAAACTCGTTTTTGCAAACCCAAATCAGGAACCCTAGCTTTATATATGGATGAGAGCGTGGGTTGAGCTTTGAACGTGGAGAAAATCATGGATATGTGATTGAGAAATGTACGGCTTCAATTTGTAACTGATAGAGAGATAGAGACGTGAGTTATGGAGAGACACTGTGATTGCGCTTCTGTTTCCATTTCAAATGAGAGTCCAACTGATCTCCATCACGTTTTTAAGCTTAAAAATTTGTCCACGTCTGATGTCGCACGCGGCCGCACGGGTGTTCAATGTGTTGAGCCCATGGGCGTGCGGGAGTAAATTATGCTCTGATCGGCTTGACGCGTGGGCGCGCAAATTTGTACTGCCTTTCTCGGGCGACCACGCAATCCTAATATCTGCACTGCTGATGTTCAATTCCACTCTGCATATAGTGATGTCTTCAATTTCAGATACCTACATAAACATTAATGTGCACTATTAAGGCATGAATTAATGACCATATAAACTCTATCCTCTTTCACACGTTCTCACTGCAAATTCTGCTACAAACTTAACCATGCAAATCCGCCAAACGATCAATACTGACATGAGATGAACCAACTAAAACAATCTAACCGAAATAAATAAAAAGAAAATAGAGATAGATACAATGGGTTGCCTCCCATCAAGCGCTAAGTTATAGTCAATTAGCTTGACTGTCTCTGAAACTCATGTTGAAGATAGAATTGAGGTGATTATCTTTCTATCCACCTCACCACCAGAATGATGCTTCAATCTCTGTCCATTTGCCTTAAGATGCTTGTCCGGTAACTTATCACATTTTGCACTTGTGACAACTCGAGAATTTTAAAAAATTTTATAATTTTAATTAATTGATTTAAGGTTCAATATTAGAACCTGGGCAGAAAATAAGTGTATGCGTTTGATATTTTTGAGATGGAATTTTGAGTATTTCAAATTTTATGAAGGATTTAGGTGAATTATTTAGGATTAAGTGTATACGTGTTTATGTTCTGTGTATATGGTCATTTATGTATTCAGAATGTGGTTGAGGGTCAAGGGTTGACCAGATAATCGATATATGTAACAAACCCTAAGTATATATTAAGAACGTCAGCGTTCGGATAGAAAACCCTAAATTCAAAAATTTGAAACCCTAAATTATAATTAGGGAAACCTAAGTGTTAATTTAATACTTTTAATGTTAATTAGGAAACCTTAATCCTAATTTTCAAGTTATAGTAATTAGAAAACCCTAATCTAATTACGAAATCTAATTTCTAATTTAGGAAAATTATTTTTCTATTAGAAACCTTAATTCGTGGGTTGTAAACCCTAATGACTATTTTGACCCTAATTTCTTAATTAGCAATTTTAATTAGGATTTATTAATCCTTATTAGCAATATTTAAATTATGATTAAGAAATTTTAATATAATTAGTAAATCCTAATTATAATTTAGAAATATTAATTTTCTATTTTTAAAACCTACATTAGAAATTTTAGAAAATTAAATTACAAACCCTAAGGGTTTCAAACCCTAAACCCTAAACCTTAACCTAAATCCTAAACCTTAATCTAAACCCTAAATCCTAAGCCCTAAGGGTTTGGCCATTGTCCAAAATGCCATTAATTTTGTATACGAAATGACTATATTACCCTTAGTGCATTATTTAGCATAACTTGTAGATCTAAACCTAAGGTGAGTGGGTGAACTACCCTAGCTCTAGCAATTGACTTATATCTCAAATATATCAGCCAAAATTGACAGCCATTACATAGCAACAATGTAAGACCCCGAATTTTATGAAATAAAAGTATTCAATTTTTCTTATAATTACTATTCAGTAAATGGTTAAATTGATAAATGTTAAAGTTAAGGGTGATATATGATTTTTTTTCAAAATACACAAGTAGTTATAAAATAATCATTGTTGTCGGGGAATATTCGTTTGGTCATGGAATATTCTTTCTGTCGGGGAATATTCGTACGACGGCGCAGCTATTTGTGGGCCCCATAACGAATAACTATCGGGTGAAGAAAACGACAAATTTGAGTTTTTACAAATAACGACGTAGTTGTTACTGTTAACACTGTTGGAATACCCGGTGGTTAAAATACAGTAATACGCGTTATTGCACAGTAGCACACGGTATTGCATAGTATTTTTGAAAGTATTGATTCTTACGTAAGAAGGCACTACTCAATAATTGTTACAGTAATTACTGTTCAATATTTTATTTTATTGATTCAATAATTGCTACGTTGAAATTTTATATTATTGTTGTTCAATAATTGTTGCTGCACAGTATTTTCCATTATCAGATCAATAATTCATATTATTTGAATAGTATTATTAGATAGCATTATTGGCAATGTCTAGAAGGTTCTGTCTAAGGAGAGGTTTGGTCATCTAATTGCGCGCTAGTAAGGAGAAATCCTTATTGGAAAGCCCCCTCTTTCCTGGGAACGGCCTGGTTGTCATAAATGTGATTCTGTAATATTATGTGTGAATAATTAATTATTGATTTATATGATAAGAAAATATTTATTTTATGTGGATATAAATGAGGGATATATTTTTGTGGTTAAAAATGAAGGAGTTAATGTTGAGGTTTTTATCAGTATTTTTGTCGGAATTGAGGTATTAAAAATCAGGGTTTTTGAGATATTTTGCGAGGGTTATAATTTTTAATCCGACCGTTGGATCGTGGTAATTTTTGGATATGTTATACATATATAAGTTGAGTATATGTCCACAAATTTTGAATCGTTAAAAATGAACGTATGATTTGTTATGAATTTTACGAGATGACTGGTTCAGAAATTGTTGAATTTTCGGAGTTTATCATTTTGGTGGAAAATTCTAGAATTGGTGGGCCCCACTTGTGGTTGGTGAAGAAATGTGCTGAATTATATTTCAAATGTGGTGGGTGGGAATAGTAGCAGGTAAAGCCATCAGGTTGCAGGTCAAACCTATCAAAATTTTCCTATAAATAGAGGGCTAAGTTAGAATTGAAAATCACACCAAAAACATAAGCTTTCTCTCTTTCTCTCTCTATATTATGAAGCATATTTTGTGAGTATTTAGATACTTTGAGAGTTGCTATTCAGTGCAAGTTTCCTTCGGCTTTGCATTTCAGTCAGAAATACTGCACTTTTGAGGTAAGGGATAGTAAGGGATTTTAAGGGTTGTTATGATTTTCAGTTTCGTAATTTTTCTGAACTTCAAAAATTCTAGAAAAATTTGAAATGATATTTTGATGAGTTTTATTGATTGTGTCCAAAAATGGTGATTTTTGGATGTATAGATTGAGAGTTATGAATTTTATGAGAAAAGACTATTTTAGAAGTAACAGCTTATAATTCCTTGTGGTTAACTCCAAAATTGATGAAATTTTATTGGGAGTACATGTATATGATAGAAGTATACTCTGTAAATTTCAGAATTTTTAGACAAAAGTACAATTTTTGATAAATGTCTAAATATTCGGCTATTTTGGCCATATGAAAAATAGTAAATGACTTTTAAAAATTCTGAGAAAAATATATGTTCACTATGGGACTATATTATGCTAAATTCCAGAAAAGAAATATTTTTGGAACTGATTTGGTATTTTTCATGAAAATGGTCTAGTTATGAGTAAATGAATTAAATATGTTTTGTGAAGAAGGAAAATTGGAAAATAGGATTTTATGGCTTGAGAATCCTATATGAGGTATATGCAGATTTTTGATGAGGGTTTTGGTTATTGATGATGAAATTGTAAGAGTTGGCATTTTATGATGATTAAATGCATTAATTAGTAAAGTGTAAACAATTAAAATAAATTGTTTATAAATTTAAGTAATGTTATTCTTTCAATATCATTATACCGAAATATTGGTATGAATTTTATTGTAGAATTTCTATCTTTTGTGTCGGGGTTACTATTCATGAGTTACGAATATTACTCTTGAGATTAAAACTATATGTTGATCATATTATTTTTATCATCATATATAACATTTTTATAACCCTGATGTTGAAATTCTCTTTCACTGGAGTGTAAAGATGGATAGATTATTGGTATGATCATGACTAGGGTTCTCTTTGGCCTGTAGTGCAAAGTTGAATTGTGACTGGTATGATCATGACCATTGAATTTATAATTGAATATCTTAAGCTTAAGTGCAAAGGTGAATTGATCAACATGGTTATAATTATTGTTTATATAAATTCTGAAATGATTATATATTTCTTTGAGATATGAATATATTTGGCCTGTAGTGCAAATATGAATTGTTGATGAATATCTTTGGCATGTAGTGCAAAGATGGCCTGTTGATGAATATCTTTGGCCTGTAGTGCAAAGATGAACTGTTGTTGAATATCTTTGGCCCGTAGTGCAAAGATGGTTTGTTGATGAATATCTTTGGCCCGTAGTGCAAAGATGGTTTGTTGATGAATATCTTTGGCCCGTAGTGCAAAGATGGATTTGTTAGTATGATTATAAACAGGAATTGTGATTTGGTATAACCATGATCTTTGATGTTTCAGGTAAAGACAGGTGATGAAAATATTCTTCGTCCTGGGTGCGAAGAAAAATTTATAGTCACAATTATGATTATGAGTTATTCATATGATTGTGGAAAGGAACTGTTGAGTGATGTTACATGGATAAAACATTGTTGGTGGATTTTTAATATGGAGAAGATAATAGACTTTATAGTCTATTTGACTCTTCTAATGGATTGCTCGTTCCGCTGCAACTATGGTTGAAATTTTTATCATTTACCATATGTTCTAAATCTCTGATTTATTATTGATGAAGGCTATTGATAATTTAATTATCTTTAGTCATGATATTCTTTACTGAGCTAGTTGTGCTCACCCTTTTGCTTCACAATTCCTTTTCAGGTAATAAGAGTGTAGCTGGGTCGAGCGGGGGTAACAAGGGAATAGAACGGTGGTCATCATTTAGTAGTTATATTTGGTGAAGAAAATAGGGTGAGGCGAACCCAACGTTGGAAGGGTGTTTTGTCACTATCATACAAGATGTCTAATGACATACAACCTCGTGTCATCATAGGACAGGGTTGTGCTCATCCACTTGCTGAGTATATCTATGGGCACTACCTATATAATCTTGGTGTTTGTTTGAAGTATAATTCTCAATTAGAGACAGTGGAGATAATGATAAGTCAAGAGAAGACTCACCATTGGGAAGAATATGATAGTAATCTTCTCGTTTTTCTTTGGGGTCTATTGGGTCAACCAAGGATAATTCTGTGGCCATATGATATCTATCATAACCTAGACGCATGGCCTCCCATGTACGAAGGTTTCCTTGAGCACTTCCCAAAGATTCTAATTTCTAAAACAGTTTTTGACTATACCTTTATGTAAGGTGTCATTGTGAGGTGATGTCCACGGTTGGAACATGAGTCACATTTGGTATATATTTGTATCCAAACTCACAGCATATGTGTTGTTGTATTTTGCACGACAATTGTTGTAATAAAGTTATAGTTGTTTTCTGTACCATGTATTTGGCGACTCAGAATAGGTTGGATGGAATGGATCTATTTTGGGGTCGTTACAAACAAGAATACATATAGATTAAAGAGAGAGAAATGGGTCACTTTAATTTTTCATTTTCACCAAGACTTTCTCTCTCTCTCTAAAATTCGGGAAGGTAGGGTGAGAAAGTGAGTAAAGTTAACCTAAGATCATGTGTTCGATCTCCAAGAACAAACATCAAGGATCAGAAATCAAAATCCGAGCTAGAAAGGTATAAACCTTCAAAATTTGAAATCTTTAGATTTTATGTTAGATGATATGTTTTGTTGTTTAGATATGTGTTAGAGGGTGTCACTTGATGATCTGGGTTGCCAAAACCTAGATCCATATCATTTAGATACTCGAATTTGAGGATTTCTCAAATATGGAAAAATTAGGAAAATAAGGCCTGACAGCATAATGTCAGGGCCTCTAGATCTTAAGGTGTCTGATGCTTTGTGTGTTTTATGTTTTAGATCTATTCTATATCATGTAGGCTTTGATCTGAAACTGGATACAAGGTCGGATC
Organism: Panax notoginseng; assembly: GCA_016801055.1. Classification (NCBI taxonomy): domain Eukaryota; kingdom Viridiplantae; phylum Streptophyta; class Magnoliopsida; order Apiales; family Araliaceae; genus Panax; species Panax notoginseng. The sequence goes on along the minus strand of CM029013.1, from coordinate 94,246,798 downwards.
AAGCCTAGATCTCCTGATATGACTGGTCAAAGACCGTTAATCGATCACGGATAAGCTTTCTGGGCAGCCCAGAATTCCCAAAAATCTCTGACAAGCTTTTGCAGTCGCTAGATCTTGCTATGTTTAAGTTATTATGTGATGTTGTTGGTTTTATTTTGTAGACTGACATGCAGGCTATATATATATGCCTTTAGATCACTCAGATCCGTAGCCTAATCATAGAAATTAATGGTCAAACTATCGTTGACCGAACTGCTCAAGAACATTTCTGGAAAACCCAGAAATGTTCATGAACAGTCCGAACTACTACTTTGACCGGCTCAGAGTTTTCATGTGTGATGTCTTTAAGTTTGTATTATGTGATATAGTGGTACACTGATATAAGGACTATAGACCAAAACCATAAAACCACTAAACGAATGACCAGAACCCTAAGATAATTGAGATCAAAATGAGGCACTCGAACTGCCTTGGGTTTCTAGGTTACCTAGAAAACACAGGCATGGTCTGACAGTATGTTCTGGAGACCAGATTTTCATATCATGATGTTGTATGACTGTGTTGTTGATTGTTAATGGTATTGTTGCAAACCTATTGCAACATAAACGTTTAATCAAGCCTAGAAAGCCTTAGGAACCTAGATCAAATGCTGGTCAAACCTCCTACCTTGGTGTCTGACATGAAGGCTCAAGAACAGCTGAAGAACACTTTCAGCGACGGTTGTGTCACTAAAGCTACCTATAGCGACACTTATTTTCTGAAAATACTTATTTTAATTAAATAAATAGATAAAAATGGTTTTTAATTATTAAAAATAAATAATAAATTCTGAAAAATTATTTTAAAGTCTGAAAAATAGTTTTTAGTTATTTTGAGTATATTTCATAAATATTTAATATTTTTGAAATATAAATGGTATTTAATTTATTTAATTATAATATTAAATAAATAATTTAAAAATGATTTTAATACATGAAAAATCATGAAAAATAATATTATGGGATAATAAAATATTTTAAGTTATTTTCAGTGACTTTTAATATTTTAGGATAAATTTCATTAATTAATCAATATTAATGATAATTAGTTTATTTAATAACTATATTAAATAAATTATGAAAAAATAGAATTAATGCTTTATAAATCATATAAAAATAATTTATGTGTTATAAAAATATTTTAAGTTATACAATTTAACTTATGATATTTTGTCATGAAAATATTAATATTTTAATATTAAAAGTAATTATCGGATAATGAATTTAATTGTTTAAAAATCATATAAAGGTGATTTTAAAGTATTAAAAATACTTTGTGATATTATAAATATATTATAATATTATGTGATGATTTTCATTAATATTTGATAATAAATAAATATTAATGATAAAAGGATTATGTGGTATTTATATTATATAAATATGATTTTAATGATTAAAAGTTTATGATAAATAGTGATAATTATGTGAAAATTATTACGAGCTTACGAAAAATATTTTGACTATTATTAAAATTATCTGAGTTAATTGTTAAGTGTTTAGGCAGAGTTTAATTGAACTTAGGCTCGATAAAAGTCCGATTAGACTGTCGGGACGTTAGAACTTTGTCGAACTCAAGTCAGACTGAAATAGTTTGACCTGATACTGAGTCTTATATGTGTTATAGACGGATAGGATTATGTGTTAGGTGTTATGTGTTTAGGTTATTCTATGTATATCTATATATATAATACTTTTATATTGTGATGATATTATTCTAATATTGGAGATTTATATTACTAATATTAGGTCTTCGGATAAAGCGTTATAAATTGTGTTGCGGTAATCAACGGTTCAGACAAATTTGTTTTTACTTAACTCTACTAAGAGTGTTTCATTCGGATAAGCTTATAGTTAATCATTGATGGTTGCCATGAATTGTACTCTGTACATATTGCATGTATAAGTCAGGTGTGAAAGGCTAATCACCTTCATTACCAGTTGGTTCAGATATATTTGTTCATGTATAATACTTGATCAGTCATAAATTTGTTCCTACTAGTTCACAATTATATTATTGATTATAACTAGCTTATTATTCTGACTATTTCAATCATGATATATTATTATATTAATAAACTTAAACTTGCTGGACAATCCTTATGCTCACCCTTGCTATATCATGATAAAACATTGCAGATTAAGACGAACGCGTCGGACACAAGGAAAGGTCAAAGACAGTTCCAGCTTTTGTATACGTGTGCATTTAGAATTGTAATAGTATAGTATGATAATATGTTATGTGTTAGACAGGTTATGAATTGTATTTAGGTGAAGGTTACTCGACCTTAGAGAAAAGTATGTAATTTTAATGTATAAACAATTTATGTTTATATCTTTCGCAATAGTTATAGAATGATTGTACCAAATCCGCGGTGATTTGGGACCCGGATTTGGGGACGTCACATCACTGGTTTCATACTGTGGAGTGATATCCAGCTATTGAGCGAATTCATTTAATTCCTCATTCTCGACCTCTGAATTGTCAAAAATTACACGTCCCACTGGTTCATAGTCCACTATTCGCTGTACTCCATCATTTGAACCCCGATCCACTAAATCAACCTGGAAGCATTCTTCTTCATCTAGTGGGAACTTCATGGCCTTGAAGACATTGAAGGTGACTTCTTAATCATGTACACGCATAGTGAGTTCCCCTTTTTGTACGTCTATCAGAGTCCTTCCCGTGGCTAAGAATGGTCTCCCCAGTTTGATCGATATACTCTTATCTTCCTCAAAATCTAAAATGATGAAGTCAGCCGAAAAGATGAATTTGTCCACTTTCACCAACACATCTTCAACAATTCCTCGTGGATACGTGATAGATCTGTCAGCTAGCTGCAACGTAATGTTTGTCGACCTTGGAGCCGGCAATCCCAACTGATTAAACACTGATAAGGGAATCATATTGATACTTGGCCCAAGATCACATAAACACTTTTCGAAGTTTATCTTTCTGATAGTGCACGAAACTGTGAAACTACCCGGATCTTTCAGCTTTGGAGGTAGTTTACGCTGAAGCACTGCACTACATTCCTCTGTCAAGGCCACTATCTCAAACTCATCTAATCTTCTCTTCCTTGACAATATACCCTTCATAAACTTTGCATAGCTTGGCATTTGTTCCAATGCCTCGGCGAATGGTATGTTAACCTGCAGCTTTTTGAATACCTCCAAGAACTTGTTGAACTGTTTATCTTCCCTCTGCTTATTCAATCTCTACGGATATGGTACTTGAGGGTGAATTGGTGGAACTGAACTCTTGACCTTCTCTTCTGAACCTACTTTGTCTTTCTCTTCCTGCTGTTCCTCAGAATTTTTCAAATTTTCTTCCTCAATAGTCACCTGCTCTGCCTCGCACGGCCGCGCGACTTCCCTTTGTAACTCATGCGCGGGCGCGCGACTGTCAGTTCCTGCAGTATTCTTCCCAGATCTTAATGTGATCGCTTGACACTGTTCCTTCCCGTCTCTTCTAGGATTTGCCTCTGTGTTACTTGGCAAAGAACCTTGGGGCCTGTTGTTAAGCATGCTCGCCATCTGCCCCATTTGAGTTTCCAGATTCTTGATAGCCACTACTTGGCTTTTGATCATAACTTCCGTATTTGCCATGTATTTCAACATCATCTCCTCTATTTTTGATTTCTTTTTTGGCTGTGGTGCAGCTGGAGTGTGATGTTGTTGTTGTTGAGAAAATCCTGGCATAAACGGTGGTTTGGATGAAAATTATGGCTGAGATGACTGTGGTTGAAACTGTTGGTCCTTGGTTATTTGACTAACTAAAGTTTGGATGATTTCGATTGCTGGGGTGGTATGTGTTTTGAAACTGACCTTGATCTTTCCTGTAATTTCTGACATACTGTACTGACTCCGAGCTAATAGCACACTGATCTGTCGAGTGTGACCCCGCATAAATCTCACATACGAAGGCAACTATTTTCGCCCTACTTTCTGCCAAAGTATCTATCTTCTTTGCCATCGCTGTCATCTGTGCTGACAACTGAGTAATAGCATCTACCTCCAACACACCTGCAACTTTGGGTTGTGGCATCCGAGCTGTAGGACTCTTGTAGTCATTTGTAGCCATAGTCTCGATAAGTGCATAGGCCTCGTCATAACACTTTGCCCATAATGCCCCTCCTGCAGCTGCATCCACAATAGGTCTCGACTGCCATCCCAAACCATTGTAAAATGAGTTGATCACCATCCAAACTAGCATACCGTGATGCGAACACTTCCTTAGCATCTCTTTATATCTCTCCCATGCCTCATATAAGGACTCGTCCTGTTGTTGCTCAAACTGAGAGATAGCTGTTCTCATCTTTGCAGTCTTAGCCATTGGAAAGAACTTGGCTAAAAATTTCTGTGCTAAGTCCTCCCATGTAGTGATTGACCCTGACGGCAGAGAATGTAGCCAACTTCTCGCCTTATCCCTCAATGAAAATGGGAATAACCTTAGTCTGATAGCGTCCTCCGTCACACCATTGTATCTGAATGTGTCACATATCTCGATAAAACTTAACAGGTGTTCATTCGGATCATCCGTAGCAGCACCCCCAAACTGTACCGAGTTCTGCACCATTTGAATAGTGCCCGGTTTAATCTCAAAAGTATTGGCTGCTATCGCCGGTCTGACTGTGCTAGACTGCAGTCCGTTTATGTTTGGAATGGAATAATCCCTTAGAGCCTGATGCTCTTCTCTTTGCTCAATTCTCTGTTCTTCTGTCATACTAGATGTTATACTTTCTAACTGCGCTTGTAAATTTCTCCACACACTTGCTTTCCAACCTCTTTCGTTAATGTTACCCTGCGCTGGTGTTAATTCTGAGTTAGATGATCGCGTGTGTATAAAAACCTATAAGTACCTGAAACCAAAAATAAAGCAAAAATAGAAATGAGGAACGATCAGAATTGTCTAAGTCATACAATATAGCTTTAAACTGATGATAATTATTTAAATAAAAACGCCTTTCCCCGGTAACGGCGCCAAAAACTTGTTGCCTCTTTTTCAGTTCTGATAAAAGAGCTCTAACTCATGCAAGCATACATGTGTCAACAAGTAATACAGAGTAAGTAGAGTATCGATCCCACAGTAAAAGTTGTCAAATTTAAACTACTATGCATCAATTAAATCACTGTATTTATATGCTTAACCTAATGACTATATTAGTGAATTACTCTAATGGAGAATAGCAATTAAAATAAGACTAATAATGGAATAAATCAAATCTGAAAATAATGGGATCCTAACGTCATTTTATACTTCATCTAATTATCAATATCATGCAACAAGTGTTCACATATCACAAGAAAGTAGTCAAGAGCACTAATAGAGTCATAGCCATTTTTAATGCACTATGACCTACTTACATAGCATCCACAGAAGATATACTCCAGGTAATCGTCAATATAACCAAAATGACTATATGTCTATGTGAAATTGCAATAATACTGAACTTAAAGCCCTTATATTAACTCACACGGTGAAACAATATATGTCTATCTGGTTCACAAAATATACAAGCCATATAAAACAACCCCATATTCGTATACTATCATGATTACAATCCAAACTTGCGTGTTCATTGTCAATTCCATACAAGTACTGAGATGAATGGTGATCAAGCATTCATACATGCAAAGTAACCACGATAGAAATCCCATATGATATGCAAAACAACCCTAGCAATCAAGCATGTAACTAAACAACATATTAAACTCTGTTAGAATCCCAAAATGGAGTTTAGTTCATGACTGAACCAAAAGCCATTATGGGATCAACGCAAAACATGGTTAATAAGCAAACAATTGAAAGATAAAGGATAGAACGATCAAACCTAATTGTTGAATATAAACCAATGTTAATGATCAAATCCTCATAAAATTCCAGCAAAATAATAATACTAATTCACAATGATAGAGAATCCCAAGAAGAATTGGAAGAGTAGGCGTTTTGGCTTTGTTCTACGTTGGAATCTCCCTCATGGTGTAAACCCTAGCTACTACGATAAAAATACATCAAAAGTTATCCAAGATACCTCTGACACCAGTCAGATATCGTTTTAATCAATTACAACCCTTTTAATTAAAAAAATAAAATAAAACAAATTAGCAGCTCCAGGCCGCGCGCCCCTCCAGTGTATATCTTGCGTGGGCGCGTGACTTGCAGTAGGTAAAGTTGTCTGGCCAGGTGCTCACGCAAGCGCGCGTCTCCAAGCTTGTCATGTCGCGCGGCCGCTCGGCTAGCAGTCAGTGTCTTCTGATTCTGCTGTGGCACTAATTTGCTCTGCTGCTCCATCCTTTGTCCATCCATTCTTGTCCATCCATGCTTTACTTGATCCTCTTGCCATGCATATGCCAGCTTGTGCCTCGCCTTCATGCGTCCATTCGCCTCGTGCCCTCTAATACCACCAAAACAGGCCATTTTCTGCACTTTTTCACCAAAAGGAGTTTTAAGTCAATGCAATACAAAATAACATGAAATGCACTAAAAACACACTAAAATGTACTTGAGATAGGAATAGTTTGAATGAATTGATAGTCAATAAGTTGGTATAAATCCCACTTATCATTGTCCGTAACCGAAACAACATTTTCTGGTTTCCGTCAGGCAATCCGGTGAGCCGTTTTGCGTAGTTTACGCTCGGAAGTTAAGATATGGTTCTTGTGGGACTTCTAATGAAGTATTTTTAGTTGAAATGAGTTGATTTGATTTGAGTTGAAGTTAAGTTGGAAAAATGACCATTTTGCCCCTCCCGGGGTTATCTCCAGTTTTTTCGTAGTTGTAGCAGTCTTTTCTCAGGGTTATCTCTGAGATTGACTTGATGTTGACTTTGATTGTCCTCGGGGTTATCTCTAAGGTTGTCTTGACCTCCTGGGGTTATCTCCAAGCTTTAAACTTGATCTCCCGGGGCTATCTCTGAGGTTGGAACTAATTTTTCCGGGGTTATCTCCGGGATTGGAAACTGATTTTCTGGGGTTATCTCCGGAGTTGGAATATGGATCTCTCGGGACTATCTCCGGGGTTGGAATTGATGTTGTGATCCTCCAGGGTTATCTCTGGAGTGTGAAACAGACGCTTTTGCCCTCCTGCAAAGTTAGTAACAAGAAAAGAAAATTTCGAGTGTCTACACTAACTACCTAAGAATTGTACATATGTGAACTATACAATACTAACTTATTATCTAAACTACGAATTGAATAACATGAAATGAAAATACTGTAAATAAAAAGAAAATTGGGTTGCCTCCCAATGAGCGCTTGTTTTTGAGTCTTTTAGCTTGACTACTCCCTACTTCTATCCTGTATCGGTTGAGATGTTTTCAGCATGTTGTTTGTTTATTGCACATAAACAACGATGCTTTATTGCATGCCCGTTCAACTGCAATTCTGGGAGTGAAGTTGACTTCATATCCTCAATTAGCACTTTTAGACCACCAACTTCTCTACAATCCTTGTGTTTGACATATGTAGATGCCTCGATCAAATCGCTCTCCTCCTTGTCAGTAGGGATTAGAATTTCCTTGAACACCTTAACTTTCACTACCTGATCAAACACTTTCATAATTAGTTCTCTGTTAGGCACGTCAATTAGTGTTTGTCCGCTTGCTAGGAATGGTCATCCCAAGATGAGCAAGATATTCTTATCTTCTTCAAACGTAGGCATCACATCATTGCATCGACATTGCATCATATCATCTCACTTGTATTACATCATTCCATTTCATTTGCATTGTATCATTATATCATGTCATATTTCAAGTGTCTAGTAATCTTTATCTTGTTCATTCCAATATATTGCATAAAAAGGATAAAGAAGGACAGTTGTAGACATTCAAAATTTTGTTTTCCTGTACTAACCCATGCAGGAAGGGCAAAAATGTCTTTTCTCACTCCGGAGACAACCCCGGAGGATCACAAATGGTCATTTTGGAGACAACCCCAGAGAAACTATATCAACTCAAACCCCAAAAATATCCCAGGGGGATATCAAATCAACCTCAAAGACAACCTTGAGGAAGAAGAGAATCGGCTGTAATCAAACCCCGGAGACAACCTCGAGAGACAGTTAAAAGCCCCATCAGCCCTGGAGACAACCCCGAGAGGACAAAAAGGTTATTTCGATAAAATAACGTCAACAACCATAGTATAGTTACAGATAAGGTCACAAAGAACCATTGCAGCACTTTCGAGCACAAACTATACAAAAATAGCTCAACGGACTTCTTACGAAGACCCGAAGATGCCAGTTTAGTCATGGACCCATGTTATCGAATTCTAAAAAGGACAAACCCTATGTCATTGCGTATATCTCGAAAAAATCTTTTTTGAATGATATGGTACATATCCATAAGATTCTCGAATTGCAAGTTATGAAGGATTTAAATAGCTTGCGCACGGATCGAGGTGCACGTACTTTGAGGCGGCAGGGCCAACTGGGCATTTTCGTAGGTAAACCTGTGGAAGCCACGGGTCTACCTGCGAAAGCTCTTGCCTATAAATATAGGCCATCATTAGCTCATTTAACAAGTTTAGAGAAAGAAAGAAGGGCCCATAAGAGAAAAATTTGAACCCTGCAGTGCCAAACAACTCAAACCTTGCTTCTAAACTTGTAAATCATACTTATAGACCCTCATATACATATATACTACAATATATCAAGTTTTAACCGGTGGAAATCGAGTTTAAAGGCGCCGAAAGCCATTCAATAACCCATTTCGTGTAAGGCTATAAGATATCTTCAGATCTGTGTCTTTTTCCTGCTTTACTATATATAAGTGTTATATATATATATATATATATATATATATATATATATATATATATATATATATATATATATATTAGTTAATATTGGACAAATGTAGCTTTTTAACCATTCATTTTGTGTAAATAGTCAATATTTGAAGTGTATTGACTAGATATATACTAGATCTAGTCAGATCTAGCTTTTAACCTGTTCAAAAGTTGTAAATCTGAACCGTTGAGCTAGAATGGGTAAGATCTAGATAGATCTAGTTTGCTTTCCAGTTTTGTAAATATTAAGCAACCACATGACCCTAGATCTGTATCTAGCAGAAACGAGAAACTTGGCTAAGTGCATGCAAGGATTTAACTGATAAATCCTTTGTTTTACGACGTATAGAAGTAAATATGCATTTTATTTCAACATATTCATTGTGCAAGCTGTGAAATGATATCATGTGAGCCTAAGAGACACAGGGTCGACGATTCAATCAATGGATCTAGATCCGGTTCCAATGATGGACCTATTTAAGTTGTACAGTCAGCTAGCAACCCATTGTATGTGCATGTAACCGCGGGGCCTTAAAATAGTTATCCAGATTTAAGGTCTCAAAATAGTTAAAATTATGTATGTGGTGCTCGGGCTTACTTCAATGGCTCTCATGCCCATCAGAAGTCTGATGTTTATATATATATATATATATATATATATATATGTGTGTGTGTGTGTGTGTGTGTGTGTGTGTGTGTGTGTGTGTATGTGTGACGCCCCCAAAATAGGTCCAATCCATCCAACCCATTCTGAGTCGCCAAATACATAGTACAGAAAATAACTACAACTTTATTATTACAATTGTCGTGCAAAATACGACAACACATATACTGTAAGTTTAAATACAAATATTGTCCTCTAGACAGTATTCATACTCAATTAAGAACTCATTATACTTATTGATACACTATTTTACAAAATAGTGAGGACTACTAAAACAACTGTCTTGAACCATCATTCCACACCCCGACTAGTACTCGCTACATTCTCGCCTCCTGAGAAGAAAATGGAACAACAAGGAAAAGGGTGAGCTCAACTAGCCCAGTAAAGAATATTATGACTAAGATAATATACAACAGTATTATCGTTAGTCTTCAACAGGGAAAAATTTAATAGAATACAATAGACAACAAGTTTTAAATCAATATTCGCAGCGAAAAATAATAATTCATAGAAGAGTTACGTAGAGAATGAAATCTACGATTATCTATGAATTTAAAAGCCCATCATTAACATTTTATCCCTGTAACATCAATCAATAAATATCTTGAATCAAATAGTCATCTTTGCACTACAGGCCAAAGATATTCATCAGTTGGTCATGTTCACCTCAACACCTGTTCATCTTTGCACTACGGGCCAAAGATATTCATCAGAAATCATTCATCTTTGCACTACAGGCCAAATATATTCAGTTATATCATCAATTAGGACTGAGGATGATGAAAAATATTTTAAAGAAAACGAATCCAGTGAAACAAAATAATAAATATTAAGGATTCGTATTTCAGCTATTCCATGTCCAAAAATACCTCATAAATAATCATAGTGGAGTAAAATTCAAGAATGATCAAAATATGGATACAATCAAAGCTAGTATCCAGAATGGATATTTTGGACGAAAAGAATAAAATTTCATTTTTCGGTGAATAGTAACTCGTGAATAGTAACTCGTGAATAGTAACTCATGAATAGTAACCCCGACATGAAAAGTTCCAAATTTGATAAAAAGTCCAGATCAATACTTCGGCATAATGATATTGAAGAAAATAATATCATTTAAGAAAAAATAACATCCCTTACCTCAGCAAAAATAGTACTTCTAGTTGAAACACCGGATATAGGTTATGACTTGAACTTGCACCGTATAGCAATACTCAAAGTATTAGAATACTCACAAGAATACGCTCACTAATATAGAGAGAGAAAGAGAGAGAAACTTGTGTTTCTGGTGTGATTTTTAATTCTAACCTAAGCACCCTATTTATAGGAAAATGCTTAGAACACCAAAGTAGAAAATTGAATATAATAATATTATATTTATAAAATTGTCAAGCCCACCTTGGGAGATCTGAATTCAGCCCATTCTTATCACATGTTAGCCCACTTAAATGCCAAAAAACGTTTTTTCTTCAAAATAATAAATAAAACTTCCAAAAATCAATTATTTCAGAACTTCAGAACTTCAATAATTCATAATAAATAGCCCTTTTATCAGAAAAATCGAATCTCACGAGTTTTTATAGGAAATTCAATTCTCTACAACTTTGCAAAAGAAAGTTTTTCCAAATTCCAAACAGAAATTGACCGAAATTCACAAACGGGCGATTTTACAGTCAATAATAAATTTTCGGTCAAGAATTGTGTCCACCAACACACAAAATATGTGCTAATCATTTAATGCCACAAAAAATACTCTTCCTCCTCATATACTCATATATCCCACATTTATTGTAAAAATACCACCATCAATATATTATTAAAATAATATATTTAAATGAATTATTTTATCAGAAAAAGATAAAATATTAATTTTCAACAATTGTCACATTAAAAATTTTCTCCATCTATATCCACATAAAATCATTATTTTTCTCATCATATAAATTAATAATTAATTATACACAAATAATATTACAGAACCACAGTACTGGCAACCAGGCCGTTCCCAGGAAAGAGGGGGCTTTCCAATAAGGATCTCTCCTTACTGGCGCGCAATTAGATGACCAAACCTCTCCTTAGACAGAACTTTCTAGACATTGCCAATAATGTCATCTAATAATATTATTCAGATAATATGAATTATTGCTCCGATAATGGAAATACTGCGTAGTGACAATTATTAAAACAACAGTAATATAAAATATCAACGCAGTAATTATTGAATCAATAAAATAAAATACTGAACAGTAATTACTGTAACAATTATTGAGTAATGCCTTCTTACGTACAAATCAATAATTGGTGCAATACCGTGTGCTACTGTGTAACAACGCGTATTACTGTGTTTTAACCACCGGGTATTCCAACAGTATTAACGGTAACAACTACGCCATTATTTATAAACAACTTATTTTTGTCGTTTTATTCATCCAATCGCTTTCCGTTATGGGGCCCACAAAAGACTGCGTCGTCGTACGAATATTCTCCGACAGTAAGAATATTCCACGACCAAGCGAATATTCCCCGACAACAATGAATATTTTAGGACCACTTGCTTATTTGAAATATTTGCGCATTTTACCCATAACTAACCACATTAATCAAATCAACCCTTACTATTTCAGAATAATAAATAGAGGAAATTAAATTTCATTTATTAATAATTTGTGGTCTTACAACCTCCCCTCCTTATGAAATTTCGTCCTCAAAATTGACATACGTACCTGGTATTTCGAAAAGATGAGGATACCTCGCTTTCATTTCCGTTTCCAACTCCCAGGTCATTTCCTCAATAGCATGGTTTCTCCACAAAACTTTAACTTGTGGTATGACCTTCGTGCGTAGGACATGCTCCTTCCTATCCAGGATCTTGACAGGTACCTCCTCGTACGTTAAGTCTTCGGCTATCTCGTCCGGTTCTAACTCAATAACGTGGTTCGGGTCTTTCACATATTTACGAAGCACAGATATATGAAAAACATTATGAACACGAGACATACTTGGAGGTAACGCGAGTCTATAGGCCACATTTCCTACTCGGTTAAGAATCTGAAACGGACCAATAAATCGTGGATTGAGCTTTCCTCTCTTCCCAAATCTTGTAACTCCTTTCCATGGAGCCACACGCAACAATACATGATCCCCAATATTAAATTCCACGTCCTTCCGATGAAGATCCGCATAACACTTTTCTCGATCCTGTGCCATTTTTATACGTTGTCGAATCGTTTGGATCTTTTCTGTAGTCATGCGTACTAATTCTGGTCCCAACAACGTTGCTTCTTCCACCTCGTCCCAGCATACTGGAGAACGATATTTTCTTCCATACAACGCCTCAAATGGAGCCACACCTATGCTCGCCTGATAACTGTTGTTGTAGGAGAATTCCACCAATGGTAGGTACTTATCCAAACTCCCTTTGAGATCTAGGACACAGAGTCTTAATAGATCTTCAAGAGTTTGAATAGTCCTCTCTGATTGTCCGTCCGTTTGAGGATGGTAAGCTGAACTAAATCGTAAATCCGTGCCTATAGCTTTTTGCAAGCTAACCCAAAATCGTGAAGTGAATCTTGGGTCACGATCCGAAACTATGGATACTGGCATACCATGCAACCTCACAATCTCATTCACGTACATACTAGCAAGACGTTCAAGGGAATAAGTCTCTTGTATCAGAAAGAAATGAACAGACTTGGTTAATCTATCAACTATAACCCAAATAGCATTTATGCCTTGAGAAACCGTGGGAAGACCCGTAACGAAATCCATGGTAATGTGTTCCCACTTCCATTTCGGAATCTCAAGTGGTTGCAATGGACCCTTAGGCAGTTGATGCTCCGCCTTTACACGTTGACAAGTTAAACACATAGAGATAAACTTTGCAATCTCTCTCTTCATATTGTTCCACCAAAATGTATGTCGAAGATCACGATACATTTTAGTACTTCCAGGATGGATTGCAAATGGTGTATTGTGTGCCTCCATCATGATCTTGTACTTTAAATTAGAATCGTTAGGAACACAAAGTCTGGAGTGGACTCGAAGTATTCCTTCTTCATCGATTCTTGCTTCTGGAATAGCACCTTCTTGCACTTTCTTCTTCATACGCATCAGCTCCGGGTCTGTAGCTTGAGTAACTTTAACTTTATCGATTAAAGTTGGTTCTACGCGTATACTTGACATCATCGCACTCGTTCCTGCATATGATCTTCTACTCAACGCGTCAGCTACCGCGTTCGCTTTTTTCAGGATGGTATTGGATGGTATGATCGAAATCTTTCAACAGCTCGAGCCAACGTCGGTGTCGCATGTTGAATTCTTGGAAGCTCTTCTCGCATTCCTCGGTCCATTCGAAGTTTGTATCTTTTCGAGTCAGCTGAGTTAACGGAGTAGCGATTCGAGAAATCCTTCCACGAATCTCCGATAGTAACCAGCTAAGCCTAGAAAGCTACGTATTTCGATTACTGACTTAGGTTTGCTCTCAACTGTGACTCATATCCCAATCTTGGATAGCACGTCACAATGACACCTATCAGTTTACTACCGCACGAATATGGCGTCCCCTACGGAGAGTCTGGCTTCGGTGCATTCCACAAAGGAAGTCACCAGATAGAAGCTCGGTTATCAACTTCTATAGTTGGGTTTTTAACTCCTGAAGTTCAATAGGAGCCATTCGATATGAGATTTTAGAAATGGGTTTTGTACCAGATTCAAAGATGATACAAAATTCAATATCACGCGTAGGCCAAGAAATTCTAAAGGAAATACGTCAAAAATTTTACTAACAACAGAAATATCATTCAAATCTGACGTATTTTTGTTCAAGTCCATGACATGGCTAAGAAAGCTTGACATTCGTTTTTTAATAAACGAATGACTTTACGGCTTGATATGATAGATTTTGACTTTAATGGTTTAGTTGCTTGAATTCGAATAACAGGTTGCTTAGGAATATGAAAACTAACAACCTTACGGAAACAATCAATTTTGGCATGATGAGTAGTTAACCAATCAATTCCTAAAATCACATCAAAAGCAAGTATCTTTAAAGAGATAAGATCAACAGGTAATGTGATGGTGCCAACTTGGATCAAACAAGATTTATAAACAGTAGATGTAACGAAAGTTTCTCCTAACGGAGTTTTCACAGATAGGTTAAAGTCTAATTTCTCCGGAGTCAAGTTTAAACGTTGAACGCAAACAAGAGAGATAAAAGAATGGGTAGAACCGGTATCTAATAAGGTATAAACTTCGCAAGAATTTATAATTAACTAACCCGTGCTAACTTCATTCGGGTTCCTCACATTCTGACCAGTCACGAAAAATGCTCTTCCAGGAACCGTTGACTTTGACTTTTCTGGGACAGCCTTTTGAGTCACCATCCCCGCTGGACTTGGTTTCGCTACAGTGCAATCTCGAGCGATATGTCCTTCCTTTCCACAGTTATAACATACCTTAAACTGTTGTGGGCAATTTGGGTTGATATGTCCTTCTTTTCCGCACTTATAGCATATGATCGGTGGTCGTTCTCCTCCCTTGGAACCAGTTGCTGCTGGTGCTGACGTCTTCGTATTGTCATTGTTAAATCTCCTCTTTTTAAAATCTCCTCCCGACTCGCTTCTTCTATTTTCATGGCCACGATTACCACCAGAGTGGTTGCCGTTCTTGTCTGTATTTTTTTTTCTCCGCTGGTTATCATTGTTCTGATGACTGCTGTCACCGGTATGATCCTGGTTGTGGTTCCTCGGTTGACCGTACTCGTTATCTCGCTCTAATAATTGAGCCCTGTTGACAACATCTGAATAGAGAGAAAATTTATGAGAAATGAGATATTGACGTATGCCGGGTTTCAAACCTCTCAGAAACATCCGCGTCATACGTTCCTCATTCTCCACCAAATGAGGTGCAAACCTGGACAACTCTGCAAACTTCGTCTCGTACTGGGACACCGTCATGTTGTTCTGCTCTAGTCTAATAAACTCTACCTCTTTCATATGACGAATACTTTCAGGAAAGTACTTGTCATTGAACAGTTTCTGAAATGTCTCCCAAGACATGCTGAGTGCGGCTGGATGGGTACGTTTCACAGACTCCCACCAGTAGTCTGCCTCGCCACGGAACATAAAGGTGGCGAATGGAACCTTCTGTTCCTCCGTGCATCCCAAGACATCGAATATCTTGGTAATTTACTTGACCCACGTTTCCGCCATGATCGGATCCGGCTTTCCCTTAAATTCTGGTGGTCCAAACTCTTTGAACTGCTTGGCTGTGACCAGCTGTGCGTTGTCATTATTTCTTCCTATATTTTGAACAGGAATCTCCTTCGTCTGGTTTTGCATGAACCGCAAAAAACTTCTAAACATCTCATCGTTCATCGTCTGCTCAGTGGTGTTGTTCACAGGAGGAACATTGCCAGCCTGTTGCACGTTCTCCTCGTTGGTGAGCACAGGTGTCTCCACGGTCTCATTTACTCCACTGTTAACATTCTCAGTCGACATTCTCAAATACTGCCATAAAACAAGGGTTAATTTAAGCAATTAACATATCACATAATACCCATATATTATGACCGACCAACAAATAAGCTTAGATAGGACACACTAGAGAAGGATTTACTCGTCTCTCCCCTCCTAGTTCTATTCCCCGATCTCCGCCAGAGATCATATCCCTAAGCTCTGATACCAACTGTGACGCCCCCAAAATAGGTCCAATCCATCCAACCCATTCTGAGTCGCCAAATACATAGTACAGAAAATAACTACAACTTTATTATTACAATTGTCGTGCAAAATACGACAACACATATACTGTGAGTTTAAATACAAATATTGTCCTCTAGACAGTATTCATACTCAATTAAGAACTCATTATACTTATTGATACACTATTTTACAAAATAGTGAGAACTACTAAAACAACTGTCTTGAACCATCATTCCACACCCCGACTAGTACTCGCTACATTCTCGCCTCCTTAGAAGAAAATGAAACAACAAGGAAAAGGGTGAGCTCAACTAGCCCAGTAAAGAATATTATGACTAAGATAATATACAACAGATTATCGTTAGTCTTCAACAGGGAAAAATTTAATAGAATACAATAGACAACAAGTTTTAAATCAATATTCGCAGCGAAAAATAATAATTCATAGAAGAGTTACGTAGAGAATGAAATCTACGATTATCTATGAATTTAAAAGGCCATCATTAACATTTTATCCCTGTAACATCAATCAATAAATATCTTGAATCAAATAGTCATCTTTGCACTACAGGCCAAAGATATTCATCAGTTGGTCATGTTCACCTCAACACCTGTTCATCTTTGCACTACGGGCCAAAGATATTCATCAGAAATCATTCATCTTTACACTACAGGCCAAAGATATTCAGTTATATCATCAATTAGGACTGAGGATGATGAAAAATATTTTAAAGAAAACGAATCCAGTGAAACAAAATAATAAATATTAAGGATTCGTATTTCAGCTATTCCATGTCCAAAAATACCTCATAAAGAATCATAGTGGACTAAAATTCAAGAATGATCAAAACATGGATACAATCAAAGCTAGTATCCAGAATAGATATTTTGGACGAAAAGAATAAAATTTCATTTTTCGGTGAATAGTAACTCGTGAATAGTAACTCGTGAATAGTAACCCCGACATAAAAAGTTCTAAATTTGATAAAAAATTCAGATCAATACTTCGGCATAATGATATTGAAGAAAATAATATCATTTAAGAAGAAATAACATCCCTTACCTCAGCAAAAATAGTACTTCTAGTTGAAACACCGGATATGGGTTATGACTTGAACTTGCACCGTATAGCAATACTCAAAGTATTAGAATACTCACAAGAATACGCTCACTAATATAGAGAGAGAAAGAGAGAGAAACTTGTGTTTCTGGTGTGATTTTCAATTCTAACCTAAGCACCCTATTTATAGAAAAATGCTTAGAACACCAAAGTAGAAAATTGAATATAATAATATTATATTTATAAAATTGTCAAGCCCACCTTGGGAGATCTGAATTCAGCCCATTCTTATCACATGTTAGCCCACTTAAATGCCAAAAAACGTTTTTCTTCAAAATAATAAATAAAACTTCCAAAAATCAATTATTTCGGAACTTCAGAACTTCAATAATTCATAATAAATAGCCCTTTTATCAGAAAATTCGAATCTCGCGATTTTTTATAGGAAATTCAATTCTCTACAACTTTGCAGAAGAAAGTTTTTTCAAATTCCAAACAGAAATTGACCGAAATTCACAAACGGACGATTTTACAGTCAATAATAAATTTTCGGTCAAGAATTGTGTCCACCAACACACAAAACATGTGCTAATCATTTAATACCACAAAAATACTCTTCCTCCTCATATACTCATATATCCCACATTCATTGTAAAAATACCACCATCAATATATTATTAAAATAATATATTTAAATGAATTATTTTATCAGAAAAAGATAAAATATTAATTTTCAACAATTGTCACATTAAAAATTTTCTCCATCTATATCCACATAAAATCACTATTTTTCTCATCATATAAATTAATAATTAATTATACACAAATAATATTACAGAACCACAGTACTGGCAACCAGGCCGTTCCCAAGAAAGAGGGGGCTTTCCAATAAGGATCTCTCCTTACCGGCGCACAATTAGATGACCAAACCTCTCCTTAGACAGAACTTTCTAGACATTGCCAATAATGTTATCTAATAATATTATTCAGATAATATGAATTATTTCTCCGATAATGAAAATACTGCGTAGTGACAATTATTAAAACAACAGTAATATAAAATATCAACGCAGTAATTATTGAATCAATAAAATAAAATACTGAACAGTAATTACTGTAACAATTATTGAGTAATGCCTTCTTACGTACAAATCAATAATTGGTGCAATACCGTGTGCTACTGTGTAACAACGCGTATTACTGTGTTTTAACCACCGGGTATTCCAACAGTATTAACGGTAACAACTACGCCGTTATTTATAAACAACTTGTTTTTGTCGTTTTATTCATCCAATCGCTTTCCGTTATGGGGCCCACAAAAGACTGCGTCATCGTACGAATATTCTCCGACAGTAAGAATATTCCACGACCAAGCGAATATTCCCCGACAACAATGAATATTTTAGGACCACTTGCTTATTTGAAATATTTGCGCATTTTACCCATAACTAACCACATTAATCAAATCAACCCTTACTATTTCAGAATAATAAATAGAGGAAATTAAATTTTATTTATTAATAATTTGGGGTCTTACAATATATATATATATATATATACTGTCAAACATGTTTCGCATCTTAAATAAAATCAAACCAAGCTGAATATGGAATAAAATGGAAGTATCAAAGGCCTCAATTCTTATGCGAGTGAAAGGGTTTGAAAACAGCTTTTCAAAACTTCACTTTCATATCTTGTTTAAAAATGAACTTTTCAATAAATCAAACCCTTTGTATATAGGTACAAAAGAGGCATAGCACTACTTTCAAATAAAACACACAACATCTTTTCAATCCAAAGATTTCAAACACACACACAATGCATAGGGAATAAAAAAGTAGCGGTAGCCGTGTTTCACGGAAGTCGAGGGGTTCCTAATACCTTCCCCTCTCTTAAGCAAGCCCCCAAACTCTATGAATCTCGAGTTCCAGACCAATTATATAGAGTCACATATTAGGCCATATCAAAAAAATCTTTCAAAACTTAGATGAGTTGATACATCCATTTAAACTCATATCAACTGGCGACTCTATCTAATTCGGCGCTGTAACACCCTAGAAAAATTGAACCTTTTGTAAATGATTTAATAATGAATAAAAGAATATTATTTGTTATTATTATGTGTTAGTAAGATGAATGTCGTTCTATAACCTAGAAACGCCGGAATGTCGTAGTATTTTAACTACGTGAAGGAATTAAAGTGTTTGAATTTCCAAGACGAAAAATAAAAGTTTTTCGAGAATTTTTTTAAAAAACACTATTCATCATTTTCTGCTCGGGAATTATTTTTGAATTTTTGAGAAATAAGTAACGTTATAATATCAAGGTGAGATAGATTATGTAATAATAATCTAAGTATGGAAAATGAAATATTTCACATGCGGACTTAATTTATGAACGGTAAGAATTAAAGTCTAATAAAATGAATTTGTGTAATCTTGTAGGAAGTGCAAGACCAATAAACATTAAGGGGCAAGCCCAAGATGGAATAATGATTAAGCCCAATTGTTTATTAATGTAAAGCCCAAATGGTTGTTAATGAGGAGTCCAAGTTAATTGGTTATACAAGCCCCAAGGTTAAGTTAAGTTAATTAAATCCAAGCCAAGCTAGGATCCATTGGATTGTAGTGACCCATAGGGCAACCCATGCTAATGTGATTAATCTTGGTGACCAAGTCATTTGAGTAATGACCAAGATATAAGTGTAATAACCAAGTAAAGGATAAGTGTTGTGATTTTCAAGTAATGAATAGTAAGGAGGTGACTTAAGGAGGTGGGATGACATAATAACTAAACTACCCTAACCTTGTGTTTTCTATAAATAGAAGGAGTTTGCTAGTCATTTGCTACTTATTCAAAACACCAACAACTTCCAATACAAAATAACTTATTGGTTAGAGAGAATAAGCACTATTAAGCTTAACTTCCATTGTTAGATTTCCAAGAAGAAGAAGTTAGTCATCAAAGGTAAATGATCTTATCTCTTCTATCTCTACCATTGTATGATTATAAGAGAAGTGTAATCTAATGAACATGTATGTTAAGAACTCATAAAGATTTGATAATCCATGGACTTAAGCCGTATAAGTTTTGAATAAGTAAGGAATAAGCAATTCAAATCTAAATAAGTTATAAACATATGAAGAACATTGATGAACTTGTCATATGTTGACCTTAAGAAGATAGTGTGATTGTTAAGATGTAAGGATGTTGCTTAAATGACTTAAATCAATAATAAGTCATAAGGAAATGAAATCATGTATTGTATAATTTGTTAAGTTATGAACTTATGAGGAATAAGCCGTAACCTAATTTAAAGATAAGTGGTGTGACGCCCCCAAAATTAGGTATACATCACCCATCTTGGGTCGTCAGATACAAAGTACAGAATACAAATATAACTTACTAATACAACTGTCGTGTACAATACGACAAAACATAAACTGCGAGTTTGAATACAAATATTATCTTCTAGAGAGTATTCATACTCAAAAGGAGTCCTCATTACATATATTAACACACTATTACATAGAATAGTGATGACTACTAACTACTACTATCATTCGGACCATCACTCCGTTCCCCGACTTGCCCCAGCTACGTTCTCATTTCCTGAAGAGAACAGTGAAAGAAAGGGTGAGCTCAACTAGCCCAGTAAAAAATATTATGACTAAGATAATGCAGAATAAATTATCATTAGCCTTCAACAATGTTAAACTGATAAAATATAATAGACATCAAGTTTAACTACAGCGGAATAAGTAATCCATTAAAAGAGTCAAGTAGAAAATAAACTCTATTATCTTTTATGATTTAAAAGGTTTTTCAACACTGTGATCGCTGGGACTCAGCTTAATAAAATAATTCACATCATCGAATCACCCCTGCACTATGGCCAACGATATTCGTGTATTCATTAATGGTCATGATCATGCCAACAACTGTCCATCAATGCACTACGGGCCAATGAGGACTTTTACCACATCATTTGTAATATTACGGTCATGATTATACCGAATAATCCCTGGTCATAATCATACCAAGTCCATCTATGCACTACAGGCCACAGATGACTTTCAACATTTTATAAACATGAGGATGATGACAATGATATAAGAATTCAATAAAACAAGTTCAAGAATTAATTTATCCAATAATTAACAACGTCCAAATTGTCAACATGATACTGCTTTGTGGAGTAAAATTCAAGAATGCTTAGAAGAATATTTTCATGAAAAGATACTGGATGAAACACAATTATCAAGGATATTCTACAAATTTCATGGAGTATAGAAGTCAAAACTTAACCAACTAGGTATACTAAAGAATGGAATAACAAAAGAAATCACCATGCATGCGATAGATCGCACAGACAGGTTATTCCAACAGAATAATAAATAATGGAACCAGGTCCGGCGTAAAATGCACAGACAGGATATTCCAACAGAATAATAATAAAGACGGAACCAGGTCCAGTGTAAAACACACAGACAGGATGTTCCAACAGAATAATAATAAAGACGGAACCAGGTCCGGTGTAAAACACACAGACAGGATGTTCCAACAGAATAATAATAAAGACGGAACCAGGTCCGGTGTAAAACACACAGACAGGATATTCCAACAGAATAATAGAAGAATGTCACCAAGTATAGGGTAGACCGCGTATACAGGTTATTCCAACAGAATAATAAGAAATAGAACAACAACAATTCTCTTCATGAATAAGAAAGAATAACACCCCTTACTATTTTAAAGAAGAGCTGAAATAAGGAAGTAGTTAAGTAGCAGAATACTCTTCTTCTCTCTCTCTATAGTTTCTCTCTATAGTTTCTCTCTCTAGAGTTCAGTGAATTCGTAAGAAATAATGAAGGAATGAGCTGCTATTTATAGAAAAATAGAATGCATAGTAACTAATCCATGAACGGTCCAGATTGATTACTTTAATCTGACGGTCCATATTTAAAGAAAAATCTTTTAAATAAAATATAATATATTCTATTTATAGAATAACTTTAATAAAGTATTCTATTTTATATAAAAAGATGTTTCTGTTTTATTACGTTAATAATACGAATAAAACAAAACGTCATTATCGCTAAATAATTCATATTATTAACTGACAATAATTGAATCAAACTGAGTGACTTCTCACATAAGCATTAATAATTAATACCGTGTGATACTATGCAACCACACGTATTACTGTACTTTTACTACCGAGTAGTTCAACAGTATCAATGGTAAAACTTCCGCCATTATTTTTAATAAAATATTTTTGTCGTTTTCCCAATCCGACAATAATTCCGTTGTGGGGTTCACCAATGATTGTGTCGTTGTACGAATATTCTCTGTTAAAACGAATATTCCCCGACCAATCGAATATTATATAACAACTTGTGTACTTTGTAAAATTTATAAATATTACCCACAACTATAACATTATATCAAATTAACTTCATAATATTCAAAAATAATATTTATAGAAAATTCATCTTTATTTATAAAAGTTGGGGTCTTACAATCTCCCCTTCTTATGAAATTTCGCCCTCAAAATTAGGATACGTACCTGGTATGTCGAAGAGATAAGGATACCTTGATTTCATTTCAGATTCTAACTCCCAAGTCATTTCCTCAACATCGTGGTTTCTCCACAAAACTTTGACTTGAGGTACAACCTTGGAGCGTAGAATATGTTCCTTCTTATCCAAGATTTGAACAGGAACTTCTTCATACGTCAAATCCTCTGCTATTTCGTCCGGTTCTAACTCAATAATGTGGTTCGGGTCTTCCACATATTTGCGTAACATGGATATGTGAAAAATGTTATGAACACGAGACATACTTGGCGGTAAAGCGAGTCTATAAGCCACAGTTCCTATTCGATCGAGGATTAAAAATGGACCGATGAATCGAGGATTGAGCTTTCCTCTCTTTCCAAATCTCGTAACTCCTTTCCATAGAGCAACACGTAAGAACACATGATCTCCTATATCAAATTCCACGTCCTTTCGATGAAGATCAGCATAAATCTTTTGTCGATCTTGTGAGGTTTTTATACGTTGTCGGATCTTTTGAATCTTTTCTGTAGTCATACGTACCAACTCCGGTCCCAACAACGTTGCTTCACCCACCTCATCCCAGCATACTGGAGAACGACATTTTCTTCCATACAATGCTTCGAATGGAGCCATGCCAATACTTGCTTGATAACTGTTGTTGTAAGAAAACTCCAACAATGATAAGAACTTATCCCAACTTCCCTTGAAGTCAAAGACACAGAGTCTTAATAAATCTTCCAGAGTTTGAATAGTCATCTCTGATTGTCCGTCCGTCTGAGGATGATATGCCGAACTAAATCGTAAATCCGTGCCCATAGCTTTTTGTAAACTAACCCAAAATCGTGAAGTGAATCTTGGGTCTCGGTCAGAAACTATGGATACTGGCATACCATGCAGTCTTACAATCTCGTTTATGTACATACGACCAAGACGTTCAAGTGTATAAGTTTCTCGTATCGGTAAGAAATGAGCATACTTGGTCAATCTATTAACAATGACCCAAATCGCATCAATACCTTGAGAAACCCTAGGAAGACAGGTAACGAAATCCATGGTAATGTGCTCCCACTTCCATTCTGAAATTTCAAGTGGTTGCAATGGACCTTTTGGTACTTGATGCTCCGCTTTGACTCGTTGACAAGTTAGACACCTTGAGATAAACAACGCTATCTCTCTCTTCATATTGCTCCACCAAAATGTATGACGAAGATCATGATACATTTTGGTACTTCCAGGATGGATTGCAAACGGTGTGTTGTGCGCCTCCATCATGATTTCATACTTTAAATCAGGGTTATTAGGAACACAAAGTCTGGAGTTGACTCGAAGTATTCCTTCTTCATCGATTCTTACTTCCGGCATAGCACCTTCTTGCACTTTCTTCCTCATACGCATCAGCTCCGGGTCTGTAGCTTGAGCAGCTTTAACTTTATCGATTAAAGTCAGTTCTACTCGTATATTCGCCATCATCACATGGGTCCCTGGAGTCTTTAACTCTATCTACATCCTTTGCAAATCACACAAAAATGGGCCTTTGTGTTGACAATATCGCACTCGTACTTGCATATGATCTTCTACTCAATACGTCAGCTACCACGTTCGCTTTTCCAGGATGGTATTGAATGGTATGATCATAATCTTTCAACAGTTCAAGCCAACGTCGTTGTCGCATGTTTAGTTCCTTTTGAGTGAAGAAATATTTAAGGCTTTTATGATCCGTAAAGATCTCCACCTTCTCCCCATACAAGTAATGCCTCCAAATTTTAAGTGCAAAAACAACAGCTGCCAACTCTAGATCATGAGTAGGATAATTCCTCTCATATTCCTTGAGTTGTCTTGATGCATAGGCTATGACTTTTCTATATTGCATGAGAACGCATCCCAACCCTTTGCTCGAAGCATCGCTGTAGATGACAAATCCCTCCGAGCCAGATGGTATTGTTAGAACAGGTGCTGAAATGAGTCTCCTCTTGAGTTCTTGAAAACTATTCTCACATTCTTTGCTCCAACCGAACTTTGTATCTTTTCGAGTCAGCTGAGTTAATGGAGTAGCGATTCGAGAAAATCCTTTCACGAATCTCCGATAATAACCAGCTAAACCAAGAAAGCTACGTACTTCGGTCATTGATTTAGGTTGCTCCCAGCTTTGAATAGCTTCAATCTTTGCCGGGTCAACCGATATTCCACGACTTGATACTACGTGCCCAAGGAATGCTCCCTCCTCCAACCAGAACTCGCATTTCTTCAACTTGGCATAAAGCTTGTATTCACGAAGCTTTTGGAGTACCAGCCTCAAGTGTTGCTCATGATCTTCACGGCTTTTAGAATAAATAAGGATGTCATCAATAAAGACGACAACAAAGTGATCCAAATATTCCTTGAATACCCGGTTCATCATATCCATGAAGACAGCAGGAGCATTAGTCAATCCAAAGGACATGACTAGGAATTCATAATGCCCGTATCGAGTTCTGAAAGCCGTCTTTGGAATATCCTCAGTTCTAACCTTCAGTCGATGATATCCAGAACGAAGATCGATCTTTGAAAAGAATTGTGCTCCTTGCAACTGGTCAAACAGGTCATCAATACGTGGCAATGGGTACCTGTTTTTGATGGTGACATGATTCAACTCCCGATAATCAATACAAAGTCGCATACTTCCATCTTTCTTCTTCACGAATAGAACAGGAGCACCCCAAGGAGAAGTACTAGGACGAATAAAGCTAATGTCTAACAATTCCTGCAGTTGGATCTTTAACTCTTGAAGTTCAATAGGAGTCATTCGATATGGGGCTTTGGAAATGGGTTTTGTACCGGGTTCAAGGTCGATATAAAATTTAAATTCACGCTCTGGGGGTAGGCCAGGAAGTTCTTCAGGGAATACGTCAGGAAATTTATTAACAATTGAAATATCATTCAAAACTGACGTATTTTTGTTTAGATCCGTGACATGAGCTAAGAAAACTTGACATCCATTTTTCAATAAATGAATAGCTTTATGGCTTGAGATGACAGCGATTGATTTTAATGGTTTGGTTGCTTGTATTCGCATAATAGGTCGATTAGGAATATGAAAGCTAACAACCTTACGAAAACAATCAATTTTTGCATGATGAGTAGTTAACCAATCAATCCCTAGAATCACGTCAAATGCAAGTATTTTTAATGAAATAAGATCGACAGGTAATGTGTGGGTACCAACTTGAACCAAACAAGACTTATAAACCGTAGATGTAATGAAGGTTTCTCCCAATGGAGTTTCAACAGATAAGTCAAAGTCTAATTTCTCCGGAATCAAATTTAATCGATGAGCGCAAGTAGGAGAAATAAAAGAATGGGTAGAACCGGTATCAAATAAAGTATAGACTTCGTTAGAGTTTATGATAAGCTTACCCGTGATGACCTCATTCGGGTTCCTTGCTTTCTGGGAGGTCACAACAAATGCTCTCCCTTGCACTACCAGTTTTGACTTTCTGGGACGGCCTTTGGTGTCTCCATCTTGGCTGAACTTGTTTTTGGTAAACGACAAAATTGAGCTAAATGACCTTCTCTTCCACAATTATAACATGCTTTAGATGGCATCGCGTAGTTTGGACTGATGTGCCCTTCCCCTCCGCATTTGAAACATATGATAGGTGGTCGTTCTCCTTCCTTAACAACGGGTGCTAGTGCTGACGTCTTTCCATTATTGTTGAATCTCCTCTTCTTGAAATGACCATTCTTATTTTTTTGGCCCTGATTACCACCGAAGTGGTTACCATTTTTGGCCTGTTGATTCCCTCCACGCTTGTTGTCACCGCTTCGATGACTGCTCTCACCGGTATTATCATTTTGTCAACTGCTCTCTTTTGGTTGCGTTGACTCGTTATTGCGCTCCACTAATTGAGCCCTATTCACAACATCTGAATACAAACATAGTTTATGAGAAATAAGATGTTGACGTATCTCAGGTTTCAAACCTCGCAAAAATATTCGCGTCATTCGCTCTTCATTATCCACCAAGTGGGACGTAAACCGGGACAACTCAGCAAATTTAGCCTCATACTGCGACACGGTCATATTATTCTGCTCCAATTTGATGAACTCCACCTCCTTCATGTGACGAACACTTTCAGGAAAGTATTTGTCATTGAACAGCTCTTGGAACTTCTCCCAAGACATCTTCAGTGCGGCAGGTTGAGTACGCTTAATCGATTCCCACCAGTAATCTGCCTCTCCTCGCAACATAAAGGCAGCAAAGGGAACCTTTTGCTCCTTGGAGCATCCCAAGACATCAAATATCTTGGTGATCTGCTTTATCCATATTTCCGCTATAAGTGGTTTTGGCTCTCCCTTAAACTCTGGTGGTCCCAGGTCCTTGAACTGTTTAGCGGTGACCGTCCGAGTGTTTTTAGTGTTTCCACCTATATTTTGGACAGGAGCCGCTCTCGCCTGCTGTTGCATGAACTGTATAAAGTTTCTGAACATTCCATCATTCATCATCTGGTCAGTGT
Organism: Panax notoginseng; assembly: GCA_016801055.1. NCBI lineage: Eukaryota > Viridiplantae > Streptophyta > Magnoliopsida > Apiales > Araliaceae > Panax > Panax notoginseng. The sequence continues at coordinate 94,219,488 of CM029013.1, read as the reverse complement.
TGTTGTTTGCATGAGGATTGTCACCTTCCTGATGCACATTATCCTGATTATTGATATGTGGTGAATCAACAGTCGCCTGTGCTCCATTGCTATTCTCAACATTCTCAGATGTCATTTTCAAATACTGCCACAAAATAAAAGTTACTTGATATGTCATATATTATCCTTATATTATGACCGACCAATTAAATACCATTCAAATAAACTTAGGTAGGTCATACTAGCGAAGGAATTCCCCGTCTCTTCCCTCCTAGTTCTATTCTCACATCTTAGCCCGGGATCATATCCCTAAGCTCTGATACCAACTGTGACGCCCCCAAAATTAGGTATACATCACCTATCTTGGGTCGTCAGATACAAAGTACAGAATACAAATATAACTTACTAATACAACTATCGTGTACAATACGACAAAACATAAACTGCGAGTTTGAATACAAATATTATCTTCTAGAGAGTATTCATACTCAAAAGGAGTCCTCATTACATTTATTAACACACTATTACATAGAATAGTGAGGACTACTAACTACTACTATCATTCGGACCATCACTCCGTTCCCCGACTTGCCCCAGCTACGTTCTTATTTCCTGAAGAGAACAGTGAAAGAAAGGGTGAGCTCAACTAGCCTAGTAAGAAATATTATGACTAAGATAATGCAGAATAAATTATCATTAGCCTTCAACAATGTTAAACTGATAAAATATAATAGACATCAAGTTTAACTACAGCGGAACAAGCAATCCATTAAAAGAGTCAAGTAAAAAATAAACTCTACTAACTTTTATGATTTAAAAGGTTTTTCAACACTGTGATCGCTGGGACTCAGCTTAATAAAATAATTCACATCATCGAATCACCCCTGCACTACGGCCAAGGATATTCGTGTATTCATTAATGGTCATGATCATGCCAACAACTGTCCATCAATGCACTACGGGCCAATGAGGACTTTTACCACATCATTTGTAATATTACGGTCATGATTATACCGAATAATCCCTGGTCATAATCATACCAAGTCCATCTATGCACTACAGGCCACAGATGACTTTCAACATTTTATAAACATGAGGATGATGACAATGATATAAGAATTCAATAAAATAAGTTCAAGAATTAATTTATCCAAGAATTAACAACGTCCAAATTGTCAACATGATACTGCTTTGTGGAGTAAAATTCAAAAATGCTTAGAAGAATATTTTCATGAAAAGATACTGGATGAAACACAATTATCAAGGATATTCCACAAATTTCATGGAGTATAGAAGTCAAAACTTAACCAACTTAGTATAATAAAGAATGGAATAACAAAAGAAATCACCATGCATGCGATAGATCACACAGACAGGTTATTCCAACAGAATAATAAATAATGGAACTAGGTCCGGCGTAAAACGCACAGACAGGATATTCCAACAGAATAATAATAAAGACGGAACCAGGTCCGGTGTAAAACACACAGACAGGATGTTCCAATAGAATAATAATAAAGACGGAACCAGGTCCGGTGTAAAACATACAGACAGGATGTTCCAACAGAATAATAATAAAGACGGAACCAGGTCCGGTGTAAAACACACAGACAGGATGTTCCAACAGAATAATAATAAAGACGGAACCAGGTCTGGTGTAAAACACACAGACAGGATATTCCAATAGAATAATAGAAGAATGTCACCAAGTATAGGGTAGACCGCGTATACAGGTTATTCCAACAGAATAATAAGAAATAGAACAACAACAATTCTCTTCATGAATAAGAAAGAATAACACCCCTTACCGTTTTAAAGAAGAGCTGAAATAAGGAAGTAGTTAAGTAGCAGAATACTCTTCTTCTCTCTCTCTATAGTTTCTCTCTATAGTTTCTCTCTCTAGAGTTCAGTGAATTCGTAAGAAATAATGAAGGAATGAGCTGCTATTTATAGAAAAATAGAATGCATAGTAACTAATCCATGAACGGTCCAGATTGATTACTTTAATCTGACGGTCCATATTTAAAGAAAAATCTTTTAAATAAAATATAATATATTCTATTTATAGAATAACTTTAATAAAGTATCCTGTTTTATATAAAAAGATGTTTCTATTTTATTACGTTAATAATACGAATAAAACAAAACGTCATTATCGCTAAATAATTCATATTATTAACTGACAATAATTGAATCAAACTGAGTGACTTCTCACATAAGCATTAATAATTAATACCGTGTGATACTATGCAACCACACGTATTACTGTACTTTTACTACCGAGTAGTTCAACAGTATCAATGGTAAAACTTCTGCCGTTATTTTTAATAAAATATTTTTATCGTTTTCTCAATCCGACAATAATTCCGTTGTGGGGTCCACCAATGATTGTGTCGTTGTACGAATATTCCCTGTTAAAACGAATATTCCCCGACCAATCGAATATTATATAACAACTTGCGTACTTTGCAAAATTTATAAATATTACCCACAACTATAACATTATATCAAATTAACTCCATAATATTCAAAAATAATATTTATAAAAAATTCATCTTTATTTATAAAAGTTAGGGTCTTACAAGTGGTTGTAATATGTAGGTTGAGATGTCTAATTAATTGATTGAATCTATTTGGAATGATGAACAAATCACTAGTAACAACGTTTTGTCAGAATTCACACGATTGGACGATAATTGTCGAATTCGTGAAATTCTCGAAATGGAAGTCGTATTTTGTGTCTGAACTCGAAAACGTTGGTTTTCAATGGAGACAAGTCGTATTTGGCATTATAGAGTTGCGGACTCGAAAATGACCGGATTCCGACTTAGAACGAAGAAACGAGCGTTGAACGTTCACGAACGTTTATCGTTTTCGTTAAAAATGGATTAATAGGTGAATTTTTAGTTAACGAAGTCAAATAGATGAAATTCTTGCATGAACATGTAGAGCATGTAATTTGTGAACCGTAAGCTCTTGAACGAGCCAATTCGGACTTATAACGAAGAAGTTACGAGCCTAGGAGTTTCACAAAATTTCAAGTCTGCCAAAATTTTCTGGTGCACAGAGCTAGCTCTACGACGCCAGCCCAAGGCCAAATAGCCCGTGCTGTAGTGCTAAGCTTAGCCGAGAAAAGCTATCACCTACTGTTAGTTGGCACCGCAGCGCAGCCATAACAAAGGAGACTCGCGCCGCAGCGTGGCATAACGAAGGAACACTGGCGCCGCAGCACCAGTCTTAGGATCTAGACCATGAAGAAAGTTTCCATATGGAGCATGAATAGTAATTAATGAACAATTAACTAAGGATCTTAATGTAACATTGTTAAGACATATTTAAGCCTTAAGTATGATCACTTAAGGTTAAAGGAATTCAATTGCATGTGAACGTAAGAATGACGTAACAGAAAGCCAGAACCAATAAATAACAAATCTAATACGTAATTAGATTGAGAAGAAGGGTAAGATTCTTTAGGAACCATATATGTTATTCATGACCTAATGTGTTATGTAATGTTATCATCTACTGTAGAGACTTAAGGACTTAAAGTGCAAGTGTTATAATTGTAGCAGACGCTGAAGGCAAGTGTTCTAACCCTTGTTCCAGTTCAATCTGGACAAGCTTTGTGATTCATGTGTTCTTACACATGAGTTAATGTCTAATGAAGTCAAAGCCAATTCTTTCGGCTAGACTTACGATATATTAGATTTCTTATAATCTATCAAAGTATTGTCAATGGTTTATCAAACTAATATTTGTGTGGTTTTTCAAAAAGAGACTGAGTATGCTAAAATATTTTGTCATCAAACGACAGGCACGTGAGGTTGCCACCACTTAAACGTATACACGTTTAATGAATGTAGTGTTGATCAACATAGAGTACTATAGGCTGATCACCTAGACGTGCTCGTAAGCTATGCCGGACTTACGAACTTTATGCCGGGATGTCCTTTTCAAAAAACTTATGAAATGCTCATTGTCTTGGACCGAAATTGATGTTTCACTGAATATTATCATTGTAAAACATTTTGAAGGAAAAGAAGTGATATTTTGAATTATCAATAGTACTTCGTAACTATTGTTCAGTTATCGAAGATATAAGATTCCTATGTTTCAAGCATGCTAGTTTATTAGAATTGTTGTACTTGTTGAGCTAGTTAGGCTAACTCTTGCTTGAACCATATGAATGCAGCTAAGGTCGAACGAACTAATGGATCCGGCAAGAATAAAGGGAAAGCTAAGGCGAACCCGTAGATTACTGATGTAATAGTATAGGGTTGTAATGAAAATATTTGATATTATGAAAAGGACAAATGTAACGGTTATAAAGAACCTGGGGAAATGTTAATATTATTTTGAATATATATAAGACATATTCGTTCTTTTGAGGCATTTCAATTGAATGTTTGTGTGAATTGTAGCACCATGTAGCACCATCTGTCGGGTTGGAAGATACCCAGATTTGGGGGCGTCACAGGCGCAATCAAAAAAATTGAAATTTTTAAATCATCGACATTATATGTCTGTCTTTTCTAAAATCCCACCCTTGAAGCAAGATCAAATCAAACATAGAGCACATAAAGGGTAAAGAACAAAACAGGAAAAATCTCCCGATGTCGACACATTCTTTATTCAATTTTTTCACTTTCCCTAACATTCTCGATTTAAGTACGTATGCAAAAAACTATGTTTGCCATAAATGAATTATTATTGAATAATCCATCTTTCCTATGAATTTATCATTACGTATTTCCCAAAAATTTAAAAATAATTCCCGAGCAGAAATGGATGAATAGTGTTTTTCGAAAAATTTCTTGAAAAACTCTTATTTTTGCCTTGGAAATTCATATACTTTATTTCTATCATGTAGCCAGAATCCTAACCACATCCATTTATTCTAGGTCATAGAACAACCTTTAACGTGCTTACTCAGTATAATAAACATATAATCTCATTTTATTCAATATAATCAAATAAAATTAATTTACATTAAAGTTCAATTTTCTCAGTCGTTACATTCCTCCCCTCCATAAGGATTATGTCCCCAGAATCTCGATACAAGTTAATCAAATAGATGGGTATAATTCTTCTTTATTTTCTCTTCAAGTTCCCATGTTGCTTCTTCAGCATTATGGTTCCTCTATACTACCTTCACCGAAGGTATTACTTTACTTCTCAAGACTTGCTCTCTCCTATCAATAATTTGAATCAGGATTTCTTCATATGTTAAGTCTTCTCAACCTGAATAGGTTCATATTATATTATGTGATTATAATCTTGCTTATAAGGGCATAATATAAAAACATGTAACACGTTGTGTATATGGTCTAACTCTGGAGATAATGCTATCACATAAGCTACCTCTCCTACTCTCTTCAATATCTCAAAAGGTCCTATAAACCTTAGACTTAACTTCCCTTCTTTCCAAAACATATCTTTCCTTTCCACGGAAATACCTTCAGAAACGCATACGAACCGACTTCAAACTCTCTCTTCTTTCGATACGGATCTGCATACTTTTTTTGTCTATCTTGAGCTGCCACAAGTTGTGTTCGTATCATCTTAACTACATTTGACATTTGCTTCACCATTTCAGGTCCTAGCATCTGATGTTCACCTACCTCATCCCAACACAGTGGAGTTCTGCACTTTCTTTCGTATAACGATTCGCAAGGTGGCATGCCTATACTTGTGTGATAACTGTTATTATAAAAAAACTCTACCAACGGTAAATGATCATCCCAACTTCCTTTGAAATCCATAACATAAGATCTTAACATATCTTCAAGTGCTTGAATTGTTCTTTCACTTTATCCATCCGTCTGTGGATGATGCGTCGTAGTAAACCTTAGTTGCGTTCCCATCTGTTCTTGCAAACTCCTCCAAAAATTTGATGTGAATCTTGGATCACGATCTAACACAACTGAAATTTACATTCCATGTCTTTAAACAATCTCCTTAACATAAAGTTTAGCTAACTACTCCATGTTAAACCTGAATCTTATTGGCAAAAAGTGAGTCAACTTCATCAAACGATCCACTATTACCCAAATAGCGTCGTACCCTTTTTGCGTAGTTGGATGTCCCACCACAAAGTCCATCGTGATATGCTCCCACTTTTATTTCGAAATTTCCAATGACTGTAACAAGCCACTTGGTCGTTGATATTCGGCCTTAACTTTTTGACAAGTTAAGCACCTACTCACATATTCTACTATTTCCCTCTTCATGTTCGGCCACCAAAAGTCTAGTCAAAGGTCTTGATATATCTTAGTACTACAAGTATGAATCGAGAACCTCAAACTATGGGCCTCTTCTAATATTTCTTGCTTCAATTTTATTTCACATGGAACCCAAATTCTTCCTTCAAATCTTAATAAACCTTCGTTATGAAGACTGTACTTTGCCTCTTCTTCATTTGATATTCTTTTCTTCATCTTCTCACACTCATCATCTTTGAGTTGTACTTCTTTGACTCTCTCCATAATTGTAGGTCGAGTCTCAATCATAAACAATTTCTTCCCTGATTCACTAAGTAATCTCACCTCTAACTCCATTCTAATCATCTCTATTATTAACTCATTCTAAGCCGTTAACATTGATAACTTCTCCCGACCCTTTCTACTTAAAGCGTTGGCCACTACATTTTCCTTCCCTGGATGATAGAAGATATCACATTTGTAATCCTTTATTAACTCCAGTCATCTTCTTTGTCTCATATTTAAATCTTTCTGTGTGAAGATATATTTTAGACTTTTATGGTCCGTGTACATCTCACATTTCTCCCCGTATAGGTAATGCCTCCAAATCTTCAAGGTAAAAACCACCGCAACCAGTTCTAGATTATGAGTAGGATAACCTTTTTCATAATCCTTAATTATCGTGATGTGTACGCAATGACCTTGCCATGCTGCATGAGCACGTAACTCAATCCTCTATGCAAATCATCGTTATAAAATACAAAATTCCTCGTATCATCTGGTAAAGACAACACAGGTGTTTCACTAAATCTTTTCTTCAGTTCTTGAAAAATGTCTTCACATTTCTTTGTCCACACATATTTCACTGTCTTTCGTGTGAAATTTGTTAATGGAGTAGCTATCTTAGAAAAATCCTGGATGAATCTTCGATAGTATCTCATTAACCCTAGGAAACTCCGCACCTCCGTTGGTGTCTTCGGTTGTTCCCAATTAATCACTGCTTCCACCTTCGATGGATCAACTGAAATCCCATCTTTGTCAATAATGTGCCCCAAAAACTGCACTCTTTCAAGCCAAAATTCACACTTAGTGAATTTCATATACAACTTCTCCTTTCTTAGTGTCTACAATGCTAATATTAAATGTTAAGCGTGATCTTCTTGTATCTTTGAATAGACTAGAATATCATCAATAAACACTACGACGTACTTGTCCAAATATTATTTGAACACTCTATTCATCAAATCCATGAATGCGGCTGGTGCATTCGTCAACCCAAACGACATTACCAGAAACTCAAAATGACCATAACGAGTTCTGAACGACGTCTTAGGTACATCCTCTTTCTTTACTTTCAACTAATGATACCATGTTCGTAAATCTATCTTAGAAAAATACTTCGCCCCTTTCAATTGATCAAATAGATCATCGATCCTGAGCAATGGGTATTTATTATTTATCGTTAGCTTGTTCAACTCCTGATAGTTGATACAAAGTCTCAACGATCTGTCCTTCTTCTTTACAAACAATATCGGTGCTCCCCACGGAGAGACACTCGGTTGAATGTACTTCTTATCCAACAGTTCTTGTAACTGAATCATCAACTCCTTCATCTCTACTGGCGCTATACGGTACAGTGCCCTAGAAATTGGTGTCGTTCCTGGCACAACGTCTATTACAAATTCAATCTCCTGATCCAGTGGAAGACCTGGCAATTTGTCTGGAAATACATCCGCGAATTCTTTTACTATAGGTATCTATTCTAATGTTGCTCTCACTCGCTAGGTATCAACAACATGACACAAATAACCTACACATCTCTTCTTCAATAATTTCCTAGCTTGTGTCATGGTAAGACAACAAGAACGACCCGACAATTTACTACCGTAAAATACTACCTTGGGTTGCTTCAAAATCCGAAGGTTTGCACTTTTCATTTGACAATCTATAATTGCCACATGGTTAAACAACCAATCCATCCCAAGAATTACATCAAATTCTCCCAACTTTATTGGTATTAGATCGATCGACAATTTGTTACCTCTTTTTCTACACAACAGCTCCTATGAATATGTTCAACAAGAATTGTCTCTTCGTTTGCTACCTTAATGTTCAAAGGTATTGGTAATCTTCAGGAAGTAACCCTAAATGTCTAGAAAATTCACATGCTATAAAAGAACAAGTAGCACCCGAATCAAACAACACATAAGCATTTATATCGTTGATTGGGATAATACCTGCAACTACATCTCCGGAAGCAACTGCATCTTGGACTGTTATATTAAATGTGTGGGTCGTCGGTCTACTCGATGGTGCAGGACCACTAATAGTTAACTTACCACTATTAGCTCCCTTATTATTATCTGACCCCTTCTTCGGACAGTTCTTTGCCATGTGGTCAGTCAAACCATATACGAAACATCCCTGGTTCTTCTTCAGACTCAGACAGTTAGGCGAGATGTGCCCTTCCTGCCCACAGTTATAGCAAAATGCCTTACCATTGAGACAGACTCCTAAATTTGCCTTCCCATATTTCTAGCATGCCTCGATCCTCCTCTTAGGATCTCCTTGTTTCACTTCGGTATTCCTAGAGTTAAAACCCTTCCTCTTTTGTCTACTTCCACTTCTATTGGCTCCCTCCGTTTTGACTCCTCCGTCACCTTTATTCTTATTCTTCTTCACTTTGTGGTATTAACTTAAAGCCTTGCTACCACCCTCCACTATAATCGCCTTCTCCAGAATGGTTCCAAAGGAATTACTATGGAACACTGATATATGGCTATAGAGCCAGGGTTTCAAGCCCTGCTCGAATCTCCGTGCCTTCCTCACCTCAGTATCCAACTGATGTGGAGTAAATCTTGCCATTTCATTGAACTTGGCAGCATATTGGGGAACAGTCACGTCCCCTTACTTCAGTTCTAAGAACTTCATCTTCATCATACTCTGCATACTTGTCGGGAAGTAGTTCTCGAAGAATATCTCCTTAAATTGTGTCCACGTAACAACTTCAGCTCCAGTCCTACCTCGGTTTGCCTCCCACCAGAAGTAGGCTTCTCCTTTCATCATATAGCTAGCAAAAGAAGTCTTTTGCTCCTCTCTGACATTTGCAATCATAAATGCCTTCTCTATTTTTTTCACCCAAGTTTGGGATTCTATTGGGTCCGTAGTTCTTTTGAACTCAGGTGGACCTACGCTCTTAAAATCCTTAAACGTAGTAGCACGTATTGCCGCAAGATTAATGGGTATGTTCGTCCCAGTTCTATTAAATGCAGCTTTTAATTAACAAACTTCTGCAATGGGTTAACTGGTCCCCCTTCTTGTTGGTTCTCATTATGAGATTTCACTTCCTGGTTTCGTTGTCTTCTTCTTAGCGGCATTTTTCTATTTAAATAAATAAAGTTTCATTATTATTTATTCCTTTTAGTTGGTTATTATTCAACAATCAATAATAACTTAAACTCATTGCAAAACATCTTTAATAAACTTCCTTATATTAAAATGCTTTCTTTCTTGTAGTATAATACTACAGCATTCGTCATTACTTAACTTCAGTTATTTACATTACTTTCTCGCGATTGATTTCCAAAAGTTGGGAATTATAAAAGACTACCCTTTGATTATACAAAAGAGGGTTTTATGTCAATATATAGATACACAATATTTACATATCTATACATGCTCTAGTTCCTACACTATATTACACTTGCCTAATGGCATTGGTGTACTTCTTATCCGCAAAGCTAACCACCACATCTCTACTAATGGTATGCCTAGTTTGCCCAGCCTCCACTAAATACCTAGCGATTTGTCACTGGTAATCCTCATGAGCACTCCTATGGATGTAGGACATTCGTGTTATCTTCTGCTTCTTGTTCTGTAGCTCCTCCCTGAGTTCTAGAGCCTCCTGTTTCAGCTCTCGGACCTTGTCCTTAGCCAAAACCTTCTTGTCATGCTCAACCTCCCAGAAGGTCTCCATGTCCTCCTTATCTTTTTGGACATCGTGAACTTCATCTTTCAGCTCCCACACCTCTTTGCTCAACTGAATATTCCTATCTAACACCGATATGAACAATGTTTTCATCGACTCTACTGGTGTCATCTCCTCCTGGGAGCTGTCGTTGATACTCCTAAATTAACCTCACTTTCACTTCACAATTTATAATAATTAGCACAATAGCAAGTAAGGATCGATCCCACAGAGAATAAAATTGTTTTAGAATTATTCTACTATTTCAACAGAAAATAAAGATGGGTTTTTTTTTTGAAAATTGTTTTTAAACTAAGAGAACAAGAATTAATGATAAAATTAACCAAATATGTAAAAAACTTCAGTTCTGCAGTTCAGTTTCACCAAGTACAATAATCAATTAATCAAGTTATTATTAGTTTTCCTTCAATGAAATTATTAGCCCTAGATAACAATAAGCTCTGCTATCCGAAATTCTCCGTAGATTATCATTGTATGAAACAAGCTCTCCACCAGATTCTAACTAGCATACAACCTAGAATAAGTTCTCCAGATTTAATATGATAGAAGCATTAAAAAATAGAGAATTAGGCTAATCCAAGCAACAAACACATAAGTTTGATTTGTTTAACTTGTTTTCTGATAATCTTAGCAATAAACAAAAGCTTATCCACAATTATTATTACTAAATTGCTACTTATGATGAAGACAGATATCAATTACACGTAATACCAATGTTAATCTAGCATATGATAATGATCAAACTAATTCAATTGGCCATATTAAATCAATTAGATCAATTAGCATGCAATCAATGAAAACAAATTATCAGAAGAAATTTCACACAAGAAGGAATAAATAATAATACTCAATTAATCAATTATTTGTAACAAGGATTCACCTCCCTTTAGAACTGAATAAAAAGAACTAGCCTGACATGCTCTTGAGTCTGCACTCCAATAGATGATAGTTGATAATTGAATGAATAAAACCCTGACTCTCATCCTCTATTTATAGTGCTAGACAAAGTCCTAAATCCTATAGGAAGTAGAAATCCAAATCCTAAAAGGAATTACAAATTACCCTAATTTTCATAAAGAAATAGAATTCAATTTGGAAATAAATCTTAGTCTAAAAGAAATCCTAATTACAATAGAATTGTAAAAATTAATCTTCTAGAATCCAAAATTCAGAATTGAAGTTGGAATTAAATTCCACAATTTGCCGTGTGGTCAAAGTCCTTGCCGCCTTCTGATTCTATAATTACCACGTATGTGACTTGATTTACCGCATAAAAGCTACTGAATTCCTTGTAGAATTAGAATCCATGAATTTGGATATATTGTCCACGTGGATCAAGGACTGCAATTTTGCTGCATGAAAAACAAAACTAAATCGTGGCCCACATATACTTGATATGTTATTGCATGGTTACTGAATATGCTAGGAACAGATTATGCTTGGCCCATGATTTGCTTCAATGATGCTTCCATAATATGTTGGCCCACATGAAAAAATAAGCTCAACATCCCTTGCACAATTTGTCATCAAATTATTTCCAAAATTATGGAACCCTTCAATTGTACCTAAAATAAAAATATAAGAATAATGAGTTTATTTAAGCACAAAATAAATACAAAAGATTAAGTATTAAGGACTAAAAATATAACATATTTTATACTCATCACCTCCGTAGGTATCACCATATTAAACGATGTCACCTCCACTTCCTCCTTAAACATTCTGTCAAACAAGGATGTTAATCTCAAGTTATCAGAATCCTCCTCCTCCAGATCAATCTCCTCCACAACTACTATAGGTACCTTTGTTGTTGGCTTCGGTATTGGCTCTATTATGTTCACAGATTACTCACTAACAATATGTATATCCCTATACATAGAGCTATCTCCTGACATCTATAATAAAACACAATATCCTTATTAGTACATAACATCAAAATATTATAATCACATATCACATTTAATTTGTTTAAGGTTAATTTCCTCTTGTAATTAATTTCCTCAATTCATCACTTAGGAACTTGACTTGAGTTTATTTACTTCTAACTTCTCCGACTTTTCTTAAGGTTATAGCCTAAGGTTCTCCCCCCCCCCCACCTAAAGTTTTATAACCTACACCTATGATACCAACATGTGACGCCCCTAAATTCGGGTATCTTCCAACCCGATAGATGGTGTTACACGGTGTTACTAACTACACATACATTCGAGTGAAAGACATCATTGACATGCACATGTTTACTAATTATTAAAAAATAATACATCCCTTCCCAGGTTCTTTATTAACCATTACATTCGTTCATTTGTCATAGTACTAAATCATTACAAAAGTAATACTATTCTATTACAGTATATCTACTTATCCACCTTAGCCTTTCTTTTGTCCTTACCGGATCCTTCGATCCGTTCATTCTTAGCTGCAATCATATAATTCAAGCAAGAATGAGCACAACAAGCTCAGTAAGTAGGGTTGAACATGGTGCGGTTTGGTGCGATTTAAAACCCAAACTGCACATAAAACCGCTTAGGTGTGGTTTGACAAATCCAAAACCGCACATGAAACCGCTTGTGATTGGTGCGGTTTGGTTTTGAATCGTGTGGTGCAGTTTCATTTGGTACGATTTCGGTTCCAAAACCAATTGAAACAATAAAATTTTATGCAATTTAAATTAACAATTTAGCATCACACAATATTAAAGTTGTAAAAGAGATAATTGTATGAGATTTGTATGGTGATGGTGATTATGTAGATCGATACCATCCAAATTCAGAATTAGTAGCTTAATTTTCATGGGAGATTCATGAAAGTAGTATGCATAAAAGCCAATCATGTATGATGATAAAGCTTATACTTTGTAATCAATCTTATTTATTAATAAAAGTATTTATTTAATAAAGGCATTTAATTTATCTACATGGTGCTGTTTTAATAATATGTGATAAACTCATAGGTTTAAGCATTGCTTTTAGAATCCTGATGAGATCATGCTAATGAGATCTAAATTCTTAGATAGCTTAAAAACTAAAATGTTCTCAATCAATGGATTACTAAAAAAAGGGATTAGTGAATCCGGATAGATAGTACATACGTTGCTTGCTGATTGGATGAGGATGATTGATCTGATGATCATTTGTGTAGAGACACTAAAGCAAGTATATAGGTGCTTATTGAAGAATAAGTTCACTGAACGTAACTCGCTAAGGAATACCTAATGGAGTTTTACTTTCCTGTCAATAGGAATTCCTGTAGTGATAGTAGTACACGTAATCCTTAGACTTGAGATCATCATAATATCTTGTATATAATGATTTACACTTTGACTTATTCCTTAAGACCCTTAGGGTATATCAAAGGGTATGCTTGGGTGTAATAAGTTATATATGGTGATAATGAATGATCAATAAAGAATCTACCACTTCTAGTAAAAGAAGAGAAATGTCATATATGATTCGATAATGACAACTTAGGAATCATTGGCCAAGGTGGAATGAAATTAGAAAGTAGTTTCTAATTTGCATTCATAAGGAGTTGTGCATTTAGGAATCGAAATACATATAATTAAATAAAGTAATACTTGACAGTAATTTCATGTCCTATATTTAATTGGGGCATTGTATGGTGGAATGATTGAATTGTACGGTAACTATTTACTCAAAGGTTCTTTTATGATTAATGTTAAAATCTATATTATCTGAAAAGTCGTTAATCGCTAGGGAGGGATATCCTTATTGTAGAATACATATTATTTATTTAAATAAATTAATAGTTTAATTTATTTATTCAAATAAGATTAGAATTGTTCTAATTGATTTATTCACAACCGGTTAAATATGGAGAACCTAAAGGGTCTGACCATAAAAGGAAGAATAATTATTTAAGAAGTTAATGACATAATCATAATAATATGTTCAGTATATTTAATTTAATCTATGGTGATATAATAAATTAAATAGCTTAATATTTATTATTTAATATTTTGGAAATATTAAATATAAATTAGTAGGAGGAGTCTTATTAATATTATTACAATTATTATTATTATTATTTCTAAAGGAGTTTAGGAATTAATTTAATATTAGTACTCATTTATTCCTAATGAGATTAGGAGACAAATTAATTAAAAGAACTTAATTAATTATCCCTAATTAGATTAGGGAGCCTAATTAATTAAAAGAGTTTAATTAATTAAATAATATTATATTTTAATTATATTAAAATAGGTTAACAGATATCTTTATAAGAGGAGTCTTATATTAGATGTAACGACCCCAAAATTTAAATAATTTAATTCTCGACTTCGGTCATTAACAATACATTCAACCTCTAATTTTACATCATTAAATGATAATACAACCATTGAAATTTGTGAAATAATTAAAATTTTCTATTACAAACTATTCTCGTTCACAAAACTTTCAACATTTACATCTAAATATCTCATAATCATTTTAATACTACAAGAGTTTACATCGCAAAACGATATTATAATTCAACATTAATACATTATTCAGAACCCTAAACATGGTTCAAATAAAAATAAGTCAGCCAAAGTTTATAAATCTTCAAGTATCACATCTGATTCATGTCTTTCAAGTAGCACATAACGTTACCTCGAATCCTTAACTTGCAAAAGTGGTTATTTACAAGGTTGAGTTTGACAGCCCAGCAAAATCTAACAGTTTTCATATATCACATAGCACATAATAACATGCTCAACATGCATCTCATAAACATTGGGCAAACATAATATACATGTTGCAGCTCATATAACAAGTATAAAGATTGTGTTCCTTACTCAATAAACATTCATTATTCAATCAACGTAGTCATAAATTGACTTTATCATTTCATACTTTCAATATATATAGAACACATCATGCTCTTTGCAACAAATATTTAAAACAGTTCATCATCAAGTTCACATAGCAAATAGGAACTGAAAGACTTACCTTAATCGTTGTTTACCAATAATAGTTTAACAGCTTACAGCTATCTGCACTTCACGTGCCCTACACAATTATATAATCATGCACATCAACTATTAGTCACATAGAAATGCATAGTAGTTGTAATGTAAACTTTACTCTATATCTCATAACCCTTCCTATTATCAACACACAATGTTCAATTTGATTGTGTTAACTTTCGACTTATATCTCACTATATTACTTCTTAGGTCATACTCGAAGTTCATTCAAGTGTTTAAGTCTTGCTAGGAATCATTATTTATTTTATATTAACTCCATTTCATATCTTATAATATTCATTTCATTTGACTTAAAATACTTTTTATGTTCATTAACACTTGTCATGGCGTTTCAACGTTTATTTGTCACACGCCCAATTTGTCTCTCTTGTGTTTGCTTAGTATGCTTATACAACTTATCTAATACATCATTTATTAATGTTAAGCATCATTATATTTACTAACATTCATGTTTTATAACTTAGAACAACATCTTTTATCGTCAGAAGCACTATACTAGCATATGTGCATACCCGACACCCTCCGATTGCCCTCAAAAACATAATAGTCCTAAAGATGACCATTTTGACCCCTATTTCTGACCTTAATTTGAAAAACTTAATGAATGAAAGTTGTAGGTCTATTCGTTATCGTTTCGGATCATCTTGAATTGCCTTAATCGGAGTTTTTATGAAAATGTTATGCCTATTTTACTAAAACGGGTCAAAACAGTCACACCTGACACACTTTGGGCACAGCTGCGCCCAATTAAGCCTTGGGCACAATGCACTTACACCCGTTAGCAGAAACGGGACTCTGAATTCACTGTTCTCTCAATTTTTGAACCTTTTCTCCTTCTAATCTTCATAACTGGAGTTATACACATCAAAATTAGTCCGTTTTTGATTTTATGGATTCGTAATTCATAGAACTACAACATACTAGAATTATAGCATTTTACAAAAAAATTAACAAACCTAAATCTTCACCCAAAACCCATGTTTACACTAAATTTTCATGTTTTAATATGTTTAGCGAATTTATTCACTACGAATTCGTTTCTTAACCAAATTGCTTCATTCAACTTGCGTTATTTTCATTTTTATATGTATTAACACAAATGATCATCAACTTATAGTTTTTTACATGAATCAATCACCAATTTTGGTATCAAAGTAAACTATTTTACATATATTCCACCAGAACAAATTCCTTCTTCTCAATCATGACTACTCAAGAATTTGATACACCAAAATCATTTGTAAACTACATATAACAGATTATAAACATCTAACAACATATATATATAACATCAATTTAGCAATTCATCCAACTAAATTTCTAAATTTAAATGATAACTCAAGAACACCCAAACTAAGAAGAATCTAGGTTATTTACCTCTTAATTCTTGTTTAGCTTTATTAGGAGATGTTAGAGAATTGCTACTTCCTTCTTGTTTTCAAGAATTTCTCTTCCAATTGCCTCCCAATTCCTCTCTCACCCTCTGTATTTTCTCTTCTAGCTTTAGCCTTAGGATTATACGTATACACTAACTGATATAATACGTTAAAAACCAAAAAGGCTTTATCAGTTATAATATGCCAAAGGCCACAAGGCCATGTTTGGCAATCCTTTTAAAATCCCATTTTAGTTTATTTTTATATTACTTATATAATATAGTTCAATTGTCACATTTATTCAATTTAAATCCCAATCATTATTTAACCTTATAATATTTATTTAACCAATATAATTCTTAATATTTATTTAATAAATACTGATCTTCTAATTTAATTATCCCTTTAAGTATATTATTTTTTTAATTCAATAATTTAATTAGTCTCTAATTAAATTAACATCAGCACACTTTAATAAAATTACTCCAGAACAACATCCATGAATTTAATTTATCTAACAAATAAATCAACCAAAATGTTTATTTAATTTACTAATCTTATTCAGTTAATTTTCTCTTCATAACAAACTCATTTAATTTCTTCAATAATTAAATTAACTATTAAACCTCATTTTCCCAATATATAAATATATATTTCTCTTCACACCAGATCACATATTTCAAAATATATAGCACGTATATATACATACTCAAACTCAAAACATCTCATAATAAGAATTTTAATTATTAAATTCTTATTTTAATAACTTATAAAAATTTGGGTTGACACATCCTTCCCCCTTATAAGGATTCCGTCCTCGGAATCAACGAAACCTCCCTTACTCGATTGTCACTAAATCTCTTTTCAAAATTTATCGTTGAATATCTTTAACACATTATCTTAATATAGGTTTTATTTATTACCACTACAACCATTCTTCATAATAAATTCTTCTAAGTTTTATTTCATAACCTTTACTTATACTCAATTATATTTGAGTTTTACATATTCTTTGACCCTTTCATTATCTTTATCTAAGGATCATTATCATGTACTATATTCTCAAACTCTCGGTACATTACATTCACCCCTTCTTCGAAGAATTTCGATCTCAAAATTTTGACTTACTAATATTCGTTCATTCCATTTATCAAAATAGATTTTATGTTAACATTTATTAATTCATTAAGTTCTACAACCAAATTCTTTCTCTAAGGATCTTTCTAAGATCATCATATTCCTCACCTCTTCCTCTTCTAAGATTTTCACATTTCCCTTCTATCAAGAATTTTATTTCTTTCTTGAAATTATTATGTTTTGCTTAATTTTTCCATCCTTTCCACTTTCACCTTTCAAAATAATAAGAATCTTCCACAATTGCTCAATAATTGGGAAGCGATATGAATAACAGGAATTTAAAAGATTCTAATTCATGTTGAGGGGTCATAAGACCTTGAACTACGTCCCTAGGTTATCAAGTATCTCGACTTGAACTTTTAACAGTCATAAGACTATACGGACCTTGAACTCTTTTCCAGGTTTAATAGTGCATTACCGTTGTAAACCATCTTTAACAGAATGCTTAGCAATCACACAGACTGAAAACACTCTTTGCAAGTACTCTAGGTTATCAGCCTATCGTACCCCTACGTCGTAACGACTGTATAAGCTACTTTCAGAACCATTCTCTCCGATAACATGTCCCCTTTTACAGGGTTGTTCACCCCAACTTCTTAACATTTGAATCCACACCAAAACAATTTGGTTTGGTATAGTTTGACAAAGAACGCTTGAATTTCATGAACATCTTTCAATATTCGTCTAGCTGAATTAAGTAGCATAGACTTCTAGCAATAACTCGGACATCATTCGAGATGTGTATATATATATATATATATATATATATATATATATATATATATCCATATTATTATTTTTAACTAACCCAATTAGTATACCTTTCGTAGTTTAAAGAAAAACCAAATAAAATCTTTTTATGACATCAAGATACCGTACCGTCTTAATAGTACGTTGAGGATTTCGTCATTTTGTGACTTCGTCATACTACATCATACCATAGTGAGCTGACGATCCGATGATCACATCCAACACCAGGTTCAATTGCATTGATGACTCCATCGTTTATTATTTCTACACCATATCAAATGGTGTACACGATTATACAAAATACATTTTGATAATTTAAAATCATTTTTATCTAGCCGAATCAATTAGCATAGACTCTTCTTTAAATAGTTGAAAACCATTGAAAATTATTTTTTTGGTGTCATCATGACACAATAGGTAACGATGTGTTAGTGGCCTGAAGTCCACATCTACACACTTGTCACCATGTGATGAGGATAACAAAATTCATTTATATTTTTAATGGCACATCCGTGCGAATTTAGCTTGATGTCAAAAAAATTGAAATCTAGCATAGCTAGAAGATTTGGAAAACCTATGCTTCTACTAATGATTCATTGCTTAATAAGTCTATCTATTCCTACTATCCTCAGTACTTCACTCACACTTAGTTATACCCAGTTCATCAAACTTACCACACGTTATGAGTTCAGGAACTTTCCACAATAATATGGGTTTAAGAACTTCCTATTCAGACCATAGCCGTCCATTCGTTGAGGGGTTGAAAAACATACCATACTATTATGAGTCATGAACTTACCATAAGTTTGAGTTTTAAAAACTCGCAACTAACCTTATATTCTCTACCTATCCGTTATACACATGAGAAAAGAATCACCCTCTCAACATGCATATAGCAAATAGCGTGACACAAACATTTCAATGATCATCACTACCAGAAGCTAAGTGATTGTCGAACCAAACACAATCCCCTGTCCATACAAAGAATTGGTCAACTCGGCCACTAATCAATATAGGAAGCTAAGTGATTGTTACACCAAGGACAATTCCCCGCCCATACAAAGAATTATTCAACTTAACCACAATATCAAGTAGGAAGCTAAGTGATTCTAAAACCAAGTATAAATTCTCCGCCCATACAAGGAATCATGCAACTCAGCTGCTGACATGAGTCCTCAATTGAAATCTCACTTAATCCTAGTGATGTGTTAAAATATGTACTGCAAGTGCACAGTGTCAAATTGAAAAACTGGCAAGTACAGGTCGAACCCACAGAGACTAAATTAATTCTTTAACATATCCTTAATTAATATTTTAGGCGAATTAGAAATAAATATAGTGTAGAAAATTTATTGACTGAATTATTCAAACTACTAATTAATAACGGAAACTATTAATGAGAAATGATACCTAGGAATCATAATCCACCAAATATTAACATAATAAATAATTTCTTATTTTCTAAATCAATTCCCAAATTATTCTCCCTTCCCCTTAAAAATAATGATTCATATAATTAATATGGGCAAGCATAAGTTATGAAAAATTCATAGATTAACTATAACTTATCAAAATCTCGCAATCAATATAAAAATCATATGCAATTTATCCGGAGGAAAATATGAAGGCGAAAATAATTAGGCATTAATTTTAGAACGGAAAGAAAATATTATTATGAAATACTTAGTTTCATCATAATCCTAGGTATTAGAAATTTAGTTAGCCATGAAATTAAAAATAAAAATAAATAATATTAGTACTACAACTCGCATGAAATAAGAACAATAATTAAAAAGAGAATTTCTATTATATAAATAAAATAAAGTTATAAATACTCCCTGACAGTAGTTTCACACGTGATTGGAATAAGAGAAAAGACAAACTCTAAATATCTTACTCCCTTCTATACTAGTGAAAAACTAAGAAAAAGAAAATAACAAGTGGTGCCCTTCTCTCTAAAATAAGAGGCCTATTTATAGGAAAAATAACTTGGAACCCTAATTTAGGTTCATTGAACTTGGACAGTTTTGTTCCCAATCAACTTCTCAAAAAGATCTTCTAGATATACTTTCCCTTCTCTTGTTGGATTTGACTTGCACACCAAGATTGTTCCACATCTTTCCTACTCCTTGTAGGATTCTTCTTGCATATTCCTTACATGAATAAGAGCATTAAATATCTCTTGATCACCAAGATTTTGACTTTATTGCAACAAATATTAAATCCTACAAAATAAAATAAAACATATTAATTTAATAAACTAATATAATTAAAAGGACAAAATTAGGGATAATAAAATGTATGAATTACGTGTCTATCAAATACCCCCATGCCTAGCTTTTGCTCGTCCTCGAGTAAAATAAATAAAAATAAATCAAAAATTATACTACTCCATTTTCGTAGAAAACACGATTGCACTTAGCATGTGCAACAAGCCTTTAAACCCCAAGGTTACCCCAAGTGGACGAGTTGTGTCTCGTGAGGGTTTGCAGTGAATATACCCATAAAATTCAAAAATAATTTTGGGTTCAACAAATTATGAAATTGAAAGAAAACTTCTAAATATCTATGGGCATTATACATAAGCAAGATTAAATTCAAAATCACACTTTTTCCTTATCAAAAATACTCGATCTTTATTTTAGACACCATCCTTCATTAAATCAATTCCATGTGATGCATGCATGTGTATATTATGTAACTCTTAGTAGGAATTTTTACCATGAAAATCAAGCAAGCTCATTTTTTTTTCTTTTTTTTTTCCCATCTTTTTTTCAATTTTGATTCTTGACTTGTGCAATGTCTCATTTTCTTAGGCTTTTCAGAGTTACCCATGTAGGGCGAGCGTTGGACCAATGACTCCCAAACCAGATGGCTTTAAGGCACTAGGTGTAGAGACACCCCTAAGGCCTTACTTACTCGAGTAACAAAGGCCATAAAATTAGACTAGTCAAGCTGTTTTTATCCATCACACTTTTCAACGTGAATATCGATGCTTCCCGAAGCTTGGATACCCAGTTATTTCGTTTAATGGATATTGAAGCAGTTATTTATTCCTTCTTCTTTTTTTTCAGCTTCATTTTTTTTCATTCTTTCTTCTTTTCTTTTCTTTTTTTTTTAAAATTACTTGAATCATGGTTTATACCCCACAACTAAGAATTAGTGCAAACGTGAAGTGCAAAAATACTTGTGAAATCAATTTTAATCCAGATGGTGTTTCGAACTAAGATTTCGTATCTTATCAAAAATTTAAGAGTTCTAAATCTTTCAATCTTACTCATGAGTTTTGCTCCACAAACACTTATTAGAATTAATTCAACCCATAAAAAGTCAAACAAATTTTTAAATTTTTTAAGTTTTAATTTTTTTTGTGTTTTTTTTACTATTTTTTTTCTAAAACGAGAAAAATTCTTAATACAATAATACAAACAAACTCCCCCCATACCTAAATCATGTATTGTCCTCAATGTATGCAAATGAAGAAAAGAGAACAAAGATGTGAAAGAATTGTACCTTATACGATGGGGCAGAAACCGGATGACAATATTGGACAAAAGAAAAATATACGTACAAACGTACAAGTGCAGTGCCAGTCATACTGAATCAGGTGGGTTAACAAGGTATACCATCTCCTCTAGTTCGGTCGACATTTCTAAAAAGGGTTTGAGTCATTGACCATTCACTTTGAGAATTTCTCCACTATTTGGGTTTTCAATATTGACTGCCCCATGAGAGTAAACTACCTTCACTACAAAAGGTCCATCCCATCTAGAACGCAATTTTCCAGGGAATAAATTTAGCCTAGAATTATACAAGAGAACTTTTTGTCCAAGTGAAAATGATTTTCTCAAAATTGATTTGTCATGAAACACTTTTGTTCTTTCCTTGTAAATTTTAGCATTTTCATAAGCATCGTTCCTAATCTCATCTAACTCAGCTAATTACAATTGTCTATGACTCCCACCGATGGACATATCAAAATTTAACTATTTTATGGCCCACAAAGCACGATGTTCAAGTTCAACAGGTAAGTGACAAGCTTTCCCAAACACAAGCCTATACGGTGACATCCCTAAATTAGTTTTAAAGGCAGTACGGTAAGCCCACAATGCATCTAACAATTTGAGAGACCAGTCTTTTCTATTAGAACTCACCGTTTTTTCCAAGATTTGTTTTATTTGTCGATTTGAGACTTCTACCTGACCACTTGTTTGAGGATGATATGATGTTGCAAGCTTGTGGGTGATGGAGTACTTTTTTAGCAAGGATGCAAAAGGCTGATTGCGGAAATGTTTTCCTTGATCACTGATTATGGCCCTAGGGGTACCAAAGCGAGAGAAAATGTTCTCTTTTAAAAATTTGACAACAACTTTGTTGTCATTGGTCTTGGTTGGTATAGCTTCTACCCACTTAGACACGTAATCCACCGCAAATAAAATGTACAGATTCTCAAAAGAATTTGGAAATGGGCCCATGAAATCGATTCCCACACATCAAACAATTCAATGATGTGGCATCCTTGAATAGACTAGGCCAGTAGAAACCACACTGGAGAACTTTGGCGGCCGTCTTTTTGCCTCCAAAATGCCCTCCACAAGCTTGGTCATGAGAAAATGACATAACACTTCTAAACTCATGGTCGGGGACACACCTCCTAATGATTTGATTAGGGCAATATTTGAACAAATAGGGGTCATCCCAATAAAAGTGTTTGACTTGTGAAAGAAACTTGGATCGATCTTGTTTGGACCAATGGGAAGGAATCTCACTAGTCACTAGGTAATTCACAATATCAGCAAACCAAGGTGTAGTAGATATAGAGAAAAATTGCTCATCTGGGAAAGATTCATTTAAGGGTAGGTCAGAGTTGGACTCCACTACTAAGCGTGACAAATGATCTGCTACCACATTTCCAGACCATTTTTTGTCTCGTATCTCGAGGTCAAATTCTTGGAGCAATAAGACCCAACGAATTAAATGGGCTTTTGAATCTTTTTTGGAAAGAAGATGTTTGAGAGCAGCATGGTCAGTGTAAACAATTATTTTAGACCCAATAAGATAAGATCGAAACTTTTCTAGGGCAAAAACTACAGCTAGAAGTTCTTTTTCAGTAGTTGAATAGTTCAATTGTGCATCATTCAAAGTCCTACTAGCATAGTATATGACATGGGGAATATTGTTGATTATTTGCCCTAGAACAGCACCAACTGCATAGTCAGATGCATCACACATTAACTCAAATGGTTGTCTACAATCAGGTGATTTGATGATAGGAGCTGAAGTTAACTCCTTTTTGAGTTGTTCAAAGGATTGAAGACATTTTTTATTAAATTCAAATTTTGCATCTTTACCTAGAAGATTGGTCAAGGGTCTAGCTTTCTTACTGAAATCTTTAATGAATCGCCTATAAAAGCCTGCATGTCCTAGGAAAGAACAAATTTCTTTGACTGTCCTAGGTGGTGGAAGATTGGCAATGAGGTCGATTTTGGCTTTATCTACTTCAATTCCCTTTTCAGATATGATGTGACTAAGAACAATTCCTTTTTTTACCATGAAGTGACATTTTTCCCAATTTAGGATTAAATTTGTTTCCTTACATCTCCTTAGAACTAAGTCAAGGTGGTGAAGACATTCATGAAATGTAGACCCAAATATGGAAAAATCATTTATAAAAATTTCTATGAATTTCTCCACCATGTCAGAAAAAATGCTCATCATGCATCTTTGAAAGGTGGCAGGGGCACTACATAGCCCAAAGGGTAGACAACGATATGCAAAGGTTCCATAAGGACAAGTGAAAGTGGTTTTTTCTTAGTCTTCAGGGGCTATGGGAATTTGAAAGTAGCCCGAGTAACCATCAAGGAAACAATAGTAAGCATGACCAGCTAATCTTTCTAGAATTTGGTCTATGAAAGGTAAAGGAAAATGATCCTTTCTTGTGGCAGCATTGAGTTTTCTATAGTCTATGCGAACCCTCCAACCAGATTGGACATGAGTGGGAACTAACTCATTAGCTTCATTTTGAACCACAGTTAAGCCAGATTTTTTAGGTACCACCTGAACAGAACTTACCCACGAGCTATCAGAAATGGGATAGATGATCCCATTATCTAGACACTTAAGAATTTCTTTCTTAACAACATCTTTTAGAACCGGGTTTAACCGCCTTTGTGGGTCTCTCACTGGTTTAGCATCATCTATTAAATGGATCCTATGCTGGACAATGGTTGGACTGATCCCCTTAATATCAGTTATGCTCCATCCTATGGCTTCCTTATTCTCTCTCAGGATGATCAATAACTCTTATTCTTGTGTGTTTGTTAAATCAGAAGCGATGATTACAGGAAGAGTTTTGGAGGGACCTAAATAGGCATATTTAAGATTATCAGGCAGAGGTTTGAGTTCTAACTCTGGTGGACTCTTTTCAAGAGGTTCTGAAGATTGCAAAAATGACTCAGTCACGGGTTCCCATTTAGAGTAAGACATTGATGTTGATGACTCTAGCATTTCATTAACCTTATTTACATATTCTGTTTCATCCCAATTTGACCAAAATGATTTAGACAAAAATTAAAAATTTTGTCTTCTCCCGTAAGTTCATTGTCGGACATGTCCTGAATTATGTTCACTTCAACGGGTTGGTCAGAAAAATCACAAGGTTGCTTTCCCACATTAAACACATTTAAATCAATTGTCATGTTCCCAAATGTCAATTTCATCAACCCATTTCTACAGTTGATTAACGCATTAGAAGTTGCTAGAAATGGTCTACCTAAAATGACAGGAATTTGACCCTTGGGATTGGCAACAGGCTGGGTTTCAAGGACAATAAAGTCAACAGGGAAGACAAAATCACCAACCTTAATGAGTACATCTTCAACTATTCCTTTTGGCACTTTAACAGAACGGTCAGCTAGTTGGAGTGTGACACTTGTCTTTTTTAACTCCCCTAAGCCTAAGGTTTGGGTTCACACTAGCTCCTAAATCAAGCAAAGCTTTTTCAATTAACGTGTCACCTATGATGCATAAAATTGTAGGACAACCGGGGTCCTTATACTTCACAGGGGCTTGACATGACAAGATAGAACTAACATGAGCTGTTAGAAAAGCTTTCTTAAGAACATGAGTGGTTTTTTTATGTGTGCACAAATCTTTTAGACATTTAGCATATGAGGGAACTTGTTGAATGGCATCTAGAAGAGGAATGTTAATTTTCACTTGTTTGAACACTTCTAGAATTTTGTCCAGCTGGGATGACTGCTTGTTTGAAATAAGTCTTTGAGGGAATGGGGCTTTTGGTTTGAAGACTTTTTCAATTGACTCATAAGGTGTGGTTTGATCATGTTTTGAAACATGCTTCGTGGATGGGCCTACTGACTCAGAGTTCGTGGGATTTTCAGGCTGGGTTGACTTTGAAGATGGATCATTAGATTCAACATTTAATTTTTTCTCTTCTTCATTATCAGTGTCAGCATGATTGTTAAAATAATTTTCAGACCTTAAAGAGATTACAGAATTCACATGATTGACTTGGTTGTTTTCAAGTGAAATAACATGATAAGGTTTTTGAGTAGGGACTGAAAATTTTGGATTGGTCTCGGGTTGACTAGGAAGTTTACCCTTCTCTCTTTCATTAACTGTAGTGGCCAATTGACTCATTTGGATCTCGAGGCGAGAGATAGCTTGGTTAGTGTTTTGCACGAAATTATTATGAGATTTCATTAAAGTTTCTATGCTCTTCTCTAAAGTGTTAAGTTTCTTCTCACTTTCATTAGAAAAACCTGGTGGATATTGGGTTGTTGAGCTTGAATTTTGGTACGGACCAGGATTTGGCTTTTGGTAAGGTTGAAAAGATTGATTTGGAGACTGATTGACCTGATTTGAAGAATTATTTGAGTAGGGTCCTTGGCTCCATGCAAAATTAGGATGATTTCTCCAACCTGGATTATAAGTGGGTGCAAATGGGTCACTCCTAGGTCTTTGAAACATTGCATTGACTTGTTCATATTCTTCAGGTTGAGGCATGACTCTAGAACATTCCTCAATCACATGGCTTGGTGAATTACTTAGACACAAAGGTGTTGGTGTTGAGACTTGGTTCACGTGTGGTTGTCCCCTAGTTTCTAAAGCTTCAAGTCTTTTAAGTACACCAGCCAACTTAGCTTCTGTAGCAATTGAATTGTCAATTATATGAACACCCCTAGATGAACTAGGTTTATCGGTCTCTCGGGTAGTTTCCCATTGCATGGTTTTTTCTGCTAAGTCTTCTAAAAACTCCCAAGCTTTTTCCTCATCGTTATTCAAAAAATCCCCCTGACACATTGACTCTAACATTATTTTAGTGGGATAGTCTAAACCTTCGTAAGCAATTTGACACAATCTCCATTTCTCAATTCCATGGTGTGGGCACTGGGATAACAAATTTTTAAATCTATCAAAATATTTCCAAAAGGACTCTTTTTTAAGTTGGCAAAATTGATGAATTGCAGTCCTAATTTTAGCAGTTTTATGATTTGGAAAATATTTTTTTAGAAATGTAACAACAAATCCCTCCCAGGTTGATATGGAATTATTTGGTAGGCTATATAACCATTTTTTAGCATTATCTTTTGAAGCAAATGTTATAAATCTTAGCCTAATTGAGTCATCAGACAATTGTTGAATTTTCATTAGGGCACAAACTTCCTTAAATTCCTAAATAAATAAATATGCATCTTCTATCCCTGTGAACCTAGGTAACATATTTATAAAATGCGGCTTAAGTTCAAAATTGTTACCAGTTACCGGTGGTAGACTGATACAAGAAGGTTGGGCAGAGCGGGAAGGATAACATCGATCCCTTAAAGAAACAATTTGTGCGCCCTCCATTTTTCTTAAAGTGAGATCTTTTAAAGTGAAATCCAAAAAATCATGTTTTCTCACTAATCGGGATGTTTCGTCCCTAATCCACACTTTTTGCATACACTACTTAACAAATAAGTAGATAAGGACAAAAAAACAAAAATAAAAAATAAAAAAATTACTTCTAAGGTCAACCTAAATAAAATCTAGACAGCTCCTAACTGTTCCAAGTTACACCGCAAGGTCCACCAAATTCAAAATTAATCACACCACTAGCCATGTAAGTGTAAGAAAGGTGGGAGTCTCTCCGTAGAAACGGTGACTAATTGATTAACTACACAATCTTTAGGCGTATACCTTTTGAACCACTAGCCTAGACACCAGTAGTTTGATTAATTTAAAATTTAGACTCCTCTTGAAGTTTCTTGTCCTAATTGAGCTCGAGAGTCCTAGGGGCCAACGTCTACTTGATTTTATTAGGTCATGGTCATGCAAAATGCAAATTGGGTTGTTTGTGGGCCAAGGAAGGGTGATGAAATCCCCACCTTATCTTGTTAAGGGTTGTCTCCTTATTGTTAGATTAAAGATGAAAATGCACAAATAATTAAAAAAAATTGTAAACAAATAAAGTGTCCTAAAACTATGTGAATTGCGAAAGAAGGAGAAATTTTGACGTACCTCAATCCTCCAACAATCACTACAGTTTATATTTGACAAAAAAAAACCTAATAGGATGTGCTCTACGTGAGTGAATGCACAAATGCGGCAAATAAAAAAAAATATTAATAATAATAAAAAACTAAACTTTTTTTTTTAAATATGGAGATACGAAGTACCAAAGAAAGCACCGCAACAAAATTTTTATCTTTTCGCTCCTTCGACCAACTGCAATAATCCTGGAAAAAAATTAGAGTTAAAGCTAATTCGAATAAATAAAAATTAATTCCAGTTCCCCAGCAACGGCGCCAAAAACTTGATGTGTTAAAATATGTATTGCAAGTGCACAATGTCAAATTAAAAAACTGGCAAGTACAGGTCGAACCCACAGAGACTAGATTAATTCTTTAATATATCCTTAATTAATATTTTAGGCAAATTAGAAATAAATATGGTGGAGAAAATTTATTAACTAAATTATTCAAACTACTAATTAATAACGAAAACTATTAATGAGAAAAGATACCTAGGAATCAGAATCCACCAAATATTAACATAATAAATAATTTCTTATTTCCTAAATCAATTCCCAAATTATTCTCCCTTCCCCTTAAAAATAATGATTCATATAATTAATATGGGCAAGCATAAGTTATGAAAAATTCACATATTAACTATAACTTATCAAAACCTTGCAATCAATATAAAAATCATATGCAATTTATGCGGAGGAAAATATGAAGGGGAAAATAATTAGGCATTAATTTTGGAACGGAAAGAAAATATTATTATGAAATACTTAGTTTAATCGCAATCCTAGGTATAAGAAATTTAGTTAGCCATGGAATTAAAAATAAAAATAAATAATATTAGTACTACAATTCGCATGAAATAAGAACAATAATTAAAAAGAGAATTTCTATTATATAAATAAAATAAAGTTACAATTACTCCCTGACAGTAGTTTCACACGTGATTGGAATAAGAGAAAAGACAAACTCTAAATATCTTACTCCCTTCTACACTAGTGAAAAACTAAGAAAAAGAAAATAACAAGTGGTGCCCTTCTCTCTAAAATAAGAGGCCTATTTATAGGAAAAATAACTTGGAACCCTAATTTAGGTTCATTGAACTTGGACAGTTTTGTTCCCAATCAACTTCTCAAAAAGATCTTCTAGATATACTTTCCCTTCTCTTGTTGGATTTGACTTGCACACCAAGATTATTCCACATCATTCCTACTCCTTGTATGATTCTTCTTGGATATTCCTTACATGAATAAGAGCATTAAATAACTCTTGATCACCAAGATTTTGACTTTATTGCAACAAATATTAAATCCTACAAAATAAAATAAAACATATTAATTTAATAAACTAATATAATTAAAAGGACAAAATTAGGGATAATAAAATGTATGAATTACGTGTCTATCACCTAGCTTCATACTTACTCCATACGAATTTTGTTTAATTTGTACCTTATAATTCACCACTCTTTTCTGAATTTAAATAGTACTAATTCATAGTACAACTGACACACAACAATTTTACTGTAATTTTTTTCCCAATTATTTGATTGATCCTCCTCCCTGCTATAACCTTATCAAATCACGATGTTATCTCATCGTATTATATTACGATTTATTTTCATGTTATGATCATTTTGGTTTCACGATCCTCATTACCTCCTCTTTAATGTTGTCTTATGATTATTTGACTCAATTTTAACTCTTCAGGTTCTTCTTTGAACCCAAACATATTATCTTAACTTGTTTCATAAGCATTCTCTGAATATATCAACAATTAAACTCTATTTGAGTTCATTATTATCTTAATCATCTTCATCTTGTAGACATCGTATATTTAATAAGACTTAACATCTTACTACTAGAGTCAGGTAACTCCATATTCATGTCTTTTAAGTACCTCGAGATTCTTCTTTGAATCTTTCCGTATATATTTTAATCTCTTATTATAAATTTCAAAATTTATTTCTTATTACTTAAACTCTATCTGAGTTTATTTATTCATTATTATCACCTTCCTTCTCTAAGGTTATAGCCTAAGGTACACCTACATAAGGTTTATAACCTACAGCTTTGATACCAACTCTAACGACCCCAAAATTTAAAAATTTTAATTCTTGATTTCGGTCATTAACAATACATTCAACCTCTAATTTTACATCATTAAACGATAATACAACCATTGAAATTTTTGGAATAATTAAAATTTTCTATTACAAACTATTCTCGTTCCCAAAACTTTTAACCTTTACATCTAAATATCTCATAATCATTTTAATACTACAAGAGTTTACATCGCAAAACGATATTACAATTCAACATTAATACATTATTCAGAACCCTAAACATGGTTCAAATAATAATAACTCAGCCAAAGTCTATAAATTTTCAAGTATCACATCTGATTCATGTCTTTAAAGTAGCACATAACGTTACCTTGAATCCTTAACCTGTAAAAGTTGTTATTTGCAAGGTTGAGCTCGACAACCCAACAAAATCTAACAGTTTTCATACATCACATAGCACATAATAACATGCTCAACATACATCTCATAAACATTGGACTAACATAACATACATGTCGCAGTTCATATAACAAGTATAAAGATTGAGTTCCTTACTTAATAAACATTCATTATTCAATCAACGTAGTCATAAATTGACTTTAATATTTCATACTTTCAATATATATAGAACACGTCATGCTCTTTCTAACAAAGATTTAAAACAGTTCATCATCAAGTTCATATAGCAAATAGGAACTGAAAGACTTGCCTTGATCGTTGTTTACCAATGATAGTTTAACAGCTTACAGCTATCTGCACTTCACATGCCATACACAATTATATAATCATGCACATCAACTATTAGTCACATAGCAATGCATAGTAGTTGTAATGTAAACTTTACTCTATATCTCATAACCCTTCCTATTATCAACGAACAATGTTCAATTTGATTGTGTTAACTTTCGACTTATATCTAACTATATTACTTATTAGGTCATACTCGAAATTCATTCAAGTGTTTAAGTCTTGCTAGGAATCATTATTGGTTTTATATTAACTCCATTTCATATCTTATAATATTCATTTTATTTGACTTAAAATACTTTTTACGTTCATTAACACTTGTCACGGCGTTTCGACGTTTATTCGTCACACGCCCAATTTGTCTCTCTTATGTATGCTTAGTATGCTTATACAACTTATCTAATACATTATTTATTAATGTTAAGCATCATTATATTTACTAACATTCATATTTTATAACTTAGAACAACATCTTTTATCGTCAGAAGCACTATACTAGCATATGTGCATGCCCGACGCCCTCCGATTGCCCCTGAAAACACAACAGTCCTAAAGATGACCATTTTCACCCCTGTTCCCGACCTCAAATTGAAACACGTAAGGAATGAAAGTTGTAGGTCTATTCGTTATCATTTTGGATCATCTTGAATTGCCTCAATCGGAGTTCATATGAAAACGTTATGCCTATTTTACTAAAATAGATCAAAACAGTCACACCTGACACACTTTGGGCGCAACCGCACCCAATTAAGCCTTGGGCACAGCGCAGCTATGCCCTAGAGGTTAGCTGCGACCCAAATGACTTAGGGCACAATGCAGCTGCGCCCGTTAGCAGAAACGGGACTCTAAATTCATTGTTCTCGCATTTTTGAACATTTTCTCCTTCTAATCTTCATAAGTGGAGTTATATATACACATCTAAATTAGTCCGTTTTTGATTTTATAGATTTGTAATTCACAGAACTATAACATACTAGAATTATAGCATTTTACAGAAACATTAACAAACCTAAATCTTCACCCAAAACTTATGTTTACACTAAATTTTTATGTATTAACATGTTCAGCGAATTCATTCACTACGAATTCGTTTCTTAACCAAATTGATTCATTCAACCTGCATTATTTTCATTTTTAAATTTATTAACACAAATGATCATCAACTTACAGTTTATTACATGAATCAATCACCAATTTTGGTCTCAAAGTAAACCATTTTACATATATTCCACCACAACCAATTCCTTCTTCTCAATCATGACTACTCATGAATTTGATACACCAAAATCATTTGTAAACTACATATAACAGATTATAAACATCTAACAACATATATATAACATCTATTTAGCAATTCATCCAACTAAATTTCCAAATTTAAAGGATAACTCAAGAACACCCAAACTAAGAAGAATCTAGGTTATTTACCTCTTAATTTTTGTTTAGCTTTGTTAGGAGATGTTAAAGAATTGCTACTTCGTTCTTGTTTTCAAGGATTTCTCTTCCAATTGCCTCCCAATTCCTCTCTATAGCTCTCTCTCCCTCTGTATTTTCTCTTCTAGCTTTAACCTTAGGATTATATGTATACACTAACTGATATAATACGTTAAAAACCAAAAAGGCTTTATCAGTTATAATATGTCAAAGGCCACAAAGCCATGTTTGGGAATCCTCTTAAAATCTCATTTTAGTTTATTTTTATATTACTTATATAATATAGTTCAATTGTCACATTTATTCAATTTAAATCACAATCATTATTTAACCTTATAATATTTATTTAACCAATATAATTCTTAATATTTATTTAATAAATACTAATCTTATAATTTAGTTATCCCTTTAATTATATTATTCTTTTAATTCAATAATTTAATTAGTCTCTAATTAAATTAACATCAACACAATTTAATAAAATTACTCCATAACAACATCCATAAATTTAATTTATTTAACAAATAAATTAACAAATAAATCAACCAAAATATTTATTTAATTTACTAATCGTATTCAGTTAATTTTCTTTTCATAACAAATTCATTTAATTTCTTCAATAGTTAAATTAACTATTAAACCTCACTTTCTCAATATATGAATATATATTTCTCTTCACACCAGATCACATATTTCAAAATATATAGCACGTCTATATACATACTCAAACTCAAAATATCTCATAATAAGAATTTTAATTATTAAATTCTTATTTTAATAACTTATAAAAATTTGGGTTATGACATTAGACATCAGCGTGTGTGAGATACGTGATTCCAATAGTTGGAGAGTCTTCCCTTTTTCTACAATTATAGAAAACTAGGGTTTGAGCCAATACACCCTTCTTCTTAAAAATTCTTCTTCCTTGGTGGATCACATGTAGAGGCCATACACTTGGGTGGCTAACATTTATCAAAAGAAGGAATCTACCCGAAGATTCAAGGAGATCACGGAGAAGCAGGAGTTGAACTCGTACCTGTGGAAGCTCGTATCTACAAGGGTATGATTCTATTTCTCCTTCTCTTTTTAGATTCATAATCAAGCACAAGAATGATCTTAGTTTATGGTTTGTAAGAAAAAATTTAAAATCCATTTTTACTTCGCTTCTGCTTTGTTTATGTGATTTGATTGCATGCTCTTGTTTCTAGCAAACCTAACAGTGGTATCATAGTCAATCTTGTGCTAATTATCAGTCTTTGTGATTCCATATATGTGTAATATATGATTGGATCGAATTCTGGGTAACAAAAAAAGTTTTCTGTTTCTACGATGTGGCGCAGCTGCACCGTCTCCAGTTCATTTTGGAGCGCAGTTGCGCCGTCTCCCAAATTCAGTTTCTTGGATGAGCAGCGCAGCTACGCCGTGACCCAGTTCATTCTGGGCGTAGCTGCGCCGTTACCTGGAAATTAGCTTCTGGACTTTGAAGCGCAGCTGCGCCACGACCCAATTCATTCTGGACGCAGCTGCGCCCTTGGGCATAAACTGAAAAACTTTTATTTTTCTTTAATTAAATAAATAGTTTATTTAATTGATAAAAGTTTAAAATAAAGATGTTTATTTTATATGAAATATGATTTCAAATTTGCTAAAAATTAAAGAGTTTAATTTGGATTTGGTGTTTGATTAAAATAAAAGAGTTTATTTTGTTTCAAAACTAAAGTTTAGCAAACGTTTGCCCATTAATTGATATTAATGCATATATAGAATAGCTTTCTTATTCATGAGATGAATGTTATTTATTAATTTATATGTTGATATGTATGATAATAAATGGTATTGATTATGGACTATGACCAATGTGATTGGATTTTATTTTGGATAGATGCTTGAATGTATGTGTTTTATTAAATGGGGTCTGCGTACCTCGTCTTTTCTGGTTTTCTTCTTGTTGTAAATTATATCTCTCTCCTATGTACTTCTCCTTGACTACTGATCAAGGTTTCTATTTAAATAAAATAGTTAATGTAATAGGATTAGTTAGAATTTCACGAAGAACCGAAAATCAAGGAATGCGCCAAAAGAGTCGTTTGTAATGGAGCCCAGGTTTAAATGTAATAGTTATATTTAAATATTTATTCTTGCACCATAGGGTTTGACCTTTTGGTTCACTTGGTGGCTCTAGTGAACCTAACTAGAGTAAAAGTTCATAATCTGTGACAACCCGAATTTTCATAAATTATTATAATAAAAATTTAATAATTAAAATTTTTATTATGAGGTGTATATATTTTAAATTATGTGTTTTGGCGTGAAGGAATTAAATATTTATGAGATTTAATAGTTGATTAAACTATTAAAGGAAATAAAAGAAATTAGTCACGATAAGGAATTTAGTGGCAAGGAAAATTAACCCTATAAATATTGGGTAATTTAAATTAAGTTAAAACTATATTATGATTAAATGAATTATTATAATATTATTTTAATTTAATTTTTGTAATTAAAGTGATGTGTTAATTTATTAAATAAAATTATAATTATAATGAAAATTATAATTTTATTGTATAGGTTTATGTCGTAAATTGATTTAATAAATTGTTATTAGATTTAATTTAATTTAATTTGAATATTGAAATTTTTTTAAATAAAGTGTGACAATAAACTATATTATAAATGACTTATGAAAATAAATTAAAAGAGTTTTAAGTTGGTTTTACCAAACAAAACCATAGAGCTTTTGAAATTCTTATTTTAATCTTGTTTTGCCAAACAAGGCTTAAGTAATGATTAAGTCATTATTTTAATTTAATTTTACCAAACAAAGCCTTAGAACTTTTGAAATTCTTATTTTAATCTTGTTTTTCCAAACAAGGCTTAAGGAATGATTAAGTCATTATTTTAATTAGTTTTGCCAAATAAAGCCTTATGGCTTTTGAATTAAAAAAATAATAAATATAATATAATATAATATAATAAATATTTTTGTAACTGATACGTAATTATTATATTTAATATTACATCAGTTTATACGTTTTGTTTTGGGTTTATTGCATCTGTTTTATTTTTTTTACGTAAGGTGTTGGCTTAAGCCTGAGGATAGTGGGAGGGAATAACAGAGGAAAATATAGAGAAATGAGAGAAAGAAATAGAGAGAGAGAGTTGAGAAAAAAAGGTTCTGTGAATTCACTTCTTTGTTTTCTAACAAGGATTATTCAAGCAATTGAAGGTATAATCTCTAAAACTATAGTTTTATGAATATGAAAGTTTTGTATATAAGAGTTTATGTTCTTGAGTTTCAAACCTATGTAATCCAAATTTGATGAATTGTTGTTATATAAAGTGTTTGATTGTGTGTACATGTAATTATGATGTTATAACTAACATCTAGACAAGGATTTGGGATATTAATTTAGATGAATTGCGTTCAAAAAGAAAAGAAATCGTTTACAGTGAATATGAGTATGAATATGGCTTATTTTGAAGTCAAAGTTGATGTTTAATTCATAGTATAATTGTAAAATTGATAATATATGTTGTTAGTATGTCGAAAAACGAAAACAACGAAGTTTAAACGGATGGATTTGGTTAGGAATAGAATGTGTGGTGAATGATTATGCTAAATATGTTAAAACATGTAAAACTAATATGAACATGAGTTTTGGGTGAAGATTTTGGTTTGTTAGTGTTTCTATAAATTGTTATAATTCTAGTATGTTGTAGTTCTATGAATTATGAATCCATAGAGTCAAAAACGGACTAATTTGAGTGTGTATAACTCGAGTAATGAAGGTTGAAAGGAGAAAGGGTCAAAAATTCACAAGAACACTAAAACTGGGAAAATATCGCGTACCTTACTGCTAAGGGGTGCTGCAGCGCGGCCCCCAAGGCTATTTGGGGTGCTGCAGTGCCGAAATAGTAGTCGGGGCCGAATAGTTTTGACCTCCTATAGTAAAATGGCCATAACATTTTCATACGGACTCCGATTGAGGTGATTCAAGATGATCCGAAACGAGGACAAGTAGTCCTACAACTTTCATGCTTTAAGTTTTTCAATTTGAGGTCGGGAATAGGGGTCAAAATGGTTATTTGTGGGACTGATATGTATTAGGAGGTAATCAGAGAGCATCGGGCATGCACGTATGCTAGTGTAGTGCTCCTGACGATAAAAGATGTTGTTCTAAGTTATAAAGCATAAATGTTAGTAAGTATAATGATGCTTAGAATTAATAAATGATGTATTAGATAAGTTGCATAAGCATACTAAGCATACACAAGAGAGACATATCGGGCGTGTGACGAATGAACGTTGAAACACCGTGACAAGTGTTAATGAACGTAAAAAGTGTTTTAAATCAATTGAAATGAATATTATAAGATAGTGAATGAGGTTAATATAAAACCAATAAGTAGTCCAAGCAAGACTTAAACACTTGAATGAACTTCGAGTATGACCTAAGAAAGAAATATAGTGAGATATAAGTCGAAAGTTAACACAATCAAATTGAACATTGTGTATTGATAATATGAAGGGTTATCAGATATAGAGTAAAGTTTACATTACAACTAGTATGCATTGCTATGTGACTAACAATTGATGTGTATGATTATATAATTGTGTAGGGCACGTGAAGTGCAGATAGCTATAAGCTGTTAAACTGTTATTGGTAAACAACGATCAAGGCAAGTCTTTCAGTTCTTATTTGCTATGTGAACTTGATGATGAACTGTTTTAAATCTTTGTTGCAAAGAGCATGATGTGTTCTATATATATTGAAAGTATGAAACGTTAAAGTCAATTTATGACTACGCTGATTGAATAATGAATGTTGATTGAGTAAGGAACTCAATCTTTATACTTGTTATATGAACTGTAGCATGTATGTTATGTTAGTCCAATATTTATGAGATGTATGTTGAGCATGTTACTATGTGCTATGTGATGCATGAAAACTGTTAGATTTTGCTAGGTTGTCGAGCTCAACCTTGCAAATAACAACTTTTGCATGTTAAAGATTCAAGGTAAAGTTATGTGCTACTTGAAAGACATGAATCAGATGTGATACTTTGATATTTATACACTTTGGCTGAGTTATTATTATTTGAACCATGTTTAAGGTTCCGAATAATGTATTAATGTTGAATTGTAATATCGTTTGCGATGTAAACTCTCGTAGTAATAAAATGATTCTGAGATATTTAGACGTAAAGGTTGAAAGTTTTGGGAACAAGAATAGTTTGTAATGAAAAATTTTAATTATTCCTCAAATTTCAATGGTTGTATTATCGTTTTATGATATAAAATTAGAGGTAGAATGTATTGTTAACGACCAAAGTTGAGAATTAGATTATTTAAATTTTGGGGTCGTTACATAATCAATCCAGGTAGAATATAGTATTCTATACTTGCTTGCTAGTATTATATATAATAGTTCATAATCAATCCGGGTAGAATATAATATTCTATACTTGCATGCTAGTATTATATATATATATATATATATATATATATATATATATATATATATATATATATATATATGCATGCGCACTAAATAAGATGAGACTAATAATAACAAATCCCTCAAAGAATTTATATTAAGTCCTAAGCGTTCAAAGATATTTGGAATATCGAACATCGCCTTCTAGCCTGATAAAATTAATAGAATATTAAATATTTAATATGAGTTTGTTGTGTCACTACAAGGCAAGTATTAAGTATTTAAGATATTAATTTATCACATTTGATGCTTATAAAGAAAATTGAACAATATTGTTTTGTTGTGTCACCACAAGGATAATATTTTTTTTTGAATATATGGAAGTGTTAGGTTGGACTTAACTTAGATAATTTTGATTCGAATGTTCCCCCACTTGATCAAAATAATCTAAGAGGCAAAACATAAGGAGTTACATGATGATGTAATTGACAAGGAGTTGTCTACCTATTTATTTATACATAGTTTGTTGTGTCACCACAAGATTATATATATTTAAAATTGGGTTCTTATTTTCACTAACAAAAACTTTAATTAGATTTTGCCGAACTATATAAATGAGAGTAATATAGTTTGAAGAAAATAGTGGGAGATGCTAATATAAAATAAGACGTAATTTATTTTGATAATATAAATTAATTAAATGAATGTTTGCTAAAATATTATTTTTTCTTTGC
Organism: Panax notoginseng; assembly: GCA_016801055.1. Lineage (NCBI taxonomy): Eukaryota > Viridiplantae > Streptophyta > Magnoliopsida > Apiales > Araliaceae > Panax > Panax notoginseng. The sequence goes on along the minus strand of CM029013.1, from coordinate 94,181,126 downwards.
GTAGCATACTTGATGCTAACAAACTGAATGGACTGAATTACACGGACTGGTTAAGGAATTTGAGAATTGTTCTCACTGCTGAAAAGATTCCTTATGTCCTAAATTCGACCGTACCTACAAAAGTTGCAGAGATAGCCTCTGAAAAAGAGATTTCTACTTTTAAACAGTGGCAAGATGATGCATCTTTGGCTCAATGCATCATACTCGCATCCATGAGTAACGAGCTCCAGCGTCAGCATGAAACCAAGGATGCTCCTACTATGCTGCTGCACCTGCAAGAGCTGTATTGTGAGCATAATAGCTCTTCCGATCTCAGATGGCCGAGGGTACTACTGTTGAGACTCATGTCTTAAAGATGATCAATCAGATTGAACGTCTTGGACAGCTTGGGTTCGTCATGGATGGGGAGTTGAGTCAAGATTTAGTCTTACAGTCATTCCCAGACACCTTCTCATAATTTGTTGTGAATTTTCACATGAATAAGTTAGATGTCAGCTTGCCTGAATTACTTAACATGTTGAAAACTGCTGAAAGTCACTTCCCATCCAAGAAGGACCATGTCTTAATAGTGGATGATTCCTCCAAGAAAAGGAAGAGGCCCAAGGTACCTTCTCAAAAGAAGAAATCCAAGAAGGCTAAGGGAATATAGTGAATTAGTTAATTAAGGTGTTTGATTCAATTATATTAACTGTGGATTTGGATTAATATGTTTGTGATGCATCGAAAGGTGGTTATAAATACTAATAAGTTTCTAATTAACAATCCAGAATAGTGAGCATAATTAATAAAAAGTATTTTAATATAAGTGAAACAATAAATGAAGTAGTGATCTTAAATCTTCATAACCTGATTTTCAACTAGTGGTAGTAGTAGTAGTTTAATTATATATTTTAATTCACAACATTAAATCGATTGTTTAAATAAAATTAGTTTGGTTAAGAACTAGTACTTGGAGATTTTTATTAAATAATTTCTCGTGGGAACGATACTCTACTTTCACTTTATTACTTGTTGACTGTGTATACTTCGACGTATGTTTTGATTGCGAAATCGATTAACAAGTTTTTGGCGCGGTTGACAGGGAATTATTTAATAAAAATCACCAAGTACTAGTTCTTAACCAAACTAATTTTATTTAAACAATCGATTTAATGTTGTGTATTAAAATATATAACTAAACTACTACTACTACCACTAGTTGAAAATCAGGTTATGAAGATTTAAGATCACAACTTCATTTATTGTTTCACTTATATTAAAATACTTCTTATTAATTATGCTCACTATTCTTTATTGTTAATCAGGAACTTATTAGTATTTATAACCACCTTTCCATACATCACAAACATATTAATCCAAATCCACAGTTGATAGAATTGAATCAAACACCCTAATTAACTAATTCACTATATTCCTATGTGAATTACAATTAAAAAGGATTTAAAGTACATGTTCCCTATCAGATTATACACGGCGTAAAGGCATATCCCTATCATAAATACAAATCATGAATTCCAACACTATACAGAAAACACAATCACATACTATTATGATCAGATCTAAATCTATAGTTCATCTCCCGAATTCATATAAATTATCATGATAATTGTTAGTTAGACAATAAAATAATTATGCATAAATTATAGTAGACAATCCCTAGAATAGATCACGATAATTAATAAAGAAGCATACTAAAATAAGCTACGCAATAAGTTCCGTTGCAATCTTAAACAAGAATTTAGTCCATTATCATTGAATTAAAATCAAGAATCCACAATTGAATAGTTATTAAAAGACAAAAATAGAAGTAGAGAAAAGAATGAAATATGTTGTCTACAAATCTGATGCTCCCCTCTAGCTCATGCTCTTGATCTTCAATGATCCCCAAGTTGCTTCAATCTCTAACAATCTAATATAAACTAGAGTTTATGTTCTAATCTAATGGACTATTTTATTTAATCTAATCTGTCTAATCCCTCTTATTCTATGCCTCACATCATTTATTTATGGGCCACAAAGTCCAATTTCTAACTTAGGAGGAAACCCAATCCAATTTGGAGTCAAAAAAGTATCAAAATTCACCCCGAAACGCGCCCCAACTTGATCAGGCCCAATCCCAACGCCCCGACGCTGGTCACGGCACTGGAATTCTGCCTCTGGGTTCCCCGGCGCTGGGAATAGCCTAGGAATGGGGGCCCCGACGCTGGAAGCTTTTTAGGAATTTTCTGCTTTGATGACACTTGGAAAAATGGCCATAACGTCTTCGTTTGAACTCCGATTTTGATGATTCATGATGTTTCAGAAAGAGGAGACGTAGATCTACAACTTTTATTCTTTGAGTTTTTCAAAATATGGGCTGGAGCAATGCTGAAATTGGCTCTGAAGTGGCTACTATGTAAATGGCAAGCCGAATGCGAATCTAGCAACCCCAAACGTCGATCCAACTAACTTTTGTCCCAATTCCTACAAAACAACGTAAAACATGAATGAATAGACACAAACACTTAAAAACTTCTAAAAGATTAAGCTTAAACGCACTCAATTCATGGATATAAAACCCACTCATCAAATACCCCCAAACTTAAATATTTGCTTATCCTCAAGCAAAAATACAAAAGAACTAAAAATAAATAACCTAACTCACTTACATAAATGCATATGCATGATATACTTCTTAATGTACCTACGAACCCAGTAATAAATCAGTATGATATATAGTAACATGCCTCAAAGATACCAATGATACCCAAACAATATATCCAATCAAATCAAAGTTCATAACTCTAACCAGTTAGTCAATCCAAACCTGTCATCACCCATGTTGTGCGTGTGTGCTTGTTAACTATTCTAACCAACCACAGATCAAGATAATCACATAACAAAATTCTTAAAAGGAAAAATTCAGTTCCAATTCAATGACAACTCCGGTTAAAACTAAGGAAATACCAAGTCTAAGGGTAAATACAAGATTTATTTCTACCTTTATTTAACCACAAGGGCATTTTTGCTCGTTCTCGTGTTTTATTAATTTTTTTATTTTTCTCATGGTTGTGTAATGTCTAATTCCCTTAGGCTTTTCATTGCTACCTTAGCGAGCTTTCAACCAACGACTCCCAAACCGTTCAGGCTTTAAGGCGCTAGGTGTAGAGACATCCCCTCAGGCGTACTTACTCAAGTAACAAATGCCACAAAACTAGACTAGCCACGATGTTTATTCATTTTTTTTCTTTTCCTGGATTTTCTATTTTTTGTCTTTTCATCATTTTTGTCTTTTTTTTCTTTTGTAATATATATACCCCATAGATTCCCCCAAACTCAAGCTTTTACATCATTCCAACCTTTACCGCCAGTTCACTAATTTCCTTAAATTTTAACCAAGATTTTCCCTCTGAAATAAATTATGAAACCCTTGAACCAAGTGGATTAAAACAGTTAAACTTTAAGTGCTAACCAGTTACATAAGTTTCAGACAGGCTCATATTATCATCATAATTAAAATTAGAACTCATCATCAATTATCAACACTGTTCAAGTTAACATGCAAAACCAATCTTATCATATGTCGAGCTAAGACCACACCAACCGATCGCACAGATTCATGCAAAAAAAATACAATTATACTACATGAAAACATACTAATACAACACATATACTAATATGAAATTAACTACCATGTATTATATGCAACCTAAAAAAACACAAAATGCTAACACATAAAAATAACGAACTACAATGTAAATAACTAACTATATGCAATACGACACTAAAATGCCCCCAAACTTAAACTAGACATTATCCTCAATGGCTGAAATAGAAAAAAGCAAAGCAAAGGACTTCCTTGAAAATATAGCAATCTTCCTCCTTATCCGCTAAGCTTGGAGAATAAGCTAGGCACATGGAATAAATTGGGCACAAAACTTGAATTTGACTTGAATAACCTGTAAAACCATGATAGAAACAATTTTATTAAATCTTAAATAAATGCAAATCCAAAGCTACTAATATAAAACCTAATAAAAAAACTAAAAATTAAACTTGAGTTACCTCCCAATAAGCGCTTGTTTTATAGTCTCAGCCTGACTTCTTCAATTCTCTATTCAATTCTCCTTTAAAAATTGAGGAATCCTCCATCCATCAGTAGCAATATCTCTTTTGGGAGGTTCCCATTAGAAAAGGCCCTTGAATTAAAGTCACCTAGCATGCTCTTTGTAGATAGGTTCCCTATTAAGAACGTCCAAAACTAGGTATTTTCTCCATTATGTCTATGATCAGATTGGGGCATTGAAGCTTAATAAACACAATGGGCTCTTCCTATATCTTCTCCTTTTCATCTCACCATGACTCCATAGTTGTACTAGCTCTTATGTCACAAAGAGCTTTGCCTACGACATGACTGCCAATTGGGCATGGTTTTGCAAAACTGCCTGGATTCTTGAACTTTGGTGGAGGAGGCACATCGGATACTAATGAAATCGGCTCATCTTCGTTGAAGCTTACAGTTAAATTTTCATCAATCTCCTTTTCTTGGTCCCCAATTGTTTCCTCTCTTTCAACATCTTATGGCTCATCCAGTTGCAGATTTTGTTCGGGCTTTCCATCAGTCTCGGAATCCATGTCATAGGGCCAAGTGTATTAAGAAAAAATGTTCGAGGCATTGAATAGTTGTTCTGAAAAATTTTGACTCGATATTTCTTGACTAATCCTCATTTCCTCACTTGAAGCTATGAACTTGGACATAATTTCCTCCAAATTTAGATTTTCTTCCTGTTGTAGTGGAGGTGGACACGAGAACTCTGGTAGGTATGTTGGACTTGGAGCATAAAATTGATCTTGATGAGTATGGCTCCATGAAAAATCTGGGTGATACCCCCAATCCTGATGATAGTCGTTAGGAAAGATATAATTGTTGGAGTAATCATAACCATACTGTACCGGCTCGAAACTGGTGTTGCATTGATGACTCGGATGATTTCCAGCACAATAATCATAAATAACCGCCACACTTTGACAACGTTGTGCTGCAAAAGCGTTTAACCTCCTCAAAAGTGTCTCAATCTGTGCTGATAATGCAGAAAGTGTCGCGAGTCCATCAATATTCGCTCCCCTTGATTGAGTCATTCTCGTAGACGGCCATTGATAATTAAATTCTGCCATGGTACCTGAAAAGAAAGAAAAATAATAGAAAGAGAATTAAATAAAATAAAAAAATAAAAATAAAAATAAGAAACGCTTAAATTAAAACTAATTTGATTAAAATTAATATTAGTAAAATTATTAAACTAATTCCCCGGCAACGGCACCAAAAACTTGTTGATCGATTTCGTAATAAAAACATATGTGCAAGTATATACAGTCAACAAGTAAAAAAGTGAAAGTAGAGTATATTTCCCACGAGGAATTATTTAATAAAAATCCCCAAGTACTAGTTCTTAACCAAACTAATTTTATTTAAACAATCGATTTAATGTTGTGAATTAAAATATATAATTAACCTACTACTACCACTAGTTGAAAATCAGGTTATGAAGATTGTAACACCCCAGTCTCACATCGAAAGATAGGAAAAAAATTTGTCTGCATATAAGGAAATAAGTTACTACCAATAGTACATTCAAGTTATGACCTTTTGGGAGCCTGTGGTGGGCTAAGATGACCCAAGAAGATACTATAAGGAAATAAATTACTACCAATAGTACCTTCAAGTCATGACATTTTGATGGATTTGATTTGATTCGGTCTTGGGATTTGACCCAAGATTTGTTCCGGACTCGAGATTTGACCCTGGTTGTTTTATATAGTATCAGAGCCGACTCTCGAAAGCTTGGATCGGGTCATCCGATCGGGTTGCCGGAGGTGGGGACACGAAGGCTGGTGATATTATCCCACAATGGAGAGATGGAGGTCCGGAGGTGGGGACAAGAAGCCAGCCGGTATTATCTCATAATGGCTAGAGGCAAAAATCTTTGGGCCGTGTGTGTGATCGGTTCTGACAGGGACGTTAGAAATTTGGGGGAGTTTGTAACACCCCAGTCCCACATCGAAAGATAGGGGAAAAATTTGTCTGCATATAAGAAAATAAGTTACTACTAATAGTACCTTCAAGTCATGACCTTTTGGGAGCCTGTGGTGGGCTAAGATGACACAAGAAGACACTATTGGGCCAGTGGTTTAAGGCTTTATTCTGATGGATTTGATTCGATTCGGTCTTGGAATTTGACCCAAGATTTATTCCGGACTCGAGATTTGACCTGGGTTGTTTCAAAGATTTAAGATCACAACTTCATTTATTGTTTAACTTATATTAAAATACTTTTTATTAATTATGCTCACTATTCTGGATTGTTAATCAGGAACATATTAGTATTTATAACCACCTTTCGATGCATCACAAACATATTAATCCAAATTCACAGTTGATAGAATTGAATCAAACACCCTAATTAACTAATTCACTATATTCCTATGTGAATTACAATTAAAAAGGATTTAAAGTACAGGTTCCTTATCAGATTACACGTGGCGTAAAGGTATATCCATATCCTAAACACAAATCATGAATTTCAACACTATGCAGAAAACACAATCACATACTATTATGATCATATCTAAATCTATATTTCATCTCCCGAATTCATATAGATTATCATGATAATTGCTAGCTAGACAATTAAATAATTATGCACAAATCATAGTAGACAATCCCTAGAATAGATCACAATAATTAATAAAGAAGCATACTAAAATAAGCTACGCAATAAGATCCGTTGCAATCTTAAACAAGGATTTAGTCCATTATCATTGAATTAAAATCAAGAATTCACAACTGAATAGACATTAAAAGACAAAAATAAAATTAGAGAAAAGAATGAAATCTGTTGTCTGCAAATCTGATGCTCCCATTTAGCTCCTGCTCTTGATCTTCAATGATCTCCAAGTTGCTTCAATCTCCAACAATCTAATATAAAGTAGAGTTTATGTTCTAATCTAATGGAGTATTTTATTTAATCTAATCTATCTAATCCCTCTTATTCTATGTCTCACATCGTGTATTTATAGGCTACAAATCCAATTTCTAACTTAGGAGGAAACCCAATCTAATTTGGAGTAAAAAAAGTATCAGAATTCTCCCCAAAACGCGTCCCAACTTGATCAGGCCAGACCCCAGCTCCTCGACGCTACTCACGGCACTGGAATTCTACCTCTGGCCGCCCCGGTGTTGGGAATAGCCTAGGAATGGGAGCCCAGGCACTGGAAGTTTTTTTGGAATTTTCTACTTTAACGTTACTTGGGAAAATGGTCATAACTTTTTCGTCTGAACTCCGATTTCGATGATTCAAGATGTTCCGGAAAGATAAGACATAGATCTACAACTTTTATTCTTTGAGGTTTCCGAAATAAGGAATGGAGGAATACTAAAATTGGCTCTGAAGTGTCTGCTATGTTAATGGCAAGCCAAAAATGCGAATCTAGCAACCCCAAACGTCGATCCAAGTAGCATTTGTCCCAATTCCTACAAAACAACATAAAACATGCATGAATAGACACAAACATTTAAAAACTTCTAAAATATTAAGCTCAAGCGCACTCAATTCGTGGATATAAAACCCACTCATCACTAAGGGTAAGGCGAAAGTGAATGATCAAAAGAAACATGATCCAGCTAGCAAAGGAATTTGCTTCCATTGCAACAAACAGGGTCACTGAAAGAGGAACTGCAAGGATTATTTTGCGGAGCAAAAGTAGAAGAAGCTTGGAGAAGCTTCGAATCCTAATCAAGGTTTGTTTATGATTGAAATTAATTTTTTTGAAAGTTAATCTTCTACTTGGGTATTGGATATCGGTTGTGGTTGTCACATATGTAATAATATGCAAGGACTGGTCAGAAGTAGAAAGTTGAGCAAGGATGAGGTCGTCCTACGAGTGGGAAATAGAGCAAAGGTTGCTGTTTTAGCTGTAGGGACTTATTGTTTACCACTGCCTACGGGCAAGTTCATTAATTTAAATAATTGTTATTTTGTTTCAAACATTATTAAAAATATTATTTCAATTTTTGTATTGGATATGGATGGTTTTGACATTATAATAAGGAACAACAATTGTTCTATTTATAATAATAATATTTTATATGGTGTTAGTAATTTGCAGAATGGACTTTATATACTTGAATTGCATGAAAATATACTTCAAATTGAACAAACTAAGAAAAAGAAAAGAGATGATGTTAATAATACATATATGTGGCACTGTAGACTTGGCCATATAAATGAAACAAGATTATCTAAGTTATATAAAGATGGGCTCCTAGAGCTATCTGATTATGAATCATATCCAACTTGTGAATCTTATCTCATGGGAAATTGACTAAATCTCCTTTTAGTGGAAAAGGATAAAGAGTTACAGAGTTGTTAGTGGTTGTACACACAGATGTATGTGGACCTATGACAACGACTGCACGAGGAGGGTATTCTTATTTTATTACATTCATTGATGATCACTCAAGATTTGGATATGTTTATTTAATGAAATACAAATCTGAATCATTTGAAAAGTTTAAAGAGTTTAGAAGTGAAGTAGAGAAACAAACTGGCAAAAGTATTAAGATTCTTCGATCAAATCGAGGTGGTGAATACTTAAGCGGTGAGTTTCTCAATTGTCTCAAAGAAAATGGTATAATCTCACAATGGACTCCATCAGGGATGTCACAGCTCAATGGTGTATCTGAAAGGAGAAATTAAACATTATTGGACATGGTTCGATCCATGATGAGCTTTATCGACCTTCCAGTTTCCTTCTAGGAATATGCCCTAGAATTGGCTGCATACCTACTTAATAAGGTACCTACCAAATCCGTTCCTAAGACCCCATATGAGTTATGGACAGGGAGGAAACCAAATCTTAAGTATGTTAAGATTTAGGGTTGTCCAACTTATGTCAAAAAATTTGAAAACGATAAGTTACAGACTAGATTCGACAAGTGTAGATTTGTGGGATACCTTAAAGAAACATCAGGGTATTATTTCTATCATCCAACTGATCAAAAGTTGTTTGTTGTGAAATATGTTGCCTTCTTGGAAAACAAGTTTATCCTTAAAGGGGTCAGTGGGACTAAGATATATCTTGAAGAAGTTTAAGAACCATAAAATACTACTGATCAAAGTCAGGTACTTAACCAAATGGAAGAACCTGTTGTAACACACTCTATTCGTAAATCTGGAAGAGTACCGAAGATACCTGATAGGTATGGATTCATCATAGAGGATGACAATGAGGTACAGATCATAGATGATGATGATCCATTGAATTATAAACAGGCTATGAGTAGTAAAGACTCAGAGAAGTGGAAATAAGCCATGAAATCTGAGATGTGCTCCATGTATGAAAATCAAGTATGGACTTTGGTTTCACCACCTGAAGGCATTAAGCCTATTGGGTGTAAATGAGTGTTTAAAAGAAAGACTGGAGCAGACGGCAAGGTAGAGACCTATAAAGCCAGACTGGTTGCAAAAAGTTTCAAACAAAGACAAGGAGTTGTCTATAACGAAACTTTTTCACCAGTAGCGATGCTCAAGTCCATTCGGATTTTGCTTGCGATTGCAGCTTACCACGACTATGAAATCTGGCAGATGGATATGAAAACGGCCTTCCTCATTGGGAAACTTAAGGAGGATGTGTATATGATATAGCCAGAGGGATTTGTTTCAACGGTTGGAACAAATCAAGTCTGTAAGCTACAATGATCTATTTATGGATTGAAGCAAGCTTCTCATAGGTGGAACATCTATTTTGATGAGACAATCAAAGAGTTTGATTTTATCAAAAATGAGGATGAACCATGTGTGTACAAGAAGGTTAGTGGAAGCGTTGTTTCATTCTTTGTATTATATGTTGATGATATTTTACTTATAGGAAATGATATTGCTATGCTTCAATCAATTAAAATATGGTTATCTAAACACTTCTCCATGAAGGACTTGGGAGAAGCATCCTATATTTTGGGGATAAAGATCTATAGAGATAGATCTAGAAGGATGCTTGGCATGTCCCAAAGAACGTACATTGACTTGGTGCTAAAGAGGTTTAGCATGGAAAATTCTAAGAAATGTCTCATATCGATGAGCCATGGAATACATCTCTCCAAAAAACAGGCCCCAAAGACACCTGAGGAGAGAGACCATATGAGTAAGATTCCTTATGCTTCAGCAATTGTGACAACCCGAATTTTCATAAATTATTAAAATAAGAATTTAATAATTAAAATTCTTGTTATGAGGTGTATGTAACGATCGAGAAATTTTATAATTTAATTTAAATATTTATTGAGGAAAATAAATATTTTAAATAATTTATTTATTGAGAAAAATAAATAATTGATGAAATTGTGATGCAAGAATTTAGTAACTAAATTAATTAATGTTAATTAAATTGAATAATGGTAATTTTTATTTGAAAGATTTAATTTAATGAAAATAATTAAATTAAATGAATTATTTAATATTTAAGAAAATAAGTAAATTAAATAAAGTAATGTTTAAGTCTAATATATGTTGGACAAAGTTTTTAAAGTAACAAATGACCAAGACTAGCTTTCTTATATAGGCAATTCAAATGGAGGGCAATTTGGTCAAAGGTCCCACCTCCTTACTATTCCTTTTCTTCCTCACCAAGAAGAGCTACTTAACTTGGCCTCCAAGTGGTTACTTTACTTGACCACCAAGTGGTCGGCCCATATGGTCTTGTGGGTCCTCCCCATGGGTTGTCCCACGGGTTTTACCCATCCGATGACCCATCGGTTCGATCCGCGGTTCAATTTCTTGGATCGTGCTTAATTTAACTTAATATTGGGCCTTAACTTGGGCTTGATTACACCATTGATTGGGCTTGATATAATCCAAACCCAATTGGATTTTACTTAGTCCTTAGACTCAAAGTCCATTAAGAACTAATCGTGTTCTACGCGTATAACTCACGTATTCTCTTCGTATAGTATTCATACGATATTCGTATTATACGTCGTAATATTCTTCATACTATACTCATATCTCACACGTATAATAACCTTAATCATCCTACGCATCTTATTTTCTTCTCGAAATTCACTTTTTCCTAACCCTTAGGTTTTTAATTCCACAGGCAAAAATTCCGTTTGTCATAACTGAAATATTATTGGATATTCCATTTCGTCTTAGAATTATATCATTACGCATTTCTCAAAATTTCAAACTTAATTCCCGCCGGTGCCAAGGCTTGGGACAGCGCAGCTGCGCCGTGCCCTGAGCCTAGGCAATGAGTTCTGTTTATTTGTGGGTTGTAATATAAGGACCTAATTTAGTTTCGCATGTATGTTAATGATGTTAAAACATAACGTGGACTACAATAACATATTGTAATGTGATGTGATATAAAGTGTGAGGATTTTAAGTGGTCATTTAATTAAGTTATGTAATGAACGAATAAAAATTGATGTTTAGGAGAGTTAAAGATGAATGATAAAGTTTATGTTAGTTTATAGTAAGATTTCAGATTCACTAAAATGGGTAACCTACATGGTTAGATGTTAAGTTAAGGGTATGACTTAAATGGTGGGTTAAACTCATAAAGCTAATGTTGATGCAACTAATTGTTATTGCGATTTCAATGATATGTGTATGGTAATTGGCGAACATTATTATACTTGTATAGCTTACATACAAGGCAAGTTTCCTAACTTCATTCTCTTTATAATGAATGCAAGTTTTATAGCTACGTTATCTTTTATGTGAAGCAAGCTTTCTATTCCTAAATTTTATATTAAAGTTGAGCAAGCCTATTGATTCTATCTTGTATATGATTGTACAAGCTCTTGTAATCTAGTTCGTTACATCGAGCGAGTTTCACTTTCCTAATTCTTGAGATTTCTATTTAAAGCATATACTGTTTAAATTCAATGATTCAAATGAGATTGTTCTAACTCTTTTGAATGTAGTATTTTGCATGTATACTATGTCTATTCAATTGTAAATTTCTGTTATTCGATCTTTGACTTAGATAACCTTGTTCAATTCTATATTATTGTGTTGAACCTTCAACTAGTAAGCAAACTTTTATTGATTGAATTGGTCTATAATTGAATAGTGTTCTAAAATTCTAGAACCACTGATAAGCTAGTTCCAAACTAAACTTTCTTTAGTGCGGAAATCCTAAAATCAAACTTAGATGAAGAACCCTAATATAGGGGATTTTGTATGCGTTAGCGTTTAGATGTTTTTACACAATACATGGTACAAAGGGATGATCCCCCTAAGTACGTAAGGAAGGGTCTGTATAGTCTAAATGACTGTTAAGGTTGAGGTAATAATAATACCTAATTACTGGGGACATAGTTCGTGGTCTTAAGACCCTCAGATATAAATCTTGAATGGTTCTCTATTCTTGATTCGCAGAACGAGTTCCTTATAATCCAGTAACCATTGTTTATCTCATGTTGTTACTATTATTATTCTTTATATTAGTGAGCAATTGTTTGCTCACTCTTGCAAGTAACACTGCAGCTAAAGTTGAAAGAGTTGATGATCCATCTTCTAACTACTGATTTACCTATCTAATATATTGTCTGCATCTATAATATAGATTCCCAATTAGACATCAAGAGTTTACAATTATATGGCTGAACCCCATCTAAGTCGGTATCTACAACCGCATGTTAATGCTGTGTAAGGTGTATGATGTGCTTAGTTGAATATTCCACCTCAATTTTATAAAGAGTAAGTATATATTACATGAAACAGGATAACGCTAAGCTTTCAATGTGATCAATACTAAATGAAACTGGATATAACTTCTAACTTTCAAAACAAATAAAATTGAGTGAGGGCGAAGTTATTTTACCCTTGGAATTTATAAGACTCATTAATTTATATCAGTGGTTTAAATAGTGTTATCAAATTGGAAGGTTTAGTCCAATAATGATATTTTCAAATTCAAAAATTCAAAACAAACGAAAACTGATCATACACAAGATAGCAATTGAAAGTCAATCTAGAGCACAAGTTTTAGTGAGAATGTAGTTCCTGACACTTACAAATTGAACTCCACTGCAGAATATCATAAATCAACACCCTTGTCAAGGCCTTTTGAACTGATCATCACATTTGAATCTATTTGTTTGTCAAACTTTCAATCTAGAGCACAAGTTTTAGTGAGAATGTAGTTCCTGACACTTACAAATTGAACTCCACAGCAAAATATCATAAATCAACACCCTCGTCAAGGCCTTTTGAACTGATCATCACATTTGAATCTATTTGCTTGTCAAACTTCCTTTTTCTCCGAGCTTCGAAGTCTTGAAATCCTTCCATCTGAGAGCAAATTAGTAAGTTCTATTTGAGTGAATAAACATACTTCGGGTTTACACTTATAATCTAGAAATAAATCTAGCAATGCTCAAGTAAACTATGGTTTACCTACTGGAACTGATCCATAGAGATGGGATTATCATGCAGGGAAATATTCTGCATTCTTTCAATAAATTATTAGGTATCTGCAGGATGTGATATGCACAATGTTAATTTATTGCTTATGGTATCTCCTGCTTCATATATATATATATATATATATATATATATATATATATATATATATATAAAATTTAAACTCTGGGAAACAATCTAAAATGTGGAAGCTCGTATCACTTTCGGAAGGATGAAACCATATAGCAGCACATGCTGGCAAGCCAAGTGCAGTCACCAACACAATGTAAGTTGCAGCATTATAAATTAACATATATAAACAACCCCAAAGATATATTACAATTCAGGGAAGCATTCTGTAATCAATAACTATACTTGTAATGAAATCCACGGAATCATGTGTGCTGCCGGGATGGGTGGATCAGTGTTAGATTTGCTCCTGCTGTGAACTGCTTCTGCCAAAACACGTATCCACCCACAGAATGTGCACCCACGCATAGACCCTCTCACGCTCACACACACACACACACACACACACACACACAGAGGACACTAAAATATATTACAAGGATTGGATAAACAATCGCTTGTAATAGAGAAATTTCTTTAAAGTGACTCAGGTATTATGCAAATAACGATGAAATTATGTCAAAATTCTGAAAAAAGGTAATATACAAATATCATATATAATATCATGTAAGTAATAATTTGAAATGTTAACCAATTACATGTTTCATGCTATTATTGTTCAAGCAGAGCGACTTTAGGTGAATGAGATTGCAAACTGAAGTAAGAAGTTCTTTAATAGACTTTAGCTCAATCTCGAGCTCCATCATGGTGGTAGCCTCACTGGACCTAATAACAGAAGTCAAAGCCCTAATCGCCGCCATAGCCTCGACCAGATCAAACTGTTTTTACCAGTTATTGAACTCGTCAATCACGCTGAAGGGCTTGCCAGAATCGCTCAACCTCAACCAATTTTTCGGCCCTTGAACCGCCGATGATGAACAATTCGCGATTGCTTGTGTGGTGGATTTGATGCGCGAATCCGATGGAAACGTGATCGGAGCCGCCGTTCTGACCTAAAACCCTGTCGAATCCCGATTGCCTGTACTGGGCCATTGCTGCATTGTTCGATCAGTCGTTTCGGATGTAAAGAGAGAATCTGGTGGGTAAACTTTTATAGGGTTAGGGTTTGGAGTGATGAAGAGAGTGGAAATATGAGTGACTGGAGCGACGACATTCGTAATTGAGAGAGGAGGGTTGTGAGTTCTGGAACAGATGGACTCTATGCCTATCTGTGCGTGGGTTGATACTATTGTTTAATTTTTTTTTGGGTTTTTCATAATAAATTAGTACTACTTGGTACTTTCTCTTTATAAAATTAAATAACTTTATTATGTTTTAATTCATAAAAGGTAATAAATTTTTCTTTCATTTTTTATGTTTTCTCTTAAAACTGATAGTATTATAATTTAATTTTATAATATATTTAGAAAAAAGGTAAAAGGAGAACTAGGAATAGTTAGAGGTATACCATTACTATTTTTCTTTTTATGTTTTATTTTTGGACTTAAAAATATATTCTTATGTTCTATTTTTTGTGTATTAGATAAATTTTATTAACATTTATATATATATATATATATATATATATATATATATATATATATATATTTATTTATAAATTTATCTCTAAATATTCATATAAATATTTATAAACAAATATTCATAAAAATTTATCTTAATTTAAAATTTATAACCAAATATTTATTTATAAATTTATAAATATTTCATCTAAAATTTAGATATGAATATTTTTTATAAATATTTATATAAATATTTAGAGATATGGATGTTAGGGCAACAGGGGGTCGGATATGGTTGTTGGCTAAAAATAAGAAATGCATACGCCACTTTAAAAAATATTTTTTTAAAAAAGGAATTTAAAAATAAATTATCCTACTTTTTTTTTTAAAATAATTTTATTTTTTTAAAGAAATTTGAAAAAAATAAAAATATGATCTAATGCCAAACTAACTGGCATTGTAACTTTTTTTAAATTTTTTTATAAAGTAAATTTGTAATAAATAAGAGTAGGATGTAACATCATTTTAACTGACATTGGAATCTCTCTTTTTTTTATGTATTTGATCTCTTGTGCTTGTTTACAAATATAAATATTTTTTATGTTTATTCTCTGTCATCGGCGTTAGAAATGAAGGAGTATATAAGACTTCAGCTATAAAAAAAATAAAAATAAAAATTTTAACGCCAATTAAAGTGACATTGTATCTTACTCTTTTTTTTACAAATTTATTTTTTTTTAAATTTAAATAAAATAGGGATAAAATTGATATTACATTAATATGGGTCAAACTATCTTATTAGAATGACTTATAAGTCATTTTTGAATAACTTTATTCTATTTTAGTTCATAAAATATAATAAATTTTTCTCCATCTTTTATGTTTTCACTTAAAAGTGATAGTATTATAATTTAATTTTATAATATATTTAGAAAAAAGGTAAAAGGAGAACTAAGAATAGCTAGGGGTATACCATTACAATTTTTCTTTTTATGTTTTATTTTTGGACTTAAAAATATGTTCATGATTCAAGTTACTCCCTCCATCTAAGAATAAAAGATCTAATTATTTTATATAATCTCAAGTTAAATATTTACTTATATTAAATAATCTATTTTTTTATAATAATTTGTGCGTAATATCCTTAGTATTAAATGTAATATTTTTATTATTTATATAATATCACTGGTCGCGGATTAATAAATCATACTAATTTCGGAACAATTCCACATGAGTCGCAGATTACAGCTAGACTTCCTAATTCTCTAGTCTGTACTCTCTCACTAACTTCACTTCTTTTTCCTTGTCTTTCTCTCTCTATATGTATGTGTGTGTGTGTGTGTGTGTATATATATATATAATATAATATAATATAATATAATAAAAATAAATATGTATATATAGTTTATTAGTACCAGCTCCACCCTTTATCTTAAAACAAGAAGTATTAAAAAAAGATATAGTAAGGCATATAGTAACTTTAAAGTAAAAATACTTGTAGCTTAGTTGGTTTGAGCATTTGTTTAAAGAGTGAGGGATGTTAAGATTTCAATTCTCAAAAAAAAACATTGTTAGTGTTATTGTTATTGTTATTTATTATTATTATTATTATTATTATTATTATTATTATTATTATTATTATTATTATTATTATTATTATTATTATTATTATTATTATTATTATTGTTGTTGTTGTTGTTGTTGTTGTTGTTGTTGTTATTGTTATTATTATTAATATTATTATTATGGCTTAAATATGAATTAGTACCTTAAACTATATGTCATATTCCACTTCGATGATCCACCTTTCAATTTTGTCAATTAGGTTATTAAACTATCAATTTTTTCCAATTGCAACAAATTAAACATGCCACGTCAGCAATTGCTGACGTGGCTAGTTGTGGGGACCTTAAACAGCTGATGTGTCAAAAATAATATTTTTTTAATCATTAAATAAACAAATATATTTAAATAAGGGGCAAAATAGTCAAAACTTAATTCCTTTTTCTTCTTCTTTCTTAATTCCTTTTTAATTCTTCATAATTCCTTTTTAATTCCTTCTTCTTCTTAATTCCTTTTTAATAGAGAGAGAAAATGCGGCCTAAATCTCCGACCTAAATCTCCCTCGACATCTCCGGCCTAAATCTCATTAGCCTCACTGTCGCCGTCAACCAAATCGGCGGGCCCGTCCCCCTGGAGCTGTCCCTCGTCGCCGGACTCCGCCTCCTCAACCTCAAACAAAATATTCAACGAAAGCTTCCCTACTCAGCTCTCTAACAAAATATTCCCGTGATTTTTGTTTTTGATCTGATCTCGTATTAGTTTCAAAATCTTGGATTGTGTGCATATTCAGATTTTTGTGTGCTTGATTTGGGTATATATGGCTTTGATTTGAGGAATATAGGATTTTGATTTTGATTGTTAGGGTTCTGTTTTTTGTGATGTTGAGTTCTAATCGACTCCGATAATTAACGGAGTAGATTGTGATATTGTAGGGAATTGATTTGATGAGGGAGAGAATGGTGGTGTTGGAGGATGCAGTGGAGGAAGGGGAGAAGATTGTGACAGTTTGTGGCGGCGTTGCGGGTGATGTTGACGGGGCCGAAGTTGTTGGTGGCGCGGCCGGTGGTTTGGAAGAGGGTGGCGATGAGTTTTCCAGCGGGGGTGAAGTGGCGGAGGTCGGTGGGAGAGAGCAGGACGTGGTAGCAGAGGATGTCGGAGGAGGAGGAGGAGGCGGTGGAGGAGCGGAGGTTGGGGGAGGAGAGATTTGATCAGAAAGAGAAAATGGAATTGAAAATAGAATATTAAAAATGTTAATTTATGTTTTGACTGTTTTGCCCTTTGTTTAATAATAGTTGTTTATTTAATAATTAAAAAATATTTTTTTTGCCACATAAGCTTCTTAAGGCCCCACATAATAAGTCACGTCAGCAATTACTGACGTGACGTGTTTAATTTGTGTAATTGAAAAAAATTGATAGTTTAATAACCTAATTGACAAAATTGAAAGGTGGATCACCGAAGTGGAATATGGCCTATAGTTTAAGTTACTAATTCATATTTAAGCCTATTATTGTTGTTGTTGTTGTTGTTGTTGTTGTTGTTGTTGTTAATATTATTATTATTGTTATTATTATTATTATTATTATTATTATTATTATTATTATTATTATTATTATTATTATTATTATTATTATTATTGTTGTTGTTGTTGTTGTTATTGTTATTATTATTATTATTATTATTATTATTATTATTATTATTATTATTATTATTATTATTATTATTATTATTTGTTGTTGTTGTTGTTGTTGTTGTTGTTGTTATTGTTATTGTTATTATTGTTATTGTTATTATTATTATTATTATTATTATTATTATTATTATTATTATTATTATTATTATTATTATTATTATTATTATTATTATTATTATTAGCACTACTATTATTATTATTACTGTTATTGTTATTATTATTATTAGTACTATTATTATTATTATTGTTGTTGTTGTTGTTGTTGTTGTTGTTGTTGTTGTTGTTGTTGTTGTTGTTGTTATTATTATTATTATTATTATTATTATTATTATTATTATTATTATTATTATTGTTATTATTATTTGTGACAACCCAAAAATAGGTTCATTTCATCCAACCTATTCTGAGTCGCCAAATACATGGTACAGAAAACAACTAAAATTTTATTACAACAATTGTTGTCCAAAGTACAACAACACATATGCTGTGAGTTTTAATACAAATATATACCAAATGTGACTCATGTCCCAACCGTGGATAGCACGTCACAATGGCACCTTACATAAAGGTATAGTCAAAAACTGTTTTAGAAATTAGATTCTTTGGAAAGTGCTCAAGGAAACCTTCGTACATGGGAGGCCATGCGTCTAAGTTATGATAGATATCATATGGCCACAAAATTATCCTTGGTTGACCCAATAGACCCCAAAAAAAACGAGAAGATTACTATCATATTCTTCCCAATGGTGAGTCTTCTCTTGACATATCATTATCTCCACTGTCTCTAATTGAGAATTATACTTCAAACAAATACCAAGATTATATAGGTAGTGCTCGTAAATATACTCAGCAAGTGGATGAGCACGTCCCTGTCTTATGATGATACGAGGTTGTATTCCATTAGACATCTTGTATGGTAGTGGCAAAACACCCCTCCAACGTTGGGTTCGCCTCACCCTATTTGATTCATCAAATATAACTACTAAATGATATATACAACACTTTTCTATACTGCTTAGGTAGAACCTCCACAGCTAGAGACTACCGTTCTATTTTCCCGTTACCCTTGCTCGACCCAGCTACACTCTTATTACCTGAAAAGGAATTTTGAAGCAAAAGGGTGATCACAACTACCCCAGTAAAGAATATCATGACTAAAGATAATTAAATTATCAATAGTCTTCATCAGTAATAAATCACAGATTTAGAACATATGGTAGATGATAAAACTTTTCAACCATAGTTGCAGCGGAACGAGCAATCCATTAGAAGAGTCAAATAGACTATAAAGTCTATTATCTTCTCCATGTTAAAAGTCCACCAACAATGTTTTATCCATGTAACATCAATCAACAATTCCTGTCCACAATCACATGTATAACTCATAATCGTAATTGTTGTTCTAAATTCCTTTTCTCATCCAGGACAAAGATAATTTTCATCACCTGAAATATCAAAGATCATGGTTATACCAAATCACAGTTCATGTTCATAATCATATTAATAAATTCATCTTTGCACTACGGGCCAAAGATATTCATCAACAGATCATCTTTGCACTACATGCCAAAGATATTCAACAACAGGTCATCTTTGCACTACAGGCCAAAGATATTCAACAATAGGTCATCTTTGCACTACGGGCCAAAGATATTCATCAATAATTCATCTTTGCACTACGGGCCAAAGATATTCATCAATAAGTCATCTTTGCACTACGGGCCAAAGATATTCATATCTCAAAGAAATATATAATCATTTCAGAATTTATATAAACAATAATTATAACCATGTTGATCAATTCACCTTTGCACTTAAGCTAAAGATATTCAATTATAAATTCAATGGTTATGATCATATCAGTCACAATTCAACTTTACACTACTGGCCAAAGAGAACCCATAGTCTTGATCATACCAATAATCTACCCATCTTTACACTCAAGTGAAAGAGAATTTCAACATCAGGGTTATAAAAATGTTATATATGATAATAAAAATAATATGATCAACATATAGATTTAATCTCAAGAGTAATATTCATAAATTAACTATAATTTGGTTAGAAAAAGAAACCAATTTTGTCGTGAATAGTAACTCGTGAATAGTAACTCATAAATAGTAACTCGTGAATAGTAACTCATGAATAGTAACTCATGAATTGTACTCCGTATTCGTACATATTACCGTATATGTAAATAATGTAATGTAAATAGTGTCATATGCATGAATAGTGCTGTATACGTGAATAGTGCCGTGTACGTGAATAGTAACTCTGACTCAAAAAGGTAGAAATTTCATAATAAAATCCATACCCATTATTTCAGTATAATGATATTGAAAGAATAACATCATTATGAAGAATATAGCATCCCTTAATATCCCTTACTATCCCTTACCTCAAAAGAGTAGCACTTCTGACTGGATATCGGATATGACGCTGAAGGAAACTTGCACTGATGAATAGCAACTCACCAAGTATCTAAATACTCACAAAATACACTCAATAATCTAGAGAGAGAAAGAGAGAAAACTTGTTTCTGGTGTGATTTTCAATTCTAACGTAGCCCTCTATTTATAGAAAAATGTTAGCACGCCAAAGCAGACTTAACCTGCAACCTGATGGCTTTACCTGCTACTATTCCCACCCACCACATTTGAAATTTAATTAAGCACATTTCTCACCAACCAAAAGTGGGGCCCACCAATTCTAGAATTTTTTACCAAAATAATTTATAACCTAATTTTTGAATCAGTCACCTCTTAAAATTCATAACAAATCATGTGAAACCCCAGATTTTATGAATAAAGATTTAATTTTTTTCGAAATATTTTTTTAAAATATTATAGTGTGAATTTGAGATAATGTTATAGTTGTGGGTAGTATTTATAAATTTTGCAAAGTATGCAAGTTGTTGTATTATATTCGATTGATCGGGGAATATTTGTACGACGGCACAATTATTGGTGGACCCCACAACGGAATTATTGTCGAATTGAGAAAACGACAAAAATATTTTATTAAAAATAACGGCGAAAGTTTTACCGTTGATACTGTTGAACTACTCGGTAGTAAAAGTACAGTAATACGTGTGGTTGCATAGTAGCACACGGTATTAATTATTAATGCTTATGTGAGAAGTCACTCAGTTTGATTCAATTATTGTCAGTTAATAATATGAATTATTTAGCGATAATGAAGTTTTGTTTTATTCGTATTATTAACGTAATAAAACAGAAATATCTTTTTATATAAAACAGAATACTTTATTAAAGTTATTCTATAAATAGAGTATATTATATTTTATTTAAAAGATTTTTCTTTTAATATGGATCGTCATATTAAAGTAAATCAATCTAGACCGTTCATAGATTAGTTACTATGCATTCCATTTTCCTATAAATAGAAGCTCATTCCTTTATTATTTTCTTACGAATTCACTGAAACTCTAGAGAGAGAAATATAGAGAGAAAGAAGAAAAGTATTCTGCTACTTCACTACTCCTATATCCAGTACTCTTCTTTCTCAGGTAAGGGATATTATTTGTTGTACCCGTAAGGGGTATTATTTCTTTTGTATTCATGAAGAGAACTTCTGTTATTCCATTCTTTATTATTCTGTTGGAATAACCTGTATACGCGGGCTACCCTATACTTGGTGAAAATTTTCTATTATTTCATTCTTTATTATTCTGTCGGAATATCTTGTCTGTGCGTTTATGTCAGACCTGGTTCCATTATTTATTATTCTGTCGGAATATCCTGTCTGTGCGTTTACGCCGGACATGGTTCCATTCTTTATTATTATGTCAGAATATCCTGTCTGTACGTTTTACGCCGGACCTGGTTCCATTCTTTATTATTCTGTCAGAATATCCTGTCTGTGCGTTTTACGTCGGACCTGGTTCCGTCTTTATTATTCTGTTGGAATATCCTGTCTGTGCGTTTTACGCCGGACTTGGTTCTGTCTTTATTATTCTGTTGGAACATCCTGTCGGTGTGAATTTCACCTGACCTGGTTCCGTTATTATTATTCTGTTGGAATAACCTGTCTATGTGAAGTACCGCATGCATGGTAATTTCTTTTGTTATTCCATTCTTTATTATACTCAGTTGGTTAAAGTTTTGACTTCTATACTCCATGAAATTAGTAGAATATCCGTGATATTTGCGCTTCATCCAGTATCTTTTCATGAAAATATTCTTCTGAGCATTCTTGAATTTTACTCTACATAAAAGTATCATGTTGACAATTAGAACGTTATTGGTTCCTTGATAAATTAATTCTTAAACTTGTTTTATTGAATTCTTATATCATTGTCATCATCCTCATGTTTATATTATGTTGAAAGTCATCTGTGGCCTGTAGTGCATAGATGGACTTGGTATGATTATGACCAGAGATTATTCGGTGTAATCATGACCGTAATGTTACAAATGATGTGGAAAAAGTTCTCATTGGCCCGTAGTGCATTGATGGAAAATTTTTGGTATGATTATGGCTATGGATTCTCTTTGGCCGTAGTGCAAAGATGAATTATTTTATGGCATGATCAGGACCGTTGATGAAAACACGATTATCTTTGGCCCGTAGTGAATGGATAATTCGTGGTCGTGATACTAAAGAATATCCGTGGCCGTAGTGCAGGGGTGATTCGATGATGTGGATTAATTTTTTAGCTGTGTCTCAGCGATAAAAGTCATGAAAAACCTTTTAAATCATAAAAGATAGTAGATTTTATTCTCTACTTGACTCTTTTAATGGATTGTTGGTTCCGCTGCAGTTAAACTTGATGTCTATTGTATTTTATCAGTTTAACATTGTTGAGACTAATGATAATTTATTCTGCATTATCTTAGTCATAATATTTCTTACTAGGTTAGTTGAGCTCACCCTTTCTTTCACTGTTCTCTTCAGGAAATGAGAATATAGTTGGACGAGTCGGGAAACGGAGTGATGGTCCTAGATGATAGCATTAGTAGTCCTCACTATTCTATGTAATAGTGTGATAATAATTGTAATGAGGGCTCCTTTTGAGTATGGATACTCTCTAGAAGACAATATTTGTATTCAAACTCACAGTTTATGTTTTGTCGTATTGTACACTACAGTTGTATTAGTAAGTTATATTTGAATTCTGTACCATGTATCTGGCGACCCAAGATGGGTGATGTATACCTATTTTTGGGGGTGTCACAGTTGGTATCAGAGCTTAGGGATATGATCCCTGGCTAAGATATGAGACTAGAACTAGGAGGGAAAAGACGGAGAATTCCTTCGCTAGTATGACCTACCTAAGTTTACTTGTTATTTAATTGGTCGGTCAAAGTATAGAGATAATATGTGATATGTTAATTAACCCTTATTTTGTAACAGTATTTAAAAATGGCATCTGTAAATGTTGAGATAAGCAATGGAGCACAGGTGACCATTGAGTCTCCACAGATCAATAATCAGGACAATGTGCAACAGGAAGACAATAATCCTCATGTAAATAACAACACTGATCAATTGACGAACGACGGTACGTTTAGGAGTTTTTTAGAATTCATGCAACATCAGGTGAAGGCGGCTCCTATTCATAATGCAGGAGGAAACAATGGCAACCCACGGTTGGTCACTGCTAAGCAATTCAAGGAGCTGGGACCACCGGAGTTTTTGAAAAAGCCAGAACCACTTAAGGCTGAGACGTAGTTAAAGCAGATCACCAAAATATTTGATGTCTTGGGATTCTCCGAGGAGCAAAAGGTTCCCTTTGCCACCTTTATGTTGCGTGAAGAGGTAGATCACTGGTGGGAATCTGTAAAATATACCCAGCCTGACGCACTCAAGATGTCTTGGGAGAAATTCCAGGAGCTTTTCAACGACAAGTACTTTCCCGAAAGCATTCGTCACATGAAGGAGGTGGAATTTATCAAGTTGGAGCAAAACAACATGACCGTGTCGCAGTACGAAGCCAAGTTTGCCGAGTTGTCCCGATTTGCGTCCCACTTGGTTGATAATGAAGAAAAAATGACGTAGATGTTTTTAAGAGGTTTGAAGCCGGAGATACGTCAATATCTGATTTCTCATAAACTGTGTTTGTATTCAGAAGTTATAAATAGGGCTCAGTTAGTAGAGTGCGATAACGAGTCAACGCAACCAAAAGAGAGCAGCTGGAAAGATGATAATACTGGTGATAACAGTCATCAAAGCGGTGACAATAAGCATGGAGGGAATCAACATGCCAGAAATGGTAACCACTTCGGTGGTAATCATGGCCAAAATAATAAGAATGGACATTTCAAGAAGAGAAGGTTCAACAATGACGTGAAGACGTTGGTATCAGCACCCGTTTCAAAGGAAGAAGAACGACCACCGGTCGTATGTTTCAAATGCGGACAGGAGGGACACATCCATCCAAACTGTACGCAGCAATCCAAAGCGTGTTTTAATTACGGAAGAGAAGGTCACCTAGCTCAATTTTGTCGTATGGTGAAGTCAAGTCCAGCTGAGATAGTGATGCCAAAGGATGTCCTAGACAAGCCAAAGCCGGTAGTTTAAGAGAGAGCATTTTTTTTCGTGACGAGGAACCTGAATAAAATTATCACGGGTATGTTAGTCATAAACTCTTTTGAAGTCCATACCGTGTTAGATACCGGTTCTACTCACTCTTTTATTTTACCTAGTTGTGTTCAATGTTTAAACTTAACTCCGGAGAAGTTAGACTTTGATATATCTGTTTAAACTCAATTGGAAGAAACCTTCGTTACCTCCACTATTTATAAATCTTGTTCAAATAAACACTTTCAAGTTACCTGTCGATCTTATCTCTTTGAAAAAACTTGCATTGATGTGATTTTTGGAAACGATTGGTTAACTGCTCATCATGCTTTTCATAAGGTTGTTAGCTTTCATATTCCTAACCAACCTATTATGCGAATTCAAGTAACCAAATCACTAAAGTCAATCATTGTCATATCAAGCCATAAGTAAAAATTCCCGTTCCTTTCGTTGTTGACTTCCTGGTGTGGAATGCACCGAAGCCAGACTTTCCGTAGGAGACGTTGTAAATGGCGATGGCAAGTTGATAGGTATCAATGTGACATGTTATCCAAGTCTTGGATGAGGGTCACAGTTTTGAATGATATTTCTATTGTTAATAAATTTCCTGACGTATTCTTGAAAACTTCCTAGCCTACCTCTAGAGCGTGAAATCGAATTTTGTATTGACCCCAGTACAAAACTCATTTCTTAAACCCTCAAATTTTTCTTTACTTAAAATGAATGTATCATGCGCCAAAGGCGTTGGCTCGAGCTGTTGAAGATTACGATCGTACCATTCAATATCATCGTGGAAGTGCGAACGTGGTAGCTAACGCGTTGAGTAGGAGATCGTATGCGAGTGAGATATTGTTAACACAAAGACTCATTTCGTATAACTTACAAATGATGAAAATAGAGTTAAAGACTCTAGGAACCCACATGAAGATAACGAATATACGATTAGAATCGACTTTAATCGATAAAGTTAAAGTCGTGCAAGCTACGGACCTGGAGCTGATGAATACTAAGAAGAAGGTTCAAGAGGGCATTATTTTAAAAGCAAGAGTTACTGAAGAGAGGAAATCTCAACCCTCGATTTAATTGGCCCATTTGAAATCCTCGATTGAGTAGGAACGGTGGCTTATAGACTCGTTTTACTGCCAAGTATGTCACGTGTTCATAACGTTTTTAACATATAGATGTTACGTAAATATGTGGACGATCCGAACCACATTATTAATTTAGAACCGGACGAGATAGCGGATGATTTAACGTTTGAGGAGATACCTGTTAAAATCCTGGAATGTATTCAGCACTCAAAGATTATACCTCAAGAGTTAGAATCTGACGAAGTGTCCTCATCTGTTTGGCATACCAGGTACGTACGAAAATTTCGAGGGCGAAATTTCATAAGGAGGAGAGATTGTGAAACCCCAGATTTTATGAATAAAGATTTAATTTTTTTCAAAATATTTTTTTAAAATATTATAGTGTGAATTTGAGATAATGTTATAGTTGTGGGTAGTATTTATAAATTTTGCAAAGTATGCAAGTTGTTGTATTATATTCGATTGGTCGGGGAATATTATTTTTGTCGGAGAATATTCGTACGACGGCACAATTATTGGTGGACCCCACAACGGAATTATTATCGGATTGAGAAAACGATAAAAATATTTTATTAAAAATAACGGCGGAAGTTTTACCGTTGATACTGTTGAACTACTCGGTAGTAAAAGTACAGTAATACGTGTGGTTGCATAGTAGCACAGGGTATTGATTATTAATGCTTATGTGAGAAGTCACTCAGTTTGATTCAATTATTGTCAGTTAATAATAAGAATTATTTAGCGATAATGAAGTTTTGTTTTATTTGTATTATTAACATAATAAAACAGAAATATCTTTTTATATAAAACAGAATACTTTATTAAAGTTATTCTATAAATAGAGTATATTATATTTTATTTAAAAGATTTTTCTTTTAATATGGACCGTCAGATTAAAGTAAATCAATTTGGACCGTTCATGGATTAGTTACTATGCATTCTATTTTCTATAAATAGAAGCTCATTCCTTCATTATTTTCTTACGAATTCACTGAAACTCTAGAGAGAGAAATATAGAGAGAAAGAAGAAAAGTGTTCTGCTACTTCACTACTCCTATATCCAGTACTCTTCTTTCTAAGGTAAGGGATATTATTTGTTGTACCCGTAAGGGGTATTATTTCTTTTGTATTCATGAAGAGAACTTCTGTTATTCCATTCTTTATTATTCTGTTGGAATAACCTGTATACGCGGGCTACCCTATACTTGGTGAAATTCTTTTGTTATTTCATTCTTTATTATTCTGTCGAAATATTCTTTCTGTGCGTTTATGCCGGACCTGGTTCCATTATTTATTATTCTGTCGGAATATCCTGTTCTGTGCGTTTACGCCGGACCTGGTTCCATTCTTTATTATTCTGTCGGAATATCCTGTCTGTGCATTTTATGCCGGACCTGGTTCCATTCTTTATTATTCTGTCGGAATATCATGTCTGTGCGTTTTACGTCGGACCTGGTTCCGTCTTTATTATTCTGTTGGAATATCCTGTCTGTGCGTTTTACGCCGAACCTGGTTCCGTCTTTATTATTCTGTTGGAACATCCTGTCGGTGTGAATTTTACCTGACCTGGTTCCGTTATTATTATTCTGTTGGAATAACCTGTCTATGTGAAGTACTGCATGCATGGTGATTTCTTTTGTTATTCCATTCTTTATTATACTCAGTTGGTTAAAGTTTTAACTTCTATACTCAATGAAATTAGTAGAATATCTGTGATATTTGCGCTTCATCCAATATCTTTTCATGAAAATATTCTTCTGAGCATTCTGGAATTTTACTCTACACAAAAGTATCATGTTGACAATTTGAACGTTATTGGTTCCTAGATAAATTAATTCTTGAACTTGTTTTATTGAATTCTTATATCATTATCATCATCCTCATGTTTATATTATGTTGAAAATCATCTGTGGCCTGTAGTGCATAGATGGACTTGGTATGATTATGATCAGGGATTATTCGGTGTAATCATGACCGTAATGTTACAAATGATGTGAAAAAAGTTCTCATTGGCCCGTAGTGCATTGATAGAAAATTTTTGGTATGATTATGGCTATGGATTCTCTTTGGCCGTAGTGCAAAGATGAATTATTTTATGGCATGATCAGGACCGTTGATGAAAACACGATTATCTTTGGCCCGTAGTGCATGGATAATTCGTGGTCGTGATACTAAAGAATATCCTTGGCCGTAGTGCAGGGGTGATTCGATGATGTGGATTATTTTTTTAGCTGTGTCTCAGCAATAAAAGTCATAAAAAATCTTTTAAATCATAAAAGATAGTAGATTTTATTCTCTACTTGACTCTTTTAATAGATTGTTGGTTCCGCTGCAGTTAAACTTGATGTCTATTGTATTTTATCAGTTTAATATTGTTGAAGACTAATGATAATTTATTCTGCATTATCTTAGTCATAATATTTCTTACTGGGCTAGTTGAGCTCACCCTTTCTTTCACTGTTCTCTTCAGGAAATGAGAATATAGTTGGACGAGTCGGGAAACAGAGTGATGGTCCTAGATGATAGCATTAGTAGTCCTCACTATTCTATGTAATAGTGTGATAATAATTGTATTGAGGACTCCTTTTGAGTATGGATACTCTCTAGAAGACAATATTTGTATTCAAACTCACAGTTTATGTTTTGTCGTATTGTACACAACAGTTGTATTAGTAAGTTATATTTGAATTATGTACCATGTATCTGGCGACCCAAGATAGGTGATGTATACCTATTTTTGGGGGTGTCACAAATCATACGCTCATTTTTAACGGTTCAAAATTTGTGGACATATACTCAACTAATATATGTATAACATATCCAAAAATTACAACGATCCAACGGTCGGATTAAAAATTATAACTCTCACAATATATCTCAAAAAACACTGATTTGATTTTTAATACCTCCAATCCGACAAAATACTGATAAAACACCTCAACATTAATTCCTTCATTTATAACCACATAAATAAATCCATCATTTATATCCACGTCAAATAAATATTTCCTTATCATATGAATCAATAATTAATTATTCATAAATAATATTACAGAATCACAATAATGACAATCAGGCAGCTCCCAGGAAAGAGGGGGCTTTCCGATAAGGATTTCTCCTTACTGGCGCGCAATTAGGTGACCAAACCTCTCCTTGACAGAACTTTCTAGACATTGCCAATAATGTTATCTAATAATATTATTCACATATTATGAATTATTAATCTAATAATGAAAAATACTGTGCAGTAACAATTATTGAAACAACAATAATATAAAATATCAACACAGCAATTATTGAATCAATAAAATAAAATATTGAACAGTAATTACTGTAACAATTATTGAGTAGTGCCTTTTTACGTAAGGATCAATAATTTAACAATATTGTGCAATACCGTGTGCTACTGTGCATCCATGCGTATTACTGTATTTTAACCACCGGGTATTCCAACAGTGTTAACGGTAACAACTACGCCGTTATTTATAAAAACTCATTTTTTGTCGTTTTCTTCATCCGACAGTTATTCTGTTATGGGACCCACAAATGACTGTGCCGTTGTACGAATATTCCCCGACAGAAAGAATATTCCATGACCAAACGAATATTCCCTAATAACAATGAATATTTTATAATCACTTGCGAATTTAAAAAAAAATTCATATATCACCCTTAACTTTAACTTTTATCAATTTAAATAGA
Organism: Panax notoginseng; assembly: GCA_016801055.1. NCBI lineage: Eukaryota > Viridiplantae > Streptophyta > Magnoliopsida > Apiales > Araliaceae > Panax > Panax notoginseng. Next base: position 94,151,500 of record CM029013.1, on the reverse strand, counting down.
AAAATCGAATACTTATATTTCATAAAATTTGGGGTCTTACACTATTATTATTATTATTATTATTATTATTATTATTATTATTATTATTATTATTATTATTATTATTATTATTATTATTATTATTATTGTTGTTGTTGTTGTTGTTGTTGTTGTTGTTGTTGTTGTTGTTGTTGTTGTTATTGTTGTTGTTGTTATTGTTGTTATTGTTATTGTTGTTATTGTTATTGTTATTATTATTATTATTATTATTATTATTATTATTATTATTATTATTATTATTATTATTATTATTATTATTATTATTATTGTGACTGTTATTATTATTATTATTATTATTATTATTATTATTATTATTTATTATTATTATTATTATTATTATTATTATTATTATTATTATTATTATTATTATTATTATTATTGTTGTTGTTGTTGTTGTTGTTGTTGTTGTTGTTGTTATTGTTATTGTTGTTGTTGTTATTGTTATTATTATTATTATTATTTATTATTATTATTATTATTATTATTATTATTATTGTTGTTGTTGTTGTTGTTGTTGTTGTTGTTGTTGTTGTTGTTGTTGTTGTTGTTGTTAAGTGCTTAAAAATTTTGCATCGAATTTCTAACGAATTTTGTTTCCAAATTTTGCAAATACTTATGAATTTGGTTGCAGAAAGTAAAAGTCTGACACAATCTGCAACGAATGACAAGTTTCGTTGCTAAACATACACTTTTAGCAACAACTTATAAAGTCGTTACCTGAAAAATTGTTGCTAAAGCCCCATTTTTAGCAACAAAAAAACTTTCGTTGCCCACGATGACGGGAAATCAAGTGGCTGAAAATTTTGCAACGAATTTCTAACGAAATATTTTCCTGCCAATGAATTAGCAACGAATTTTTGCAACGATTTATGAATTTCATTGCAAAATGTTAAAGCCTGACATAATCTGCAACGAAGGACAAATTTTGTTGCTAAACATATACTTTTAGCAACGACTTATAAAGTCGTTGCCCTAAAAATCGTTACTAAATGCCCATTTTTTTGTAGTGACTGGGGTGTGTTTGAAGGGAAAGTGGGTGTGTTTCAACTGTGGTCAAGAGGGACACATTGCACCAAACTGTTTTAGTCCAAAGAAAGAAGCATGTTTTACCTGCGGTTCGAAGGATCACATGGCTCGTGATTGCCCTAAGAAGCTAGCAGGAAGTGCAAGTGAAGGAAAAGGAAACAACAACGGTGGTGGTGCATTGACTATCACTGGACCAGCACAGTCAAGCCGACCTACTGTGAGGACTTTCAATATGACCGTGCAGGATGCTGTACAGTCTAAGGATGTGGCGTCAGGTTTCATTCCGATTAATGGTATTAATGCTTATGTGCTATTTGATTCGGGTGCTACTTGTTCATTTATATCTGATGAATTTGCTCAGAACTTAGATTTGCCTCAGGAAGAATTAGAATATCCTTTGAGCATAGAGATTGCGAGTAGGGAAGTGATTCATGTTAGATTTATATATAGGAATGGTAGAGTGGTTATAAAGGATCACGAGATGATGGTAGATTTGATACCAATTAGACTTGGTAAGTTTGATGTTATACTGAGAATGGATTGGTTATTCAATTACGGAGCAGTAATTGATTGCCAAAGGAAATGTGTTAACCTTATGACTCAGTCAAAAGTTGTGTTGTGACACCCCCAAATTCGGGTTACCTGACCCCCGAGTTTGGTGTTCACGATCCACAATATAAATAACATTTAACTACCCATTTATTTATAAATAGGAACATACACTTCATTAACTGATATAGTTAATACATTACCCCAGGTTCTCTAACCTTAACATTACAAACATACCCTTTAGTTATACCAAAAAGGGTTCACAAATACAACATAATAATAATGTTATTCATAACTAATTAATCACTATGTCTTTGCCTTTGTTCTTCACATCATCTTCTGCAACTTCGTTCCTAGCTGAAAAGTTTTATTTAGCAAGGGTGAGCAAAAAATTTGCCCCACAAGTTAAGATATACAATGAATGTATAAGTATTAGAATAATAGACTATCTATTTTGATAGAATGATACCAACGTTCAGGGAACTTTGAAATAGCTGAATAATTCGTTAATCAATAACAAGTTTTCTCATATTCTAGGCAATGCAATAATATGATAATGAAAGAGTATAACGCTTTCAAAGTTTCTATGATATTCTATTGAATAAACAAGAATCAATTATACGCAATAACAAAGTGGAATAATTTCCAGATTTATGCTGAGTGATCTCACCAGATCTTTGAACTTATTTTCTCGGGCATCTATCAAAGATTTACTTTGATACATACGCAGGCGTATCAAATAACCATAAAGATTAAATCATACCCCTCTACAAGTATAACAAGTGATCAGCTTTATTATACCCTATATTATGCATAATACTTAACACCGCGAAATGGTCGAATATACGACCCAAAATATTTCCTTTATATAAAAGGTTGTTCTTCTCAGTCTCAGAATCAAGATTTTTGATTTAACAACGAAATACTGTGATTTCAAATTCTATCTACTTATTGATCTAGCCGAAACAATTGGCATCGATCTATCAATAACAATTGATTTCTCTTCTCGTATTTATCAAGTTCTAACAAATGTTTGTCTAGCCAGAATAATTAGCTAAGACATTTCTCAATTTAATTTGACAATAAACAGGAATTATCTTTACTACCAATATTAGTTTCTACAGATATAATAGTAATTCTACGAATATATATTTTTCGAATCAGTAATTTAATTTGAATTATTAATCATGCACTAACTGCGAATAATCAACAATAACTTCCCTGGACATGGTATAATTAGCAATAATTAACCATAATAATTGAATGAATATAACTCAAGGTTGAGTTAGGAAACTTGTCTTCCGCGTTGATTACAAATACACAATATAATTAACTGCGTTCGTAAAACCTATAATCAATAATATCCGTCTCACAATTAGCACACTATTTCAAAACACGTAATACTATAATTTACAGTCAAACTTCTCCTAGGCACATTACCACATAGCCACATTAGTGTTTATAACCTATATAAACACTTATCCAATCTAACTATTTCGGTGTGGTTGGACCTCGGTCCATTTTCGGTGTTCTGGTCACCCTATCCGACAATTAACACATTGATTGTCACTTAAACTTGGTCTCTAAGCTTCAATATTATTTTAGATAAGTCAAATATCGTTTATAATATTTTTCGGAAGCTTTTAATAATTTATAAACAATTAATATAATTTATAATAATTTTTTTCAAACACTTAAATCATTTTTAAATGATTTAATTATCAAATAATCTTATTATCATTAATATTTAAAATATTAATAACATATTTGTCAAAATATTAAAGTTATTGTTAATAACTTGAAATATTTTTAAATTATCAATATTCTACTTAAATGATTTTTAAAATAATTGAAATCATTTTTAAATCATCACCATTAATATCTAAATATTAATGAAATTATTTTCAAAATATTAAAAGTCATTAATTATAACTTAAAATATCTTTAAAACATTTTTCTCATTTTTAAATGATTTTTAAATCAATAACATCATTTTTAATTCATTTATTTAATATAATACTTAAATAAATCTAACATCATTAATATTAATATATTAATGAGAATTCTCCAAAAATATTGAAATATATATTTTATAATTCAAAATATTTTCTAACACTTTATTCTTATTTAAAAATAATTTTTAAATCATTAAAATCATTTTTATCTTATTTATATAATTTAATAATTAAATAAATCTAATATCATTAATATTAAATTATTAATAAAAATTCTCCAAAAATATTAAAAGTTACATTTTATAACTCAAAATATTTTTAAATACATTATTCTTATTTAAAATGATTTTTCATAATATTAAATCATTTTTCTCTAATTTATTTAATACACTAAGTAAATAAATTAAATACCTTTAATATTTAAATAATTATAAATATTAAAGAAAAATATTCCAATTGGTCAAAAATTATTTTTCAGAATTTAAAATAATTTTTAAAACCATTTTTAGTAATTTTTAGAATTTATTTCTAATTTTTAATCATTTTTCGAAAATTCAGAAAATAAATAAATAAAACCGTCGCTATAGGGCTTTAGCGACAAAAAGCGTCGCTGTTGGTGTTCTTGAGCTCAAGAACACTGGCAGCTTCATGATTAACATGCCACGTTTGACCACTATTGATTCTCTGTGTAATGCGTTTTTGAGGCATCTTGAACCATGATTGTGTAGTGTTTATGTAACACTACAATATCCAAGCATCATCTTGGTCATACTACAAAGCAACAAAACGATCTAATCTCTCAAACATTCTGTCAGACGAAATCTGGGTTTTCTGGGTAACCCAGAAACCCAGACAGTGTTGACTAGACACTTTCAATCACGATTTGATCAAGGTTCTGATCATCTTATGGGTGTGTTCTTGGTTCAAACAGGTAGTACACATTACAAGGAACAATAACATAACACTAACTCAGTTCGAATACATCAAAATCACCAGATTTAATCTGGTCAAACATTGTCAGAAATTGTGTTCTTCCGGTTTCTGGAAATTCCAGAAATTGCAAATCAGAGTCGAGTTGCCTAGTTTGACCACCTTCTCTGATCACTATATTGATGTTTTAAGAGGTCTAAAGACCCAGATCTACAGTCCATTATGTAAGCTACAACATGAACTCAACAACATCAACAAAACACAAACAATTTGACAGATCTAGCCCTCACAAAATATTGTCAGACTCTGCAAAAGACTTTCTGGGTTACCCAGAAGGTTCATGGTTATGCCCGGTCAACGGGTTTTGACCATGAATAACTACCAATCTAGACATCTGATGGCTGTACTACTACTTCCAGATTAAAGACAACATATCAGGCTACCAACACAAAACATAAAACAAGAGAAATCAAAAACATACACAGATCTGTGGCTCCTGACATTAGCTTGCCAGACCACAAATCGTGTTCTTGACAGTTTTGGAAAGACTTAATTTTAAAGCATTTTGATACTATGGATCTATGTTATATCAACATAGATCATCATTAAACATCATCTAGCAAAGATCTAAACACATAAACACGAAATTTTTCGTAGCAACATGGATCAAAATAAAAATTTAGATTTATACCTTTTCTTGACAAATCTTAGATCTTGGCTCTCAAATCTGTTATTGGGTGACTTAGGGACTGTATTTAGAACTGAAATACTTAGCAATTTCATTGGTTTAGGAGAAAGAGAGAGTTAGTGAGAGCAATATGCAAAATGGTAACTTTTTGTGACTTTTTTTCTCTCTTGAATCTATATATATTATGACTTGTTGCTATGGCTGATGTTGCTGGACGATTTTGGCTGGATTTTTAAGTCCTTAAGTCAATGTAGTTGGTCAAGAGTTGGTCACCCACTCCAATAATTGATAGATTTACAAGCAATCTAATAAAAAAATCCATAAAGGGCATTTTTGATATTTGTAAAATAATTTTACTGGCAATATGGTCAAATATCCAAACCCTTAGAGTTTAGGGTTTGGGTTAGGGTTTAGGGTTTGGAACCCTTAGGGTTTAGGGTTTAAACCCTTTAAGGTTTACACTTTAATTTTCAAGATTTTCGAATTTCGGTTTTCAAAATAAAAAATTAATATTCTAAAATTATAATTAGGATTCAATAATTATATTAATATTTCCTAATCATAAAATTTAATCTTGCTAATTAGGATTAATATTCCTAATTAAAATTGCTTAATTTAGCAGTTAAGGTCAAAATGGTCATTAGGGTTTATAACCCACGAATTAGGGTTTTAATTAGAAAAATAAATTTTCTAAATTACAATTAGGGTTTATAAAATAGAAATTAATATAACTAAAATATAATTAGGGTTTTCTAATCATATTTAAGTTTAATACACACATTAGGCTTACCGATTAGGATTAGGGTTTCCTAATTTAGGGTTTAGGATTCCCGAATATGAAATTAGGGTTTCCCAGCTTTCGATTAGGATTTCTAACGGTACATTAGGGTTTTTCATCCTGAGATTAGATTTTCTAATCTCTTCTTAGGGTTTATAAATATTAAACCTTACCCGATCAATCATTGATCAATACTACCTCACAGTACAAACACGTAATCAATAATATAATTATTTTAATTATATTTTATATCGAATTCCTATCCGGACTTAGGGTTAGGGTTTCTATTCTCCGTTAAGCACAACTCTCCTCTATTTTTATTAGTCAATACACAAATTGACTTCTCAATACACGTATCACCGATACTTGTCACATAAATGATAATTAATATTAATATTAATTAAAAAAAAATTTATTCGCAAATTTTGGATTATTCGAAATCCCGGGTTATCACATTCACCCCTCCTTAAAAGGATTCCGTCCTCGGAATCACCGCTTTCTTACTCTCTACAATCTTTTAAAGTTGTATTATCAATTCATTCTTAACAACACAATATTAATTTGTGTCTCAAATTCTAACATGTATTTCTCGCGTAATTTAATTTCTATCCGAACTCGCTACCTGTCGCCTCTTCACGGGTAGCTGCTACATTTGGAACTGTCATGCTAAAAGTGAATGTTGTTGGTCTTCTTGGCTGTGCAGGTCCTTGAATCACCAAGGTTCTGCTACCGGGTCCCTTGTTGGCACTTTTCCTCTCTACATTTCTCTTCGGACAATTTCGGACCAGATGTTCGGTTGATCCACACGCAAACCAACCTTGTGTCTTCTTTGGAATGGGACATTGGGGTGACATGTGTCCTTCTTGACCACAGTTGTAACAGACTCCTTTGTTCTTCAAACAAACTCCTTGATGACGCTTCCCGCAAACTACACACGGCACGCCTTTCTTCCTAATCTCTACTGGATTATTTCCTGAATTAATATCACCATCCCTATTACATTTCTTAAGATTACTACCTCCATTATCACCTATCATAATATTTCCTTCAGCCTTCCTTCTTTGTTCTTGACTATTCTTTAATACAGCTTTAATTTCTCCTTCAGTGATAATGGCTTTTTCTAATAATGTTTAAAATGAACTAATTTACAGCACATCCAACTTCTTGAGTACCAACGATTTCAATCCGTTCCTAAAACATCATGCTTTAAGCTCCTCAGTGTCCACTCGATGTGGAGCAAATTTTGCTAACTCGTTGAACTTGACAAAATATTCTGTCACCGTCATATCTTCCTGCTTCAGATTCAAAAATTATTCTTCCATATTTCTCTTTAGACTTCCCTTTCTTGGCGGCATTATCTGATAAAAATCTTACATTAATTCTCCTTCTTTACACATATTCTTATTAATAACACAATAAGAAATAAAAAAAAATTCTCATATAATCGCATATTTATTCACATAGCACACATTACATTTAGCTCTTAACACAAAGCACTATTCCTTTTTAAATAATATCAGGATTAACAATACAACTTTAAACAAAAGTTGTAATTCTCCAACTTTATACAAAGAGTTTTAATTCTCCATTCACACATAACTATTTCTAATTCATCAAACTTACCACACCTAGGGGTTCGGGAACTTGCCACAATTATATGAGTGTATGAACTTATCATATTCAGACCTTTGGCGGCCATTCGCTGAGGGGTTCAAAATATTTCATATAATTATGAGTCATGAACTTACCATAAGTATGAGTTTTATGAACTCAAAAATTATTTTAAATCTTATATTCATATAGAAAATAAAGATTTCATTCATACATATATATTTACATATGTTCACACATCTTTTTCGATACACTATCAAAAGATACTATCGCTTAAACTTAGGCTATCTACCGTCCACTCCCTTCACTAGTCTTCTTCTTACTGGGTCACTTATTGCATTCGGCTTAGGACAATATAGGAAAATATGTCCTTCCTGATTAAAATTGAAGCACACGTTCTTCTTCATCAAATATTCTCCCACGTGAGTCTTTCCACACTTGCTGTAGACTTGCTTCTTCTTCGGGTTTGAATTTCTAGAATCATCGATGTCGTTGTCCCTCTTTCTCTTTTTTTTTCTTGCCCTTCTTGGTGGTTCCTTCAGACGATCCATCACCTTTGGTCTTCATGCTTTCCACATGCGCCTTTAGCTCGTTTCGTTCTTCGGTCATTTCGCGCAATGCTCGCTCCGTCTTCCACAACTCCTCCAAGAGAAATACTTTTCTCTGGAGTTCTTGAACTTCTGCAGCTAGTTGATCTTGTTCTTCAACTTTAGTCTTATTCTTTAACTCTACCTTAGCTGGCTTAGACTCTACCTCCTCATTACCACTCTGATACATCTCGGGATAATCATCATAATCACTCCCCAGATTTGCCATAGGTTCATCTTTTCCCGCCTCTTCAACTAACTCGCTTTGTGCTGGTACCTCGGCTACTGGCACTAGTGTAACAGCCACTAGCATCTCTGCACTCTTTTCACCTTCTCCAGACATCCTACAATCAGTTTAAATGACTTGATTAATACTTCTCCTGTACGAACTTTTCACACTATGTGTCCACATATCTCTCTATCGATATATTTCGACAATCCCTCACTTAGAACTCTAAATGAGTTTTCTCTATTCCACTTATGGTTATAATCCTAGGGTTTTTCCCCACCCCACTTAAGGTTTATAACCTACAGCACTTCTACTAACTGGTGACACCTTGGTCACTACAGCTCTGATACCAACCTGTGACACCCCCAAATCCGGGTTACCGGACCCCCGAGTTTGGTGTTCACGATCAACAATATAAATAACATTTAACTACCTATTTATTTATAAATAGGAACATACACTTCATTAACTGATATAGTTAATACATTACCACAGGTTCTCTAACCTTGACATTGCAAACATACCCTTTAGTTATACCAAAAAGGGTTCACAAATATAACATAATAATAATGTTATTCATAACTAATTAATCACTATGTCTTTGCCTTTGTTCTTCACATCATCTTCTGCAACTTCGTTCCTAGCTGAAAAGTTTTATTTAGCAAGTGCGAGCAACAAATTTGCCCCACAAGTTAAGATATACAATGAATGTATAAGTATCAAAATAATAGACTATCTACTTTGATAGAATGATACCAACGTTCGGGAAACTTTGAAATAGATGAACAATTCGTTAATCAATAACAAGTTTTCTCATATTCTAGGCAACGCAATAATATGAAAATGAAAGAGTACAACGCTTTCAAAGTTTCTACGATATTCTATTGAATAAACAAGAATCAATTCTACGCAATAACAAAGTAGAATAATTTCCAGATTTATGCTGAGTGATCTCACCAGATCTTTGAACTTATTTTCTCGGGTATCTATCAAAGATTTACTTTTATACATACGCAGGCGTATCAGATAACCATAAAGATTAAATCATACCCCTCTACAAGTATAACAAGTGATCAGCTTTATTATACCCTATATTATGCATAATACTTACCAGCGCGCAATGGTCGAATATACGACCAAAAATGTTCCCTTTATATAAAATGTTGTTCTTCTCAATCTCAGAATCAGGATTTTTGATTTGACAACGAAATACTGTGATTTTAAATTCTATCTACTTATTGATCTAGCCGAAACAATTGGCATCGATCTATCAATAACAATTGATTTCTCTTCTCGTATTTATCAAGTTCTAATAAATGTTCGTCTAGCCAGAATAATTAGCTAAGACATTTCTCAATTTAATTTGACAATAAACAGGAATTATCTGTACTATCAATATTAGTTTCTACATATATAAATATCCAACAATAGGGTTTTAATTAGAAAAATAAATTTTCTAAATTACAATTAGGGTTTGTAAATTAGAAATTAATATAACTAAAATATAATTAGGGTTTTCTAATCATATTTAAGTTAAATACACACATTAGGCTTACCAATTAGGATTAGGGTTTCCTAATTTAGGGTTTAGGATTCCCGAATATGAAATTAGGGTTTCCCAGCTTTCGATTAGGATTTCTAATGGTACATTAGTGTTTCTCATCCTGAGATTAGGTTTTCTAATCTCTTCTTAGGGTTTATAAATATTAAACCTTACCCGATCAATCATTGATCAATACTACCTCACAGTACAAACACGTAATCAATAATAAAATTATTTTAATTATATTTTATATCGAATTTCTATCCGGACTTAGGGTTAGGGTTTCTATTCTCCGTTAAGCACAACTCTACTCTATTTTTATTAGTCAATACACAAATTGACTTCTCAATACACATATCACCGATACTTGTCACATAAATGATAATTAATATTAATATTAATTAAAAAAAAAATTATTCGCAAATTCTGGATTATTCGAAATCCCGGGTTATCACATTCACCCCTCCTTAAAAGGATTCCGTCCTCGGAATCACCGCTTTCTTATTCTCTACAATCTTTTAAAGTTGTATTATCAATTCATTCTTAACAACACAATATTAATTTGTGTCTCAAATTCTAACATGTATTTCTCGCGTAATTTAATTTCTATCCGAACTCGCTACCTATCGCCTCTTCACGAGCAGCTGCTGCATTTGGAACTGTCATGCTAAAAGTGAATGTTGTTGGTCTTCTTGGCTGTGCAGGTTCTTGAATCGCCAAGGTTCTGCTACCGGGTCCCTTGTTGGCACTTTTCCTCTCTACATTTCTCTTCGGACAATTTCGGACCAGATGTTTGGTTGATCCACACGCAAACCAACCTTGTGTCTTCTTTGGAATGGGACACTGGGGTGACATGTGTCCTTCTTGACCACAGTTGTAACAGACTCCTTTGTTCTTCAAACAAACTCCTTGATGACGCTTCCCGCAAACTACACACGGCACGCCTTTCTTCCTAATCTCTACTGGATTATTTCCTGAATTAATATCACCATCCCTATTACGTTTCTTAAGATTACTACCTCCATTATCACCTATCATAATATTTCCTTCAGCCTTCCTTCTTTGTTCTTGACTATTCTTTAATACAGCTTTAATTTCTCCTTCAGCGATAATGGCTTTTTCTAATAACGTTGAAAATGAACTAATTTGCAGCACATCCAACTTCTTAAGTACCAACGATTTCAATCCGTTCCTAAAACATCGTGCTTTAAGCTCCTCAGTGTCCACTCGATGTGGAGCAAATTTTGCTAACTCGTTGAACTTGACAAAATATTCTGTCACCGTCATATCTTCCTGCTTCAGATTCAAAAATTGTTCTTCCATATTTCTCTTTAGACTTCCCTTGCTTGGTGGCATTATCTGATAAAAATCTTACATTAATTCTCCTTCTTTACACAGATTCTTATTAATAACACAATAAGAAATAAAAAAAAATTCTCATATAATCGCATATTTATTCACATAGCACACATTACATTTAGCTCTTAACACAAAGCACTATTCCTTTTTAAATAATATCAGGATTAACAACACAACTTTAAACAAAAGTTGTAATTCTCCAACTTTATACAAAGAGTTTTAATTCTCCATTCACACATAACTATTCCCAGTTCATCAAACTTACCACACCTAGGGGTTCAGGAACTTGCCACAATTATATGAGTGTATGAACTTATCCTATTCAGACCTTTGGCGGCCATTCGCTGAGGGGTTCAAAATATTTCATATAATTTTGAGTCATGAACTTACCATAAGTATGAGTTTTAAGAACTCAAAAATTATTTTAAATATTATATTCATATAGAAAATAAAGATTTCATTCATACATATATATTTACATATGTTCACACATCTTTTTCGATACACTATCAAAAGATACTATCGCTTAAACTTAGGCTATCTACCGTCCACTCCCTTCACTAGTCTTCTTCTTACTGGGTCACTTATTGCATTCGGCTTAGGACAATATAGGAAAATATGTCCTTCCTGATTAAAATTGAAGCACACGTTCTTCTTCATCAAACATTCTCCCACGTGAGTCTTTCCACACTTGCTGTAGACTTGCTTCTTCTTCGGGTTTGAATTTTTAGAATCATCGATGTCGTTGTCCCTCTTTCTCTTTTTTTTTCTTGCCCTTCTTGGTGGTTCCTTCAGACGATCCATCACCTTTGGTCTTTATGCTTTCCACATGCGCCTTTAGCTCGTTTCGTTCTTCGGTCATTTCGCGCAATGCTCGCTCCGTCTTCCACAACTCCTCCAAGAGAAATACTTTTCTCTGGAGTTCTTGAACTTCTGCAGCTAGTTGATCTTGTTCTTCAACTTTAGTCTTATTCTTTAACTCTACCTTAGCTGGCTTAGACTCTACCTCCTCATTACCACTCTGATACATCTCGGGATAATCATCATGATCACTCCCCAGATTTACCATTAGTTCATCTTTTCCCACCTCTTCAACTAACTCGTTTTGCGCTGGTACCTCGTCTACTGGCACTAGTGTAACAACCGCTAGCATCTCTGCACTCTTTTCACCTTCTCCAGATATCCTACAATCAGTTTAAATGACTTGATTAATACTTCTCATGTACGAACTTTTCACACTATGTGTCCACATATCTCTTTATCGATATATTTCGGCAATCCCTCACTTAGAACTCTAAATGAGTTTTCTCTATTTCACTTATGGTTATAGTCCTAGGGTTTTTCCCCACCCCACTTAAGGTTTATAACCTACAGCACTTCTACTAACTGGTGACACCTTGGTCACTACAGCTCTGATACCAACCTGTGACACCCCCAAATCCGGGTTACCGGACCCCCGAGTTTGGTGTTCACGATCCACAATATAAATAACATTTAACTACCCATTTATTTAGAAATAGGAACATACACTTCATTAACTGATATAGTTAATACATTACCCCAGGTTCTCTAACCTTAACATTACAAATATACCCTTTAGTTATACCAAAAAGGGTTCACAAATACAACATAATAATTATGGTATTCATAACTACTTAATCACTATGTCTTTGCCTTTGTTCTTCACATCATCTTCTGCAACTTCGTTCCTAGCTGAAAAGTTTTATTTAGCAAGGGTGAGCAACAAATTTGCCCCACAAGTTAAGATATACAATGAATGTATAAGTATCAGAATAATAGACTATCTATTTTGATAGAATGATACCAACGTTCGGGGAACTTTGAAATAGCTGAACAATTCGTTAATCAATAACAAGTTTTCTCATATTCTAGGAAACGCAATAATATAAAAATGAAAGAGTACAACGCTTTCAAAGTTTCTACGATATTCTATTGAATAAACAAGAATCAATTCTACACAATAACAAAGTAGAATAATTTCCAGATTTATGCTGAGTGATCTCACCAGATCTTTAAACTTATTTTCTCGGGTATCTATCAAAGATTTACTTTGATACATACGCAGGCGTACCAGATAACCATAAAGATTAAATCATACCCCTCTACAAGTATAACAAGTGATCAGCTTTATTATACCCTATATTATACATAATACTTAACAGCGCGCAATGGTCGAATATACGACCCAAAATGTTCCCTTTATATAAAAGGTTGTTCTTCTCAATCTCAGAATCAGGATTTTTGATTTGACAACGAAATACTGTGATTTCAAATTCTATCTACTTATTGATCTAGCCGAAACAATTAGCATCGATCTATCAATAACAATTGATTTCTCTTCTCGTATTTATCAAGTTCTAACAATTGTTCGTCTAGCCAGAATAATTAGCTAAGATATTTCTCAATTTAATTTGACAATAAACAGGAATTATCTGTACTACCAATATTAGTTTTTACAGATATAAATATCCAACAATAGTAATTCTACGAATATATATTTTTCGAATCAGTAATTCAATTTGAATTATTAATCATGCACTAACTGCGAATAATCAACAATAACTTCCCTGGACATGGTATAATTAGCAACAATTAACCATAATAATTGAATGAATATAACTCAAGGTTGAGTTAGGAAACTTGCCTTCCGCGTTGATTACAGCTACACAATATAATTAACTGCGTTCGTAAAACCTATAACCAATAATATCGGTCTCACAATTAGCACAATATTTCAAAACACGTAATACTGTAATTTACAATCAAACTTCTCCTAGACACATTACCACATAGTCACATTAGTGTTTATAACCTATATAAACACTTATCCAGTCTAACTATTTCGGTCTGGTTGGACCTCGGTCCATTTTCGGTGTTTTGGTCACCCTATCCGACAATTAACACATTGATTGTCAATTAAACTTGGTCTCTAAGCTTCAATACTATTTTAGATAAGTCAAATATCGTTTATAATATTTTCCGGAAGCTTTTAATAATTTATAAACAATTATTATAATTTATAATAATTTTTTTCAAACACGTAAATCATTTTTAAATGATTTAATTATCAAATAATCTTATTATCATTAATATTTAAAATATTAATAACATATTTGTCAAAATATTAAAGTTATTGTCAATAACCTGAAATATTTTTAAATCATCAATATTCTACTTAAATGATTTTTAAAATAATTGAAATCATTTTTAAATCATCACCATTAATATCTAAATATTAATGAAATTATTTTCAAAATATTAAAAGTCATTAATTATAACTTAAAATATCTTTAAAATATTTTTTTCATTTTTAAATGATTTTTAAATCAATAACATCATTTTTAATTCATTTATTTAATATAATACTTAAATAAATCTAACATCATTAATATTAATATATTAATGAGAATTCTCCAAAAATATTGAAATATATATTTTATAATCAAAATATTTTCTAACACTTTATTCTTATTTAAAAATGATTTTTAAATCATTAAAATCATTTTTATCTTATTTATATAATTTAATAATTAAATAAATCTAATATCATTAATATTAAATTATTAATGAAAATTCTCCAAAAATATTAAAAGTTACATTTTATAACTCAAAATATTTTTAAATACATTATTCTTATTTAAAATGATTTTTCATAATATTAAATCATTTTTCTCTAATTTATTTAATACACTAAGTAAATAAATTAAATACCTTTAATATTTAAATAATTATAAATATTAAAGAAAAATATTCCAATTGATCAAAAATTATTTTTCATAATTTAAAATAATTTTTAAAACCATTTTTAGTAATTTTTAGAATTTATTTCTAATTTTTAATCATTTTCTGAAAATTCAGAAAATAAATAAATAAAACCGTCGTTATAGGGCTTTAGCGACAAAAAGCGTCGCTGTTGGTGTTCTTGAGCTCAAGAACACTGACAGCTTCGTGATTAACATGCCACGTTTGACCACTATTGATTCTCTGTGTAATGCGTTTTTGAGGCATCTTGAACCATGATTGTGTAGTGTTTATGTAACACTACAACATCCAAGCATCATCTTTGTCATACTACAAAGCAACAAAACGATCTAATCTCTCAAACATTCTGTCAGACGAAATCTGGGTTTTCTGGGTAACCCAGAAACCCAGACAGTGTTGACTAGACACTTTCAATCACGATTTGATCAAGGTTCTGATCATCTTATGGGTGTGTTCTTGGTTCAAACAGGTAGTACACATTACAAGGAACAATAACATAACACTAACTCAGTTCGAATACATCAAAATCACCAGATTTAATCTGGTCAAACATTGTCAGAAATTGTGTTCTTCCGGTTTCTGGAAATTCCAGAAATTGCAAATCAGAGTCGAGTTGCCTAGTTTGACCACCTTCTCTGATCACTATATTGATGTTTTAAGAGGTCTAAAGACCCAGATCTACAATCCATTATGTAAGCTACAACATGAACTCAACAACATCAACAAAACACAAACAATCTGACAGATCCAGCCCTCACAAAATATTGTCAGACTCTGCAAAAGACTTTCTGGGTTACCCAGAAGGTTCATGGTTATGCCCGGTCAACGGGTTTTGACCATGAATAACTACCAATCTAGACATCTGATGGCTGTACTACTACTTCCAGATTAAAGACAACATATCAGGCTACCAACACAAAACATAAAACAAGAGAAATCAAAACATACACGGATCTGTGGCTCCTGACATTAGCTTGTCAGACCACAAATCGTGTTCTTGACAGTTTTGGAAAGACTTAATTTTAAAGCATTTTGATGCTATGGATCTATGTTATATCAACATAGATCATCATTAAACATCATCTAGCAAAGATCTAAACACATAAACACGAAATTTTTCGTAGCAACATGGATCAAAATAAAAATTTAGATTTATACCTTTTCTTGACAAATCTTAGATCTTGGCTCTCAAATCTGTTATTGGGTGACTTAGGGACTGTATTTAGAACTGAAATACTTAACAATTTCGTTGGTTTAGGAGAGAGAGAGAGAGTTGGTGAGAGCAATATGCAAAATGGCAACTTTTTGTGACTTTTTTTCTCTCTTGAATCTATATATATTATGACTTGTTGTTATGGCTGATGTTGCTGGACGATTTTGCCTGGATTTTTAAGTCCTTAAGTCAATGTAGTTGGTCAAGAGTTGGTCACCCACTCCAATAATTGATAGATTTACAAGCAATCTAATAAAAAAATCCATAAAGGGCATTTTTGACATTTGTAAAATAATTTTACTGGCAATATGGTCAAATATCCAAACCTTAGGATTTAGGGTTTGGAACCCTTAGGGTTTAGGGTTTAGAACCCTTAGGGTTTAGGATTTAAACCCTTTTAGGTTTACACTTTAATTTCCAAGATTTTCGAATTTCGGTTTTCAAAATAGAAAATTAATATTCCAAAATTATAATTAGGATTCAATAATTATATTAATATTTCCTAATCATAAAATTCAATCTTGCTAATTAGGATTAATATTCCTAATTAAAATTGCTTAATTTAGCAATTAAGGTCAAAATGGTCATTAGGGTTTATAACCCACGAATTAGGGTTTTAATTAGAAAAATAAATTTTCTAAATTACAATTAGGGTTTGTAAAATAGAAATTAATATAACTAAAATATAATTAGGGTTTTCTAATCATATTTAAGTTTAATACACACATTAGGCTTACCAATTAGGATTAGGGTTTCCTAATTTAGGGTTTAGGATTCTCGAATATGAAATTAGGGTTTCCCAGCTTTCGATTAGGATTTCTAACGGTACATTAGGGTTTCTCATCCTGAGATTACGTTTTCTAATCTCTTCTTAGGGTTTATAAATATTAAACTTTACCCGATCAATCATTGATCAATACTACCACACAGTACAAACACGTAATCAATAATATAATTATTTTAATTATATTTTATATCGAATCCCTATCCGGACTTAGGGTTAGGGTTTCTATTCTTCGTTAAGCACAACTCTACTCTATTTTTATTAGTCAATACACAAATTTACTTCTTAATACACGTATCACCGATACTTGTCACATAAATGATAATTAATATTAATATCAATTAAAAAAAATTTATTCGCAAATTTTGGATTATTCAAAATCCCAGGTTATCACATGTGTTCTATGGCAGTAAGTCACCTCGACAAGCAAGTTGTCTAACAGTGATGCAAGCTAAGAAGTTGTTGAGACAAGGATGTGTCGGATACTTAGCCTACATAGTCGATACACAGAAGAAGAGTGCAGAGTGCGAAGTTAGAAGAGATACCGATCATAAGAGATTTTACAGACGTATTTCCAGACGATTTGTCGAGTCTTCCGTCGGATCGACAAATCGAGTTCGTGGTTGACTTATTACCAGGAACGGCCCCTATATCTAAAGCCCCATACAGAATGGCACCAGTAAAGATGAAAGAGTTGATGGTCCAATTGCAAGAGTTGCTCGACAAAAAGTATTTGCAGCCGAGTGTCGCCATAGGGAGCACCGATGTTGTTAGTTAAGAAGAAAGATGGATCGATGCGGCTCTGCATTGATTACAGAGAATTGAATAAGGTCACGATTAAAAATAGGTATCCGTTACCGAGAATCGATGACCTGTTCGATCAGTTGAAAGGAGCGAGGTATTTCTCAAAGATAGACTTGAGAAGTGGTTATCATCAGTTGAAGGTGAGGCCGGAGGATGTACCGAAGACAGTGTTCAGAACTTGGTATGGTCATTACGAGTTTCTGGTTATGTCTTTTGGTTTAACCAATGCACCTGCAGCGTTCATGGATTTGATGAACAAGGTGTTTAAACCATTCTTAGACAAATTTGTGGTGGTGTTTATTGATGATATATTGGTGTATTCCAAGACCAAGGAGGAACATGTTGAACACTTAAGATTGACATTGGAGACATTGAGGAGAGAAAAGTTGTACGCAAAATTTTCAAAATGTGAATTTTGGTTGGAACGTATACAGTTTCTCGGGCACGTTATAGACAAGGACGAAATTTCGATAGATCCATCAAAGGTTGAAGCTGTAATAAACTGGGATCAGCCGAAGACACCGTCAGAAGTAAGAAGTTTCTTGGGATTGGCAGGTTACTACAGGCGTTTTATTCAAGACTTTTCCAAGATCGCAACTCCATTGACAAATTTAACTAGGAAGGTGGTTAAGTTTGTTTGGACAGAGAAGTGTGAGGAAAGTTTTTGAGAATTAAAGAAGAGATTGAGTTCAACACCTGTGTTGTCATTGCATAATGATACAGGGAATTTGTGATGTATAATGACGCATCGCATAAAGGACTAGGTTGTGTGCTTATGCAGAACAGCAAAGTTATTGTGTATGCATCACGTCAATTGAAAGATTATGAGAAAGGGTATCCGACTCATGACTTAGAGTTGGCTGCGGTGGTGTTTGCCCTAAAGATTTGGAGATATTATCTTTATGGAGAGAGGTGTGAGATATATACTGACCATAAAAGTCTGAAGTATATCTTTACACAAAAAGATTTGAATATGAAGCAGAGAAGATGGTTGGAGTTGATTAAAGATTATGACTGCGAGATTTTCTATCATCCCGGAAAGGCGAATGTTGTTGCTGATGCTTTAAGTAGGAAGGGACGGGAGAAGTTAATGATGTTGACTGCTCAGGAGAAGCTAGTGTCAGAAATGGCTAAGATGGAGTTAGAAATTAAGTATCTGGAAGAATCCGATGAAAAGTTGTTCTAGATGGGAAACGGTTCGATGTTGGTAGATAAGTTGAAGAATGCACAACTTCAGGATGAAGACTGTGAAAAGATAAAAAGAAAAGTAGATAAAGGTGAGGAAAACAAATTTAAAATTGATTCGGAAGAGTTACTTTCGAAGGGAGAATTTGGGTTCCGCCAGTACCGGAAGTTATGGAGGAAATTCTGAGTGAAGCTCACAACTCAAGATATTCGATTCACCTTAGGAGTATAAAATTGTACCAGGATCTTAGACATCATTTTTGGTGGCCGAATATGAAAAAGGATGTGGCTGAATGTGTGGAGAAATGTTTAACGTGACAGAAAGTTAAAGTTGAGCATCAAAAGCCAAGCGGATTATTACAATCATTGGCGATACCAACATGGAAATGGGAGCATATCACAATGGATTTTTTGGTAGGTCTTCCATTGACTCAACAAGGTTATGACGCCATTTGGGTGATTGTCGATCGATTGACGAAGTCGGCACACTTTTTTCCAATCAAGATTAGATTTAACCTATATCGATTGTCAAAACTGTATGTGAAGGAAATTGTTTCAAGACACGGTGTTTTGGTGTCCATTGTATCAGACAGAGATCTCCGTTTCACATCTAATTTTTGAAAACGACTACAAGAATGCTTGGAAACACAGCTGAGAATGAGCACAGCGTACCATCCTCAGACTGACGGACAAAGTGAGAGAACCATCCAGACATTAGAGGATATGCTCAGAGCATGTATTATGGATTTCAAGGGAAATTGGGATGACCATCTACCATTGGTGGAATTTGCTTATAATAATAGCTATCACGCGAGTATTGGCATACCGCCTTACGAAGCGTTATATGGGAGGAAATGCAGAACTCTGTTATGCTGGGACGAGGTAGGTGAACGTCAGTTATTGGGTCCAGAATTGGTACAATAAATTATCGAGATCATCAAGGTGATTCGAGCAAGATTGATAGCTGCACAAGATAGACGGAAATAATATGCCGATCAACATTGACAAAATTGGGAATTCGATGTTGGTAGTTATATTTTCTTGAAAGTGTCTCCCTGGAAAGGGAAAATTCGATTTGGCAAAAAGGGGAAATTAAGTCCTAGGTTTAGAGGACCTTTTGAAGTGCGTCAGCGAGTTGGTGAAGTGGCGTACGAGGTAGCTTTACTTCCGGAATTGGAGCATATTCATAACATTTTTCATGTCTCAGTATTAAGACCATATAAGCCTGATTATAAGCATGTAATAGAATATGAGCCGTTACAGTTTGAAAAAGACTTAACATATGAAGAAGTCCCTATTCAAATTATTGACAGAAAAGAGCAAGTACTAAGGAATAAAGTAATACCTTCTGTTAAGGTAATCTGGAGAAACCACAATGCTGAAGAAATAACGTGGAAACTTGAAGATGTTATGATGAGGAATTATCCTCAGTTGTTTCCTTGATCTTGTATATCGATTCTAGGGACAGAATTATGTTAAGGAGAGAAGAATGTAATGAATAAATTTATCGAGTTGTGATTCTGGGGACAGAATCCTTTTAAGGAGGGAAAGATGTAACGATCGAGAAATTTTGTAATTTAATTTAAATATTTATTGAGGAAAATAAATATTTTAAATAATTTATTTATTGAAAAAAAAAATAATTGATGAAATTGTGATGCAAGAATTTAGTAACTAAATTGATTAATGTTAATTAAATTGAATAGTGGTAATTTTTATTTGAAAGATTTAATTTAATGAAAATAATTAAATTAAATGAATTGTTTAATATTTAAGAAAATAAGTAAATTAAATAAAGTAATGTTTAAGTCTAATTTATTAATTAAATTAGATATATAATTATTTATTAATCATAAGTATAACTAGAATGAAAAATTATAATTTTTATAATTATAAGTGTAAGCTAATTAAATGGGTTGCATGTGTGACAAATAAAAACTATATGATATAAACATTATAAAAATAATCTAGTAGGGGGAAGTTGTGTTTAGCCAAACAAGGCCTTGTGGTCTTTGGCTTATTGTAACTGACGTAAACTTTTTGGTTCTTACCTGACATACGTGGGAGAAGGAGTCAGTTTATATGTTACGTATGGTTTTGCCTAAGACTAGATAACAGAGATATAGAGAGAGAGCTTGGTGAGGAAGAGAGAAAATACAGTGGTTTTGAGAGAGAGTTTTTTGAGATTATCAAGAAGAGGGAGAAGGATTGCTAAAGCTTGTGACCATCTTGCAAAGAAATCAAGCATTGAAGGTATAAAAACTTAAGTTTATGTTCTAAATTTCTAATATAGGATTGCGTGAATTCGATATTATAATTGTTAAATTAGTTTATGTAATCAATTGGTTGTTATCTATACATGATTGTAGAAGAGAATTCATGGAAAATGGGTTTGAAGAAGAAAAGTAAATAACAGTGATATGTTTATGTATATGGGTGGTTTAAGTACAAAATTTGATGCTCAATATGTGATATAATCTGTAACTTGGTGTTAGATTGTGTAAGTATGTTAAGAAACGAAAACAACGTAGTTTGAATCGTATTAATTAGTTAAGAAATGAAGTCGTGGCGATCGAATTCGCTAAAAGTGTTAAAAGTGATGAAATTGGGAAAATTGTGATTTTGATTCTTCAAACTTGGTTTTATAAATTGTTTATGTAGTTAGAATGATGAATATCATGTTTATAGATGTTATCACAAAGTTTTAGATGTTAAGTGTGACGCCCCCAAATCTGGGTATCTTCCAACCCAACAGATGGTGCTACACGATACTCATAATCATACATTCATTCCATTGAAATAACATCAAAATGAACATAATTACTACTTTCTTATTACAATAATAATAAATCCTTTCCCCAGGTTCTGTAACCGATACATTCTTTGTTATTATAATATGATTCATACAAACATACTAGTCTATTACAGAATAAACTAATTATTCATCTTCGCTTTGCCTTTATCTTTACTAGAACCCCCAGTTCTTTCGGCCTTAGCTGCAATCATATAATTCAAGCAAGAAGTGAGCATAACTAGCTCAGCAAGTCTAACAAAGGATAATATAAATACCACGTCGAGAATTATATGATTATCTTCCATAGTTGAACAAATAGCTATGAAGTACTATGAAACATTAACTAGCACTTCTCATCTCATAACAATAATTCCAAAGTATATATAATAGCTTAGGAATTCTGAACCGGTCAAAAGACCATGAACATACTCTTTTCGTTTTCATACATGAAAAGGACATCCCGGCACTAAGGTCGTACATCCGACATTTCTTACGAGGACTTCTAGGTGATCAGCCTATAATACTCTATATTGGTCAACATTCATCCGTTAAACGTATTTACGTTTAAGTTTTGGCAACCTCGCGTGCCCATCGAATAATCGAAAAATACATTTGTTTGTTCATATACAAACTTACCTTGAATCTGTACCAAATACTTTGCATAGGATAGCGTTAATAGTTCTATATCGAAAGACTTGTAAACAAATCAATCTAACTCTTAAGAATAGTCTAGCCGAGTTAAAACTGGCATCGACCCTTTTGTAAAACAATTCATGCACTTCATAACATGAATCACATAAAACTTGGCTAACTCGAAGGTTAGACAAGCGTTAAGAAAACTTGCCTTCAAGCGTCTTCAAATATAATATTCAACCATTCTTGCTCGTTACAGTATCTACATGATATATTCACATAGCACACTGAGATTAGTTACTAAGCAATCTAACTTCATGGTTTTAACCAACTTCTTTCTCTTCTATGTCTTAAAGGAATTTATTTCCTTTACAAATGTCAATTCGACTTACTATCCTTCATGACGGCTTGTTAACATTCTTACGTTACTAACTAAGACTCGATCATCTTTGGTTAAGTACACTTAGTGAATACCGTTCACGGTTTACTTACTTACTTACACTTCGCGTTCTTCGTTTACTTACTATTACACCATGCTCATGTTCTTAAAGTCATCACTACTTAAGTGATTTAAGATTGATCTTACTATGTATATTAAGTACATACATGCTTCACTATTGCTTTACAATTACTTTGGTTCAAAACCCACTTGGTCAACTTTGTTTCAGCACCCCCCTCCCCCCGCCCCGGCGGGGGTTTGTTCTTCATAAATGCCCGCCCCAGCGGGCTAGGCTCCTGTCAACACTAAACACCCCCCACCACCGCCCCGGCGGGGTTTTTGCCTTTACATAGCCCGCCCCGGCGGGGGTCCCGGCTGGTAGTTTCTTAACTTACTTTTCTTGCCAAGTTTTACGGATTCGTTTTGCATACGTGATCTTTCCTAATTCATTTTGCATGCGTATTGGCTTATTCAAAAACCATTAGCTCCTAATCATGTGCATTATGATTTCATTTTCCGAATCTTTTAACACGAAATTCACCGCTTAGTTCATTATTATGCATTCATTTATCGTTTGTGAGCGTTCATAACTCGTTTTCTTCGTTCTAAGTCGGAATTCAACGATTCTTGAGTCCATAACTCGTGAATACGTTATACTATGCTATGCCATCGAAAACCAAGGTGTCCGAACTAAACGGTAAGTTTTGATTACTAATCTGAAATTATACGATTTCAACGTTTAACGTCTAATTTCGTAGAATTCGCCATAACTTCGTTACTCGTGTTTTATACTCCAAATCAAATGGAACAACTCCATTGATTCATCATCTACATCCTAACCAAGCAATATTCACATATCCTATCAATGACGTTTTTTTTTCAATTTTCAAATCACAAACAAGTCAACGTGCAGTGGTTTCTTCGGTTTAAACTTACGTGAATACTTACGATTTCTACTTAAACGTGACTTATCAATGTTTTAATCATTAATAGCCATCCTTATTCCTCCGAAAGAGACATGCTCTACCAATCTATGATTCTCTACGAAAAGAAATCGAAAAAGAATCGAAGACTTATGTTTATGAAATATTACCTATTCGTTCTTCACGTTCTTGCTAAAATTCTTATACTTTGCTTCAAAGTAGCTTGATTACCTGTTTCTAGCTCCTTCTCTAACTCAATATATTTTGGACAAAGTTTGTAAAGTAACAAATGACCAAGACTTGCTTTCTTATATATGCAATTCAAATGGAGGGAAATTTGGTCAAAGGTCCCACCTCCTTACTATTCCTTTTCTTCTTCACCAAGTAAAGCTACTTTACTTGGCCTCCAAGTGGTTACTTTACTTGACCACCAAGTGGCCGGCCCACATGGTCTTGTGGGTCCTCCCCATGGGTTGTCCCTTGGGTTTTACCTATCCAGTGACCCATCGGTTCGATCCGCGATTCAATTTCTTGGATCGGGCTTAATTTAACTTAACATTGGGCCTTAACTTGGGCTTGATTACACCATTCATTGGGCTTGATATAATACAAACCCAATTGGATTTTACTAAGTCCTTAGACTCAAAGTCCATTAAGAACTAATCGTGTTCTACGCGTATAACTCACGCATTCTCTTCATATAGTATTCATACGATATTCGTATTATACGTAGTAATATTCTTCATACTATACTCATATCTCACACGTATAATAACCTTAATCATCATGCGCATCTCATTTCCTTCTCGGAATTCACTTTTTCCTAACCCTTAGGTTTTTAAATCCGCAGGCGAAAACTCTGTTTGCCATAACTGAAATATTATTAAATATTCCATCTCGTATTAGAATTATATCATTACGTGTTTCTCGGAATTTCAAACTTAATTTCCGAGCAGAAACGGATGAATAGTATTTTTACGGAAATTTCTCGAAAAACTTTTATTTTCGTCTTGGAAATTCAAAACAATTAATTCTAGCACATAGCCAGAATCCTAACCACATCTGCACATTTTAGGTCATAGAACAACCTTCAAACATCTTACTCATACAAATAATCAATTAAATTCATTTAATCCACATAATCAAATAAAAATTTAATTCTCATATAAATCTGATTTTCTCGGGCGCGTTACATTCTTCCCCTCTTATAAGGATTCTGTCCTCAGAATCTCGCTATAATTACATAAACAAATGAGGAAAATTTTCCTTTATTTTACTTTCGAGTTTCCACGTTGCTTCTTCGGCATTATGGTTCCTCCAAATCACCTTCACCGAAGGTATTATTTTATTTCTCAAGACTTGTTCCTTCATATCAACAATTTAAACTGGAAGTTCTTCATACGTTAAGTCTTTTTCTATCTGAATATATTCGTACTCTATTACGTGTTTATAGTCCGATTTATAGGGATGCAACACTGACATGTGAAACATATTGTGTATACGTTCCATCTCTGGAGGTAAAGCTACTTCATAAGCTACCTCTCCTACCCTTCTTAAAATTTCAAAAGGTCCTATGAACTTTGGACTTAACTTCCCTTTCTTTCCAAAACGTATCTTCCCTTTCCAAGGCGATACTTTCAGAAAGACATACGAACCTACTTCAAATTCCCTCTTTTCTCGATGAGGATCTGCATACTTCTTTTGTCTGTCTTGAGCTGCTACCAATCGAGTGCGTATTAACTTTACCATGTTCGCCGTCTGTTGTACCATCTCAGGTCTCAACATCCGACGTTCGCCTACTTCATCCCAGCACAGTGGAGTTCTGCACTTCCTCCCATACAATGCTTCGTAAGGCGGCATGCCTATACTAGAGTGAAAACTATTGTTGTACGCGAATTCCACCAAAGGTAGATGTTCGTCCCAACTCCCCTTTAAATCCATAATGCAAGATCTTAACATATCTTCTAGCATTTGAATTGTCCGTTCACTTTGTCCATCCGTCTGAGGATGATACGCCGTACTCAATCTCAACTGCATTCCCGTTTGGTCTTGCAAACTTCTCCAAAAGTTCGATGTGAATCGTGGATCAAGATCTGACATAATCGACACTGGTACTCCATGTCTTGAAATAATTTTCTTAACATAAAGCTTAGCTAACTGCTTTAGGTTATACCTAACTCCTATTGGTAGAAAGTGAGCCGATTTCGCCAATCGATCCACTATTACCCAAATAGCGTCGTAACCCTTCCTCGTCATTGGAAGTCCCACCATAAAATCTATTGTGATATGCTCCCATTTTCACTCTAGAATTTCTAATGATTGCAACAACCCACTAGGTCGTTGGTGCTCAGCCTTAACTTTTTGATAAGTTAAGCACTTACTAACATATTCTGCTATTTCCCTCTTCATGGTTGGCCATAAAAAGTTCTGACGAAGGTCTTGATATATCTTAGTACTACCAAGATGTATTGAGTACCTCAAACTATAGGCCTCACTCATTATCTCTTTTTTTAACTCGAAATTATTTGGAACCCAAATTCTTCCTTCAAAACGAAGTAATCCCTCCTTATCGAGGTTGTATTTAGTCTTTTCTTCATCTTCCATCCTCTTTTTTATTCGTTCGCATTCTTCGTTACCCGCTTGTACTTCCTTAACACGTTCCACTATCGTTGGTTGAGTCTCTATTGAGTCTCTACTGCTTCATCTGATAATTTAACTTCTAACTCCATTCTCGCCATCTCTGTTACTAACTCATTCTGAGTCGATAACATTGATAACTTTTCTCTACCCTTCCTACTTAGCGCATCGGCTACTACATTCGCTTTCCCTGGATGATATAAGATATCACAATCGTAATTTTTATCAACTCCAACCACCTTCTCTGCCTCATATTCAATTCCTTCTGTGTGAAGATATATTTCAGACTTTTATGGTCCATGTATATCAACCAATTCTCCCCGTATAAATAATGTCTCCATATTTTTAAGACAAAAACTACTGCTGCCAATTCTAAGTCATGAGTAGGATAAGCCTTCTCATAATCCTTCAACTGATGTAACGCATACGCAATAACCTTGTCATGCTGCATGAACACGCAACCAAGTCCTCTATGCGAAGCATCGCTATACACAACAAAATTCCCCGTATCATCTGGCAAAGATAATACAGGTGCCTCACTTAACCTCCTTTTTAGTTCCTGAAAACTATTCTCACACTTTTTCGCCCACACATACTTTATTGACTTCCTCGTCAAATTTATCAGCGGAGTAACTATTTTAGAAAAGTTCTGAATGAAACTTCTATAGTATCTTGCTAACCCCAGAAAACTTCGAACCTCGAGTGGCGTTTTTGGTTATTTCTACTCATTCACTGCTTCCACCTTCACTGGATCCATGGAAATGCCATCTTTATCAATAACATGTCCTAAAAACTGCACTCGTTCAGGCCAAAATTCACACTTAGTGAATTTCGCATACAACTTTTCCTTCCTTAGTGTTTCCAACACTATCCTTAAATGTTCAGCATGATCTTCTGGCGTATTAGAATATACTAGAATATCACCAATGAACACTACAACATACTTATCCAAATACTGTTTGAACACTCTGTTCATCATATCCATAAATGTGGCTGGCGCATTAGTCAACCCAAACGACATAACCAGGAACTCGTAATGACCATAACGAGTCCTAAACGCCATTTTATGTACATCCTCCTTCCTTACTTTCAACTGATGATACTCCGTACGCAAATCTATCTTAAAAAAATACTTTGCCCCTTTCAACTGATCAAATAGATCATCGATCCTGGGCAGTGGGTATTTATTCTTAATTGTTAACTTTTTCAACTCTCGATAGTCGATACAAAGTCGTAACGACCCATCCTTCTTCTTTACAAACAACACTGGTACTCCCCACGGAGACACACTTGGTTGAATGTACTTCCTATCTAATAGTTCTTGTAGTTGAACCATTAACTCCTTCATCTCTACTGGCGCCATCCTATATGGTGCCTTGAAACCGGTGCCATACCCGGTAACAGATCAATCACAAACTCGACTTCCCTATCCGACGGAATACCTGGTAACTCCTCCGAAAATACATCCGTGAACTCTTGAACTATAGGTATCTGTTCCAATGATGCTCCCACTCTCTGGGTATCCACAACATGGCACAGGTAACCCTTACACCCCTTTCTCAACATCTTCCTAGCTTGTGTTATGGTTAAACAACAAGAGCGTCTCGGTGATCTACTACCGAAGAATACTACCTTGGTTTTCTTAGAAAGTCGAAGGTTTTCCTATGGCAATCTATTACAGCCTTATGGTTAATCAACCGATCCATACCAAGAATTACATCGAATTCTTTCAACTTTATCGGTACCAAATCTACCGATAACTTAATACCTTTAATATCTACGCAACAATCCCTATGAATATTTTCAATGGGAATTATCTCTTCGTTTGCTACCTTAACGTCTAAAGGCATTTCTAACTTTTCAGGAATTAAACCTAATTGCTTAGCAAATCCACATGCTATGAAAGAAAAAGTAGCACCCGAGTCAAATAACACATAAGCATTTATTTCATTGACTGGAATGATACCTGCTACTACATCTGCTGATGTAACCGCATCTTGGACAATCATATTAAAGGTGCGGGTTGAGGGTCTACCCGCCGATGGTGTTGGTCCAGTAATGGCTAACTAACTACTACCAGAACCCTTACTACTCTCCAACCCCTTCTTCGGGCAATTTCTTGTCATGTGGTCCATCGACCCACAAATAAAATAGTCATGGTTTTTCTTAGGATTAGGACAGTTGGGTGATATATGTCCTTCCTGCCCACAGTTGTAACAAACTAATTTTCCCTTCAGACAGACTCCCAGATGAGTTTTGTCACATGTCTTGCATGCCTCCATCCTACGTTTAAGATCCCCTTGTTTTACCCCAGTATTTCCGAAGTTAAAACTCTTCCTTTTTGGCATACTGCCACTACCACTGGCACCCTCTGCCTTAGTTCCTCCCTCTCCCTTACTCTTATTCTTTCTTTCTTTGTGATATTGGGTCAACGCCTCACTACCACCCTCTGCTATAATTGCCTTTTCCAGAATGGTCCCATAGGAAGCACTCTAGAATACAGAAATCTTACTATAGAGCTAGGGTTTCAGGCCCTGCTCAAACCTACGAGCCTTCCTCTCTTCAGTGTCTACTTGATGTGGAGCAAACCTTGCCAATTCGTTGAATTTGGCCGCGTACTGGGGAACCGTCATGTCCCCTTGCTTAAGTTCTAGGAACTTAATCTGTAATAACCCGATATTTTTAATATAATTAAATAAGAAATTTTGCATATAAAAATATTTTTTTTAAAAAAAAATAAAGCTAGGAATATATACAAGATAAAGCGTATGTATTTATGTGATAAATAAAAATATATTTATTACATGAATAATTACAAATAATTTTATTTTAGAATTATGGATCATTATAAAGTATATTCTTATAATAATTAATTTTATAGTAGAAATGTTTTTATTATTTAGTTTCAATGAAAATATGATTATGTATTATTTCAATAATATATGAATGATTATTAGAATTATTATAATAATTATTTTATTATATGAATTTATTTCAGCTTTAATTAAGTTAATTATTTTAATTTAATTAATAATGGTATATATGAAAGATTTATCAGATATGGAATCTAAACGGCCTAAATCTAGATTTGGAATAAGGATGAGAATATTAATATTATATTAATTATATTTCGGTGCTATAAAAATGTACTGTATATACGTATTGATGATGGTTGGCCAATTATGGTACAGTAGTAGAAAACCCTAGCATTAATTTGTTTAACCCTATTTTGAAACTCAAATAGGAGTTCAAGACTGTGTAGTGAAGGTGTGATGTGATTTATGACCGATATTATAGAATTTAGGGTTAATTAGGGAAATCCTAATTATTATTTAGGAGCCCCAATTATTAGAAACCCTAATTTGCTTATTATAAACCCTAATTTGCTTATTATAAACCCTAATTGCTAATTTAGTCATCTTAATGCTAGTTAGTAACTCTTTAAACCTAATTTGTAAGTCTAGGTAATTAGGAAACCTAATCTAATTAGGGAACCCTAAATTGTATTTTTAGAAACTTTAATTTTCATTTTAGCCCTAATTACAAAATTCTAGAAAACCAAATTGTAGAACCTTAGGGTTAAACCCCAATGGTCAAACCCTAAGGGTTGGGACAAGTTACCATAATGCCATTAAATTTGCAAGCCTAATGACCAAACTACCCTTGTGCATATTTTATTAAGTTAACTTGTATTTCTTGCCAAAGCTTTAGTTGGTAAACCAACTCTTGACTTTTTATTTGACAAAAACCTCCAGCCATCAGCCATATTTCATCAGCTACAATCATTGTATCCAATATATATATATATATATATATATATATATATATATATATATATAGATTAAGAGAGAGAAAGTTCATAAAATTGGTTCATTTGTGTTCTAACACTCAACCTACTCTCTCTCTCACCAAACCTCCGAAATTATCTAGCATATCAGTCCCGTATCCAGTCCCTAGTTCATCCACTAACAAATCAGAAGCCTTAGATTCATGTTTTGCTCAAGAAAGGTATAAAACCCTAACTAAGAATCTGACCCTTAATAATGTGTTAGATGTTATGATTTAGTGTTAAAACATGGTGTTTATAGTGTAAATAGATGATCTGGGTTGCTAGATGTTAGATCCATAACATCTAGAGGCTCGAATTTGATGTTTTACAAAATCTGGAAATCTGGAAAATGAAGTCTGACAACCGAATGTCAGACCTCATAGATCAGTGATCGTTAATGATTTTTGTGTTTTGAAAGTTTGTAGTTATATTTTGTCATGTGGGCTTTACTCTAAAACTTGAATCTAGCCCAGATCGTGTACAGAATGAAAGTTATGGGTGGTCAAACCTCATTGACCGACCATGACTTTCGTTTTTCTGGGTAACCCAGATCATGCCCGGAACCGTCTGACAGCTTGTTTATGTATACGGATCTCTCGTGTGTTTATTGATTTGATCTTGTTGTTGTATCTAGGTTATAGTATGTTATATGGACTACAAAGTTATGCCTTTAGATCACTTAAACAATAAATAGGATGGATTTAGTGGATGGTCGAAGTAGCTGGGGATGATCACAAAAATCGTTTTCCAGAATTTCCAGAAAATCAAAAACACTGTCTTTGACAGACTTTGACCGGCATGGATCTAGCTATTGTGATGTTGTTAGATCCATTTTATGTGTTAGATCTGTTCACGTGCATGTTGGCTACACACTGGAACCATTAGAACACCATATCATCACACAGAACTCGATTTAATTAAGGCCCAAAGTAGCTATCAAGCACTGCCTGGGTTTCTGGGTAACCCAGAAAACTCAGGAAGGGCCTGACAGCCACTTTGGACCTCCAGATCTTGCTTGTATTTTGTAGTTAGACCCTGTTAGTTGATGGTTCATGTAGTATTACATTAATACTACACGATCATTACAAGAGCCTGCCTAGAAACATCTTGATCAGTGAGTCACGATCGGTCAAACATGGCCCCTTAGCAACTGACTGTCAGTGTTCTTGACCCTCAAGAACACCTACAGCGACAGAAAGCGTCGCTAAAGCCTTTAGCGACGAATTTAATTATTTTAGTTTTCTAATTTCTGGAAAATGATTAAAAATAGAAATAAATTTCTAAAAATTCATTAAAAATAGAAAATAATTTCTAAAAATTACAAAAATAATTTAAAAAATTATTTTAAGTTATAAAAATTAACTTTTAATAATTTCACATATTTTTCATTAAAATTTACATTTATTTGAATATTATTGATATTTAATTTATTAAATAAATGTATTAAATAAATTGATTAAAAATGATTTTATTATATTAAAAATCATTTGAAATGATAATAAGGTATTTAATAATATTTTAAGTTATAAAACATAACTTTTAATATTTTAAGGCAAATTTTATTAATTATTTAATATTAAAGATATTAGATTTATTTAATAATTATATTAAATAAATTAATTTAAAACTAATTTCAATATTATAAAAATCATTTTAAATGAAAATAAATAGTTTAAAAATATTTTAAGTTATAAAATGTGACTTTTAATATTTTAAAGGTAAATTTCATTAATAATTTAATATTAATGATATTTGATTTATTTAATAATTATATTAAATAAATAGTTTTAAAATAGTTTTATTGATTTAACAATCATTTAAAAAGGATATAAGTGGTTTAAAAATATTTTTAAGTTATGATAAATGACTTTTAATATTTTGATAAATAGTACATTAATATTTAAATATTAATGATAATTATTTAAAAATGATTTTAAATGTTTTAAAAATTATTTAAGGGTAATATTAATGTTTTAAAAATGTTTTGAGTTATTTTAAATAACTTTAATATTTTGGAAATAGTTTCATTAATAGTTTAATATTAATTAAATATTAATGATAATAGAATTATTCAATATTTAAATCATTTAATAATAATCCCAGTGTTTGAAAAATCATGATTAATTATAATAATTATTTAAAAATTATTATAAGTCTATGAAATATAATACGGCTGATATTTAATATATCTAAAGGAATATTAAAATACAGAATAGAGTTTTAAACTCGATAATTACCCGATAAAGCCGACGGTACACCAAATTGACTTCGAAACTAATCCAGACCTAGATAGTTTGACTTGATAGGTGATTGTTTATGATCTCATGACTGATATAACTATGTGACAATGTGATTAGGTTATGTGCTGACTGCAAATAGTAATACTATGTGTTATGATATGTATTTCTAATCGATAGAATGATCTTATTAATGATAGGTCTCGACATAAATGATAAAACTAAGTTGCGTAACTGTAAGCAGCAAATCAGGCAAGTATCTAATCCTTTGCATTTACTTTATGCAATGGACATGTGTAAGCCAGTTTCAGAACTATATTATTATTATTATTGTTCATGTATTTATACTTTTGTAGACATGCCAGTTCTTGAATTCTATCCGATCATTGGTTATCAATTCAATATTATTGTACAATCTAGATATATATTCTGTTCGATAATTTCTAAAATTTGTTAAACAAGTGACCTCACTTAGGTAATCATTGTATTTAATCACATGTTGATACATACTTATTGGTTTCCAGTATGTATATGTTAATTAAAAGTTGTCTAAGCTATTTGACTCGGCTAGTCATAGATTTAAAGATAGCATTGAGATATGTCTTAGCTAATCATTCTGGCTAGACGAATATTTGTTAGAACTTGATACGTTCGAGAAAAGAACTCAATTATTATTGACAGGTCGATGCCAATTATTTCGGCTAGATCGAAAAAGTGATTAGATATTGAAATCATAGTATTTCGTTGTTATAATTCAAATTCTGATTGTAAGACTGAGGAGAACAACCTTTAATACAAAGGGAAAACTATTGGTCGTATATTAGGCCATTGCGCGCGTTTAAGTATTATGCATAATATAGGGTATAATGAAGCTGATCACTTATTATACTTGCAGAGGGGTATGACTTAATCTTTATGGTTATCTGATACACCTGGGTATATCAAAGTAAATCTTTGATAGTTACTCAAGAATTAAGTTTAGATCCTTAAGGATCACTCAGCATAAACTCTGTAAAACATTCCACTTTCCTATAGCGTTGAATTAGTTCTTGATATTCAATTGAATATCGAAAATCAAAAACAAAGTTCATAGTCTGTCGACTACTTTTCATTTATAGTTAGTACGTAGTTTTAAAAATTGAAATAGAATTGTTATGTTGTTTAGAATTGTTTCAGCTTACTTCACAACTGTTGATTCGTTGTAGAAGTGTCATTCACAGAAAATATTTACTTCTTTCAGCTAATGTTTATTGTTTGCTATTACTTACTGGGCAATCAAATGCTCATTCTTGCTTTAAATGTAAATATTTTCAGCTAAGCGTGATCAACCTGAAGGTTCAGGCAGGAACAAGGAAAAAGGAAAGCAAACAGAATAAACTTATGGTATCTTATGTAATAGTTAGACTATATTAAGACAATGATATTTATTATCTATCATGTAATGAATGTTTAAAGGTCGCGTACCTGGGACTAGACAACTCTGTTATATGTAAATGAAGTTTGATATATATAATATCGTCATTATTCCGCTCAAAGAAATGGTATCGTGAAGCACCGAGTTCAGGTTTCAAGTACCTGAATTTGGGGGCGTCACATAATCTCCATCCTGCCCTGCATTCTAGTAGGAAAGTAGTTCTTGAAGAAAACCTTCTTGAACAGTTCCCACGTAACAGCATCAGTTCTAACCCCACCCTGGTGTGCCTCCCACCAGAAGTTGGCTTCCCCCTTCATCATGTAAGTCGCAAAAGAAATCTTTTGCACCTCAGCTACGTTTGTAATAACAGGCGCCTTTTCTATTTCTTTCACCCATGTCTGGGCCTCTATTGGGGTCGTCGTTCCCTTGAACTCCGGCGGACCTACGCTTTTAAACTCCTTAAAGGTAGTCGTTCTGGCTACCCTAGGTCCCGCGGGTGCTCTACCCCCGGTTTAGTTAAATGCAGTCGTTAATAAATTAACAAAATCTTGCATAGGGTTATTCGGACTCCCTTGGTTATCATTATGTGATTCCGCTTCCGGATTACGTTGTCTTCTTCTTGGCGACATTATTCTGATTAAATAAATAAAGTTTCATTATTACTTATTTACTTACTTTGTTATCATTCTACAATAATAACTCATACCACAACAAAGTACATTTAATAAAAACTTCATTATATTAATATGCTTCTTTATAGTTCAAAACTATTTACAATTTGCTTCCATAGCCAAAAGCTATTACATTACTATCCCACGATTCACTTCTACAAAGATTGGGATTTACAAAGAGACTACCCTTTAACTATACAAAAGAGGGTTTTACGCCACTACACATATACAAAAAGATCTACCGATCTACTAACACTGCCTTACAGCATTCTCATGTTTCTGATTCGCTAGAATCGAAACAATATCCCTACTAATAGTATGTCCAGTCTGTCCCGACTCAATTGAATAACAACCAATCTTTAGCTTGAAATCCTCATGAGCACAATTATGGATATAGGACATCCGTGCTATCTTCTGGTCTTTCTCCACCAGTTTCTTATGAAGCTCTACGACCTCGTTCATATAATCCCTAGCCTTATTTGTCATGAGCACCTTCTCATCATGACTCCTTCACTTCATAAAGAGCACTAATCTCCTCATTCTGGTTCTGCACAATAGTGCGCAGTTGCATGTTACGGTCAAGCACCGAGAGATACAACGCCCTCATCGTATCTGGAGGTGTTGGCTCTAGTGCAGGTAGCACCGTATTAACCGATGTTACCTCCATATCTTCCTCCACATCTATCATCATATCAAGGTATGATGTCAAAGCTACATCTCCCTCGGAGTAGTCCTCCTCAGAAAAGTACTCCTCCGGCTCCGACTCTTCTAGAATCACTAATGGTACTCCCGCCACTGGCATAGGTACAGGCTCTACTCTGTTCACAAACTCCTCGCTACCCACGTGTATATCTCTATACATCAAGCCATCGATCGACATCTACAATAACATATAACATGTTGATTAGTACATAATACACAATAATATAAGCACAAATCACATTTAAATTTATTTAGGGTTACTTTCCATCTTTTAAATCTTTCGGTACTGAGTTTCCTCAATACTTTATTAACTCATTTAACTCGAGTTTACTTCCTTCGGACTTTTCCTTCCTTAACGAGGTTATTAGCCTAAGGTTATTTCCCCCTTAAGTTTTATAACCTAATGCTTTGATACCAACCTGTGACGCCCCCAAATTCGGGTATCTTCCAACCCGACAGATGGTGCTACACGGTACTCATAATCATACATTCATTCCATTGAAACAACATCAAAATGAATATAATTACTATTTTCTTATTACAATAATAATAAATCCTTTCCCCAGGTTCTGTAACTGATACATTCTTTGTTATCATAATATGATTCATTCAAACATACTAGTCTATTACAGAATAAACTAATTATTCATCTTCGCTTTGCCTTTATCTTTACTAGAACCCTCAGTTCTTTTGGCCTTAGCTGCAATCATATAATTCAAGCAAGAAGTGAGCATAACTAGCTCATCAAGTCTAACAAAGGATAATATAAATACCACGTTGAGAATTATATGATTATCTTCCATAACTGAACAAATAGCTATGAAGTACTATGAAACATTAACTAACACTTCTCATTTCATAACAACAATTCCAAAGTATATATAATATGTAAGACCCCGAATTTTATGAAATAAAAGTATACAATTTTTCTTATAATTACTATTCAGTAAATGGTTAAATTGATAAATGTTAAAGTTAAGGGTGATATATGATTTTTTTTTCAAAATACACAAGTGGTTATAAAATATTCATTGTTGTCGGGGAATATTCGTTTGGTCGTGGAATATTCTTTCTGTCAGGGAATATTCGTACGACGGCGCAGCCATTTGTGGGCCCCATAACAGAATAACTGTCGGGTGAAGAAAACGACAAATTTGAGTTTTTATAAATAACGGCGTAGTTGTTACCGTTAACACTGTTGGAATACCCGGTGGTTAAAATACAGTAATACGCGTTATTGCACAGTAGCACACAGTATTGCATAGTATTTTTGAAATTATTGATTCTTACGTAAGAAGGACTACTCAATAATTGTTACAGTAATTACTGTTCAATATTTTATTTTATTCATTCAATAATTGCTACGTTGAAATTTTATATTATTGTTGTTCAATAATTGTCACTGCACAGTATTTCCCATTATCAGATCAATAATTCATATTATTTGAATAATATTATTAGATAACATTATTGGCAATGTCTAGAAAGTTCTGTCTAAGGAGAGGTTTGGTCACCTAATTGCGCGCTAGTAAGGAAAAATTCTTATTGGAAAGCCCCCTCTTTCTTGGGAACGGCCTGGTTGTCATAAATGTGATTCTGTAATATTATTTGTGAATAATTAATTATTGATTCATATGATAAGGAAATATTTATTTTATGTGGATATAAATGAGAGATATATTTTTGTGGTTAAAAATGAAGGAGTTAATGTTGAGGTGTTTTATCTGTATTTTTGTCAGAACGGAGGTATTGAAAATCAAATTAGGATTTTTAAGATATTTTGAGAGGGTTATAATTTTTAATCTGACCGTTGGATCGTGGTAATATTTGGATATGTTATACATATATAAGTTAAGTATATGTCCACAAATTTTGAACCGTTAAAAATGAACGTATGATTTGTTATGAATTTTACGAGATAACTGGTTCAGAAATTGTTGAATTTTCGGAGTTAATCATTTTGGTGAAAAATTCTAGAATTGGTGGGCCCCACTCTTGGTTGGTGAAGAAATGTGCTGAGATATTTATTCAAATGTGGTGGGTGGAAATAGTAGCAGGTAAAGCCATCAGGTTACAGGTTAAGTCTGATTCGACGTGCTAACATTTTCCTATAAATAGAGGGCTAAGATAGAATTGAAAATCACACCAGAATTCATAAGTTTTCTCTCTTTCTCTCTCTAGATTATTGAGTATATTTTGTGAGTATTTAGATACTCTGTGAGTTTCTAATCATCAGTGCAAGTTTCCTTCAGCCTTATACCGATCAGAAGTACTGCTCTTTTGAGGTAAGGGATAGTAAGGGATTTTAAGGGTTGTTATGTTTTTCAGTTTCGTAATTTTTCTGACCTTCAAGAATTCTGGAAAAATTTTAAATGATATTTTGATGAGTTTTCTTGATTGTGTCCAAAAATGGTGATTTTTAGATGTATAGATTAAGAGTTATGAATTTTATGAGAAAAGACTATTTTAAAAGTAACCGCTTATAACTCCTTGTGGTTAACTCCAAAATTGATAAAAATTTTATTGGGAGTACATGTATATGATAGGAGTATGCTCTGTGAATTTCAGAATTTTTAGATAAAAGTATAATTTTTGATAAATGTCTAAATATTCGGCTATTTTGGCCATATAAAAAATAGTAAATGACTTTTAAAAATTCTGAGAAAAATATATGTTCACTATGGGACTATATTATGCTAAATCCCAGAAAAAAAATATTTTTGGAACTGATTTGGTATTTTTCATGAAAATGGTCTAGTTATGAGTAAATGAATTAAATATGTTTTGTGAAGTAAAAAAATTAGAAAATAGGATTTTATGGCTTGAGAATCCTATATGAGGTATATGCAGATTTTTGATGAGGGTTTTTGGTTATTGGTGATGAAATCTTATGAGTTTGGCATTTTAGGATGATTAAATACATTATTTAATAAAGTGTAAACAATTAAAATAAATTGTTTATAAGCTTAAGAAATATTATTCTTTCAATATCATTATACCGAAATATTGGTATGTATTTTATTTTGAAATTTTTACCCTTTTGTGTCGAGTTACTATTCACGAGTTACTATTTCTGAGTTACTATTCACGAGTTACTATTCACGAAAAAATTAGTTTCTTTTTCTAACCAAATTATAGTTGATTTACGAATATTACTCTTGAGATTAAAACTATATGTTGATCATATTATTTTATTATTATATATAACATTTTTATAACCCTAATGATGATATTTCTCTTTGACTTGAGTGTAAAGATGGGTAGATTTTTGGTATGATCATGACTATGGGTTCTCTTTGGCCAGTAGTGCAAAGTTGAATTGTTGATTGGTATAATCATGACCATTGAATTTATAAGTGAATATCTTTAACTTAAGTGCAAAGGTGAATTGATCAACATGGTTATAATTATTGTTTATATAAATTCTGAAATGATTATATATTTCTTTGAGATATTAATATATTTGTCCTGTAGTGCAAATATGAACTGTTGATGAATATATTTGGTCGTAGTGCAAATATGAACTGTTGAGGAATATCTTTGGCCTGTAGTGCAAAGATGAATTATTGATGAATATCTTTGGCCTGTAGTGCAAAGATGAATTGTTGATGAATATCTTTGGCCCGTAGTGCAAAGATGACATGTTGTTGAATATCTTTGGCCAGTAGTGCAAATTTGAACAGATGTTGAGATGAACATGACCAACTGGTGATACAAATGAATATCTTTGGCCGTAGTGCAATGATGAAGTTATTAGTATAATTATGAACGGGAAATGTGATTTGGTGTAACCATGATCTTTGATGTTTCAGGTAAAGATAGGTGATGAAAATTATCTTCGTCTTGGATGAGAAGAGGAATTTAGAACTACAGTTATGATTATGAGTAATTCATATGATTGTGGACCAGAATTGTTAATTGATGTTATAGGGATAAAACATTGTTGGTGAATTTTTAACATGGAGAAGATAATAGACTTTATAGTCTATTTGACTCTTCTAATGGATTGCTCGTTCCGCTGCAACTATGGTTGAAATTTTTATCATTTACCATATGTTCTAAATCTCTGATTTATTATTGATGAAGGCTATTGATAATTTAATTATCTTTAGTCATGATATTCTTTACTGAGCTAGTTGTGCTCACCCTTTTGCTTCACAATTCCTTTCAGGTAATAAGAGTGTAGCTCGGTCGAGCGAGGGTAACGGGAAAATAGAACGGTGGTCTCTAGCTGTGGATGTTCTCCCGAAGCAGTATAGAAAAGTTCATTTAGTAGTTTTATTTGGTGAATCCAATAGGGTAAGGTGTACCCAACGTTGGAAGGGTGTTTTGTCACTATCATACAAGATGTCTAACGACATACAACCTCGTGTCATCATAAGACAGGGATGTGCTCATCCACTTGCTGAGTATATATACGAGCACTACCTATATAATCTTCGTTTTTGTTTGAAGTATAATTCTCAATTAGAGATAGTAGAGATAATGATATGTCAAGAGAAGACTCACCATTGGGAAGAATATGATAGTAATCTTCTCGTTTTTCTTTGGGGTCTATTGGGTCAACCAAGGATAATTCTGTGGCCATATGATATCTATCATAACCTAGACGCATGGCCTCCCATGTACGAAGGTTTTCTTGAGCACTTCCTAAAGATTCTAATTTCTAAAACAGTTTTTGACTATACCTTTATGTAAGGTGTCATTGTGAGGTGATGTCCACGGTTGGAACATGAGTCACATTTGGTATATATTTGTATCCAAACTTACAGCATATGTGTTGTTGTATTTTACACGACAATTGTTGTAATAAAGTTGTAGTTATTTTCTGTACCATGTATTTGGCGATTCAGAATAGGTTGGATGGAATGATCTGAGAGATAGAATCTGAAATGGAAGCAAGGTATTCTCAACTCTTCGAAATACCAGGTACGTAAATTTCGGGGACGAAATTTCATAAGGAGGGGAGATTGTAAGACCCCGAATTTTATGAAATAAAAGTATTCAATTTTTCTTATAATTACTATTCAATAAATGGTTAAATTGATAAATATTAAAGTTAAGGGTGATATATGATTTTTTTTTCAAAATACACAAGTGGTTATAAAATATTCATTGTTGTCGGGAAATATTCGTTTGGTCGTCGAATATTCTTTCTGTCGTGGAATATTCGTACGACGGCGCAGCCATTTGTGGGCCCCATAACAGAATAACTGTCGGGTGAAGAAAATGACAAATTTGAGTTTTTACAAATAACGGCGTAGTTGTTACCGTTAACACTGTTGGAATACCCGGTGGTTAAAATACAGTAATACGTGTTATTGCACAGTACCACACGGTATTGCATAGTATTTTTGAAATTATTGATTCTTACATAAGAAGGCACTACTCAATAATTGTTACAGTAATTACTGTTCAATATTTTATTTTATTGATTCAATAATTGCTACGTTGAAATTTTATATTATTGTTGTTCAATAATTGTCACTGCACAGTATTTCCCATTATCAGATCAATAATTCATATTATTTGAATAATATTATTAGATAACATTATTGGCAATGTCTAGAAAGTTCTGTCTAAGGAGAGGTTTGGTCACCTAATTGCGCGCTAGTAAGGAAAAATTCTTATTGGAAAGCCCCCTCTTTCTTGGGAACGGCCTGGTTGTCATAAATGTGATTCTGTAATATTATTTGTGAATAATTAATTATTGATTCATATGATAAGGAAATATTTATTTTATGTGGATATAAATGAGAGATATATTTTTGTGGTTAAAAATGAAGGAGTTAATGTTGAGGTGTTTTATCTGTATTTTTGTCAGAACGGAGGTATTGAAAATCAAATTAGGGTTTTTAAGATATTTTGAGAGGGTTATAATTTTTAATCCGACCGTTGGATCGTGGTAATATTTGGATATGTTATACATATATAATTTGAGTATATGTCCACAAATTTTGAACCGTTAAAAATGAACGTATGATTTGTTATGAATTTTACGAGATGACTGGTTCAGAAATTGTTGAATTTTCGGAGTTAATCATTTTGGTGAAAAATTCTAGAATTGGTGGGCCCCACTCTTGGTTGGTGAAGAAATGTGCTGAGATATTTATTCAAATGTGGTGGGTGGAAATAGTAGCAGGTAAAGCCATCAGGTTACAGGTTAAGTCTGATTCGACGTGCTAACATTTTCCTATAAATAGAGGGCTAAGATAGAATTGAAAATCACACCAGAATTCATAAGTTTTCTCTCTTTCTCTCTCTAGATTATTGAGTATATTTTGTGAGTATTTAGATACTCTGTGAGTTTCTAATCATCAGTGCAAGTTTCCTTCAGCCTTATACCGATCAGAAGTACTGCTCTTTTGAGGTAAGGGATAGTAAGGGATTTTAAGGGTTGTTATGTTTTTCAGTTTCGTAATTTTTCTGACCTTCAAGAATTCTGGAAAAATTTTAAATGATATTTTGATGAGTTTTCTTGATTGTGTCCAAAAATGGTGATTTTTAGATGTATAGATTAAGAGTTATGAATTTTATGAGAAAAGACTATTTTAAAAGTAACCGCTTATAACTCCTTGTGGTTAACTCCAAAATTGATAAAAATTTTATTGGGAGTACATGTATATGATAGGAGTATGCTCTGTGAATTTCAGAATTTTTAGATAAAAGTATAATTTTTGATAAATGTCTAAATATTCGGCTATTTTGGCCATATAAAAAATAGTAAATGACTTTTAAAAATTCTGAGAAAAATATATGTTCACTATGAGACTATATTATGCTAAATCCCAGAAAAAAAATATTTTTGGAACTGATTTGGTATTTTTCATGAAAATGGTCTAGTTATGAGTAAATGAATTAAATATGTTTTGTGAAGTAAAAAAATTAGAAAATAGGATTTTATGGCTTGAGAATCCTATATGAGGTATATGCAGATTTTTGATGAGGGTTTTTGGTTATTGGTGA
Source organism: Panax notoginseng (assembly GCA_016801055.1). Taxonomy (NCBI): domain Eukaryota; kingdom Viridiplantae; phylum Streptophyta; class Magnoliopsida; order Apiales; family Araliaceae; genus Panax; species Panax notoginseng. Next base: position 94,109,192 of record CM029013.1, on the reverse strand, counting down.
TGAAATCTTATGAGTTTGGCATTTTAGGATGATTAAATACATTATTTAGTAAAGTGTAAACAATTAAAATAAATTGTTTATAAGCTTAAGAAATATTATTCTTTCAATATCATTATACCGAAATATTGGTATGTATTTTATTGTGAAATTTTTACCTTTTTATGTCGAGTTACTATTCACGAGTTACTATTCACGAGTTACTATTCACGAAAAAATTTGTTTCTTTTTCTAACCAAATTATAGTTGATTTACGAATATTACTCTTGAGATTAAAACTACATGTTGATCATATTATTTTATTATTATATATAACATTTTTATAACCCTAATGATGATATTTCTCTTTGACTTGAGTGTAAAGATGGGTAGATTTTTGGTATGATCATGACTATGGGTTCTCTTTGGCCAGTAGTGCAAAGTTGAATTGTTGATTGGTATGATCATGACCATTGAATTTATTAGTGAATATCTTTAGCTTAAGTGCAAAGGTGAATTGATCAACATGGTTATAATTATTATTTATATAAATTCTGAAATGATTATATATTTCTTTGAGATATTAATATATTTGGCATGTAGTGCAAATATGAACTGTTGATGAATATATTTGGTCGTAGTGCAAATATGAACTGTTGAGGAATATCTTTGGCCTGTAGTGCAAAGATGAATTATTGATGAATATCTTTGGCCTGTAGTGCAAAGATGAATTGTTGATGAATATCTTTGGTCCGTAGTGCAAAGATGACATGTTGTTGAATATCTTTGGCCAGTAGTGCAAAGATGAACAGATGTTGAGATGAACATGACCAACTGGTGATACAAATGAATATCTTTGGCCGTAGTGCAAAGATGAAGTTATTAGTATAATTATGAACGGGAAATGTGATTTGGTGTAACCATGATCTTTGATGTTTCAGGTAAAGATAGGTGATGAAAATTATCTTCGTCTTGGATGAGAAGAGGAATTTAGAACTACAGTTATGATTATGAGTAATTCATATGATTGTGGACCAGAATTGTTAATTGATGTTATAGGGATAAAACATTGTTGGTGAATTTTTAACATGGAGAAGATAATAGACTTTATAGTCTATTTGACTCTTCTAATGGATTGCTCGTTCCGCTGCAACTATGGTTGAAATTTTTATCATTTACCATATGTTCTAAATCTCTGATTTATTATTGATGAAGGCTATTGATAATTTAATTATCTTTAGTCATGATATTCTTTACTGAGCTAGTTATGCTCACCCTTTTGCTTCACAATTCCTTTCAGGTAATAAGAGTGTAGCTGGGTCGAGCGACGGTAACGGAAAAATAGAACGGTGGTCTCTAGCTGTGGATGTTCTCCCGAAGCAGTATAGAAAAGTTCATTTAGTAGTTTTATTTGGTGAATCCAATAGGGTAAGGTGTACCCAACGTTGGAAGGGTGTTTTGTCACTATCATACAAGATGTCTAACGACATACAACTTCGTGTCATCATAAGACAAGGATGTGCTCATCCACTTGCTGAGTATATATACGAGCACTACCTATATAATCTTGGTGTTTGTTTGAAGTATAATTCTCAATTAGAGATAGTAGAGATAATGATATGTCAAGAGAAGACTCACCATTGGGAAGAATATGATAGTAATCTTCTCGTTTTTCTTTGGGGTCTATTGGGTCAACCAAGGATAATTCTGTGGTCATATGATATCTATCATAACCTAGACGCATGGCCTCCCATGTACGAAGGTTTCCTTGAGCACTTCTCAAAGATTCTAATTTCTAAAATAGTTTTTAACTATACCTTTATGTAAGGTGTCATTGTGAGGTGATGTCCACGGTTGGAACATGAGTCGCATTTGGTATATATTTGTATCCAAACTCACAGCATATGTGTTGTTGTATTTTGCACGACAATTGTTGTAATAAAGTTGTAGTTGTTTTCTGTACCATGTATTTGGCGACTCAGAATAGGTTGGATGGAATGGACCTATTTTGGGGTTGTCACATAATAGCTTAGGAATTCTGAACCGGTCAAAAAACCATGAACATATTCTTTTCATTTTCATACATGAAAAGGACATCCCGGCACTAAGGTCGTACATCCGATATTTCTTACGAGCACTTCTAGGTGATCAACCTATAGTACTCTATGTTGATCAACATTCATCCGTTAAACGTATTTACGTTTAAGTTTTGGCCACCTCGCGTGCCCATCGAATAATCGATGAAAATACATTTGCACTACAAGAAATCACACAAAAAATGACGCTAAAATTTGTCACATAAAATTTATTTTTCGTCACTAAAATATTTGGTGACGATTGTTAATCGTCACAGAGACCGTCATGGTATGAGCGTGGTATTAGGTTTATTTGACAATATTTGATGTCGTCACTAAATGTTTTAACTTATGGTGACGATCTACATCATTGTCACTATAATTAATTACTTTTAGTGACCTTAATAGCGTCACTATTTGAATGAAACTTTTGTTACTCTATATTATGTTTCGTCATCAAAACTTAATGCATTAAATGACAAAAAAAAATTCACGCCGTTAAATGATATTGTTTTAGTGACGAAAATAAGTTACTCTATTTAAATCATCTAATTTTAATGACAACAATATTTTCATATTTATGATTATTCTTTCGTCATGTTATTGTGTTTATCGTCACCAAAAATAAGAATATAAATGACGACAGAACAATTCGTCACCTAATAATATATTTAACATGACAATTATGTCGTCGTTATTTCATATTTTAAATAATATTACAAAATAATTTGTCACCAAAGAGTTACTTTTTGGGACACATTTTTCAATGTCACTAATTGAATAGTTATGGTGACGATACATCTCGTCTCAGAAAGAGTTATTAATATTGACAAAATTAGTTTTTGTGACTAAATGAATATATAATAGTGACGATTCTTTTCGTTATCACCAAAGAGTTACTTTCTATGACACATTTTTCTCTGTCACTAATTGAATACTTATGGTGACGATAGAACTCGTCACATAAATAGCTATTAATAGTTACAAAATTAAATGTCATCACTAAATGAATATATTTGTCACCAAATAATTAATATTAGTGACAAGATCAATTGTCATAACTAAATGAATATATATAATGACAATACTATTAATTCTAAAGAGTTAATATTATTCGTCATTAAATTTTAATTTTCATTGACCAAATATTATTTGTCAATAAATGATTATAAATCGTGATGATGTGGTGGTCATATTAAGTTGTTTGACATTCAAAATGTATTGTTACATTAACAATTTTCAATAAAAAATATAGTGAGCTTTTTAAATAAACTTTACACCTGTATATAATATAAGAGATAAAAGGCAAAGGCAATAAACATTTAAAATAAAAAGTAAGTATCTTATAAAAAAATAGTAGATTCACTGATTCAACAAAATACCCAACTAGCTAGGCAATAAGCAGTTGCTTAAATAATCTAAGTACCACAAAACCAAATTATATAATCCAAAAAGCTAAAATTTTGAATTCTGCACCCATAATTTCAAAAAATTCGCGCAAGGGACATGTTTGAATCTGTTTTCTAGATTTTGGATAGATTTGACGCGACTACTTTGAACGATAGTCAGTTCCAAGCCTAGTGTCGATCAGTTTGCTAAGGTCTACTCTTGTATCCGGCTGATTAAGAACTTCCTCAAACTGTAATTATCATAGGCACAATAAAGATTAGTTCATGAGATGTCAAAGTAGGGTCACCAAATACTGGAGAATTAACAGAGATGCTGCAAGTAAACAGACAAATAGACATTTTCAACTGAATTGAATCACTTTATGATACTCAACTTGCATGGGAGGCTAAGCGTATGTAATCATCACTGTTTATATGATTAAGAGAACAAAGACAACTTACCAACGCAACAAGCCCTTTTGATTCAGCATTAGTACCATTTGCCTTCACTATGGCTTCCTTGGCTGAAATAAGTTCATAGAGAACAACCCCAAAAGCATAGACATCAATTTTAGGAGAAACATCACCGTATTGAGCATACCTGCACCCCAAGCATTGTCAAATATGACCATTGTGTTCTGTACCAACAAACATAGAAGGCTAAAACCATAATTGTTGTTTTAACAAGATAGGAGTGCTTTGGTGCGTGAAGCACTGTGACTATTTGCTTTATCCTGCTGGATTTGTATATATATCAAGAAAGGATTGAAGAAATAAACTATTGAGCAAAAATGGGAATAATCTAACTCGAGAGAAAACAGTAGATGGCCACTAAGAGACTTCGATTATCTTAAAACAAAACTGGAGATGTAAGGAGGAGCATTTTTGTGTTCGAATAATTGAAAGGACAAGGACAACATCAAAGAAAATATGTTGAGGTAACAGGTCAAGTTTGGTCTGACATAAAGTGGAAACGTCAAGAAGGATTTGACCTTGGATCAAAAAATTATCAATATTCTTATCATATAATATTAAAGAAATTCACATCCCAAGATAATGAAGATAGGTGTGAAACTGTAAATAGGTGAGTTAAAGTACTTGGGCTATATGTCATTTAACATCAATTATTCTGAATCATATCTATGCATGTAACTCTACATATAACATCATTTATGGCAACGAGCCAACAATGACATATCCACTAGTTCAGCTCATCACCAGGGCAGAGATCATGTGAGACATAATTAAGGACAGATTTAATTCTTAACCAAAGTCTCTTCCATTTCGAAGGAAATATTGCTTAATTTGGATTTTTAAGCGGAAAAAAATCAACCCCTTAATTCTGTTGACGTTTTTGTATTAAGAAAAGGACAGTTTCTTGCCGTAACTAATTGATTAAACACCCAATCAAAACTTCTAAACATTCATAAATTCATATAATCCATACACTCATAGTACTCATCTTCTCAAAGTACAAGTAAAAACAGCTTGTGAATATAATAAACAAGATAATTGAGACTGACAATACCAAATTCAGAAACAATTAAATAAGCTCAATAAACAAATCAATAAAATTAATGAAGAAAATCAATCTACTACCACGTCTATCAAAACAATGTACAAATAAACAAAATAAAATAATTAGTGACGTTTATATATTATCAATTGGAAACAACATGGTATTGACAATTTAACACCTACAACATTATTTGATCCCCATTATTTAAATAACTACTTTAATTAAAGAAAACCCATAAAACATAATAAACTAATGAATTAAAGATTATCCACAATTCTTGATAGATCAAAATCATTGAGACCCAGAAGCAAAAATGGAACCTTAAAATAGTATATACTGCTGCTCAATCTTGTTGTTGTTGCAAGATGACTCTGTTCCTCCTAAAGCGTTTGATTCGATGGTTACTTCTACATAAACTTTGGTTTCTTTGAGATTGGGGTCAAGGGTTTTTGATTTCGCTACTTTGTCGGTCATCGGTATAGTCTTTAAGCTTTCAAAATAAGGTATAGAGTGAAAGAATAGGGAGGAGAGGGTTGTGAGGGAAGGGAGAGGAGACGGGAGGAGGCGAGAGGGAGAGGGTTGTGAAAGAATAGTGAGGTGTCCAAGTTTATTTTTCTTTTAAGGGATGTTCGGAAAAACCTACTTATAACTCGTTTGTTAGTGGTGGGTGTTTGTTAATAACTTATAAGTTAAAGTAAATAAGCACTTATTTAGTACTTATTTAAAAATAATTTATAAATCATTTTTAATAAGTTGGTTTGAACAAATATAATGTCTATTTTACTCTTTTTGTATTTTCTTAAATTATATTTCAATCATTCCGACCCATATATATATATATATATATATATATATATATATATATATATATATATATATATATATATATATATATATATATAATTGATACAATAAAATATAATATATATATATATTAGTAGGTATTATATTTATTTATAATATAACACTAAATATATAATATTATAACATATAATATAATATATACTATTATACTATTATATAATAATATATTATTAATATATATTATATTATAATATATATATATATATATTATAATATAATATTAAATATACAATATTATAACACATAATAATATATGCATATATAATATAATATAATATTTATATGTATTATATTTATTTTATATTATATTATACTTATAATACAATATAATATATTTATTTGTTTGGTGTTTAATTTAATGAAAAAATGGTAATTCTTATGATATTATATTGAATCAATGTGTCTTTTATTAATGTTCTTTTTAGTAATTTTTACAGTTGATTTTAAGTACTTGTAAGGCATTATCAGTGGAAAAAAATTAACAAATTGTTTTAACATAATTTCTGGACTTATAAGTCAATCTGGTACTGAACACTTTTACTTATCAGTTACAATTTTAAATGACTTAGAACTCAACTTAAATTTTAACTTTAAGAACCTGTTCGACAGTGACTTATAAGTTGGTCAAACAAACCTATAAGTTGTGACACCCCCAAAATAGGTATACAACACCCATTCTGAGTCGCCAAATACATGGTACAGAAAGCAAACTACAACTTCAATAATACAATTATCGTGCAAAATACGATAACACATACTGTGAGTTTAAATACAAATATTGTCTTCTAGACAATATCCACACTCAAATAAATCCTCATTACATTATTCAAACACTATTTTACAGAAATAGTGAGGACTGCTAAAACATCTTTCTAGAACCATCACTCCATACCCCGACTAGATCCTACTATGTTCTCACCTCCTGAGAAGAAAAATGGAACAAAAAGGAAAAGGGTGAGCTCAACTAGCCCAGTAAAGAATATTATGACTAAGATAATATACAAAAAAATTATCGTTAGTCTTCAACAGGGAAAAATCTGATAGAATATAATCGACAACAAGTTTTAGATCAACAACTGCAGCGGAAACAACAAACCATTAGAAGAGTCAAGTAGAGAAAGAATTCTACTATCTTCTAAGATTTAAAAGTCCATCATCAATATTTTATCCCTGTAACATCAATTAATAATCATCTTTATCCAAATATTCATCTTTGCACTACAGGCCAAAGATATTCATTTGTATCACCTGTCAGTTATGTTCATCTCAACACCTGTTCATCTTTGCACTACAGGCCAAAGATATTCATCAAGTAATCATACATCTTTGCACTACATGCCAAAGATATTCATTAATATCATCATTTAGGACTGAGGATGATAAAAAATATCTTAAAGAGAACGAATCCAATGAGACAGAAGGATAAATAGTAGGGATTCGTATAACAGTTTATCCAAGATCAATAATACTTCATAATAATCAATTGTGAAGCAGAATTCAAAAATAAAGATCAAAACATGGATACAATCAAAGATAGTAACCATAATAGACATCTTGGACAAAAAGGAAAAATTTTATTTTTCGGTGAATAGTGCCGTATTCGTGAATAGTGCCGTATACGTGAATAGTGCCGTATACATGAATAGTAATCCCGACACAAAAAGTTTCAAATTTGATAAAAACTCATATCAATATTTCAGCATAATGATATTGAAGAAAATAATATCATTTAAGAAGAAAATAATATCCCTTACCTCAAGATATCAGTACTTCTGGTCGGAATACCGGTATAAGGCTGAAAGAAACTTGCTCTGATGAATAGAAACTCTCAAAGTATCTAAATACTCACAAAATACACTCAATAATCTAGAGAGAGAAAGAGAGAAAACTTGTTTCTGATGTGATTTTCAATTTTAACTTAGCCATCTATTTATAGGAAAATTTTAGTAGGTTTGACCTGCAACCTGATGGCTTTACCTGCTACTATTCCCACCCACCACATTTGAAATATAATTCAGCACATTTCTTCACCAACCACAAGTGGGGCCCACCAATTCTAGAATTTTCCATCAAAATGATAAACTCCAAAAATTCAACAATTTCTGAACCAGTCATCTCGTAAAATTCATAATAAATCATACGTTCATTTTTAACGGTTCAAAATTTGTGGACATATACTCAACTTATATATGTATAACATATCCAAAAATTACCACGATCCAACGGTCGGATTAAAAATTATAACCCCCGCAAAATATCTCAAAAACCCTGATTTTTAATACCTCCATTCCGACAAAAATACTGATAAAAATCTCAACATTAACTCCTTCATTTTTAACCACAAAAATATATCCCTCATTTATATCCACAAAAATAAATATTTCCTTATCATATGAATCAATAATTAATTATTCACAAATAATATTACAGAATCACATTTATGACAACCAGGCCGTTCCCAGGAAAGAGGGGGCTTTCCAATAAGGATTTCTCCTTACTGGCGCGCAATTAGATGACCAAACCTCTCCTTATACAGAACTTTCTAGACATTGCCAATAATGTTATCTAATAATATTATTCAAATAATATGAATTATTGATCTGATAATGGGAAATACTGTGTAGTGACAATTATTGAAACAACAATAATATAAAATATCAATGCAGCAATTATTGAATCAATAAAATAAAATATTGAACAGTAATTACTGTAACCATTATTGAGTAGTGCCTTCTTACGTAAGAATCAATAATTGATGCAATACAGTGTGCTACTGTGTAACAACGCGTATTACTGTGTTTTAACCACCAGGTATTCCAACAGTATTAACGGTAACAACTACGCCGTTATTAATAAACAACATATACTTGTCGTTTTCTTCATCCAATCGCTTTCCGTTATGGGGCCCACAAAAGGCTGCGCCGTCGTACGAATATTCCCCGACAGCAAGAATATTCCACGACCAAACGAATATTTCCCGACAAAAATGAATATTTTATAACCACTTGCTTATTTGAAATATTTGCGCATTTTACCCATAACCAAAGTCATTAATCAATTTAACACTTACTATTTCAAAATAATAAATAGAGAAATTTAAATTTTATTCATTAATAAGTTGGGGTCTTACAACCTCCCCTCCTTATGAAATTTCGTCCTCGAAATTGACGTACGTACCTGATGTTTCGAAAAGATGAGGATACCTCGCTTTCATTTCTGTTTCCAACTCCCAGGTCATTTCTTCAATAGCATGGTTCTCCACAAAACCTTAACTTGTGGTATAACCTTCGTGCGTAGGACATGCTCTTTCCTATCCAAGATCTTAACAGGTACCTCCTCGTACGTTAAATCTTCAGCTATCTCGTCTGGTTCTAACTCAATAATGTGGTTCGGGTCTTTAACATATTTACGAAGCATAGATATGTGAAAAATATTATGAACACGAGACATGCTTGGAGGTAATGCGAGTCTATATGCCACATTTCCTATTCGCTCAAGAATCTCAAATGGACCAACAAATCTTGGATTGAGCTTTCCTCTCTTCCCAAATCTTGTAACTCCCTTCCATGGTGCAACACGTAATAATACATGATCCCCAATATTAAATTCCACGTCCTTCCGATGAAGATCCGCATAACTCTTTTGTCGATCCTGTGCCGTTTGTATACGTTGTCGAATCGTTTGGATCTTCTCTGTAGTAATGCGTACCAACTCTGGTCCCAACAATGTTGCTTCACCCACCTCGTCCCAGCATACTGGAGAACGACATTTTCTTCCATACAACGCCTCGAATGGAGCCACACCTATGCTCGCCTGATAACTGTTGTTGTAGGAGAATTCCACCAATGGTAGGTACTTATCCCAACTCCCTTTGAGATCTAGGACACAAAGTCTTAATAGATCTTCAAGAGTTTGAATAGTCCTCTCTGATTGTCCGTCCGTTTGAGGATGGTATGCCGAACTGAATCGTAAATCCGTGCCCATAGCTTTCTGCAAGCTAACCCAAAATCGTGAAGTGAATCTTGGGTCACGATCCGAAACTATGGATACTGGCATGCCATGCAATCTCACAATCTCGTTCACGTACATACTAGCAAGACGTTCAAGGGAATAAGTCTCACGTATCGGCAAGAAATGAGCGGACTTGGTTAATCTATCAACAATAACCCAAATCGCATCTATGCCTTGAGAAACCTTGGGAAGACCCGTAACAAAATCCATAGTAATGTGTTCCCACTTCCATTTCGGGATCTCAAGTGGTTGCAATGGACCCTTTGGCACTTGATGCTCCGCCTTTACACGTTGACAAGTTAAACACCTCGAGATAAACTCCGCGATCTCTCTTTTCATATTGCTCCACCAAAATGTATGTCGAAGATCGTGATACATTTTGGTACTCCCAGGATGGATTGCAAACGGTGTGTTGTGTGCCTCCATCATTATTCTATGCTTCAAGTCAAAATCGTTAGGAACACAAAGTCTGGAGTTGACTCGAAGTATTCCTTCTTCATCGATTCTTGCTTCTGGAATAGCACCTTCTTGCACTTTCTTCTTCATACGCATCAGCTCCATGTCCGTAGCTTGAGCAGCTTTAACTTTATCGATTAAAGTCGGTTTTACTCGTATATTTGATATCATCATGTGGGTACTTGGAGCCTTCATCTCTATCTCCATCCTTTGTAAGTCATACAAAATGGGCCTTTGTGTTAACAATATTGCACTCGTACCCGCATATGATCTTCTACTCAATGCGTCAGCTACTACGTTTGCTTTTCCAGGATGATATTGGATGATATGATCGTAATCTTTCAACAGCTCGAGCCAACGTCGCTGCCGCATGTTGAGTTCCTTTTGGGTGAAGAAATATTTGAGGCTTTTATGATCTGTATAGATCTCCACTTTCTCCCTATACAGGTAGTGTCTCCAGATCTTCAACGCAAAAACGACTGCTGCCAACTCCAAATCATGAGTAGGATAATTCCTCTCATATTCTTTGAGTTGTCGTGAGGCATAGGCTATGACTTTCCCATGTTGCATGAGAACACATCCTAACCCTTTGCCTGAAGCATCGCTGTAGATAACAAATCCATCCGAACCAGATGGTATTGTCAGAACAGGTGCCGAAATGAGTCTCCTCTTGAGTTCTTGGAAACTCTTCTCGCATTCCTCACTCCATACGAATTTTGTATCTTTCCGAGTCAGCTGAGTTAACGGAGTAGCGATTCGAGAAAATCCTTCCACAAATCTCCGATAATAACCAGCTAAGCCTAGAAAGCTACGTACTTCGGTTACCGACTTCGGTTGCTCCCAACTTTGTATGGCTTCAATCTTCGCCGGGTCGACAGATACTCCATGTTTTGACACCACGTGCCCAAGGAATGCTACTTCCTCAAGCCAGAACTCGCATTTCTTCAATTTGGCATATAGCTTATTTTCACGAAGCCTTTGCAGTACCAGCTTCAAATGGCGCTCATGATCTTCACGGCTTTTGGAATAGATGAGGATGTCATCAATAAAGACAACAACGAACTGATCCAAATATTCTTTGAATACACGGTTCATCATATCCATGAAGGCAGCAGGAGCATTAGTCAATCCAAAAGACATTACTAAGAATTCATAATGCCCGTACCGAGTTCTGAAGGCAGTCTTTGGAATATCCTCAGTTTTAATCTTCAGCTGATGATATCCAGAACGAAGGTCGATCTTTGAAAAGAATTGTGTTCCTTGTAACTGGTCGAACAGGTCATCAATGCGAGGTAGCGGATACCTATTCTTGATAGTGACATGATTCAATTCTCGATAGTCGATACAAAGTCGCATACTCCCGTCTTTCTTCTTTACGAATAAAACAGGAGCACCCCAAGGAGACGTACTAGGACGAATAAAACCGATGTCCAACAACTCCTGTAGTTGGACTTTTAACTCCTGAAGTTCAATAGGAGCCATTCGATATGGAGTTTTAGAAATGGGCTTTGTACCGGGTTCAAGGTCAATAAAGAATTCAACTTCACGTTCTGGGGGTAGACCAGGAAGTTCTTCAGGAAATACATCGGGAAATTCTCTAACAATAGAAATATTATTCAAATCTGACTTGTCTTTGTTCAAATCCATTACATGGGCTAAGAAAGCTTGACATCCGTTTTTCAATAAACGAATAGCTTTGTGGCTCGATATGACAGTGACTGATTTTAGTGGTTTAGTAGTTTGAATTCGTATGACAGGTTGGTTAGGAATATGAAAACTAACAACCTTACGAAAACAATCAATTTTAGCATGATGAGTGGTTAACCAATCAATTCCTAAAATCACATCAAAAGCAAGTATCTTTAAAGAGATAAGATCAACAGGTAATGTGATAGTGCCAACTTGGATCATGCAAGATTTATAAACTGTAGATGTAACGAAGGTTTCACCCAACGGAGTTTCAACAGATAAGTTAAAGTCCAATTTCTCCGGAGTCAAGTTTAAACGTTGAGCACAAGCAGGAGAGATAAAAGAATGGGTAGAACCGGTATCTAGTAAAGTATAAACTTCGCAAGAATTCAAGATTAGCTTACCCGTGATCACCTCGTTCGGGTTTCTCGCGTTTTGGCCAGTAACGACAAACGCCCTTCCAGGAACCGCTGATTTCGACTTATCCGGGACAGCTTTTGGAGTCACCATCCCCGCTGAACTTGGTTTTGCTACAGAACACTCTCGAGCTATATGACCCTCCTTTCCACAGTTATAACATACCTTGGATTGTTGTGGGCAGTTTGGGCTGATATGTCCCTCTTTCCCACATTTGTAACATACGACCGGTGGTCGTTCTCCTCCCCTAGAAACAGTTGATGTTTGTGCTGACGTCTTCACATTATCATTGTTGTACCTTCTCTTCTTGAAATCTCCTCCCGACTCGCTCCTTCTATTATCACGACCACGATTACCACCAGAGTGGTTACCGCTTTTGTCCGAATATTTTCCTCCCTGCTGATTTTCATTGCTTCGATGACTGCCGCCACCGGTATGACCCTGGTTGTGGTCCCTCGGTTGCACATACTCATTATCTCGCTCTAATAATTGAGCCCTGTTTACAACATCTGAATATAAAGAAAATTTATGAGAGATAAGATATTGTCGAATCTCGGGTTTTAGACCTCTCAGAAACATCCTTGTCATTCGTTCCTCATTTTCGACCAAATGAGGTGCAAACCTGGATAACTCTGCAAACTTCGCCTCGTACTGGGACACCGTCATGTTGTTTTGTTCCAGTCTGATAAACTCTACCTCCTTCATATGACGAATACTTTCAGGAAAGTACTTGTCATTGAACAGTTTTTGAAATGTTTCCCAGGACATGTTGAGTGCGTCAGGCTGGGTACGCTTCACAGACTCCCACCAGTAGTCTGCCTCACCGCGGAACATAAAGGTGGCGAATGGAACCTTTTGTTCCTCCGTGCATCCCAAGACATCGAATATCTTGGTAATTTGCTTGACCCACGTTTCCGCCATGATCGGATCCGGCTTTCCCTTAAATTCTGGTGGTCCCAATTCTTTGAACTGCTTAGCTGTGACAAACCGCGCGTTATCATTTCCACCCGTATTCTGCACACGAGTCTCCCTCGTCTGATTTTGCATGAACTGCAAAAAGCTCCTAAACATTCCATCATTCATCGTTTGCTCGGTAACGTTGTTTACAGGAGGAATATTGCCTTCCTGTTGCACGTTCCCCTGGGTGGTGATCAAAGGTGTCTCCACGGTCTGATTTACTCCATTATTAACGTTCTCAGCTGCCATTCTTAAATACTGCCATAAAACAAGGGTTAATAGTCATGTCATATATTATCCCTATACTCTGACCGACCAAATAAACACCAAATAAACTTAGTCAAGTCATACTAGCGAAGGAATTCCCCGTCTCTCCCCTCCTAGTTCTTGTCTCACATCTCAGCCAGGGATCATATCCCTAAGCTCTGATACCAACTGTGACGCCCCCAAAATAGGTATACAACACCCATTCTGAGTCGCCAAATACATGGTACAGAAAGCAAACTACAACTTCAATAATACAATTGTCGTGCAAAATACGACAACACATACTGTGAGTTTAAATACAAATATTGTCTTCTAGACAATATCCACACTCAAATAAATCCTCATTACATTATTCAAACACTATTTTACAGAAATAGTGAGGACTGCTAAAACATCTTTCTAGAACCATCACTCCATACCCCGACTAGATCCTGCTATGTTCTCACCTCCTGAGAAGAAAAATGGAACAAAAAGGAAAAGGGTGAGCTCAACTAGCCCAGTAAAGAATATTATGACTAAGATAATATACAAAAAAATTATCGTTAGTCTTCAACAGGGAAAAATCTGATAGAATATAATCGACAACAAGTTTTAGATCAACAACTGCAGCGGAAACAACAAACCATTAGAAGAGTCAAGTAGAGAAAGAATTCTACTATCTTCTAAGATTTAAAAGTCCATCATCAATATTTTATCCCTGTAACATCAATTAATAATCATCTTTATCCAAATATTCATCTTTGCACTACAGGCCAAAGATATTCATTTGTATCACCTGTCAGTTATGTTCATCTCAACACCTGTTCATCTTTGCACTACAGGCCAAAGATATTCATCAAGTAATCATACATCTTTGCACTACAGGCCAAAGATATTCATTAATATCATCATTTAGGACTGAGGATGATGAAAAATATCTTAAAGAGAACGAATCCAATGAGACAGAAGGACAAATAGTAGGGATTCGTATAACAGTTTATCCAAGATCAATAATACTTCATAATAATCAATTGTGAAGCAGAATTCAAAAATAAAGATCAAAACATGGATACAATCAAAGATAGTAACCATAATAGACATCTTGGACAAAAAGGAAAAATTTTATTTTTCGGTGAATAGTGCCGTATTCGTGAATAGTGCCGTATACGTGAATAGTGCCGTATACATGAATAGTAACCCCGACACAAAAAGTTTCAAATTTGATAAAAACTCATATCAATATTTCAGCATAATGATATTGAAGAAAATAATATCATTTAAGAAGAAAATAATATCCCTTACCTCAAGATATCAGTACTTCTGGTCGGAATACCGGTATAAGGCTGAAAGAAACTTGCTCTGATGAATAGAAACTCTCAAAGTATCTAAATACTCACAAAATACACTCAATAATCTAGAGAGAGAAAGAGAGAAAACTTGTTTCTGGTGTGATTTTCAATTCTAACTTAGCCCTCTATTTATAGGAAAATTTTAGTAGGTTTGACCTGCAACCTGATGGCTTTACCTGCTACTATTCCCACCCACCACATTTGAAATATAATTCAGCACATTTCTTCACCAACCACAAGTGGGGCCCACCAATTCTAGAATTTTCCATCAAAATGATAAACTCCAAAAATTCAACAATTTCTGAACCAGTCATCTCGTAAAATTCATAATAAATCATACGTTCATTTTTAACGGTTCAAAATTTGAGGACATATACTCAACTTATATATGTATAACATATCCAAAAATTACCACGATCCAACGGTCGGATTAAAAATTATAACCCCCGCAAAATATCTCAAAAACCCTGATTTTTAATACCTCCATTCCGACAAAAATACTGATAAAAATCTCAACATTAACTTCTTCATTTTTAACCACAAAAATATATCCCTCATTTATATCCACAAAAATAAATATTTCCTTATCATATGAATCAATAATTAATTATTCACAAATAATATTACAGAATCACATTTATGACAACCAGGCCGTTCCCAGGAAAGAGGGGGCTTTCCAATAAGGATTTCTCCTGACTGGCGCGCAATTAGATGACCAAACCTCTCCTTATACAGAACTTTCTAGACATTGCCAATAATGTTATCTAATAATATTATTCAAATAATATGAATTATTGATCTGATAATGGGAAATACTGTGTAGTGACAATTATTGAAACAACAGTAATATAAAATATCAACGCAGCAATTATTGAATCAATAAAATAAAATACTGAACAGTAATTACTGTAACCATTATTGAGTAGTGCCTTCTTACGTAAGAATCAATAATTGATGCAATACAGTGTGCTACTGTGTAACAACGCGTATTACTGTGTTTTAACCACCGGGTATTCCAACAGTATTAACGGTAACAACTACGCCGTTATTAATAAACAACATATACTTGTCGTTTTCTTCATCCAATCGCTTTCCGTTATGGGGCCCACAAAAGACTGCGCCGTCGTATGAATATTCCCCGACATGAAGAATATTCCACGACCAAACGAATATTTCCCGACAAAAATGAATATTTTATAACCACCTGCTTATTTGAAATATTTGCGCATTTTACCCATAACTAACCTCATTAATCAATTTAACACTTACTATTTCAAAATAATAAATAGAGGGAATTTAAATTTCATTTATTAATAATTTGGGGTCTTATATAAGTCATTTGCTGATATTCCTCATTTTGACAATGACTTGTTTTTCTACTTATAAGTTAATTTTTAAGTCAAAAAAATAAATAAGTATTTGTAACTTATTTTAAAATGACTTATAAATCTTTTTAAACTAAGTTAGTTTAACCAAATGTAATGTCTATTTTGATCTTATTCTATTTTGCCCATCTTTTTATTACTTTTATTTTTAGTAATCTTTACATTTGATTTTAACATATAAGTCATAGTGAGGCGAACACCTTCATAACTTGTTTTAACTTAATTTCTGACTTATTAGTCAAATTGATACGGAATGCTTTTACTTATAAGTCACAACTTATAAGTCAATTTATATTTTAACTTTAAGTCATTTTAAAATAAATCGTTGCCGAACGAGCTCTAAGTCATTTTAAAATAACTTTAAGTCATTTTAATCCATTCCATTGTTTCTCTCCTCTTAATTAGTTGAAATTGTACTTTTAATTTCGACGAAGTTATTTCTGATGAAATTTTTCGTCATAATTAACTTATTTTCCACCGAATAAATTCTATCGAAATAATTTCGTCGAAAATAACTGATTTCCTTGGTGTGCTCACCCCTACGTACACATGAAACAAGTGCACATTCCTTTCGATCAACTATAATGATTACTTTTTAGAATATTTATAATTTCGGTTATAACCAATGAGTAATTTGATTATTACTAGCTAATACAAAATATTATATTGATCGTCTAACTTGGTAACAGTGGTATGATAATCGAATTGTGATGAAAATTTAATTGAAACACGTTATGTCATTATATACCAACATAAAATTAAATCAAAACAAATTCTTTAAGTGTGAAATAATGAGAGTGAATCATCATCATGCTCAAGCCCCAATGCCGTAAATTAGGAAAAAAATTAATTCAAAATATTTAATAATGTACTTCCCAATACTTCAAACATTTTTTTGGTCAATTTTCTCCCACAATTTCATTCCGGTTCTGTCCCGCCCAATTTTTATCTTAGAGCGGTAAGCATCCCAAATCTCACTCAAGCCTCTCTTCTATAATCATGGTATCTTGCAGATACAACAACAGAAACGTGAGAAATCGATGGAGTACGTAGAAGTTGATGGCGAGAGGATTTAAAGCTGACAAAGTACGCGATTATGCTGAAGGCACCGGCTGCTATAGTCGTGCCCTAGAAATCGGGTTTATTAGCAGGGTTTCTCGTGAACCTTCACAAGCTAAGCATTTCTCTTCCACTCTTTACGTATTCTCTATTTGGATCTTGCCCTTTTCGAAACAATATCTCTGATTAAATTTTCTTTTAACAAGGTTTTTTTTATATTTTTCCAAGAATTTGTGATCTAGTTCTATTGATCCGAGTGCTTGATTATTTGGGTATTTATTGGTTTTTCACCATCATACTTATAAAAAAATTCTTCATGAGATAACAAGCTCACTCACTTGGAATGCGCCTGTCAGGAATTCAAGGAACACTAGAAGAAAAGTAACTGAGATGAAAGAAAAGAAACTTGCAAGAGACGAAAAATATTAATGTTATTCAGTTCATCGATTCCCTAAACAAGACTCATGCTCTCAATACATACTGCAATCTAATTTATTTGATAAGGCTAACTAAATGACCACTAGGAAGCTGACACGTGGGCTATTAAATTGAAGAAAAATGTTGCAGCAAAACCATTAACAGATCTAAGCTAAACGACTGCGTTTCAATAACTGACTCGCTAAACTTGGATGCTGACATTCCCTTTCCCTTGAGAATTTCCTTGCCCCCAAGGGTTAAAGTTTGGAAACAGCTTATTAATTTGTTCCCATTCTTCCCAGGTGGCATCTTCTGGAATTTTGCTGGACCATTGTACCAAAACCAAAGTGACTGGTCTATTGCCTCTTTTGATCAATCTTCTGTCTAGAATTGCAGTAGGCTCAGGCCTCAACTCACCTTCTTCTGATACTTGTGGCTGCGTAGTCTGAACAACCCTCTTAGCTCCTATCTTTTTCTTAAGTTGTGACACATGAAAGACATCATGAATCTTGGTTGTCGTAGGTAACTTCAGCTGATAGGCTACCTTTCCCACTCTTCTTGTTACAGTATAAGGCCCATAATATTTGGCCGATAACTTCATATTCTTCCTGGCACTTAGAGTTAATTGTCTATAAGGTTGTAGTTTCAGGAACACTTCATCTCGCACATCCAGCTCCCTTTCCGTCCTCTTCTTGTCTGCATAAATTTTTATCCTTTCCTGAGCTTTCTGTAAGTTCTCCTTGAGCAGCTGCTGCATCTCCCCTCTATCCTTGACAAAAATCCTTACTGTGGGATTATCAATTTTATTTACCAGGTGATAATTCAGAATAGGAGGATCTGTCCCATATAGAGCCTTGTAAGGGGTCATTCCAATGGATGTATGGTAATTGGTGTTGTACCACCATTCGGCCAAGGGTAGCCATTTCTTCCACTGTGTAGGTTTGTGTCCACTCATACACCTTAAGTACATTTCAATGCACTGATTTACTCTTTCAGTTTGCCCATCTGTTTGGGGATGGTAGGCTGTGCTTAGTTTTACTTTTGTTCCCAAAGCCTTAAACAACTTCTTCCAGAAACTGCTCACAAAAATTTTGTCTCTGTCTGATATAATAGTCTTTGGGGGTCCATGAAGTTTAACTACCGAGTCTAAAACCAGCTGGGCTACTTGGGAGGCTGTAAAGGGGTGTGCTAATGCTATTAGGTGACAACCTTTGGTGAACTTATCCACTACTACCAGTATGGTATCCCTTCCTTCAGATTTTGGGAGACCTTCTACAAAATTCATAGTAATAACTTCCCATGCTTGACTGGGAATGGGAATAGGTTGTAACAAACCTGGGGTTGGTATTTGTTCTGACTTATTCCTCTGACAAACCTCACACTGCCTTACATATTCAGTCAAGTCTTTTTTAAGGCTAGGCCAATAAAAGATAGTTTCAGCTCTCTTAATGGAAACTGTAGTGCCAGAATGCCCTCCTTCTGGGCCATCATGGATGGATTCCATGATTTTTAGTCTTAAGTCTCCTGCATTTTCCACATAAATTTTTCCCTGTCTCCTTAGTATTCCTTCCTGTAAGCTGAATTCTGAAGGATTTTGGGGAGTTATAATCAGCTTAGCTATGATCTGTTGAGCCTCTAGATCTCCCTCTAAGCTACTAATGACTTCTTCTTTCCAGTTGGGACTAACTTGTGTAACTGTAGTGTTGTTCACTTCTGTTTCATGTTGCCTTGATAATGCATCTGCAGTCAAGTTATCTTTTCCCTTTTTATACATAATGGTGTAATCAAAGCCCAGCATTTTTGATACCCACTTCTGCTGCACCAGAGTAGTTAGCTTCTGTTCTATGAAATATTTCAGGGCTTCATGGTCTGTCTTTATAATAAATCTTTGCCCCAAAAAGTAGGTTCTCCATTTTTGAACAGCCATTATGATGGCCAATAATTCCTTCTCATAAGTTGATAACCCTTAATGTTTTTCAAATAGAGCTTTACTGAAATAAGCCAAGGGCTTCCCTTCTTGCATTAGGACAACCACTATTTCTGTCTGGCAAGCTTCAGTTTCTAATACAAATGTCTTGCGAAAGTCCGATAAGGCAAGAACTGGGGTGGTTGACATAGCTTCTTTTAATTTGTTGAATGCTTCTTCAGCCTCAGAATTCCACTTGAATGCACCCTTTTTGAGCAGGTTAGTTAATGGTCTTGAGATGATTTCATAATGGTGTACAAACCTCCTAAAATAGCCTGTAAGGCCTGTGAATCCCCTTAATGATTTCAGGGTATTGGGGATGGGCCATTGCTTCGTGGCCTCTATCTTAGTGTCACCTGCTGCAACTCCTTCCTCCTTAATCACATGTCCCAAGTATTCCACCCTTGGTTGAGCAAAATTACACTTGCTTTTCTTCACAAACAGCTTGTTTTCTCTAAGAAGGGTAAACACTTGCCTGAGATGTTCAAGGTGATCATCCAAAGTTTGACTGTATACCAGAATGTCATAAAAAAAAACCAGTACAAATCTCCTTAGACGATGACTGAAAACCTCATTCATTATACATTGAAAAGTGGCTGGAGCATTGGTTAGCCCAAAAGGCATTACCATGAATTCATAATGCCCTTGATGTGTTTTAAATGCTGTTTTCTGAATATCGTCATCCTTTACTCTGATCTGATGGTACCCACTTCTCAAATCCAACTTGGTGAAAATTCTGCTGCCCTTGAGCTCATCCAAAAGTTCTTCTATCACTGGTATGGGAAACTTATTCTTTATGGTAATATTATTCAAGGCTCTATAATCCACACAAAACCTCCAGGTGTGATCCTTCTTCTTTACTAGTAGGACAGGAGAAGCATAAGGGGAGGTGCTATGCCTAATGATCCCACTGTCTAACATTTCTCTCACCATCTTTTCTAGTTGTGTTTTTTAAATGCATGGGTACCTGTAAGGATTTGAATTAACTGGATTGCAACCTGGTATGATGGGGATGTGGTGGTCCTGCTTTCTGATAGGAGGGAGACCTTGAGGTTCCTGGAACAGCTCCCCAAATTCCTCTAGCAGCCTTTTAATTTCTGCAGGAGGGTCTTGTTCCTTAGGGGGTTTTTCATCTGTGGCTGTTAATTGGGCTAGGAAACAGGTTTCATTTTTTGGATCCCAATTGAAATTGTCTTGTACTTGGACAGTATAAAAGTGTGCCCCCTCCTCCTGGTTTCCCAGGGCCAGCCTTCTGCCTTCCCAATGTATTATGACTTTTATTTCCTCAAAGTCAAATATGATGGGGCTAACTGTTTTCATCCATTGCACCCCTAGGACAGCATCATAACCCCCCCAGTGGCATCATGTACATGGGGGCTTGGAATTCCCCTTGTTTCATTTTCCAAGTGAACCTTGGACTCAACCTGTTGCAATAGATGATTTCTCCATTAGCAATTTTTACTTTTACTGGACTGCAAGACTCAGAGTTCAGTTGACACATCTTGACCAAAGCTTCTGAAATGAAATTGTGTGTAGAGCCACTATCCATTAGCATACTAATAGTCTTGTTCTTCACCTGTCTTTGTAGTTTAATGGTATGAATCCCATTGGTTCCAGTGATTGCATGAAGGGATATCCCGCACTTGTCCTCTACCTGCAGTTTTTCTTCCCCCTCTTCTTAAACCATCATTGCCATCTCTAACCTTGGTTCTTCTATTAGATGACAAGGTTCTTCTTCCTCTTCTGTAATCATGATGTAAATTTGCTTATTCTTGCATTTGTGCCCCAGTTTGTAGACTTCATCACAATGGTAGCATAACCCTTTGTCCCTTTTGGCAGTCATTTCAGTCACAATGAGTCTCTTAACAAGATAAGATTTCGGTTGACCACCTCCTCCTTTGTCAATACTTTGATGATCCTTGAATATAAAACTGGACAGCTTATGTGAGCCTGTGGAACTGCTATATGTAGCCCTACTGGTATGATGTTGCCTTTTGTCCAGCGATTCTAAGTGCACCTCTAGCCCTCTTGCTTGGTTAATAGCCTCTATAAGTGTAGATGGTCTGTTTATATAGATGGCAGTGGCTATTTCTTCTTTTAGTCCACTCAGAAAACTTTCAATGAAATAATCTTCACTATAATGCATGTTCTGAGCCACCATGTAAGTTTTCAGCTCCTCAAAGCTTCTAATGTATTCATCTACCTTGCCTTTCTGGGTAAGTTTATTGAATTGCCCAATTAAATTCTCATGTCCCCTTGAGGCAAATCTTTTACAAACTTGGCTGACAAAGTCTTCCCATAACAAGCAGGTGTGCTCATCCTGAAAGGACTGGTACCAGACATCTGCTTTGCCTTCAAGGTATAAGGCTGCATATAACACCTTAGTTCTGGAATCCAGTATTGGGTTTAATTGGAAGAATTTTTCACATTTTTTAATCCATCCCCTCGGATCCTTTCCCTCAAACTTTGGAAAATCCATCTTGGGCATTGATAAATTCAGACTGGGAGACTGTGATCTCACAGGGTTCCCTTCTACAGTTGGGGGCCAGGGATAAGCAGTGGTAGAGACTGGAGGAGGGCTATAATTTTTGAATGAGCTGGTGGGAAGAGGGTGAGTGGGCATGATAGGGGGTGACATACTCATTACTAATGAGTTAATTCCAGGAACTGAAGTAGGTGTGCCCAATGTATGATTCATATCAGTATATTGAAACCATGGATAAGTAGTAACATTATTGTAAGGATTTCTGTGATTGGTTAGAGGAGTGGTGTTTAAGCTTATAGGTCGAACATAAGGTTCAGTGGGTAAAGAGTTAAGGAAAGTAGGATTATATGGAATCTCAAATGATGTAGTATGTGCAGAAACTGGTATATATGGCTTATTGATGTTTTGAGGGGTTGTATTCACGAGCTGAGTGGAATAAGGAATTGAAAGAGGCGAGTAACTCTGAGCAGGTGACAAAGGAGGTATAGGAATATGATTAGTAACATTGTATGCAGGAAGGGCACTAACAGGAATCTGACTTACATCTTTGGATCTAGGTTTTTCTGGAGCAGTACTATGAACTGCTTCGAGCACTTCAGAGATCCTCTTCATCAATTCATCATTAGAGGTTTGGAGCTTCTGATTGAGGTTTGAAATCTGCTCTTCTACTGAACCAAGCTGCTCTCTAGTTTGCTCAAAGTTCCTCTCTACCTGATCCATTCTGCTTTCAATGGTTTTCAGATCCTTCTCGTGCTTATGCGGGCTAATTTTTGCGGTGGAATCAGCCATGGTTTTCGGCCCAGGGTTGCTTTGATACCAATTTGTCAGGAATTCAAGGAACAATAGAAGAAAAGTAACTGAGATGAAAGAAAAGAAACTTACAAGAGACGAAAAATATTAATGTTATTCAGTTCATCGATGCCCTAAACAAGACTCATGCTCTCAATACATACTGCAATCTAATCTATCTGATAAGGCTAACTAACTGACTACTAGGAAGCTGACACGTGGGCTATTGAATTGAAGAAAAATGTTGCAGCAAAACCATTAACAGATCTAAGCTAAACGACTGCGTTTCAATAACTGACTCACTAAACTTAGATGCTGACAGCGCCACACAAATGTTTAATTTTTGATAGGAAATTAGGATTCCCTAATAAGGTTTTTTATTTTATAATTTTTCCCCTTGAGCGCTTTAAAGTCTGCAATGTGTTATGCTTGAAAGTTTTTGTTAATATTGCCTAATCTTTTATTTATTGATTTTAGATCTTCAATACTAGCATTTAAGTGTTCACCTCTTTTTTTTTTCTTTCCTTGATTTTTTTTCCTTTTCAACCTAATTCTCATTGATTGATTCAATAGGTTCAATTTCTATGCATTCAATCAAGCTGAAATGATGTGGGCAGAACCTTATTATCTTTGATCATTGAATTTTACTGCTTATTTCTTTTATTGGTTTTCGATCTTCAAAGCATATTTTAATTATTTGTTTGTGTGTGTGTGTGTATATATATATGTGTGTGTGTATACACACACACATACACCCATACATTTCCCTTTTCAACTTCATTGGCTTTGTAAACTCCAGGAGCCCTTATGTTTTTGTTTGAAGGCAATTTCGGTAGCATATTGCACACAAGAGATTGCAGTCTTGATCAAGAGTGTTCACAAAGCTTATCTGACAAGTATTTAGGTAAGAGAACTAGGGAACCTAGATGTCAGATTGATTATGTCTTCTTAGACTGCACATTTGGGAGATTTCCTTCAAAGATGCAAAGTAAACACTCTGCAATTAGGTAGGCAGATACTTCTACTCAGGCTCATCTAGCTTATGTTCTTTCTAGTCTCTACTCTGGTATGATGTGTTGCAGTATTCATATGTTTGAACTCCGCCTACTTATGCCTTGTCCTGTTTACATGTTATAGTCGAGTTTTGGATTATTTGGGTATTTATTGGTTCCAAGACCTTATCACTTACTTGCTTGCTCAGCATTCACGATGATGAAAACAACAAATAAGTCATCTCTGAAAATGAGATTGCACAATAGTGCAATTGGGCTACGATATCGTTTTCCATAGAAAAAGTCTATAGTGATTGGCAAATGACGTGTCCATTTCATTTTTGGGCAATTATCTCTTTCATATGTAGTAATACTCTATAATACTTTCTTGGCATGGTAGCTCATACACGATATGATGCATCAAACAATTATACTCCCGTTTGATTTTGGCTTTTTCCTTGCACGTATTAAGATTTGTCGAACACATATATCTTCCTTCTTTATATTTTTGCAATAAAATTATTTTTATCACATTACAAAACTATATTGCTTAGATGTGTCTTAGGAAAATCTTGATATTCATTTTAAAAAAAAATCAGAAGTTTAAAGTAGACAATTGTTTCCAAAAGCAGAGAGTGGTACATAGGGAAGGGAACTATTCACTAAACTCTAGTTAAGCTTGGTTATTCTGTATACAAGTATTAATTACTCCCCAGACCCTACTGCTAGTGTATGGATGGACCCACAAATTATATAAAAAATAGAAGTGAACTAATAAACCCAAAATAGTGTTGCAGCATCCCATGCATTCTATCCTAGCCATGTGAAAAAGCTCAGAACAACATATAAATGGCGGTGAGTTCATTGCATTGGAATGATCACATAATTCATATACTAGTGATCCATTGAAAATATTACACTGTTCATCTCAATACTTTTCCCCCTTTTTTTGTAATAATATGTGACAGTACTCTTATGTTTACAATTTTATTATACGAGTTTGAATACACATTGAAACTGATGTTGTAGTGTTTTAGTTGGGTCTTATCTCGTTGTCTTGAACATGGAGTTTTGGTTTCAGGCATTTGATGTTGCGCCTTTATTTGAGCATCCAGAGGTAGACCCAAAACTAGTAGCTTCAATCATTCTGGGTGGTGGTGTTAGGACTCGTCTCTTTCCTCTCACTAGCAGAAGAGCTAAACCTGCTGTAAGCGATACCCATATGTTTTCCCTACAATACTGATAATTGTAAATTGTGTTGTTTGACTTACGATGAATGTGGTTTTAATCGATAATTATATTTGAGTTGTTTGACTTGGGATTAAATGGGTATTTGAGGTACGCACTATAATATTTCCTTAGCATTTTAAGAGCTTGTAAAAAAACTAATTACGATATAAAATAATTTAATTGTAGGATGCCAAGAACAAGAATATTGAGCACATGTTGATTCTGTCTGGTGACTATCTGTACTGAATGAACTATATGGATTTTGTTCAAGTAAAAATACAGATGGAATATTGTCTCCTACTTTATTACATATTTTGGTGAAGCTAAGAAGTTTAAATAATCATTGAAAATCTTCTTGTAGAAGTATATCAACACAAATGCTAATATTATGGTTTCGTGTATACCCATGGATGATAGGTATGTCAGCATCTTCTATTTAAAATGATATGGTTATATATCCACAGTTTAGGTAATTCCTCCACCTACTAATGTTTTGAATGCTGTGAAAGCGAGTAGCAGTTATACTTGCGTGTTGTACTGAACTGTTCTTTCCCTAGTTAAGTAGTGATTTGGTATTTCATGGACAGTTTGTTGAAGGCCAACTTTGTACACATGTCACAATAAATTATTTAGATAGTTAATTGTAAAGATGATGAATGATCATGTACCGAATGATTTTATTTAATTAATAATATTTGAGTTTTTTGTACTTTTGTCATAATTTGTTATGGGTCATTGAACCATCGCTTATTTTGTTTGTAAAATAATTTCGACATTCGTTACATAACAAAGAAAAAGACAACATTTATATCGTTGCAAATTATAACAACTTTTATCGCACAGATAAAGCAAATGACAACTTATAGTGTTGTTGCTAATCGACAATAACTTTCGTTGCTCTAAAAAAATAATCAACGTCGAACATTATCGTTGCTAATTGATCATAATTATCTAGAACAAGACCAAAGACAACGAATAATTTCGTTGATAATTAATATATGATCAATTTATTATGCACATTTAGCAACTAACATCGTTACAAAAAACTATACAATCAGCAACGAAAACCAGTTAAGGCAATAATTTTTATACTATTTAGCAACGACAAATATTGTTGAATGTGTATCAAATGCAACAAATTTTATTTTTGTTACCAGAAAAAAGATTCTTTTCGTTGGCAATTAGGCGGATTTTGCAACAAAAGTTATTTTTTAGTAACAATTTCTTAATAAATTTGTTACAAAATATTTGGTTGCTAAAAATTGGTACTTGTAACAATAAAAATTGTCATAATTTAATAATTTTTCGTCTTTACAAAATTTGCCTCCAAAATTTCTTAAATTTTTTTGCCACCAAATAAAATTGTGACGATATTATGTACTTTGTCACTAAATATAAGAATTTATGACGAACCATTTTTGTCACTTATCCGCGCATCTAATTAGTGATGCACTATTATCTCGTCATATAAAATTAGTATTTATAACAAAACAAATTGTCATAAATTATTATTGTTTCGCCTTTAAAAAATTTTCCTCCAAATTTTTTTAAATTTTTTTTGTCTCCAAATAAAATTGTGACGATATTACGTATTTTGTCACTGAATATAAGCATTTATGACGACCCCTTTTTGTCACTTATCCACGCATCTAATTAGTGATGCGCTATTATCTCGTCATATAAAATTGGTATTTATGACAATACTAATTGTCATAATTTATTATTTTTTCGTCTTTAAAAACTTTCCCTCCAAAATTACCCTCCAAAATTTTGCCTCCAAATAAAATTGTGACGAATTTGTATTTGACGTCATTAAATGTGAACATTAGTGACGAAAGCACATTGTCACTAAATTTTATAAATAATTAATGACAAATTATTATGTTGTCATCGAAAGAAATATTTTGTGATAATAAATACTGTCATCAATTATTACAAAATGTTACTAAAAGGTTTCCCTCCAAAATTTTGGTACGAAACTCTACCTCCAAAATAACTTGTAACGAAATTTTGTTAATCGTTATCAAATGTGTAAATTAGTGACGATATAAATGATTAATAGTAACAAAAGTAAAAGTCGTCACAACAACAAAAGTTTTAGTGAGGATTATGAATTTCGTAATTATTAATTAACAAATTGTGACAAAATTGTGTGCGTGGCAAAAAATTCGTCGTAAAATGTGTAATTTCTTGTAGTGTTGTTTATTCATATACAAACTTACCTTGAATCCGTACCAAATACTTGGCATAGGATAACGCTAATAGTTCTATATCGAAAGACTTGTAAACAAATCAATCTAACTCTTAAGAATAGTCTAGCCGAGTTAAAACGGGCATCGACCCTTTCGTAAAACAATTCATGCACTTCATAACATGAATCATAGAAAACTTGGCTAACTCGAAGGTTAGACAAGCGTTAAGAAAACTTGCCTTCAAGCGTCTTCAAATATAATATTCAACCATTCTTGCTCGTTACAGTATCTACATGATATATTCACATAGCACACTGAGATTAGTTACTAAGCAATCTAACTGATGAGTAGGTTTTATACCTATGAATCCGATATTATTAAACTTAATTATTGCTATCTTTAATTGTTTTTTAGTTTTTTTTATGTATTTTGTGTTTATTTTTTATAGGTTAGAGCTGGAGGGACAAATTGGTCATTTGGGAGAAGAAAAAGGTCAAAATTCATTAAAATTAGAGTTGGGTGGCATTTTTGTAATTCCGCGGTCCTGGTCAAGCGCCTAGGCGCTTGGAAATGGCTTGTGTTGAGCGCCTAGGCGCTCATGTGCGGCAAAAAGGAGGGTTTTCTATTGCCAAGTGGGTTTTTGAAGCCGAAAAGGAATCTGAATGAGGTGGGAGACTAATACAATTAGGAGAAGATTTTAGAAAAGAGGTATCACTCAATTTTTCAAGAGATTGGCAGAGAGAACAAGGAAGAAAAACACGAAGGAGAATTGCAAGGGCTAAAGATCAAAGAGAGAGTATTGGAGCAAATTCAGAGTTTCTTCTTCTCTTCTCTAGTTTTATCTTTTGTAATTATCTGGGATGTTTGGATTATTAATCTGAATGATGTTTTTCTTTATTATTATCATGAACTAAATTTTCATTAAGATTGCAACGGAACTTGGCATGTAGTTTAAATTAAATCTTCCCATTGGATGAAAGTTAGTTTTTATTGAATTATTTATTATATCTTTTGCTTATTGATTAGTTGTTTGGCCAACAATTACTGTGATAATCTATATAAAATTGGAAGATGGAGTATAGATTGAGATTTGGATATGATAACATCTGTTCATATAATCTGAATAGGGTTAATATGATTAGCATGTAGGATAGGAATATACCTATGTGTCTTTTGTATCCATTGAAAGAATTTGTGCGTTAAACCCTAATTAACTTAATTCACATAGGAATATAGTGAGTTGATTAACTGGGGTGTTCCTTGTAATTCTGTGTCTTAAGGATTGGAGTTAGGAGGATTTGTTCACGTGTTTTGGAAAAAGTGTGTGAATTCTATAAAGTATTCTTAGATAATAATTCAAATTAATTAATTGATTTAAATGAGAAGTAAATTGGTTTAAATGAAATACTAAGGGAAATTGTAATCTTAACTTGTTAAATCTGCAATTATTCTTGTGAAATTCTGATTTTAATTATTAGTTTTGTTAAGTTTAATTGTTAAATCACAAACAATCTTTTGTAGTTTAGAATAGGATTAATTGCATTAAAATTAGGAATTGATAAATATTAGTCTATTTTCTCGTGGGAACGATATCCTTGCTTGCTGAATATTACAATTGAACGCGTATACTTGCGTGTTAAAGTGCTATTAAAAAATTAGGCAACACTAACTTCATGGTTTTAACCAACTTCTTTCTCTTCTATGTCTTAAAGGAATTTATTTCCTTAATAAATGTCAATTCGACTTACTATCCTTCATTATGGCTTGTTAACATTCTTATGTTACTAACCGAGACTCGATCATCTTTGGTTAAATACACTTAGCGAATACCATTCATGGTTTACTTACTTACTTACACTTCGCGTTCTTCGTTTACTTACTATTACACCATGCTCAAGTTCTTAAAGTCATCACTACCTAAGTGATTTAAGATTGATCTTACTATATATATTATGTACAAACATGCTTCACTATTGGTTTACAATTACTTCGGCTCAAAACCCACTTGGTTAACTTTGTTTCAGCACCCCCCCCGGCGGGGGTTTGTTCTTCATAAATGCCCGTCCCGGCTGGCTAGGCTCCTGTCAACACTAAACACCCCCCCCGGTGGGGGTTTTAGCCTTTACATATCCCGCCCCGACGGGGGTCCCGGCTGGTAGTTTCTTAACTTACTTTTCTTGCCAAGTTTTACGCATT
Organism: Panax notoginseng; assembly: GCA_016801055.1. Taxonomy (NCBI): domain Eukaryota; kingdom Viridiplantae; phylum Streptophyta; class Magnoliopsida; order Apiales; family Araliaceae; genus Panax; species Panax notoginseng. Next base: position 94,079,534 of record CM029013.1, on the reverse strand, counting down.
CGTTTTACATACGTGATCTTTCCTAATTCATTTTACATGCGTATTGGCTCATTCAAAAACCATTAGCTCCTAATCATGCGCATTATGATTTCATTTTCCAAATCTTTTAACACAGAATTCACCGCTTAGTTCATTATTAAGCGTTCACTTATCGTTCGTGAGTGTTCATAAATCGTTTTCTTCGTTCTAAGTCAGAATTCAACGATTCTTGAGTCCATGACTAGTGAATACGTTATACTATGCTATGCCATCAAAAACCAAGGTGTCCGAACTAAACGACAAGTTTTGATTACTAATATGAAATTATACGATTTCAACGTTTAACGTCTAATTTCGTAGAATTCGCCATAACTTCGTAACTCGTGTTTTATACTCCAAATCAAATGGAACAACTCCATTGATTCATCATCTACATCCTAACCAAGCAATATTCACATATCCTATCAATGATGTTTTTTTTTCAATTATCCAATCACAACCAAGTCAACGGCAATGGTTTCTTTGGTTTAAACTTACGTGAATACTTACGATTTCTACTTAAACATGACTTATCAATGTTTTAATCACTAATAGCCATCCTTATTCTTCCGGAAGAGACATGCTCCACCAATCTATGATTCTCTACGAAAAGAAATCGAAAAAGAATCGAAGACTTATGTTTACGAAATTTACCTTTTCGTTCTTCACGTTCTTGCTAAAATTCTTATACTTTGCTTCAAAGTAGCTTGATTACTTGTTTCTAGCTCCTTCTCTCACTCAATATATGTTGGACAAAGTTTTTAAAGTAACAAATGACCAAGACTAGCTTTCTTATATAGGCAATTCAAATGGAGGGCAATTTGGTCAAAGGTCCCACCTCCTTACTATTCCTTTTCTTCCTCACCAAGTAGAGCTACTTTACTTGGCCTCCAAGTGGTTAATTTACTTGACCACCAAGTGGTCGGCCCATATGGTCTTGTGGGTCCTCCCCATAGGTTGTCCCACGGGTTTTACCCATCCGGTGACCCATCGGTTTGATCCGCGGTTCAATTTCTTGGATCGTGCTTAATTTAACTTAATATTGGGCCTTAACTTGGGCTTGATTACACAATTCATTGGGCTTGATATAATCCAAACCCAATTGGATTTTACTAAGTCCTTAGACTCAAAGTCCATTAAGAACTAATCGTGTTCTACGCGTATAACTCACGTATTTTCTTCGTATAGTATTCATACGATATTCGTATTATACGTCGTAATATTCTTCATACTATACTCATATCTCACACGTATAATAACCTTAATCATCATACGCATCTCATTTCCTTCTCGAAATTCACTTTTTCCTAACCCTTAGGTTTTTAAGTCCGCAGGCGAAAACTCCTTTTGCTATAACTGAAATATTATTGGATATTCCATTTCGTCTTAGAATTATATCATTACGCATTTCTCGAAATTTCGAACTTAATTCCCGCCGGTGCCAAGGCTTGGGACATCGCAGCTGCGTCGTGCCCTGAGCCTAGGCAGTGAGTTCTGTTTATTTATGGGTTGTAATATAAGAACCTAATTTAGTTTCGCATGTATGTTAATGATGTTAACACATAACGTGGACTACAATAACAGATTGTAATGTGATGTAATATAAAGTGTGAGGATTTTAAGTGGTCATTTAATTAAGTTATGTAATGAACGAATAAAAATTGATGTTTATGATAGTTAAAGATGAATGATAAAGTTTATGTTAGTTTATAGTGAGATTTCAGATTCGCTAAAATGGGTAACCTACATGGTTAGATGTTAAGTTAAGGGTATGACTTAAATGGCGGGTTAAACCCATAAAGCAAATGTTGATGCAACTAATTGTTATTGCGATTTCAATGATATGTGTATGGTAATTGGCGAACATTATTATACTTGTGTAGCTTACATACAAGGCAAGTTTCCTAACTTCATTCTCTTTATAATGAATGCAAGTTTCATAGCTACGTTATCTTTTATGTCAAGCAAGCTTTCTATTCCTAAATTTTATATTAAAGTTGAGCAAGCCTATTGATTCTATCTCGTATATGATTGTACAAGCTCTTGTAATCTAGTTCGTTACATCGAGCGAGTTTCACTTTCCTAATTCTTGAGATTTCTATTTAAAGCATATACTATTTAAATTTATTGATTCAAATGAGATTGTTCTAACTCTTTTGAATGTAGTACTTTGCATGTATACTATGTCTATTCAATTGTAAATTTCTATTATTCGATCTTTGACTTAGATAACCTTGTTCAATTCTATATTATTGTGTTGAACCTTCAACTAGTAAGCAAACTTTTATTGATTGAATTGGTCTATAATTGAATAGTGTTCTAAAATTCTAGAACCACTGATAAGCTAGTTCCAAACTAAACTTTCTTTAGTACGGAAATCCTAAAATCAAACTTAGATGAAGAACCCTAATATAGGGGATTTTGTATGCGTTAGCGTTTAGATGTTTGTGCAAAATACATGGTACAAAGGGCTGATCCCCCTAAGTACGTAAGGAAGGGTCTGTATAGTCTACATGACTGTTAAGGTTGAGGTAATAATAAAACATAATTACTGGGGACATAGTTCGTGGTCTTAAGACCCTCAGATATAAATCTTGAATGGTTCTCTATTCTTGATTCGCAGAACGATTTCTTTATAATCCATTAACCATTGTTTATCTCATGTTGTTACTATTATTATTCTTTATATTAGTGAGCAATTGTTTGTTCACTCTTGCAAGTAACACTGCAGCTAAAGTTGAAAGAGTTGATGATCCATCTTCTAGCGAATGAAAGGGCAAGATGTCCAAGTGTTGAAGACTTATGTGATTTATTTGAATAAGATTATGTTATAAGACTTACTTTATTTATGTGATGTATTCCGCAGACTCGTGTAATAGTTTAAGGTTTATTTACCTGGGATTGTTTTTAAGTTGATGTAACCCTTTAAGGGGAAAGATTATTATTTAAGTTATTTAAATTATGTTTTTATCCTTTGATATGGGTAGTTAGATGTAATGGTTTTGGATAGTGAGCACCAAATCTTATGGGAATGAAGCACCAAATCCTTTGATATGGGTAGTTAATTATGTGAATAAATAAATTTTAAATCCCTTATTACTAGATAAATAAAGGGGTAGTATGAGAATGCAATCTTGAAACTTGTCTAGTTCAGGAAAGTGGATGTTAATAGCGGTTATGCTATCTTTATTATGTTTTAAAAACGTTATGAATGAATAAAATATCAAAGTTTATTTGAAATGTTATGTGTTATTGCTTTAATCTTAGAATGTTTAAGTTAAACTTCAAATACTCAAAAAGTTGAGTAATGAACTAATAAGCGTATATTTTAATAGAAAATGCCTCCTAGAAGAAGACAACCACGTCAATAACCACCTCTTGAGGGGTCTACTAACAATAATAACGAGGCCAACGCTAACCCGGTTCAGCAGTTGGTAACCTTGTTAACGGGAGCACTTGCGAATCAACCGCAAGCTCAAGTCACGACCTTCAAGGAATTCAAAGCGGTTGGACTGCCAGAGTTTTAAGGGTCTATGAATCCAGTGGAAGCCCAAACCTGGATCATGAAAATGGAGAAGGTGTTCAACGTTGCCAGAGTCAACGAGGATCAGAAGACTACATTCGCAATGTTCATGTTAAAGTCTGAAGTTAGCTACTGGTGGCAGGTAAATAAGGTTCGTAGGGGACAAGGAGTGATAGCGTGGGATAGATTTAAGGAGATGTTTTTCGAAATGTACTTTTCAGCGAGTTCTCGGAATCAGTTGGAGGTGCAATTTCTGGAGTTGAAACAAGGAACCATGACGGTGCCAGAATATACTGCGAAGTTTAACGAGTTGGTAAGGTTTGCCACTTATCAAGTCAATACCGACGAGTGTAAGGCGAGAATGTTCGAACAAGGATTGAAACCCTGGCTGTATAGCAAGGTTTCAATATTTCAGTTAAATACATTTGCAGTTGTACTGGAAAAGGCAATTATCGTGGAAGGTGAAAGCGATGCCTTGACCAAGTACAATCAAGAACAGAAGAAGAGGAAGAATGAGAATAAAAATAAGGCTGGTGGAAGTAACGTTGGAAGTAACAATCAGAAGAAGAAGTGAAACGAGAATTCGACTAAGGGAGGGCAACAAGGGAGTCAACAAAAGAAAAACTATCTATGTATTTATGTGATACATAGATATTTTCTATATAAACAAAAAAGAAATTTTGCGTACAATTTTTTTTTTTTTAGGATGAGAATTTGTACAAGATAAGGTGTCCATGTATTTATGTGATAAATAAAAATATATTTATTACATGAATATTTGCAAATAATTTTATTTTAGAATTATTGATTATTATAAAATATATTCTTATAATAATTACTTTTATTGCAAAAATATTTTTATTAATTATTTTCCATGAATATATAATCATATATTATTTAAATAATATATGGAGTGATTTTTAGAATAATCATAACCATTATTTTATTATATGAATTTTGTACAGATTATTAAATTAATTATTTTACCTTAATTATTAATGTTAAATATGAAGAATAAATCATATATGGAATCCAAACCCTAATTTTGGATTTTTATTAAGGAATGAGAATAATAATATAATATTAATTATATTTTGATTTTTTCAGTGCTATAAATATGTACAGTATGTACGTATTGATAATGGTTGGTCAATTATGGTGTATAATTTCAAAACCCTAATATTAATTGGTTAAAACCCTAGTTTTACTATGGAAAACCCTAATTTGAAAATCAATTGTGAGTTTAGGAGAGTTATATAACGGTGTTATATGTTTTATGTTGTGTATTAAATGATTAATTAGGTAAACTCTAATTAAAATCTAGAAACCCTAATTAATCTTTAGTAAACCCTAATTATAAAATTCTAATTTCTAAAATCTTAAACCCTAATTTGAAACTCAAATTAGAGTTCAAGATTGATTGGTGATTGTGTTAATGTGATTAATGAACAAGTATTAGAATTATAATTGTTAATTATGGAAATCCTACATTGTTAAACCTTAATTACTAAACTAGAACCCTAATTTAGTAATTGGAAACCCTAATTATAATTTGGTAACCCTAATTACCAAAAATATAAACCCTAATTGCTGATTTAGCAAGGTTAATTATAATTAGTAATTTTAAACCCTAATGTTCCTGTATAATGTAATTAGAAAGCTAATCTAATTAACATACCCTAATTTTCTATTTTTAGGAACTAATTTAATTTTTATTTTATTTTGTAAACCCTAAAATGTAATTCTAGAAAAGTAATTGTTGGAAAGCCTTAGGGTTAAACCCTAAGGGTCAAACCCTAAGGGTTTGCAAGGATTACAAGATTGCCATTAAATTTCCAAGCGAAAAGACTAAATTGCCCTTTTGTGCATTATTAGATTTTGCCAAGTGTTAGAGTGGTTGGGGTTGTTGGACAACTCTTGACTTCTTAGTGTGACTGAAATATAACACAAATCAGCAACATACATCATCCAATACATTACAACAATATATATATAGAATTGGAGAGAGAAAGAATTCATTTGTTAGCTATTTTGTGCACAACACTCAAGCTAACTCTCTCAAGCACCACACCTCCGAAAAGTTTTGCTAGATTAGACCCCAAGACCAGCCCCACGAACAACCGCATCAAACTCAGAAGCTAGAAACAAGAATTGATCATAGAAGTTATAAAACCCTACCTTGAAATCTGGCCAAAAATCTGTTGTTAGATGTTGTTTTTTGTGTGTTAAATATGTTGTTAGTAGTGTTTAATGATGATCTAGGTTGCTAGATGTTGAATCCACAATATTTAGAGGCTCGAATTTGAAGATCTATAAAATCTGGAAAAGTTCATTTTGTGTTCTGACAACCAAATGCCAGGCCTTGTAGATCTCCGTCTGTGTGTAGTTTTTGTGTTTTAAGTGTTTAATATTGTAGTATGTCATGAGATCTGTACTCTGGAAGTTGAATCAAGGTCATATCCTAAACTGATTGCAAGTTATTCTTGGTCAAAGGTCATTGACCGACCATGACCAGACCATTTCTGGGTAACCCAGAAATGGGTTTTCAGTGTCTGACAAGTTTTTGTTGGTCTTGGATGTTTCAGTGTGTTGTTGTTTTAATTCTGTTTTTGTAACTAAGTTGTAGCTGGTTATGTGTACTATGGATCCATGCATTAATATCACTTAATAATCAAGTGGATTAAACACAGTGGCCGGTCAAACTAGCCGAGTCGAGCATGATTTCTGTTTTCTGGGTAACCCAGAAAACATATGAACATGTCGACTAACATGGTTTGACCAGATCATAACGGTTGATTCGGTTGATGTTATTTGTATTTTATGTAATAGATCTACTCTCTTGCATGCTAGCTACAATCTAGAACTCATAAATCACTAAAAGATTGCACGAATTGCAAGTTGTGAAAGCCCAAATATGGCTTATCTAACTGTTCTTCATTTCTGGGCAACCCAGAAAATGAAGAACAGCTCTGACAGCTTGTTCAAGGCTTCAGATCTTGTTCTGTATTGATGTTTAGACTTGAATAGTAATCAAATCATGTTCTATGATAATTTGACTACACAGCCCGACGTCTAGAACACTTTTAACATGAATAGATTGCACGATACAAGACCACCAAAGTCGTTGACCGACCATGACTTCATGTTTCTGGGCAGCCCAGAACATGAAGAACATGCCTGGCAGGTAGTTTGCTGGCCTATAACTTACAATTGTGATGTTGTTTGACCCTTTTTATGATTGATTCTTGTAGTACTACATCAGTACTACAAGATCAAGGTATTAGCTTGCCCATAAAAACATTACATAGTGCACGATTCTTGGTCAAACGAGACATCTCGAAACTGGCTATGAATATTCTTGAGAGCTCAAGAACACCTAAGGCGACGGTTTCTATCACCAAAGGGATTTAGCGACAGACTTAATTAAAATTAAGTAAATTAATTTCTAAAAATTATTTAAAAATAGTATTTAATTTCCGAAAAATACAAAAATTATTTTAAAAATTATTTTAAGTTATAAAAATTAACTTTTAATAATTTGAAATATTTTTCATAAATATTAGTATTTATTTAAATATTATTGATAATTAATTTATTTATTAAATGCATTAAATAAATTAATTAAAAATGATTTTATTATATTAAAAATCATTTTAAATGATAATAAGATATTTAAAAATATTTGAAGTTATAAAATATAACTTTTAATATTTTAAAGCAAATGTCATTAATTATTTACTATTAATGATATTAAAGTTATTTAATAATTAGATTAAATAATTTAGTTTAAAAATGATTTTAATATTATAAAAATCATTTTAAATGAAAATAAAGTGTTTAAAGATATTTTAAGTTATAAAACATAACTTTTAATATTTAAAGGATAAATTCATTAGTAATTAATATTAATGATTATTAACTTATTATTAAATGATATTAAATTTATTTAATAATTATATTAAATAAATAGTTTAAAAATAATTTTATTAATTTAAAAATCGTTTAAAAAGAATATAAATGAAGTAAAAGTATTTTAAGTTATAATTAATGACTTTTAATATTTTGATAAATAGTACATTAATATTTAAATATTAATGGTATTAATTAAAAATGATTTTAATTGTTTTAAAAATTATTTAAGGGTAATATAAATACTTTAAAAATATTATAAGTTATTATACATAACTTTAATATTTTGGCAATGGTTTCATTAATAGTTTAATATTAATTAAATATTAATAATAATAGAATTGTTTAATATTTAAATCATTTAAAAATAATTTCAGTGTTTGAAAATTTATGATAAATTATAATAAATGTTTAAAAATTATTTTAAGTTATTTAAAAATAATATGACTGATACTGGAAGATATTGAGTTACAGAATATAGTCCTAGACTCGATAATTACCCGATAAAGCTGTCGGTACACCGACATGTTTCAGAAATTGATCTGGACTTAAATAATTTGATTAGATATGTGTTTATTTGTGATTCAATGGTTGTTAAACTTATGTGCTAATGTGATTAGGATATGTGCTAACTGTAATAAGCAGTATTATGTGTTGAGATATATTGTTCTAATCGAACGAATGATCTGATTAATGATAGGTCGTGATATAAAAGATAGAACTAAGTTACGAACTATAAGCAGCGTATCAGGCAAGTATTTTACCTTTGTATTTTCTTTATGCAATGGACAAGAGTAAGAATGTTTCTAAATTTATATTATTACTGTACAAATTATTAACCCTATATTATATACACTTATTGATTATCAACATGTTAGTATATGGTAATTCAGATATATATTCTGTTCGTTAATTTCTATAAATGGTTATACAAGTGTCCCCACTTGGATAATCATTGTATTTAATCACATGTTGATACACCTTTGTCAATTACGTACCCGTATATATATATGTTGAATTATAGATTATTGTTGAACAAGATAAAACCTTTGATTTAGAACCCAAACAAGTATGAACATCCCTACAAGGGAAAACTTTTATGTGCCCAAGGCGGACAGAGTGAACGATTCCTTCGTTCTTGCATGTAGTATTGATCAATGCAGGGTACAACGGGCTGATCACCCCCGTGCCCGTAAGTTATGACAGTTTGCAGATGAATTTCTGTTTAACTTTTTCAAAAAATAAAAATAATGTTCATAGTATGTCACCTTAACCCTAGTTATAGTCATTACATAGTTTCAAAAATTTGATAGAGAGTTGTTATGTTATTATTATCGGTTCAGATTACTTCACAACTATTGACTTGTTGTAGAAGGGTAGTACAAAGAAAATATTTAAACTCTTTCAGCTTATATATATATATATATATATATATATATATATATATATATTATTGCTATTACCTGCTGGGCACTGAAATACTCATCCTTGCTTAATTTAAATGTTTTTAGCTAAGTGTGAACAACCAGAGAGCTCTGCTAAGAACAAAGAAAAGGGAAAGGTTGCTGAATGAACGCAAATGTTATTGTTATGTAATAGTTGACTTTATTAAGACAAGTATGATATATTTTATCTATCATGGGTTGTAATGAATGTTTAAAGGTTATGTACTTGAGATTCAGACTCTGATAAATATGTAAATTAAGTTGATCTTTATATTATTGTTATTATTATTAGTATTATTATGCTCATAGAAATGGTATCGTAAAGCACCGAATTCAGGTTTCAAGTACCCGAATTTGGGAGCTTTACAGGTTGGTATCAGAGCTTAGGGTTAAAAACCTTAGGTGGGCTAGACCTTAGGCTATAACCTTAGAACAGAGGAAAACGTTGAAAATATAAATAACTCATATAGTGTTTAAAAAGTGATGAATTGAATAAATTCATCGTTAAACAAAATAAAAGATAACTTATATAAAACTCTTAATTGCTGTGTGTATATACTATATGTTAATCAGGATAATTTATGTGTGTAGATGTCTAGTGAAAAACGCTTGTTATATGCATATAGCATGAAGAAGAATCAAACCCATACACCTGAGCTGATATCGAAGCCAATAGCTGAAATGGAGGCTCACAATGAAAATAACTCAGACGAGATGGTTATTGTAGAAAACGTAATACCAGATCCAGAGATGGTGGAGCTGATAAATAGTGATTCGGGCACTAAATTTGAAGCTGGTCAAGCATCAACGGAGGTGCAGGATCTGAGGAACAAAGTTTCTTCTTTGGAAAGGTTGTGGGAAATAGAAAAGCTATTGAATAGTCAGTTGCGTCAAGCGTTAATAGAAACAATGGAAGAACAAGATAAGCTTAAAATCCAAATTGATCAGATGGGAGCCACAAGCAACACAGCGTGTGCAGCTCCGAGTAAGAAGGGGAAAAGAAAGATAGAAGACCAGGACTTAGGAAAATTCGACAAGAAAAAAGGAAAAATAATATGTTATCTTTACGATTATGAAGGACATACTACTCTGTATTGTCCCGGCTACAAACCAGGTGCATATTTTATCTGTGGGATAGCAAGTCATCAGGTGAGAGGTTGTCCAAGGAAAAAGGTGTAGCAAATAGGTAGTATAGGTTCTGTGGTGTAGGTGTTTAATGTAATATATATGATAGGTATGTCTGTGTAATGTAATGTTCCCAACTTTTGTATTAGTCAAGACTGTAAATCTCGACTTTTGTGGTCACAAAGGGATAATTGATGTTAAAGCATTATATACTATGCTATGTAAAATATTCGTTGAATGAATATGAATCTAAGTTTGAGAAATAAAACAAGTTTAACATACTCATCTTATGCGATAAGGTTTAGAATGTAAGTTAAATTTATGGTTTTATTTAATCAGATAATGCCGCCAAGACGTCGAACTCGAAATCAAAGGGCAGAAGAAACTGTCAACAACGCTGAGGGACAACAACAAGCAGACCCGATGCAGAACTTCACAAATATGATAGCACAAGCTATGCAGCAAGGGATACCAGTCGCTGGGAATCAGCCAGACAATCGCTTGGCGAACTTTAAAGATTTCAAGGCTGTGGGACCACCGAAATTTAAAGGTACCACTGACCCTGTTAAAGCCCAAACTTGGGTCAAAGAAATTGAATAAGCATTCGTGATAGCTAGGGTAGCTGAAGGGCAGAAGACTGCTTTTGCCACTTACATGATGAAGGGGGAGGCGATTTTTTGGTGGGAAGCGAATAAAGCGAGGGCAGGAGAAGGTGTAGTTACATGGGATAGATTCAAAACTCTGTTTTCGAAAACTATTTTTCACCAAGTATGCAGGCTAGGATGGAGGTAAAATTTTTAGAGTTGAAGCAGGAGAATATGACAGTGTCAGAATACGCCGCAAAATTTAATGAGTTAGCTAGGTTTGCTCCGCATCAAGTTGATATGGAGGCTAGAAAAGCGAGAAGATTTGAGCTGTGATTAAAACCCTAGCTCTACAATAAGGTGACAATGTTGCAGATCCCTACATTTGCAGCACTCATGGAGAAAGCGATCATAGCTGAGGAGGGAAGTGAGGCCATGAGCCTCTACAACAAGGAGATGAAGAATAAGGGTAAGGTAGAAGGAGCTGGGAAGGTAGGAATTAATAGTGGGAGCAGGAGTGGAGATGGCAAGAGGAAGGTGAACAACTTTGGGAATGTGCAGGTGAAGCAAGAAGGTGTGAAGAAACAGTCTGTGCCGTGTAAGAATTGTGGAAAGAACCATACAGGTGAGTGTCTGAAAGGAAAGTTCGTATGCTATAAGTGCGGGCAAGAGGGCCATATCTCTCCCAATTGCTCCAATCCTAGGATGAACAGTGGGTGTTTTATGTGCGGATCGACTGAGCCCAAGGTGAAAGATTGTTCGAAGAGGAGGATGGAGGCAGGAAGTGTGAATACTGGCACTGGCAGCGGGACTTTAGCAATCACGGGACCTACGTCATCGATCAAGCTTACAAAATCAACAGCAAGGGTCTACAACATGACTGTCCAGGATGCGATAGCAGCTAGCAATGTAATTCTAGGTATTATTCGTATAAATTTTATGTTATTATATATGAGTTTCTTATATATAGTAAATTATTTCCAAAGAAATTTTGAGGGAGGAATTTGAGTTCTTTTAGAAATTAAATTTCCGTTTAATCAAAAAGGCAAGCTGTATGTGAATAGTTAAAGATCAGTTCGATCAAGGTTGATCAAGATCTACTTACAATGATTGTGTTTGTTATGTACCCCAGTATGTATGAGTTTTAAAACGGTGATTCCGGGGACGAAATCTTTATAAGGGAGGGTGAATGTACCGACCCGATATTTTCTATATAAATAAATAAGAAATTTTGCGTATAATTTTTTTTTATTTTAAGGATGAGGATTTGTACAAGATAAGGTGTCTATGTATTTATGTGATAAATAAAAATATATTTATTACATGAATATTTGCAAATAATTTTATTTCAGAATTATTGATTATTATAAAGTATATTCTTATAATAATTACTTTTATAGCAGAAATATTTTTATTAATTATTTTCCATGAATATATAATCATATATTATTTAAATAATATATGGAGTGATTTTCAGAATAATTATAACCATTATTTTATTATATGAATTTTGTACAGATTATTAAATTAATTATTTTACCTTAATTATTAAGGTTAAATATGAAGAATAAATCAGATATGGAATTCAAATCCTAATTTTAGATTTTTATCAAGGAATGAGAATAAAAATATAATATTAATTATATTTTAATTTTTCAGTGCTATAAATATGTACAGTATGTACGTATTGATAATGGTTGGTCAATTATGGTGTATAATTTCAAAACCCTAATATTAATTGGTTAAAACCCTAGTTTTACTATGGAAAACCCTAATTTGAAAATCAATTATGAGTTTAAGACTGTTATATAACTGTGTTATATATTTTATGTTGTGTAGTAAATGATTAATTAGGTAAACCCTAATCAAAATCTAGAAACCATAATTAATCTTTAGAAAACCCTAATTATAAAATCCTAATTTCTAAAATCTTAAACCCTAATTTGAAACTCAAATTAGAGTTCAAGATTGATTGGTGATTGTGTTAATGTGATTAATGAACAAGTATTAGAATTACAATTGTTAATTATAGAAACCCTAAATTATTAAACCCTAATTACTAAACTAGAACCCTAATTTAGTAATTAGAAACTCTAATTGTAAATTGGTAATCCTAATTACCAAAAGTATAAACCCTAATTACTGATTTAGCAAGGTTAATTATAATTAGTGATTTTAAACCCTAATGTTCCTGTATAATATAATTAGAAAGCTAATCTAATTAACAAACCCTAATTTTCTATTTTTAGGAACTAATTTAATTTTTATTTTATTTTGTAAGCCCTAAAATGTAATTCTTGAAAAGCAATTGTTGGAAAGCCTTAGGGTTAAACCCTAAGTGTCAAACCCTAAGGGTTTGCAAGGATTACAAGATTGCCATTAAATTTCCAAGCGAAAAGACTAAATTGCCCTTTTGTGCATTATTGGATTTTGCCAACTGTTAGAGTGGTTGGTGTTGTTGGACAACTCTTGACTTCTTAGCGTGATTGAAATATAACACAAATCAGCAACATACATCATCCAATACATTACAACATTATATATATAGAATTAAAGAGAGAAAGAATTCATTTGTTAGCCATTTTGTGCACAACACTCAAGCTAACTCTCTCAAGCTCCACACCTCTGAAAATTTTTGCTAGATTAGTCCCCAAGACCAGCCCCACGAACAACCACATCAAACTCAGAAGCTAGAAACAAGAATTGATCATAGAAGGTATAAATCCCTTGTGACGCCCCCAAAATAGGTATACAACACCCATTCTGAGTCGCCAAAATACATGGTACAGAAACAACTACATCTTTATTATTACAACACAAGAACTGTGAGTTTAAATACAAATATTGTCATTTAGACAATATCCACACTCAAATAAGCCCTCATTACAATTATTGATACATTATTTCACAAAAATAGTGAGGACTACTAAAGTAACTTCTAGAACCATCATTCCATACCCCGACTAGTACTCGCTACATTCTCGCCTCCTGAGAAAAATGGAACAAAAAGGAAAAAGGGTGAGCTCAACTAGCCCAGTAAAGAACATTATGACTAAGATAATACAGAACAAATTATCGTTAGTCTTCAACAGGGAAAAATCTAATAGAATACAATAGACAACAAGTTTTAAATCAATAACTGCAGCGGAAACAACAAACCATTAGAAGAGTCAAGTAGAGAATGAGTTCTACTATCTTCTAAGATTTAAAAGTCCATCATCAATATTTTATCCCTGTAACAACAATCAATAACCATCTTTAATCAAATATTCATCTTTGCACTACAGGCCAAAGATATTCATTTGTATCACCAGTCGGTCATGTTCATCTCAACACCTGTTCATCTTTGCACTACGGGCCAAAGATATTCATCAGTTAATCATTCATCTTTGCACTACGGCCAAAGATATTCAGTAATATCATCATTTAGGACTGAGGATGATGAAAAATATATTAAAGAAAACGAATCCAGTGAAACAAAATAACAAATATTAAGGATTCGTATTTCGATTTATTCATGTCCAAAAATACCTTATAATTATTCATAGTGAAGTAGAATTCAAGAATGATCAAAACATGGATACAATAAAAGCTAGTACCCAAAATAGATATTTTGGACGAAAAGAAGAAAATTTTATTTTTCGGTGAATAGTAACTCGTGAATAGTAACTCGTGAATAGTAACTCATGAATAGTAACCCCGACGTGAAAAGTTCCAAATTTGATAAAAATTTCCAACCAATATTTCGGCATAATGATATTGAAGAAATAATATCATTTTTGAATAAAATAACATCCCTTACCTCGTACAGACAGTACTTCTGGTCGGAATACCGGTATAAGGCTGAAAGACACTTGCTCTGATGAATAGAAACTCTCAAAGTATCTAAATACTCACAAAATACACTCAATAATCTAGAGAGAGAAAGAGAGAAAACTTGTTTCTGGTGTGATTTTCAATTCTAACTTAGCCCTCTATTTATAGGAAAATGTTAGCACGCCGAAGCAGACTTAACCTGCAACCTGATGGCTTTACCTGCTACTATTCTCACCCACCATATTTGAATAAAAATCTCAGCACATTTCTTCACCAACCAAGAGTGGGGCCCACCAATTCTAGAATTTTCTACCAAAATGATTAACTCCGAAAATTCAACAATTTCTGAACCAGTCATCTCGTAAAATTCATAATAAATCATACGTTCATTTTTAACGGTTCAAAATTTGTGGACATATACTCAACTTATATATGTATAACATATCCAAAAATTACCACGATCCAACGGTCGGATTAAAAATTATAACTACCGCAAAATATCTCAAAAACCCTGATTTTTAATACCTCCATTCCGACAAAAATACTGATAAAAACCTCAACATTAACTCCTTCATTTTTAACCACAAAAATATATCCCTCATTTATATCCACAAAAATAAATATTTCCTTATCATATGAATCAATAATTAATTATTTACAAATAATATTACAGAATCACATTTATGACAACCAGGCCGTTCCCAGGAAAGATGGGGCTTTCCAATAAGGATTTCTCCTTACTGGCGCGCAATTAGATGACCAAACCTCTCCTTAGACAGAACTTTCTAGACATTGCCAATAATGTTATCTAATAATATTATTCAAATAATATGAATTATTGATCTGATAATGGAAAATACTGTGTAGTGACAATTATTGAAACAACAGTAATATAAAATATCAACGCAGCAATTATTGAATCAATAAAATAAAACACTGAACAGTAATTACTGTAACCATTATTGAGTAGTGCCTTCTTACGTAAGAATCAATAATTGGTGCAATACAGTGTGCTACTGTGTAACAACGCATATTACTGTGTTTTAACCACCGGGTATTCCAACAGTATTAACGGTAACAACTACGCCGTTATTAATAAAAAACATATACTTGTCGTTTTCTTCATCCAATCGCTTTCCGTTATGGGGCCCACAAAAGACTGCGCCGTCGTACGAATATTCCCCGACAGGAAGAATATTCCACGACCAAACGAATATTCCCCGACAACAATGAATATTTTATAACCACTTGCTTATTTAAAATATTTACGCATTTTACCCATAACTAACCTCATTAATCAATTTAACACTTACTATTTCAAAATAATAAATAGAGGGAATTTAAATTTCATTTATTAATAATTTGGGGTCTTACAACCTCCCCTCCTTATGAAATTTCGTCCTCGAAATTGACGTACGTACCTGGTGTTTCGAAAAGATGAGGATACCTCGCTTTCATTTCCGTTTCCAACTCCCAGGTCATTTCCTCAATAGCATGGTTTCTCCACAAAACTTTAACTTGTGGTATGACCTTCGTGCGTAGGACATGCTCCTTTCTATCCAAGATCTTGACAGGTACCTCTTCGTACGTTAAGTCTTCAGCTATCTCGTCCGGTTCTAACTCAATAACGTGGTCTGGGTCTTTCACATATTTACGTAACACAGATATATGAAAAACATTATGAACACGAGACATACTTGGAGGTAACGCAAGTCTATAGGCCACATTTCCTACTCGGTCAAGAATCTGAAATGGACCAATAAATCTTGGATTGAGCTTTCCTCTCTTCCCAAATCTTGTAACTCCTTTCCATGGAGCCACACGCAACAATACATGATCCCCAATGTCAAATTCCACGTCCTTCCGATGAAGATCCGGATAACTCTTTTGTCGATCCTGTGCCGTTTGTATACGTTGTCGAATCGTTTGGATCTTCTCTGTAGTCATGCGTACCAACTCTGGTCCCAACAATGTTGCTTCACCCACCTCGTCCCAACATACTGGAGAGCGACACTTTCGTCCATATAATGCTTCAAATGGGGCCACACCTATACTTGCCTGATAACTGTTATTGTAAGAGAATTCCACCAATGGTAGGTACTTATCCCAACTCCCTTTGAAATCTAGGACACAAAGTCTTAATAGATCTTCAAGAGTTTGAATAGTCCTCTCTGATTGTCCGTCCGTTTGAGGATGGTATGCCGAACTAAATCGTAAATCTGTGCCCATAGCTTTTTGCAAGCTAACCCAAAATCTTGAAGTGAATCTTGGGTCACGATCCGAAACTATGGATACTGGCATGCCATGCAGTCTCACAATCTCATCTACGTATATACGAGCAAGACGTTCAAGGGAATAAGTCTCCCGTATCGGCAAGAAATGAGCAGACTTGGTTAATCTATCAACAATAACCCAAATAGCATTTATGCCTTGAGAAACCGTGGGAAGACCCGTAACGAAATCCATGGTAATGTGTTCCCACTTCCATTTCGGAATCTCAAGTGGTTGCAATGGACCCTTTGGTACTTGATGTTCCGCCTTTACACGTTGACAAGTTAAACACCTCGAGATAAACTTTGCAATCTCTCTCTTCATATTATTCCACCAAAATGTATGTCGTAGATCACGATACATTTTGGTACTTCCAGGATGGATTGCAAATGGTGTATTGTGTGCTTCCATCATGATCTTGTACTTCAAATCAGAATTGTTAGGAACACAGAGTCTAGAGTGAACTCGAAGTATTCCTTCTTCATCGATTCTTGCTTCTGGAATAGAACCTTCTTGCACTTTCTTCTTCATACGCATCAGCTCTATGTCCGTAGCTTGAGCAGCTTTAACTTTATCGATTAAAGTCGGTTCTACTCGTATATTTGATATCATCATGTGGGTACTTGGAGCCTTCATCTCTATCTCCATCTTTTGCAAGTCATACAAAATGGGCCTTTGTGTTAACAACATTGCACTCGTACCCGCATATGATCTTCTACTCAATGCGTCAGCTACTACGTTTGCTTTTCCAGGATGATATTGGATGGTATGATCGTAATCTTTCAACAGCTCGAGCCAACGTCGCTGCCGCATGTTGAGTTCCTTTTGGGTGAAGAAATATTTAAGGCTTTTATGATCTGTATAGATCTCCACTTTCTCCCCATACAGGTAGTGTCTCCAGATCTTCAACGCGAAAACTACTGCTGCCAACTCCAAATCATGAGTAGGATAATTCCTCTCATATTCTTTGAGTTGTCGCGAGGCATAGGCTATGACTTTCCCATGTTGCATGAGAACACATCCTAACCCTTTGCCTGAAGCATCACTGTAGATAACAAATCCATCCGAACCAGATGGTATTGTCAGAACAGGTGCCGAAATGAGTCTCCTCTTAAGCTCTTGAAAACTCTTCTCGCATTCCTCGCTCCATACGAATTTGATATCTTTCCGAGTCAGCTGAGTTAACGGGGTAGCGATTCGAGAAAACCCTTCCACGAATCTTCGATAATAACCAGCTAAGCCTAGAAAGCTACGTACTTCGGTCACCGTCTTTGGTTGCTCCCAACTTTGTATTGCTTCAATCTTCGCCGGGTCAACAGATACTCCATGTTTTGACACCACGTGCCCTAGGAAAGCTACTTCCTCAAGCCAGAACTCGCATTTCTTCAACTTGACATATAACTTATTTTCACGCAGCCTTTGGAGTACCAGCTTCAAATGATGCTCATGATCTTCACGGCTTTTGGAATATATGAGGATGTCATCAATAAAGACAACAACGAACTGATCCAAATAATCCTTAAATACTCGGTTCATCATATCCATGAAAGCCGCAGGAGCATTAGTCAATCCAAAAGACATAACTAGGAACTCATAATGCCCGTACCGAGTTCTGAAGGCAGTCTTTGGAATATCCTCAGTTTTAACCTTCAGCTGATGATATCCAAAACGAAGATCGATCTTTGAAAAGAACTGTGCTCCTTGTAACTGGTCAAACAGGTCATCAATACGAGGTAGCGGATACCTATTCTTAATAGTGACATGGTTTAATTCCCGGTAATCAATACAAAGTCGCATACTCCCGTCTTTTTTCTTTACAAATAAAACAGGAGCACCCCAAGGAGATGTACTAGGACGAATGAAACCGATGTCCAACAACTCTTGTAGTTGGACCTTTAACTCCTGAAGTTCAATAGGAGCCATTCGATATGGGGTTTTAGAAATGGACTTTGTACCAGGTTCAAGATCAATAAAGAATTCAATTTCTCGTTCCGGGGGTAGACCGGGAAGTTCTTCAGGAAATACGTCAGGAAAGTCAATAACAACAGGAATATTATTCAAATTTGACGTGTCTTTATTCAAATCCATAACATGGGCTAAGAAAGCTTTACATCCGTTTTTTAATAAACGAATGGCTTAATGGCTTGATATAACAGTGATTGATTTTAATGGCTTAGTTGTTTGAATTCGTACAACAGGTTGGTTAGGAATATGAAAACTAACAACCTTACGAAAACAATCAATTTTGGCATGATGAGTAGTTAGCCAATCAATCCCTAAAATCACATCAAAAGCAAGTATCTTTAAAGAGATAAGGTCAACAGGTAAGGTGATGGTACCAACTTGGATCACACAAGATTTATAAACAGTGGATGTGATGAAAGTTTCTCCTAACGGAGTCTCCACAGATAAATCAAAGTCTAACTTCTCCGGAGTCAAGTTTAAACGTTGAGCACAAGCAGGAGAGATAAAAGAATGGGTAGAACCGGTATCTAATAAGGTATAAACTTCGCATGAATTTATGATTAGCTTACCCGTGATCACCTCGTTTGGGTTCCTCGCATGTTGACCAGTCACGACAAACGCTCTTCCAGGAACCGTTGACTTTATCTTTTCTGGGACAGCTTTTTGAGTCACCATCCCCGCTGGACTTGGTTTTGCTACAGTGCAATCTCGAGCGATATGTCCTTCCTTTCCACAATTATAACATACCTTAAACTGTTGTGGGCAGTTTGGGCTGATATGTCCTTCTTTTCCGCACTTATAGCATATAACCGGTGGTCGTTCTCCTCCCTTGGAACCAATTGCTGTTGGTGCTGACGTCTTCGTATTGTCATTGTTGAATCTCCTCTTTTTAAAATCTCCTCCCGACTCGCTTCTTCTATTTTCATAGCCACGATTACCACCAGAGTGGTTGCCGTTCTTGTCTGTATTTTTCTTTCTCCGCTGGTTATCATTGTTCTGATGACTGCTGTCACCGATATGATCCTGGTTGTGATCCCTCAGTTGACCGTACTCGTTATCTCGCTCTAATAATTGAGCCCTGTTGACAACATCTGAATAGAGAGAAAATTTATGAGAAATGAGATATTGACGTATGCCGGGTTTCAAACCTCTCAGAAACATCCTCGTCATACGTTCCTCATTCTCCACCAAATGAGGTGCAAACCTGGACAACTCTGCAAACTTTGCCTCGTACTGAGATACCGTCATATTATTCTGCTCTAGTCTAATAAACTCTACCTCCTTCATATGACGAATACTTTCAGGAAAGTACTTGTCATTGAACAGTTTTTGAAATGTCTCCCAAGACATGCTGAGTGCGGTTGGATGGGTACGCTTCACAGACTCCCACCAGTAATCTGCCTCGCCACGAAACATAAAGGTGGCGAATGGAACCTTCTGTTCCTCCGTGCATCCCAAGACATCGAATATCTTGGTAATTTGCTTGACCCACGTTTCCGCCATGATCGGATCCGGCTTTCCCTTAAATTCTGGTGGTCCCAATTCTTTGAACTGTTTGGCTGTGACAAACCGTGAATTGCTATCATTTCCTCCTGTATTTTGAACACGAGTCTCCCTTGTCTGGTTTTGCATGAATTGCAAAAAACTTCTAAACATTCCATCGTTCATCATCTGCTCATTGGTGTTGTTCACAGGAGGAACATTGCCAGCCTGTTGCACGTTCTCCTCGTTGGTAAGCACCGGTGTCTCCACGGTCTCATTTACTCCACTATTAACATTCTCAGTCGACATTCTCAAATACTGCCATAAAACAAGGGTTAATTAAATAAATTAACAAATCACATAATACCCCTATATTATGACTGACCAATAAATAAGCTTAGGTAGGACACACTAGCGAAGGATTCGTCTCTCCCCTCCTAGTTCTATTCCCCGATCTCCGCCAGAGATCATATCCCTAAGCTCTGATACCAACTGTGACGCCCCCAAAATAGGTATACAACACCCATTCTGAGTCGCCAAAATACATGGTACAGAAACAACTACATCTTTATTATTACAACACAAGAACTGTGAGTTTAAATACAAATATTGTCATTTAGACAATATTCACACTCAAATAAGCCCTCATTACAATTATTGATACATTATTTCACAAAAATAGTGAGGACTACTAAAGTAACTTCTAGAACCATCATTCCATACCCCGACTAGTACTCGCTACATTCTCGCCTCCTGAGAAAAATGGAACAAAAAGAAAAAAGGGTGAGCTCAACTAGCCCAGTAAAGAACATTATGACTAAGATAATACAGAACAAATTATCGTTAGTCTTCAACAGGGAAAAATCTAATAGAATACAATAGACAACAAGTTTTAAATCAATAACTGCAGCGGAAACAGCAAACCATTAGAAGAGTCAAGTAGAGAATGAGTTCTACTATCTTCTAAGATTTAAAAGTCCATCATCAATATTTTATCCCTGTAACAACAATCAATAACCATCTTTAATCAAATATTCATCTTTGCACTACAGGCCAAAGATATTCATTTGTATCACCAGTCGGTCATGTTCATCTCAACACCTGTTCATCTTTGCACTACGGGCCAAAGATATTCATCAGTTAATCATTCATCTTTGCACTACGGCCAAAGATATTCAGTAATATCATCATTTAGGACTGAGGATGATGAAAAATATATTAAAGAAAACGAATCCAGTGAAACAAAATAACAAATATTAAGGATTCGTATTTCGATTTATTCATGTCCAAAAATACCTTATAATTATTCATAGTGAAGTAGAATTCAAGAATGATCAAAACATGGATACAATCAAAGCTAGTACCCAAAATAGATATTTTGGACGAAAAGAAGAAAATTTTATTTTTCGGTGAATAGTAACTCGTGAATAGTAACTCGTGAATAGTAACTCATGAATAGTAACCCCGACGTGAAAAGTTCCAAATTTGATAAAAATTTCCAACCAATATTTCGGCATAATGATATTGAAGAAATAATATCATTTTTGAATAAAATAACATCCCTTACCTCGTACAGACAGTACTTCTGGTCGGAATACCGGTATAAGGCTGAAAGACACTTGCTCTGATGAATAGAAACTCTCAGAGTATCTAAATACTCACAAAATACACTCAATAATCTAGAGAGAGAAAGAGAGAAAACTTGTTTCTGGTGTGATTTTCAATTCTAACTTAGCCCTCTATTTATAGGAAAATGTTAGCACGCCGAAGCAGACTTAACCTGCAACCTGATGGCTTTACCTGCTACTATTCCCACCCACCACATTTGAATAAAAATCTCAGCACATTTCTTCACCAACCAAGAGTGGGGCCCACCAATTCTAGAATTTTCTACCAAAATGATTAACTCCGAAAATTCAACAATTTCTGAACCAGTCATCTCGTAAAATTCATAATAAATCATACGTTCATTTTTAACGGTTCAAAATTTGTGGACATATACTCAACTTATATATGTATAACATATCCAAAAATTACCACGATCCAACGGTCGGATTAAAAATTATAACTACCGCAAAATATCTCAAAAACCCTGATTTTTAATACCTCCATTCCGATAAAAATACTGATAAAAACCTCAACATTAACTCCTTCATTTTTAACCACAAAAATATATCCCTCATTTATATCCACAAAAATAAATATTTCCTTATCATATGAATCAATAATTAATTATTTACAAATAATATTACAGAATCACATTTATGACAACCAGGCCGTTCCCAGGAAAGAGGGGGCTTTCCAATAAGGATTTCTCCTTACTGGCGCGCAATTAGATGACCAAACCTCTCCTTAGACAGAACTTTCTAGACATTGCCAATAATGTTATCTAATAATATTATTCAAATAATATGAATTATTGATCTGATAATGGAAAATACTGTGTAGTGATAATTATTGAAACAACAGTAATATAAAATATCAACGCAGCAATTATTGAATCAATAAAATAAAATACTGAACAGTAATTACTGTAACCATTATTGAGTAGTGCCTTCTTACGTAAGAATCAATAATTGGTGCAATACAGTGTGCTACTGTGTAACAACGCATATTACTGTGTTTTAACCACCGGGTATTCCAACAGTATTAACGGTAACAACTACGCCGTTATTAATAAAAAACATATACTTGTCGTTTTCTTCATCCAATCGCTTTCCGTTATGGGGCCCACAAAAGACTGCGCCGTCGTACGAATATTCCCCGACAGGAAGAATATTCCACGACCAAACGAATATTCCCCGACAACAATGAATATTTTATAACCACTTGCTTATTTAAAATATTTACGCATTTTACCCATAACTAACCTCATTAATCAATTTAACACTTACTATTTCAAAATAATAAATAGAGGGAATTTAAATTTCATTTATTAATAATTTGGGGTCTTACATCCCTAGCTTGAAATCTGGCCAAAAATTTGTTGTTAGATGTTATTTTTTTGTGTGAAATGTGTTGTTAGTAGTGTTTAATGATGATCTGGGTTACTAGATGTTGAATCCATAACATTTAGAGGCTCGGATTTGAAGATCTATAAAATCTGGAAAAATTCATTTTGTGTTCTGACAACCAAATGTCAGGCCTTGTAGATCTATGTCTGTGTGTAGTTTTTGTGTTTTAAGTGTTTAATATTGTAGTATGTCATGAGATATGTACTCTGGAAGTTGAATCAAGGTCATATCCTGAACAGATTGCAAGTTAGTCTTGGTCAAATGTCGTTGACCGACCATGACCAGACCATTTCTGGGTAACCCAGAAATGGGTTTTCAGTGTCTGACAAGTTTTTGTTGGTCTTAGATCTTTCAGTGTGTTGTTGTTTTAATTCTGTTTTTTTAACTAAGTTGTAACTGGTTATGTGTACTATGGATCTATGCATTAATATCACTAAATAATCAAGTGGATTAAACACAGTGGCCGGTCAAACTAGCCGAGTCGAGCATGATTTCTGTTTTCTGGGTAACCCAGAAAACATATGAACATGTCGACTAACATGGTTTGACCAGATCATAACGGTTGATTCGGTTGATGTTATTTGTATTTTATGTAATAGATCTACTCTCTTGCATGCTAGCTACAATCTAGAACTCATAAATCACTAAAAGATTGCACGAATTGCAAGTTGTGAAAGCCCAAATATGGCTTATCTAACTGTTCTTCATTTCTGGGCAACCCAGAAAATGAAGAACAGCTCTGACAGCTTGTTCAAGGCTTCAGATCTTGTTCTGTATTGATGTTTAGACTTGAATAGTAATCGAATCATGTTCTATGATAATTTGACTACACAGCCCGACGTCTAGAACACTTTTACCATGAATAGATTGCACGATACAAGACCACCAAAGTCGTTGATCGGCCATGACTTCATGTTTCTGGGCAGCCCAGAACATGAAGAACATGCCTGTCAGGTAGTTTGCTGGCCTATAACTTACAATTGTGATGTTGTTTGACCCTTTTTATGATTGATTCTTGTAGTGCATGATTCTTGGTCAAACGAGGCATCTCGAAACTGGCTATGAATGTTCTTGAGAGCTCAAGAACACCTAAGGCGACGGTTTCTGTCTCCAAAGTGCTTTAGCGACAGACTTAATTAAAATTAACTAAATTAAGTTCTGAAAATTATTTAAAAATAGTATTTAATTTCTGAAAAATACAAAAATTATTTTAAAAATTATTTTAAGTTATAAAAATTAACTTTTAATAATTTGAAATATTTTTCATAAATATTAGTATTTATTCAAATATTATTGGCAATTAATTTATTTATTAAATGAATTAAATAAATTAATTAAAAATGATTTTATTATATTAAAAATCATTTTAAATGATAATAAGATATTTAAAAATATTTGAAGTTATAAAATATAACTTTTAATATTTTAAAGCAAATGTCATTAATTATTTACTATTAATGATATTAAATTTATTTAATAATTAGATTAAATAATTTAGTTTAAAAATGATTTTAATATTATAAAAATCATTTTAAATGAAAATAAAGTGTTTAAAGATATTTTAAGTTATAAAACAAAACTTTTAATATTTAAAGGATAAATTCATTAATAATTAATATCAATGATTATTAACTTATTATTAAATGATATTAACTTTATTTAATAATTATATTAAATAAATAGTTTAAAAATGATTTTATTAATTTAAAAATAATTTGAAAAGAATATAAATGAAGTAAAAATATTTTAAGTTATAATTAATGACTTTTAATATTTTGATAAATAGTACATTAATATTTAAATATTAATGGTAATTAATTAAAAATAATTTTAATTATTTTAAAAATCATTTAAGGGTAATATAAATAATTTAAAAATATTATAAGTTATTATAAATAATTTTAATATTTTGGCAATAGTTTCATTAATAGTTTAATATTAATTAAATATTAATGATAATAGAATTGTTTAATATTTAAATGATTTAAAAATAATTTCAGTGTTTGAAAATTTATGATAAATTATAATAAATGTTTAAAAATTATTTTAAGTCATTTAAAAATAATATGACTGATACTGGAAGATATTGAGTTACAGAATATAGTCCTAGACTCGATAATTACCCGATAAAGCTGTCGATACACCGACATGTTTCAAAAATTGATCTGGACTAAATAATTTGATTAGATATGTGTTTATTTGTGATTCAATGGTTGTTAAACTTATGTGCCAATGTGATTAGGATATGTGCTAACTGTAATAAGTAGTATTATGTGTTGAGATATATTGTTCTAATAGAACGAATGATCTGATTAATGATAGGTCGTGATATAAAAGATAGAACTAAGTTACGAACTATAAGCAGCGTATCAGGCAGGTATCTTACCTTTGTATTTTCTTTATGCAATGGACATGAGTAAGAATGTTTCTAAATTTATATTATTACTGTACAAATTATTAACCCTATATTATATACACTTATTGATTATCAACATGTTAGTATATGGTAATTCAGATATATATTCTGTTCGTTAATTTCTATAAATGGTTATACAAGTGTCCCCACTTGGATAATCATTGTATTTAATCACATGTTGATACACCTTTTTCAATTACGTACCCGTATATATATATGTTGAATTATAGATTATTGTTGAATAAGATAAAACCTTTGATTTGGAACCCAGACAAGTATGAACATTCCTACACGGGAAAACTTTTATGCGCCCAAGGCGGACAGAGTAAATGATACCCTCGTTCTTGCATGTAGTATTGATCAATGTAGGGTACAACGGGCTGATCACCCCCGTGCCCGTAAATTATAATGGTTTGCAGATGAATTTCTGTTTAACCTTTTTGAAAATGAAAACAATGTTCATAGTATGTCACCTTAACCCTAGTTATAGTCATTACGTAGTTTCAAAAATTTGATAGAGAGTTGTTATGTTATTATTATCAGTTCAGATTACTTCACAACTATTGACTTGTTGTAGAAAGGTAGTACAAAAAAAATATTTAAACTCTTTCAACTTATATATATATATATATATATATATATATATATATATATATATATATTATTGTTATTACCTGCTGGGCACTCAAATGCTCATCCTTGCTTAATTTAAATGTTTTCAGCTAAGTGTGAACAATCAGAGAGCTCTGCTAAGAACAAAGGAAAGGGAAAGGTTGCTGAATGAACACAAATGCTATTGTTATGTAATAGTTGACTTTATTAAGACAAGTATGATATATTTTATCTATCATGGGTTGTAATGAATGTTTAAAGGTTACGTACTTGGGATTCAGACTCTGATAAATATGTAAATTAAGTTGATCTTTATATTATTGTTATTATTATTAGTATTATTCCGCTCATAGAAATGGTATCGTGAAGCACCAAATTCAGGTTTCAAGTACCCGGATTTGGGGGCTTTACAGAGTGATAACGTGGGATAGATTTAAAGAGATGTTTTTCGAAATATACTTTTCAACGAGTTCTCGAAATCAGTTGGAGGTGCAATTTCTGGAGTTAAAACAAGGAACCATGACGGTGCCAGAATATGCTGCGAAGTTTAACGAGTTGGCAAGGTTTGCCACTTATCAAGTCAATACCGACGAGCGTAAGGCGAGAAGGTTTGAACAATGATTGAAACCCTGGCTGTATAGAAAGGTTTCAATGTGTTAGGTTTGTAAGATTCATGAGCGCAATCAAATTTCACAAAATAAGCGGAAGCATGGAAAATCAGAGTTAAAAATTTTACAAACCATATACCCGGATCATCCTTTATGCATAATTATTAATAAAATAAAAATATGAAGAACAAGAATTATACCCTTGAAGATTCGAGCTTCCTCAGGTACAAGTTCACCTCCAATCCTTTTCGCGTTCAACTTGAATCCACTGGGTTTGGTTCCTTCCTTTGATCAACGTTAGCCATCTAAGTGTTTGGCCTCTAGAGGTGATCCACCAAGGAAGAAGAAAGATTCAAGAAGATGAGTGTTTGACAAAACTCTAGTTTTTCTATCTCTCATAGAAAAGGATGTACTCTCCCAACTATTGGAATTACGTATTCACGTGTGTTGTGAAAGTGTCAACCAATCTCACTCATAATAAGACTCCTCTTATTTATAGATGTGGGCAACCCTCCTTAACAATTAAGGAATTGAGTTTTATTTTAATTAATTAAACTCCTTTAATTAATTAGGCTCTCAATCTTACTAGAAATAATTAATTAAACTCTTTTAATTAATTAGCCTCCTAATCTTATTAGGATATATTTGAGTACTTTTATTAATTAATTCCCAAACTCCTTTAAGAATTAAATAATAATAATAATAATAGTAATAATAATAATAAGACTCCTCTTATTAATTTATATTTAATATTTTCAAAATATTAAATAATAAATATTAAGTTATTTAATTTATTTCATCACCATAGATTAAATTAAATATATTTAACTTATTATTACGATTATGCTATTTACTTCATAAATAATTATTCTTCCTTTTATGGTGTGACTCTTTAGGTTCTCCATATTAAACCGGTTATGAATAAATCAATTAGAAAAATTCTAATCTTATTTAATTAAATAAATTAAAATATTAATTTATTTAAATAAATAATATTTATTCTACAATAGGGATAAGCCTCCCTAGCGATTAACGACTTTTCAGATAATATAGATCTTAACATTAATCATAAAAGACCCTTTGAGTAAATAGTTACCGTACAATTCAATCCTTCCACCATACAATGTCCCAATTAAATATAAGACATGAAATTACTGTCAAGTCTTATATTATTTAATTATATATTTTTCGACTCTTAAATGTACAACTCCAAATAATACAAATTAGAAACTCATTTCTAATTTCATTCTGCCTTAGCCAAGGACTACTGGGTTGTCATTTATCGAATCACATAGGACATTTCTCTTCTTTTACTCGAAGCGGTAGATTCTTTATTGATCATACATTATCTCCATGTACAACTTATTATACCCAAGCATACCCTTTGATATACCCTAAGGGTCTTAAGGAATAAGTCAAAGTATAACTCATCATACACAAGATACTATGATGATCTCAAGTCCAAGGATCACTTGTACTACTATCACTACAGGAATTCCTATTGAGAGGCAAGTAAAACTCCATTAGGTATTCCTTAGCTAGCCACGTTCAGTGAACTTATTCTCTAATAAGCACCTACATACTTGCTTTAGTGTCTCCACATAAATGATCATAAGATCAATCATCCTCATCCAATGAGCAAGCAACATATGTACCAATCTATCCGGATTCACTAATTCCTAATTTAGTAATTCAATGATTGGGAACTATTTTAATTTTAAGCTTTCTAAGAATTTAGATCTCATTAGAATGATCATCATCATTATTCTAAAAGTATTTCTTAAAACTATGGGTTTGTCACATATTATAAAGCACCATCATGTAGATAATTAAAAGCCTTTAATAAATTAATACTTTTTATTAATAAATGAATAAGATTATTACAAAGTATATGCTTTATCATCAAACATGATTGGCTTGTGTGCATACTACTTTTAATCTCCCACTTGCACTAAAGTCAATCATCATGGTATCTCATACCCTTCTTCTCTAAGTGACGATTAACCTACTGTTGGATAAGCTTTAGTTAATGGATATGTAATGTTGTTCTTGAGAGTCCACTATCTCTATAGTGATTTCCCATCTTTCAATGATTCCTATAATCAAATGAAAGTACCACAACACATGTTTAGATCTAAGATGAGACTTAAGAACTATTCCTAGTTCTGTGATGAACTTTTCATCCAAACAATCAACTTGCAGCTTCATTTATAGCTATATACTTTGTCTTTATCACTAAACCAGTATCTCTTTGTTGTTTGAAACCTTTTCAATTCACTGCACCACTGTTCAAGGTAACGCTTTACCTTAAAATGGATTTTCTGTCATCTTGGTCTGTCTAAATACTTGAGTCTGTTAAGCCCTCTAGTTTTAATTTAGACACACCATAAATTTTAATCACATCCTTAGTGCCGGTTAAGTACTTTAAGATATTTTTCACTGTCTTACAGTGATTTTCTCCAGAATATGACCGATCAACATCAGGTCTCGTATATTTCATTGTATTCATGATTGTCACTCCTGCGATCTCTCTTTTCAGGAGTCTGTGGGGACTATTAAGAGTGATACACTCCATGACTCATTAACATGAGATATCTCTTGTAGTTTACCATTCTAAACAGCTTTAGCATCAAATGAAACGTTTCTTGGGTTAAGCCGAGCATCCTTTTAAATCTATCTATATAGATTTGTATCCCCAATTAGGATACTCTTTCCAAATCATTCATGGACAAATGTTTAGACAACTTTATCTTTACTAATTATAGTATTGGTATGTCATTCTTTATCTGTAGTATATCAACATATAATACTAGGAATGTCACGACGCTCCCACTGACCCTTTTGTACACACTAGGTTCATTCTTATATTTGATAAAATCAAACTCTTTTGATTATTTCATCGAAACGAATGTTCCATTTTTGAGAAGCTTTCTTCAATTCATTTCTTTGAGTTTCTATAACTCTTACCTCATCGTATGTAACTGGATCATCATCTTCTATGATGTGTACCTCATCATCATCATCTATGATGAATCCATACCTCCCAGATATCTTCGGTACTATTCCAGATTTACAATTCGGTTGTGGTACAATGGGTCTATCTACAAATTCCTCTTATTTGACTTATAGTGTTTTGTGGTTCTTGAACTCTTCAAGATTTTATTATCCTCCCACTAGCCCCTTTAATGATAAACACCTTTATCTTAAAAGGTAGCGTGTTTCGTAACAAACACCTTTTGCTAAGAAGGATTATAGAACATATACACTAAACTTACTTTAGGATGTCCCACAAATCTGTACTTATCAAATCTTGTCCCAAGCTTATCCTTTGAAACCTTTTTCACATAAGCTAGATAACCCATTATCTTAACATACTTAAGATTAGGAATCCTCCATATCCATAACTCTTATAGAGTCTTGGGGTCAAATTTTGAGGTTACCTTTTTAGTAGATATGCAGCCATTTTTAGGGCATGACCCCAGAAGGATACTGGAATGTCGGTAAAATCATTATGGACCCATGTCCAATAAACTATGATTTTTTCTTTCAAATACATCAATAAATTATTGCGTATCAGGAGGCGTCCATTATGAGAAAATTATTTGAGATGATCTAGAAACTTATTGCACAAGTATTTATTCCTTGATCTAATCAAAGAATCTTAATACTTTGCCAATTTGTTTCACTTCTGAATTCTTTGAACCTTTCAAATAATTCTTACATGTATTTCATCAAATACAAACATTCAACTCTTTGAATGATCATTTCTTTTTCTTATACTAATTTGTTTAATATGCAAAATTATTTTCACGTAAGTCAAGTATACAAAATGCATTAAGTAATATTCCAGTTCTATACAAAATATTATTATTATAAATAAAACAACAATTGTTCTTAAATATAATACCAAAGATTTCATTG
This sequence comes from Panax notoginseng, assembly GCA_016801055.1. NCBI lineage: Eukaryota > Viridiplantae > Streptophyta > Magnoliopsida > Apiales > Araliaceae > Panax > Panax notoginseng. The sequence goes on along the minus strand of CM029013.1, from coordinate 94,048,825 downwards.
TCCAGCAACAAAATAGAAATAATGTTTCTAACAAGTACTGGAATACAATAACAACTTATTGACTTAATAGATTTGTCCATAGGCATTGCTAAACTATAAGTTCCTATGACTAATGTAGGAACCTTTGCTTTATTTACCAGACATATGATTACTTATCTTTGTTTATCTTTGTACTTCTTCTTGGTCCCTTCATAAATCTATATTTATTACAACCAAAGTCGGTATCCAATACCCAAGTAGAGCCTTGACTTAAAGAAAAATTTATTTTAAATCATGAACAAAATTGTATTTGTGACCGAAACTTCACTAAGCTTTATCTGGTTAGCTTTGCAAGATGCTTCTCGCAGTTTCTTTTCCAGTGTCCTGACTTATTACTGTGGACGTAAACTCATTTGTTATTCGTATCAGTTTTATTATTATTATCCTTTATTTTTGCCTTTTCTATTTACTTTTTTAGAATCGTTCTTCTTTTTAGAAGATCCTTTAGCCCCTACCAGTAAGACTTGGTCTTTCATGGTTGGAAAGTGACTCTCAATTTTTTTTAACATGTTAAGCAAATCAGCGAAGCTGATATCTAGCTTGTTCATATGAAAAATTCACAACAATTATGAAAAGGAGTCCAGGAGTCCGGGAGTAACTGCAAGATCAAATCTTGACTCAACTCTCCATCCATGACAAAACCTGTTGTTCTAATTGTTCAATCAAATTGATCATGATAAAAACTTTTGTATGTACTGTAGTGTCATTGGTCATTTTAGATCGGAAGAGCTCCTTAGATATTTGATATCTATCAGTCCTACTTTTCTCACCATCAACTACTTGATGTGCAGGAGTATAGTAGGAGCATCCATAGTTTCATGCTGACGCTGAAGCTTGTTACTCATGGATACGAGCATGATGCATTGAGCCAACTGTGCATCATCTTGTCACTTTCTTAAAGTTGCAATCTCTTCCTCAAAGTTATTGTCTGCAACCATTGTAGGGATAGGCGTATTAAAGACATAAGATAGCTTTTCAGCCGTGAGAACTATTCTCAATTTCTTTAACCAATCCATTTAATTCGGTCCGGTTAATTTAGTATCTAATATGTTACGCAGTGATAATAATTTAGACATTATAAAATTATGTAAATGAATTTGTAATTAATAATATTTTAGCATACATTCTTTTATTAATTACCAAAATAATTTAGGTCTTGCTTTAAATTGGTATCTCCCACTATTTTTTTCAAACTATATTACCCTCAATTTGTATACTTCGGCGATATCTAATTAAAGATATGCTAGTGAGAATAAGGATCCTATTTTAAATGTATATAGCATTGTGTGTGCACAACAAACTATATATAAATAAATAGGTAGATAACTCTTGTCAATTATATCAACTATGCAACTCCTTGTATTTTGCCTTTTAGATCATAATGGTCAAGTGTGTGCACATCCGAACTAAAATGTTCTAAGTTAAGTCATACCTAGCACTCCATATATTCAGAAGAAAAATACTGTCCTTGTGTGTGCACAACAAAACAACATTGTTCAGCCTTTTTATAAGCATTAAATGTGATAAAATAACATCTTAAATATTTAATACTTGCCTTGTATGTGCACAACAAACTCATATTAAATATTTAATACTCTATTATTTTACCATGCTAGAAGGCGACGTTCGATATTCCAAATATCTTTGAACGTTACAACTTAATATAATTTATTTGAGGATTTTGTTATTAATTTGTCTCATCTTGTTTAGCGCGCATGCATATATATATATATATATATATATATATATATATATATATATATATATATATATATATATATATATAGAATACTATATTCTACCCGGATTGATTATGGACTTTTATTCTAGTTTGGTTCACAAGAGCCACCAAGTGAACCAAAAGGTCAAACCTTAGGGGTGAAAGAATGAATATTTAAATATAAATATTAAATTTAAACCCGGGCTCCTTTACAAACGGGTCTTCAAGCGCTCCTTGCTCCTTGATCTCCAATTTTTCAAAATTAATTCTAACTATTCCTATAACAAAACTATTTAAAATAAATAGAAACCTTGATCATCAGTCAAGGAAAAGTACATAGGAGGGAGATAGAATTTATATTAAGAAAAAATTAGAGAAGACGAGGTACGCAGACCCCATTTAATAAAACTCATACATTCATGCATCTAACTAAAATAAAATCTAATCACATTTGTCAATAGTCCATGATCAATCCTATTTATTATCATACACATCACCATATGCATCACCAAATAACATTCATCTCATAAATAATAAACATTCAATATATATATATATATATATATATATATATATATATATATATATATATATATATATATATATATATTGCTATCATTTAATGGGAAAAATTAGTTAGCATAAAATCTAATTTTGAATCAAAATAAGCTCTTTTATTTTAATCCAAATTTAAATCAAAATAAACCTCTTTTATTTTAATTTATCTAATTTTGAATAAAATAAACTATTTTATTTTAATCAAAATCTTTAATCAAAATAAACTTATTTATTTTAATTAATTATGGAATTCAATTCTAAGTAAAAAAAACTCCTTTATTAAAGGAAATACAGATTCTCTTTCTTATTCAAAAATAAACTCCATTATTTTGAATAATATGAAATCTTATTTCATATCTAAATAAACTCCTTTATTTAAGAAAACATGGATTCACTTTCCTATTCACAAATAAACTCCTTTATTTTAAATAATAAGAAATCTTATTTCATATCAAAATAAATTCCTTTATTTAAGGAAACAAGAAATTCAATTTCAACTCCAATTAGTTATCATGGAATCTAATTCCAACTCTAATTAGTTAACATGAAATCCAATTTTAAGATTAAAATAAACTTTTTATTTTAATTATAAAATTATTAAGATACCTTCAGTTAATATATATATATATATATATATATATATATATATATATATATATATATATATATATAAACGTAATCATATATAATTAATAATCATATTACCTTTGAATGATGTATATGATTAATAATCATATTATAATACATATATATATTATCCGAAATCATATACACACACACACACACACACACACACACACACACACATATATATATATATATATATATATATATATATATATATATATATATATATATAAGTAACATAATTGGCCTGTTAACTTTATATACATATATATATATATATATATATATATATATATATATATATAACGTGAATTATGTCTTGAATCACATATCACGTGAAATCGTGGAATTGCAAAAGGTAGGATTCGCGAATAACAGGTTTGTTTTTTTAAATAAATTTTATACAACAAAATTATGCCCGATTAAATTATTCTAAATACATATCAATATACATATCAAATTAAAATAATTAATAATTCGCAAAAAAGGTTTGACTCTGATACCACTATTAGGTTTGTTAGATTCATGAGCGCAATCAAATTGCACAAAATAAGTGGAAGCATGGAAAATCAGAGTTTTAAAATTTTATAAACCATGTACCCGGATCATCCTTTATGCACAATTATTAATAAAACAAAAATATGAAGAACAAGAATTATACCCTTGAAGATTCGAGCTTCCTCAAGTACAAGTTCACCTCCAATCCTTTTTGCGTTCAACTTGAATCCACTGGGTTTCGTTTCTTCCTTTGATCAACATTAGCCCCCCAAGTGTTTGACCTCTAGAGGTGATCCACCAAAGAAGAAGAAAGATTCAAGAAGATGGGTGTTTGGCAAAACCCTAATTTTTCTATCTCTCATAGAAAAAGAAGTACTCTCCCAACTATTGAAATTACGTATTCACGTGTATTGTGAAAGAGTCAACCAACATCACCCATAATAAGACTTCTCTTATTTATAGATGTGGGCAACCCTCCTTAACAATTAAGGAATTGAGTTTTATTTTAATTAATTAAACTCCTTTAATTAATTAGGCTCCCAATCTTGGAATAATTAATTAAACTCTTTTAATTAATTAGCCTCCTAATCTTATTAGGATATATGAGAGTATTTTTATTAATTAATTCCCAAACTCTTTTAGAAATTAAATAATAATAATAATAATAATAATAATAATAATAATAATAATAATAATAATAAGACTCCTCTTATTAATTTATATTTAATATTTTTAAAATATTAAATAATAAATATTAAGTTATTTAATTTATTTTATCACCATAGATTAAATTAAATATATTTAACTTATTATTACGATTATGCTATTTACTTCATAAATACTTATTCTTCCTTTTATGGTGTGACTCTTTAGGTTCTCCATATTAAACCGGTTATGAATAAATCAATTAAAAAAATTCTAATCTTATTTAAATAAATAAATTAAAATATTAATTTATTTAAATAAATAATATTTATTCTACAATAGGGATAAGCCTCCCTAGCGATTAACAACTTTTCAAATAATATAGATCTCAACATTAATCATAAAAGACTCTTTGAGTAAATAGTTACCGTACAATTCAATCCTTCCACCATACAATGTCCTAATTAAATATAAGACATAGAATTACTGTCAAGTCTTATTTTATTTAATTATATATTTTTTGACCCTTAAATGCACAACTCCAAATAATACAAATTAGAAACTCCTTTCTAATTTCATTCTGCCTTGGCCAATGACTACTGGGTTGTCATTTATCAAATCACATAGGACATTTCTCTTCTTTTACTTGAAGTAGTAGATTCTTTATTGATCATACATTATCTCCATGTATAATTTATTATACCCAAGCATACCCTTTGATATACCCTAAGGGTCTTAAGGAATAAGTCAAAGTATAACTCATCATACACAAGATACTATGATGATCTCAAGTCCAAGGATCACTTGTACTACTATCACTATAGGAATTCCTATTGACAGGCAAGTAAAACTTCATTAGGTATTCCTTAGCAAGCCACGTTCAGTGAACTTATTCTCTAATAAGCACCTACATACTTGCTTTAGTGTCTCCACACAAATGATCATGAGATCAATCATCCTCTTCCAATGAGCAAGCAACGTATGTACCAATCTATCCGGATTCACTAATTCCCAATTTAGTAATCTAATGATTGGGAACTATTTTAGTTTTAAGCTTTCTAAGAATTTAGATCTCATTAGAATGAGCATCATCATTATTCTAAAAACATTGCTTAAAACTATGAGTTTATCACATATTATAATGCAGCATCATGTAGATAATTAAAAGTCTTTAATAAATTAATACTTTTTATTAATAAATGAATAAGATTATTACAAAGTATATGCTTTATCATCAAACATGATTGGCTTGTGTGCATACAATTTTCACAATGTTCCAGTTAAATACATTTGCAGTTGTACTAGTAAAGGCAATTATCGCAGAAGGTGGAAGCGATGCCTTGACCAAGTACAATCAAGAATAGAAGAAGAGAAAGAATGAGAATGAAAATAAGGCTGGTGGAAGTAACGTTGGAAGTAATAATCAGAAGAGGAAGTAGAATGAGAATTCGACTGCAGAAGGACAACAAAGGAGTCAACAAAAGAAAAAGTTTGAAGCTTGTGCGACGTGCAGGAAGAACCACACTGGGGTGTGTTTGAAGGGAAAGCGGGTGTGTTTTAACTATGGTCAGGACAGACACATTGCACCGAACTATTTTAGTCCAAAGAAGGAAGCATGTTTTACATGCGGTTCGAAGGATCACATGGCTCGTGATTGCCCTAAGAAGTCAACAGGAAGTGCAAGTGTAGGAAAAGGAAACAACAATGGTAGTGGTGCATTGACTATCACTGGACCAGCACAGTCAAGTCGACCTATTGCGAGGACTTTCAATATGACTGTGCAGGATGCTGTACAGTCTAAGGTTGTGGTGTCAGGTATCATTCTGATTAATGGTATTAATGCTTATGTGCTATTTGATTCGGGTGCTACTTGTTCATTTATATTCGATGAATTTGCTCAGAACTTAGATTTGCCTCAATAAGAATTAGAATATCCTTTTAGCATAGAGATTGCGAGTAGGGAAGTGATTTTTGTTAGATTTATATATAGGAATGGTAGAGTGGTTATAAAGGATCACGAGATGATGGTAGATTTGATACCAATTAGACTTGGTGAGTTTGATGTTATACTGAGAATGGATTGGTTATTCAATTACGGAGCAGTAATTGATTGCCAAAGGAAATGTGTTAACCTTATGACTCCGTTAAAGGTTGTGTTCTATGGCAGTAAGTCACCTCGACAAGTAAGTTGTCTAACGGTGATGCAAGCCAAGAAGTTGTTGAGACAATGATGTATAGGATACATAGGCTACATAATCGATACACAGAAGAATAGTGCGAAATTAGAAGAGAAACTGATCATAAGAGATTTTGCAGACGTATTTCCAGACGATTTGACGGGTCTTCCGCCGGATCGACAAATCGAGTTCGTGATTGACTTATTACCAGGAGCGACCCCGATATCTAAAGTCCCATACAGAATGGCACCAGTAGAGATGAAAGAGTTGATGGTGTAATTGCAAGAGTTGCTCGACAAGAAGTATATTCAGCAGAGTGTGTCGCCATGGGGAGCGCCGATGTTGTTTGTTAAGAAGAAAGATGGATCGATGCGGCTCTTCATTGATTACAGAGAATTGAATAAGGTCACGATTAAAAATAGGTATCCATTACCGAGAATCGATGACCTGTTCGATCAGTTGAAGGGAGCGAGGTATTTCTCAAAGATTGACTTGAGAAGTAATATCATCAGCAGAAGGTGAGGCCGGAGGATGTACCGAAGACAGCGTTCAGAACTCGGTATGGTCATTACGAGTTTCTGGTTATGTCTTTTAGTTTAACCAATGCACCTGCAGCGTTCATGGATTTGATGAACAGGGTGTTTAAACCATTCTTAGACAAATTTGTGGTGGTGTTTATTGATGATATATTAGTGTATTCCAAGACCAAGTAAGAGCATGTTAAACACTTATGATTGACATTGGAGACATTGAGGAGAGAAAAGTTATACGTAAAATTTTCAAAATGTGAATTTTGGTTGGAACGTGTACAGTTCCTCAAGCACGTTATAGACAAGGACGGAATTTCGATAGATCCATCAAAGGTTGAAGCTATAATAAATTGGGATCAGCCGAAGACACCGTCAGAAGTAAGAAGTTTCTTGGGATTGGCAGGTTACTATAAGCGTTTTATTCATGACTTTTCCAAGATTGCAACTCCATTGAAAAATTTAACTAGGAAGGCGGTTAAGTTTGTTTGGACAGAGAAGTGTGAGGAAAGTTTTTGAGAATTAAAGAAGAGATTGAGTTCAGCACCTATGTTGTCATTGCCTGATGATACATGGAATTTTATGGTGTATAGTGACGCATCGCATAAAGGACTAGGTTGTGTTCTTATGCAAAATGGTAGAGTTATTATGTATGCATCACGTCAATTGGAAGATTATGAGAAAGGGTATCTGACTCATGACTTAGAGTTGGCTGCGGTGGAGTTTGCCCTGAAGATTTGGAGTCATTATCTTTATGGAGAGAGGTGTGAAATATACACCGACCATAAAAGTCTGAAGTATATCTTTACACAAAGATTTGAATATAAGGCAGAGAAGATGGTTGGAGTTGATTAAAGATTATGACTGTGAGATTTTCTATCATCCCAGAAAGGCAAATGTTGTTGCTGATGCTTTAAGTAGGAAGGGACGGGAGAAGTTAATGATGTTGACTGCTCAGGAGAAGCTAGTGTTAGAAATGGCTAAGATGGAGTTGGAAATTAAGTATTCGGAAGAATCTGACGAAAAGTTGTTCTAGATAGGAAACGGTTCAACGTTGGTAGATTAGCTGAAGAATGCACAACTTCAGGATGAAGACTGTGAAAAGATAAAAAGAAAAGTATCTGAAGGTGAGGAAAATAAATTTAAAATTAATTCGGAAGGGTTACTTCGATTCGAAGGTAGAATTTGGGTTCCGCCAGTACCGGAAGTTAAGGAGGAAATTCTGAGTGAAGCTCATAACTCAAGATATTCAATTCACCCTAGGAGTACAAAAATGTACCAGGATCTTAGACATCATTTTTGGTGGCCAAATATGAAAAAGGATATGGCTGAATATGTGGCAAAATGCTTAATGTGTCAGAAAGTTAAAGCTGAGCATCAAAGGCCAAGCAGATTATTACAACCGTTGGAGATACCAGAATGGAAATGGGAGCATATCACAATGCATTTTATGGTAGGTCTTCCAAAGACTCAGCAAGGTTATGACGCCATTTGGGTGATTGTCGATCGATTGACGAAGTTGGCACACTTTTTGCCAATCAAGATTAGATTTAACCTAGATCGGTTGGCAAAACTGTACGTGGAGGAAATTTTTTCAAGACACGGTGTTCCAGTGTCCATTGTATCAGATAGAGATCCCCGTTTCACATCTAATTTTTGGAAATGACTACAGGAATGCTTGGGAACACAGCTGAGAATGAGCACAACGTACCATCCTCAGACCGACGGACAAAGTGAGAGAACCATCTAGACATTAGAGGATATGCTCAGAGCATGTATTATGGATTTCAAGAGAAATTGGGATGACCATCTACCATTGGTGGAATTTGCTTATAATAATAGCTATCACGCGAGTATTGGCATGCCGCCTTATGAAGCGTTATACGGGAGGAAATGTAGAACTCCATTATGCTGGGACGAGGTAGGTGAACGTCAGCTATTGGGTCCAGAATTGGTACAACAAACTATCGAGATCATCAAGGTGATTCGAGCAAGATTGATAGCTGCACAAGATAGATAGAAGAAATATGCCGATCAACACCGACAAAATCGGGAATTCGATGTTGGTAGTTATGTTTTCTTGAAAGTGTCTCCCTAGAAAGGGAAAATTCGATTTGGTAAAAGTGGGAAATTAAGCCCTAGGTTTACAGGACCTTTTGAAGTGCTTCGACGAGTTAGTGAAGTGGCGTATGAGGTAGATTTACCTCCAAAATTGGAGCATATTTATAACATTTTCCATGTCTCGGTATTAAGACCATATAAGCCTGATTATAAGCATGTAATAGAATATGAGCCGTTACAGTTTGAGAAAGACTTAACATAAGAAGAAGTCCATGTTCAAATTATTGACAGGAAAGAGCAAGTACTAAGGATTAAAGTGATACCTTCTATTAAGGTAATATGAAGAAACCATAATACTGAAGAAGCTACGTGGGAACTTGAAGATGTTATGATGAGGAATTATCCTCAGTTGTTTGATTGATCTTGTATAGCGATTCTGGGGACAAAATCCTGTTAAGGAGGGAAGAATGTAATGAATAAATTTATCGAGTCGTGATTCTGGGGACAAAATTCTTTTAAGGAGGGAAGGATGTAATAATCGAGAAATTTTGTAATTTAATTTAAATATTTATTGAGGAAACTAAATATTTTAAATAATTTATTTATTGAGGAAAATAAATAATTGATGAAATTGTGATGCAAGAATTTAGTAACTAAATTGATTAATGTTAATTAAATTGAATTATGGTAATTTTTATTTGAAAGATTTAATTTAATGAAAATAATTAAATTAAATGAATTGTTTAATATTTAAGAAAATATGTAAATTAAATAAAGTAATTTTTAAGTCTAATTTATTAATTAAATTAGATATATAATTATTTATTAATCAAAAATATAACTAGAATGAAAAATTATAATTTTTATAATTATAAGTGTAAGCTAATTAAATGGGTTGCATGTGTGACAAATAAAAACTATATGATATAAACATTATAAAAATAATATACTAGGGGGAAGTTGTGTTTGGCCAAACAAGGCCTTGTGGCCTTTGGCTTATTGTAACTGACGTAAACTTTTTGGTTCTTACCTGACGTACGTAGGAGAAGGAGTCAGTCTATATATGTTACGCATGTTTTTGCCTAAGACTATATAACATAGATATAGAGAGAGATCTTGGTGAGGAAGAGAGAAAATACAGTGGTTTTGAGAGGGAGTTTTCTGAGATTATCAAGAAGAAGGAGAAGGATTGCTAAAGCTTGTGACCATCTTGCAAAAAAATCAAGCATTAAAGGTATAAAAACCTAAGTTTATGTTCTAAATTACTAATATAGGATTGTGTGAATTCGATATTATAATTGTTAAATTAGTTTATGTAATCAATTGGTTATTATCTATACATGATTGTAGTAAGACAATTCATGGAAAATGGGTTTGAAGAAGAAAAGTAAATAACAGTGATATGTTTATGTATATGGGTGGTTTAAGTACAAATTTGATGCTCAATATGTGATATAATCTATAAATTGGTGTTAAATTGTGTTAGTATGTTAAGAAACGAAAACAACGTAGTTTGAATCATGTTAATTGGTTAAGAAACGAAGTCGTGGCGATCGAATTCGCTAAAAGTGTTAAAAGTGATGAAATTGGAAAAATTATGGTTTTGATTCTTCAAAATTGGTTATATAAAGTGTTTATGTAGTTAGAATTATGAATATCGTGTTTATAGATGTTATTACAAAGTTTTAGATGTTAAGTTTTGTGAATTCTGTGGAAATTGGGTTGAAATTGGAATCAGTCGTGTAACAGAACTGCAAATTGCAGTTTCTGTCTGTGTACAGCATAGCTGCACCGGTACCACAGGCAGAAATGGTGCGGTTGTGCCGTATGGCCTTCTGCGTATCTGCACCAGCGCAGCTGTGCCGGTGCCAAGGCTTGGGACAGCGCAGCTACGCCATGCCCTGAGCCTAAGCAGTGAGTTCTGTTTATTTGTGGGTTGTAATATAAGGACCTAATCTAGTTTGGCATGTATGTTATTGATGTTAAAACATAACGTGGACTACAATAACAAATTGTAATGTGATGTAATATAAAATGTGAGGATTTTAAGTGGTCATTTAATTAAGTTATGTAATGAACGAATAAAAATTGATGTTTGTGAGAGTTAAAGATGAATGATAAAGTTTGTGTTAGTTTATAGTGAGATTTCAGATTCGCTAAAATGGGTAACCTACATGGTTAGATGTTAAGTTAAGGGTATGACTTAAATGGTGGGTTAGACCCATGAAGCTAATGTTGATGCAACTAATTGTTGTCACAACTCGAATTTTTATAAGTTATTAAAATAGGAATTTAATAATTAAAATTCTTATTATGAGTTGTTTTGAGTTTGAGTATGTACATATACATGCTATATATTTTTAAATATGTGATCGGGTGTGAAGAAGAAATATATATTCATATATTGGGAAAGTGAGATTCAATAGTTAAGTTAACTATTGAAGAAATTAAATGAATTTGGTAATTAATTTTAAATATTTATTGAATTAAATAAATATTTTAAATAATTTATGAAATTGTTGTATAATAATTTTGTTACGTGTGTATGATAATTAAATTAAAGCAAAGGTAAAATTTATTCTTTGAAGATTTAATTTAATTAATTAAATTAAATGAGTTGTTTAATGTTAAAAAAATAAGTAAATTAAATAAAGTGATGTTTAAATATAATTTATTAATTAAATTAGATATATGATTATTTATTAATCATCAGAAGAATTATAATAAAAATTATAATTATTATAATTATTATTGTAAGTTATGTAAATTGGTTATAGGTGTGACAAATAAAAATTATATAATATAAAACGATTAAAACAATCTAGTATGGGGGAAAATTGTGTGTAACCAAACGCAGCCTTATGGCTTTTGGTTTATTGTAGCTGACGCCTTTTTATTTTCTTCACCTGACGTACGTGGGTTATATCACGTATTCTCCTAATAAGCTAAGAACAAAGAAAAGGAGAAACACAGAGAACTTTTAGAGAGAATCAAAGGAAGAATTTCTAAACTTTGTTAACATCATCTTGCTAGTAGGAGATTCAAGGTATAATCCATTCTTAAATTTTCAAGTTTTAGTTTTGTAATCTTATTCTCTAAAATTATTGAATTTTGTTGGGTTAGGGTTTGAGGTGTTGATTATGTACATGTGTAATCTGATAATTGTTATATAGAAGTTGTATTGAGTAATCAAATTCATGGAAAAGTGGTTTGTAGAAGAAAATTAAGATAACAGTGTTTTGTATATGAAAATGGCTTAGTAAGTCCAAAATTTGATGTTCAATCTTTGTTATAATCTGTTAATTGGTTATATATTGTGTTAGTATATTAAGAAAGGAAAACAACGAGAGTTGAATGAATCGAAATGGTTGAGAAACGAATTCGTAGTGAACGAATTCGCTAAATTGTCAAAACATGAACAATTAGTATGAACATGAGTTGTAAATTCATATTTGGGTTAGTTAATGTTTATGTTAATTGTTGGGTATTTGGTATGTTGTAGTTTTATAAGTTACAAACCCATAGAATCGAGAATGAACCAATTTGGATGAGTATAACTCATGTTATGAAAATCGGAAGGGGTAGGGGTCTGGAAAATCGCGAAGAACAGAGCCTGAGGGGCTGTACTGCCTCCCAGGGCGCAACTGCACTGCCCCCAAGGCCAATTGGGGCGCAGCTGCACAGGGCATCAGTAACTGGTGGACTGCTCTAACCTGCTGTAGTAAATTAAGCATAACTTTTTCATACAAACTTCGATTGAGGTGATTCAAGATGATCCGGAACGAGGACGAATACGCAAGTATAGTGCTCCCAACGATTGAATATGTCATTCTAAGTGATGTAACATGAAAATGCCTGATATTATACATGACATATAAGATTTTCTTGCTCATAATAGAAAGCATTGACATGACTTAGTATGTGTTTTGAAAAGAAGCTTAAAGAATTTGAAAACAAACATTGTGGAAACTTATGGTCTATAAGTTCTGAACTTAGTGGTTTATAAACATGATTGAGTTCAAATATAAATGAGCATGATATGGTATTTATTGTGTCTTTGTTCATGATTAAACTTGTTAGACCTTGTGATTAGAGAAATTTCAAGAAAAGCTTAGTATAATAAGCTAATAAACATGAATGCTATAGGATATAGTTTCTGAACTTGAAAAGATGTTAACATGATTTAGTTACTTATAGTAAGAGTTTCAAAGTTGATTTACATGTTCTATATTGCATAATTCATGTAAAAGGATTTCAAAGGAAACCTCGAGCATGTTTTCGAACTTAAGTTGCATTACATATGAGTATTTAGATTCTAAAGGCTTGATATGTCATATTACGTTTTGTTATGTCTCTAAACATGATTCGTAGGTAATGGACATAAAGATGATTTAATCAAACATGAGTTAAAGCATATTTCAAAGTGTTAAACAATGCTAGTTATGAATGAATGATATGAACATCATGATCATATGTATTAACAGATTGTGAGACCTCTATATGTAGAAATATGACCAAAGTTATAAAGCATGATAAATACATAACCTTTTATGCTTTAATTTCATGGAAAGTCATGAACTAAAACTTGTAAAAATGAACTCAAGAATGGTCATATGCTTATGTAAGAACCTCTAACATGTATGTATGTTAAAGTATAAGTGAATAGGTGTGTTAGAGTTGGATAGAAGCAGGAAGTGCAAGCTCAACCTTGGTCTGGCCAGGGGCCAGGGGACAGCGCAGCTGCGCCGTCCTTAAGCCTAACCAGGGCGCAGCTGCGCCACAGGGCAGTGATGTATTATTATTTTAACTGTGAATCCAGACCTTAAAGCATGTAGGTATGAATGTCTAAAGCTATAATACTTGACATAGATGATGTTTTAAGCATAAGAGCATGTAGTGGTTATATAAAACACAGAGTTGTTAAATTTTGCAAAATGCAAGAACTTTGTGAATCATGCATCTATAAGTTTGAAATGTGTAATGAACACATAGTGAGTCAAGTGTGTAATAGATATATATGAACGTTGATGTAAAGTATGAGTGGTTGAGGTATACCTATACATACCTAGCTATTCTAAGAATATGATGAGAAAGTGAAATGTAGGTTTTACAAACCTAGTTAGGAAATAATGTAACATTATTATTATATTAAGAATGTATGAAATATATTACTAATGGATGTGAATTCATGATTATATAACTGTGTAGGAATACACGAAGTGCAGATACGCGTTAAGCAGTTAAGTCGTAGTTCATAAACTACGAATCAGGCAAGTCTTTCAGTTCCTATTTGCTATGTGAACTTGATGATTAACTGTTTTAAATCTTTATTGCAAAGAGCATGATGTGTTATATATATGTTGAAAGTATGAAATGTTAAAGTCAATTTATGACTACGTTGATTTATTAAAGCATGCTGATTGAGTAAGGAACTCAATCTTTATGCTTGTTATATGAATTGCAACATGTATGTTATATATTGAGCAGATTATTATGTGTTGTGTGATGCATGAAAACTGTTAAATTTTGCTGGGTCGTCGAGCTCAACCTTGCAAATAATCACTTTTGTAGGTTCAAGATTCAAGGTAAAGTTGTGTGTTACTTAAAAGACATGAATCAGATGTGATACTTGAAGATTTATACACGTTGGTTGTGTTATTATTATTTGAACCATGTTTAAGGTTCCGAATAATGTATTAATGTTGAATTGTAATATCGTTTTGCGATGTAAACTTTTGTAGTATTAAAATGATTCTGAAATAGTTATATGTAAAGGTTGAAGGTTTTGGGAACGAGAATAGTTTGTAATAGAAAATTTTAATTATTTCGCAAATTTCAGTGGTTGTATTATCATTTAATGATGTAAAATTAGAGGTTGAATATATTGTTAACGACCGAAGTCGAGAATTAAATTGTATGAATTTTGGGGTCGTTACAATTGTTATTACGATTTCAATGATATGTATAGGGTAATTGGCGAACATTATTATACTTTTGTAGCTTACATACAAGGCAAGTTTTCTAACTTCATTCTCTTTATAATGAATGCAAGTTTCATAGCTATGTTATCTTTTATGTCAAGCAATCTTTCTATTCCTAAATTTTATATTAAAGTTGAGCAAGCCTATTGATTCTATCTCGTGTATGATTGTACAAGCTCTTGTAATCTAGTTCGTTACATCGAGCGAGTTTCACTTTCCTAATTCTTGAGATTTCTATTTAAAGCATATACTATTTAAATTCATTGATTCAAATGAGATTGTTCTAACTCTTTTGAATGTACTACTTTGCATGTATACTATGTCTATTCAATTGTAAATTTCTGTTATTTGATCTTTAACTTAGATAACCTTGTTCAATTCTATATTATTGTGTTGAACCTTCAACTAGTAAACAAACTTTTATTGATTGATTTGGTCTATAATTGAATAGTGTTTTAAAATTCTAGAATCACTGATAAGCTAGTTCGAAACTAAACTTTCTTTAGTGCGGAATTCCTAAAATCAAATTGAGATGAACAACCCTAATACAGGGGATTTTGTATGCGTTAGCGTTTAGATGTTTATGCACAATACATGGTACAAAGGGCTGATCCCCCTAAGTACGTAAGGAAGGGTCTGTATAGTCTAAATGACTGTTAAGGTTGAGGTAATAATAATACCTAATTACCGGAGACATAGTTAGTGCTCTTAAGACCCTCAGATATAAATCTTGAACGGTTCTCTATTCTTGATTTGCAGAACGAGTTTCTTATAATCCAGTAACCATTGTTTATCTCATGTTGTTACTATTAGTATTCTTTATATTAGTGAGCAATTGTTTGCTCACTCTTGCAATTAACACTGCAGCTAAAGTTGAAAGAGTTGATGAGCCATCTTCTAGCAAAGGAAAGGGTAAGATGTCTAAGTGTTGAAGACTTATGTGATTTATTTGAATAAGATTATGTTATAAGACTTACTTTATTTATGTGACGTATTCCGCAGACTCGTGTAATAGTTTAAGGTTTGTTTACTTGTGATTTTTTTTAAGTGATGTAACCCTTTAAGGGGAAAGATTATTATTTAAGTTATTTAAATTATGTCTTTATCCTTTGATATGAGTAGTTAGATCTAATGGTTTTGGATAGTGAGCACCAATTCCTGTGGAAATGAAGCACCAAATCCTTTGATATGGGTAGTTAATTATGTGAATAAATAAATTTTAAATTCCTTATTACTAGATAAATAAAGGGGTAGTGTGAGAATGTAATCATGAAACTTGTCTAGTTTAGGAAAGTGGATGTTAATAGCGGTTATGCTATCATTATTATGTTTTAAAAATGTTATGAATGAATAAAATAGCAAAGTTTATTTAAAATGTTATGTGTTATAGCTTTAATCTTAGAATGTTTAAGTTAAACTTCAAATACTCAAAAAGTTGAGTAATGAACTAATAAGCGTATATTTTAACAGAAAATGCCTCCTAGAAGAAGACAACCACTTCAACAACCACCTCCTGAAGGGTCTACTAACAATAATAATGAGGCCAACGCTAACCCGGTTCAGCAGTTGGTAACCTTGTTAACGGGAGCACTTGCGAATCAACCGTAAGCTCAAGTCACGACCTTCAAGGAATTCAAAGCGGTTGGACCGCCAGAGTTTCAAGGGTTTATGAATCCAGTGGAAGCCCAAACATGGATCATAGAAATGGAGAAGGTGTTCGACGTTGCCAGAGGCAACGAGGATAAGAAGACTACATTTGCAACGTTCATGTTGAAGTCTGAAGCTAGCTACTGGTGGCAGGCAAATAAGGTTCGTGGGGGACAAGGAGTGATAGTGTGGGATAGATTTAAGGAGATGTTTTTCGAAATGTACTTTTCAGCGAGTTATCAGAATCAGTTGGAGGTGCAATTTCTGGAGTTGAAACAAGGAACCATGACGGTGCCAGAATATGCTGCAAAGTTTAACGAGTTGGCAAGGTTTGCCACTTATCAAGTCAATACCGACGAGCGTAAGGCGAGAAGGTTTAAACAATGATTGAAACCTTGGCTGTATAGCAAGGTTTCAATGTTCTAGTTAAATACATTTGCGGCTGTACCAGAAAAGGCAATTATCGCGGAAGGTGGAAGAGATGCCTTGACCAAGTACAATCAAGAACAGAAGAAGAGGAAGAATGAGAATGAAAATGAGGATGGTGGAAGTAACAATCAGAAGAGGAAGTGGAACGAGAATTCGACTACGGGAGGACAACAAGGGAGTCAACAAAAGAAAAAGTTTGAAGCTTGTGCGACATGCGGGAAGAACCACACTGGGGTGTGTTTGAAGGGAAAGCGGGTGTGTTTTAACTATGGTCAGGAGGGACACATTGCACCGAACTATTTTAGTCCAAAGAAAGGGGCATGTTTTACCTACGGTTCGAAGGATCACATAGCTCGTGATTGCCCTAAGAACCTAGCAGGAAGTGCAAGTGTAGGAAAAGGAAACAACAACGGCGGTGGTGCATTGACTATCACTGGATCAGCACAGTCAAGCCGACCTACTGTGAGGACTTTCAATATGACCATGCAGGAGGTTGTATAGTCTAAGGATGTGGTGTCGGGTATCCTTCTGATTAATGGTATTAATGCTTATGTGCTATTTGATTTGGGTGCTACTTGTTCATCTATATCTGATGAATTTGTTCAAAATATAGATTTGCCTCAGGAAAAATTAGAATATCCTTTTAGCATAGAGATTACGAGTAGGGAAGTGATTCCTGTTAGATTTATATATAGGAATGGTAGAGTGGTTATAAAGGATCACGAGATGATGGTAGATTTGATACCAATTATACTTGGTGAATTTGATGTTATACTGGGAATGGATTGGTTATTCAATTACGGAGTAGTAATTGATTGCCAAAGGAAATGTGTTAACCTTATGACTCCGTCAAAGGTTGTGTTCTATGGCAATAAGTCACCTTGACAAGCAAGTTGTCTGATGGTGATGTAAGCCAAGAAGTTGTTGAGACAAGGATGTGTAGGATACTTAGCCTACATAGTCGATACACAGAAGAAGAGTGCGAAGTTAGAAGAGATACCGATCATAAGAGATTTTGCAAACGTATTTCCAGAAGATTTGTCGGGTCTTCCGTCGGATCGACAAATCGAGTTCGTGATTGACTTATTACCATGAACGGCCCCGATATCTAAAGCCCCATACAGAATGGCACCAGTAGAGATGAAAGAGTTGATGGTGCAATTGCAAGAGTTGCTCGACAAGAAGTATATTCAGCCGAGTGTGTCGCCATGGGGAGCGCCGATGTTGTTTGTTAAGAAGAAAGATGGATCGATGCGGCTTTGCATTGATTACAGAGAATTGAATAAGGTCACGAATAAAAATAGGTATCCGTTACCGAGAATCGATGACATGTTTGATCAGTTGAAGGGAGCAAAGTATTTCTCAAAGATAGACTTAAGAAGTGGTTATCATCAGTTGAAGGTGAGGCCGGAGGATGTACCGAAGACAACGTTTAGAACTCGATATGGTCATTACGAGTTTTTGGTTATGTCTTTTGGTTTAACCAATGCACCTGCAGTATTCATAGATTTGATGAACATAGTGTTTAAACCATTATTATTTAAGTTATTTAAATAATGTCTTTATCCTTTGATATGGGTAGTTAGATGTAATGGTTTTGGATAGTGAGCATCAAATCTCGTGGGAATAAAGTATCCGAATTTGAGGGTGTCACGGTGTATATATTTTGAATTATGTGTTTTGGTGTGAAGAAATTAAATTTTTATGAGATTTAATAGTTGATTAAACTATTAAAGGAAATAAAAGAAATTAGTCACGATAAGAAATTTAGTGGCAAGGGAAATTAACCCTATAAATATTGGGTAATTTAAATTAAGTTGAAACTATATTATGATTAAATAAATTATTATAATGTTATTTTAATTTGATTTTATAATTAAAGTGATGTGTTAATTTGTTAAATAAAATTATAATTATAATTTTATTGTATTAGTTTATGTGGTAAATTAATTTAATAAATTGTTATTAGATTTAATTTAATTTGAATATGGGAATTTATTTAAATAAAGTGTGACAATAAACTATATAATAAATGACTTATGAAAATAGATTAAAAGAGTTTTAATTTGGTTTTAACAAACAAAGCCTTAGAGCTTTTGAAATTCTTATTTTAATCTTGTTTTGCCAAACAAAGCTTAAGGAATGATTAAGTCATTATTTTAATTGGTTTTGCCAAACAAAGCCTTATGGCTTTTGAATTAAAAAAATAATAAAATAAAATATAATAAATATTTTTATAACTGATACATAATTAGTATATTTATTAGTACGACAGTTTTATACGTTTTGGTTTATTGTGTCTGTTTTATGTTTTACGTAAGAGTTTGGCCTAAGTTTGAGAAGAGAAGAAAGGGAGAATACATAGAAAAATAGAGAGAAAGGAGAGAAAAAAAGAGAGAAATTGTGAGTTTGGAGAAAGAAGGTTGAGGAAGCAAGACTAATCATTCTTGTGGAATAATCAAGCAATTGAAGGTATAGTCTCTAAAACTTTAGTTTTTAAGTATATGAAAGTTTTATGTTCTTGAGTTTCAAACTCTCTGTAAATGCAATGTTGATGAATTGTTAGTATATACAATGTTCGATTGTGTGTACATATAATTGTGATGTTATAACTAACATCTAGACAAGGATTTGAGATATTAATTTAGATGAATTACGTTCAAAAAGAAAAGAAATCGTTTATAGTGAATATGAGTATGAATATGACTAATTTTGAAGTCAAAATTGATATGAATATGGCTTATTTTTAAGTCAAAATTGATATTTAATTCATAGTATAATGTATAAATTGGCTATTGACTGTAAAAATATATGAAGCAACAAAAACAAAGTAATTGAAACTAATTGTTTTGGTTGTAAAACGAATTCGTAGTGAATGAATTCGCTAAATATGTTAAAACATAAAAGTTTAGTATGAGCTTGAGTTTTGGGTCAAGATTTAGACTAGTTAGTATTTTTGTAAATTGTTATAATTCTAGTATGTTGTATTTCTATGAATTACGAATCCATAGAATTGAAAACGGACTAATTTGGATATGTATAACTCAAGTTATCAAGATTAGAATGAGAAAATGGTCAAAAATCGCAAGAACAGTAAACTTTATCTCCCGGTTTTGCTATCGGGCGCAGCTGCACTGTGCCCTAAGCCTTTTAGGGTGTTGTTACCCTCTAGGGTGCAGCTGCGGTGTGCCCAAGGCTTAATTGGGCGTAGCTGCGCTCTAGGTTTGTCTAGTGTGACTGTTTTGACCTCCTATAGTAAAACAGCCATAACTTTTTCATACGAACTCTGATTGAGGAGATTCAAGATGATCCAGAACGAGGAAGAATAGACCTACAACTTTAGGACTGTTGTGTTTTGGGAACAATCGGAGGATGTCGGGCATGCACGTATGCAAGTGTAGTGCTTCTGACGATAAAAGATGTTGTTCTAAGTTATAAAACATGAGTGTTAGTAAATATTGTAAGACCCCAACTTATTAATGAATAAAATCAAATTTTCTCTAAATATTATTGTGAATAATAAGGAGTTAATTTGATATAATACTTTGGTTATGGGTGAAATGTGCAAATTTTGCAAAATAAGCAAGTGGTTATAAAATATTCATTTTATCGGGGAATATTCGTTTGGTCGTGGAATATTCTTGCTGTCGGGGAATATTCGTACGACGGCGCAGCCTTATGTGGGCCCCATAACGGAAAGCGATTGAATGAAGAAAACGACAAGTATAAGTTATTTATAAATAACGGCGTAGTTGTTACTGTTAATACTGTTGGAATACCCGGTGGTTAAAATACAGTAGCACACGGTATTGCACCAATTATTGATTCTTACGTAAGAAGGTACTACTCAATAATTGTTACAGTAGTTATTGTTCAATATTTTATTTTATTGATTCAATAATTGTTGCGTTGATATTTTATATTATTGTTGTTTCAATAATTATTGCTGCACAGTATTTTCCATTATCAGAACAATAATTCATATTATTTGAATAATATTATTAGATAACATTATTGGTAATGTCTAAAAAGTTCTGTCTAAAGAGAGGTTTGGTCATCTACTTGTGCGCCAGTAAGGAGAAATCCTTATTGGAAAGCCCCCTCTTCCTGGGAACGACCTGGTTGTCATAAATGTGATTCTGTAATATTATTTTGTGAATAATTAATTATTGATTCATATGATAAGGAAATATTTATTTTATGTGGATATAAATGAGGGATATATTTTTGTGGTTAAAAATGAAGGAGTTAATGTTGAGGTTTTTATAAGTATTTTTGTCGGAATGGAGGTATTAAAAATCAAGATTTTTGAGATATTTTGCGGGGGTTATAATTTTTAATCCGACCGTTGGATCGTGGTAATTTTTGGATATGTTATACATATATAAGTTGAGTATATGTCCACAAATTTTGAACCGTTAAAAATGAACGTATGATTTATTATAAATTTTACGAGATGACTGGTTCAGAAATTATTAAATTTTCAGAGTTTATCATTTTGATGGAAAATTCTAGAATTGGTGGGCCCCACTCTTGGTTGGTGAAGAAATGTGCTGAGATTTTTATTCAAATGTGGTGGGTGGGAATAGTAGCAGGTAAATCCATCAGGTTGCAGGTTAAGTCTGCTTCGGCGTGCTAACATTTTCCTATAAATAGAGGGCTAAGTTAGAATTAAAAATCACACCAGAAACAAGTTTTCTCTCTTTCTCTCTCTAGATTATTGAGTGTATTTTGTGAGTATTTAGATACTTTGAGAGTTTCTATTCATCAGAGCAAGTTTCTTTCAGCCTTATACCGGTATTCCGACCAGAAGTACTGATATTTTGAGGTAAGGGATATTATTTTCTTCTTAATGATATTATTTTCTTCAATATCATTATGCTGAAATATTGATATGAGTTTTTATCAAATTTGAAACTTTTTGTGTCGGGATTACTATTCACGTATACGGCACTATTCACGTATACGGTACTATTCACGAATACGGCACTATTCACCGAAAAATAAAATTTTCCCTTTTTGTCCAAGATGTCTATTATGGTTACTATCTTTGATTGTATCCATATTTTGATCTTTATTTTTGAATTCTGCTTCACAATTGATTATTATGAAGTATTATTTATCTTGGATAAACTGTTATACGAATCCCTAATATTTGTCCTTCTGTCTCACTGGATTCGTTCTCTTTAAGATATTTTTCATCATCCTCAGTCCTAAATGATGATATTACTGAATATCTTTGGCCTGTAGTGCAAAGATGTATGATTACTTGATGAATATCTTTGGCCTGTAGTGCAAAGATGAACAGGTGTTGAGATGAACATGACTGACAGGTGATACAAATGAATATCTTTGGCCTATAGTGCAAAGATGAATATTTGGATAAAGATGATTATTAATTGATGTTACAGGGATAAAATATTGATGATGGACTTTTAAATCTTAGAAGATAGTAGAATTCATTCTCTACTTGACTCTTCTAATGGTTTGTTGTTTCCGCTGCAGTTGTTGATCTAAAACTTGTTGTCGATTATATTCTATCAGATTTTTCCCTGTTGAATACTAATGATAATTTGTTGTATATTATCTTAGTCATAATATTCTTTACTGAGCTAGTTGAGCTCACCCTTTTCCTTTTTGTTTCATTTTTCTTCTCAGGAGGTGAGAACATAGCAGGATCTAGTCGGGGTATGGAGTGATGGTTCTAGAAAGATGTTTTAGCAGTCCTCACTATTTCTGTAAAATAGTGTTTGAATAATTGTATTGAAGACTTATTTGAGTGTGGATATTGTCTAGAAGACAATATTTGTATTTAAACTCACAGTATGTGTTGTCATATTTTGCACTACAATTGTATTATTGAAGTTGTAGTTTGCTTTCTGTACCATGTATTTGGCGACTCAGAATGGGTGTTGTATACCTATTTTGGGGGCGTCACAGTTGGTATCAAAGCTTAGGGATATGATCCCTGGCTGAGATATGAGACAAGAACTAGGAGGGGAGAGACGAGGAATTCCTTCGCTAGTATTACTATTCACGTATACGGCACTATTCACGTATACAGTACTATTCACGAGTACGACACTATTTACCAAAAAATAAAATTTTCTCTTTTTGTCCAAGATGTCTATTATGGTTACTATCTTTGATTGTATCCATGTTTTGATCTTTATTTTTGAATTCTGCTTCACAATTGATTATTATGAAGTATTATTGATCTTGGATAAACTGTTATACGAATTCCTAATATTTGTCCTTCTGTCTCACTGGATTCGTTCTCTTTAAGATATTTTTCATCATCCTCAGTCCTAAATGATGATATTACTGAATATCTTTGGCCTGTAGTGCAAAGATGTATGATTACTTGATGAATATCTTTGGCCTGTAGTGCAAAGATGAACAGGTGTTGAGATGAACATGACTGACAGGTGATACAAATGAATATCTTTGGCCTGTAGTGCAAAGATGAATATTTGGATAAAGATGATTATTAATAGATGTTACAGGGATAAAATATTGATGATGGACTTTTAAATCTTAGAAGATAGTAGAATTCATTCTCAACTTGACTCTTCTAATGGTTTGCTGTTTCCGCTGCAGTTGTTGATCTAAAACTTGTTGTCGATTATATTCTATCAGATTTTTCCCTGTTGAATACTAATAATAATTTGTTGTATATTATCTTAGTCATAATATTCTTTACTGGGCTAGTTGAGCTCACCCTTTTCCTTTTTGTTTCATTTTTCTTCTCAGGAGGTGAGAACATAGCAGGATCTAGTCGGGGTATGGAGTGATGGTTCTAGAAAGATGTTTTAGCAGTCCTCACTATTTCTGTAAAATAGTGTTTGAATAATTGTATTGAAGACTTATTTGAGTGTGGATATTGTCTAGAAGACAATATTTGTATTTAAACTCACAGTATGTGTTGTCATATTTTGCACTACAATTGTATTATTGAAGTTGTAGTTTGCTTTCTGTACCATGTATTTGGCGACTCAGAATGGGTGTTGTATACCTATTTTGGGGGCGTCACAGTTGGTATCAGAGCTTAGGAATATGATCCCTGGCTGAGATATGAGACAAGAACTAGGAGGGGAGAGACGAGGAATTCCTTCGCTAGTATTACTATTCACGTATACGACACTATTCACGTATACAGTACTATTCACGAATACGACACTATTCACCAAAAAATAAAATTTTCTCTTTTTGTCCAAGATGTCTATTATGGTTACTATCTTTGATTGTATCCATGTTTTGATCTTTATTTTTGAATTCTGCTTCACAATTGATTATTATGAAGTATTATTGATCTTGGATAAACTGTTATACGAATTCCTAATATTTGTCCTTCTGTCTCACTGGATTCGTTCTCTTTAAGATATTTTTCATCATCCTCAGTCCTAAATGATGATATTACTGAATATCTTTGGCCTGTAGTGCAAAGATGTATGATTACTTGATGAATATC
The DNA here is from genome assembly GCA_016801055.1 of Panax notoginseng. NCBI lineage: Eukaryota > Viridiplantae > Streptophyta > Magnoliopsida > Apiales > Araliaceae > Panax > Panax notoginseng. The sequence goes on along the minus strand of CM029013.1, from coordinate 94,024,445 downwards.
TTTGGCCTGTAGTGCAAAGATGAACAGGTGTTGAGATGAACATGACTGATATGTGATACAAATGAATATCTTTGGCCTGTAGTGCAAAGATGAATATTTGGATAAAGATGATTTTTAATAGATGTTACAGGGATAAAATATTGATGATGGACTTTTAAATCTTAGAAGATAGTAGAATTCATTCTCAACTTGACTCTTCTAATGGTTTGCTGTTTCCGCTGCAGTTGTTGATCTAAAACTTGTTGTCGATTATATTCTATCAGATTTTTCCCTGTTGAATACTAATGATAATTTGTTGTATATTATCTTAGTCATAATATTCTTTACTTGGCTAGTTGAGCTCACCCTTTTTCTTTTTGTTCCATTTTTCTTCTCAGGAGGTGAGAACATAGCAGGATCTAGTCGGGGTATGGAGTGATGGTTCTAGAAAGATGTTTTAGCAGTCCTCACTATTTCTGTAAAATAGTGTTTGAATAATTGTATTGAGGACTTATTTGAGTGTGGATATTGTCTAGAAGACAATATTTGTATTTAAACTCACAGTATGTGTTGTCGTATTTTGCACGACAATTGTATTATTGAAGTTGCAGTTTGCTTTCTGTACCATGTATTTGGCGACTCAGAATGGGTGTTGTATACCTATTTTGGGGGCGTCACAAATATAATGATGCTTAACATTAATAAATGATGTGTTAGATAAGTTGTATAAGCATACTAAGCACACACAAGGGAGGCAAATTGGGCGTGTGATGAATAAACGTCGAAACGTCGTGATACGTGATAATGAACTTAAAAAGTGTTTTATGTCAAATGAAATGAATATTATAAGATATGGAATGGGGTTGATATAAAACCAACAAGTAGTCCTAGCAAGACTTAAACACTTGAATGAACTTCGAGTATGACCTAAGAAGTAATACAGTGAGATGTAAGTCAAAAGTTAACACAATCAAATTGAACATTGTGTATTGATAATAGGAAGGGTTATGAGATATAGAGTAAAGTTTACATTACAACTACTATGTATTGCTATGTGACTAATAGTTGATATGCATGATTATATAATTGTGTAGTGCACGTGAAGTGCAGATAGCTGTAAGCTGTTAAACTATTATTGGTAAACAACGATCAAGGCAAGTCTTTCAATTCCTATTTTCTATGTGAACTTGATGATGAACTATTTTAAATCTTTTTTGATGTGTTATGTATATATTGAAAGTATGAAACGTTAAAGTCAATTTATGACTACGTTGATTGAGTAATAAATGTTGATTGAATAAGGAACTCAATCTTTATACTTGTTATATGAACTGCAGTATGTATGTTATGTTAGTTCAATTTTTATGAAATGTATGTTGAGCATGTTATTATGTGCTATGTGATGCATGAAAACTGTTAGATTTTGCTGGGATGTCGAGCTCAACCTTGCAAATAACCACTTTTGCAGGTTAAGGATTCAAGGTAAAGTTATGTGCTACTTGAAAGACATGAATCAGATGTGATACTTGAATATTTATACACTTTGGCTGAATTATTATTTCTTTAAACCATGAGTAAGGTTCATGAGATGTACTCAATGTTTTATGATGTATATTTTATGTTGAGTTGTAAAGTTAAAGTTTGAGATGTCCAATGTATAAAGGATATCGATTTGATATGTAAGTATATATATATTAACTCTGATAAAGTGAATCATGGATTATATATGATTCAAAGACATGTAGATGATAAAGGTTTTGATTCAGGGAATTAAAGTAAGAAGATAGAAAAGTTTAAATTATTTCGCATTTTATTAAGTTTAACATTGAATAATGATGTAAAATCAGAAGTTAGACGTATTATTAACGACCGAAGTCGATAGTTTAATTGTATGAATTTTGGGTTCTATGAATTACGAATCCATATAATCGAAAACGGACTAATTTGAATATGTATAACTCAAGTTATGAAGATTAGAAGGAGAAAAGGGTCAAAAATTGCAAGAACAGTAAATTGTATGTCCCGGTTCTGCTATCGGGCGTAGCTACATTGTGCCCTAAGCCTTTTGGGGCGCAGTTGCCCTCTAGGGCGCAACTACGTTGTGCCCAAGGCTTAATTGGGTGCAGCTGCGCTCTAGGTTTGTCCAGTGTTACTGTGTTTGACCTTTTGTAGTAAAACAGCCATAACGTTTTCATACAAAGTCCGATTGAGGAGATTCAAGATGATCCGAAACGAGGAAGAATAGACCTACAACTTTCATTCTTTAAGTTGTTCGAGTTAAGGTCGGGAACAGGGGTTAAAATTGTCATCTTTAGGACTGTTGTGTTTTCGGGGACAATTGGAGGGCGTCGAGCATGCACGTATGCAAGTGTAGTGCTTCTGATGATAAAAGATGTTATTCTAAGTTATAAAACTTGCATACGTGCATGCCCGACACCCTCCGATTGTCCTCCAAAACACAACAGTCTTAAAGATAACAATTTTGACCCCTGTTCCCGACCTCCACTCTAACAACTTAAAGAATGAAAGTTGTAGGTCTATTCTTCCTCATTTCGGATCATCTTGAATCTCCTCAATCGGAGTTCGTATGAAAAGGTTATGGCTGTTTTATTATAAGAGGTCAAACACAGTCACACCGAACAAACCTAGAGCGCAGCTGCGCCCAATTAAGCCTTGGGCATAGCACACCTGCGCCCTAGAGGGCAGTTGCGCCCCAAAAGGCTTAGGGCACAGCGCAGCTATGCCCGATAGCAGAACCGGGACATACAGTTTACTGTTCTTGCGATTTTTGACCATTTTCTCCCTCTAATCTTCATAACTTGAGTTATACATATCCAAATTAGTCCGTTTTCGATTCTATGGATTCGTAATTTATAGAACTACAACATACTAGAATTATAACAATTTACAGAAACACTAACTAGTCTAAATCTTGACCCAAAACTCATGTTCATACTAAACTTTCATGTTTTAACATGTTTAGCGAATTCATTCACTACGAACTCATTTTACAACCAAAACAGTTAGTTTTAATTACTTCGTTTTCGTTTCTTCATGTATTTTCACAATCAATAGCAAATTATACATTATACTATGAATTAAACATCAATTTTGACTTCAAAATAAGCCATATTCATACTCATATTCACTGTAAACGATTTCTTTTCTTTTTAAACGTAATTCATATAAATTAATATCCTAAATCCTTGTCTAGATGTTAGTTATAACATCTCAATTACATGTACACACACTCGAACACTGTATATACTAACAATTCATCAAAATTGCATTTACAGAGAGTTTGAATCTCAAGAACATAAAACTTTCATATACTTAAAAACTAAAGTTTTAGAGATTATACCTTTAATTGCTTGATTATTCCACAAGAATGATTAGTCGTGCTTCCTCAACCTTCTTCCTTCAAACTCACAATTTCTCTCTTTTCTTTCTCTTCTTTCTCTCTATTTTTTTCTGTATTCTCCCTTTCTTCTCTTCTCAAACTTAGGCTAAACTCTTACATAAAACATAAAACAGACGCAATAAACCAAAACGTATAAAACTGTCGCACTAATAAATATACTAATTATGTATCAGTTATAAAAATATTTATTATATTTTATTTTATTATTTTTTTAATTCAAAAGTCATAAGACTTTGTTTGGCAAAACCAATTAAAATAATGACTTAATCATTCATTAAGCCTTGTTTGGCAAAACAAGATTAAAATAAGAATTTCAAGAGCTCTAAGACTTTGTTTGGTAAAACTAAATTAAAACTCTTTTAATCTATTTTCATAAGTCATTTATAATATAGTTTATTGTCACACTTTATTTAAATAAATTCTCATATTCAAATTAAATTAAATCTAATAACAATTTATTAAATCAATTTACCATATAAACCAATACAATAAAATTATAATTTTTATTATAATTATAATTTTATTTAATAAATTAACACATCACTTTAATTACAAAATCAAATTAAAATAACATTATAATAATTCATTTAATCATAATATAGTTTCAACTTAATTTAAATTACCTAATATTTATAGGGTTAATTTCCCTTGCCACTAAATTCCTTATCGTGACTAATTTCTTTTATTTCCTTTAATAGTTTTATCAACTATTAAATCTCATAAAAATTTAATTTCTTCACTCCAAAACACATAATTCAAAATATATACACCTCATAATAAGAATTTTAATTATTAAATTCTTATTTTAATAATTTATGAAAATTCGGGTTGTCACTCCCCCCTTATAAGGATTCCGTCCTCGGAATCACCAAAACCCTACTTTACTAAGGTTTTCATCAAATCTCTTAAAAAACTTTAAAAAAAATTATCATTGAATAACTTCAACACATTACCTTAATATATGTTTTATATTTCCTACTACATTCATTTCTTCAACAAATTCTAGGTTTTATTTCATAACTTTCACTTGAACTCAATTATATTTTGAGTATTATATATTCTTTAACCCATTCATTTTATTTTCTAAGGATCATTATCATAAACACTCGGGATATTACAGCAATAGGGTCTATCATGTACGGTATGATTTGTACTAGACCGAATGTCACTCATGCACTTAGTGTAATAAGCAGATTGTTGCCTCCTTTTTGGTTTAACAAAATGGATTCTAACTTATGCAAGTATACACATGTCAACAAGTAGTACAGAGTAAGAAAGTATCGATCACACGGAGAAAGGTGAATAAATATATATTATCATGCAACAACCTTGTTACTATTTCTGTATGCTCAAACTATCAATTAACAAGTAATTTATATCGAAATAAATTATCAACACAAAAATACTAATTACTAAAAGTAAATTAATCAAATTGGAAAGATATGGGATCTTAATTTTATTTAATGCTTTATCCAATATGCATGCCTCATGTTATGCCTAATTATTTAATATGGAAAGCTAGTTGAGAGCACAAAGGTGAAACATAACCATCTTTCAATGTACTATGTCCAATTTATACAAAATCCACAAATGATAGAATTCATGAAAGCATCAAAATTACCTAACCTATTTTATGTCTATGTGAATTACAAGCAATGATAATTTAAGTACAAGCTCTTTCAATAACTACATAAGGTGAACCGGTATATGCCTATCCGGGTCACAAGTCATAGAAACTAACACCAATAAGTCTCATGAACATATGCCAACATGGTCTAATCTATACTTATACTTCCTTTTCCAATTCCATACAAGTAATTAATGTGAATGGTGATCAAGCATTCAATAAGTTAGCACAACCATGATGGGCAATCCAATATTAAACATTTAACATCACAATCAGGAATACATGTATAGACTACACATTAAAATCAATTAGAATCCCATAATGGGAGTTAGTTCATTTCTGAATCAATAGCCATTATGGGATTGAAGCAAAACATAGAAATAAACAATGAAAGCAAGAGATATAAGAGAAATGAGGAATCAAATCTGATAATCCTTGTTGCAAAGTCTGATTCCACGCTAATTCAAATTCATAATTGCCACCAGAATGAAAACCAATATTTACAAGCAATGATCTAGAGAGAAGCACAAAGAAAATAGAGAAATGTTATGAACTCTCTCTAGAACACCAAAACCTAATAATAGTAATAATAAAAACTGAATAATTCATCTCTGGTCACCAACCAAATCGTCTAAAATATAACAAAATGCTCCAGCTTTTCAAAATACAAAAGCCAGCATTTCAAAATAATTGTGACCAGCGCGACCGCGAGATGGTGTAAGAGGAATCGGGCACGGGCGCGCTGTATATATTGATGCCGAGTGCATGGCGCGGGCGCGCCATGTCCCTTTGATAATGGGGCGCGGCCGCACGGTAGCCCGATCTGCCTCTACACTTCATCTGGCGCGGGCGCGCCATATCTAGCTTTGATGGCAACGCGGTCGCACTGCTACTGCTTGCTGTCTGCTGGTGTTTGCTTTCTTCTGCTGCTGCTTTTTGCTACTTTCTTCTTCTTCATTTCTTTTCTTCTTCACTTTACCACTTCATTTGGTCACATCCAAGTTCTTCTAGCTGTCCTCTTCACCTACTTGATCTCAATCACCATCTTCATTCTAGCTCAACTCCACCATGCCATGCCTTTAATGCTATCACCATGTCATGTTATCCTTCCACCATGCCATTTTCATGCCTTAGGAGTTCCAATGATGCAAACTACAAAAAAAACATAAATAACAATAAAAACATACTAAAAATACTCAAGTGAAGCAAAATTCCAGTAAGTTGGTTATCAATAAGTAGGTATAAAACCTACTTATCATAGATATCAGTTGAATCCAGGAGAAGAGCACTGGAAAGCAGTGAACAATATCCTAAAGTACTTAAGAAGAACTAAGGATGTATTTCTTGTCTACGGTGGGTCTGAATTGAAACTAGAGGGCTTCATAGACTCAAGTTTTTAAACAGACAAAGATCACAGTAAATCCGTTTTGGGGTATGTGTTTACCTTGAATGGTGGCGCAGTGAGTTGAAAAAGTTCCAAACAGCAAATAGTTGTTGATTCAGTGACGGAGGCAGAGTACATAGCAGCAAGTGAAGCTGCAAAGGAAGCTGTTTGGATGAAGAAGTTCATAATCAAACTTGATGTGGTTCCTAGCATTAAAGGACCAGTAACTTTATTCTGTGACAACACTGGAGCTGTTGCGCAGGCTAAGTAACACTGGTCTCATCAAAAATCTAAACACGTGTTGCGGCGCTTTCATTTGATTAGAGAAATCATTGAAATAGGAGATGTCACCCTAGAGCGTGTGGACTCTCAAGACAACATTGCAGATCCATTTACTAAAGCATTAACACAACAGCAGTTCCATCGTCACTTAGAGAAGATGGGTATGAGATACCATGGCGATTGGCTTTAGTGCAAGTGGGAGATTGAAAGTAGTATGCATACAAGCCAATCATGTATGATGATAAAACATATACTTTGTAATCAATCTTATTTATTTATTAATAAAATTATTTATTTAATAAAGACATTTAATTTATCTACATGCTGCTATTTTAATAATATGTGATAAACTCATAGTTTTAAGTAATGCTTTTAGAATCATGATGAGATCATGCTAATGAGATCTAAATTCTTAGATAACTTAAAAACTAAAATATTCTCAATCAATGGATTACTAAAAAAAGGGGATTAGTGAATCCGGATAGATTAGTACATACATTGTTTACTAATTGGATGAGGATGATTGATCTGATGATCATTTGTGTGGAGACACTAAAGCAAGTATGTAGGTGCTTATTGAAGAATAAGTTCATTGAACGTGACTCGCTAAGGAATACCTAATAGAGTTTTACTTGACTATCATTAGAAATTCATGTATTGATAGTAGTACAAGTAATCCTTAGACTTGTGATCATCATAGTATCTTGTATATAATGATTTACACTTTGACTTATTCCTTAAGACCCTTGGGGTATATCAAAGGGTATGCTTTGGTGTAATAAGTTATATATGGAGATAATAAATGATCAATAAAGAATCTATCACTTCTAGTAAAAGAAGATAAATGTCTTATGTGATTCGATAAATGACAACCTAGGAATTCTTGGCCAAGGTGGAATGAAATTAGAAAGTAGTTTCTAATTTGCATTCATAAGGAGTTGTGCATTTAGGAATCGAAATACATATAATTAAATAAAATAAGTCTTGACAGTAATTCCATGTCTTATATTTAATTGGGACATTGTATGGTGAAAGGATTGAATTGTACGGTATAACTATTTACTTAAAAGTTCTTTTATGATTAATGTTGAAATCTATATTATCTAAAAAGTCATTAATCGATAGGGAGACTTATCCCTATTGTAGAATAAATATTATTTATTTAAATAAATTAATAGTTTAATTTATTTATTTAAATAAGATTAAAATTGTTCTAATTAATTTATTCACAACTGGTTTAATATGGAGAACCTAAAGGGTCACACCATAAAATGAAGAATAATTATTTAAGAAGTTAATGGCATAATCATAATAATATATTAAGTATATTTAATTTAATCTATGGTGATAGAATAAATTAAATAGCCTAATATTTATTATTTAATATTTTAGAAATATTAAATATAAATTAATAAGAGGAGTCTTATTAATATTATTACAATTATTATTATTTTAATTTCTAAAGGAGTTTGGGAATTAATTTAATATTAGTACTCTCATTTATTCCTAATGAGATTAGGAGGTAAATTAATTAAAAGAGTTTAATTAATTATTCCTAATTAGATTAGGGAGCCTAATTAATTAAAGTAGTTTAATTAATTATATAATACCTATTTTAATTATATTAAAATAGGTTAACTGATATCTTTACAAGAGGAGTCTTATATAATTATATTAGACATCAGTGTGTGTGAGATACGTGATTCCAATAGTTGGAGAGTATTCTCTTTTTTACAGAGATCTAAAACTAAGGTTTGAGTCAATACACCCTTCTTCTTAAAAATTCTTCTTCCTTAGTGGATTACCTGTAGAGGTCACACACTTGGGTGGCTAACATTGATCAATGGAAGGAATCTACCCGAAGATTCAAAGAGATTGCGGAGAAGTAGGAGTTGAACTCGTATCTGTGGAAGCTCGTATCTACAAGGATATGAGTCTATTTCTCCTTCTCTTTTTAGATTGATAATCAAGCACAAGAATGATCTTGATTTATGGTTTGTAAGAAAAATTTTAAAATTCGTTTTTACTTCGCTTTCGCTTTGTTTATGTGATTTAATTGCATGCTCTTGTTTCTAGCAAACCTAACAGTTTATTACACAAGGTTAATTGAAATATCTCTCCTATAATAAGATTGTATAATTAATTAATCTTCATGGTGCGGTTTGGTTTCGATTTTATGCGTGCGATTTTGGCTAGTAATCAAACCGAAGCCTTAAATTTGGTTTTTTAACTCACCTAAAACCGTCACATACGCCTGAACCGTTGGTGCTGTTTTAATTGGTGCAGTTTGTGCTATTTTTGGTGCGGTTTCGGTTCTAATTTGGTTCCTTGCTCAGCCCTATCAACAAGTTTAACATTTATATTGCAAAAACAAAATCAAGAATCATATGATTTATCTTCTATAACTGAACAAATAGTTATGAAGTACTATGAATAATCAAAATAACACTTTTCTTTCCTTTCAAACATTTAATGATCATAAACTCCAGTTAAATTCTGAGTTTGGTCAAAGACCCTGAACATTTCATTCTTTGTTCCTTTGAAAAGGATAACCCAAAACTAAGTCCGTAAGTCTAATATTTCTTACGAGCACGTCTAGGTGATCAGCCTATAGTACTCTATATTATACAACACTACTCCATTAAACATGGTTATGTTTAAGTTTTGGCAAACTCACGTGCCAGTTGATTTACAACTTAAAATCTTTGTTTATTCATACTTAGGCTTACCTTTGAATCCGTGCCAAAGAAATTGGCATAGGATAGTAACATCAATAATATTTTAAAAGATTATAAAGAAATCAACAAAATACTTTAAGTTCTCGTCTAGCCAAAGCAATTGGTATCGAATCTTTCTTTAAACAATTCATGCATATCATACATGATTTCACAAGGTTTGTCTAACATAGAGTATAGACAAGGGTTTAGAAAACATGCCTCAAGTGTCTTCTAGCGTTAATTCACTTTTCTTTTGGTCTTTATAGGTTCTACATGATATAATCACATAGCATACCAAATTAGGTCACATAACAATCAATACATATTGTCATTAACATATCTTCTCCTTCTTCTCAGTATAAACTATCCAAGTTGTTAAATTAATAACATTAGTTACTTTATTTAATGTTCATTACAGCTTTATAACATTTTATTGTTATAAGTTACCATATCTGTTCAATGTTTAAGTTTACAATCTATGTAATCTCAAACATTCATATAATGCGAATACGGTTTCCCATATTTATCGAATACAGGGTCCCGTATAGCAAAACCTACTTTGCATTTACATTTGCATAACCTTTAGTTAACTTTTAATTGTTAAACTTAAGGTCTTAATCATCATTTAAGATGTAACTTTAAGTTTAATTAAGGTTAATTAATCAACCCTAGTCATTCTCTATCTTTTTATGCTCTTAAAAGCTCTTCTCTAGCTTTTGTTCTAGCCCGACGCTGCAGCGTCGTGCCCATTGTTATATGCTGCTCTGCAGCACATATTAGAAGTATGTTGGTCTCATTCGGGCACTGCGGCGCCACTCCTCAAAGCCTAACAAGCGCTACGGCGCCTGTCCCTTTTCTTTGAAATTTTTTTCCTAAGTGTTGGGAAAATTTCACACCGCTTCCTTCCCGAATTCATAACTTGTTCGTTATAACTCAGAATTCGTTCGTTCAAAATCTAATTTCTTCCTTATTCTTTATACTACGATTTCCCCCCGGACAGAAAAATTTTCTGAATTCGTTAACAAGGTTTTCACTTGATTAAATTTTCATTATTCGTTCGTTCTTCGTTCTTCGTTCTTGAGCGTTCTTCGCTCATTCATCCGTAATTCGTCCATACGATGTCTAATTCGTCAGTTATTGAGTCTATGACTCATAAATTTCATTTTTTTCAATATGTTCATGAAACCCTAGCTTTCTAGGTTCGTTATTAACCTTCCATTTTCGTTCAAAAATCCCAGTTAACTACGATTTCAACGATTAACGTCTTTTATTAGAAATTTCGCCATAACTTCGTTATACGAGATTTTTACTTCATTCCAAATGGAATCATTTCATTATCTAAACATCTAGCATCCTAACCAAGAATATAGCATCTAATCTTATACACGATGATTTTAAACTTGTCTATCAACAACATGCTCTAAGTTTTTCATGCTTTTCTTCATTAAGTGCTTAATCATTATTTATAATTACACTTATTATGCTTTTGTTAGTGTTTTTAGTCCGCTATTATCCATCCTTATTGATTTGGACAATACATACTCCACCAATAATCACTTCTCTATTAAAAATCAAATTGAAGAGATGAAGATTAAGGGTTTAAAGGTTTTACCTCTTGATGCTCTTGGTGTTCTTGATTACTTAGCTTCTTTTTCTCTTGGATCACTTGTAATACTCTTATCTCTCTCTCTCAATATGTATTGCTCTAAGTGTTGGATGATTTTTGTAAACCAACAAATGAAGCTTAGCTTTCCTTTTATAAAAATTCCAAACCAAGGGTATTTTGGTATTTTGAGTCACTTTGGCCGGCTACATGGGGTTTATGGGTCCCTCATGGGTTTCCCCAACCCCTTTACCCACTTGTTCGATCAACGGTTTGACCCACGATTTTGGATCTTGGTTCGGGCTTAGGTTTAATTCAATTCGGGCCTAACCTTGGACTCGAATTAAATTCTTATTAGGCCTTAATGTAAATTTTCATTGGAGTTTCCTATTATTTCATTTGGGCTTGGAAAAAATTCAAGGCAAATAGGCAATCTTGACTTTGTTTGACCAAACTTTGACTATACGTATTCTTACCGTATAATTCTCATATTCTTTTTGTATATACTTCATATAATGTTCGTATTATATGTTGTAGCATTCTTCGTATTATACTTATACAATACATTGTATTATACTCGTATTCTTTCCCAGTATAATAACTTTCTTATTATACTTAATCATTCTTTATTCAAAATTTTTACTTTCCCTAACATTCTCGATTTAAGTACGTAGTAAAAAAATTGTGTTTGTCATAACTGAATTATTATTGGATAATCCATATTTTCTCAAAATTCTATCATTACGTATTTTCCAGAAATTCAAAAATAATTCTCGAGCAGAAATTGATGAATAGTGTTTTTTAGAAAATTTCTCGAAAAACTTTTATTTTTGTATTGAAAATTCATACACTTTATTTCTAGCATGTAGCCAAAATCCTAACCACATCCATTCATTCTAGTTCATAGAACGACATTTAACTTGCTTACTCAGTATAATAAACATATAATCTCATTTTATTCAATATAATCAAATAAAATTAATTAAAGTTTGATTTTCTCGGTCGTTACACTCACCCTTTTGCTTCATAATTCCTTTCAGGAAATAAGAGTGTAACTAGGGCTAGAAGAGAGAACAGGGGTATAGAGTAGTATTCCAAATTAGTGGTTGTCCTCATAAAGTTATAGAACAGTGTGGCATAATAATTGTACTGAAGACATAAAATATGTGTTATCGTATTTATGCGGTAGTATAATAATTTGAGTGTGAATATTGTCGTACTATATAAGAGAATTTGTGTTTGTAGTGTTATTTTGACTACCCAAATTGGGTGGTAAAGACCCGAATTTAGGGACGTCACAATTATTATCTAAGTATGTTTCATTATTATTATTTTTGTATTGATAAAATAAGTTTAAAAATAGTTGAGTGTATGAGAATGATTTATTTTGTTAGGAAAACTTCTCTCTTACTACATTTATATAAGGTATATTTTATTATTAATTTTTGTGTTAATTGATAAAAGAAGTTTAAAATATTAGAGTTTATGAAAGGAGATAATATTTAATAAATAGAGAGTAAAAGGGAAGAGAGCAAAAAAATTATGATATAAGTTCATAATATTAATGGTTATTAATATTATCTTGCTCTAATTTACATTGGAGTTTATGAAAGGAGTTAATATTTAATAAAATAGAGAATAAAAGTAATAATGAGTAAATAAAATATTAGTTTATTGTTAAATCATAAAAAAAAAATATTGATATTATTAGTAGGGGAATGATCCATAGCATCTATTTGCTATGGATCAAAAAATGGCATATAGCATCTTAACCTTCTATTAGAAAAATGAAGGGCCCAGATTAGACAAAGATATCGTCGTCCGCTAGAACTTCTAGTGAACAGGGTTAAAACATATTTAGGTCGATCATGCCCCCAATTAGACGAGTAGCCAGTAAAAAAATATTATGTCCGCTAGAAGTTCTACCGAACACATATTAACTATCTACGCCCGATGTGAAAAAGATTTGGGGAAAAAAGTAATAAAACTCAAGATAGCCAAATCTGTAGCTTCTACTCATGAACCCTAGCTTGCAATCGACTGTAGATCGGCAATAAGTTGTGCAAATTAGACCTTATGCATCTAAAATTTGTAATCTACAGCAAACTAAACATCATTTAATCGATAAATTTGTTATTTGATCTCCCAAATATAAAGCTGCTGCGATTTTCCATTATTTCTCATGAACCATAGTTCGCAATTGAGTGATGATTGGTAACACGTTATTTTTGTTTTGTACTGAAGGTTTTGATAATAACAAAGGGAATCTGTGACGACCCCAAAATAGGTCCATTCCACCCAACCCATTCTGAGTCGCCAAATACATGGTACAGAAAATAACTACAACTTCATTATCACAATTGTCGTGTAAAATACAACAACACATATACTGTGAGTTTTAATACCAACTGTGACTCATGTCCCAACTATGGACAACACCTCACATTGATACATCACATAAAGGTACAGTCAATAACTGTTTTAGAAATTAAAATATTTGGAAAGTGCTCAAGGAAACCTTCGTACATGGGAGGCCATGCGTCTAGGTTATGATAGATATCATATGTCCACAGAATTATCCTTGATTGACCCAATAGACCCCAAAGAAAAACGAGAAGATTACTATCATATTCTTTCCAATGGTGAGTCTTCTCTTGACATATCATTATCTCCACTGTCTCTAATTGAGAATTATACTTCAAACAAACACCAAGATTATATAGGTAGTGCTCGTAGATATACTCAGCAAGTGGATGAGCACATCCCTGTCTTATGATGATACGAGGTTGTATGTCATTAGACATCTTCTATGATAGTGGCAAAACACCCTTCAAACGTTGGGTTCGCCTCACCCTATTTGATTCACCAAATATAACTACTAAATGATGTATACAACACTTTTCTATACTGCTTAGGGAGAACCTCCACAGCTAGAGACCACCGTTCTATTTCCCCGTTACCCTCGCTCCACCCAGCTACACTCTTATTACCTGAAAAGGAATTGTGAAGCAAAAGGGTGAGCACAACTAGCCCAGTAAAGAATATCATGACTAAAGATAATTAAATTATCAATAGCCTTCATCAGTAATAAATCAGAGATTTAGAACATATGGTAGATGATAAAATTTTTCAACCATAGTTGCAGCGGAACGAGCAATCCATTAGAAGAGTCAAATAGACCATAAAGTCTATTATCTTCTCCACATTAACAGTCCACCAACAATGTTTTATCCCTGTAACATTAATCAACAGTTCCTTTCCACAATTATATGAATAACTCATAATCATAATTGTAATTCTAAATTCCTCTCCGCATCCAGGACGAAGATAATTTTCATCACATGTCTTTACCTGAAACATCAAAGATCATGGTTATACCAAATCACAATTCCTGTTTATAATCATACTAATAACTTCATCTTTGCACTACGGCCCAAAGATATTCATCAACAAGTCATATTTGCACTACAGGCCAAAGATATTCAACAACAGGTCATCTTTGCATTACGAGCCAAAGATATTCATCAACAACTCATCTTTGCACTACAGGCCAAAGATATTCAACAACAAGTCATCTTTGCATTACGAGCCAAAGATATTCATCAATAATTCATCTTTGCACTACGGGCCAAAGATATTCATCAATAATTCATCTTTGCACTACAGGCTAAAGATATTCATTATCATTTTATCTTTGCACTACAGGCAAAAGATATTCAACAACATGTCATCTTTGCACTACAAGCCAAAGATAATTGTGTTTTCATCAACGGTCATAATCATGCCATAAAACAATTCATCTTTGCACCCTTGGCCGAAGAGAATCCATGGCCATAATCATACCAAAAATTGTCCATCAATGTACTACGGGCCAATGAGGACTTTTACCACATCATTTATAATATTACGGTCATGATTATACCGAATAATCCCTGGTCATAATCATACCAAGTCCATCTATGCACTACAGGCCACAGATGACTTTCAACAGAATATGAACATGAGGATGATGATAATGATATAATAATTTAATTAAATAAGCTCAAGAATTAATTTATCCAGGAACTAATAACGTCCAAATTGTCAACATGATACTTATTTATAGAGTAAAATTCAAGAATAATACTCAGTTGGTCATGTTCATCTCAATACCTATTCATCTTTTAGGACTGAGGATGATGAAAAATATCTTAAAGAAAACGAATCCAGTGAGATAAAAGAACAAATATTAGATATTCGTATTACAGTTTATCCAAGTTAAATAATTCTCCGAAATAACCCATTTCGAAGCAGAATTCAAAAATAATGATCAAAATATGGATACAATCACAGATAGTAACCAAAATAGCCATCTTGGATAAAAAGAAGAAAATTTTATTTTTCGGTAAATAGTGTCGTATTCGTGAATAGTGTCGTACATGTGAATAGTGCCATATACGTGAATAGTAACCCCGACACAAAAAGTTCCAAATTTGATAAAAAGTTCAAACCAATTTTTTGGCATGATATTGAAAGAAATAATATTATTTACGAAGAAAATAACATCCCTTACTATCCCTTACTATCCCTTACCTCAAAAGAGCAGCACTTCTGACTGGATATCGGATATGACGCTGAAAAAAACTTGCACTGATGAATAATAACTCACCAAGTATCTAAATACTCACAAAATACGCTCAATAATCTAGAGAGAAAAAGAGAGAAAACTTATGAATTCTGGTGTGATTTTTAAATCTAACTTAGCCCTCTATTTATAGGAAAATGTTAGCACGCCGAAGCAGACTTGACCTGCTACCTGATGGCTTTACCTGCTACTATTCCACCCACCAAAAATCAGCCATCTTCCCCAATAACCAAAAGTGGGGCCCACCCATTTCTAAAATTTTCCACCAAAATCATTTATAAACAAAATTTTCGAATCAGTCACCTCTTAAAATTCATAACGTATCATTCGTTCATTTTTAACGGTTCAAAATTTGTGAACATATACTCAACTTATATATGTATAACATATCCAAAAATCACAACGATCCAACGGTCAGATTAAAAATTATAACTCACACAATAAAGCTGTAAGAACACTGATTTGATCTTTTAATACCTCCAATCTGATAAAATACTGATAAAATACCTCAACATTAATTCCTTCATTTATAACCACATAAATAAATCCATCATTTATATCCACATCAAATAAATATTTCCTTATCATATGAATCAATAATTAATTATTCACAAATAATATTATAGAATCACAATAATGACAACCAGACAGTTCCCAGGAAAGAGGGGGCTTTCTGATAAGGATTTTTCCTTACTGGCGCGCAATTAGGTGACCAAACCTCTCCTTTAACAGAACTTTCTAGACATTGCCAATAATGTTATCTAATAATATTATTCAAATAATATGAATTATTGATCTGATAATGGAGATACTGTGCAGTGACAATTATTGAAACAACAATAATATAAAATATCAACGCAGCAATTATTGATTCAATAAAATAAAATATTGAACAGAAATTACTGTAACAATTATTGAGTAGTGCCTTCTTATGTAAGAATCAATAATTGAAAAAATACTGTGCAATACAGTGTGCTACTGTGCAACTACGCGTATTACTGTATTTTAACCACCAGGTATTCCAACAGTGTTAACGGTAACAACTACGCCGTTATTTGCAAAAACTCAAATTTATCGTTTTCTTCATCCGAGAGTTATTCTGTTATGGGGCCCACAAATGGCTGTGCCGTCGTACGAATATTCCCCGACAAAAAGAATATTCCACGACTAAACGAATATTCTCCGAAAACAATGAATATTTTATAGCCACTTGCGTATTTTGAAAAAAAAATCATATATCACCCTTAACTTTAACTTTTATCAATTTAACCATTTACTGAATAGTAATTATAAGAAAATTTGAATACTTTTATTTCATAAAATTCGGGGTCTTACAGAATCGGGTTTGTGATTGGGAAAGTCTAGCCTCAAATTATCGTCCTCAATATCATAACCAAGGTATTACTTTATATTTTTGCATCAGTTCAACTTCTTATAAATATTGCATGCGTCTTTGTGATGCATTTGTTAAAAGTATGAGCTGATATCTTTGTCATGCACCTGAAGTTATTGTGCTAGAAATAAATTAAATTTGGTCATAAATTCATAAGAGGTTGTTCCATGCCCACATTTTCACTCGGGTTGAGTATAAAAACAAGTTCAGTTGCTGGAAATTTATGGTGTGTAGGTTCAAGAATATAACATATATTTAGTCAATGGAAACTTGTGATAATTTGTGGTTTGTTGATTTAGGAATAATATATGCTTAGTTGGTGGGAATTGGTGATAACTAGTGATGTGAAGATTCAAAATCATACCACAAAAACAATTACTTAGCTTTATCAGTCATTGTCACACAAAAGTTTAGTAATATGTAATTGTTAAAGTTTAGTTGTCTTCTACTAATATGTAAATGCTAAAGTTTCCCCCAAAAAAAATTTCATACGCTTATTTTCTCAAAGAATGCTTTAAGATCTAGTCACAACTGACAAAATTAGGATTTGTTTTTCCTCTTCGTCCAAGAGGTTGATTACTTCATTATCCCGCTTTTTGTTTGTGCTCGAGTCTATTTCAGTATATTATTTCATTTTTTGTGTAGCAGTCTATTTATAGTTTGCAGCATGGTTTATAGTTTACGGTGTCACTATGATGTTTTCTATGATTTTAGTTTTCTATGGTTGTTGTGTTGTTGAACATGGTTTCACTGGTTTCAGTTTGTGTATGGTTGTGATTATTGTGCTGCTGTGATGCTTTCTATTATTGTGCTGCTGAACATGGTTTTAATTTTTAGTTGGTCTATGGTTGTAGTTTGCCTATGGTTGTTGTGCTAAACATTGTGTATGGTTGTTGGATAGAATATCACTTTTGATTGGTGTCATTATGTACTGTAAATTTCATGTAATGGACATTTATAATTATAACTGTATTTTAGATAATATTAAAAAAATCTTTGAAGCTAAAAGTTGTTTGTTATAATGTGACAAATATATTATGTTGCACGAGATCTTGTTGTTGTAGATGGTTTGTTTCATTATATACTTCTTTCTTTGGGTAATACTCTGCACTTATTACTAGTCATTTTTCCTATGCTAATATAAAGTTTGTTGGTTTGTAGGCTTATAAGCTCTTTGTGGCTTCAAGTATACTTAAAGATATGGATATTAATCCCAGACCTTTTTAATCCTATTGTCTTATGGAACCAAGAAAATCACGTATCGTCAGACTTATTGTAAGACCCCAAATTATTAATAAATGAAATTTAATCTCCTCTATTTATCATTTTGAAATAGTAAGGGTTGATTTGATTAATGTGGTTAGTTATGGGTAAAATGCGCAAATATTTTAAATAAACAAATGGTTATAAAATATTCATTTTTATCGGAGAATATTCGTTTGGTCATGGAATATTCTTGTTGTCAGAGAATATTCGTACGACGGTGCAGCCTTTTGTGGGCCCCATAATGGAAAGTGATTGGATGAAGAAAACGACAAGTATAAATTGTTTATAAATAACGGCGTAGTTGTTACCGTTAATACTGTTGGAATACTCGGTGGTTAAAGCACAGTAATACGCGTTATTGCGCAGTAGCACACGGTATTGCACCAATTATTGATTCTTAAGTAAGAAGACAATACTCAATAATGGTTACAGTAATTACTGTTCAGTATTTTATTTTATTGATTCAATAATTGCTGCATTGATATTTTATATTACTGTTGTTTCAATAATTGTCACTACATAGTATTTTTCATTATCGGAGCAATAATTCATATTATCTGAATAATATTATTAGATAACATTATTGGCAATGTCTAGAAAGTTCTGTCTAAGGAGAGGTTTGGTCACCTAATTGCGCGCCAGTAAGGAGAAATCCTTATTGGAAAGCCCCCTCTTTCCTAGGAACTTCCTGGTTGTCAGTATTATGATTCGGTAATATTATTTATGAATAATTAATTATTGATTTATATGATGAGAAAAATATTCATTTTATGTGGATATAGATGGAGAAAAATTTTTAAAATGACAATTGTTGAAAATCGATATTTTATCTTTTCTGATAAAATAATATTTTATTATATTATTATAATATAATAATGATGATATTTTTACAATGAATGTGGGATATATAAGTATATGAGGAGGAAGAGTATTTTTGTTGCAAAGGTTGTTTAAAACATGTTAAACATGTCTGTGGGCCCATTTCTTGACTGAAATTTGATTATAGCTTATAGAATCGCCCGTTTGTGGATTTCAGTCAATTTCTGTTTGGAATTTGAAAAAACTTTCTTCTGCAAAGTTGTAGAGAATTTAATTTCCTATAAAAGGTCACGAGATTCGAATTTTCTGATAAAAGATTTATTTATTATGAATTATTGAAGTTTCAGAGTTCCGAAATAATTAATTTTTGGAAGTTTAAAATTTTTTTAAATAACAAAAACGTTTTTTTCATTATGGCGTGTTCCACATGTGTGTTGAATGGGCTGATTTCAGATTTTCTATGGTTGGCTTGAAAATTTATATAAATATATTATTAATTTATTAAATTTTCTGCTTTGGTGTTCTAAGCATTTTCCTATAAATAGGGTGCTTAGGTTATAATTGAAAATCACACCAGATACTAAAGATTTCTCTCTTTCTCTCTCGATATATTGAGCGTATTCTTGTGAGTATTTTAATACTTTAAGTGTTGATATACGGTGCAAGTTCAAGTCATAGCCTATATCCAGTGTTTCAACTAGAAGTACTGTCTTTACGAGGTAAGGGATGTTGTTTTATTCGAAAATGATATTATTACTTCAATATCATTGTGCCAAAATATTAGTTGGAAATTTTTAAAAAATTTAGAACTTTTCATGTCGGGGTTACTATTCACGAGTTACTATTCACGAGTTACTATTCACGAGTTACTATTTACAAGTTACTATTTACGAGTACTATTCACGAAGCATGATGATGTTTTTTTTGTGAAATTTCTATCTTTTAGTGTCGGAGTCACTATTCACGTATACGGCACTATTCACAGAAAAATTAAATTTTTGTTTTTCGTCCAAAATATATATTCTGGATACTAGCTTTGATTGTATCCATGTTTTGATCATTCTTGAATTTTACTCCACTATGATTACTTATGAGGTATTTTTGGACATGGAATAGCTGAAATACGAATCCTTAATATTTATTCTTTTATTTCACTGGATTCGTTTTCTTTAAAATATTTTTCATCATCCTCAGTCCTAAATGATGATATAACTGAATATCTTTGGCATGTAGTGCAAAGATGAATGATTTCTTGATGAATATCTTTGGCCCGTAGTGCAAAGATGAACAGGTGTTGAGATGAACATGACCGACTAATTAATATCTTTGGCGAGTAGTGTAAAGATGACTATTTGATTCAAGATGTATATTGATTGATGTTACAGGGATAAAATATCGATGATGGACTTTTAAATTCATAGATGATAATAGATTTCATTCTCTACTTAACTCTTCTAATGAATTGTTGTTTCCGCTGCAGTTGTTGATTTAAAACTTGTTGTCTATTGTATTCTATTAGATTTTTCCCTGTTGAAGACTAACGATAATTTGTTTTATATTATCTTAGTCATAATGTTCTTTACTGGGCTAGTTGAGCTCACCATTTTCCTTTTGTTCCATTTTTCTTCTCAGGAGGTGAGAATGTAGCGAGTACTAGTCGGGGTATGGAATGAAGGTTCTAGAAAGTCGTTTTAGTAGTCCTCACCATTTTTGTAAAATAATGTATCAATAATTATAATGAGGACTTATTTGAGTGTGGATATTGTCTAGATGACAATATTTGTATTTAAACTCACAGTTTTTATGTTGTATTAAAAAAGTTGTAGTTGTATCTGTACCATGTATTTTGACGACTCAGAATGGGTGTTGTATACCTATTTTGGGGGCGTCACAGTTGGTATCAGAGCTTAGGGATATGATCTCTGGCGGAGATCGGGGAATAGAACTAGGAGGGGAGAGACGAGTAAATCCTTCGCTAGTGTGTCCTACCTAAGCTTATTTGTTGGTCGGTTATAATATAGGGATATTATGTGATATGTTAATTTGTTAAATTAACCCTTGTTTTATGGTAGTATTGAGAATGTCGACTAAGAATGTTAACAGTGGAGTAAATAAAATCGTGGAGACGCCTGTACTCACCAACGAGGAGAACGTGCAACAGGCTGGCAATGTTCCTCCTGTGAACAACACTAATGAGCAGATGATGAACGATGGGATGTTTAGAAGCTTTTTGCAATTCATGCAAAACCAGACGAAGGAGACTCGTGCTCAAAATACAGGAGGAAATGATAGCAATTCACGGTTTGTCACAGCCAAGCAGTTCAAAGAATTGGGACCACCAGAATTTAAGGAAAAGCCGGATCCGATCATGGCAGAAACGTAGGTCAAGCAAATTACCAAGATATTCGATATCTTGGGATGCACGGAGGAACAGAAGGTTCCATTTGCCACCTTTATGTTCCGTGGCGAGGCAGACTACTAGTGGGAGTCTGTGCAACGTACTCAGCCTGCCGCACTCAGTATGTCTTGGGAGACATTTCAGAAACTGTTCAATGACAAGTACTTTCCTGAAAGTATTCGTCATATGAAGGAGGTAGAATTTATTAGACTAGAGCAGAATAACATGACGGTGTCTCAGTACGAGGCGAAGTTTGCAGAGTTGTCCAGGTTTGCACCTCATTTAGTGGAGAATGAGGAACGTATGACGCGGAAGTTTCTGAGAGGTTTGAAACCCGACATACGTCAATATCTCATTTCTCATAAATTTTCTCTCTATTCAGATGTTGTCAACAGGGCTCAATTATTAGAACGAGATAACGAGTACGGTCAACCGAGGGACCACAACCAGGATCATACTGGTGACAGCAGTCATCAGAACAATGATAACCAGCGGAGAAAGAAAAATACAGACAAGAACGGCAACCACTCTGGTGGTAATCGTGGCCATGAAAATAGAAGAAGCGAGTCGGGAGGAGATTTTAAAAAGAGGAGATTCAACAATGACAATACGAAGACGCCAGCACCAGCAGCAACTGGTTTCAAGGGAGGAGAACGACCACCGGTCATATGCTATAAGTGCGGAAAAGAAGGACATATCAGCCCAAACTGCCCACAACAGTTTAAGGTATGTTATAATTGTGGAAAAGAAGGACATATCGCTTGAGATTGCACTGTAGCGAAACCAAGTCCAGCGGGGATGGTGACTCAAAAAGCTATCCCAGAAAAGTCAAAGTCAATGGTTCCTGGAAGAGCGTTGTCGTGACTGGTCAACATGCGAAGAACCCAAACGAGGTGATCACGGGTAAGTTAATCATAAATTCATGCGAAGTTTATACCTTACTAGATACCGGTGCTACCCATTCATTTATTTCTCCTGCTTGTGCTCAACGTTTAAACTTGACTCCGGAAAAATTAGACTTTGATTTATCTGTGGAGACTCCGTTAGGAGAAACTTTCATCACATCCACTGTTTATAAATCTTGTTTGATCCAAGTT
This sequence comes from Panax notoginseng, assembly GCA_016801055.1. Lineage (NCBI taxonomy): Eukaryota > Viridiplantae > Streptophyta > Magnoliopsida > Apiales > Araliaceae > Panax > Panax notoginseng. Next base: position 94,001,835 of record CM029013.1, on the reverse strand, counting down.
GGCACCATCACATTACCTGTTGACCTTATCTCTTTAAAGATACTTGCTTTTAATGTGATTTTAGGAATTGATTGGTTAACTACTCATCATGCCAAAATTGATTGTTTTCGTAAGGTTGTTAGTTTTCATATTCCTAACCAACCTGTTGTACGAATTCAAGCAACTAAGCCATTAAAATCAATCACTGTTATATCAAGTCATAAAGCCATTCGTTTATTAAAAAATGGATGTCAAGCTTTCTTAGCCATGTTATGGATTTGAATAAAGACACGTCATATTTGAATAATATTCCTGTTGTTATTGACTTTCCTGACGTATTTCCTGAAGAACTTCCCGGTCTACCCCCAGAACGTAAAGTTGAATTCTTTATTGATCTTGAACCTGGTACAAAGCCCATTTCTAAAACCCCATATCGAATGGCTCCTATTGAACTTCAGGAGTTAAAGGTCTAACTACAAGAGTTGTTAGACATCGGTTTCATTCGTCCTAGTACATCTCCTTGGGGTGCTCCTGTTTTATTTGGAAAGAAGAAAGACGGGAGTATGCGACTTTGTATCTATTACCGGGAATTAAACCATGTCACTATTAAGAATAGGTATCCGCTACCTCGTATTGATGACCTGTTTGACCAGTTACAAGGAGCACAATTCTTTTCAAAGATCGATCTTCATTCTAGATATCATCAGCTGAAGGTTAAAACTAAGGACATTCCGAAGACTGCCTTCAGAACTCGGTACGGGCATTATGAATTCTTAGTCATGTATTTTGGATTGACTAATGCTCCTGCAGCTTTCATGGATATGATGAACCTAGTATTCAAGAATTATTTGGATCAGTTTGTTGTTGTCTTTATTGATGACATCCTCATATATTCCAAAAGTCATGAAGATCATGAGCACCATTTGAAGCTGGTACTGCAAAGGATTCGTGATAACAAGCTATATACCAAGTTGAAGAAATGCTAGTTCTGGCTTAAGGAAGTAGCATTCCTTAGGCACGTGGTGTCAAAACATGGGGTATCTGTTGACCCGGCGAAGATTGAAGCAATACAAAGTTGTGAACAACCAAAGACGGTGACCGAAGTGCGTAGCTTTCTGGGCTTAGCTGGTTATTATCGGAGATTCGTGGAAGGGTTTTTTCGAATCGCTACCCCGTTAACTCAGCTGACTTAGAAAGATATCAAATTCGTATGGAGCGAGGAATGCGAGAAGAGTTTTCAAGAGCTTAAGAGGAGACTCATTTCGGCACCTGTTTTGACCATACCATCTGGTTCGGATGGATTTGTTATCTACAGCGATGCTTCGGGCAAAGGGCTAGGATGTGTTCTCATGCAACGTGGGAAAGTTATAGCCTATGCCTCGTGACAACTTAAAGAATATGAGAGGAATTATCCTACTCATAATCTAGAGTTGGCAGCAGTCGTTTTCGCGCTAAAGATCTGGAGGCACTATCTATATGGGGAGAAAGTGGAGATATATTCAGACCATAAAAGCCTCAAAAATTTCTTCACTCAAAAGAACTCAACATGCAGCAACGACGTTGGCTCGAGCTGTTGAAAGATTACGACCACACTATTCAATACCATCCTGGAAAAGCAAACGTGGTAGCTGACACGTTGAGTAGAAGATCATATGCAGGAACGAGTGCGATGATGTCAAGTAGACGCATAGAATCAACTTTAATCGATAAAGTTAAAGTTGCTCAAGCCACAGACCCGGAGCTGATGCGTATGGAGAAAAAAGTGCAAGAAGGTGCTATTCCAGAAGCAAGAATCGATGAAGAAGGAATACTTCGAGTCCACTCCAGACTTTGTGTTCCTAACGATTCTGATTTGAAGTACAAGATCATGATGGAGGCACACAATACACCATTTGTAATCCATCCTGGAAGTACCAAAATGTATCGTGATCTTCGACATATATTTTGGTGGAACAATATGAAGAGAGAGATTGCAAAGTTTATCTCGAGGTGTTTAACTTGTCAACGTGTAAAGGCGAAGTATCAAGTGCCAAAGGGTCCATTGCAAACACTTGAGATTCTGAAATAGAAGTGGGAACACATTACCATGGATTTCATTACGGGTCTTCCCACGGTTTCTCAAGGCATAAATGTTATTTGGGTTATTGTTGATAGATTAACCAAGTCTGCTCATTTCTTGCCGATACGGGAGACTTATTCCCTTGAATGTCTTGCTCGTATGTACGTAGATGAGATTATAAAACTGCATGGCATGCCAGTATCCATAGTTTCGGATCGTGACCCAAGATTCACTTCAAGATTTTGGGTTAGCTTGCAAAAAGCTATGGGCACGGATTTACGGTTCAGTTCGACATACCATCCTCAAACGGACGGGCAATCAGAGAAGACTATTCAAACTCTTGAAGATCTATTAAGACTTTGTGTCCTAGATTTCAAAGGAAGTTTGGATAAGTACCTACCATTGGTGGAATTCTCCTACAATAACAGTTATCAGGCAAGTATAGGTGTGGCTCCATTTGAAGCATTGTATGAACGAAAGTGTCGCTCTCCAGTATGTTGGGATGAGGTGGGAGAAGCAACGTTGTTGGGACCAGAGTTGGTACGAATGACTACAGAGAAGATCCAAACGATTCGACAACGTATACAAACGGCACATGATCGACAAAAGAGTTATGCGGATCTTCATCGAAAGGATGTGGAATTTGACATTGGGGATCATGTATTGTTACGTGTGGCTCCATGGAAAGGAGTTACAAGATTCGGGAAGAGAGAAAAGTTCAATCCACGATTTATTGGTCCATTTCAGATTCTTGACCGAGTAGGAAATGTGGCTATAGACTCGCGTTACCTCCAAGTATGTCTCGTGTTCATAATGTTTTTTACATATCTGTGCTTCGTAAATATGTGAAGGACCCGAACCACATTATTGAGTTAGAACCAGACGAAATAGCCGAAGATTTAACATATGAGGAGATACCTGTCAAGATCTTGGATAGGAAGGAGCATGTCCTACGCACGAAGGTCATACCATAAGTTAAAGTTTTGTGGAGAAACCATGCTATTGAGGAAATGACCTGGGAGTTGGAAATAGAAATGAAAGTAAGGTATCCTCATCTTTTTGAAAAACCAGGTACGTACGTCAATTTCGAGGACGAAATTTCATAAGGAGGGGAGGTTGTAAGACCCCAAATTATTAATAAATGAAATTTAATTTCCTCTATTTATCATTTTGAAATAGTAAGGGTTGATTTGATTAATGTGGTTAGTTATGGGTAAAATGCGCAAATATTTTAAATAAGCAAGTGCTTATAAAATATTCATTTTTATCGGAGAATATTCGTTTGGTCGTGGAATATTCTTGTTGTCGGAGAATATTCGTACGACTGCGCAACCTTTTGTGGGCCCCATAATGGAAAACGATTGGATGAAGAAAACGACAAGTATAAGTTGTTTATAAATAACGGTGTAGTTGTTACCGTTAATACTGTTGGAATACTCGATGGTTAAAACACAGTAATACGCGTTGTTGCGCAGTAGCACACGGTATTGCACCAATTATTGATTCTTACGTAAGAAGGCACTACTCAATAATAGTTACAGTAATTACTGTTCAGTATTTTATTTTATTGATTCAATAATTGCTGCGTTGATATTTTATATTACTGTTGTTTCAATAATTGTCACTACACAGTATTTTTTATTATCGGAGCAATAATTCATATTATCTGAATAATATTATTAGATAACATTATTGGCAATGTCTAGAAAGTTCTGTCTAAGGAGAGGTTTGGTCACCTAATTACGCGCCAGTAAGGAGAAATCCTTATTGGAAAGCCCCCTCTTTCCTAGGAACTTCCTGGTTGTCAGTATTATGATTCGGTAATATTATTTATGAATAATTAATTATTGATTTATATGATGAGGAAAATATTCATTTTATGTGGATATAGATGGAGAAAAATTTTTAAAATGACAATTGTTGAAAATCGATATTTTATCTTTTCTGATAAAATAATATTTTATTATATTATTATAATATAATAATGATGATATTTTTACAATGAATGTGGGATATATAAGTATATGAGGAGGAAGAGTATTTTTGTTGCAAAGGTTGTTTAAAACATGTTAAACATGTCTGTGGGCCCATTTCTTGACTGAAATTTGATTATAGCTTATAGAATCGCCCGTTTGTGGATTTCAGTCAATTTCTGTTTGGAATTTGAAAAAACTTTCTTCTGCAAAGTTGTAGAGAATTTAATTTCCTATAAAAAGTCACAAGATTCGAATTTTCTGATAAAAGATTTATTTATTATGAATTATTGAAGTTTCAGAGTTCCGAAATAATTAATTTTTGGAAGTTTAAAATTTTTTTAAATAACAAAAACGTTTTTTTCATTATGGCGTGTTCCACATGTGTGTTGAATGGGCTGATTTCAGATTTTCTATGGTTGGCTTGAAAATTTATATAAATATATTATTAATTTATTAAATTTTCTGCTTTGGTGTTCTAAGCATTTTCCTATAAATAGGGTGCTTAGGTTATAATTGAAAATCACACCAGATACTAAAGATTTCTCTCTTTCTCTCTCGATATATTGAGCGTATTCTTGTGAGTATTTTAATACTTTAAGTGTTGATATACGGTGCAAGTTCAAGTCATAGCCTATATCCAGTGTTTCAACTAGAAGAACTGTCTTTACGAGGTAAGGGATGTTGTTTTATTCGAAAATGATATTATTACTTCAATATCATTGTGCCAAAATATTAGTTGGAAATTTTTAAAAAATTTAGAACTTTTCATGTCGGGGTTACTATTCACGAGTTACTATTCACGAGTTACTATTCACGAGTTACTATTTACAAGTTACTATTTACGAGTACTATTCACGAAGCATGATGATGTTTTTTTTGTGAAATTTCTATCTTTTAGTGTCGGAGTCACTATTCACGTATACGGCACTATTCACAGAAAAATTAAATTTTTGTTTTTCGTCCAAAATATATATTCTGGATACTAGCTTTGATTGTATCCATGTTTTGATCATTCTTGAATTTTACTCCACTATGATTACTTATGAGGTATTTTTGGACATGGAATAGCTGAAATACGAATCCTTAATATTTATTCTTTTATTTCACTGGATTCGTTTTCTTTAAAATATTTTTCATCATCCTCAGTCCTAAATGATGATATAACTGAATATCTTTGGCATGTAGTGCAAAGATGAATGATTTCTTGATGAATATCTTTGGCCCGTAGTGCAAAGATGAACAGGTGTTGAGATGAACATGACCGACTAATTAATATCTTTGGCGAGTAGTGTAAAGATGACTATTTGATTCAAGATGTATATTGATTGATGTTACAGGGATAAAATATCGATGATGGACTTTTAAATTCATAGATGATAATAGATTTCATTCTCTACTTAACTCTTCTAATGAATTGTTGTTTCCGCTGCAGTTGTTGATTTAAAACTTGTTGTCTATTGTATTCTATTAGATTTTTCCCTGTTGAAGACTAACGATAATTTGTTTTATATTATCTTAGTCATAATGTTCTTTACTGGGCTAGTTGAGCTCACCATTTTCCTTTTGTTCCATTTTTCTTCTCAGGAGGTGAGAATGTAGCGAGTACTAGTCGGGGTATGGAATGAAGGTTCTAGAAAGTCGTTTTAGTAGTCCTCACCATTTTTGTAAAATAATGTATCAATAATTATAATGAGGACTTATTTGAGTGTGGATATTGTCTAGATGACAATATTTGTATTTAAACTCACAGTTTTTATGTTGTATTAAAAAAGTTGTAGTTGTATCTGTACCATGTATTTTGACGACTCAGAATGGGTGTTGTATACCTATTTTGGGGGCGTCACAGTTGGTATCAGAGCTTAGGGATATGATCTCTGGCGGAGATCGGGGAATAGAACTAGGAGGGGAGAGACGAGTAAATCCTTCGCTAGTGTGTCCTACCTAAGCTTATTTGTTGGTCGGTTATAATATAGGGATATTATGTGATATGTTAATTTGTTAAATTAACCCTTGTTTTATGGTAGTATTGAGAATGTCGACTAAGAATGTTAACAGTGGAGTAAATAAAATCGTGGAGACGCCTGTACTCACCAACGAGGAGAACGTGCAACAGGCTGGCAATGTTCCTCCTGTGAACAACACTAATGAGCAGATGATGAACGATGGGATGTTTAGAAGCTTTTTGCAATTCATGCAAAACCAGACGAAGGAGACTCGTGCTCAAAATACAGGAGGAATGATAGCAATTCACGGTTTGTCACAGCCAAGCAGTTCAAAGAATTGGGACCACCAGAATTTAAGGAAAAGCCGGATCTGATCATGGCAGAAACGTAGGTCAAGCAAATTACCAAGATATTCGATATCTTGGGATGCACGGAGGAACAGAAGGTTCCATTTGCCACCTTTATGTTCCGTGGCGAGGCAGACTACTAGTGGGAGTCTGTGCAACGTACTCAGCCTGCCGCACTCAGTATGTCTTGGGAGACATTTCAGAAACTGTTCAATGACAAGTACTTTCCTGAAAGTATTCGTCATATGAAGGAGGTAGAATTTATTAGACTAGAGCAGAATAACATGACGGTGTCTCAGTACGAGGCGAAGTTTGCAGAGTTGTCCAGGTTTGCACCTCATTTAGTGGAGAATGAGGAACGTATGACGCGGAAGTTTCTGAGAGGTTTGAAACCCGACATACGTCAATATCTCATTTCTCATAAATTTTCTCTCTATTCAGATGTTGTCAACAGGGCTCAATTATTAGAACGAGATAACGAGTACGGTCAACCGAGGGACCACAACCAGGATCATACTGGTGACAGCAGTCATCAGAACAATGATAACCAGCGGAGAAAGAAAAATACAGACAAGAACGGCAACCACTCTGGTGGTAATCGTGGCCATGAAAATAGAAGAAGCGAGTCGGGAGGAGATTTTAAAAAGAGGAGATTCAACAATGACAATACGAAGACGCCAGCACCAGCAGCAACTGGTTTCAAGGGAGGAGAACGACCACCGGTCATATGCTATAAGTGCGGAAAAGAAGGACATATCAGCCCAAACTGCCCACAACAGTTTAAGGTATGTTATAATTGTGGAAAAGAAGGACATATCGCTTGAGATTGCACTGTAGCGAAACCAAGTCCAGCGGGGATGGTGACTCAAAAAGCTATCCCAGAAAAGTCAAAGTCAATGGTTCCTGGAAGAGCGTTGTCGTGACTGGTCAACATGCGAAGAACCCAAACGAGGTGATCACGGGTAAGTTAATCCTAAATTCATGCGAAGTTTATACCTTACTAGATACCGGTGCTACCCATTCATTTATTTCTCCTGCTTGTGCTCAACGTTTAAACTTGACTCCAGAAAAATTAGACTTTGATTTATCTGTGGAGACTCCGTTAGGAGAAACTTTCATCACATCCACTGTTTATAAATCTTGTTTGATCCAAGTTGGCACCATCACATTACCTGTTGACCTTATCTCTTTAAAGATACTTGCTTTTAATGTGATTTTAGGAATTGATTGGTTAACTACTCATCATGCCAAAATTGATTGTTTTCGTAAGGTTGTTAGTTTTCATATTCCTAACCAACCTGTTGTACGAATTCAAGCAACTAAGCCATTAAAATCAATCACTGTTATATCAAGTCATAAAGCCATTCGTTTATTAAAAAATGGATATCAAGCTTTCTTAGCCATGTTATGGATTTGAATAAAGACACGTCATATTTGAATAATATTCCTGTTGTTATTGACTTTCCTGACGTATTTCCTGAAGAACTTCCCGGTCTACCCCCAGAACGTAAAGTTGAATTCTTTATTGATCTTGAACCTGGTACAAAGCCCATTTCTAAAACCCCATATCGAATGGCTCCTATTGAACTTCAGGAGTTAAAGGTCTAACTACAAGAGTTGTTAGACATCGGTTTCATTCGTCCTAGTACATCTCCTTGGGGTGCTCCTGTTTTATTTGGAAAGAAGAAAGACGGGAGTATGCGACTTTGTATCTATTACCGGGAATTAAACCATGTCACTATTAAGAATAGGTATCCGCTACCTCGTATTGATGACCTGTTTGACCAGTTACAAGGAGCACAATTCTTTTCAAAGATCGATCTTCATTCTAGATATCATCAGCTGAAGGTTAAAACTAAGGACATTCCGAAGACTGCCTTCAGAACTCGGTACGGGCATTATGAATTCTTAGTCATGTATTTTGGATTGACTAATGCTCCTGCAGCTTTCATGGATATGATGAACCTAGTATTCAAGAATTATTTGGATCAGTTTGTTGTTGTCTTTATTGATGACATCCTCATATATTCCAAAAGTCATGAAGATCATGAGCACCATTTGAAGCTGGTACTGCAAAGGATTCGTGATAACAAGCTATATACCAAGTTGAAGAAATGCTAGTTCTGGCTTAAGGAAGTAGCATTCCTTAGGCACGTGGTGTCAAAACATGGGGTATCTGTTGACCCGGCGAAGATTGAAGCAATACAAAGTTGTGAACAACCAAAGACGGTGACCGAAGTGCGTAGCTTTCTGGGCTTAGCTGGTTATTATCGGAGATTCGTGGAAGGGTTTTTTCGAATCGCTACCCCGTTAACTCAGCTGACTTAGAAAGATATCAAATTCGTATGGAGCGAGGAATGCGAGAAGAGTTTTCAAGAGCTTAAGAGGAGACTCATTTCGGCACCTGTTTTGACCATACCATCTGGTTCGGATGGATTTGTTATCTACAGCGATGCTTCGGGCAAAGGGCTAGGATGTGTTCTCATGCAACGTGGGAAAGTTATAGCCTATGCCTCGTGACAACTTAAAGAATATGAGAGGAATTATCCTACTCATAATCTAGAGTTGGCAGCAGTCGTTTTCGCGCTAAAGATCTGGAGGCACTATCTATATGGGGAGAAAGTGGAGATATATTCAGACCATAAAAGCCTCAAAAATTTCTTCACTCAAAAGAACTCAACATACAGCAACGACGTTGGCTCGAGCTGTTGAAAGATTACGACCACACTATTCAATACCATCCTGGAAAAGCAAACGTGGTAGCTGACACGTTGAGTAGAAGATCATATGCAGGAACGAGTGCGATGATGTCAAGTATACGCATAGAATCAACTTTAATCGATAAAGTTAAAGTTGCTCAAGCCACAGACCCGGAGCTGATGCGTATGGAGAAAAAAGTGCAAGAAGGTGCTATTCCAGAAGCAAGAATCGATGAAGAAGGAATACTTCGAGTCCACTCCAGACTTTGTGTTCCTAACGATTCTGATTTGAAGTACAAGATCATGATGGAGGCACACAATACACCATTTGTAATCCATCCTGGAAGTACCAAAATGTATCGTGATCTTCGACATATATTTTGGTGGAACAATATGAAGAGAGAGATTGCAAAGTTTATCTCGAGGTGTTTAACTTGTCAACGTGTAAAGGCGAAGTATCAAGTGCCAAAGGGTCCATTGCAACCACTTGAGATTCCGAAATAGAAGTGGGAACACATTACCATGGATTTCATTACGGGTCTTCCCACGGTTTCTCAAGGCATAAATGTTATTTGGGTTATTGTTGATAGATTAACCAAGTCTGCTCATTTCTTGCCGATACGGGAGACTTATTCCCTTGAATGTCTTGCTCGTATGTACGTAGATGAGATTATAAAACTGCATGGCATGCCAGTATCCATAGTTTCGGATCGTGACCCAAGATTCACTTCAAGATTTTGGGTTAGCTTGCAAAAAGCTATGGGCACGGATTTACGGTTCAGTTCGACATACCATCCTCAAACGGACGGGCAATCAGAGAAGACTATTCAAACTCTTGAAGATCTATTAAGACTTTGTGTCCTAGATTTCAAAGGAAGTTTGGATAAGTACCTACCATTGGTGGAATTCTCCTACAATAACAGTTATCAGGCAAGTATAGGTGTGGCTCCATTTGAAGCATTGTATGAACGAAAGTGTCGCTCTCCAGTATGTTGGGATGAGGTGGGAGAAGCAACGTTGTTGGGACCAGAGTTGGTACGAATGACTACAGAGAAGATCCAAACGATTCGACAACGTATACAAACGGCACATGATCGACAAAAGAGTTATGCGGATCTTCATCGAAAGGATGTGGAATTTGACATTGGGGATCATGTATTGTTACGTGTGGCTCCATGGAAAGGAGTTACAAGATTCGGGAAGAGAGAAAAGTTCAATCCACGATTTATTGGTCCATTTCAGATTCTTGACCGAGTAGGAAATGTGGCTATAGACTCGCGTTACCTCCAAGTATGTCTCGTGTTCATAATGTTTTTTACATATCTGTGCTTCGTAAATATGTGAAGGACCCGAACCACATTATTGAGTTAGAACCAGACGAAATAGCCGAAGATTTAACATATGAGGAGATACCTGTCAAGATCTTGGATAGGAAGGAGCATGTCCTACGCACGAAGGTCATACCATAAGTTAAAGTTTTGTGGAGAAACCATGCTATTGAGGAAATGACCTGGGAGTTGGAAATAGAAATGAAAGTAAGGTATCCTCATCTTTTTGAAAAACCAGGTACGTACGTCAATTTCGAGGACGAAATTTCATAAGGAGGGGAGGTTGTAAGACCCCAAATTATTAATAAATGAAATTTAATTTCCTCTATTTATCATTTTGAAATAGTAAGGGTTGATTTGATTAATGTGGTTAGTTATGGGTAAAATGCGCAAATATTTTAAATAAGCAAGTGCTTATAAAATATTCATTTTTATCGGAGAATATTCGTTTGGTCGTGGAATATTCTTGTTGTCGGAGAATATTCGTACGACTGCGCAACCTTTTGTGGGCCCCATAATGGAAAACGATTGGATGAAGAAAACGACAAGTATAAGTTGTTTATAAATAACGGTGTAGTTGTTACCGTTAATACTGTTGGAATACTCGATGGTTAAAACACAGTAATACGCGTTGTTGCGCAGTAGCACACGGTATTGCACCAATTATTGATTCTTACGTAAGAAGGCACTACTCAATAATAGTTACAGTAATTACTGTTCAGTATTTTATTTTATTGATTCAATAATTGCTGCGTTGATATTTTATATTACTGTTGTTTCAATAATTGTCACTACACAGTATTTTTTATTATCGGAGCAATAATTCATATTATCTGAATAATATTATTAGATAACATTATTGGCAATGTCTAGAAAGTTCTGTCTAAGGAGAGGTTTGGTCACCTAATTACGCGCCAGTAAGGAGAAATCCTTATTGGAAAGCCCCCTCTTTCCTAGGAACTTCCTGGTTGTCAGTATTATGATTCGGTAATATTATTTATGAATAATTAATTATTGATTTATATGATGAGGAAAATATTCATTTTATGTGGATATAGATGGAGAAAAATTTTTAAAATGACAATTGTTGAAAATCGATATTTTATCTTTTCTGATAAAATAATATTTTATTATATTATTATAATATAATAATGATGATATTTTTACAATGAATGTGGGATATATAAGTATATGAGGAGGAAGAGTATTTTTGTTGCAAAGGTTGTTTAAAACATGTTAAACATGTCTGTGGGCCCATTTCTTGACTGAAATTTGATTATAGCTTATAGAATCGCCCGTTTGTGGATTTCAGTCAATTTCTGTTTGGAATTTGAAAAAACTTTCTTCTGCAAAGTTGTAGAGAATTTAATTTCCTATAAAAAGTCACAAGATTCGAATTTTCTGATAAAAGATTTATTTATTATGAATTATTGAAGTTTCAGAGTTCCGAAATAATTAATTTTTGGAAGTTTAAAATTTTTTTAAATAACAAAAACGTTTTTTTCATTATGGCGTGTTCCACATGTGTGTTGAATGGGCTGATTTCAGATTTTCTATGGTTGGCTTGAAAATTTATATAAATATATTATTAATTTATTAAATTTTCTGCTTTGGTGTTCTAAGCATTTTCCTATAAATAGGGTGCTTAGGTTAGAATTGAAAATCACACCAGATACTAAAGATTTCTCTCTTTCTATCTCGATATATTGAGCATATTCTTATGAGTATTTTAATACTTTGAGTGTTGCTATACGGTGCAAGTTCAAGTCATAGCCTATATCCAGTGTTTCAACTAGAAGTACTGTCTTTACGAGGTAAGGGATGTTATTTTATTCGAAAATGATATTATTACTTCAATATCATTGTGCCAAAATATTAGTTAGAAATTTTTATAAAATTTAGAACTTTTCATGTCGGGGTTACTATTCACGAGTTACTATTCACGAGTTACTATTTACAAGTTACTATTTACGAGTACTATTCACGAAGCATGATGATATTTTTTTTGTAAAATTTCTATCTTTTAGTGTTGGAGTCACTATTCACGTATACGGCACTATTCACAAAAAAATTAAATTTTTGTTTTTCGTCCAAAATATCTATTCTGGATACTAGCTTTGATTGTATCCATATTTTGATCATTCTTGAATTTTACTCCACTATGATTACTTATGAGGTATTTTTGGACATGGAATAACTGAAATACGAATCCTTAATATTTATTCTTTTATTTCACTGGATTCGTTTTCTTTAAAATATTTTTCATCATCCTCAGTCCTAAATGATGATATAACTGAATATCTTTGGCATGTAGTGCAAAGATGAATGATTTCTTGATGAATATCTTTGGCCCGTAGTGCAAAGATGAACAGGTGTTGAGATGAACATGACCGACTAATTAATATCTTTGGCGAGTAGTGTAAAGATGACTATTTGATTCAAGATGTATATTGATTGATGTTACAGGGATAAAATATCGATGATGGACTTTTAAATTCATAGATGATAATAGATTTCATTCTCTACTTAACTCTTCTAATGAATTGTTGTTTTCGCTGCAGTTGTTGATTTAAAACTTGTTGTCTATTGTATTCTATTAGATTTTTTCCTGTTGAAGACTAACGATAATTTGTTTTATATTATCTTAGTCATAATATTCTTTTACTGGGCTAGTTGAGCTCATCATTTTCCTTTTGTTCCATTTTTCTTCTCAGGAGGTGAGAATGTAGCGAGTACTAGTCGGGGTATGGAATGAAGGTTCTAGAAAGTCGTTTTAGTAGTCCTCACCATTTTTGTAAAATAATGTATCAATAATTGTAATGAGGACTTATTTGAGTGTGGATATTGTCTAGATGACAATATTTGTATTTAAACTCACATTTTTTATGTTGTATTAAAAAAGTTGTAGTTGTATCTGTACCATGTATTTTGACGACTCAGAATGGGTGTTGTATACCTATTTTGGGGGCGTCACACTTATGGCAAAATATTGTAAGTTTTTTAATGTATAACAACTCTCACTTTCTTAAAGCTATGTTCAAATACAGTATTACATGCAAAGGTTCTATAAAATTCTTCCGCCTCTTGGATAGTAGAAAAAATCTAACCCTCGTATGAACTTTTTGAATAGTTAATATGCGATTTGTTCATGTTATGAACACCAATATTATCCATATCAATATTTTCATGAGAAGAATTTAAAGAACTAGAATTAAACATATATTCAGCTATAATTCAAAACTTACCACGACGATTTTGAGGTGCGAAGACTTGCTTGATTAATTGTGTAGTTTTATTCCTTGATGTCAATTGAAATTTGAAGGCTGCTATAATATTTTGGTTACTTTAGTAGGGCAAAAAATTTATTAAGTATCATACACCATCTATCTCCTAATATAGTAGGATTGTATAATATATTTTTATTCTGTACTTAAATTAATTTTCTTATGTTTACTTGGAATATGAAGTATTTGACTCAGAATAGGAACTAGAATTATGTGCAGCATGTATTTGATTTGGAATGTTTGATTTGGAATTAAGATGTATTTGATTTGGAATTATGTGCAGGACATATTTGTGTTGCTGATTTGGAATAGGATTTGTTGTATTTGATTTGGAATTGGATTTATTTGATTTGGAATGTTTAATTTTCTGTTTGCATGTTACTAAAATTAATTAGGATATTTTGGATTTGAAATTTGATTTTTCTTGTTGCTGTGTTTTGGATTTCGAAGGATGTGGAATTTGATATTTCTTGTTGTTGTGAATTGGACTTGGTCAGATTGTGCATACTGTGTTTAGGTCGATGTGTTATGCACATTGTATTGTTGTGTTATGGTTTGATTTATGTTGTTGTTATTGTGATACTTCCTTGCATCCGCTAGTACTTCTAGCGGACCAGGTAATTCCTACACTTGAATTAGTTCTATGGGTCTTTGTATGGGGGCAACTTTGTCCAACACTGATTATAAGTTCTAGCGGACAACGTGGTCTCCCTTTCAATCTGGGCCCTTCATTTTTCTAATCGAAGGTTAAGATGATATATATCACTTTTTGATCCATAGCAAATAAATGTTATAGATCATTCCCCTTATTAGTATAATAATTGATAAATTATAATTAAATCTATCCATTATGACTATTAGTATACTATTCTCCGTCCATCCATTATATTGTTATATTTTTATCATATTATTAGTATATATTAAGTTGAGTTTTATTGTTTTATATTGTTAGTAGAGTTCTGCACATGCATTGTAATTGTTTTTATGTTATTGGTTGAATTTAAATATATTTAAGTTAAGAAATTTAAAAATATTGGAGATTATGAGAATGTTTTATTTTGTAAAAATATGAGTATTGATTTATGGATTAATATCAATGTAGTAATTTGTTAGTATATTTTTTAATTTTAATTAAAAAAACGAGATTTAGTTTGAGTTGAAGTTAATATATAATACACACATTTATTAGAATAAATTTTTATCGGTAAAATATGGACATTGATTGGTGGTTTGATATTGATGTTCCAATTTGTTAGTATATTGTTAAATTTTAATTAAAGAAAAGTAATTTAATTTGAGAAGAAATTTTAAAAAAGAACATATATTTATTAGATTAACTTTTTTAGTGGTAAGAAAAGTTTAAAAAAATTGGAGATTATGAAAGTTGTTATAAAATTCTAACATATATATTTATGGATGTCTAGATTTATATTTAATTGTAATGATCTTTGGTATTTTAGAACTCCCAAGTTCATTAAGTAACTCCCATGTTCATTAAGTTTTAAACTCATGACTTTTGAGTTTTAAAACTTCCAAGTCCATGCATCTATAAAAAAGAGCATTGTAAAAGAGAATGGTGGATATATGAAAATATTATGAGACATGCCTCTTTTCTCTAATCATTTTGTTCTTAATTTTTAGTAATCTTTTATAACACGTTATCAACACGAATTGCTTCTCACCTTCGTCTTGAAGACAATCATATTTGATTTGAAGGAGAAGGTATATTTATCTATTATATATATATATATATATATATATATATATATATATATATATATGGATACGCAAATTTTTTTAGTATAACATACTGCATGTTATTCCATCCATAATCTATTATTAGAGTTTGTTGTTCTTGGTTCTAGTATGCTAATGACTGTCATACTCATATGTAAGTCATCATCACACCACCCTCAAATTTGTTTTGTTGTTATACGGTGTAATATCTAACCTCAATTATTGTGCAGTGTTTATTTTTATAAAAGTGTATTGTAATTTTACATTCCTTCCAATCTAAATAAATCAAAAGGGATCCGATAAAATATACATGATGATTACATTTTTAGATATTTTCATATCTCAGCAGATAACAACTAGAAGATATAATCTTCAAAAAGGGTACTTTTAGTTTTCGTACTAAAACAATCTTTAAAAAAATTGATATATTTCTAATGATTTTTTATATATTTCCTTTTGGCATGCATGGTAGTATATTTGATATATTTCTAATGACATTTTGATAAATTTTTGTATGAAGTTACAATGACAAATATGCTTAGTAGTATTGGTTTGTTATTTTTAGTGGACAAATTTAGTTTCGTGTTTTACTGCATTTCTATAAATTTTTCATTACAATTAAAACTGAACATATATAATTATTTAATTTGATGGGGAATATGTTTAGTTATTTAATCTTTAAATCTTATAAATTTGAATTTGTTGCTCTTGATTTATATCGAGCAAGAATTATTTGTAATGGAATCTTGATGAGATTCATATAAAGGCAAAGAATCTTGGAGAAACAATTATAGTTGACAATCATGCATCCCTGCAGGATCATGCAAAATTAATGATTTTTATTCGTTATCATCTCCATGAAAAATTACAAGTTGAGTACATTACAATAAAAAACTCACTTGTCTTGTGACATGATTTAAAGGAAAGATTTTAAAAGCTCATTATAATTGGTTGCACCTGAAGTTGCAAGATTTTAAAAGTGTTGAGTGAAAAACACTGATGAAGACACATTAAAGAAAATATTTATTATATTTCATGCCTCGAATATGCTCTTGCAGTAGCAATATCGAGAGCGTAAGTTTACAAAATATTCCCTGAAACGATAAAAGAAACTATGTTTCCAGAAGTAAAATTATGTCTTCTAGTAGCTGTACAAAATAATGAGTTTTTGCTGAAAAACCAACAATCTCGCTCGATCGATTCTATTACATTCCCTGAAGTGAATGGAACCTCATTTGATAATCATAGAGGAAATTATGATTGTGGTTGTGGTAGTAGACATGAAAGGAACAATCAATATAGAAAAGGAATGTACCTGTCGTACTGCTAAACATTTGGTATATAGATTTGTACCAAGACTCCATAAAAGAAAAGGAAATAGAATTGAAATAAACTTTATTGTTCATAATGATCCTGAAGATCCCATGAATTATTTTGACTTTTCAAATGGAGTGGATATAACTAATTTTGATATCTATGGTTTCCTTCATGATTCTTTATATTCTTCTAAGGTAAGCAGAAATTTTCTCAGTTTTAAAGATATACGTTATAATGGTCATCCATTGAAGAACCAGAAGATTCTTTAATTTAAGGAATTCTCATGTGCTTCTTGTTCTCAAGGAAAATTGGTCATTAGACCATTACCAGCTAAAATTGGGATTGAATCTCCAAAGTTTCTAGAACGCATTCAAGGAGATATTTGTGGGCCTATTCACCCACCAAGTGGATCATTTAAATATTTTATGGTTTTAATAGATGCATCTACAAGATGGTCACATGTGTGCTTATTATCAACTCGCAACCTGACGTTTGCGAGATTACTTGCTCAAATTATTAGATTACGAGCACAATTTTCGGATCATACAATCAAGACTATTCGTCTTGACAATGCTGGTGAATTTACATCCCAAACATTTAATAATTATTGCATGTCACTTGAGATAAATAATGAACATCCTGTTGCCCATGTTCATACTCAGAATGGTCTTGCTAAATCATTTATTAAACGTCTCCAGTTAATTGCAAGACCATTACTCATGAGAACAAAACTTCCTGTCTCTGTTTGGGGGCATGCTATTTTATTGAAGGCAGTGAATAATTTCTTTATATTACTTCAATAGTATCGAGCCAGAAGCTCATATTAGAAAAGCTGTATATTTTCTCTTCTGGGATATATTATACTAAAATGAGAATAGTTGAAACAAATGTTGTAATACACCATAAGTGTATAATACACCAGAAGTGTTCAGATCCAAAATGTTTTTATGATTTGACATTCCAAGATCAATAATGTTGCGTTGAATTATTGAAAACTCCCATTAATGAAACAGTCTTCCCACCATTAGGGGGAGAAAAGTCGTTGCCTAAAGCACGACGTTAGATCGTTGCCTGAAGCACGACGGGAGATTAATTAGAATGTTTCGTAGCCTAAGGCACGACGTGAGATCATTTCCTGAAGCACGATGGGAGATTAATTGGAATGTTTCAACGTTATTTAATCCTGATTCTCATACAAATCAATATGAACTAGAAGTTCAAAGGATTATTCATTTGCAATGAATTACAAATCAATTACCAGAATTATTCACAGATAATAAGAAAAGTGTGATATCTCACATTTTTGCTGCTAATACTCTAGCAGAGATTGAAGTCCCTGTAGAACAATCAGTTAATACAACAGCAAATTGAATCAAAGTCACACTTGAAACATGGAAGAATGATCGGTGTTAAAAAAATAAAATTTTCCAGAAGAAGAAAGTACAAGAAAAATAAGTTGCAGCCTATAAAGAGGCTATACCCATGAAACAGGCTACACAAATTATTGATCTATCCAAAACTTATGAAAAAAAAATATCTTGTAAATAAAACTCTTGAAGAGTTATCCCCTGAAGAGGATCGGGTATCTGAAAATAACGAGATCTCGATACATTATGTATATACAAGAGACATATATATTGGATAGAAATAAAATTATTGTCGACAACATATTTTTATATAAAGTTGTTCTTGATATTACCAGAAGTAATGATCATGAATATGAACCACAAATTGATGATGAGTGTAGAAATATTTGACCAATGTGAAAAGAGGCGATTCAAGTAGAACTAAATTCAAAAAGTAAACGTGAAGTTTTTGGACCTGTAGTCTGAACACCTGAAGGTGTAATGCCTGTTGAATACAAATGGGCATTTGTACGAAATAAGAAAAATGAAATTATATGGTACAAAGCGCGACTTGTAACACAAGGTTTCTCGCAGAGACCTGGTATTAATTATGGAGAAACATATGCTCCTATAATGGACGCAATTATATTCAAAATTTTAATTAGTTTGGTAGCAAAAGAAATTTTGGATATGCGATTAATGAATGTTGTTACAACATATCTGTATAGATCATTAGATAATGATCATATATACATGAAAATCCCTAAAGGATATAAAATGCCTGAAGCATATAATTCTACATCTCGAAGTATGTATTCTATTAAGTTACAAATATCTTTATATGGGTTAAAGCAATCCAGATACATATTGTGGTATAATCGCCTAAGTAGATATCTTTTGAAAGAAGGATTTGAGAATAATCCAATTTGTGCATGCATTTTTATTAAAAGATCATAATATGGATTTACTATTATTACTGTATTTATTGATGAAAGATCTTGCTCCAGAAGGGTTGACAAAAATAACAAATTTGAGATGAAAGATATTGGTAAGACAAATTTTTGTCTTGGCCTACAAATTGAGTTATGGAATTCTTGTTCTTCAATCAACATACATAGAAAAAGTTCTGAAGTAACTTTACATGGATAATGTTAATCCTTTAAGTACTCCAATGATAGATTGGTCACTTGATATCAAGAAAGATTCGTTTTGATCACAAGAAAATAATGAAGAAACTCTTGGTCCTGAAGTACCATATCTTTGTACAATTGGTGCTTTGATATATATTGTAAAATTTGTCATGACCTGATATAGCATTTGCAGTTAACTTACAAGCAATATGGATCAAAACCACAGTTAGTTGGATCTGCTGATGCAGAGATTATCTGTAAGACCCTGAATTTTATGAAATAAAAAAGTATTCAATTTTTCTATTTAGTAAATAGTTAAATTGATAACAAGTTAAAGTTAAGGGTAATATATAAAATTTTTTAAAATACGCAAGTGGTTATAAAATAGTCATTATTGTCGGGGAATATTCGTTTAGTCGTGGAATATTCTTTCTGTCGGGAAATATTCGTACGACGGCGTAGCCATTTGTGGGCCCCATAACAGAATAACTGTCGGATGAAGAAAATGACAAATTTGAGTTTTTATAAATAACGGCGTAGTTGTTACAATTAACACTGTTGGAATACCTGGTGGTTAAAATACAGTAATACGCGTAGTTGCACAGTAGCACACGGTATTGCACAGTATTTTTTCAATTATTGATTCTTACGTGAGAATGCACTACTCAATAATTGTTACAGTAATTTCTGTTCAATGTTTTATTTTATTGAATCAATAATTGTTGCGTTGATATTTTATATTATTGTTGTTTCAATAATTATCATTGCACAGTATCTCTATTATCAGATCAATAATTCATATTATTTGAATAATATTATTAGATAGCATTATTGGCAATGTCTTGAAAGTTCTGTCAAGGAGAGGTTTGGTCACCTAATTGCGCGCCAGTAAGGAGAAATCCTTATCGGAAAGCCCCCTCTTTCCTGGGAATTGCCTGGTTGTCATTATTGTGATTCTGTAATATTATTTGTGAATAATTAATTATTGATCTATATGATAATGAAATATTTATTTGATGTGGATATAAATGATGGATTTATTTATGTGGTTATAAATGAAGAAATTAATGTTGAGGTATTTTATCAATATTTTGTCGGATTGGAGGTATTAAAAGATCAAATCAGTGTTCTTACAGATTTATTGTGTGAGTTATAATTTTTAATCTGACCGTTGGATCGTTGTGATTTTTGGATATGTTATACATATATAAGTTGAGTATATGTTCACAAATTTTGAAC
Source organism: Panax notoginseng (assembly GCA_016801055.1). Taxonomy (NCBI): domain Eukaryota; kingdom Viridiplantae; phylum Streptophyta; class Magnoliopsida; order Apiales; family Araliaceae; genus Panax; species Panax notoginseng. Next base: position 93,981,451 of record CM029013.1, on the reverse strand, counting down.
CGTTAAAAATGAACGAATGATTTGTTATGAATTTTAAGAGGTGACTGATTCGAAAATTAGGTTTATAAATAATTTTGGTGGAAAATTCTAGAAATGGGTGGGCCCCACTTTTGGTTGTTGGGGAAGATGGCTGATTTTTGGTGGGTGGAATAGTAGCAGGTAAAGCCATCAGGTTGCAGGTTAAGTCTGCTTCGGCGTGCTAACATTTTCCTATAAATAGAGAGCTAAGTTAGAATTGAAAATCATACCAGAAACAAATTTTCTCTCTTTCTCTCTTTCTCTCTCTAGATTATTGAGTGTATTTTCTGAGTATTTAGATACTTGTTGAGTTGCTATTCATCAGTGCAAGTTTCCTTCAACGTCATATCCGATATCCAGTCAGAAGTGTTGTTCTTTTGAGGTAGGGGATAGTAAGGGATAATAAGGGATAGTAAGGGATGTTATTTTCTTCGTAAATGATATTATTTCTTTCAATATCATGCCGAAAAATTAGTTTGAACTTTTTATCAAATTTAGAACTTTTTGTGTCGGGGTTACTATTCACGTATACGGCACTATTCACGTATACGACACTATTCATGAATACGGCACTATTCCCAAAAAATGAAATTTTCTTCTTTTTATCCAAGATGGCTATTATGGTTACTATCTTTAATTGTATCCATATTTTGATCATTATTTTTGAATTCTGTTTCGAAATGGGTTATTTCGGAGTATTATTGAACTTGGATAAACTGTAATACGAATCCCTAATATTTGTTCTTTTATCTCACTGGATTCGTTTCTTTAAGATATTTTTTATCATCCTCAGTCCTAAAAGATGAATAGGTGTTGAGATGAACATGACTAACTGAGTATTATTCTTAAATTTTACTCTACAAATAAGTATCATGTTGACAATTTGGACGTTATTAGTTCCTAGATAAATTAATTCTTGAACTTGTTTAATTGAATTATTATATCATTGTCATCATCCTCATGTTTATATTCTGTTGAAAGTCATCTGTGGCCTGTAGTGCATAGATGGACTTGGCATGATTATGACCAGGGATTATTCGGTATAATCATGACCGTAATGTTACAAATGATATGGTAAAAGTCCTCATTGGCCCGTAGTGCATTGATGGACAATTTTTGGTATGATTATGGCCATGGATTCTCTTCGGCCAAGGGTGCAAAGATGAATTGTTTTATGGCATGATTATGACCGTTGATGAAAACACGATTATCTTTGGCATGTAGTGCAAAGATGACCTGTTGTTGAATATATTTTGCCTGTAGTGCAATGATGAAATGATAATGAATATCTTTAGCCTATAGTGCAAAGATGAATTATTGATGAATATCTTTGGCCTGTAGTGCAAAGAAAGATGACCTGTTGTTGAATATCTTTGGCCTGTAGTGCAAAGATGGTCTGTTGATGAATATCTTTGGCCGTAGTGCAAAGATGAAATTGTTAGTATGATTATAAACAGGAACTGTGATTTGGTATAACCATGATCTTTGATGTTTCAGGTAAAGATATGTGATGAAAATTATCTTCGTCCTGGATGTGGAGAGGAATTTAGAATTACAATTATGATTATAAGTTATTCATATAATTGTGGAAAGGAACTGTTGATTAATGTTACAGGGATAAAACATTGTTGGTGGACTTTTAATGTGGAGAAGATAATAGACTTTATGGTCTATTTGACTATTCTAATGGATTGCTCGTTCCGCTGCAACTATGGTTGAAAAATTTTATCATCTACCATATGTTCTAAATCTCTGATTTATTACTGATGAATGCTATTGATAATTTAATTATCTTTAGTCATGATATTCTTTACTGGGTTAGTTGTGCTCATCCTTTTGCTTCACAATTCTTTTTCAGGTAATAAGAGTGTAGCTGGGTCGAGCGAGGGTAACGGAAAAATAGAACGGTGGTCTCTAGCTGTGGAGATTCTCCCTAAGCAGTATAGAAAAGTGTTGTATACATCATTTAGTAGTTATATTTGGTGAATCAAATAAGGTGAGGCGAACCCAACGTTGGAAGGGTGTTTTATCACTATCATATAAGATGTCTAATGACATACAACCTCGTATCATCATAAGACAGGGGCGTGCTCATCCACTTGCTGAGTATATCTACGAGCACTACCTATATAATTTTGGTGTTTATTTGAAGTATAATTCTAAATTAGAGACAGTGGAGATAATGATATGCCAAGAGAAGACTTACCATTGGAAAGAATATGATAGTAATCTTCTCATTTTTTTTGGGGTCTATTGGGTCAACCAAGGATAATTCTGTGGACATATGATATCTATCATAACCTAGACGCATGGCCTCTCATGTACGAAGATTTCCTTGAGCACTTTCCAAAGATTTTAATTTTTAAAACAGTTATTGACTGTACCTTTATGTGATGTATCAATGTGAGGTGTTGTCCATAGTTGGGACATGAGTCACAGTTGGTATTAAAACTCACAGTATATGTGTTGTTGTATTTTGCACGACAATTGTGATAATGAAGTTGTAGTTATTTTATGTACCATGTATTTGGCGACTCAGAATGGGTTGGGTGGAATGGACCTATTTTGGGATCGTCGCATTATCACAATTTATGAAGTAAGTTGTGAATGTATTTCGTTGAGATCAGTAATTCAACATATTTGTGTGAATTGTGGATTATCATCAATCATAAATAGTCCAACGATATTATATGAAGATAATGTCGCTTGTATCACTAAAATCAGAGGATGTTATATCATGGGTGATAGAACCAAGCATATTGCACCAAAATTATTTTGAGCCCTAGAAGAATGGCGATATTGATATCAAGCATATATGATCATGTGATAATTTGGTTGATGGATTCATTAAGTCATTACCAACTATGATTTTGAAGAAGATGGTGCACAATATTGGCATGTTTCGACTTAATGATATTTTTACCATGAATAATGGAAATTTTATGTACTTATGAAAGGGAGTAAAAATGATATGTGCTGATTGTACTCTTTTTCCTTCGCTAAGGTTTTTTTCCCATTGGGTTTTCCTTTGCAAGGTTTTAATAAGGCAATCCCAAGGCACTAGAAGTTATACAAGAATATTATACTCTTTTCATTAGCCAAAATTTTTCCCACTGGGTGTTTATTTGGTAAGGTTTTTAACGAGGCATATTCTTAGAACATTGCTACAAAAGGACTCCATCCATTCTGTATGAAGACAATGTTGCATGTATAGCTCAATTAAAGGGAGGATACATCAAAGGAGATAGAAGAAAACATATCTCACCAAAATTCTTTTCTACACATGACCTTGATAAGTGTGGTGACATTGATGTTCAACAAATTTGATCAAGAGATAATCTAGCAGATTTGTTCAGCAAAGCATTACCAGCTACAATGTTTGAAGGATTGCGTCGCAATATTGGAATGCGATAGCTGGAGGACTTAATGATACATTCATGAGGGGGAGTTTATACGCACTGCACTCTTTTTTCTTTAACCAATGTTTTTTTCCCATTGGGTTTTTCCTGGTAAGGTTTTTAATGAGGCAGTTTTTTATGCGTATGGTTATACAATAGACATCCAAGGGGAGTGTTATAAAATTCTAACATATATATTTATGGATGTCTAGATTTATATTTAATTGTAATGATCTTTGGTATTTTTGAACTCCCAAGTTCATTAAGTAACTCCCATGTTCATTAAGTTTTAAACTTATGACTTCTGAGTTTTGAAACTTCCAAGTCCATGCATCTATAAATAAGAGCATTGTAAAAGAGAATGGTGGATATATGAAAATATTATGAGACATGTCTCTTTTCTCTTATCATTTTGTTCTTAGTTTTTAGTAATCTTTTATAACAAAAGTGTTTTATTTCGTGAGGAGAGTCTATAATTAAAAACATTAAGTATTATAAAGGGAAAAAGTAATACCTTAGCTAAGCTTAGATAAAGTTAGTCAAAACCACGTTCGTATAAAAATTATAATTAAAGATTTTTTATATATATAAAACTCAAAAATAAAAACTTAATCTCTAAGATTTTACTAAATAGTCTTAGTCAAGTTTAGCATATGCCTTCAATTACTTTTTTCTTATTATAAATTATCTAAAAATTACTATAGAGTTTTCAAAATTTATATTGATTACTAATTTTAAATTTTAAAAATTTGTAAATTAAGTTTAAAATTCCAATAAAATTATTTTTGTTTTGTGGGAGAGAGGAAGTATTAAAAAAAAATGTTAATTGATAAATTTTATGTTTGATACAATATTTAATTTTGCAGAAAGATTAGACCCAAACAAGCCCTATGAACATTTTACGGGCGTACCCGCTACAAGCTAAATTCAACCGCCTTATGAGTCCCTGTAAAGGGCTAGAGGGTTTCTGTAAATTCATTGCTTTGCTTTTTGTCAAGTATCATTTGATAACGTACCAAAGTGTCCGACGAATTTCCCCTTACTATAGTTCGAGATTGAAAAAAAATGTCGAAGTCAATCGTGCAACCGATCGGGCAAAAAAGACTGACGAACGTGGCCGTAGTTCGCCTCAAAAAACATGGTATGCGTTTCGAGATTGCTTGCTACAAGAACAAGGTCCTCTCCTGGCGCTCCGGCGTGTAAGTATTTATTAAAAACAGTAATTTACTGTAGGAACGATGGATTCATAAGGATAATTATGCATTTTACTGTATTGTAGGAAGAAATATATTCGCCTGGATGCATTTTGACGTTCTTATTGTGCTTTTTAATTCATTGTAGCTTCAAATTTTGGCCTTTGTATATAATTTACTTATTAGGAAATAAATCAAGTTAGTTTATACATGGATTAGACATAAGGGATGCTGCCAAATTGAAGTTTTTTTAGGACCTACACAATTACAACGTAGGAAATCTAAGGATACATTATATGGGGGAGCGGGCCAGGAGAGAACTACGGGGAATCTAGGGGAACTTACCTTTTAATCTTTTGAAGTGCCTGACTTCTTGTTGAGGTGTAGATTCTAACTTGTGACCTTTGATATGCCAAATTGAAGTTAATAGATATATTTTAAAACGTGGGAATTAATCCTTTGCTCAAAAACAGACTTATTAGTGATTTCATGAACTACTAATTTCACAGATTGCAATCTTGTATTGTTTGATCATTTTGGCTCTCATTTCCTGAAAATTAGTCAAGACTAAACTTCATAAGCGTAATACTTTATGGGATGTGGAAACAAAGGGTAATTATAGAGAAAATAAAACTTTTTTCTATTTGATGTTGGGCAATAATGATTGGTTTAGCATTCTATATGAGTTATTGGTTGCTTGATAATGCCATTTAGAAGTATTACACTACTTTGTAGGTTTCCAATAAAAGGTACAGTGTTTCCATTGGTTAAAACCCCCACTGTGCGATTACAATCGGGTAAACTGTCCATTTTAATATATCTTAACGTATTACTTAGAAATATTGAGCTCAGTTAGTATACGTAGTCTTGTACTACTGGTAAGCATATTTTTCTTATTCATGGTTTATGAATTTTTTCGACATCGACAATTATTTGAACACTTGAATTGTTTTTAATAGTTTGGGAAAATGCTTATTCTCTCTCTCTCTCTACATATATATATATTATACCATTTGTTATTGATATTTTTGTCATGGTAAAAGTTATAATTGCACTTGTGAGTTGGACCTTTTTCTTAAATTTCTCTCATGCAACCATATGTTACGGATACATATGTATATTGCTCTATTTATGTGACACCCTCAAATCTGGGTACTTCATTCCCATATGATTTGGTGTTCACTGTCCAATCATTCATTTCTAACCACCCAAATATAATAAAATTTAAACAATAAAACTTCCCATTAAAGGATTACATAATTAAATCCAATAAAATCTCAGGTTGTCTAACCTTAAATCATTCATTAAATGCAAAAAATTAAATAATTACATCACAATTAAAAACCAAGTCTGAGAAACACAAATCTCAATAAGGTTACAAATCTTCAACACTTGTTCATCTTGCCTTTCCCTTTATTAGTGGTTGGCTCGTCAACCTTCTCAACTTTAGGTGTAATGGTTATATATATGCAAAAGTAAGCAAAACAAATGCTCACTTAAAGATAACATAATAACTAGCAATGAATAAGCTTGATTGAATTGAATAACATTTTCTAGTAGCGATATTCAAAAACTTATATTGAAAATCATCTGAGGGTCACAAGACCATGAACTATGTCTAAAGTTATAAGTATTTTTTTCAATTTAAACCTAAACAGTCATTAGACTATAGGGACTCCCCGTACTTAGGGTGATCAGCCCTTCGTACCATGCATTGTGCACAAATATCTAAACGCTTCCGCGAAAATAATCCTCTATACTAGAGTTGTTCATCTCAGTTTTAATATACAAGTCTGCACCAAAGTAAGTTTGGTTTGAATAAGTTTTAAGGATAATTTAGAGTTCAACGAACATCAACTAAGGATTAGTTGAATCAAAAGTGTAATAACAATACAAAAGTTCGATAACAACGTATCACAAGGTAGTTTGAACCATAAATGAATATTGTACTGTATTAAGGTCATGCTTTAAGAATAAAGTTTAAAGCATTGAAAAGATATAATCAACCTTGCTAGAACAAAAATGGTAAGCTAAGGTTCCACTAAGGAAACAAAAAAAAAACTTTGTTCAATAGAATTCGAGAACTTGCGTAATTTTATAAACAAGACAGAATAATAAACTTGCATATTTATAAACAAGATAGGATAAGCTCAAATAAAAATTAGGGTTAGAGAACTTATTTAAATAAGAGTAGGATTAGGAAACTTGCCCAACAATAATAAACAAAATAGGATAAAGGTCTTGTTTTACATAAAGAAATAAGGTTTAGGAACTTGCCTCGTGCGTAGGTTAAATGATCACTACTCACGTTCACCACAAGTCCTACACATACTATATGCATTGACAACATTTATTAGTTACACTAATATTAACTTCATGAGTTTAGTTCCCACTTTTAGTATAGCTCGTTAACTTAGTTTAAGTTTTTGCTTACTACCACAAATCACATATTACATGACCGAAGTCTCGAATCTTAAGTTTAAACATCACATCTTTTCATGAGCATCACATTTTAGCTCTTTTACAACCTATCAAATCATCATGCCATGTCAACATATAAACGTTAATAACTTGATATAACATCTTATTACATGTCCAACACATTATCATGTTCCTTAGATTAGGTTAGACTATCACATAAAGGACTGCGCTTGCATACGTGCACCCCGATGCCCTCCGATTGCCTCCGATTATACATCAGTCCTAAAGATGACCATTTTGACCACTACTAACGACATCAAATTGAAAAACTTAAAAGAACAAAATTTGTAGGTATACTCGTTCTCGTTCCGGATCATCTTGAATCGCATCAATCGGAGTCCGTATGAAAAAGTTATGTTCATTTTAATAAAACATGTCCGGTTAGATTTTCTATAACACTTGGTCAGTCTGCCCACCCACGTCGGGGTGGGGTTTTTGAGCTATAAAAGCCCGCCGGGGCGGCACAAAATACACTGGTAAAGCCCGCCGGGGCGGGGTACCTGGTATTAACACAACAGAAAGCCAAAAGTTCCTTTCTAATAAGTAATAACCATTCTAACTTACCAAAGTTGTAATAAGTTTACAGAAACATAAACTAATGTTCTTAATATGTTTCTAAGCATATAAACAACATAAACATCAAAATTACAATATTTAAATTCACTGTTTTTACTATTTCTTCACTTCTTGACATTCTTAGCGAAATTAATCACCGTGAATGCGTTTTTCAACCAAAACAGTCCGTTTAAATCATATTGTTTTCGTTTTTTCATGTATTTTCACTATCAACAAACAATTTACAGTTCAACACATAAATTGAACATTAATTTTAATTCTAAAATAAGCCACATAATATAATATATACCATTGTAATTCAAGTTCTTCAATACTTAACATATTTCTACGAATTTGATTACTCTACATCATGAATAAATGGTATAAAACATATTATCAACACTCATTAACACATATAACACCATGTTTTCAACAATCATACTCAAAAACTCATTTACAGAGAATTTTTATGAAAACTCAAAAATACAAAGAACTAAAAACAAAAGGGTTAAATTACTAACTCAAATTTCTTGTTTGAGCAACACAGATGATAGCAACCTTCTTTGATTTTTCAAAAACTGTTCTCATCTTCCTCTCCTTTCTCTCTGTGATTTTTCTTCTCTGTTCTCTCTTTTAGCTTTAGGCTTAAACTAATATAACTTAACGTAAAAAGAAACAGACGCAAAATAAAAAAAAACTAACAAATAATAATAACAATACTTAATATATCAGTTATGTTTATTTTAAATTCAAAAGCCACTAGGGCTTGTTTGGCAAAACAAAATTAAAATAAGAATTTCAAAAGCTTTAAGGCTTTGTTTGGTAAAACCAAATTAAACCACTTTAATTTATTTTAATAACTCACTTATTATATAGTTTAATTGTCACACTCTATTTAATTAAATTCTAATATTCACATTTAATTAAATTAAAGCTAATAACAACTTATTAAATCAATTTGCCACATAATCACATTGCCACAAAATTATAATTTCCTTATAATTTTATTTAATAAATTAATACATTACTTTCATTATTAAATTAAATAAAAACAACATTATAACAATTCATTTAATCCTTATCAATTCTCTAATTTAATTATTAAATTAAATTAGAATATTACCACATAATAAGTAATTCATCACTCTTTTATTTTAATCAACTTCAACATACAAAATTACTGAATGTCAACTTAATAACTTATTACACTTAATCAAGTCAATTACTCACAACTTATGAATTATTTATTTAACTAATAAATAATTAAATTAGACAATTATTTATTTAACAATAAACACATCAACTAAAATATTTATTTAATTCAATAAATATTTGAAATTACATATAAAATTCTGGATTGTTACATCATTCCCTTACAAGGATTTCGTCGCCAGAATCACAACTCAAATAATTCATTCGTCACATTCTTCCCTCCTTATAAAGATTCTGTCCTCAGAATCGAAGACACATCAAACAAATAACTCAGGATAACTTTTCATTATTTTGTCTTCGAGTTCTCACGTAGTTTCTTCGATATTGTGGTTCCTCCATATCACCTACACGGAAGGTATTACTTTATTTCTGAGCACTTGTTCTTTCCTGACAACTATCTGGATGAGAATCTCCTTATAAGACAAATCTTTATCGAACTGTAACAGGTCGTACTCAATCACATGTTTGTAGTCGGGTTTATAGAGTCTCAATACCGAAACATGAAAGACATTGTGAACATGTTCTAATTCTGGAGGTAGAGCTACCTTGTAAGCTACTTCCCCTACTCTTCGCAGCACCTCAAAGGGTTCCAATAAATCTCGGGCTTAGCTTTCCTTTCTTTCCCAATCGAATCTTCCCTTTCCAAGGAGAGACTTTTAGAAAAATAAAATTTTCAACGTCAAATTCTCGATTTTATCTGTGTTGATCAGCATACTTTTTCTGTCTGTCTTGAGCAGCTACCAATCTTGCCCTGATGAGTTTGACAACCTCAGCGGTCTGTTGTACCAGTTCTGGTCCTAACAGTTGATGTTCACCAACTTCATCCCAGCACAATTACAGTGGATTTCTGTACTTTCTACCATACAATGCTTCGTAAGGCGGCATACCAATGCTCGTGTGGTAGCTGTTGTTGTAGGTAAATTCAGCCAACGGTAAGTGGTCATCTCAGTTTTCTTTGAAATCCATAATGCACGCTCTTAGCATATCTTCTAACGTCTGGATTGTTCGTTCGCTTTGGCCGTCTGTTTGAGGATTGCACGCCGTACTCATTCTCAACTGTGTTCCCATGCATTCTTGTAGTCTTTTCCAGAAGTTTGACGTGAATCGCGGATCTCTGTCTGACACAATTGACAATGGAATCCCATGTCTCGAAACGATTTCCTTGACGTACAATTTTGCCAACCGATTAAGATTGAATCTAATCTTTATCGGTAAAAAGTGTGTTGATTTCGTTAGTTTGTCCATTATCACCCAAATTGCATTGTACCCTTTCTGAGTAGTCGGAAGACCTACCACAAAATTCATTGTGATATACTCCCACTTTCATTCCGGTATTTCCAACGGATGAAGTAATCCGCTTGGTCTTTGATGCTCGGCTTTGACTTTCTGACATGTCAAGCATTTCGCGACACATTCTGCAACGTCAAATTTCATATTTGGCCACCAGAAATGTTGTCGTAAATCCTGATACATCTTCGTACTTCCCGGGTGAATTGAATATCTTGAGTTATGAGCTTCAGTCAATATTTCGTCTTTAATTTCAGATACCGATAGAACTCAAATTCTTCCATCAAACCTTAGCAATCCCTCGGTATCAATCTTGAACTTCATCTCGCTACCCTCGGACACTCTTTCTTTAATTTTGTCGCATCCTTAATCTTGTAGTTGAGCGTTCTTCACTTTGTCCACTAAAGTTGGACCAGCTGTCATCTGGAATAATCTTTCATTCGATTCTTTCAGAAGTTTTACTTCCAATTCTAGTTTTGCTATTGCTGAAATGAGCTCCTCTTGGGCAGTCAACAACATCAACTTCTCTCGACCTTTCCTACTCAAGGCATTGACAACTACATTTGCTTTACCCGGATGATAAAATATCTCACAATTATAATCTTTTATCAGTTCTAACCATCGCCTCTAACGCATGTTTAGATCCTTTTGTGTGAAAATATATTTCAAACTTTTATGGTCTGTGTATATTTCACAATTCTCCCCATAGAGATAGTGTTTTAGTTGTCTTGAAGCATACGCAATGACTTTACCATTTTGCATAAGCACACAACCCAGTCCTTTTTGTGATGCATCACTATACACCACAAAGTTTTCTGTATTATTCGGTAATGACAACATAGGTGTCATGCTAAGCTTCTTTTTCAATTCTTTAAAACTCTCTTCACACTTCTCCGTCCAAACAAATTTTACGGCTTTCCTTGTCAAATTTGTCAACGGAGTGGCAGTATTGGAAAAGTCCTGAATAAACCGTATGTAATAACCTGCCAGTCCCAAGAAACTCCTCATCGCTTCCACCTTCCGTGATAATCGCCTTCTCAAACACTGCTGCAAACTTCTTCAACTGAAACATAGAGACTCTGGTGTACAACCAGAGTTTCAATCCCTGTTCAAACCTTCTCGCCTTGCGCTCGTCTGTGTTAACTTGATACGGAGCAAACCTCGCCAACTCATTAAATCTTGCTGCCTACTCCGACACCGTCATCGTACCCTGCTTCAGCTCTAAAAACTGGACCTCCATCTGATTCTGTGAGCTTTCTGGGAAATAGGTTTTGAAGAATATTTCCTTAAACCTATTCTGGCAAAAGCAGTCTTTTGGTCTTCCCCGACCCTAGTAACATCAAAAACTTTTTCTATTTCCATGATCCAGGTCCGTGTCTCAACTGGATTCATGGACCTACGAAATTTTGGTGGTCCTACCGCCTTAAAATCTTTAAAGGTAGCTGCTTGGTTCTGTGGCTGATTCTGCAGCGCTCCCGTCAGTAATGTCATCAACTGCTGAACTGGGTTAGCCTCAGCGTTGTTGTTATTGGTAGACCTTTCAGGGGTTCGTTGTCGTGGTTGACGTCTTCTTGGAGGCATTTTCTGTTTAAAAATACACTTATTAAATCATTACTCAATTTCTTAAGTATTTTCTACTTAACTTGTACATCACAAATGATCATCACATAACACATAACGTTTTGAATAAATATTAACATTTTATTCATTCATAATCTTTTAAAAAAAAGCATATAAATAGCATCGCTGCTATTTACATCAATTTCCTGAACTAATAAAGTTTCAGGATAATATCACCATATCCCATCGGTGACATAACACTTGGGATTTACATCTTGTTTATTATATCATTATTCATTCAACAATTTCACTTCTTATTAAGACCTACTAAAATGTTGTACCGCCTTACGGCACTCCTCTTCCATGATACGGAATATCGTTGTACGATCTAACATATACTATGGCAATTCTTCGAACTAAGTCGGATAGTACATGACTCGGTCTTGAGCTCGGTTTATCACAGTGTTAAAAACACAATTTATCTCTTCAATCTTGACCTTCTTTGCTTGAACCTCTCCCTCTGCTACCTCTGCACGCTGGACAGCTTTCTCGTACGCATCTTCAACTCTTGCTCTCTTGGCGGATTCTTCTTTCAAGTTATCCTTCAGTTTCGCAACCTCCTCCATCCTCTGTGTGAATCAGCTTCCATTCCACATTGATGAGACGTTCATCAAGATCTCGGAACTCATCGTCCTTCTGTGCCATCGAAGTCTGACGTTCAGCTACTAGCTCCTCCAACTCCTTAACTCTATCCTGAAGCTCAATGTTACGATCGTATACTTTGTCATACATTTGAGCTGCAATAGAGTTTGGTGGAAACTCGTCCTCATCCTCATCCGTCTGTGGCAACTCCACGGGGTCTTCGTCATCCGTCTCTACCACATCCTCACCATTAAGTATACCCTCCTGCTCCAGCTCCAGCTCCGGGACATAACCAATCACTGTGGTCAACGGAGACGACTCCCTTGGCACCCGTTGTTCCCAGACCACCTGAATATCTCGAGTCTCCTCTCTAGGCATCTGAGGTCCCTCCTCCCTAGTCTGACTTGATTCTCCTACATTAGCCATTCTGACAACAAAATTTTAAGTTTTTAATTACTAACTGACACTACTCGACACTCATGAGCACATAGGTTGCAACCACATAAGCACATAGAGTGTTTTATTATTTCTTTCCTAAAACTCGATAAGAGTATCACCATCTTTATCTTTACAAACTCCTATAAGGTTACTACCTAAGGTTTTCTCCCCACGTAAGTTTCATAACATATAGCTTTGATACCAACTTGTGACACCCTCAAATCTGGGTACTTCATTCTCACATTATTTGGTGTTCACTGTCCAATCATTCATTTCTAACTACCCAAATATAATAAAATTTAAACAATAAAACTTCCCATTAAAGGATTACATAATTAAATCCAATAAAATCCCAGATTGTCTAACCTTAAATCATTCATCAAATGCGGAAAATTAAATAATTACATCACAATTAAAAACCAAGTCTGAAAAACACAAATCTCAATTAGGTAACAAGTCTTCAACACTTGTTCATTTTGTCTTTTCCTTTACTAGTGGTTGGCTCGTCAACCTTCTCAACTTTAGCTTCAATGGTTATATATATGCAAGAGTGAGCAAAACAAATACTCACTTAAAGATAACATAATAACTAGCAATGAATAAGCTTGACTGAATTGAACAACATTTTCTAGTAGCGATAATCAGAAACTGATATTGAAAATCATCTGAAAGTCACAAGACCATGAATTACGTCCAAGGTTATATGTATTTCTTTTAACTTAAACCTAAACAGTCATTAGACTGTAGGGACTCCCCGTACTTAGGGTGATCAGTCATTCGTATCATGTATTGTGCACAAACATCTAAACGTTTCTGCGTAAATAATCTCCTATAATAGGGTTGTTCATCTCAGTTTTAATATACAAGTCCGCACCAAAGTAAGTTTGGTTTAGATAAGTTTCAAGGGTAATTTAAAGTTCAACGAACATCAACTAAGGATTAGTTGAATCAAAAGTGTAATAACAATACAAAAGTTCGATAACAACGTATCACAAGGTAGTTTGAACCATAAATGAATATTGTACTGTATTAAGGTCATGCTTTAAGAATAAAGTTTAAAGCTTTGAAAAGATATAATCAATCTTGCTAGAACAAAAATGGTAAGCTAAGGTTCCACTGAGGAAACAGAAAAAAAAAACTTTGCTCAATAGAATTCAAGAACTTGCGTAATTTTATAAACAAGACAAAAATAAACTTGCATATTTATAAACAAGATAGGATAAGCTCAAATAAATATTAGGGTTAGAGAACTTGTTTAAATAAGAGTAGGATTAGGAAACTTGCACAACAATAATAAACAAGATAGGATAAAGATCTTGCTTTACATAAATAAATAAGGTTTAGGAATTTGCCTCGTGCGTAAGTTAAATGATCACTACTCACATTCACCACAAGTCCTACACATACCATGTGCATTGACAACACTCATTAGTTACATTAATATTAACTTCATGAGTTTAGTTCTCACTTTTTGTATAGCTCGTTAACTTAGTTTAAGTTTTTGCTTACTACCACAAATCACATATTACAAGACCGAAATCTCGAATCTTAAGTTTAAATAACATCACATCTTTTCATGAGCATCACATTTTAGCTCTTTTACAACCTATCAAATTATCACATCATGTCAACATATAAACGTTAATAACCTGATATAACATCTTATTACATGTTCAACACATTATCATATTCCTTAGATTAGGTTAGATTAACACACAAAGGACTGCACTTGCATTGTGCACCCCGATGCCCTCCGATTGCCTCCGATTGTACATCAGTTCTAAAGATGACCATTTTGACCTCTACTAACGACATCAAATTGAAAAACTAAAAGAACAAAAGTTGTAGGTCTATTCGTCCTCGTTCCGGATCATCTTGAATCGTATCAATCGGAGTCCGTATGAAAAAGTTATGTCTATTTTAGTAAAACATGTCCGGTCAGATTTTCTATAACACTTGGTCAGTCTGCCCACCCCCGGCGGGGCGGGGTTTTTGAGCTATAAAAGCCCGCCGGGGCGGCACAAAATACACTATAACACCCGCCGGGTGCGGGGTACCTGGTATTGGCAGAAAGCCAAATTAGGCCTAAAAACTCCTTTCTAACAACCATTCTAACTTACCCAAGTTGTAATACGTTTACAGAAACATAAACTAATGTTCGTAACATGTTTCTAAGCATATAAACAACATAAACATCAAAATTACAACAATTAAATTCACTGTTTTTACTATTTCTTCACTTTTTGACATTTTTAGCGAAATTAATCACTGTGAATTCGTTTTTCAACCAAAACAGTCTGTTTAAATCATATTGTTTTCGTTTCTTCATGTATTTTCACTATCAATAAACAATTTACAGTTTAACACATGAATTGAACATTAATTTTAATTCTAAAATAAGTCATATATATATATATATATATATATATATATATATATATATATATATACCACTGTAATTCAAGTTCTTCAATACTAAACATATTTCTATGAATTTGATTACTCTACGTCATGAATAAATTGTATAAAACATGTTATCAACACTCATTAACACGTATAATACCATATTTTCAACAATCATACTCAAAAACTCATTTACAGAGAATTTTTATGAAAATTCAAAAACATAAAGAACTAAAAACAAAAGGGTTAAATTACTACCTCAAATTTCTTGTTTGAGCAACACAGATGATAGCAACCTCCTTTGATTTTTCAAAAACTCTTCTCTTCTTCCTTCTCTCCTTTCTCTCTATTCTCTTTGTTCTTTCTCTTTTTTAGCTTCAGGCTTAAACTAATATAACTTAACGTAAAAAGAAATAGACGCAAAATAAAAAAAAAACTGACATATAATAATAACAATACTTAATATATCAGTTATGTTTATTTTAAATTCAAAAGCCACTAGGGCTTGTTTGGCAAAACAAAATTAAAATAAGAATTTCAAAAGCTTTAAGGCTTTGTTTGGTAAAATCAAATTAAACCACTTTAATTTATTTTAATAACTCACTTATTATATAGTTTAATTGTCACACTCTATTTAATTAAATTTTAATATTCACATTTAATTAAATTAAAGCTAATAACAACTTATTAAATCACATTGTCACAAAATTATAATTTCCTTATAATTTTATTTAATAAATTAGTACATTACTTTCATTATTAAATTAAATAAAAACAACATTATAACAATTCATTTAATCCTTATGAATTCTTTAATTTAATTATTAAAATAAATTAAAATATTACCACATAATAAGTAATTCATCACTCTTTTATTTTAATCAACTTCAACATACAAAATTACCGAATATCAACTTAATTAACATATTACACTTAATCAAATCAATTACTCACAACTTATGAATTATTTATTTAACTAATAAATAATTAAATTAGACAATTATTTATTTAACAATAAACACATCAACTAAAATATTTATTTAATTCAATAAATATTTGAAATTACATATAAAATTCTGGATTGTTACAATTTAGCTATCTTTGTTATTAAAAGGTTATGCACTTATATATATGGATTGGTCCCTCTGAATTGGACTTGTGCTTTTCCATGTTTGAGAATTGCTGGTCCAATCTTTTCTAATTGACAACTTTCCCTATAGCTCTAGGATATGAACTACTCTTTACTATTTAAGATTCCTCTACATTTGCTTTACATCTACAGTAATTCCTTAACGACAACATTATTTGATGCACAAAATAAAATGCTGATTTTTATATCAAATTATTATAAATTAGAGAGAGAGATTTGGATGAAGTCTTGCAATCGCAGACTGTTTACTCAAATGTTTCAAAAGGAGTTCTTGCTAAATCGAAGGAGTTAAAAGCAGCTTTTGGAATGGATGATCAGACAAAAATTTGTTTGGAGGTTGGTAAATTTTTATTACATTCTGAATGTCTCTGACTCTCAGGAATTATGCATAAGCCAGTAGATAGTTTCCCCCTCTACTTATGTACTATATTATACTGTAACAGATTTTGGAAAAAGGAGACCTACAAGTTGCTGGGAAGGAGAGGGAATCACAGTTATCAAATCAGTTCAGGGATATTGCAACCATTGTCATGCAAAAGACTATCAACCCTGAAACTCATCGCCCTTATACTATTAGCATGATTGAGCGTTTAATGCATGAAATTCATTTTGCAGTTGATCCACATAACAGCTCCAAGAAACAGGTGTTTTGATTTGTTTTACTGCAAAATGATGAGCAACTATCCTCTGCATTTCCATATTAGTGATTAAGCATTGATGTGCATGACGAGGAACCATATCTTTTCTTTCATTTAATTATTAGTTGTTTAGTGCATTTGTAGTTTGTGCATCCTAATATTTCCAGTTATTTATGAAGTATTGCTCTCTTGCTTGATTGAAACTACTTATCCCGCCTTGTTTTTGCATGTCTTGGTCCGGTATCTTCTTGGATAGCGTAAACTCTATATTGCATATTTTTTTTGTAATTGGTTGGGTACATCTAATTTTCATATTGCTTGTTTTACCACTAGTTTTTGAGGAAATAGATCAGGTTGTCCATTTCATGGGTTGTATGCTTTAGCTAATTCTGTATTCCTTCTATAGGCACTCGAAGTCATTCGTGAGCTTCAGAAACACTTTCCCATAAAACGATCTCCTATGAGGGTGCGATTGACTGTGCCTGGACAGAACTTTTCATCGGTTTCTGAGAAGCTAATTGAGTGGCATGCCAGCATTATTTCAAAAGAAGAATCTGGAAATCAGTCATCTGTGGTAAGTTCTCATTTTAGACCCTAAGGCCTTCAGTGTCTCTAATGTAAAGCTCGATTCATGTAGAATTACTTTCGTTAAAACTACTAATTGCATATGATATTGCTTGTTACAATGCTGATGTCATAGTAAACTAGATTGCTCCGTTTCTTCTTGTCCCAGTAGCTTGACACCTCATGGCTTTTCCTTTGGACAGGAAGAATTTCTAAATTTGTTTATTGCAGACAAAATTATTCCATTAGGCAATATAGGAGTCTAGGATTACCCTCCTACAACTATGGAATCCTATTTTTCTTTGGGTTTGATATTATTGAGTTTTATCTTTAATTTGATTACTGTGCAGATCTGTGAAATGGACCCAGGTTTTTTCCGAGACTGTGATGCCATGGTAAGGAATCTACAAGGAAGGTTGGAAATTCTTGCAGTTTCTGTGCATGCTGAAGGGGAC
The DNA here is from genome assembly GCA_016801055.1 of Panax notoginseng. NCBI lineage: Eukaryota > Viridiplantae > Streptophyta > Magnoliopsida > Apiales > Araliaceae > Panax > Panax notoginseng. The sequence goes on along the minus strand of CM029013.1, from coordinate 93,963,457 downwards.
ACCAATGTGGATCATTATGATGATCATGAGGAACCACCGTCAATCTTACCCAAGGATTCTGCTAACTCTGTCCAACTAAATGAGAAAATGCAAAAGCAGACCATCTCTGATAAAAAGGAGGATGCAGTGGGGGATGTAAAGCAGAACAAATGCAGTACATGCAACGCATTTGTTGGGGATGCAAAACAGTATAGGGAGCACTTTAAGAGTGAATGGCACAAACACAATTTAAGGAGAAAGACTAAGCAACTTCCTCCACTTACTGCAGAAGAATGCATGGGTGACATTGAGATTGGAGACTCAAAGGCAGATTTGAAGGACTATTCATTTTGAGGTTTGAGTTTTTCTTTTAAGTTATGTAATTTTAAATTTTCGGACGGGGTGTTTCTTAATTTCACTAACTGCATAACGTGCAAAGAATTTTCGCTATCCTACAAGTTTAAGACGGATGATAATTTAGCTGTAAATTTAAGTATTATATGGGATTTAATCATATTCAGAAAGGTATAAGAGCGGGCCTGCAAGAAAGCTGGATTAATCATTTAGAAGAATAAGAGTGGACACCCTTCTTTGGTTTTACTCCGCTGCATGATTTTCGACTGATAACTTATAGGCTGTAGCTAAATTTACTCCTCTATTATCTTGCAGGTTTCAATTTGTTTATTAATGTGCATGATCCATATAGTAGGAGAATATGATGATGTGTAATAGTTGGATGCAAGTCTGAGTATTTCAAAATGGCAATTACACTTTCTCTAACAGTAGCTAAATTTAGATTTTGACTAGTTTGTACATGTTCATGGTGGAAACCATATAGTGACTTGTAATGACTTATATTTATTTATCAAAAAAATTATTTATCTATATAACATACTCGTGCTGTGTTTTGTCAGGTTATTGGCACCATTACAGCAGTAATGGAAGCTGAAGAATAGTTGGCACCTCGCAGCTAGGAGGCTTCTAATTTTGTTTGAAGGGAAACACAAAAGAAATTTGTGGGAATTTGTGTTGTTTTTTATATTTTGTAATGGGAGACTATAACATATGTATAACAAATCCAATATATGCACTGGTGAATGTATATGTCGCATCAAAACTCATGTTAATTGAGTTGCAACCATTGCTTGAAATATCAGTTACTTAGGTTTGGTATTACAACTTTGATCTTCATTTGCACACGCACGTGTGATTAATGGAGATTGATGATCCAGAGGTGCCGGGAGCCATCCAGTACTAACATTCTTTGCGTTTTTAGTTTCTGGTTGATGCACTGGCTGGTATTTTGCTGCGGCTGTGAAAGCCACTTCGTGTGAACTCTAATTAAGTCCTGCTTTTTCCTTTTTTTTCCCTCACTTTGTTTTTGTGCATTTTGAAACCACCAAGTAAGTTTGAAAAATTACAGAAAATGACCAGTGAAGTATTTCTATTATGTAAAGTTTCAATCTTCGACTCAAGGCCTCAAGCAAGTGGAGGAACGGTGCGTACAAGTAGTAAACTGAAAAATGTAATGAAACTTGAAAATCTTATAATATGAAATGTTTTTCATTTAAAATTATTATAAAATGAATATAAATAATTTGGGAGTACTTTATATATGCACGTAGAGGCTGTGTGTTTATATTTAAGCATAATAGACATGTATAGAGTAGATATGCACATAGAAACCATATCTAAGAATAGTATAAAACCGAGTGTTTGGCCACATGGAGCTTCAAGAGGACAAGCTATTTTGTGGTGATGGATCAGTCTTGTATAATATCATCCACATGAATTCAGCATCTTAAGCACCCTACAATCTTGTCACAATATCCACTTTTTCTCTTTCACAATTTCACATAAAGAAAAAACAGGGTACTAGAAATTGGAAAATGTGAAGGGAAGAAAAATAGGAAAAGCTAATTTAAGGCCACATTCTCTTTTCTATCACACATTCAAAAACTCCAAACTCTATCTAGAGAATAATCATTCAATGGCCATGGAGAATTGTTTCCAAGTGGTATCAAGTACCGCAAGGGCGAGTGTTGTACACTACTCTCATTCATTTTCTTCTCCCAAGCAGGAAAAGGTGAAGTTGCCAAAATCATGTAAAACCAGCTTGGTGAGGCCTAGTGCTGCTGCTGCTGCTGCTCTATCGTTTTCTTCCTCCTCCGCTCGTTCAATCAACCCCAGGCGCAGCCTAAGCATTGTTTGCAAAGCTTCTGTAGATCAAGGTCTCTGCTCTCTCCCTCTCTCACACACAAAAACAATGATAAATGCACACAAACCAATGGGGGGTCGAATACTTTAATTTGAGTCCATTTAGTGAAGTATTAACTTGTTTAGGTTTTATGAATATATTGTTACTACTACTTTTCTTGATTGTTTGTTTATTTTATTTCCGTGGAGGCATCTGCAGTCACTACCCTCTGGGTATACACTAGGTAAATCTCGACCCCGGAATGCTTTTTGTAGTATTTTGAACCCATGACATATACCTAGTACGTACTACAGGCATCTCTGGTTGATGAAGTAGTTTTTCGGATTTTCTGCGCACACAGTTTTGAGTGAAACAATCCCTCTAATTTGATTGTTGGAATCTAATTCTTCTGCTTCAAAATATAAGATCAAGTTCGAATTTCAAAATTAATTGAAATATTTTCAAATGATCAAAATTGACAAGATTCATTTAACTTTTTGAAAATAATCAACCCTGCAAGTATTAATACTGGTCAGATAGTTTCAATTTTCACATTTCTATTATTACAAAATCAAATGAGTTTGTGTCAATTTCGAATTTTGTATCGAATAAAAAGTTTTGGTGAAATGCAGTTCAAGTAGTGACAGATACTACCTGGCAAACTCTGGTCGTTGGAAGTGAAATACCTGTTTTAGTTGACTTTTGGGCACCGTGGTGCGGACCATGCCGGATGATTGCTCCCATTATCGACGAGCTGGCCAAAGAGTATGCCGAAAAAGTGGTATGTTACAAGCTCAACACTGATGACTGTCCAACTATAGCGTCGCATTATGGAATAAGGAGCATCCCTACTGTGTTATTTTTCAAGGATGGAGAAAAGAAAGAAAGTGTCATTGGGGCAGTCCCCAAGTCTACCCTCTCTGCTACAATAGAAAAGTATTTGAACGCTTGAGAAAAATGTATTCACCTTAATTCACTACTCAATTTTCACAATTTGTAAATGCAGCTTGATATTATTAAGAATGGTTATATTCTGAAGAATTATTTTGTACAAGAACAGATAATAAGCCATCATGTTTCATCCAGCTTTACATATATGATTGTATATCTCTATTATCAGGGATAATGTGTTGTTTTAGTTATATGGGGATAAAGCACTACATAAGAATTAGAGTTGTAAAAATATAGGAGAGAGCAAGTAAGCACATTCATAACCACAACCGCACCGCAAAAAACTGCACAACTGCGGATGGGATTATTATTTTTAGTAGGCGCACATTTGAGGATGCGATTGCGAACTGCACAACTGCTGTGCGGATGCAATTGTAAATGCTCCTTGTAACCGCACCGCATGTCAAAATTAACATTTTTAACATTTATTATATATAATAAACATGAACTAACATTCAAGTAACCTTTTATGTTCTAGAGTTTTATGATGTTAGTTATCTAAATTAAAATCATGCACTAAATGCTAATACCCAGAATAATGTAGAAGCATAATTTATCAAAGAGGTTAGTGGTTTTGTAATGATTAGACAGTATGGTATGGAAAATAGGAAGCATTGTGAGTTTAGAGTTTAATTTGTTTCTAAATTAGAGTTTGACTCGAAATATAAATTATTTAAATATGAATATATCTTTTTAAAATTTGATAAATTACTCGAATCTTTTTAAATTATAATTTTATATTGATATTCAGATCATATTCGCTCAAAAATTTCAATCTGCTTGGATTTTATTCGAGATCGTGCTCGACTCGGTAGCTAAACATATCTCAATCAAACCTTATTTCATACTCGATAAATTTTATGAACCAAACATGAGCAACTCAATACTCAACTTAACTCGATTCATTTATACCCCTACTTTCAACTCGATTCATTTACACCCCTACTTAATACCATGGTACCAATTAAGTATTAGACTAATTTACGTATTTTGTAACTATTAAATTTTACAACTAATAGATCTAGCACGTACTATTTTCATGCCCACAAGTTAAGTACATTTTTAATTATTTTATTATAATTTTATTTATATGTCCATGAAGGTATTAAATTTTCATATTTAAATGCAACAAAAATCTTCAACTCGGCTAAAGCTTATAACAAGGGCATGTGCATGGAAGTCTGAGAGTTTTATGCGAATGCAAGTTTAATTTCTTTATTTTATATACTACATAATTTTATATCTTTATAGTACTATATAATTTTTTTACAGTGTTATAATTATTTTTTTTCTACTTGAAAGTGATTTTGTAACTGCATCCACACTGCAACTGTAAATAACCGCATAATTGTGGTTGTCAAATTTAATAACCGAATATTATGGTTACAGTTGTTTATAGTGCTTGTAACCCTTGTAACATATCTCTATTATGAGGGGATAAACACTATATCAGAATTAGTCCTAAATGAAACGAGCTGTGAATAAAACTTAGGTCGACTCGTTTAAGTTTGGTTTGAATAGACTTGAGTTCATTTATCGAATCAAGATAGAATGTATTCATTTAATTAGATGAGCCAAACTCAAACTATACTATGTTGAACTCTAGTTCGGCTTATTTATTTTCGACTCATTTAAGTTGGAATCATTTAATACTTAAATAATTAAATTAAGCATTTTTTTTATACATTACGTAAATATATTATTTATATTTGGTTTAAATCAACTCAACTCTGGACTGAGCTTACTTAAATTTGAACTCGAGCGACTCAACTCTCGACTGGGCTTACTTAAACTTGAACTCGAATTTTAACCTTAAACTAAAGCTCAACTCGTTTATTAACAAATCAATTTCGCACATATTCAAACTCTCTAAAAACTTAACTTAATCTCGCAGATTCCAGAGTAGGGTCCTTTTCATGTGAAGAAATGAATCACACAAACCACCAAAAATCAGTTTGCAGCTGTTACTAATCAGAACGGTCCATAGAATATAAACACTCACTTGTCGGAGAACGATACTCCAGTTTACAAACGATCTGGAGAAAGGATATAGAGGAAGTGAGAATCTCCACTATCAAAAGTTCACTTCCTGCATCTCCAATTCCAACGGCGTTAGCAGGGATACGCGGCTACATGTTATACTCAAGTCATAGAAACCACATGAAAACAAAGTTGGGAGGAAAGAAGAGCAACTCGGACTATTAAACATTTCAATGATAAAAACACTGCTATATGTAATCCTTTTCTCTAGAACTAGTACAAAGCGTGGGGGGAAGCCCTAAAAGGCTAAAACCATTCATCTATCTTCTCATGCGCTGCTATCTTCACTTGGCCAGGTGAAATTTTTAAACTTTTTGTGCAGCACAAGCAGCCACATTTTTAACAGCTTTTTAATTATAAGGTATAACACTTTATGGAGATGCTTTCCAATCAAATTGAAGATTATTGAAACCATTAACTGCTCCCAGACCACTAAGCAGACCCAAATCCTGTTGTTGATGATTAATATTCTGATCTCGTGCCATTGTCATACCAACTCTTCCATTCATGGTCACAGAGTTATTACTACCCATAGCAGCTCGGATGCCATTACCCATGGCAGATTGGCCAAGTCCACTACCCATGCCTCCAAATCCGGTAACCCCAATACCTGAATTATTATTAGGTGTTCCATTTGCTACAATGCTGTTGCCACCATTGAGACCGCTATTATTGCCTGGTTGCAATAATCCATTAACACTTTTAACGTCATTCCCCAATGAACCAACACCTACCATACCATTCCCACCAAGTTGGGAAGACATCATCATTTCATGTATGATTTTCTGGACAGAACTCTGCGAGTCATTTGGGTCAGGATCACCAGAAAGAGCAGGTTGTTGCATTGAAATGTTTGGAGAATTTGCAGAATTCATGTGTGCTGAAGCTGTCAAACCACTATGAGAAGGCTGCGGAGGATTGTTAGATGAGGATGGGGTCGGTGATTGGAAAGGAGAAGGGTTGGGTTGAACCTGCGGTATTGTACTCGAGGAACCAGGAGAGGGAATCTGGACCCCACTCCCTCCATAGGGACTATTTGCATTACTCATTGGGTTTTGCTGTCTAGAGTTCATAGAGTTCTGATGTAGAAGCCCAGCTATGGTACTAGTGGAGGAAGTGGCAGGTGCCGAGTTCAGAGAGTTATTCACACTCTGCATACCGTTGCTAGAAGCAAGTTGCACTGCAGTTGCCTGGACAGAGTTCTCATTGTTCGAGTTCTGAGCCACTGTTTGCTGCTGCTGTTGTTGTTGCTGTTCCTCAGGTTGTTGGGTATGCGAATGAAATCCTGATGAGGTATTTGTCCTCCGCGGAAACTTGGCCAAACTCTCTGAAGAAAAAGTAACAATGATTGACAAATGTAGCATTTAGTACAAATCAAGAGTAGCATAAGCACAAATAAAGTAAAATATTATTTGCAGCAAGGTCAAAGGATGAAATATCAACAATTCTCTAAAACATAACTTAGGAAGCAAGGATATGCGTGCAGGAATACAGGGATTTGTCAAATCTTAAAAAATGGGAATTTGGGTGCAGCACGGATATGACACATATTTGATTGTTAATTATATAAATATATTGAAAAATAAGTAATTTGTTTCAACTTGAATCAAACACTAAATAACATATTTTTATTTGCCAATATGGTTTCACTTGCATTTGTTGAGCCCAAATGGATGTTGGCCAACTTAATCAATCCCCACTCTTTTCTACCTATTTGAAAAGAACCCAACCCAATTTACTTTCTTTTCCATACAATAATGGTTGATACTTGATATAAGTGAATAGAAAGAATTTGCTAATAAAAAACTATAAATGAAAAAAGGTATAACAAAAAATAAGGGGTATTTAATTTTCCAAACCCCACAAGCATAGGAACTTGCACAGAGAGAGGGAAGCAAACAGGGAAAATTTAAAAAAAATAAAAATAAAGGCACAGCCTCTGAAGTGCTCTTCCCTCTATCCAAAATAGCTGATGCGAGCCCTAATTCTTCGCTCCCTCTTTTTTCCATACCTAAAAAACTTGTCACCGCTGAATCCCCAAACGCACCCGACACACCCCCAAAAGAAAAATGCGGGATACGGAAATTGCCGCACCCCTGGCACAACCAGTGCTGTACGTCACCAATCAGAAACACCCCTTGCTTCCCAGAACTAAACAATCACACTTTTACTTGTCAAAAACAAAGAAATGTCAACTTTTGCATATCATAAGATTGGTCCAGGGTGCAAAGAGCGCCTTGCCATTTGTCACAGTTGTAGGGTCACTTATTATAACCCATTATAACACTAAAGCATAAATATATGCATATATCACCTAGAAGTTAGACCCTTTGTAATAGTCATACTCATACTCAGATAACTAAGAAGAATGTACGACAATTCTCAGATTTTATGCAAGGTCCACAACTTTTAAGTGATATATATATATATATATATATATATATATATATATATATATGAGTGTGTGTGTGTGCGCGCGCGCGCGCAGTCCATGAGCCTCATTTCATCTCAAAATTCAAAGCTACCCATCATATATCATAATAGGTCAAACAAAGCTATGAAAATTTTCAGCTTTTTTCTTTCTAACTAGATTTTTTAACCAATGGATTCAGTACCTTGAAATTTTAAAAACACACAAGTCGGTGGGAAAATATTGGCAATTGATATTAGGCTTACCCATAGGTCCAGTCCCAATTTCTCGGCTGTAATCAATCAAATCTTTCATGCTATTAACCACTTCGGATATCTGCAATGTAACCAGAAACAAATTAGTTTTCAGTAGCCAATTCAGTAACAAGAAAATTTAAACAACGCAACTCACCCTAAAAATAATTCATCTTTCTTTTCACAAACAGGCTTTGGTACTACTCTCATTCTCACCGAAGTTGTAATAATAAGGTAGCGTTTGGATCGCATAATATGTTTTTGATGTAATGCAATAAGCTACACAATGTAATAGTATTTGCTCATTACATTTATCTTGTTTGATTCATATTTGGGATCCGTGTAAAACTTGTAATTACATAACATTATTGTTTTATTTGGTTCATTAAAAAATGAACATGCAATGCCATGAAAGATTAGTTTAAGACCTTTTAATCCTTTCCTTTGTAGAGCCACTAAATTATGGAGTAGTTTTTTCATTGTAGAGGGGTAATTTCGGGTGAGATTAAAAAAAGGTAATTATGACTTGTTTCATCTTAATTGGGCTATTGCATTACGCAAATAATAAACTAATAAATACATCCATTGGAAGGGTAATGAAAAACCCTCAAATTGATGTAATTGGATTACATCCCTAAGAGCATTCATAACACTTTCCCTAATAAACTCTCTATCTCCAACTATGAAGAATATATCAACAAATCATTATCCATATTTAACTCTCTATTTTAATCTCTATATAGGATTTTACTCCTCAGAGTGAAAGATTCAAAAGACAGTTCTCTATATATGCAAAATGACATTTCACACCCTCATTTAAGTGGACAACTCATCAATCATACACATCTTGACAGTATTGTCACATGACATTTTTACTATTTCATTTTCAAATTATGAAATTAATATTGACTTATTTTTTAAAAATTAATTTCAAATGTATTCAAATTTAAAATTGATATAAATTTATTTAATTTATGTCCATATAATTATAAATATTATAAAAGTACTACTAATTATAAAATTTATTATTTTCAAAATTTAAATTAAATGAATCATATTAATTTTAAATTTAAAAATATCACAAATTAACTTTTTAAAAGTTAATATTGATCTTATGTACATTTGCAGCTATAATCCATTCAATACTCGCTCCATAAATTACTTAAAATTAAAAATAAAATAAAAGTTATTTTACAGTGAAATACAATTGATAAATTACTCTCTTTTATAAATTATAAAATTATTATTAATTTTTATAAGTCAATTTGATGCATTCTCAAACTTAATAATTTTGCTAAGAATTGAAAAAATAATAAATTTTATAAGTAATAGTATTTTTTTTCTAAATAAGTTACAATATGTATAGATTAAATTTAAATTTAGAAATATCACATACTTACTTCAAAAAAAATTAATAAATTAATAGCGATTTTATAATTAAAAACAAGAGATTGTAGTATATTACATCTATCATAAACTTTAACGCATAAAGTCAATACAAAGGTCAAATAATTACAACGGTCAAAACATGCTTTGATTGTTAGAACTTTAAAATTTCAAATTTCATTATTTAAATAATCAATATAAGGAACCTGTTGGGTACATAGTGAAAAAATTGAATTCTTATCGTGCATAATGACTCAATGCCACTACAGAGAAGGGATATAGATAAGAAAACTATTGTAAATGCTCTAATAGGTTAATACATGTAATAAGTGAACCAAACAAAAAAATGTCGAATCAATGTAACTATTGCATTACATGGCTATTACATAGATGGGCGGACATGAACCAAATGCTAAGTAAAAAAAATAAGTATTATGACCAACATTGAGAGATGGAAAATGTACAGCTCAAGGGCATTTTAATGAATAGCACCAATGGATGTCATTTCAAAAGAGCTCAAGGTCATAGCTTTTCTGATTACCAACACTGATTTTTAAAATGCAAACATTCACTTTTTTGGGTACACCAAAACAATAGTGGATGGAATGTAATATATATTCTTACTAATTGCTGTTTTTTTCTGAGAGTCCCACTTGTAGATTTAACTTTGACTATGCCAAAGAACCACATAATCATCAACACAGCATGTACACGGACTAAGTACTTGATGATGTAAGACAGAGGTGGGGTGGAGGAATTAAGGCACTAAGAAGGCTCACAAGCCTCAAAACACAAAATTCTGAAATCAATTCATATTCAATAATCTAAATATCAACAAGCGATTACAATACTTATTTAGTAAACCTAATACATGGAAATTAGTCAAGTAAAAACCCTAAATTAAAAAAGGAAACAACTCCTAAAGTCCTATTAATATTCTAGTTCTATAATTAAACTTTTAGAGTAATCTACATAATATAATAAAAATATAATTATTAGTTGAAATATATTTATCTATAAATAACAATATAAAATAATAAGTAATTTCTTAAGCTTCGTTTGCTCCACATCACTTGAGCTACTTCAATTCGCTAGTTAGGGAACTAGTTAGGGTACGAACCATGTTCGGCTTCGTGACACGTTGGCGGATAGCTTAAATAGGCCCTTGTCATAAGCAAAAGCAAAATACGCCTCCGAAAAGACATTTAACTTTTGTTGCATAACGTTTTGTACTTCATTTATTTATTTTTTATAAATAAATATCTGATAGACTTGGACAAGTTGTTCGCAACACCTTTTCCATCATATATTTTTAAGTGTAAAATCTTCAATCAAACCCAGCAGTATGTTTCATTTTTATCGTAGAACAATATAATAGAACTAAATGGAAAAGAAGTTATAGCAAAAGGGGAAGAGATGGCTCAAATAGGAGAGTAAAGAGAGGGAGGAAAATAAGAAGTTTAATCTGTTTTGGAAAGTAAGGAGTTGTATGGTCAAAAAGAAAATACAAGAACTACAGAGAAGAATATTTAGCAAGTGATCGAGTATATTTTTTTTTGGCAAATGAATAATCATTTATAGAAATACAAGTCACCACACAGTGGTGCATATAAAATAAAATCAAAAGATTTTGTTTTTACTAAATGATTTGGGAGATGTAGGTAGATATTTGGGTTATTTAAATTTATGATATAACTGCACATTGTGGAGTAATAACCATGAGAGAAGATGGAGACAAAATAAGGGAAGATAGAGAGAGAGATGGAAACAAAGGATAAGAAAAGAGTGAAAGAAGATGATAAATGATACCCATGCTTTTTTGTAACATGGCACGACACAAAATCACCAAAATTAACTGGTCCTAAATCCTCTCCCTTTAAAATTAGATTGATTAGGCAATCAAATTAATATATTTATCGTGAATTAATACTCTCAATAGTATTCTGTTGGCTATTAAACTACTCACTAAAAAACCCTAGCCGCATGCATCTAAATAATTATGTACAGATTTTTTTGGTTTCTTTCTAAAGAGGCTTCACATTGCAGCCAGGGCTCGAGATGTGTGTGTGTGTGTGTGAGAGAGAGAGAGAGAGAGAGAATCCCCTTGGCTTTCTCTAGCTAATTTTTAGAAAGAGCACTATAGCTTGATGTGTTCACTTCTCTAACTATTATATCACTAATACTTGCTACTAAAATCATGAAACTTAGAATGTAAAAGAATATAGGATACATATTTCAATTTCGGTGTATTTAAATATGCAACTGATTACCAACACTGCAGCAAAGCAATTAAAATTTTTAAAAGCTATTTTCTGTTCCCCCTAATATTTATAGCAATCCTTTATCACTGTGCAACCTTAAATTTAGTTGTAAAACAGTTAAAAGCTGTGAAAGAAGAGGAACAATTTCAACAGCACATTACCTGAAGGCACCGCACATATCTCTTTGTATATCCTAAATCATTTACTAAAGGAACTTCCAATGCTTTTGCCAATTGACGAGCTGATGCAACAAACCTATAGCAAAAATTTATCGATTTCAGAAACATTACATGTCATTAAAGTAGGTTATGTTTAGAACCCAATAGACAAATATAATACGACAATATACCAAAATGGTTTAAATACTGTCTCCACATACAAAAGAAACATAAAAAGGCAAGTGCCATCACATGCAGAATGTATAGCTCTATATGCATTGAAAACATTAATTCTGAATTTCCTCTACCACCTGACACCATCAGATCAGTTGAGATTACAGAGACTCCAACTAACTAGGAGATGGAAAAATATGCCAATCTTCTCCAATTACCGCTTAAGATTAGAAAAAGTCACGACTTTACAGATAGCAGCTAAAGTAAGTTGGTGTCTAGGTTTGGGAAACGGTAAATTCTATTGCTAGATGGGGAACAGTGCTCAATGAACATATACCATAAATCGATCACTTGCAAAAACATTCTTTTAACATGGCTGTATACTAGTGAGTGAGAGAGTGAGAGAGAGAGGGGGGGGGGGGTTATAGTTGAGCCTGTTTTTATTCAAATTTTCAAAAATAAAAAACAAATGATATGAGAGGAACTTCAAACAGCAAATTTCAATCTAAGGTAAAAGAGACAAACTGAATATCAGGGGAAAAAATGGAAAAAGGGACTTACATATTACAGTTATTTTGCAACTCTGGAACAGATAAATTAGGTGATGCATTTTGAGTAGCAGCCTGATACTTTTGTGCAGCAGCCCCAAGCTGACTAACCTGCAAAATACAATCAACAATAGCCAGATTTGTATCACAAAGCTGATACTCCCTCCATACCAAGATAAAAGCCCTAATTAACTTTTTGCGCATATTAAGGGAACAAAATGACAAAACTGTCGATATTAACTGTTTATATAACTTATACACTCCTAATAATGTACTTCATTAATTATCTTGAAATTTCTAAATTTAATTGTAGTAATCAATTCAAATACAATTTATGGTCAAGTACACTCTCTCCCTTCCTCTTTTTACGTAAATTGGCAAGTCTCTCCCTTTCTCTCTCTCTCTCTCTCTCTCTCTCCCTCTTTATCTATCAACTTTTTGTAGACATGGCTGGCATGGTAATAATTTGGAGAAAGTAGATATAATAGACATTGAATTGGAGGGTTAATATAGGAAGAGTTATGCAAAAGATTGGTTGTTAAACATAAGTAGACACTTAATTGGGACCACCCAAAAAGGTAAATGTGGACTTCTATCCTAGGCCGTAGGGAGTATTATACTTTAATCTTGCACTATATTACACAATTTTCCGTCAAAATCTGCAACTTCACTCACTCATGAGCAAAATTTTGTACAGAGAGCAAACACCATATATTGCTAACTTACATCCCATTAAGAAAAACTAAAGCCTACAGAAAAAACCTATTATGAAACTACCAGCATGTATACTCACTAAACAGATAACACCAACAAAGACAACTAGATGAAAGCCACAAGATAAAAAAAGGCCAAGAGTTAACATTCATATAAATTTGGCCAAAAAAAAAGAAGATAAAATACGGGGAGAGATACAAAAAGACAGATAGAGAAGAGTTTTATTGGAAGAACCAAGAAGAACAAAATCTCCTTCATATAAGTAACATGACGAAAATCTTCTTCATGCAAGTAACATGGTCACAATCTTCAAGTGGCTGACTCCCTATACATGACGGGTACTAAAAATATGAAATAGGTCGGGACAAAAATAACTGGAATTGGTATAGAAATGGTCATTCCATGAACTGTGAATATCATGAATAATGCTAAGGGTACCAAATTTCATGTGTCATTATTACGTTAGTTTGCCCGTATAATGATGATTGATTAATGAATACTGACCAACCAATATAATATGATACATCAATTTGGTGCCTTATTTGACACCCTTAGCATTACTCGAACATCACAATTCAAAAACACAAAACAGCAAGATACAAACTTCAAATGGATCATACTTCCTTTAAAAAGAAGCAAGACTCCTGAAATTATTCAAGTGCAGAAATTTGTATATGGAAAATTTCACAAAGATTTTAATACATAAAATTAGTACACACTTATGCATCAGCTCTCCATAAATAATATAAAAAGGGGCAAGCCAAAAATAACTCCAAAAATGTTATACTATCTATCAATTGCTACCACTCAACCGCAAAATTGGGAAAAGAAAGATTCTAGCATTTAAACATAAACACGTGGCGTAGGAAAGTTTAGTCTGGTCAATAAAAGTTATAGGCAGTACACGTGAAGTTCAGAAATAAAAAGTAATAAAGAAGGCTTCTCATGATGAGAACAAGATATTATTAATCCATACCTGTGGTATCAACAATCTTCGAGGGATAAGCTCTTCATGACGTCGAGCACAAAATTCCCAAGAGCATATCTGCCAACGGAGAGATGGAGAACAGGGACAATTTATAAATGATAATACTAAAAATATTTAGTAGAAAACAAATCCACTTGAGTAATGTATAACCTTCAGGTCTGGAGAGAAAACTATTCGCAGCTGTCCGTCACGGACAACACGAAGTTGCTCAAAAACGCTCTCTTGGATGGCTTTTGCATAGTCCAGGACAATTTGACCAGATGAATTCTGGTATTCACGAGGCATATCAACATAAAGAAGTTCTTCTAGAGTACCACTTTCATACTTTATTTTGAAAAGCCTAGGCAGAACCTCGGCAGTTGCCTCTGCAAGTATTCTTAGTTTTAGATAATGGAGAAGTAGGATATACTACAAATACTTTATATACATATACATATATATATATATAGAGAGAGAGAGAGCAACTTTTATATAGCATTAATGAGATGTGGCAATTGAAAAAAAGTTACAACCATGCTAACAAACAGTAAATGAAATCAATTATAACTCTAAGATTTAGTATAAAATAGTATTTTGAAACCCACGACCAAAACTTACCAAAACCACGCCCTGGCTTGCGGTTACATATTTCACAGTGCCATACATCCTGCATAATTGCAAATAAGGATTATATCATTTCTATGAAGGGTCAAATAGGCAATGTATAAGAATTGTTGACGGAAGTTTCTTTCAGAAAGGCATGCTAATATCAATAATGCTATGGACCTTCGAACTAATATTGCTCGCAATATTCATAAAGTAAAGTTTAAGATGTATATCCTTGGAATTAGTAGTCATGCAAGATTCAAAAACATAATATACTCATTTCTATGCTGTCTCAAATAGGTAATAGAAGAATTGTTGACGAAAGTTTCATCAAGGCATGCTATATGCCAAAATGCTATGAACCTTTGAACTAATACTTGCTAATATTTACGCATAAATCAAATATTAAAAAGTATATTTTTGGAACAAGTTATCATGCAAGATTCGAAAACATGTCACTCATTAACTATAATGGGGCATCGCTATACTTGGTTTAATTTTATTGAGTTCCTCTAGAAACAAACCTGAGGGAAAACTCCAGTAGTTTGTCGGCCACTTCCATACATAGAAACACACCACTTTTTCTTGGCATTTGGAGCAAAGTACTCGGCAACAAATTTCCTCCAGAACTCAATATTGTTGTCCTGCAAATATAAATAGTTGCAATCAACATTTCAAAAAACCTCACAAAAAATTTATCAACAACAAGAGATTTTTGTCTATATTGAAATCGCACTTCTGGTCTATGTTGTTGTTGATACATATAATGTGTCAGCCGCCTGGCACACATTCCCGGTTCATATACTGGCTTTGCGGGAGACCTCAAAGGCAGATTCTGCTGTTGGAATTGGGGTTGCAATGGGGATCTTTGTTGAGGAATAGCTTTCAAGAGTTGCTGTTGTTGCTGGTGCTGCAGCTGCAAGAGTCTCTGTTGATGCAAAAGATTAATCTGGGCAGCAGCAGCCTGGGGCGATTGCCTGGACATTTGAAGAAACTGCTGTTGCTGTTGCTGTTGTTGTTGTTGCTGCTGCTGTTGTTGTTGCTGTTGCTGATGTAGATATAATGACTGATCAGAATGTTGGGGTTCCATCTTTACAGGAGCCAAGCCTCTCATTGTCTGGATTTGTTGAGGTTCCAGTTTAACTGGACCAAGATTTCGCAAAGATTGCAACTGCTGCGATGGTTGGCCATGTTGATCATTTGTCATCTGTGGTTCCAACTTGACAGGTCCAACACCACCCAACCCACCACGAATCGATTGATAGTGCTGCTGTTGTTGCTGATGATTATTGTTAGGGGCAGAAAACTGTTGCAAAGGCTGCTGATTATGTTGGAAGTTCTGAGGTTCAAGTTGTTGGCCCTGTTGTTGATCTGGCAACAACTGGTTGCCAGAAGAGTTAGAAAACTGCTGACCCTGAACTTGACCAGAGGAGTTAGGAGTTACCATATTCGACGTAACAAATGATGAGGAGGGGGCACTGAAACCCATTCCATTTCCAACGCCCGAAAGTGGATCAGACTCGGCTCCGTTATCAGTAAGTCCCCGCTGGGAATTCCCTGGACCAGAAAGACCAGAACTTGGACCACCATTCCCAAAAGACTGATGGATGAGGGATGAAACATTTGCCACATTACCAAGCATATTCATGCTGTTGAACTGATTGCGTGGCGAGACAAGAGATTGGAAACCAGACTGAGAAGGCATGGAACCCCCTTGACCACCCAAAAGACCAGAATTTGAACGCAACAGTGAAGCCGGAACAGACTGGGCACCACCATGTTGAGTGGGAGGCCCTGGCAGTACCATCTTTCCAATTGAACAACTATAAACACTTTTTCAATTACAAGCAATATCTAAAATTACACGAATCCAGAAAAACCCAGTTCAGCAACCATGAGATGTTACTGGGTGTAATCAAACAGAAACAGTGAACAAGCTTTGGCCCTAACCATACTACAATTGCCTCAGCACTGTAAAATAAAAACCTTCAAGCAGCTTTCACATAAATTTCTGCAGTCAAATGAGCCGGCTTTAGCACCAATTCAAACAAAAATCTAACCAAAAAGGAAACTCAATAAAAACAAAACATAAAAATTAATTACAAGAAGCTAAAAATAGATTTAATAACAAACCTAAAACCACTATACGATGCCCTAAATCGTGAAATGAAATAAAAACAGTGGATCCAGAGCTCACACAAGTGAAGTTTAGGGTTTTTGAAGCTACAAAAAAAACTGTAAACTTACCGAAAGCCAATTTCAACAGTGAGGGTCTCAAAACCCTGAAGCTCAGTGATTGAACAAGCTAGTAACTGATCAGAATTACAGTAATCTACTGTCACTCTCCTGCACTACAACTTTTTCGTTTGCATAAGATGCATAAACATTATACCAATATATTGATATTTCTATATATTGGAATATAGATATATAGAGAGGGAGAGTATTAGGGTTTGTTGATTCCAATTAATCTTCACTGAAAATCTGAAATCTTCACTAGAGAAATGCCTGCCTGTTGTTCTTCGCTGTATCTTTTTCTTTATTCTAGAGAGAGAAAGAAGAGGAGAGAGAAATGGGTGTTCCTTGCGGACGTCAAAGCTGCATTAGATCGGATTGAATTTTCTTCATTCCTTCTTTACCTTTCTCTCTCTTTCTCTTTCTTTATCAAATGAAGTCAAATCCTCTCTCTTCTAATCATATACATACATACATAGATATATGATATCTATACACATGTGTTGTGTTATGTTATGTACCATCATCATCTTATATACTTTATATATTATATTATATATTAACATTTTTCTCACCGCTTGAATCTTCTAAATTTGACCTTCAAGTTGTATTTTATTGCAATTATACCCAAGTAAGTCCAAATTAACTAAACAAATGTTTTTCTTTCTTTACTTAGGAGAAGAGGAATGCGGGAAAAACGAAAAATGATAGCATTGACAAATATTTGACGAAATTGAACTAACATAAATATGATAAGATAGAATATATTTATATATCTCATGTATATACATATATTGTAGACCTGATAAACGGGCGGGCCCGACCCAAATGGGTCGGGCGAGTGGCGGGCCGGATCAAAAATGGGCGGGCCAAAAAGGCCTAATTTTTGTTGGACCAAAAATCATCAGCCCAAAGTCCGGGCTGGGCAGGCCCACGGACTGAGACCAATTTTGTGTCTATTTTATGTTATTTTTTTGGGTATGGTCCAAATGGGCCTGGCCGGGCCAAATAGGCCCGAATTTTACTGGGCTAAAAAATTGTCGCCCAAAGCCCGACCCTTGGAGGACTGGCCGGCCCGACCCGCGGGCCTGGACCTCTTTTGCCAGGTCTAATATGTTGCAACTATAATTAAGCTGAAATTTTTTTTACAATGGACTCGGAGAAAATTAGGACAATAATAAAAGTACTTGATATTTTACCAATTGCGCTATATTATGGATTATAAATACATAAAGTGCATTTATTAGTTTTTAAAATTTATTGACTTAAATCAAAATAGATGGAATGTTGTACTTTATATATTGTGTTACAATCATCACTAAGATAATATTAGTATGTTTAGATGGTATATCGCACAAAGTTCTGGTTAATTCTGTAATTCAGATCACTCCAATTAATATCGACCAAATATGATGCAAGGTTTACCGTTTATGGTACAAAGTAGCGATACAGTAATATATTTTTAGCATCTAATTATATTAGATAATTGTTTAAATTAAGAACAAAAATTTGTTGTTTCTCTCCGTTTCAAAAGTTAAACTCATAGTGTGACTAAAAAAAATTATAGACGTTTAACTTTTGTATCAAGACATGTCAAATTTATTTTTATTTCATATATATGAAGAAATGCTACTAAAATCTTGATTTTATCAAATAGCATACTCTCTTCGTCTCATAATAAACGTCCTAATTTAACTTTCATAATTAAATTGATTATTTTTAAAATTATTAATTAAAAATATTTATATAGAATTTTTAAATTCCGAAACTTGGCACTAGTTGTAAATTCTCCGTAGTTTATTATGATCATAATCACTTAGCCTATATTTTGATTTTTTAAAGATTTATTAATTCTAAAAATGATCAATTTGATCATAAAAATCAAATTAGAACGTTTATTATAGAACGGATGGAGTATCACATATGATATCATATCTAATTCTCGTGGTCCTTTATAAGAGGAAACTTTTTTTAGTATAATATTCGTTGGAGATATGTTGTTCAGTTTTAATGTGTACTGTTAACGCCAAAATATGTTTTATTGTCGAATCATCAAACAATGAACATAAAACATGCATAAAGAATAAATGGTCACATCAAAAAGCTTGACGGTCTGGACCGCCGGGGAATAGCTCCAATGTGAGAATAAGTACATACAAAAAAACATCAAAAATGGAACAATGGAAGTATATAATTACTTTAGTGTGTAGGAATATGAGTCTCACCTTATAATTGCAAACTCCAAAACTGAATAGGAATTAACTTCCTTAGAAATAGGAGGTCAAATAGAACATGGAATATAGATACCCTAGAATGTCAAATTTAGATATTTTGTCACGTGGCTTGGATCCCACTAAATCGTCCAAACCCTAAACTCCACTTGCATTAGAACTAGGACTGTCAATTGGGTCTGTTAAACCCGATACTCGATTGTTTGTAAACACTCAAAAATTTATTTTCCTTGGACTAACCATACAGGAGGACAAAAACGTCTTTTCCACCCCGGAGACAGTCCCGGAGGACTACAGTAAATCTCAAACCACGGAGACAACTCCGTGTGATATCAAATCAAACTCTAGAGACAGCATCGTGGGACATCAAATCAACCTCGGAGACAGCTCCGAGGAAAGACAGAGATAATAGAAGCCAAAGCCTCGGAAATAACCCCAAGGGACAACAACCACCACTTCAAGCCCGGAAACAACCCCGGGAGGGAAAAGTGGTCATTTTGCCAAACACAACATAGAAAACAATCATCTAGTAGAGTATAGACTTACAAGGAACCACCACAACAATCTTGAGTGCAAACTTCACAAAATAACTCAACGAACTACCTGCGGAGACCTGGAGCTGCTATTCTGGTCATGGACCCATATTCCCGGATTTGGAAAAGGGAAAGCCCTATGTCATTGCATAGCTCTCGGAAAGAGCTTTTTGGAATGGTATGGTATATCTCCCAACTATTCCCAGATTGAAAGAATCAAGCTTCCCAGCGCACAGCAAGGCGAATGGCTAGCCAACATCAACCTAGGGATAGTTTTTTCCTTTTATGCCTATCTTCTAGAACTCAGAATGGGGTGAATAATATACCATTGAGAAGCTATCGGAAAGAGCTTTCCGTATTGATATGGCATGTCTTCTAACTCTTCCCAGATTAAGAGTTATGGTCGTTTTAGCGGACAACACAAAAATTAACTTTTTGAGACGAACACCGAGCAAGTGGGGCCCACTTTTAGGCTGCCGCAAGTGTACCCGCGGCAGCAGCAGGTATGCCCGTGATAGCAGCAGGTAGACTTGCGACTCCCCCTATTTCCTTTATAAAATTCGGATCTTAGCTCATTTGGAGGAGGAGAGAGAGAAGGAAGCTAGAGAGAGCTTGGTTTAGAGAGAGAAAGAGGCTAGATTTTGCGTTTAAACTCTGTAAATCTCTTTTATAAACTCTCATATACATATATATTACTCCCTCCGTCCCATAGTTATAGGCTGATTTCTTTTGGCACATAGTTTAAGAAAATTAGTTGATGACAATTTTTAATAAAAAATTTCCACATATACCCCTCAATATGGAATTAATGAATAAGTTAATTACTCCTTACTTATCTAATTGGAACTCTCAACTTCATTGATTGACCATAGAATTTTAACCAAAGATGAAGTCTTATTACATTGGAACTCTCATGTTTTATTGAGAATACAACAACATTAAATGTGGTGATAAAAATAATGACATTGAATATTGTTTTTTCAAAAAAAGAGTAGTAGTTGAATATTTATTATAAGGGTATAAAAGTAAAATAATGAACTAACTAAATTTTATAAATAGTAAGTAGCCTATATATTGGGACATCCTAAAATGGAAAATCAGCCTATAACTATGGGACGAAGGGAGTACAACATATCAAATTTTAACCGGTGAAAACTGAGTTTGGAGGCGCTGAAAGCCGTTTGATAGCCATTCTCGTGTCATACTGTAAGATTTCTTAAGATCTGCTTTCTTCGCTTGCTCTAGTATATTTATAAGTGTTATATATATATATATATATATATATATAGTTAGTAGTTAATATTTGTCAGATCTGACTTTTTAACCGTTCATTTCATGTAAATAGTAAATATTTCTGCTTTATTGACTAGATTTGTACTAGATCTAGCCAAATCTAGCTTTTAACCGGTTCAAAAGTTGTAAAGCTTGAACTTGGAAGCTAGAATGGCTAAGATTTGTATAAATCTAGTTTTCTTTCTGATTTTTGTAAATATTTAGCAACCATGTGACCCTAGATCTGTATCTAGAGGAAACTAGAAGCTTTGAGCTACCCGCATACAAGGATTTAACTGATAAATCCTTTGTTCAGCGATGTCTAGAATAATTGTGTTTTTATTGCATTATATTTATTGTACAGTCTGTTTATATGATATCATGTGAGCCTAGGAGCTACAGGATCTACGATCCAATTAATGGATATAGATTTGGTTCCCACGATGGACCTTTTTAAGTTGTACCGCTAGCTTGCAAATCTTTGTACTTGTAAATCCAGGGCCTTAAAACGGTTATATGGGTTTAAGGCCCCAAAATAGTGAAAACTGTGGTTTGTGGTGCTCGGGCTTAATTCGATAGCTCTCATGCCCATAAGAAATCTGACCCTTATATATATATATATATATATATATATATATATATATATATATATATATATATATATATATATATATATATATACTGTCAAAGATGCTTCACATCTTAAATAAAATCAAATCAAGTCAATTATGAAATAAAATAGAAGTATCAAAGGCCTCAATTATTGTGACGCCCCCAAAATAGGTATACATCACCCATTCTGAGTCGCCAAATACGCGGTACAGAAACAAATACAACTTCATTCGTGCAAAATACGACAACATAAATACTGTGAGTTTAAATACAAATATTATCTTCTAGACAATATCCACACTCAAATAAGTCCTCATTATAATTATTGAAACACTATTTTACATAATAGTGAGGACTGCTAACAAAACTGACTGAAAACATCCCTCCACACCCCGACTAGTTCCCGCTATATTCTCGCCTCCTAAGAAAAATGGAACAAAAAGGAAAAGAGTGAGCTCAACTAGCCCAGTAAAGAATATTATGACTAAGATAATATACAACAAATTATCGTTAGTCTTCAACAGGGAAAAATCTGATAAAATATAATAGACAACAAGTTTTAGATCAACAACTGCATCGGAAATAGCAAACCATTAGAAGAGTCAAGTAGAGAATGAATTCTACTATCTTCTAAGATTTAAAAGTCCATCAACGATATTTTATCCCTGTAACATCAATCAATAACCATCTTTAATCAAATATTCATCTTTGCACTACAGGCCAATGATATTCATTTGTAACACCAGTCGGTCATGTTCATCTCAACATCTGTTCATCTTGGCACTACGGGCTAAAGATATTCATCAGTTAATCATTCATCTTTGCACTACAGGCCAAAGATATTCAGTAATATCATCATTTAGGACTGAGGATGATGAAAAATTATCTTAAAGAAAACGAATCCAATGAGACAGAAGGACAAATATTAGGGATTCGTATTATAGTTTATCCAAGTACAATAATACTCTACTAATTTTGAAGCAGAATTCAAAAATAATGATCAAAACATGGATACAATCAAAGATAGTAACCATAATAGACATCTTGGACAAAAAGAAAATTTTTTATTTTTCGGTGAATAGTGCCGTATTCGTGAATAGTGCCGTATACGTGAATAGTAACCCCGACTCAAAAAGTACCAAATTTGATAAAAATTTATATCAATATTTCAGCATAATAATATTGAAGAAAATAATATCATTTAAGAAGAAAATAATATCCCTTACCTCAAACGAACAGTACTTCTGATCAAAATATCGTATATGAGGCTGAATGAAACTTGTACTGAATAGCAACTCTCAAAGTATCAAAATACTCACAAAATACGCTCAATAATATAGAGAGAGAAAGAGAGAAAACTTATGAATTCTGGTGTGATTTTTAATTCTAACTTAGCACTCTATTTATAGGAAAATGTTAGCACGCCGAAGCAGACTTGACCTGCAACCTGATGGCTTTACCTGCTACTATTCCCACCCACCACATTTAAATAAAAATTTCAGCACATTTCTCACCAACCAAAAGTGGGACCCACCAATTCTAGAATTTTCTACCAAAATGATAAATTCCGAAACTTCAACAATTTTTGAACCAGTCATCTCTTAAAATTCATAACAAATCATACGTTCATTTTTAACGGTTCAAAATTTGTGGATATATACTCAACTTATATATGTATAACATATCCAAAAATCACAACGATCCAACGGTCGGATTAAAAATTATAACCCCCGCAATATATCTCAAAAATCCTGATTGATTTTTAATACCTCCATTCCGACAAAAATACTGATAAAACACCTCAACATTAACTCCTTCATTTTTAACCACAAAATATATCCAACATTTATATTCACATAAAATAAATATTTCCTTATCATATGAATCAATAATTAATTATTCAGAATCAATAATTAATTATTCACAATTAATATTACAAAATCACATTTATGAGAACCAGGCCGTTCTCAGGAAAGAGGGGGCTTTTCAATAAAGATTTCTCCTTACTGGCGCGCAATTAGATGACCAAACCTCTCCTTAGACAGAACTTTTTAGACATTGTCAATAATGTTATCTAATAATATTATTCAAATAATATGAATTATTGATCTGATAATGGAAAATACTGTGCAGTGACAATTATTGAAACAACAATAATATAAAATATCAATGCAGTAATTATTGAATCAATAAAATAAAATATTGAACAGTAACTACTGTAACAATTATTGAGTAGTGTCTTCCTTCGTAAGAATCAATAATTCAAAAATACTGTGCAATCCATGTGCTACTGTGCAACCACGCGTATTACTGTATTTTAACCACCGGGTATTCCAACAGTGTTAACGGTAACAACTACGCCGTTATTTATAAAAATTCAATTTTTGTCGTTATCTTCATCCAATCGTTTTCCGTTATGGGGCCCACAAATAGCTGCGTCGTCGTACGAATATTCCCCGACAGAAAGAATATTCCACGACCAAACGAATATTCCCCGACAAAATGAATATTTTATAACAACTTGTTTATTTTGCAAAATTTGCACATTTCACCCATAACCAAAGTATTATATCAAATTAACACCTTATTATTCACAATAATATTTAGAGAAAATTTGATTCTATTTATTAATAATTTGGGGTCTTACAACCTCCCCTCCTTATGAAATTTCGTCCTCGAAATTGACGTACGTACCTGGTGTTTCGAAAAGGTGAGGATACCTCGCTTTCATTTCTGATTCCAACTCCCAGGTCATTTCTTCAATAGCATGGTTTGTCCACAAAACCTTAACTTATTGTATAACCTTCGTGCGTAGAACATGCTCTTTCCTATCCAAGATCTTAACATGTACCTCCTCGTACGTTAAATCTTCGGCTATCTCGTCTGGTTCTAACTCAATTATGTGGTTCGGGTCTTTTACATATTTACGAAGCACATATACGTGAAAAATATTATGAACACGAGACATGCTTGGAGGTAATGCGAGTCGATATGCCACATTTCCTATTCGGTCAAGAATTTCAAATGGACCAATAAATCGTGGATTGAGCTTTCCTCTCTTTTCAAATCTTGTAACTCCTTTCCATGGTGCAACACGTAACAATACATGATCCCCAATACTAAATTCTACATCCTTTCGATGAAGATTCACATAACTCTTTTGTCGATCCTATGCCGTTTGTATACGTTGTCGAATCGTTTGGATCTTCTCTGTAGTTATACGTACCAATTCTGGTCCCAACAACGTTGCTTCACCGACCTCGTCCCAGCATATTGGAGAACGACACTTTCGTCCATATAAGGCTTCAAATGGAGCCATACCTATACTTGCCTGATAACTGTTGTTGTAGGAGAATTCCACCAGTGGCAAGTACTTATCCCAACTTCCTTTGAAATCTAGAACACAGAGTCTTAATAGATCTTCAAGGGTTTGAATAGTCCTCTCTGATTGCCCGTCCATTTGAGGATGGTATGCTGAACTAAATCGTAAATCCGTGCCCATAGCTTTCTGCAAGCTAACCCAAAATCGTGAAGTAAATCTTGGGTCACGATCCGAAACTATGGATACTGGCATGCCATGCAATCTCACAATCTCATTTACGTACATACTAGCAAGACGTTCAAGGGAATAAGTCTCACGTATAGGCAAGAAATGGGCAGACTTGGTTAATCTATCAACAATGACCCAAATCGCATCTATGCCTTGAGAAACCTTGGGAAGACCTGTAACGAAATCCATGGTAATGTGTTCCCACTTCCATTTCGGGATCTCAAGTGGTTGCAATGGACCCTTTGGCACTTGATGCTCCGCCTTTACACATTAACAAGTTAAACACCTCGAGATAAACTCCGCGATCTCTCTTTTCATATTGCTCCACTAAAATGTATGTCGAAGATCATGATACATTTTGGTACTCCCAGGATGGATTGCAAACGGTGTGTTGTGTGCCTCCATCATGATTCTATGCTTCAAGTCAAAATCGTTAGGAACACAAAGTCTGGAGTTGACTCGAAGTATTCCTTCTTCATCGATTCTTGCTTCTGGAATAGCACCTTCTTGCACTTTTTCCTTCATACGCATCAGCTCCATGTCCGTAGCTTGAGCAACTTTAACTTTATCGATTAAAGTCGATTCTACTCGAATATTTGATATCATCATGTGGGTACTTGGAGCCTTCATCTCTATCTCCATCCTTTGCAAGTTATACAAAATGGGCCTTTGTGTTAACAACATTGCACTCGTACCCGCATATGATCTTCTACTCAATGCGTCGGCTACTACGTTTGCTTTTCCAGGATGATATTGGATGGTATGATCATAATTTTCAGTAGCTCGAGCCAACGTTGTTGCCGTATGTTGAGTTTCTTTTAGGTGAAGAAATATTTGAGGCTTTTATGATCTATATAGATCTCCACTTTCTCCCCATACAGGTAGTGTCTCAAGATCTTCAACGCGAAAACGACTGCTGCCAACTCCAAATCATGAATATGATAATTCCTCTCATATTCTTTGAGTTGTCGCGAGGCATAGGCTATGACTTTCCCATGTTGCATGAGAACACATCCTAACCCTTTGCCTGAAGCATCACTGTAGATAACAAATCCATCCGAACCAGATGGTATTGCCAGAACAGGTGCCGAAATGAGTCTCCTCTTGAGTTCTTGGAAACTCTTCTCGCACTCCTCACTTCATACGAATTTTGTATCTTTTCGAGTCAGCTGAGTTAACGGAGTAGCGATTCGAGAAAATCCTTCCACAAATCTCCGATAATAACCAGCTAAGCCCAGAAAGCTACATACTTTGGTTACCGACTTCGGTTGCTCCCAACTTTGTATGACTTCAATCTTCGCCGGGTCGACAGATACTCCATGTTTTGACACCACGTGGCCAAGGAATGCTACTTCCTCAAGCCAGAACTCGCATTTCTTCAGTTTGGCATATAGCTTGTTTTCACGAAGCCTTTGCAATATCAGCTTCAAATGGCGCTCATGATCTTCACGGCTTTTGGAATAGATGAGGATGTCATCAATAATGACAACAACAAACTGATCCAAATATTATTTGAACACACGGTTCATCATATCCATGAAAGCAGCAGGAGCATTAGTCAATCCAAAAGACATGACTAAGAATTCATAATACCCATACCGAGTTCTGAAGGCAGTCTTTGGAATATCCTCAGTTTTAATCTTTAGCTGATGATATCCAGAACGAAGGTCGATCTTTGAAAAGAATTGTGTTCCTTGTAACTGGTCGAATAGGTCATCAATGCGAGGTAGCGGATACGTATTCTTGATGGTGACATGGTTCAATTCCCTATAGTCGATACAAAGTCGCATACTCTCGTCTTTCTTCTTTACGAATAAAACAGGAGCACCCCAAGGAGATGTACTAGGACGAATAAAACCGATGTCTAATAACTCCTGTAATTGGACTTTTAACTCCTGATGTTCAATAGGAGCCATTCGATATTGGGTTTTAGAAATAGGCTTTGTACCAGGTTCAAGGTCAATAAAGAATTCAACTTCACGTTCTGGGGGTAGACCAGGAAGTTCTTCAGGAAATACGTCAGGAAATTCACTAACAACAGAAATATTATTCAAATCTGACGTGTTTTTGTTCAAGTCCATAACATGGGCTAAGAAAGCTTGACATTCGTTTTTCAATAAACGAATGGCTTTATGGCTTGATATGACAGCGATTGATTTTAATAGTTTGGTTGCTTGAATTTACATAACAGGTTGGTTAGGAATATGAAAACTAACAACCTTACGAAAACAATCAATTTTGGCATGATGAGTAGTTAACTAATCAATCCCTAAAATCACATCAAATGCAAGTATCTTTAAAGAAATAAGGTCAACAGATAATGTGATGGTGCCAACTTGGATTAAGCAAGATTTATAAACTGTAGATGTAACAAAGGTTTCACCCAACGGAGTTTCAACAGATAAGTCAAAGGTCAATTTCTCCGGAGTCAAGTTCAAACGTTGAGCACAAGCAGGAGAGATAGAAGAATGGGTATAACCGGTATCTAATAAGGTATAAACTTCGCAAGAATTCAAGATTAGCTTACCCGTGATCACCTCGTTCGGGTTTCTCGCGTTTTGGCCAGTTACGACAAACGCCCTTCCAAGAACCGCTGATTTCGACTTATCCGGGACAACTTTTGGAGTCACCATCTCCGCTGAACTTGGTTTTGCTACAGAATACTCTCGAGCTATATGACCCTCCTTTCCACAATTATAACATACCTTGAACTGTTGTGGGCAGTTTTGGACTAATGTGTCCCTCATTCCCGCATTTGTAACAAACGACCGGTGCTCGTTCTCCTCCCCTAAAAGCAGTTGATGTTTGTGCTGACGTCTTCACATTATCATTGTTGTACCTTCTCTTCTTGAAATCTCCTCCCGACTCGCTCCTTCTATTATCACGGCCACGATTACCACCAGAGTGGTTACCGCTTTTGTTCGAATGTTTTCCTCCCTGCTGGTTTTCATTGCTTCGATGACTGCCGCCACCGGTATGACCCTGGTTGTGGTCCCTCGGTTGCACATACTCATTATCTCGCTCTAATAATTGAGCCCTGTTTACAACATCTGAATATAAAGAAAATTTATGAGAGATAAGATATTGCCGAATCTCGGGTTTTAGACCTCTCAGAAACATCCTTGTCATTCGTTCCTCATTTTCAACCAAATGAGGTGCAAACCTGGATAACTCTGCAAACTTTGCCTCGTACTGGGACACCGTCATGTTGTTTTGTTCCAGTCTGATAAACTCCACCTCCTTCATATGACGAATACTTTCAGGAAAGTACTTGTCATTGAACAATTTCTGAAATGTTTCCCAGGATATGTTGAGTGCGTCAGGCTGGGTACGCTTCACAGACTCCCACCAGTAGTCTGCCTCACCACGGAACATAAAGGTGGCAAATGGAACCTTCTTTTCCTCCGTGCATCCCAAGACATCGAATATCTTGGTAATTTGCTTGACCCATGTTTCCGCCATGATCGGATCCGGCTTTCCCTTAAATTCTGGTGGTCCCAATTCTTTGAACTGCTTGGCTGTGACAAACCGCGCGTTATTATCATTTCCACCCGTATTCTGCACACGAGTCTCCCTCGTCTGATTTTGCATGAACTGCAAAAAGCTCCTAAACATTCCATCATTCATCGTTTGCTCGGTAACGTTATTTACAGGAGGAATAACGCCTTCCTGTTGCACGTTCCCCTGGGTGGTGATCAAATGTGTCTCCACGGTCTGATTCACTCCATTATTAACGTTCTCAGCTGCCATTCTAAAATACTGCCATAAAACAAGGGTTAATAGTCATGCCATATATTATCCCTATACTCTGACTGACCAAATAAATACCAAATAAACTTAGTTAGGTCATACTAGCGAAGAAATTCCCCGTCTCTCCACTCCTAGTTCTTGTCTCACATCTCAGCCAGGGATCATATCCCTAAGCTCTGATACCAACTGTGACGCCCCCAAAATAGGTATACATCACCCATTCTGAGTCGCCAAATACGCGGTACAGAAACAAATACAACTTCATTCGTGCAAAATACGACAACATAAATACTGTGAGTTTAAATACAAATATTATCTTCTAGACAATATCCACACTCAAATAAGTCCTCATTATAATTATTGAAACACTATTTTACATAATAGTGAGGACTGCTAACAAAACTGACTGAAAACATCCCTCCACACCCCGACTAGTTCCCGCTATATTCTCGCCTCCTAAGAAAAATGGAACAAAAAGGAAAAGAGTGAGCTCAACTAGCCCAGTAAAGAATATTATGACTAAGATAATATACAACAAATTATCGTTAGTCTTCAACAGGGAAAAATCTGATAAAATATAATAGACAACAAGTTTTAGATCAACAACTGCATCGGAAATAGCAAACCATTAGAAGAGTCAAGTAGAGAATGAATTCTACTATCTTCTAAGATTTAAAAGTCCATCAACGATATTTTATCCCTGTAACATCAATCAATAACCATCTTTAATCAAATATTCATCTTTGCACTACAGGCCAATGATATTCATTTGTAACACCAGTCGGTCATGTTCATCTCAACATCTGTTCATCTTGGCACTACGGGCTAAAGATATTCATCAGTTAATCATTCATCTTTGCACTACAGGCCAAAGATATTCAGTAATATCATCATTTAGGACTGAGGATGATGAAAAATTATCTTAAAGAAAACGAATCCAATGAGACAGAAGGACAAATATTAGGGATTCGTATTATAGTTTATCCAAGTACAATAATACTCTACTAATTTTGAAGCAGAATTCAAAAATAATGATCAAAACATGGATACAATCAAAGATAGTAACCATAATAGACATCTTGGACAAAAAGAAATTTTTTTATTTTTCGGTGAATAGTGTCGTATTCGTGAATAGTGCCGTATACGTGAATAGTAACCTCGACTCAAAAAGTTCCAAATTTGATAAAAAGTTTATATTAATATTTCAGCATAATGATATTGAAGAAAATAATATCCCTTACCTCAAACGAACAGTACTTCTGATCAGAATATCGTATATGAGGCTGAATGAAACTTGTGCTGAATAGCAACTCTCAAAGTATCAAAATACTCACAAAATACGCTCAATAATATAGAGAGAGAAAGAGAGAAAACTTATGAATTCTGGTGTGATTTTCAATTCTAACTTAGCACTCTATTTATAGGAAAATGTTAGCACGCCGAAGCAGACTTGACCTGCAACCTGATGGCTTTACCTGCTACTATTCCCACCCACTATATTTGAATAAAAATTTCAGCACATTTCTCACCAACCAAAAGTGGGGCCCACCAATTCTAGAATTTTCTACCAAAATGATAAATTTCGAAACTTCAACAATTTTTGAACCAGTCATCTCTTAAAATTCATAACAAATCATACGTTCATTTTTAACGGTTCAAAATTTGTGGATATATACTCAACTTATATATGTATAACATATCCAAAAATCACAACGATCCAACGGTCAGATTAAAAATTATAACCCCCGCAATATATCTCAAAAATCCTGATTGATTTTTAATACCTCTATTCCGACAAAAATACTGATAAAACACCTCAACATTAACTCCTTCATTTTTAACCACAAAATATATCCAACATTTATATTCACATAAAATAAATATTTCCTTATCATATGAATCAATAATTAATTATTCACAATTAATATTACAGAATCACATTTATGACAACCAGGCCGTTCCCAGGAAAGAGGGGGCTTTCCAATAAGGATTTCTCCTTACTGGCGCGTAATTAGATGACCAAACCTCTCTTTAGACAGAACTTTTTAGACATTGCCAATAATGTTATCTAATAATATTATTCAAATAATATGAATTATTGATCTGATAATAGAAAATACTGTGCAGTGACAATTATTGAAACAACAATAATATAAAATATCAATGCAGCAATTATTGAATCAATAAAATAAAATATTGAACAGTAACTACTATAAGAATTATTGAGTAGTGCCTTCCTTCGTAAGAATCAATAATTCAAAAATACTGTGCAATCCGTGTGCTACTGTGCAACCACGCGTATTACTGTATTTTAACCACCGGGTATTCCAATAGTGTTAACGGTAACAACTACACCGTTATTTATAAAAACTCAATTTTTATCGTTATCTTCATCCAATCGTTTTCAGTTATGGGGCCCACAAATAGCTGCGCCATCGTACGAATATTCCCCGACAGAAAGAATATTCCACGACCAAACGAATATTCCCCGACAAAATGAATATTTTATAACCACTTGTTTATTTTATAAAATTTGCACATTTCACCCATAACCAAAGTATTATATCAAATTAACACGTTATTATTCACAATAATATTTAGAGAAAATTTGATTCTATTCATTAATAAGTTGGGGTCTTACAATTACTATGCGAGCGAAAGGGTTTGAAAACAACTTTTCAAAACTTCAGTTTCATTACCAATTAAAAATGAACTTTTCAATAAATCAAACACTTTGTATATAGGTGCAAAAGAGGCATAGCACTACTTTCAAATGAAACACAAAACATCTTTTCAATCCAAAGCTTTCAAACACACACACACACACAATGCATAAGGAATGAAAAAATGGCGGTAATCGTGTTTCACGGAAGTCGGGGGGTACTAACACCTTCTCCTTGCTTAAGCAAGCCCCCGAACTCTATAAATCTCGAGTTCTAGACCAATTAAATAGAGTCACATATTGGGTTATATTGCGAAAATCTTTCAAAACTCGGATGAGTTGATATATACATTTAAACTCATATCAACTGGCGGCTCTGTATAATTCGACCCAATCATATAAAATCAAACTTTTCAAATCGTCGACATTGTATGCCAGTCTTTCTAAAATCTCACCTTTTAAACAAGAATAAATCAACATAGAACATCTAAAGGGTAGAGAACGCAATAGGAAAAAATCCCGTCATCGACATGTGGCGACTCTGCTGGGGACAGTAGAGGGCTTAAGCCGCATTTCAATCTTTTCAATTTCCTTTTACCTGCATGTGTGTGAATGCTATCTTTACATTGAATGGATGTGAATGAATGTCTCTTTAAATGCTTTATATTAGTGTTCCGCACAATGTCATCATATTACATGCGGTGAGGCGCGATGAATGTATGTTGTATGATTCCTCCACCAGGAGGCGAACCCGTCGGTGGCTGATTACTAGACTCAAGAGGAGACTAATTCCGCGAGGCTTAAGAAAGGCGTCACTCAGATCAGCTCAAATTGAAAGATTGGATTAACTTCCCATCTAGTAGATTGGGATGATCTAGGAACCTTCATGCCGAAAAGCCGTGAGAGTAACCTAAGATAGGTCAGCCTCTGATAAACCAAACGCGAAGGGAAGTCTCTTTATACCTTTCCCTTTCAATTCCATGTCAACTATTAAATGTCAATTCATGTCAAGTATTAAAATTCTATATCAAATATCAAATCATGTCATAATATACTGTCATCAAAACAACTGACCTCTGTTTTGCAGAAAAATATTAAACTCTAAAACTAACACATTGCATCAATGCATGTTGTTAATGCTTATCAAGACTAAACTACCTACTCTTATTATAGGCAAGATTAGTCCCATTACCAAATCAAAATATAAGAAGGCATAAAGCCTATCCATCGACATGACTGAAAGTGCCCAACACGAATCAGGTTCCATATCTCGAAAGAAGTTTGAGGAACTTAAGAATCAAATAGTAGAGTTGGCTATCCTCCTGAAAGAACAAAATAAAAGCACTCAAGGCCAGACAATGCCCACTCAACCAGATTCCTCATCCTAGGGTGACAATCAACGTGCTGACAAAAAGGGGGAAGTACAGATACCTGAACCTCGATCTAGTAAAAGAACCAATAAAGCTCCTGAAATCATGAATCTCAGGGAAGACTGGGAAACTGGGGATATAAGAAAGAAAGTCCAACAAATGGAAGAAACCATCCAATCTATAAAAGGAACTGGATCATTTGGAAGTGTTAACTATACAGATCTCTGCATATTCCCAGGGGCTCGTTATCTAGAGAAACTCTAGGTCCCAGATTTTAAAAAGTATAATGGAACAGACGATCCTTTTACCCATCTGAAAGTGTATATTGGTTAACTCGGATCCTATGCAGAGGACGAGAAGCTCAGAATGCAACTGTTCCAAAAAAGTCTAACTGGAGAAGCCAGAGCTTGGTATGCTCGACTGGACAACTCTAAAATTCATAGCTGGGAAGAGTTGGCCCATACCTTCCTGAATCAATATAGCTTTCAATCGCAAATGGCTCCGGATAGATATCAAGTGACCAAAATTAAGAAGCAGACTACTGAGTCTTTTCAAGAATACGCTCAAAGATGGAGACGTATGGCAGCACAGGTCTCTGCCCGCCTATGTCAGAAACTGAAATGGTGATGACTTTCATAGACATCCGAGAAACACCTTACTATGAGAGGATCCTAGCAGGAATAGGCAAGCCATTCTCGAAAATAATCAGACATGGTGAAATGGCAGAGATGGGCATGAAAGCAGGCAAGATTAAAGACCTCGTGGCCTTGGAAGCGCCAAGCATATTCAGTCTAGCAACTATGCGAGCACTCCCAAAATAGTAACCGAGAAAGGTGATGAAGATGTATGCCTTGTTTTACAGAGGCAAGCTAGGAGACCCAATCATAAGCCCCCCATTTGGAAGAAGTAGCGCAATCTGACATTTCAACAACAGGCCGCATTCAACCAATGCCATGACAGAAAGTGAAAATTTGAAAGAATAGAAAATCGGATGTTCACTCCACTGGGCGATTCCCTAGAAAACATATTGGAGTTATTAATCAATCAGAGGAAAATTACTGAACTGGCTCCACCGCTTGATTTAAAAAGTAAAAGATACAATCCAAGCCAAAGATGTGCTTTCCACTTAGGGTCTCCAGGACACGATACACAAGATTGTTGGTCCTTAAAGCATAAAATCCAAAATTTGATTGAAAGAAGCGATGTTGTGGTCCAACAACCTGACCAGCCAAAGGTCAACACCAACCTTCTGTTACAGCATGATACTGAGGGAGTGAACATGATCATGTCAGGAAGTACTAAAATGCATCCAAATTATAGGTACATCCGAAGGATGAAGGAATACCCCCAAAGGAGTAGAACAAATGTCCTAGAGTGGGAAAATTCAGAGAAATGTATGACATTAATGCAAAAATTAGAGATGATCCAACATCAAGTAACTCTGTTGGCTAATCTGATAGTGCGCCAACATCAGGTTACAAGACAGTTTTTCACTCAACTATCAGAAAGTCAAGAGAAAAAAGAGGTTAACCAGAATTCAAGCATATATCCTTCCAGGATAAGCCAGCTAAATGAAGAAGATCAAAGCAGGCTGAAAGGGCAAGAAAAGTGTAAAGATAAAATTCCTAGAAGATCTCACTCGCGAAAAAATTGATCAGAGGAATGAGAATTCTCAAAGAAGAAAGATTAATTAAGAGATCGAGAATTCACCCATCTAAACAAATCAAATGAAGAGATGATGCACTTTTTGATAAACGAAGAAAAGATTACTGAGTTGCTGCCTCCAGTAAATCTCGAGATAAAGAGTTATGATTCCACCAAGATATGTCTCTACCATTCTAACTCACCTGGACATGCGACTGAGGAATATTGGTCATTACGACATAAAATCCAGAATCTCATTGAAAATAGAGAGCTGAAGATAGAAATCCCCATGACCAGAAAAGGCAAAAGAGAAATAAAGAGCTTAAGATTTCCACTTGAGATAGACAGTTCAAAGGAATTGATGACTATGAGCACCAATATTGGTCGAGAACAAGGTGGACTGGTCGTAATGCGGGGAGTGGTAGAGGAAACAAGAGAGTCCCCTAAGGAAATTCATCCCCCACCATCAAACATCTTGTTGCCCAAAGTCAGCAACCATATTCCTGATTTTATCCTCCTGGATGATGAGGAAGAAATACTGATCCTTCCTAGTGTAGAAAAAGCAAAAAAGGAAAGTTCCTAGTGAGAAATACAACAACAGTTCGAGAGAGACTTCAAGCAAATCCTCTCAAGCCCATAAAAAAGATGAAGGAACAAATGAAGGAAAAGATGGTGAAATTGTCGAGGAAGCCAACCCATCATGAAATCAAGAGTTCATCCCTTTTTGCGATAGGTCCAGTTTAAGCATCCTTGAGGGATGTGCTGAATCAAGAGGCGATCAAGTTATGACAATGATTGAAGATATTCATGACCAAGAGGTAGCCTTTATCGTGAGCCTCGAAGGCAATATAACCACTGACAAGTGGACTATTATGCCTCAGCTAGCCAGGAAGATGTATATCCAGAGGATAAAGTTGTGAGTTCCAGGAGATGTTGGGACGGTATCACTTTCTTAGCATTATGCCTTTTATTTTCCATGCATGTAAATATTTAAAAAAAATAAAAAAAAAACAAAAATAAAAAAAAATCAAAAAATCAAACCAATTAGGTCTTAGCCAGGCCTGAACTACGAAATACCTTATCTCTCTCCCTCAAGGGGAGTACGTAGGCAACCAACTATGATGTGGTCAAACCAAAAAAAACCCAAAAAATCACTCAAACCAAACAAAAACCCACTCAAACCAAATAAACACTTTTCAAACCGTTTAGGCCAAGAGTGAACTACATAGACCTGATCTCCTCACATAGGAGTACATAGGCATCCATCTATAGTGCGATCTAACCTCTACAAAAATCACAAAATCCCTTCAATGATTTAGTGATCACAAGATACAACTCTTCAACAACTCATCAAATTGAAACTACGAAAGACCTGATCTCCCTTCAGCGACAGGAATACGTAGGCAGTCATCTATGGTGCGATCTAACCTTTAAAAGAAACAGCCAAACACTCTACCTCTTAACTTAAATATCAAACCAAACATTAATCCTTAGACACCAAAGTTCACACCCAAGAAAAACCCTAAAAATTGAGAAGACCCAATGACACTTCAATGTTATTCCATCAAATCTGGAACAAGTCCCTGAAAGGAAAAGACAACTATACATCAAGATAGCCAGTCATAGAGATGAAATGGTAATCTTCATAAGATGTAACCCTTCAGTAACTTATCACTCCTGAAGTGCGAGAAGACTTGATCTCCTTTGACCTACAGAAGCACACGGGCTACTGTCGTGGTATATCTCATACCCGACGACCTGTTCCCTGAGAAAAGGCCACAGATTAAATCTAACAGATCAAACCAATTCTGGTTGAAGCTATCACATCACCAACCAAGCTGAGATCTTAGGTCCAATTCAGTGGAGTCCGAAGGCAACTCGACATCAATCATCAAAGTTGAAACAATAACACAACGATATATCAAGCATGGTCATCAGCAAGGACCTTCAAAGAGCTGACACCCTCAATCTAAAACCTTCATCAAATCAGAAGAAAATCATCAAAGATAATTGCCCCTACAAGTCAAAACGAGGATTGGGGCAAACCAAATGTCAAAGCTCCTTACCTGTTCACCATGTGGGTCATAAAGTAAAAGACTCTTGCAATCTCGACATCTTATCAGCCCATTTATCAAACATACAATGAAGTGATTACCCCAGATGACCAGCAAGATTGGGGTAATTTCAGAATCGGCGACAACCTGATATTGAGACCCTTATAACAAACAAGATTGGGGTAATGTCGGGAACATCGACAACTCAACATTGGGACATTCATCGACCATCCTAAAAAGGAAAATGCACCAGTCAGCACCATCAACATGGTCTGTTATCATCAAAGCTTCCCTCATATCATTTCACTGACAATCTAGTACGGTCGTTTGGTATTTTCTAATCAAAATTTGCTTAATCCACATGTGAGGTACGACTCTTTCATTTCTTTATGCGCTTTCGGTCTTTATTTACATGCATTAGCTATAATATACATGTTAAGCAGATAAAACTTACATTAGAATATTAGAAAAAGGTTTTAAAAGAGAAGACTTTTGCTAAACTTGTTATGAATTGGATTAATTCTGATAAGCGTCCGTGGAGCAAGAATCATGGGAACGATTAGAGAAATAAAACTATTCAACCCTTTTGATTAGGCATGACATCCTAGTCCAAAGTTCTTTTTAGAAAAGACTTGACCTCATATGCATGTCTGCACTTTGCAGTTGCCCTGACTCTTAGTTGTGGGGTATGAAGCTATGGCAAAAATAATGACAATTAATGAGAAGATAAAAGATAGGTAGCCAGCCAAATGTCTCGAATCGTGGCTTGGGTTACTCGAGTTATTAAGCCTGAGGGGTGTCTTTACACCTGCTGCTTTAAAACCATCTGGTTTGCGAGTCACCAGCCCAACGCTAGTTACATGGGTAACTTAGTACCTAAGAAAATGAGCATTACGAGGAAGAAGAAGGTGAGACCTGAGCAGATCCGAATCGTGGTCTTGGTTACTCGAGCAATTAAGCCTGAGGGGTGTCTTCACATCTGGTGCCCTAAAGCCGTCTGGTTTAGGAGTCGCCGGCCCAATGCTCGCTACATGGGTAATTTAAGCCTAAGAAAACGAACCTTGCACAAGCTCAGGCGAGGAGAAAATAGAGTAGACCACTTGACTTGTATCGAAGCGTGGCCTTTATTACTCAAGCAAGTAAACTTGAAGGGGTGTCTTTACACCTAGTGCTCTAAAGCCGTTAGGTTTGGGAGTCATTGGTCCAAAACTGTGACAAACGAGATTTTTGTAATTAATTTATAATATTTATTGAATTAGATAAATATTTTTCGATGATTTAATTATTGGATTAAATAATTAATTGATGCGATTGTGATAGATTAATTTAATTATATGTGTTACACTTATTAAATTAATGTGGAGAATTTTATTATTCGAAGTATGTCATTATGTGATCTTATTGTATTAAAAGAAATATTTAATAAGCCATGTTATTTTAATTAATGTAATAATTAATTATAGATTTAATAATTTGACATTATTAATTAATGAGAAAATTTATTTTATGATTATGTGAATTTATGATAGATTATTATATGTTATTTAATTAATTTAAATAAGATATTTGAATTGGGTATGACATGAATTAAACTATATGATAAAGCTTTATTAAATTAAATGGTTTTATAATCTACTCTTGCTAGCCAAACATGACCTTAGAGGGAGTTGAGAGCAATTACCCATGATGGGTAACTGACCTTAACGCGTCAGTTCAAAGCGTCAGTTCAATTGAATACGACGTCTTCTTTTTATTTCTTATTATTCCTAAGTCTAGAAAACAAGCAGAGCATATTTCTTAGAGTTCACAGAGAGAATTGTCAGAGAGAAATTGTGAGTTGTGAAGGAGATTTGAGAGTGAGGAATTCTAAATCTACGCTTTATACTCTACATGGTAATCTCCTCCTTCCCAAATTCTAAATTTCACGTATTCAAGTTTTTATAAAAATGGCTTTCAAAGCTTTTGTAAAATCTCTGTGAATTGGGAATTGGTGTTATGATCATGATATGTGTAATAATTCGAGTGGCATAACGTGTTTATATATATATATTGCATGATTCCATATCCTAAGTTTCGTAATCTGATGACTTGCTATTTAAAAAATATACACAGTTTGAGTTTTTGGCCATATGGCCTTATATGTGATTTTAGTATGTCAAACATAAATGTTTTCGTAAATTTTACACTTGTATATTATTGTGCATGTGAATACGAAGACACCAAACTTTAAATGAATGGATTTGGCCTTATAACGAATCCGTGGCGTTGAATTTTAGGAATTTATGTTAAAAACTTCAAGAGCATCAAGAACAGAGGAAAATTTTATGTTTTAATTCTGTGATTATATGTTTTAATGGGTTAAAATCACTTTATAGATGTTGTATTATGATTATACATGAATTATAACATGTGGATATGTTAAATTAGTGAAATTAAGGATTATTTAGTGTCCTTTTCGCTGAACTCTGTGTTCTTCGCGAACTGGGAAATAGAATCTGGAGTCTCGCGCCGCGGCGCCAACTCTAGAACTGAGGTCCCGCGCCGCAGCGCTACCGCACCGCAGTGCCAAGACTCGAGCCACGGCGCCACAGCGCCACAGCGTCAAGTGTCCGGCTGCAGCGCCACCGCGCCGCAGCGCGACGATCACGTGTATCAGTGGCGCCGCAGCGCCACTCTCCAGAAAATTCAGAAATGAGATTTTTAAAATATTAAAGTATAACAAGTGTTAGTGAATTGATGTAATGAACATGTAAATATGATAGAAGAATAATGTGATGATAAAAATAGTTGTTTAAACATGTAAATAACATAATTACATGTGATTTAAATTATTGAATTCATAATTAGATTATTATTCATGAAGTACAAATTATGTGATAATGAGATAAATTGACTAAGTATAGTCGATAATTAAAGTAGACAACGAGAATGAGTTTATGTTGATTAGTTAATTTATAATTAATTGGTATTGTGTATATGAATGGTATGTAGGATTTAATTCAAAGAACGTGCTTAGTTAAAGTATAATCTACGCGCGAGGCAAGTTTCCTAAACTTAAACTCTTAAATTTGAGCAAGTTCCCTAACCCTACTTGTCATTATTGTTCAAGCTTATTATTTACCTTGAATAAACTATCGTTACTATTATTCAAATTCAAATGATTTATTAAAGATTGATTATCTTTTCAAAGTATGATTTAGTTATACAATAATTGTTCTATTGTATACTTCTTGAGATTATTGTTCAAATTGAATATCATTATTGTTGAATCTTATTAGACTAGTGAAACCTTAATGATTTAACTAGTCCATAGTTGATGAGCGTTCTAAATTTCAGAACCCTTGATGATTTTATCCAAACCAAACTTCCTTTGGTGCGGACTCGAATGTCAAACTTAGATGAACAACCCTGTATAGGGGATTATGTACGCTTTAGCGTCAAGATATTGTGCACAGTATGGTACTAAGGGATGATCCCCCTAAGTACGAGAAGAAAGGTCCATAGTCTTATAACTGTTAAAGGTTTCAAGTATAACCCTTGATAACCTAGGACATAGTACAAGGTCTTATGACCCTCAGAATTCTTTTGATTCTTGTTATTTATTCTTGATTTAGAAGTTGAGCTTTTATTCATATGTATTTGATTATTCGCATGTTATTA
Organism: Panax notoginseng; assembly: GCA_016801055.1. Classification (NCBI taxonomy): domain Eukaryota; kingdom Viridiplantae; phylum Streptophyta; class Magnoliopsida; order Apiales; family Araliaceae; genus Panax; species Panax notoginseng. The sequence continues at coordinate 93,923,239 of CM029013.1, read as the reverse complement.
TACTGTTGTTTCATTATTATACTTGTGGGCATTTGTGCTCACTCTTGCTTAATAATAACATTACAGTTAAGAATGAAAGAAGTGATGAACCTTCCACTAGTAAGGGCAAGGGCAAAGTTAGCAAGTGATGAAGACTTGTTATTTTAAATTGATGATGTATTTATGTTAAGACTTGAGTTATGATGTTGTTAAGACTTATTTGTTAGAATTCCGCACAGATGTTTTAAGGTTAGTTTAACCTGAGATTGTATTTATTATTCGGATGATGTAATCCTTTTAAGGAGAAGATTTTAATTCTATCTATTGTATGGTTTGCATTTTTTATGGGTAGATAAATAGATGATATTTGTACAGTGAACACCAAATCCCGTGGAATCGAAGTACCCGGATTTGGGGGTGTCACAGGTTGGTATCAGAGCCGTAGGTTATGAACCTTAGGTGGGGGAACAACCCTAGGTAGTAGCCTTATAGAAAGAAGATAGTAAAGGAAAACTCTTATCTAGTTTTAAGAAATGAATTTTTGGTAATTCATTGAAGATAATAAAATACATTATGTATTTATGTGTTAATTTATGTGCTCGTTAGTACGACTTAGTAACTAAAACTTAAAATTTTGTTGTCAGGATGACGAATGTTGGAGAAGCTAGTCAAGCTGGGGAGGAAGAACCCCGATTACCTATAGTACCTACAGAGGAGGAGCCCCGAGACATACATGTTGTTAGGGAACAGTTAGTTCAGAGGGAGTCATCTCCATTGATCACCGTTGTTGGTCAGGAGCATGAGCCCGAGACTAATCCTGAGGAGGATCCTGAGGAGGAGTTTGATAAGGAAAAGGAAGAAGAGGAGTTACCACGGTACACCGTTGATGCAGAGATGTATGACACATCATACGACCGTAACGTGGAATTACAAGACGAGGTTCAGGAATTGACTGAGCGAGCGACTGTTCAGCAGTCTACTTTAGAGGAGAAGGAGAGGGAGATTTCGACTCTTCACTCACGATTAGGAAGGGTAGAATGGGATTTGGTCCATGAGAAGGGTCAAACCGAAGATAAGACCGAGGAGATAAAGAAGTTGAAAAAGGAACTGAAAGAAACCTCTGAAAGACTGAAAATAGCAGAGGAAGGATGGGTAAGAGAATCACATCGAGCTGATCGTGCAAAAGATGATAGTCGTGCAAAGAAGGCAAAGCTTGAAGAGACATACTCCACACTTAATCATGCAATGGATGAGGGTCAGGAACGAGTTTTGAGATACCCCATCTAGTTCGAAGGACTTCCGTCGTATATGCTGGATCGCAGGACGATGTCTCGTATCATGGATGAGGAGCGTGGCAAGGCTATTCAGCACCTTGATAGACATGATTAAAATCCGTTTAATTATGTGAAAGACTTAGTTAGTTTTTATATGTAAATTCCGATGTGTTTATGAACGAAGGAATATGTTAATATTTTAAATCCTGTGGATTCTTTATTCTAGGATAGTTGATTTAAATAGCAGTTATGCTATAGTTTGATGTTAAAACTTTGAGTTGAATTAAATATATTAAGTTGTTTGAGATGATGTGTTAAATTGTTGAGTAATGCCTTAACTATTTAGAGAAATAAATAAAGTTCTAATAAGCGTTTATTTTATCAGAAATATGCCGCCAAAGAGAAGACAACAACGTCAATCGGCTCAGGAAGAGTCAACCAATAATAACAATAACGCCAACGCTAATCCTGTTCAGCAGTTGGTGAACTTACTGACGGGAGCAATGAACAATCAACCTCAAGCTCCACCAAACACAACGTTTAAAGACTTCAAGGCGGTGGGACCGCCAGAGTTCAAAGGTTCCAGGAACCCAATCGAGGCTCAAACGTGGGTCATGGAAATGGAGAAAGTATTCGACGTTGCTAGGGTTAGAGAAGACCAGAAGACCACTTTCGCAACGTTTATGCTGAAGTCTGATGCTAGCTACTGGTGGCAAGCAAACAAAGTGCGAGGAGGTGAAGGTGTAATTACGTGGGAGAGATTTAAAGAAATGTTTTTTGAAATGTACTTCCCAACTAGTTCGCAGAATCAGATGGAAATTCAATTTCTGGAACTGAAGCAAGGAAACATGAGCGTACCTGAATACGCATCTAAATTCGATGAGTTGGCAAGGTTTGCCCCGTACCAAGTACACACTGACGAAAGAAAGGCCAGAAGATTTGAACAAGGACTAAAGCCTTGGGTTTACAGTAAGGTGTCAATATTTCAGATAAGCACATTTGCCGGAGTACTGGAAAAGGCCATCCTCGCTGAAGGTGGGAGCGATGCGGTGACCAAGTACAATCAAGAGCAGAAGAAGAAGAGTGAAGGTGAAGGAAATAACAAGACTGGTGGGAGTAACACTGGGGGTAGTCATAATCAGAAGAGGAAGTGGACGGATAACTCGTCAGCTGTAAGTCAACAAGGAGGGCAGAAGAAGAAAATTGAAGCGTGCTCAAACTGTGGAAAAGCTCATCTGGGAGTTTGCATGAAAGGGAAGCGAGTGTGCTACAATTGTGGTCAGGAAGGTCACATAGCACCAAACTGTCCAAATCCAAAGAAGGGTGCTTGTTTTAACTGTGGTTCTAAGGATCATCTAGCAAGAGATTTCCCCAAGAAGGGATCAGGAGGAGCAGTGCAAGGAGGTAACCGTGGAAATAGCAGTGGAAATGCCTTAACCATTACCGGACCACTTGCAACAAATCGACCGACCGCCAGAACTTTCAATATGACAGTGCAGGACGCAATCCAGTCTTGTGATGTGGTGTCAGGTATCATTCCGATCAATGAAATTAATGCTTATGTTTTATTTGATTCGGGTGCTACTTGTTCCTTTATATCCGAAGACTTTGCTAATAGTTTAGATTTGCTTATGGATGAGTTGGAATATCCCATGAATATAGAAATTGCGAATAGAGAGATAATTCCTGTTAAGTACGTGTTTAAGAACTGTAGGGTGGATATTAAGGGTAATATCATGAACGTAGATCTTATCCCTATTCAGCTTGGGGAATTTGACGTTATTTTGGGTATGGATTGGTTATCCAATTATGGGGCTGTAATTGACTGCCAGAAGAAGCGTATTAACCTTATGACTCCGTCAAAGGTTGTATTTTATGGTAGCAAGTCGCCTAGACAAGCGAGTTGTCTGACAATGATGCAGGCCAGGAAGTTATTAAGACAAGGCTGTGTAGGATACTTAGCTTACATAGTCGACAGTCGAAAAGAGAATCCAAAGATAGAAGAAATACCGATTGTGAGGGACTTCGTCGATGTATTTCCAGACGATTTGCCTGGACTTCCACCAGATAGAGAGGTAGATTTTGTGATCGATTTGGCGCCCGGAACCGCTCCAATATTGAAGGCACCATACCAAATGGCACCAGTAGAGATGAAAGAACTGATGGTCCAACTACAAGAATTGCTGGACAAAAAGTACATTCAACCGAGCGTATCGCCGTGGGGAGCGCTGGTGTTGTTTGTGAAAAAGAAGGATGGATCGATGTGGCTTTGCATTGACTACAGAGAACTGAACAAGGTCACGATTAAGAATAGATATCCATTACCAAGAATCGACGATCTGTTTGATCAATTAAAGGGAGCAAGATACTTTTCCAAGATAGACTTGAGGAGTGTTTATCACCAACTGAAGGTGAGGCCAGAGGATGTACCGAAGACAGCGTTCAGAACGCGATACGGTCACTACGAATTTTTAGTAATGTCGTTTGGTCTAACAAATACTCCTGCAGCATTTATAGGACTAATGAATGGTGTGTTTAAGCCGTTTTTGGATAAATTCGTGGTAGTATTTATAGACGACATTCTGTTATATTCCAAAACCAAAGAAGAACACGAAGAACATTTGAGGTTAACGTTGGATGTATTGAGAAGGGAGAAGTTGTACGCTAAATTTTTGAAATGCGAATTCTGGATCGAGCGAGTACAATTTCTTGGTCACGTGATCGATAAAAACGAAATTTCGGTAGATCCATCCAAAGTAGAAGCCGTGATTAACTGGGATCAGCCGAGAACGCTATCAGAAGTAAGATGTTTTCTTGGATTGGCGGGATATTATAGAAGATTCATTCAAGATTTTTCCAAGATCGCAACTCCGTTAACGAATTTAACTCGAAAAGCTGTAAAATTTGTTTGGACGGAGAAGTGTGTGGAGAGCTTTCAAGAATTAAAGAAGAGGTTGAGTACAACACCTGTGTTATCTCTTCCGGATGATACAGGCAATTTTGTTGTTTTTAGTGATGCGTCGCATAAAGGACTTGGTTGTGTGCTGATGCAAAATGGTAAAGTCATTGCGTATGCATCACGACAATTGAAGGATTACGAGAAGGGGTATCCGACCCATGATTTGGTGTTAGCTGCAGTTGTATTTACTTTAAAAATTTGGAGGCACTATCTCTACGGGGAGAAGTGTGAAATATATACGGACCACAAGAGTCTAAAATATATTTTCACACAGAAGGACTTGAATATGCGTCAGAGAAGATGGTTAGAATTAATTAAGGATTATGACTGTGAGATTTTATACCATCCGGGTAAAGCGAATGTAGTTGCCGACGCCTTAAGTAGAAAGGGTCGTGAGAAATTGATGATGTTGACTGCTCAGGAAGAGCTAATCACAGAAATGGAGAAACTGGAGTTGGAAGTGAAGTATCCAATGGAGATTGATGAGAAGCTATTTTAGATGCAATCTGGTACAACTCTACTAGATAAAGTGAAGGAGGCTCAGCTTCAGGATGATGAATGCAAAAAGGTGACAAAGAAGATATCTGAAGGAACCGAACCGATATTTAAGATGGATAAGGAAGGAATACTGAGATTTGAGAGTAGAATTTGGGTACCGCCAGTACAAGAGATTAAGGAAGATATTTTAAGCGAGGCTCATAGTTCACGATATTCGATTCGCCCTGGTAGTACTAAGATGTACCAAGATCTTCGACAACATTTTTGGTAGCCGAATTTGAAACGTGATGTTGCAGAATGTGTTGCTAAGTGTCTGATGTGTCAGAAAGTGAAAGCAGACATCAGAGACCAAGTAGATTACTTCAACCGTTGGAAATCCCAGAATGGAAATGGGAACATATTACAATGGACTTCGTGGTTGGCCTTCCGACGACTCAGAAAGGCTACGACGCAGTATGGGTTATCGTTGACTGACTGACGAAATCTGCACACTTCCTTCCAATCAAAATAAGATTCAACTTAGACCAGTTGGCCATGCTATATGTAAAAGAGATTGTTTCGAGGCACGGAGTTCCGGTATCAATTGTTTCAGATAGGGATCCACACTTCACATCAAATTTCTGGAAACGTCTTCAGGAATGCATGAGTACGCAATTGCGAATGAGTACAGCTTACCACCCTCAAACAGACGGACAGAGTGAGAGAATGATTCAGACATTAGAAGATATGCTAAGAGCCTATGTGATGGACTTTAAAGGAAATTGGGATGATCACCTACCATTAGTAGAGTTCGGCTACAACAACAGTTACCACGCTAGTATTGGCATGCCGCCTTATGAAGCTTTTGATAAGTGAATTTTATATACACGAATCATTGTTCAAATAAAGTTTAAATTCGTATTTATATTCATGTTTTGTGTTCATTTTTACTTGTTTCATGTTATTTTATGTGTAGGGTGGTTATGGATGTATTAGGGATGAGAATGTGGTCTTTTTGGAGCAAAAGTGGAAAAAGTTGGAATTCATAAAAAGTTGAAGTCAGTAGGGTAGCCTGCCGGGGCGGGCCTTTCTAAGCTAGCACCCCCCGCCAGGGCGGGGGTCCCGTTTCCTGCAGCTGTCCTGTTTGGTTTCAACTTCTGTTTTGGCTCGGATTTGTGGGCTAGCTGGTGCGTTTTGGAGTCTATTAAAAGGAGAATACGTCCAGAAGTCAGAGGAGCTTGCTACCACTTAGAAGAACAACAATTCTCTAGCACAAAGGAAAGATTTTCAGCACGGATTCAAGAATTTGGAGAGCGAAAATTGGAGGAGTGATTTTCAGAGATTGTCACGACGATTGCAGATTGAGGCTACGTGAAGGAGTTTTCTACAATTCTTCTTCTCTTTCATCTATTTTGTAATTGGGATGATGTTTTCAACAGATTATTCAGTTTTTAATTCGTTCGTTATGAACTAATTTACTTATTAGACTTGTGATGGATCTTTAAGCTTAGCGATAATTCTATAACTTGATTTCCAATTTTATAAGATAGTTTCAGTTTATCTATGTTAATTTGAGCGTGAATTTATGAATTGCCTGATCAACAATTTTATGTGGACTTGAAAGGAATCGAGAGAGGATATTCGAGTCTAGACCTAGTTAATATAACATGTGTCATAAATTATGTCGATAGCATATTTGTGATTATTGTTAAGGTAGAGATACGCTTGACATCGCATGTAATCGTTAAGAGAACTTAAACTTCAACCTTTTTTAATTGCAGTTCACATAGAGATATAGTGAGTTGGTTAATTTAGGTGTTTAACGGAATTCTATCTTAATTGTGGATTGATGTTGATATGGTATTAGTGCATCGAGAGGTGGCTCTTACTACGTGCGTGTTCTTGATTAATAAACTGGAATATTGAATTGAATTGGAATAAAAGTTAGAAAATCAGAGTGAAGCTTAGGGTGAAATCATAAGTCTAACTCTCCATTAATTGTTTGAAAATTCTGAATTTCGTTATTGGTGTTTATTTCTTTTGTGATAATTTAATTATTCATTAATTTAGTTTCTTTTAATTAGTTACTTTTAAAAAAAAACCATTGAATCGATTAGTTTAATAAAATTAGGATTAATAAAAAATTGATAATTGTGAAGTTAAGATTCTTGATATTTTGTTCTTGTGGGAACGATACTCTACTCATCACTTTATTACTTGTTGACCACGTATACTTGTGTATTTTTATGCGTATTGATTTTACCCAACAAGTTTTTGGCGCCGCTGCCGGGGACAATTTAGCCGAGATTTTAATAGTTGTTTTTACAATATCAGTTTACTTAGTCCAGTTTTACTTAAACATTTTTATTTTTTTACTTTCTCTATTTCAGGTTTTCGACATCGGTTTATGCAAACACGGTCTAAACATCCAGACTTGCTACCTTTTGAGGACGACATTGACAGACGATTTCAAAAGTTGAGTAAGTGGATTGAGGAAACGAGAACCGAATTTGAAATTTCTGTTCTGGAAGGAACGATGGCTGCTGAAGACCATAAAGCGTTGAGGGATTTTTCCACACCTAAGGTGACTGATCTGCAGTCAAGCATTACTAGGCCTGCAATTGCTGCGAACACTTTTGAAATAAAGCCTGGGACTATTCAGATGATGCAGAATTCATGTCAGTTTGGGGGAATGGCACACGACGATCCAAATGAGCACTTGCTCAGTTTTCTAGAAATGTGCGACATGTTCAAGTACAACGGGGTATCGAATGAGGCAGTAAGACTTCGCTTGTTCCCATTTACCTTACGGGACAAGGCGAAGAGTTGGTTACACTCTTGCCCGCCGGGTTCGATCACTACGTGGGAGGATTTGGCTCAAAAATTTCTTGCCAAATTTTTCCCACCGGCATAGACTGCGAAAATGAGGAGTGACATCACATTGTTTGCGCAACAGAGTGGAGAGTCACTATATGAGTCATGGGAGAGATACAATGACTTGCTCAGGAAGTGCCCACATCATGGATTGCCCAAGTGGTTACAAATGAATACCTTCTATAACGGGCTATATGGCAATATCAGAGCGAGTATTGATGCGACATCGGGGGGAGCATTCTTGGCTAAAAGTTATGAGGATGCTTACAATTTGATAGAAACAATGTCGGCAAATAACTACCAGTGGCCCACATCAAGAATGACAGAGGCAAAAGCAGCTGGGGTCTTGGAATTAGACGGAGTAACATCTTTACACGCAACTATTTCTGCACTATCCATGAAGTTTGATAAGCTGAATGAGACGGTGCAAATGTTAGTAGGGGCTAAAGCTCAACAAGTTCAGCAGGTTATGGCAGTATGTGAATTATGTGCGGGGGATCATCTGACAGAGCAGTGCGCGATCAATCCAGCTTCCGTTCAGTACATAAGCAACTACAATAGGAATCCGAAAAATACATATCAGAATACCTACAATCAGGGGAATAGGAACTACCCAAACCTCTCGTGGAGCAATAATCAGCAAACTCAAGCTCCACAACCATCATATCCCCCTGGATTTCACAGTCATCCACAACAAACTCAACAGCAGGACAGGAAATCCGATGATGAGGAATCCTGGGCAAGTTACAAAACTAGCACTGATCTGATGTTGAAGAATCATACTATTGCTCTCAAGAATATAGAGAATAAGATAGGACAACTTGCGTTGGCATTAAATAGTAGACCACAAGGAACCTTACCTAGCGACACCGAAAGAAATCCGAAGGGTAATCATGAACAATGTCAGGCAGTTATGTTGAGAAGCGGAAAACACCTCGGTGAGATTAGTGCAGAAAATTCAGCAACACCGGAAGAAAAAGCCGACGACAGTAATGCAGTAGAGGGGAACAAATCAGAGGAACCACAGCTAAATAGTGAGCCGATTGTTTATCCTCCACCGCCATTTCAGCAGAGAGTCCAAAAATAGAAGTCCGATAAGCAGTTCGCAAAATTTTTAGAGGTGTTCAAGAAACTCCAGATTAATATTCCATTTGCAGAGGCCTTGGAGCAAATGCCAAGTTACGCGAAGTTTATGAAGGGAATTCTGTCAAGGAAGAAGAAATGGGAAGACTTCGAAACAGTAGCACTAACAGAGGAGTGCAGTGCAGTGTTACAGAAAAAGCTTCCACCTAAACTTAAAGACCCTGGAAGTTTTACCATCCCATGCACAATCGGGAAGATGTCGTTCAATAAATGCCTATGTGACTTGGGAGCAAGCATAAATCTTATGCCCTTATCAGTATATTCAGAATTGGGTTTGCCCGCACCGAAGCCTACGAATATTTCATTATAGCTGGCAGATAGGTCGGTCACATATCCGAGAGGCATTGTCGAGGACATTCGGGTAAAAGTGGACAAGTTCATATTCCCTGCGGACTTTATCGTACTGGATTTCGAGGAAGATAAGAACATCCCGATCATCCTAGGGAGACCTTTCTTGGCCACGGGACGGACACTCATAGACGTGCAGAAGGGAGAACTTACAATGAGGGTCCAAGATCAAGAAGTAAAATTCAATGTGTTCAAGGCCATGAAATATCCGACAGACGAGGAAGAGTGTAATCGGATAGATTTAATTGAGCAGATTGCCACCGAAGAAATGAGCAAGAGTTTAAGCAACGATCCGTTAGAAACAACATTACTGGGGGATGAGGAAATTGACGAACCCGAATTTGTGGAATTATTACAGATGCTAGACTCGTTACCACGAGTTAGCCGATTCAGACCACCGGTTGAACCTCTGCACACCGAGGATACAGTTGCAGCAAAATTGAAACCAACATTGGATGAGCCACCAGCCTTGGAACTTAAACCACTCCCTGAACATCTCAGGTACGCGTATTTAGGCGATTTAAATTCTTTACCTGTAATTATTTCTGCTGCACTTAACAAATTGCAAGAGGAAAAGTTGCTGAGGGTGCTTCGGGATCACAAATTAGCAATTGGATGGACAATTACGGATATAAAAGGCATTAGCCCGTCATTTTGTATGCACAAGATTCTGATGGAAGATACTGCGAGCCCATCCGTGGAACATCAACGTCGACTCAACCCAATCATGAAGGAAGCGGTCAAGAAGGAAATTCTGAAATTATTGGATGCCGGAGTCATATACCCAATTTCTGACAGTAAATGGGTAAGTCCGATTCATTGTGTGCCGAAAAAAAGGGGAATGACGGTAATTCAGAATGAGGACAACGAGTTAATTCCAACAAGGACAATAACAGGTTGGAGGGTGTCCATTGATTATAGGAGATTGAATAAGGCAACCCGGAAGGACCATTTCCCGCTACCTTTTATCGATCAAATGTTAGATAGGTTAGCGGAGCATGAGTTTTATTGCTTATTGGATGGATATTCGGGATACAATCAGATTGCTATCGCTCCTGAAGACCAAGAAAAGATAACATTCACTTGCCCCTACGACACCTTTGCATTCAGACGGATGTCATTCGGACTGTGTAATGCACCGGCAACTTTCCAGCGGTGTATGATGGCTATTTTTTCGGACATGGTGGAGAAAAACGTTGAAGTATTCATGGACGATTTCTCGGTTTATGGAAGTACTTTTGACACTTGTTTAGAAAATCTGGTCATGGTATTGCAGCGCTGTAAGGATACCAACCTCATACTAAATTGGGAAAAATACCACTTCATGGTTGAAGAGGGCATAATATTAGGACATAAGGTGTCAGTGCAAGGATTGGAAGTAGACAAGGCAAAGTTGGACACGATCGAGAGACTACCTCTACCGAGCTCAGTTAAAGGTATTCGCAGTTTTTTGGGGCATGCTGGGTTCTACCGAAGGTTCATAAAGGATTTCTCTAAGATTGCAAAACCTCTATGCAGTCTTTTAGAGAAGGATGCGACTTTTAGTTTTACAGAGGAGTGCAAATCCGTGTGGCACCGGACTGGAAAATGCCGTTCGAACTCATGTGTGATGCAAGAGACTATGCGGTTGGGGCAAATTTGGGCCAAAGACGAGATAAGGTGTTTCACGCAATATATTATGCAAGCAAAACACTAACAGAAACTCAAATGAACTACACTACTACGGAAAAGGAGTTGCTTGCAGTAATATACGCGTTCGACAAATTTCAGGCATATTTGATCGGGACAAAGGTAATAGTCTACACGGACCACTCAGCGATTCAGTACTTAATAGCGAAAAAAGATGCTAAACCACGTCTTATCCGATGGATTCTCTTACTTCAAGAGTTTGATTTAGAAATTAAAGATAGAAAGGGGACGGAGAATCAAGTCGCCGATCATCTATCCAGACTGGAAAATCCGGAGACAACAGATAAAGAGAGATGCGTGATTCATGAGACATTCCTAGATGAGCAGTTATTTGGGTTGAATGCAGAATTTCCGTGGTATGCAGACTTCGCGAACTATGTGGTAAGCAAGATTCTTCCCCCAGATCTCGCACGACAGCAGAAAAAGAAGTTTCTTCATGACGTCAAGTGGTACATATGGGATGAGCCGTATCTGTTTAAACAATGCGCTGATAAGATGATACGACAGTGTATTCCATATAGTGAAGTCCACACTATATTACAAGAATGCCATTCGTCGGCGTATGGTGGCCATTACGGAAGTGAGCGCACTTGCGGCGAAAGTTCTTCAGTCCCAGTTTTATTGGCCGACATTGTTCAAAGACGCCCACCAATTTGTGAAAACATGTGATAGATAACAACGGGTGGGTAACATATCGAAACGGAATGAGATGCCCCTACAAACAATTCTGGAAGTGGAAATCTTCGATGTATGGGGCATCGATTTCATGGGACCATTCCCGTCGTCTTTGAGCAATCAGTACATTTTGCTCGCGGTGGACTACGTATCGAAATGGGTTGAAGCTGCCGCATTACCATCTAATGATGCCAAGGTGGTCCTCAAGTTTTTACAGAAAAATATTTTCACAAGGTTTGGCACGCCAAGGGCAATTATTAGTGATGAAGGCAGTCATTTCTGCAACAAATCGTTTATAGCTCTTTTGGCTAAGTATGGGGTCAATCACAAAGTGGCGACTGCTTGTCACCCTCAGACTAATGGGCAAGCCGAGGTATCGAACAGAGAAGTTAAAAAGATATTGGAAAAAGTCGTCAACCCAAGACGGAAAGATTGGTCGCTTCGATTGGATGATGCATTATGGGCATACCGCACTGCATACAAAACGCCAATCGGGATGTCGCCGTATCAACTCTTGTACGGAAAGGCATGTCACTTGCCAGTGGAGTTACAGCACAAAGCTTACTGGGCAATACAGAAATTGAATTTTGATCAAGCCGCCGTAGGAGAAAAGCGGTTACTCCAACTTAATGAGCTCGACGAATTCCGCCTTCATGCCTATGAGAATGCCAAACTATACAAAGAAAAAGTTAAAAAATGGCACGACTACAAAATTATCCAACGCACATTAAAGCCGGGTCAAGCAGTCCTCTTGTTCAATTCACGGCTGCGGTTGTTCCCCGGAAAGCTTAAGTCAAGATGGTCGGGACCGTTTACTATCAAATGGGTATTTCCTCATGGCGCGGTTGAATTATACAGTCGCAATCCATTAGAAACATTCAAAGTCAATGGCCAACGTATAAAGCATTACTGGGGTGGCGAGTCAAATTTGGACGCCGACACTATCATCCTAGCCGATACACAGTAAAACAGGGAGTAGTCAGGCTGAACGACTTAAAATCAAGCGCTAATTGGGAGGCAACCCAATATTTCTTTATTTTTCATATTTCACATTTAAGTTGGTAGGATATAGTTTATGAAAGAAGTAGTTAGGACTTTTCATTTATTAAGCTTGCTTAAAATCTCTGAAAAATACTAAAAATAAATCCAAAATCTAAATGGTCATTACTCTAACGTATTGCTTATTTTTGGTCTCAGGAGAGGTCAAATACAACATAGAACAACGAGGACTACGCAACGGACGCATTTCGGAAAATTTTTATCGTCCAAAATTTTGGACCAATTTTTTACAGCAGTCCAGCCCGCCGGGGCGGGGGTCCTGATTTTTGGGCATCCGGCTCTTTTTAAAACACACGCCCAGCACTTTCCCCTTCCCATTCCTACTCTTGCCGTTTTCTTCTCCCCACCATACCCCACCTTCCCCTCATCCTCCACACTACTTCTATCACCCCACCACGTTCCCCACCATATCTCCCTCTATATAAACCCTAACTCCTATCTCCATTATATACATTCCATTACACACGAATTCTTCAAGCTATTGGACCACGAACACTTACGGGTGAGTACTCTAGCCTTATTATCACACTCTCATCTTCTCTCCACTGACGTTCCATACAAACCACCTAAGTTTGGGGGAAGATCGGGCTGTGCACACAAGGTGTTTGCCATATTGCCTGAAACACAGAGAAAGTTAAACTAGTGTGTGCTAGCACAATTAAGCATCCGGTTATCCATGGCTTCACAACCAACATCAAAACGCCAACGGGGGGCGAGTTCTAGCACGGCTCCACCAACCCGAACATATGACCGCCGCAAATTCCGAAGTGCCGCCGCCGCCGACCGCTACGACTATATGGTTACCAAGGCTCTTACACCGGAACGGGGGTTGGCTCCCGAGGGAAATGATGGGGAAATGATGCAACAAATCTACCAACAAGGATGGATAAGGTTTACAGCGGAGCCCGAGCCCGCTGTTGTGAATGTTGTTAAAGAATTTTATGCAAATGCCGAGGACAAGGCACCATTCACTGCCTTCGTGAGGGGTCGCATGGTCCCATTCAGTGCAGATGCCATCAATGCCTTTTATCAGCTGCGGGTGCCACGCCAGTGTCAATATGCTTAAATGCGAGATTTTGACCCCGATTATGAGGAGGTGATTCAAAACATGACTAAGCCAGGGACTACTTGGATAAAGGGACGAAAGGGGGGCACCGTGTTTCACAGCAAAGACCTCAGTCGATATGGTAAAATCTGGTATGCCTTCCTCTGTGCTAAACTGCTACCGTCCACGCACACCTCGGACATGACCAAGGAGAAGGCACTCCTCCTGTATGCCATTGTGCAAGATTTCCTCATAGACATCGGGACAATTATCAGTTTTTCTATACGCCGATGTCTCCGCGACAACTTTTCTGGCGGCTTACCACATCCATCTCTTATATGTGGGTTGTGTCATCAAGCCGGAGTACGTTGGTCCGATGATGAGCCCACTTTGATGCCGCTGCAGATCCTAGATACTAGAATGATAGCCCGGTATTCTGTTTGGCCTGGAGGAGAGTCCCATCCACGGGGTTTGGGTTTTATTTTTCCATCGGCGTTGGAACCCGAGGATGGTGCCGAAGATACTTCGGGGGATGAGGATGAAGCAATGGGTGATCCGGGAACCGAGCAGACTCCGCCGACTGAGACATTTTCTAGTGCTCAGTTCCTTGCTTTTCAGAATCAACTGACTTCGACCAATAGGGTGACACGCCGGGAGATGCAGCGATTGGCGATGCGCCAAGATCATATGTTCGATGCTATGAACGCATCTTTCACCGCACTTAACACAACACTTCAAAGTTTCAACCCGGTGGCGTTTTTTCCGTATCAACAACCTGGTCCACTCCCTAGCTTTCCTCCTAGTGATTCGGATGAGGAAGAGCACCAACCACCGCCCCAGACTTAGACAATTATAGGGAAGTCTTCATGCATTCTATTTTTATCCAATGAGGGCATTGTTTTATTTAAGTTTGGGGGAGTTTTATTTGTTTACATGCATGACTTTTAATATCTTATATTAGTTGCATATTATTATTATTATTATTATTAAAAAAAAAATTTAAAAATTTTGTTAGTTAATAAATGTTAGTTAATTAGTTAGGTTGCATATGTCCAATGGTGTCGCATTCTACAGGTTATTCTGGCCAATGATGAGATTGTGAACAAGTTAACTAATATAGTATGGATTATTAGAACTGTGATATAATTACTGTTATGAATCGATTCTTGGACTTGTTTGAAACTGTTATAAAAAGGGTAGCACTAATAACATCTTTGTTGACCGGTTAGTTCAAATTGATACATAAAGGGTTTCTAAAGGATAGTGCTAGCGTGAACCAGAAAATGACAAGGATAGGCAGTGAAGGCTTAAATTAGGCAAGAACCTAAGTTTGGGGGAATATATGTGGGATATATAAGTTTTGAAAAAAAAAAGAAAAAAAAATGCAATATGTTGAGTCTTGTGGTGGGTTGAGGTGAAGCACTCCCCATAAACACAAGCGTGAGATGGAGCGTAAAACGCACTCACCAACCATCTATGAGAAAAAGAAAGAAGAAAAAGAAGAAGAATAAAACGGGAAAAGTGCAAAAAGCCCCCGTATAAAAAGAAAGAGGAAGCATAAGTATCCTGCATGTACCCTTAATGTTGGTTTAGTTTAATTTTAGTTGAATCGTGCCTATCTTTGAGAGATTATAAGTTTGCACTGTATAATTCCTTCTAAGAAGTTATTTATGTATTGAATTTGGGTCCGTATCAGTTAAACTTGATGTTGATCACACACACAAGCTATACCAGTGATGATTGTTCAAGAATTGAGAATTAATATGTAAGCGTTGATTGGTTTTGATAATTCGTAGTGTAAAGTTGTTTATTTTCTCTGAGGCCGATGGAATACATTTGTTTATGCGATATTGTTGGATTTGCTTAGGCATTTAGATTATTATTGCGTTTCATTGCGTTGCATCTAGTTGTTTGTGCTAGGGGACTAGCAAGGTTTAAGTTTGGGGGATTTTGATAAGTGAATTTTATATACACGAATCATTGTTCAAATCAAGTTGAAATTCGTATTTATATTCATGTTTTGTGTTCGTTTTTACTTGTTTCATGTTATTTTATGTGTAGGGTGGTTATGGATGCATTAGGGATGAGAATGTGGTCTTTTTGGAGCAAACGTGGAAAAAGTTAGAATTTATAAAAAGTTAAAGTCAGTAGGGTAGCCCGCCGGGGCGGGCCTTTTTAAGCTAGCACCCCCCGCCGGGGCGGGGGTCCCGTTTCCTGCAGCTGTCCTGTTTGGTTTCGACTTCTGTTTTGGCTTGGATTTGTGGGCTAGCCGGTGCGTTTTGGAGTCTATTAAAAGGAGAATACGTCCAGAAGTCACATGAGCTTGCTACCACTTAGAAGAACAACAATTCTCTAGCACAAAGGAAAGATTTTCAGCACGGATTCAAGAATTTGGAGAGCGAAGATTGGAGGAGTGATTTTCAGAGATTGTCACGACGATTGCAGATTGAGGCTACGTGAAGGAGTTTTCTACAATTCTTCTTCTCTTTCATCTATTTTGTAATTGGGATGATGTTTTCAACAGATTATTCAGTTTTTAATTCGTTCGTTATGAACTAATTTACTTATTAGACTTGTGATGGATCTTTAAGCTTAGCGATGATTCTATAACTTGATTTCTAATTTTATAAGATAGTTTCAGTTTATCTATGTTAATTTGAGCGTGAATTTATGAATTGCCTGATCAACAATTTTATGTGGACTTGAAAGGATTCGAGAGAGGATATTCGAGTCTAGACCTAGTTAATATAGCATGTGTCATAAATTATGTCGATAGCATATTTGTGATTATTGTTAAGGTAGAGATACGCTTGACATCGCATGTAATCGTTAAGAGAACTTAAACTTCAACCTTTTTTAATTGCAGTTCACATAGAGATATAGTGAGTTGGTTAATTTAGGTGTTTAACGGAATTCTATCTTAATTGTGGATTGATGTTGATATGGTATTAGTGCATCGAGAGGTGGCTCTTACTACGTGCGTGTTCTTGATTAATAAACTGAAATATTGAATTGAATTGGAATAAAAGTTAGAAAATCAGAGTGAAGCTTAGGGTGAAATCATAAGTCTAACTCTCCATTAATTGTTTGAAAATTCTAAATTTCGTTATTGGTGTTTATTTCTTTTGTGATAATTTATTTATTCATTAATTTAGTTTCTTTTAATTAGTTACTTTTAAAAAAAAACCATTGAATCGATTAGTTTAATAAAATTATGATTAATAAAAAATTGATAATTGTGAAGTTAAGATTCTTGATATTTTGTTCTTGTGGGAACGATACTCTACTCATCACTTTATTACTTGTTGACCACGTATACTTGCATGTTTTTGTGCTTATTGATTTTACCCAACAAGTTTTTGGCGCCGCTGCCGGGGACAATTTAGCCGAGATTTTAATAGTTGTTTTTACAATATCAGTTTACTTAGTCTAGTTTTACTTAAACATTTTTATTTTTTTACTTTCTCTATTTCAGGTTTTCGACATCGGTTTATGCAAACACGGTCTAAACATCCAGACTTGCTACCTTTTGAGGACGACATTGACAGACGATTTCAAAAGTTGAGTAAGTGGATTGAGGAAACGAGAACCGAATTTGAAATTTCTGTTCTGGAAGGAACGATGGCTGCTGAAGACCATAAAGCGTTGAGGGATTTTTCCACACCTAAGGTGACTGATCTGCAGTCAAGCATTACTAGGCCTGCAATTGCTGCGAACACTTTTGAAATAAAGCCTGGGACTATTCAGATGATGCAGAATTCATGTCAGTTTGGGGGAATGGCACACGACGATCCAAATGAGCACTTGCTCAGTTTTCTAGAAATGTGCGACATGTTCAAGTACAACGGGGTATCGAATGAGGCAGTAAGACTTCGCTTGTTCCCATTTACCTTACGGGACAAGGCGAAGAGTTGGTTACACTCTTGCCCGCCGGGTTCGGTCACTACGTGGGAGGATTTGGCTCAAAAATTTCTTGCCAAATTTTTCCCACCGGCAAAGACTGCGAAAATGAGGAGTGACATCACATTATTTGCGCAACAGAGTAGAGAGTCACTATATGAGTCATGGGAGAGATACAAAGACTTGCTCAGGAAGTGCCCACATCATGGATTGCCCAAGTGGTTACAAATGAACACCTTCTATAACGGGCTACATGGCAATATCAGAGCGAGTATTGATGCGGCATCGGGGGGAGCATTCTTGGCTAAAAGTTATGAGGATGCTTACAATTTGATAGAAACAATGTCGGCAAATAACTACCAGTGGCCCACATCAAGAATGACAGAGGCAAAAGCAGCTGGGGTCTTGGAATTAGACGGAGTAACATCTTTACACGCAACTATTTCTGCATTATCCATGAAGTTTGATAAGCTGAATGAGACGGTGCACATGTTAGCAGGGGCTAAAGCTCAACAAGTTCAGCAGGTTATGGTAGTATGTGAATTATGTGCGGGGGATCATCTGACAGAGCAGTGCGCGATAAATCCAGCTTCCATTCAGTACATAAGCAACTACAATAGGAATCCGAAAAATACATATCAGAATACCTACAATCAGGGGAATAGGAACTACCCAAACCTCTCGTGGAGCAATAATCAGCAAACTCAAGCTCCACAACCATCATATCCCCCTGGATTTCACAGTCATCCACAACAAACTCAACAGCAGGACAGGAAATCCGATGATGAGGAATCCTGGGCAAGTTACAAAACTAGCACTGATCTGATGTTGAAGAATCATACTATTGCTCTCAAGAATATAGAGAATAAGATAGGACAACTTGCGTTGGCATTAAATAGTAGACCACAAGGAACCTTACCTAGCGACACCAAAAGAAATTCGAAGGGTAATCATGAGCAATGTCAGGCAGTTATGTTGAGAAGCGGAAAACACCTCGGTGAGATTAGTGCAGAAAATTCAGCAACACCGGAAGAAAAAGCCGACGACAGTAATGCAGTAGAGGGCAACAAATCAGAGGAACCACAGCTAAATAGTGAGCCGATTGTTTATCCTCCACCGCCGTTTCAGCAGAGAGTCCAAAAATAGAAGTCCGATAAGCAGTTCGCAAAATTTTTAGAGGTGTTCAAGAAACTCCAAATTAATATTCCATTTGCAGAGGCCTTGGAGCAAATGCCAAGTTACGCGAAGTTTATGAAGGGAATTCTGTCAAGGGAAGACTTCGAAACAGTAGCACTAACAGAGGAGTGCAGTGCAGTGTTACAGAAAAAGCTTCCACCTAAACTTAAAGACCCTGGAAGTTTTACCATCCCATGCACAATGGGGAAGATGTCGTTTAATAAGTGCCTATGTGACTTGGGAGCAAGCATAAATCTTATGCCCTTATCAGTATATTCAGAATTGGGTTTGCCCGCACCGAAGCCTACGAATATTTCATTACAGCTGGCAGATAGGTCGGTCACATATCCGAGAGGCATTGTCGAGGACATTCTGGTAAAAGTGGACAAGTTCATATTCCCCGCGTACTTTATCGTACTGGATTTCGAGGAAGATAAGAACATCCCGATCATCCTAGGGAGACCTTTCTTGGCCACGGGATGGACACTCATAGACGTGCAGAAGGGAGAACTTACAATGAGGGTCCAAGATCAAGAAGTAAAATTCAATGTGTTCAAGGCCATGAAATATCCGACAGACGAGGAAGAGTGTTATCGGATAGATTTAATTGAGCAGATTGCCACCGAAGAAATGAGCAAGAATTTAAGCAACGATCCGTTAGAAACAACATTACTGGGGGATAAGGAAATTGACGACCCCAAATTTGTGGAATTATTACAGATGCTAGACTCAGACCACCGGTTGAACCTCTACACACTGAGGATACAGTTGCAGCAAAATTGAAACCAGCATTGGATGAGCCACCGGCCTTGGAACTTAAACCACTCCCTGAACATCTCAGGTACGCGTATTTAGGCGATTTAAATTCTTTACCTGTAATTATTTCTGCTGCACTTAACAAATTGCAAGAGGAAAAGTTGCTGAGGGTGCTTCGGGATCACAAATTAGCAATTGGATGGACAATTACGGTTATAAAAGGCATTAGCCCGTCATTTTGTATGCACAAGATTCTGATGGAAGATACTGCGAGCCCATCTGTGGAGCATCAACGTCGACTCAACCCAATCATGAAGGAAGCGGTCAAGAAGGAAATTCTGAAATTATTGGATGCCGGAGTCATATACCCAATTTTTGACAGTAAATGGGTAAGTCTGACTCATTGTGTGCCGAAAAAAAGGGGAATGACGGTAATTCAGAATGAGGACAACGAGTTAATTCCAACAAGGACAGTAACAGGTTGGAGGGTGTGCATTGATTATAGGAGATTGAATAAGGCAACCCGGAAGGACCATTTCCCGCTACCTTTTATCGATCAAATGTTAGACAGGTTAGCGGGGCATGAGTTTTACTGCTTATTGGATGGATATTCGGGATACAATCAGATTGCTATCGCTCCTGAAGACCAAGAAAAGACAACATTCACTTGCCCCTACGGCACCTTTGCATTCAGACGAATGTCATTCGGACTGTGTAATGCACCGACAACTTTCCAGCGGTGTATGATGGCTATTTTTTCGGACATGGTGGAGAAAAACGTTGAAGTATTCATGGACGATTTCTCGGTTTATGGAAGTACTTTTGGCACTTGCTTAGAAAATCTGGTCATGGTATTACAGCGCTGTAAGGATACCAACCTCATACTAAATTGGGAAAAATGCCACTTCATGGTTGAAGAGGGCATAATATTAGGACATAAGGTGTCAGTGCAAGGATTGGAAGTAGACAAGGCAAAGTTGGACACGATCGAGAGACTACCTCCACCGAGCTCAGTTAAAGGTATTCGCAGTTTTTTGGGGCATGCTGGGTTCTACCGAAGGTTCATAAAGGATTTCTCTAAGATTGCAAAACCTCTATGCAGTCTTTTAGAGAAGGATGCGACTTTTAGTTTTACAGAGGAGTGCAAATCCGCGTTTGAATTGTTGAAGAAGAAGTTAACTACAACCCCCGTGATAGTGGCACCGGACTAGAAAATGCCGTTCGAACTCATGTGTGATGCAAGCGACTATGCGGTTGGGGTAGTTTTGGGCCAACGACGAGATAAGGTGTTTCACGCAATATATTATGCAAGCAAAACACTAACAGAAACTCAAATGAACTACACTACTGTGACGCCCCCAAAATTAGGTATACATCACCCATCTTGGGTCGTCAGATACATAGTACAGAATACAAATACAACTTAATAATACAACTGTCGTGTACAATACGACAAAACATAAACTGTGAGTTTGAATACAAATATTATCTTCTAGAGAGTATTCATACTCAAAAGGAGTCCTCATTACATTTATTAACACACCATTACATAGAATAGTGAGGACTACTAACTAATACTATCATTCGGACCATCACTCCGTACCCCGACTTGTCCCAGCTACGTTCTCATTTCCTGAAGAGAACAGTGAAAGAAAGGGTGAGCTCAACTAGCCCAGTAAGAAATATTATGACTAAGATAATGCAGAATAAATTATCGTTAGCCTTCAACAATGTTAAACTGATAAAATATAATAGACATCAAGTTTAACTGTAGCGGAACAAGAAATCCATTAAAAGAGTCAAGTAGAAAATAAACTCTACTATCTTTTATGATTTAAAAGATTTTCCAACACTGTGATCGCTGAGACTCAGCTTAATAAAATAATCCACATCATCGAATCACCCCTGCACTACGGCCAAGGATATTCGTGTATTCATTAATGGTCATGATCATGCCAACAACTGTCCATCAATGCACTACGGGCCAATGAGGACTTTTACCACATCATTTGTAACATTACGGTCATGATTATACCGAATAATCCCTGGTCATAATCATACCAAGTCCATCTATGCACTACAGGCCACAGATGACTTTCAACATTTTATAAACATGAGGATGATGACAATGATATAAGAATTCAATAAAACAAGTTCAAGAATTAATTTATCCAGGAATTAACAACGTCCAAATTGTCAACATGATACTGCATTGTGGAGTAAAATTCAAGAATGCTTAGAAGAATATTTTCTTGAAAAGATACTGGATGAAACGCAACTATCAAGGATATTCCACAAATTTCATGGAGTATAGAAGTCAAAACTTAACCAACTGAGTACAATAAAGAATGGAATAACAAAAGAAATCACCATGCATGCGATAGACCGCACAGACAGGTTATTCCAATAGAATAATAAATAATGGAACCAGGTCCGGCGTAAACGCACAGACAGGATATTCCGACAGAATAATAAATAATGGAACCAGGTCCGGTGTAAAACACACAGACAGGATATTCCAACAGAATAATAATAAAACGGAACCAGGTCCGGTGTAAAACACACAGACAGGATGTTCCAACAGAATAATAAACGGAACCAGGTCCGGTGTAAAACACACAGACAGGATGTTCCAATAGAATAATAGAAGAATGTCACCAAGTATAGGGTAGACCGCGTATACTGGTTATTCCAACAGAATAATAATGAATGGAATAACAGAAGTTCTCTTCATGAATATAAAAGAAATAATATTCCCTACCTTAAAAGAACTGGATATTGGAAAAATGATGTAGCAGAATACTTTTATTCTCTCTCTCTTATTCTCTCTATACTTTCTCTCTCTATAGCTTGAATGAATTCGTGAAAAATAATGAAGCCCTAGGCCTCTATTTATAGAAAAACCGAGGGTGGCTCTTGGTCTTAACGAAGGGTCAAATGACTCTTGGTCTTAACGAAGGGTCAAATGACTCTTGGTAATATTGAAGGGACAACTACTATTGACGAAAGTAATTACTATTGATCAAGGTAAATACTATTGACGAAGGTAATTACTATTGACCAAGGTAAATACTATTGACCAAGGTAAATACTATTGACGAAGGTAATTACTATTGACCAAGGTAAATACTATTGACGAAGAGACTCTTAGATGATGACATATGGCCCCCCATAAAATAACCAAACTTACCACAACGTCTCAATAATATAACAGATGATACTATGACAATAATTTAAGAGATATGATGCAGCAATTACTATAGCAATAATTGAGTATAGCTGAGTGACTTCTCACGTAAGCATCAATAATCAATACCGTGTGCTACTATGCAACCACGCGTATTACTGTACTTTTACTACCAAGTAGTTCAACAGTTTTAACGATTTTAACGTAATACCTCAGCTGTTATTTTTATAGAAAGATAATTTTGTCGTTTTCTCAATCCGACAATAATTCCGTTGTGGGGTCCACCAATGATTGTGCCGTCGTACGAATATTCCCCGACAAAAAGAATATTCTCCGACCAAACGAATATTTTATAACAACTTGCTTACTTTGCAAAATTTATAAATATTACCCACAACTATAACATTATATCAAATTAACTCCATAATATTCAAAAATGATATTTATAGAAAATTCATCTTTATTTATAAAAATTGGGGTCTTACAACCTCCCCTTCTTATGAAATTTCGCCCTCGAAATTAGGGTACGTACCTGGTATGTCGAAGAGGTAAGGATACCTTGATTTCATTTCTGATTCTAACTCCCAAGTCATTTCCTCAACATCGTGGTTTCTCCACAAAACTTTGACTTGAGGTATAACCTTGGAGCGTAGAATATGTTCCTTCTTATCCAAGATTTGAACAGGAACTTCTTCATACGTCAAATCCTCCGCTATTTCGTCCGGTTCTAACTCAATAATGTGGTTCGGGTCTTCCACATATTTGCGTAACATGGATATGTGGAAAACGTTATGAACACGAGACATACTTGGCGGTAAAGCGAGTCTATAAGCCACAGTTCCTACTCGATCGAGGATTAAAAATGGACCGATGAATCGAGGATTTAGCTTTCCTCTCTTTCCAAATCTCGTAACACCTTTCCATGGAGCAACACGTAAGAACACATGATCTCCTACATCAAATTCCACGTCCTTTCGATGAAGATCAGCATAACTCTTTTGTCGATCTTGTGAGGTTTTTATACGTTGTCGGATCGTTTGAATCTTTTCTGTAGTCATACGTACCAACTCCGGTCCCAACAACGTTGCTTCGCCCACCTCATCCCAGCATACTGGAGAACGACATTTTCTTCCATACAATGCTTCGAATGGAGCCATGCCAATACTTGCTTGATAACTGTTGTTGTAGGAAAACTCCACCAATGGTAAGAACTTGTCCCAACTTCCCTTGAAGTCAAAGACACAGAGTCTTAATAGATCTTCAAGAGTTTGAATAGTCCTCTCTGATTGTCCGTCCGTCTGAGGATGATATGCTGAACTAAATCGTAACTCCGTGCCCATAGCTTTTTGTAAACTAACCCAAAATCGTGAAGTGAATCTTGGGTCTCGGTCAGAAACTATGGATACTGGCATACCATGCAGTCTTACAATCTCGTTTATGTACATACGAGCAAGACGTTCAAGTGTATAAGTTTCTCGTATCGGTAAGAAATGAGCAGACTTGGTCAATCTATCAACAATGACCCAAATCGCATCAATACCTTGAGAAACCCTGGGAAGACCGGTAACGAAATCCATGGTAATGTGCTCCCACTTCCATTCTGGAATTTCAAGTGGTTGCAATGGACCTTTTGGTACTTGATGCTCCGCTTTGACTCGTTGACAAGTTAGACACCTTGAGATAAACAACGCTATCTCTCTCTTCATATTGCTCCACCAAAATGTATGACGAAGATCATGATACATTTTGGTACTTCCAGGATGGATTGCAAACGGTGTGTTGTGCGCCTCCATCATGATTTCATACTTTAAATCAGGGTTGTTAGGAACACAAAGTCTGGAGTTGACTCGAAGTATTCCTTCTTCATCGATTCTTGCTTCCGGTATAGCACCTTCTTGCACTTTCTTCTTCATACGCATCAGCTCCAGGTCTGTAGCTTGAGCAGCTTTAACTTTATCGATTAAAGTCGGTTCTACTCGTATATTCGCCATCATCACATGGGTCCCTGGAGTCTTCAACTCTATCTCCATCCTTTGCAAGTCACACAAAATGGGCCTTTGCGTTGTTAATATTGCACTTGTACCCGCATATGATCTTCTACTCAATGCGTCAGCTACCACGTTCGCTTTTCCAGGATGGTATTGAATGGTATGATCATAATCTTTCAACAGTTCAAGCCAACGTCGTTGTCGCATGTTGAGTTCCTTTTGAGTGAAGAAATATTTGAGGCTTTTATGATCCGTAAAGATCTCCACTTTCTCCCCATACAAGTAATGCCTCCAAATTTTAAGTGCAAAGACAACAGCTGCCAACTCTAGATCATGAGTAGGATAATTCCTCTCATATTCCTTGAGTTGTCTTGATGCATAGGCTATGACTTTTCCATGTTGCATGAGAACGCATCCCAACCCTTTGCTCGAAGCATCACTGTAGATGACAAATCCCTCCGAGCCAGATGGTATTGTTAGAACAGGTGCTGAAATGAGTCTCCTCTTGAGTTCTTGAAAACTCTGCTCACATTCTTCGCTCCAACCAAACTTTGTATCTTTCCGAGTCAGCTGAGTTAATGGAGTAGCGATTCGAGAAAATCCTTCCACGAATCTCCGATAATAACCAGCTAAACCAAGAAAGCTACGTACCTCGGTCACTGATTTAGGTTGCTCCCAGCTTTGAATAGCTTCAATCTTTGCCGGGTCAACCGATATTCCACGACTTGATACTACGTGCCCAAGGAATGCTACCTCCTCCAGCCAGAACTCGCATTTCTTCAACTTGGCATAAAGCTTGTATTCACGAAGCTTTTGGAGTACCAGCCTCAAGTGTTGCTCATGATCTTCACGGCTTTTGGAATAAATAAGGATGTCATCAATAAAGACGACCACAAAGTGATCCAAATATTCCTTGAATACCCGATTCATCATATCCATGAAGGCAGCAGGAGCATTAGTCAATCCAAAGGACATGACTAGGAATTCATAATGCCCGTACCGAGTTCTAAAAGCCGTCTTTGGAATATCCTCAGTTCTAACCTTCAGCTGATGATATCCAGAACGAAGATCGATCTTTGAAAAGAATTGTGCTCCTTGCAACTGGTCAAACAGGTCATCAATACGTGGCAATGGGTACCTGTTTTTGATGGTGACATGATTCAACTCCCGATAATCAATACAAAGTCGCATACTTCCATCTTTCTTCTTCACGAATAGAACAGGAGCTCCCCAAGGAGAAGTACTAGGACGAATAAAGCCAATGTCTAACAATTCCTGCAGTTGGATCTTTAACTCCTGAAGTTCAATAGGAGCCATTCGATATGGGGCTTTGGAAATGGGTTTTGTACCGGGTTCAAGATCGATACAAAATTCAATTTCACGCTCTGGGGGTAGGCCAGGAAGTTCTTCAGGGAATACGTCAGGGAATTTATTAACAATAGAAATATCATTCAAAACTGACGTATTTTTGTTTAGATCTGTGACATGAGCTAAGAAAGCTTGACATCCGTTTTTCAATAAACGAATAGTTTTATGGCTTGAGATGACAGCGATTGATTTTAATGGTTTGGTTGCTTGAATTCGCATAATAGGTCGATTAGGAATATGAAAGCTAACAACCTTACGAAAACAATCAATTTTTGCATAATGAGTAGTTAACCAATCAATCCCTAGAATCACGTCAAATGCAAGTATTTTTAATGAAATCAGATCGATAGGTAATGTGTGGGTACCAACTTGAACCAAACAAGACTTATAAACAGTGGAGGTAATGAAGGTTTCTCCCAACGGAGTTTCCACAGATAAGTCAAAGTCTAATTTCTCCGGAATCAAATTTAATCGATGAGCGCAAGTAGGAGAAATAAAAGAATGGGTTGAACCGGTATCAAATAAAGTATAAACTTCTTTAGAGTTTATAATAAGCTTACCCGTGATGACCTCATTCGGGTTCCTTGCTCTCTGGGAGTTCACAACAAACGCTCTCCCTTGCACAACCGGTTTTGACTTTTCTGGGACGGCTTTTGGTGCCTCCATCCTAGCTGAATTTGTCTTCGGTAAACGACAAAATCGGGCTAAATGACCTTCTCTTCCACAATTATAACATGCTTTGGACGGCATCGCGCAGTTTGGACTGATGTGTCCCTCCCCTCCGCATTTGAAACATATGATAGGTGGTCGTTCTCCTTCCTTAACGACAGGTGCTGGTGCTGACGTCTTTCCATCATTGTTGAATCTCCTCTTCTTGAAATGTCCATTCTTATTATTTTGGCCCTGATTACCACCGAAGTGGTTACCATTTCTGGCCTGTTGATTCCCTCCACGCTTGTTGTCACCGCTTCGATGACTGCTCTCACTGGTATTATCATTTTGCCGGCTGCTCTCTTTTGGTTGCGTTATCTCGTTATCGCGCTCCACCAACTGAGCCCTATTTACAACATCTGAATACAAACACAGTTTATGAGAAACAAGATGTTGACGTATCTCCGGCTTCAAACCTCTTAAAAACATCCGCGTCATTCTTTCTTCATTATCCACCAGGTGGGACGCAAACCGGGATAACTCCGCAAATTTTGCCTCGTACTGCGACACGGTCATATTATTCTGCTCCAATTTGATGAACTCCACCTCCTTCATGTGACGAATACTCTCGGGAAAGTATTTGTCGTTAAATAGATCTTGAAACTTCTCCCAAGACATCTTCAGTGCGGCAGGTTGAGTACGCTTTATCGATTCCCACCAGTAATCTGCCTCTCCTCGCAACATAAAGGCGGCAAAGGGAACCTTTTGCTCCTCGGAGCAACTCAAGACATCAAATATCTTGGTGATCTGCTTTATCCATGTTTCAGCTACAAGTGGTTTGGGTTCTCCCTTAAACTCCGGTGGTCCCAGCTCCTTAAACTGTTTAGCGGTGACCGCCAGAGAGTTTCCAGTATTTCCACCTACGTTGTGGACAGGAGCCGCTTTCACCTGTTGTTGCATGAATTGCATAAAGCCTCTGAACATTTGATCATTCATCATTTGGTCAGTGTTGTTGTTTGCATGAGGATTGACACCTTCCTGATGCACATTATCCTGATTATTGATATGTGGTGAATCAACAGTCGTCTGTGCTCCATTGCTATTCTCAACGTTCTCAGATGCCATTTTCAGATACTGCCACAAAATAAAAATTAATTGATATGTCATATATTATCCTTATATTATGACCGACCAATTAAATACCATGCAAATAAACTTAAGTATGTCATACTAGCGAAGGAATTCCCCGTCTCTCCCCTCCTAGTTCTATTCTCACATCTTAGCCAGGGATCATATCCCTAAGCTCTGATACCAACTGTGACGCCCCCAAAATTAGGTATACATCACCCATCTTGGGTCGTCAGATACATAGTACAGAATACAAATACAACTTAATAATACAACTGTCGTGTACAATACGACAAAACATAAACTGTGAGTTTGAATACAAATATTATCTTCTAGAGAGTATTCATACTCAAAAGGAGTCCTCATTACATTTATTAACACACCATTACATAGAATAGTGAGGACTACTAACTAATACTATCATTCGGACCATCACTCCGTACCCCGACTTGTCCCAGCTACGTTCTCATTTCCTGAAGAGAACAGTGAAAGAAAGGGTGAGCTCAACTAGTCCAGTAAGAAATATTATGACTAAGATAATGCAGAATAAATTATCGTTAGCCTTCAACAATGTTAAACTGATAAAATATAATAGACATCAAGTTTAACTGTAGCGGAACAAGAAATCCATTAAAAGAGTCAAGTAGAAAATAAACTCTACTATCTTTTATGATTTAAAAGATTTTCCAACACTGTGATCGCTGAGACTCAGCTTAATAAAATAATCCACATCATCGAATCACCCCTGCACTACGGCCAAGGATATTCGTGTATTCATTAATGGTCATGATCATGCCAACAACTGTCCATCAATGCACTACGGGCCAATGAGGACTTTTACCACATCATTTGTAACATTACGGTCATGATTATACCGAATAATCCCTGGTCATAATCATACCAAGTCCATCTATGCACTACAGGCCACAGATGACTTTCAACATTTTATAAACATGAGGATGATGACAATGATATAAGAATTCAATAAAACAAGTTCAAGAATTAATTTATCCAGGAATTAACAACGTCCAAATTGTCAACATGATACTGCATTGTGGAGTAAAATTCAAGAATGCTTAGAAGAATATTTTCTTGAAAAGATACTGGATGAAACGCAACTATCAAGGATATTCCACAAATTTCATGGAGTATAGAAGTCAAAACTTAACCAACTGAGTACAATAAAGAATGGAATAACAAAAGAAATCACCATGCATGCGATAGACCGCACAGACAGGTTATTCCAATAGAATAATAAATAATGGAACCAGGTCCGGCGTAAACGCACAGACAGGATATTCCGACAGAATAATAAATAATGGAACCAGGTCCGGTGTAAAACACACAGACAGGATATTCCAACAGAATAATAATAAAACGGAACCAGGTCCGGTGTAAAACACACAGACAGGATGTTCCAACAGAATAATAAACGGAACCAGGTCCGGTGTAAAACACACAGACAGGATGTTCCAATAGAATAATAGAAGAATGTCACCAAGTATAGGGTAGACCGCGTATACTGGTTATTCCAACAGAATAATAATGAATGGAATAACAGAAGTTCTCTTCATGAATATAAAAGAAATAATATTCCCTACCTTAAAAGAACTGGATATTGGAAAAATGATGTAGCAGAATACTTTTATTCTCTCTCTCTTATTCTCTCTATACTTTCTCTCTCTATAGCTTGAATGAATTCGTGAAAAATAATGAAGCCCTAGGCCTCTATTTATAGAAAAACCGAGGGTGGCTCTTGGTCTTAACGAAGGGTCAAATGACTCTTGGTCTTAACGAAGGGTCAAATGACTCTTGGTAATATTGAAGGGACAACTACTATTGACGAAAGTAATTACTATTGATCAAGGTAAATACTATTGACGAAGGTAATTACTATTGACCAAGGTAAATACTATTGACCAAGGTAAATACTATTGACGAAGGTAATTACTATTGACCAAGGTAAATACTATTGACGAAGAGACTCTTAGATGATGACATATGGCCCCCCATAAAATAACCAAACTTACCACAACGTCTCAATAATATAACAGATGATACTATGACAATAATTTAAGAGATATGATGCAGCAATTACTATAGCAATAATTGAGTATAGCTGAGTGACTTCTCACGTAAGCATCAATAATCAATACCGTGTGCTACTATGCAACCACGCGTATTACTGTACTTTTACTACCAAGTAGTTCAACAGTTTTAACGATTTTAACGTAATACCTCAGCTGTTATTTTTATAGAAAGATAATTTTGTCGTTTTCTCAATCCGACAATAATTCCGTTGTGGGGTCCACCAATGATTGTGCCGTCGTACGAATATTCCCCGACAAAAAGAATATTCTCCGACCAAACGAATATTTTATAACAACTTGCCAGTGGAGTTACAGCACAAAGCTTACTAGGCAATACAGAAATTGAATTTTGATCAAGCCGCCGTAGGAGAAAAGAGGTTACTCCAACTTAATGAGCTCGACGAATTCCGCCTTCATGCCTATGAGAATGCCAAACTATACAAAAAAAAAGTTAAAAAATGGCACGACTACAAAATTATCCAACGCACATTCAAGCCGGGTCAAGCAGTCCTCTTGTTCAATTCACGGCTGCGGTTGTTCCCCGGAAAGCTTAAGTCAAGATGGTCGAGACCGTTTACTATCAAACGGGTATTTCCTCATGGCGCGGTTGAATTATACAGTCGCAATCCATTAGAAACATTCAAAGTCAATGGCCAACGTATAAAGCATTACTGGGGTGGCGAGTCAAATTTGGACGCCGACACTATCATCCTAGCCGATACACAGTAAAACAGGGAGTAGTCAGGCAGAAACGACTTAAAATCAAGCGCTAATTGGGAGGCAACCCAATATTTTTTTATTTTTCATATTTCACATTTAAGTTGGTAGGATATAGTTTATGAAAGAAGTAGTTAGGACTTTTCATTTATTAAGCTTGCTTAAAATCTCTGAAAAATACTAAAAATAAATCCAAAATCTAAATGGTCATTACTCTAACGTATTGCTTGTTTTTGGTCTCAGGAGAGGTCAAATACAACATAGAACAATGAGGACTACGCAACGGACGCATTTCGGAAAATTTTTATCGTCCAAAATTTTGGACCAAATTTTTACAGCAGTCCAGCCCGCCGGGGCGGGGGTCCTGATTTTTGGGCATCCGGCTCTTTTTAAAACACACGCCCAGCACTTTCCCCTTCCCATTCCTACTCTTGCCGTTTTCTTCTCCCCACCATACCCCACCTTCCCCTCATCCTCCACACTACTTCTATCACCCCACCACGTTCCCCCACCATATCTCCCTCTATATAAACCCTAACTCCTATCTCCATTATATACATTCCATTACACACGAATTCTTCAAGCTATTGGACCACAAACACTTACGGGTGAGTACTCTAGCCTTATTATCACACTCTCATCTTCTCTCCACTGACGTTCCATACAAACCACCTAAGTTTGGGGGAAGATCGGGCTGTGCACACAAGGTGTTTGCCATATTGCCTGAAACACAGAGAAAGTGAAACTAGTGTGTGCTAGCACAATTAAGCATCCGGTTATCCATGGCTTCACAACCAACATCAAAACGCCAACGGGGGGCGAGTTCTAGCACGGCTCCACCAACCCGAACATATGACCGCCGCAAATTCCGAAGTGCCACCGCCGCCGACCGCTACGACTATATGGTTACCAAGGCTCTTACACCGGAACGGGGGTTGGCTCCCGAGGGAAATGATGCAACAAATCTACCAACAAGGATGGATAAGGTTTACAGCGGAGCCCGAGCCCGCTGTTGTGAATGTTGTTAAAGAATTTTATGCAAATGCTGAGGACAAGGCACCATTCACTGCCTTCGTGAGGGGTCGCATGGTCCCATTCAGTGCAGATGCCATCAATGCCTTTTATCAGCTGCGGGTGCCACGCCAGTGTCAATATGCTTACATGCGAGATTTTGACCCCGATTATGAGGAGGTGATTCAAAACATGACTAAGCCAGGGACTACTTGGATAAAGGGACGAAAGGGGGGCACCGTGTTTCAAAGCAAAGACCTCAGTCGATATGGTAAAATCTGGTATGCCTTCCTTTGTGCTAAACTGCTACCGTCCACGCACACCTCGGACGTGACCAAGGAGAAGGCACTCCTCCTGTATGCCATTGTGCAAGATTTCCTCATAGACATCGGGACAATTATCAGTTTTTCTATACGCCGATGTCTCCGCGGTAACTTTTCTGGCGGCTTACCACATCCATCTCTTATATGTGGGTTGTGTCATCAAGTCGGAGTACGTTGGTCCGATGATGAGCCCACTTTGATGCCGCTGCAGATCCTAGATACTAGAATGATAGCCCGGTATTCTGTTTGGCCTGGAGGAGAGTCCCATCCACGGGGTTTGGGTTTTATTTTTCCATCGGCGTCGGAACCCGAGGATGGTGCCGAAGATACTTCGGGGGATGAGGATGAAGCAATGGGTGATCCGGGAACCGAGCAGACTCCGCCGACTGAGACATTTTCTAGTGCTCAGTTCCTTGCTTTTTAGAATCAACTGACTTCGACCAATAGGGTGACACGCCGGGAGATGTAGCGATTGGCGATGCGCCAAGATCATATGTTCGATGCTATGAACGCATCTTTCACCGCACTTAACACAACACTTCAAAGTTTCAACCCGGTGGCATTTTTTCCGTATCAACAACCTGGTCCACTCCCTAGCTTTCCTCCTAGTGATTCGGATGAGGAAGAGCACCAACCACCGCCCCAGACTTAGACAATTATAGGGAAGTCTTCATGCATTCTATTTTTATCCAATGAGGGCATTGTTTTATTTAAGTTTGGGGGAGTTTTATTTGTTTACATGCATGACTTTTAATATCTTATATTAGTTGCATATTATTATTATTATTATTATTAAAAAAAAAAATTTAAAAATTTTGTTAGTTAATAAATGTTAGTTAATTAGTTAGGTTGCATATGTCCAATGGTGTCGCATTCTATAGGTTATTCTGGCCAATGATGAGATTGTGAACAAGTTAACTAATATAGTATGGATTATTAGAACTGTGATATAATTACTGTTATGAATCGATTCTTGGACTTGTTTGAAACTGTTATAAAAAGGGTAGCACTAATAACATCTTTGTTGACCGGTTAGTTCAAATTGATACATAAAGGGTTTCTAAAGGATAGTGCTAGCGTGAACCAGAAAATGACAAGGATAGGCAGTGAAGGCTTAAATTAGGCAAGAACCTAAGTTTGGGGGAATATATGTGGGATATATAAGTTTTGAAAAAAAAAAGAAAAAAAAATGCAATATGTTGAGTCTTGTGGTGGGTTGAGGTGAAGCACTCCCCATAAACACAAGCGTGAGATGGAGCGTAAAACGCACTCACCAACCATCTATGAGAAAAAGAAAGAAGAAAAAAGAAGAAGAATAAAACGGGAAAAGTGCAAAAAGCCCCCGTATAAAAAGAAAGAGGAAGCATAAGTATCCTGCATGTACCCTTAATGTTGGTTTAGTTTAATTTTAGTAGAATCGTGCCTATCTTTGAGAGATTATAAGTTTGCACTGTATAATTCCTTCTAAGAAGTTATTTATGTATTGAATTTGGGTCCGTATCAGTTAAACTTGATGTTGATCACACACACAAGCTATACCAGTGATGATTGTTCAAGAATTGAGAATTAATATGTAAGCGTGGATTGGTTTTGATAATTCGTAGTGTAAAGTTGTTTATTTTCTCTGAGGCCGATGGAATACATTTGTTTATGCGATATTGTTGGATTTGCTTAGGCATTTAGATTATTATTGCGTTTCATTGCGTTGCATCTAGTTGTTTGTGCTAGGGGACTAGCAAGGTTTAAGTTTGGGGGATTTTGATAAGTGAATTTTATATACACGAATCATTGTTCAAATCAAGTTGAAATTCGTATTTATATTCATGTTTTGTGTTCGTTTTTACTTGTTTCATGTTATTTTATGTGTAGGGTGGTTATGGATGCATTAGGGATGAGAATGTGGTCTTTTTGGAGCAAACGTGGAAAAAGTTAGAATTTATAAAAAGTTAAAGTCAGTAGGGTAGCCCGCCGGGGCGGGCCTTTTTAAGCTAGCACCCCCCGCCGGGGCGGGGGTCCCGTTTCCTGCAGCTGTCCTGTTTGGTTTCGACTTCTGTTTTGGCTTGGATTTGTGGGCTAGCTGGTGCGTTTTGGAGTCTATTAAAAGGAGAATACGTCCAGAAGTCACAGGAGCTTGCTACCACTTAGAAGAACAACAATTCTCTAGCACAAAGGAAATATTTTCAGCACGGATTCAAGAATTTGGAGAGCGAAGATTGGAGGAGTGATTTTCAGAGATTGTCACGACGATTGCAGATTGAGGCTACGTGAAGGAGTTTTCTACAATTCTTCTTCTCTTTCATCTATTTTGTAATTGGGATGATGTTTTCAACAGATTATTCAGTTTTTAATTCGTTCGTTATGAACTAATTTACTTATTAGACTTGTGATGGATCTTTAAGCTTAGCGATGATTCTATAACTTGATTTCTAATTTTATAAGATAGTTTCAGTTTATCTATGTTAATTTGAGCGTGAATTTATGAATTGCCTGATCAACAATTTTATGTGGACTTGAAAGGATTCGAGAGAGGATATTCGAGTCTAGACCTAGTTAATATAGCATGTGTCATAAATTATGTCGATAGCATATTTGTGATTATTGTTAAGGTAGAGATACGCTTGACATCGCATGTAATCGTTAAGAGAACTTAAACTTCAACCTTTTTTAATTGCAGTTCACATAGAGATATAGTGAGTTGGTTAATTTAGGTGTTTAACGGAATTCTATCTTAATTGTGGATTGATGTTGATATGGTATTAGTGCATCGAGAGGTGGCTCTTACTACGTGCGTGTTCTTGATTAATAAACTGAAATATTGAATTGAATTGGAATAAAAGTTAGAAAATCAGAGTGAAGCTTAGGGTGAAATCATAAGTCTAACTCTCCATTAATTGTTTGAAAATTCCAAATTTCGTTATTGGTGTTTATTTCTTTTGTGATAATTTATTTATTCATTAATTTAGTTTCTTTTAATTAGTTACTTTTAAAAAAAAACCATTGAATCGATTAGTTTAATAAAATTATGATTAATAAAAAATTGATAATTGTGAAGTTAAGATTCTTGATATTTTGTTCTTGTGGGAACGATACTCTACTCATCACTTTATTACTTGTTGACCACGTATACTTGCATGTTTTTGTGCTTATTGATTTTACCCAACAAGTTTTTGGCGCCGCTGCCGGGGACAATTTAGCCGAGATTTTAATAGTTGTTTTTACAATATCAGTTTACTTAGTCTAGTTTTACTTAAACATTTTTATTTTTTTACTTTCTCTATTTCAGGTTTTCGACATCGGTTTATGCAAACACGGTCTAAACATCCAGACTTGCTACCTTTTGAGGACGACATTGACAGACGATTTCAAAAGTTGAGTAAGTGGATTGAGGAAACGAGAACCGAATTTGAAATTTCTGTTCTGGAAGGAACGATGGCTGCTGAAGACCATAAAGCGTTGAGGGATTTTTCCACACCTAAGGTGACTGATCTGCAGTCAAGCATTACTAGGCCTGCAATTGCTGCGAACACTTTTGAAATAAAGCCTGGGACTATTCAGATGATTCAGAATTCATGTCAATTTGGGGGAATGGCACACGACGATCCAAATGAGTACTTGCTAAGTTTTCTGGAAATGTGCGACATGTTCAAGTACAACGGGGTATCGGATGAGGCAGTAAGACTTCGCTTGTTCCCATTTACCTTACGGGACAAGGTGAAGAGTTGGTTACACTCTTGCCCGCCGGGTTCGGTCACTACGTGGGAGGATTTGGCTCAAAAATTTCTTGCCAAATTTTTCCCACCGGCAAAGACTGCGAAAATGAGGAGTGACATCACATTATTTGCGCAACAGAGTAGAGAGTCACTATATGAGTCATGGGAGAGATACAAAGACTTGCTCAGGAAGTGCCCACATCATGGATTGCCCAAGTGGTTACAAATGAACACCTTCTATAACGGGCTACATGGCAATATCAGAGCGAGTATTGATGCGGCATCGGGGGGAGCATTCTTGGCTAAAAGTTATGAGGATGCTTACAATTTGATAGAAACAATGTCGGCAAATAACTACCAGTGGCCCACATCAAGAATGACAGAGGCAAAAGCAGCTGGGGTCTTGGAATTAGACGGAGTAACATCTTTACACGCAACTATTTCTGCACTATCCATGAAGTTTGATAAGCTGAATGAGACGGTGCACATGTTAGCAGGGGCTAAAGCTCAACAAGTTCAGCAGGTTATGGTAGTATGTGAATTATGTGCGGGGGATCATCTGACAGAGCAGTGCGCGATAAATCCAGCTTCCATTCAGTACATAAGCAACTACAATAGGAATCCGAAAAATACATATCAGAATACCTACAATCAGGGGAATAGGAACTACCCAAACCTCTCGTGGAGCAATAATCAGCAAACTCAAGCTCCACAACCATCATATCCCCCTGGATTTCACAGTCATCCACAACAAACTCAACAGCAGGACAGGAAATCCGATGATGAGGAATCCTGGGCAAGTTACAAAACTAGCACTGATCTGATGTTGAAGAATCATACTATTGCTCTCAAGAATATAGAGAATAAGATAGGACAACTTGCGTTGGCATTAAATAGTAGACCACAAGGAACCTTACCTAGCGACACCAAAAGAAATTCGAAGGGTAATCATGAGCAATGTCAGGCAGTTATGTTGAGAAGCGGAAAACACCTCGGTGAGATTAGTGCAGAAAATTCAGCAACACCGGAAGAAAAAGCCGACGACAGTAATGCAGTAGAGGGCAACAAATCAGAGGAACCACAGCTAAATAGTGAGCCGATTGTTTATCCTCCACCGCCGTTTCAGCAGAGAGTCCAAAAATAGAAGTCCGATAAGCAGTTCGCAAAATTTTTAGAGGTGTTCAAGAAACTCCAAATTAATATTCCATTTGCAGAGGCCTTGGAGCAAATGCCAAGTTACGCGAAGTTTATGAAGGGAATTCTGTCAAGGGAAGACTTCGAAACAGTAGCACTAACAGAGGAGTGCAGTGCAGTGTTACAGAAAAAGCTTCCACCTAAACTTAAAGACCCTGGAAGTTTTACCATCCCATGCACAATGGGGAAGATGTCGTTTAATAAGTGCCTATGTGACTTGGGAGCAAGCATAAATCTTATGCCCTTATCAGTATATTCAGAATTGGGTTTGCCCGCACCGAAGCCTACGAATATTTCATTACAGCTGGCAGATAGGTCGGTCACATATCCGAGAGGCATTGTCGAGGACATTCTGGTAAAAGTGGACAAGTTCATATTCCCCGCGTACTTTATCGTACTGGATTTCGAGGAAGATAAGAACATCCCGATCATCCTAGGGAGACCTTTCTTGGCCACGGGATGGACACTCATAGACGTGCAGAAGGGAGAACTTACAATGAGGGTCCAAGATCAAGAAGTAAAATTCAATGTGTTCAAGGCCATGAAATATCCGACAGACGAGGAAGAGTGTTATCGGATAGATTTAATTGAGCAGATTGCCACCGAAGAAATGAGCAAGAATTTAAGCAACGATCCGTTAGAAACAACATTACTGGGGGATGAGGAAATTGACGACCCCAAATTTGTGGAATTATTACAGATGCTAGACTCGTTACCACGAGTTAGCCGATTCAGACCACCGGTTGAACCTCTACACACTGAGGATACAGTTGCAGCAAAATTGAAACCAGCATTGGATGAGCCACCGGCCTTGGAACTTAAACCACTCCCTGAACATCTCAGGTACGCGTATTTAGGCGATTTAAATTCTTTACCTGTAATTATTTCTGCTGCACTTAACAAATTGCAAGAGGAAAAGTTGCTGAGGGTGCTTCGGGATCACAAATTAGCAATTGGATGGACAATTACGGTTATAAAAGGCATTAGCCCGTCATTTTGTATGCACAAGATTCTGATGGAAGATACTGCGAGCCCATCTGTGGAGCATCAACGTCGACTCAACCCAATCATGAAGGAAGCGGTCAAGAAGGAAATTCTGAAATTATTGGATGCCGGAGTCATATACCCAATTTTTGACAGTAAATGGGTAAGTCTGACTCATTGTGTGCCGAAAAAAAGGGGAATGACGGTAATTCAGAATGAGGACAACGAGTTAATTCCAACAAGGACAGTAACAGGTTGGAGGGTGTGCATTGATTATAGGAGATTGAATAAGGCAACCCGGAAGGACCATTTCCCGCTACCTTTTATCGATCAAATGTTAGACAGGTTAGCGGGGCATGAGTTTTACTGCTTATTGGATGGATATTCGGGATACAATCAGATTGCTATCGCTCCTGAAGACCAAGAAAAGACAACATTCACTTGCCCCTACGGCACCTTTGCATTCAGACGAATGTCATTCGGACTGTGTAATGCACCGACAACTTTCCAGCTGTGTATGATGGCTATTTTTTCGGACATGGTGGAGAAAAACGTTGAAGTATTCATGGACGATTTCTCGGTTTATGGAAGTACTTTTGGCACTTGCTTAGAAAATCTGGTCATGGTATTACAGCGCTGTAAGGATACCAACCTCATACTAAATTGGGAAAAATGCCATTTCATGGTTGAAGAGGGCATAATATTAGGACATAAGGTGTCAGTGCAAGGATTGGAAGTAGACAAGGCAAAGTTGGACACGATCGAGAGACTACCTCCACCGAGCTCAGTTAAAGGTATTCGCAGTTTTTTGGGGCATGCTGGGTTCTACCGAAGGTTCATAAAGGATTTCTCTAAGATTGCAAAACCTCTATGCAGTCTTTTAGAGAAGGATGCGACTTTTAGTTTTACAGAGGAGTGCAA
The DNA here is from genome assembly GCA_016801055.1 of Panax notoginseng. Classification (NCBI taxonomy): domain Eukaryota; kingdom Viridiplantae; phylum Streptophyta; class Magnoliopsida; order Apiales; family Araliaceae; genus Panax; species Panax notoginseng. The sequence continues at coordinate 93,884,613 of CM029013.1, read as the reverse complement.
ATCCGCGTTTGAATTGTTGAAGAAGAAGTTAACTACAACCCCCGTGATAGTGGCACCGGACTAGAAAATGCCGTTCGAACTCATGTGTGATGCAAGCGACTATGCGGTTGGGGCAGTTTTGGGCCAACGACGAGATAAGGTGTTTCACGCAATATATTATGCAAGCAAAACACTAACAGAAACTCAAATGAACTACACTACTACGGAAAAGGAGTTGCTTGCAGTAGTATACGCGTTCGACAAATTTCGGGCATATTTGATCGGGACAAAGGTAATAGTCTACACGGACCACTCAGCGATTCGGTACTTAATAGCAAAAAAAGATGCTAAACCACGTCTTATCCAATGGATTCTCTTACTTCAAGAGTTTGATTTAGAAATTAAAGATAGAAAGGGGACAGAGAATCAAGTCGCCGATCATCTATCCAGACTGGAAAATCCGGAGACAACAGATAAAGAGAGATGCGTGATTCATGAGACATTCCTGGATGAGCAGTTATTTGGGTTGAATGCAGAATTTCCGTGGTATGCAGACTTCGCGAACTATGTGGTAAGCAAGATTCTTCCCCCAGATCTCACACGACAGCAGAAAAAGAAGTTTCTTCATGACGTCAAGTGGTACATATGGGATGAGCCGTATCTGTTTAAACAATGCGCTGATAAGATGATACGACGGTGTATTCCATATAGTGAAGTCCACACTATATTACAAGAATGCCATTCGTCGGCGTATGGTGGCCATTACGGAAGTGAGCGCACTTGCGGCGAAAGTTCTTCAGTCCGGGTTTTATTGGCCGACGTTGTTCAAAGACGCCCACCAATTTGTGAAAACATGTGATAGATAACAACGGGTGGGTAACATATCGAAACGGAATGAGATGCCCCTACAAACAATTCTGGAAGTGGAAATCTTCGATGTATGCGGCATCGATTTCATGGGACCATTCCCGTCGTCTTTGAGCAATCAGTACATTTTGCTCGCGGCGGACTACGTATCGAAATGGGTTGAAGCTGCCGCATTACCATCAAATGATGCCAATGTGGTCCTCAAGCTTTTACAGAAAAATATTTTCACAAGGTTTGGCACGCCGAGGGCAATTATTAGTGATGAAGGCAGTCATTTCTGCAACAAATCGTTTACAGCTCTTTTGGCTAAGTATGGGGTCAATCACAAAGTGGCGACTGCTTATCACCCTCAGACTAATGGGCAAGCCGAGGTATCGAACAGAGAAGTTAAAAAGATATTGGAAAAAGTCGTCAACCCAAGCCGGAAAGATTGGTCGCTTCGATTGGATGATGCATTATGGGCATACCGCACTGCATACAAAACGCCAATCGGGATGTCGCCGTATCAACTCTTGTACGGAAAGGCATGTCACTTGCCAGTGGAGTTACAGCACAAAGCTTACTAGGCAATACAGAAATTGAATTTTGATCAAGCCGCCGTAGGAGAAAAGAGGTTACTCCAACTTAATGAGCTCGACGAATTCCGCCTTCATGCCTATGAGAATGCCAAACTATACAAAAAAAAAGTTAAAAAATGGCACGACTACAAAATTATCCAACGCACATTCAAGCCGGGTCAAGCAGTCCTCTTGTTCAATTCACGGCTGCGGTTGTTCCCCGGAAAGCTTAAGTCAAGATGGTCGGGACCGTTTACTATCAAACGGGTATTTCCTCATGGCGCGGTTGAATTATACAGTCGCAATCCATTAGAAACATTCAAAGTCAATGGCCAACGTATAAAGCATTACTGGGGTGGCGAGTCAAATTTGGACGCCGACACTATCATCCTAGCCGATACACAGTAAAACAGGGAGTAGTCAGGCTGAACGACTTAAAATCAAGCGCTAATTGGGAGGCAACCCAATATTTCTTTATTTTTCATATTTCACATTTAAGTTGGTAGGATATAGTTTATGAAAGAAGTAGTTAGGACTTTTCATTTATTAAGCTTGCTTAAAATCTCTGAAAAATACTAAAAATAAATCCAAAATCTAAATGGTCATTACTCTAACGTATTGCTTGTTTTTGGTCTCAGGAGAGGTCAAATACAACATAGAACAATGAGGACTACGCAATGGACGCATTTCGGAAAATTTTTATCGTCCAAAATTTTGGACCAAATTTTTACAGCAGTCCAGCCCGCCGGGGCGGGGGTCCTGATTTTTGGGCATCCGGCTCTTTTTAAAACACACGCCCAGCACTTTCCCCTTCCCATTCCTACTCTTGCCGTTTTCTTCTCCCCACCATACCCCACCTTCCCCTCATCCTCCACACTACTTCTATCACCCCACCACGTTCCCCACCATATCTCCCTCTATATAAACCCTAACTCCTATCTCCATTATATACATTCCATTACACACGAATTCTTCAAGCTATTGGACCACAAACACTTACGGGTGAGTACTCTAGCCTTATTATCACACTCTCATCTTCTCTCCACTGACGTTCCATACAAACCACCTAAGTTTGGGGGAAGATCGGGCTGTGCACACAAGGTGTTTGCCATATTGCCTGAAACACAGAGAAAGTTAAACTAGTGTGTGCTAGCACAATTAAGCATCCGGTTATCCATGGCTTCACAACCAACATCAAAACGCCAACGGGGGGCGAGTTCTAGCACGGCTCCACCAAGCATAACATATGACCGCCGCAAATTCCGAAGTGCCGCCGCCGCCGACCGCTACGACTATATGGTTACCAAGGCTCTTACACCGGAACGGGGGTTGGCTCCCGAGGGAAATGATGGGGAAATGATGCAACAAATCTACCAACAAGGATGGATAAGGTTTACAGCGGAGCCCGAGCCCGCTGTTGTGAATGTTGTTAAAGAATTTTATGCAAATGCCGAGGACAAGGCACCATTCACTGCCTTCGTGAGGGGTCGCATGGTCCCATTCAGTGCAGATGCCATCAATGCCTTTTATCAGCTGCGGGTGCCACGCCAGTGTCAATATGCTTACATGCGAGATTTTGACCCCGATTATGAGGAGGTGATTCAAAACATGACTAAGCCAGGGACTACTTGGATAAAGGGACGAAAGGGGGGCACCGTGTTTCACAGCAAAGACCTCAGTCGATATGGTAAAATCTGGTATGCCTTCCTCTGTGCTAAACTGCTACCGTCCATGCACACCTCGGACGTGACCAAGGAGAAGGCACTCCTCCTGTATGCCATTGTGCAAGATTTCCTCATAGACATCGGGACAATTATCAGTTTTTCTATACGCCGATGTCTCCGCGGTAACTTTTCTGGCGGCTTACCACATCCATCTCTTATATGTGGGTTGTGTCATCAAGCCGGAGTACGTTGGTCCGATGATGAGCCCACTTTGATGCCGCTGCAGATCCTAGATACTAGAATGATAGCCCGGTATTCTGTTTGGCCTGGAGGAGAGTCCCATCCACGGGGTTTGGGTTTTATTTTTCCATCGGCGTCGGAACCCGAGGATGGTGCCGAAGATACTTCGGGGGATGAGGATGAAGCAATGGGTGATCCGGGAACCGAGCAGACTCCGCCGACTGAGACATTTTCTAGTGCTCAGTTCCTTGCTTTTTAGAATCAACTGACTTCGACCAATAGGGTGACACGCCGGGAGATGTAGCGATTGGCGATGCGCCAAGATCATATGTTCGATGCTATGAACGCATCTTTCACCGCACTTAACACAACACTTCAAAGTTTCAACCCGGTGGCGTTTTTTCCGTATCAACAACCTGGTCCACTCCCTAGCTTTCCTCCTAGTGATTCGGATGAGGAAGAGCACCAACCACCGCCCCAGACTTAGACAATTATAGGGAAGTCTTCATGCATTCTATTTTTATCCAATGAGGGCATTGTTTTATTTAAGTTTGGGGGAGTTTTATTTGTTTACATGCATGACTTTTAATATCTTATATTAGTTGCATATTATTATTATTATTATTATTATTAAAAAAAAAATTTAAAAATTTTGTTAGTTAATAAATGTTAGTTAATTAGTTAGGTTGCATATGTCCAATGGTGTCGCATTCTACAGGTTATTCTGGCCAATGATGAGATTGTGAACAAGTTAACTAATATAGTATGGATTATTAGAACTGTGATATAATTACTGTTATGAATCGATTCTTGGACTTGTTTGAAACTGTTATAAAAAGGGTAGCACTAATAACATCTTTGTTGACCGGTTAGTTCAAATTGATACATAAAGGGTTTCTAAAGGATAGTGCTAGCGTGAACCAGAAAATGACAAGGATAGGCAGTGAAGGCTTAAATTAGGCAAGAACCTAAGTTTGGGGGAATATATGTGGGATATATAAGCTTTGAAAAAAAAATGAAAAAAAATGCAATATGTTGAGTCTTGTGGTGGGTTGAGGTGAAGCACTCCCCATAAACACAAGCGTGAGATGGAGCGTAAAACGCACTCACCAACCATCTATGAGAAAAAGAAAGAAGAAAAAAGAAGAAGAATAAAACGGGAAAAGTGCAAAAAGCCCCCGTATAAAAAGAAAGAGGAAGCATAAGTATCCTGCATGTACCCTTAATGTTGGTTTAGTTTAATTTTAGTTGAATCGTGCCTATCTTTGAGAGATTATAAGTTTGCATTGTATAATTCCTTCTAAGAAGTTGTTTATGTATTGAATTTGGGTCCGTATCAGTTAAACTTGATGTTGATCACACACACAAGCTATACCAGTGATGATTGTTCAAGAATTGAGAATTAATATGTAAGCGTGGATTGGTTTTGATAATTCGTAGTGTAAAGTTGTTTGTTTTCTCTGAGGCCGATGGAATACATTTGTTTATGCGATATTGTTGGATTTGTTTAGGCATTTAGATTATTATTGCGTTTCATTGCGTTGCATCTAGTTGTTTGTGCTAGGGGACTAGCAAGGTTTAAGTTTGGGAGATTTTGATAAGTGAATTTTATATACACGAATCATTGTTCAAATCAAGTTTAAATTCGTATTTATATTCATGTTTTGTGTTCGTTTTTACTTGTTTCATGTTATTTTATGTGTAGGGTGGTTATGGATGCATTAGGGATGAGAATGTGGTCTTTTTGGAGCAAACGTGGAAAAAGTTGGAATTCATAAAAAGTTGAAGTCAGTAGGGTAGCCCGCCGGGGCGGGCCTTTTTAAGCTAGCACCCCCCGCCGGGGCGGGGGTCCCGTTTCCTGCAGCTGTCCTGTTTGATTTTGACTTCTATTTTGGCTCGGATTTGTGGGCTAGCTTGTGCGTTTTGGAGTCTATTAAAAGGAGAATACGTCCAGAAGTCACAGGAGCTTGCTCCAACTTAGAAGAACAACAATTCTCTAGCACAAAGGAAAGATTTTCAGCACGGATTCAAGGATTTGGAGAGCGAAAATTGGAGGAGTGATTTTCAGAGATTGTCACGACGATTGCAGATTGAGGCTACGTGAAGGAGTTTTCTACAATTCTTCTTCTCTTTCATCTATTTTGTAATTGGGATGATATTTTCAACAGATTATTCAGTTTTTAATTCGTTCGTTATGAACTAATTTACTTATTAGACTTGTGATGGATCTTTAAGCTTAGCGATGATTCTATAACTTGATTTCCAATTTTATAAGATAGTTTCAGTTTATCTATGTTAATTTGAGCGTGAATTTATGAATTGCCTGATCAACAATTTTATGTGGACTTGAAAGGAATCGAGAGAGGATATTCGAGTCTAGACCTAGTTAATATAGCATGTGTCATAAATTATGTCGATAGCATATTTGTGATTATTGTTAAGGTGGAGATACGCTTGACATCGCATGTAATCGTTAAGAGAACTTAAACTTCAACCTTTTTTAATTGCAGTTCACATAGAGATATAGTGAGTTGGTTAATTTAGGTGTTTAACAGAATTCTATCTTAATTGTGGATTGATGTTGATATGGTATTAGTGCATTGAGAGGTGGCTCTTACTACGTGCGTGTTCTTGATTAATAAACTGGAATATTGAATTGAATTGGAATAAAAGTTAGAAAATCAGAGTGAAGCTTAGGGTGAAATCATAAGTCTAACTCTCCATTAATTGTTTGAAAATTCCGAATTTCGTTATTGGTGTTTATTTCTTTTGTGATAATTTAATTATTCATTAATTTAGTTTCTTTTAATTAGTTACTTTTAAAAAAAAACCATTGAATCGATTAGTTTAATAAAATTAGGATTAATAAAAAATTGATAATTGTGAAGTTAAGATTCTTGATATTTTGTTCTTGTGGGAACGATACTTTACTCATCACTTTATTACTTGTTGACCACATATACTTGCATGTTTTTGTGTGTATTGATTTTACCCAACAGCTTTATACGACAGAAAGTACAGAACTCCGCTTTACTAGGATGAAGTTGGTGAAAGACAATTGCTAGAGCCAGAATTGGTACAGCAGACAGCAGAAATAGTCAAAGTAATTCGAGCACGACTGGTAGCGGCTCAAGATCGACAGAAGAAATACGCTGATCCACATCGTAAAACTATCGAGTTTGAATCAGGTAGTTATGTTTTCTTGAAGGTCTCTCCTTGAAAGGGAAGATCAGGTTCGGAAAGAAAGGGAAATTGAGCCCAAGATTCATTGGACCCTTTGAAGTACTGAGAAGAATTGGAGAAGTTGCGTATATGGTAGCCTTACCTCCAGCACTAGAGAATATCCATAACGTCTTCCATGTTTCTGTGTTGCGACCCTACAAGCCTGATTACAAGCATGTAATTCAATATGAACCCCTACATTTTGAGAAAGACTTATCTTACGAAGAAATTCCTGTCCAAATTGTTGACCAAAAAGAACAAGTTCTTAGAAATAAAGTTATACATTCTGTTAAGGTAATTTGGAGGAACCACAACGCTGAAGAAGTTACGTGGAAACTCGAAGAGAATATGATGAAGAATTACCCTCATTTATTTACTTAATTATTTGTAAGCGATTCTGGGGACATAATCTTTGTAGGGGGAGAATGTAACGGGTCGAAATTTATTGAGTCGTGATTCTGGGGACAGAATCCTTTTAAGGGGGAAAGATGTGACAAACGAGATTTTTGTAATTAATTTATAATATTTATTGAATTAGATAAATATTTTTCGATGATTTAATTATTGGATTAAATAATTAATTGATGCGATTGTGATAGATTAATTTAATTATATGTGTTACACTTATTAAATTAATGTGGAGAATTTTATTATTCGAAGTATGTGATTATGTGAGCTTATTGTATTAAAAGAAATATTTAATAAGCCATGTTATTTTAATTAATGTAATAATTAATTAGAGATTTAGTAATTTGACATTATTAATTAATGAGAAAATTTGTTTTATGATTATGTGAATTTATGATGGATTATTATATGTTATTTAATTAATTTAAATAAGATATTTGAATTGGGTGTGACATGAATTAAACTATATGATAAAGCTTTATTAAATTAAATGGTTTTATAATCTACTCTTGCTAGCCAAACATGGCCTTAGAGGAAATTGAGAGCAGTTACCCATGATGGGTAACTGACCTTAACGCGTCAGTTCAAAGCGTCAGTTCAATTGAATACGACGTCTTCTTTTTATTTCTTATTATTCCTAAGTCTAGAAAACAAGCAGAGCATATTTCTTAGAGTTCACAGAGAGAATTGTCAGAGAGAAATTGTGAGTTGTGAAGGAGATTTGAGAGTGAGGAATTCTAAATCTACGCTTTATACTCTACGGGGTAATCTCCTCCTTCCCAAATTCTAAATTTCACGTATTCAAGTTTTTATAAAAATGGCTTTCAAAGCTTTTGTAAAATCTCTGTGAATTGGGAATTGGTGTTATGATCATGATATGTGTAATAATTCGAGTGGCATAACGTGTTTATATATATATTGCATGATTCCATATCCTAAGTTTCGTAATCTGATGACTTGCTATTTAAAAAATATACAGAGTTTGGGTTTTTGGCCATATGGCCTAATACGTGATTTTAGTATGTCAAACATAAATATTTTCGTAAATTTTACACTCGTATATTATTGTGCATGTGAATACGAAGAGACCAAACTTTAAATGAATGGATTTGGCCTTATAACGAATCCGTGGCGTTGAATTTTAGGAATTTATGTTAAAAACTTCAAGAACATCAAGAACAGAGGAAAATTTTATGTTTTAATTCTGTGATTATTTGTTTTAATGGGTTAAAATCACTTTATAGATGTTGTATTATGATTATACATGAATTATAACATGTGGGTATGTTAAATTAGTGAAATTAAGGATTATTTAGTGTCCTTTTCGCTGAACTCTGTGTTCTTCGCGAACTGAGAAACAGAATCTGGAGTCTCGTGCCGCGGCGCCAACTCTAGAACTGAGGTCTCGCGCCGCAGCGCCACCGCACCGCCGCGCCAAGACTCGAGCCACGGTGCCACAGCACCACAGCGTCAAGTGTCCGGCTGCAGCGCCACCGCGCCGCAGCGCGACGATCACGTGTATCAGTGGCGCCGCAGCGCGACGATCACATGTATCAGTGGCGCCGCAGCGCCACTCTCCAGAAAATTCAGAAATGAGATTTTTAAAATATTAAAGTCTAACAAGTGTTAGTGAATTGATGTAATGAACATGTAAATATGATAGAAGAATAATGTGATGATAAAAATAGTTGTTTAAACATGTAAATAACATAATTACATGTGATTTAAATTATTGAATTCATAATTAGAATATTATTCATGAAGTACAAATTATGTGATAATGAGATAAATTGACTAAGTATAGTTGATAATTAAAGTAGACAACGAGAATGAGTTTATGTTGATTAGTTAATTTATAATTAATTGGTATTGTGTATATGAATGGTATGTAGGATTTAATTCAAAGAACGTGCTTAGTTAAAGTATAATCTACGCGCGAGGCAAGTTTCCTAAACTTAAACTCTTAAATTTGAGCAAGTTCCCTAACCCTACTTGTCATTATTGTTCAAGCTTATTATTTACCTTGAATAAACTATCGTTACTATTATTCAAATTCAAATGATTTATTAAAGATTGATTATCTTTTCAAAGTATGATTTAGTTATACAATAATTGTTCTATTGTATACTTCTTGAGATTATTGTTCAAATTGAATATCATTATTGTTGAATCTTATTAGACTAGTGAAACCTTAATGATTCAACTAGTCCATAGTTGATGAGCGTTCTAAATTTCAGAACCCTTGTTGATTTTATCCAAACCAAACTTCCTTTGGTGCGGACTCGAATGTCAAACTGAGATGAACAACCCTGTATAGGGGATTATGTACGCTTTAGCGTTAAGATATTGTGCACAGTATGGTACTAAGGGCTGATCCCCCTAAGTATGAGAAGAAAGGTCCATAGTCTTATGACTGTTAAAGGTTTCAAGTATAACCCTTGATAACCTAGGACATAGTTCAAGGTCTTATGACTCTCATAATTCTTTTGATTCTTGTTATTTAATCTTGATTTAGAAGTTGACCTTTTATTCATATGTATTTGATTATTCGCATGTTATTATACTGTTGTTTCATTATTATACTTGTGGGCATTTGTGCTCACTCTTGCTTAATAATAACATTGCAGTTTAGAATGAAAGAAGTGATGAACCTTCCACTAGTAAGGGCAAGGGCAAAGTTAGCAAGTGATGAAGACTTATTATTTTAAATTGATGATGTATTTATGTTAAGACTTGAGTTATGATGTTGTTAAGACTTATTTGTTAGAATTCCGTACAGATGTTTTAAGGTTAGTTTAACCTGGGATTGTATTTATTATTCGGATGATGTAATCCTTTTAAGGAGAAGATTTTAATTCTATCTATTGTATGGTTTGCATTTTTTATGGGTAGATAGATAGATGATATTTGTACAGTGAACACCAAATCCCGTGGAATTGAAGTACCCGGATTTGGGGGTGTCACAAAAACTCGTTAAATGGGTAACACTGAATAGCCTAAAAAATGAGACAAGTTAAGCGAGAGAGAATAAAAAGAAAATTTAGAATCTTAAAAGCCATGGAAATGAAACCCCTGCTAAGAGTTGCGTCACTCATAGTGCGTGTGTCATGTGAAGTCAATTCTGCGAAGAATAACGTGTAGAGCGAAGATGAAGTATCTATAATAAAGGGAGATAAGTCTTTTGAATCTAATCCTACCCATGAACAATGTCCATGGATGCTTAAAAATTTCCTTGAGATTTCATAAACTTTAACTTTAAATGCCTCATTTACAAGATTTTACTAATCCTGACGGCTCAAGCCCTCAAGCTTTTTGTGCATTTTGTTATTCGTTTCATGTGCAGGATATTATTCACTCTCGACTTAGTCAACAAAGAGAGTTTCTTATATGAATCCCCAACAACAACATGCAAAAGGGCTGGGGCATTTTTTGATTCCAAGAAATGGAAAGAGTCTAAGGTGGGATCAAGCTTCTCATCAAAAGAAAGTAGAGAACTCTTAAGAAGTTACATCGACATAAGCTTGCCATAATAAAAGAAGGGAAAAATTCCCAGGGGAACCCTAAACTCAAAAAAAGGTGCTCAATGACTAACAAAAGGTCTAACAAATGAAATCCACATATGTGACACCCCCAAATCCAGTACTTCAATTTTCACATGATTTGGTGTTCACTATTCAAAAATCATATATCTATCTACCCATAATAAAAGTAAACCATTCAATAGATAGAAATAAATCCTTACAACATCTGAATAATAAATACAATCCCGGGTCATACTAACCTTAAATATCTGTGCAGAAACATAAACAAATAATAAGTCTTAAACAACATCAAGTCTTAACAATAACATTCTTAAAATTTAATAACACGTCTTCATCACTTAATAGCTTTGCCCTTGCCTTTGCTAGAAGAAGGCTCGTCGGTTCTTTCGTTCTTAACTGCAATGTTATTATTACGCAAGAGTGAGCACAATTGCCCACAAGTATAAAAATGAAATAACAATATAATAACATGCGAGTGAATCGAAGAATTCTGAAATGAAGCTCAACTTTTGAACTAAAAATGATTACCAAGAATTAAAAGAATTCTGAGGGTCATAAGACCTTGAACTATGTCCTAGGTTATCAAGGATTATACTTGAAACATTTAAAAGTTATAAGACTATGGACTCTTCTTCTCGTACTTAGGGGGATCAGCCCTTAGTACCATACTGTGCACAATAACTTAACGCTAACGCATAAGTAATCCCTTTACAGGGTTGTTCATCTCAGTTTGACGTTAGAGTCCGCACCAAAGGAAGTTTGGTTTGGATAAATCAATAAGGGTTCTGAAATTTAGAACGTTCATCAACTATGGACTAGTCGAATCAATAAGGGTTCGTTAGTCTAACAAGGTTCAACAATAAATGGTATTTAAATTGAATAACAATCTCAAGAGATAAACAATAGAACAAGTATTGTATAACAGATTCATACTCTGAAAAGATAATTAATCTTTAATATAACAAATCAAACTTGATTTAATAATGACAAGAATTGCTTGAAGTAATTTACAAACCTGAATAATGATAACAAGTAGGGTTATGATACTTACCTCGTGCGTAGATTACACTTTAACTAAACTCGTTCTTTGATTTAACTCCTACATATCAATTACGTTCACAATACCAGTCAATTACAACGTACTAAACATCATAAGTTTATTCTTTTGTCTAACTCGAATTCATGACTATACTTAGTCAACTACTATACTTATTGTCAAAAATTAGATTTCACGAACAATAAGCTAACTATGCATTCGATCATTCAATTCATACGTAATTGTGTTATGAACGTGTTAAGAATTTATTTTAACACCTCATTATACGTCTAACAAGTTTTTATGATCAATAGACTAAGTTAATAACACATTACTAGACTTAAACATTTTAAAAACTCATTTCTGGCCAATCTGCTAAGTGGCACTGCGGCGCCACTGATGTACTGGGTCTTGGCGCTGTGGCGCTGCAGCGCGAGTCTCAGGCCTGGAGTTGGCGCCGCGGCGCGACACTCCAGATTCGTTCGCGAAGAACACAGAATTCAGCGAAATAAACATTACATAAACACTAAATTCACCAAATTCAACATACCCACATGCTAGAATTTATACATAATCCTTATCCAACATTTATAGAGTGATTTTAATCCTTTAAAATGCATAATCACAGAATTAAATTATGCAAATTGTACTGTTCTTGATGTTCTTGAAGGTTTTGAACACAAAACATAAAAATTGACACTACAGATTCGTTATAACACCGAATCCGTTCATTTAAACTTTGGTCTCTTCGTATCAACATGCATAATAATATACAGTGTAAATTTTACGAAAACATTTATGTTTGACACACTAAAATTACGTATAAGGGCCATAAGGCCAAAACCCAAACTCTGTAAATTTTGAAATAACAAGTCATCGTATTATGAAAGTTATGATATGGAATCATGCAATATATATATATATATATATATATATATATATATATATATATATATATATATATATATATATAAAATATGCTTTACTACTCGAATTATTACATATAACCATATAACAACACAATCTCTAACTACAGAGATTTACAGAATATATGAAAGCCATTTTTATAAAACTTTAAAAGACGTAAAATAGGAATTGGGTTGAAGAGGTTACCCAAGCATAGATTAGAAGGATTGAAACTTTTCCCAATTTCTTCTTAACTCTCACAAATCACTTAGCACTCTCTGAACTTTCAAACTCTCTCCCTCTCTTTCTCCTCTCTGTTTTTGCCAGACTTAGAAAATGAAGAAGAAAAGAATACGTAATATAATAAAGGAAAAAAGAAACTGATGCGCATAATGGTCAGTTAACCCAGTCATGGGTAACTACTGATAGCTCCTACTAAGTCCATGTTTGGCTAGTTTTAAAAAACTTAATTCCATTTAATTTAATAACTATTTTATCATATAGTTTAAAAAATGTCACACTCCTTATAAAATAAATCTAATATTTTATTTAATTTACTTTAAATAAAATATAATAATTTCTCATAAATTCACATAGTCACATAATTAAATTTCTCATTAATAAATAATGTCAAATTATTAACTCTCTAATTAATAAATAAATTAATTAAAATACCAATAGACTTATTAAATATTTCTTTTAATACAATAAGCTCACATAATCACATACTTTGATAATAAAAAAATTCTCCACATTAATTTAATAAATGTAACACATATAATTAAATTAATCTACCACAATTGCATCAATTAATTATTTATTCTAATAATTAATTCATCGAAAAATATTTATTCAATCCAATAAATATTAAAATTAATTACAAAATCTCGGTTGTCACAACATCAACAAACATGCGAGGCGAATGGCTAGTCGACATCAACTTATGGATGGTTTTTCCCATTTTTGTCTATTTTCTGAAACTCAAAATGGGGTGAATAATATACCATTACGAAGCTATCGGAAAGAGCTTTCCGAATTGATATGACACGTCTTTTAACTCCTTTTGGGTTGGGAGTTATGATAACACAAAAACGGACTTCTCGAGAAAATCGAGCAAGTGGGGCCCACTTTCGAGCTGCCACAGGTGTACCCGCGGCAACAGCAGGTAGACGCGGTTTAGAGAGAAGGAAGCTAGAGAGATAAAGCTCGGTTTAGATAGAGAAAAAGGCTAGATTTTGCCTTTAAACTCTGTAAATCTCTTCTATAAACACTCATATACATATATTATAACATATCAAATTTTAACAAGTGAAAACTGAGTTTGGAGGCGTCAAAAGCCGTTCGGTAGTCATTCTCGTGCCATACTATAAGATTTCTTCAGATCTGCTTTCTTCCCTTGCTCTAGTATATATATAAGTGCTATATATATATATATAGTCAGTAGTTAATATTTGTCAGATCTGACTTTTTAACTATTCATTTCATGTAAATAGTCAATATTTCTGCTTTATTAACTAAATCTGTACTAGATCTAGCCAGATCTAGCTTTTAACCGATTTGAAAGTTGCAAAACTTGAACTTGGAAGTTAGAATGACTAAGATCTATGCAGATCTAGTTTTCTTTCTGGATTTTGTAAATATTTAGCAACCATGTAATCCTAGATCTGTATCTAAAGGAAATTAGAAGTTTTGAGCTACTCGCATTCAAGAATTTAACTGATAAATCCTTTGTTCAACAATGTTTATAATAAATGTGTTTTTATTGTATTATATTCATTGTGCAGGCTATTTATGTGATATCATATGAGCATACGAGCTACAGGATCTACGATCCAATTAATGGATCTAGATCTGGTTCCCACGATGGACGTTTTTAAGTTATACCGCTAGCTTGCAAATCTTTGTACTTGTAAATCCAGGGCCTTAAAACAGTTATACGGGTTTAAGGCCCCGAAATAGTTAAAACTGTGGTTTGTGGTGCTCGGGCTTACTTTGATGACTCTCATACGCATAAGAAGTATGACATATATATATATATATATATATATATATATATATATATATATTGTCAAAGATGCTTCACATCTTAAATAAAATCAAATTAAGCCTAATATGGAATAAAATAGAAGTATCAAAGGTCTCAATTCCTACGCGAACGAAAGGGTTTGAAAACAGCTTTTCAAAACTTCACTTTCATTACCTGTTAAAAATGAACTTTTCAATAAATCAAGCCCTTTGTATATAGGTGCAAAAGAGGCATAACACTACTTTCAAATGAAGCACAAAACATCTTTTCAATCCAAAGCTTTCAAACACACACACACACACACACACAATGCATAGGGAATGAAAAAGTTACGGTAACCGTGTTTCATGAAAGTTGGGGGGTGCCTAACACCTTCCCCTCGATTAAGAAAGCTCCCAAACTCTATGAATCTCGAGTTCTAGACCAATTAAATAGAGTCACATATTGGGCCATATTGCGAAAACCTTTCAAAACTCGGATGAGTTGATACATCCATTTAAACTCATATCAACTAACGACTCTATCTAATTCGGCTCAATCATATAAAATTAAACTTTTCAAATCGTCGACATTGTTTGTCGGTCTTTCTAAAATCTCACCCTTTAAACAAGAATAAATCAACATAGAACATCTAAAGGGTAGAGAACGCGATATGAAAAAATCCCGGTGTCAACAGTTCGACCCGTTAAAAGCTCGTTCGAATTTAATTTGGGAGTGAGCCGAGCTAAATTTTGGTAAAACTTCAAGTCCGAAATGAAATTTGGGTCGAGTTTTGTTAATAAGCCTTTCGGTCCATTATAAGCCCAGATTGAAATATAATGTTAAATATATATACTATTTATATAAATTAATATATTTATGTCCTCCATATATATATATATATATATATATATATATATATATATATATATATATATATAAAGTCATTAGCTAAATTTTAAGTACCATGTTTTCTTTAAAATTATTCATTTTTTTAATGTTTTGTCATTTTAACTAATCAAAATACATGGATATATATTTTTACTATGATTAGTTGTATGTTTTAAATTTAAATTACTCATTTTTTGTTGATATTTGATCTTATGAGTTTTAAATATTTTGATATTTTTATCAATTGGTTGTCAAAATGAGCTAATGTCATTTAAATAATGAGTTGCATTATTTTTGTTATTTATTTGTAGTTTATTATTTTTGATTTTTTTTATTTATTTGTGCTTGCCTAAAAATAGGTCCAAAGCTCGTGATCTCATATAGGCTGAGGTTGAACAACATATTATAAGCCCGAATGAGTTGAGCCTGAGCCTAAATTCATTAATATTTGAATGAGTTGAACTTAGACAGTCTTGAGCCCAGCTCACTTAGCCCAATTGACAGTCCTATTTAGAATATTGCGTAAATATAGTAAGTACTTAGTTTAGTAGTAGTAACAAGGTAATTAAATTGTGTTATTATACTTGACTACATCATATCATTTTATATATTAATACAAATATATGAATAATTAATTTAGGTGTCAAGTATATGAGTTATTAATTTATCAATATGTTACTTACATAAAAATATTAATATCTATAGACATAATGATATAGTCGCAACACAAACATTTCTATCTTGCTAACTTGCATTTTATTTGGTCATTTAAGCACATGAAATAATTTATTTGACAAATATATGATGAAATTGAATTACAATTAATATGAAACTCCAAACGATAAGATGCAATAAATTATGACGAGTTTCTTCTTAATTCCTTCTTATCTCATATATATACATAAGTTACTATTTATTATCGACATAAAGTTATCGACATATGTAGCAAAACTCTACAAACACATGTGAGTCCTTTACAGTTCTTTTGGGGGTCTTAATTATGATTGACTAAGGGGTTTTTTGATAACCCTCAATGAGCATATATTTGGAACATGAAATGGTAATAATAATTTTGAAGGGGGTTGAATATATTATTACCGTTTAAACAATTTCTTAGCCTTTTTTAAATATTAATTAAAAATTAATTACTAGGTGATTTGCAAGATAAATAAACAAATATAAAAGCAATCATACAAATGCACATAAATTTAGATGGTTCACAACATACACCTAGTATGTTGTTACGTCCAGTCCCAAACACTTCTCTAGGACTTAGGATCCTATTACTATCAATAATAAAAACACTTTTTTAACAAGCGAAGAAACACTTACTGTGAGATCCCGAAATTATGAAATAAAAGTATTCAATTTTCTTTTAATTATTATTTTATTTAGTAAATGGTTAAATTGATAAAAGGTTAAAGTTAAGGGTGATATGTGAAAATTTTTGCAAAGTAAGCAAGTTGTTATAAAATATTCGTTTGGTCGGGAAATATTCTTTTTGTCGGAGAATATCCGTACGACGGCACAATCATTGGTGGACCCCACAACTGAAGTATTGTCGTAGTTAGAAAACGACATAATTATCTTTTTATAAAAATAACGGCGGAAGTATTACCGTTAAAACTGTTGAACTACCTGGTAGTAAAAGTACAGTAATACGCGTGGTTGTATAGTAGCACACGATATTGATTATTGATGCTTACGTAAGAAGTCACTCAGTTATATTCAATTATTACTACAGTAATTACTGCATCATATCTCTCATATTATTGATTCAATTATTGTTACAGTATCATCTGCATAATATGTTATATTATTAAATCAATAATTGAGACGACAAAGTTATTCATATTATTATTTACAATATTGACAATGTCTAGAAGTTCTGTCAAGGAGGGGTTAGATAATCTAATTGCGCGCCAATAGGGAGAAATTCTTATTGGAAAGTCCCCTCTTTCCTGGGAATGATCTGGTTGTTAAATATTGTGAGTTATAATATTAATGATGAATAAGTTCGTGTTGATTAAAGATGAAATTGATAGTTCTATTGTGTGAGAATTATTAGTGTTAGTGGAAATCGACATTTATTTCGATAATAATTAATGTCTGGAGGTTATATTGACCAATCGGGTAATTAACCAGATAAATGAGTAATTAATTGCTATTATTTCACATGCTTATAACTATTTGTTCACATGTGTGTACTATTGATTCAAATTCTTGTACTATTAGGGGAGTTGGTGCAAGATTGATAATACTTGCATGACTAAGTTAAAAATAGAGGTATAGATAGAGGTACTATACTGTAATTAGTTTTTTTCACATGATTATACTATGGAGACACATGAATGAACTATTAATTCACATGATTTACTATTAGGGGAGGTGGTGCAAGTTTGATAATACTTGCAGGACTAAATTAAATATAAAGAAAAAGAGGAACGTATTATACTGTAATATTTCGAGCCCCAAAATGTACAATTATTGAAACTATATTTTCCTATAAATAGAAGCTCATTCTTTCTTCATTTCTCACCAATTCACTAAGTCTCACAAGAGCAATTATTATAGAGAAATTATAGAGAGCAAGAAGAAGAGAAGTCTGCTACCTCACTATTCCAGTATCCAGTTTTCTTCTAAGGTAAGGGGTATTATTTCTTTCGTATTCATGAAGAGAGCTTCTGTTATTCCATTCTTTATTATTATGTTGGAATAACCTGTCTATGCGAAGTACCGCATACATGGTGAAATTCTTCTAATATTCCATTATTTATTATTATGTTGAAATAACCTATCTATGCGAAGTACCGCATACATAGTGAAATTCTTCTGTTATTCCATTCTTTATTATTATGTTGGAATAACCTATCTATGCGAAGTATCGTGTAGACACTCAAAATTTTCTGTACTACTGACACTAACATTACAGGAAGGCATATTCGTCTTTTATGAGAGAACCCTGAAAGACAATCCACAACCATACCGGATACTACCGGAGGTTCAGCATCAACCCCAGATCGCAATTTGGGAGTAATCGTTTCAATCTTGGAGAACCCCGAGGCATGCAGATCAATACCGAAACACACACCAGAGAAGACCGATTAATCTCAAAGATAACCCCGTGGTATCCAGTCTCAGCCCTAAACATGGGAATAGCCTCCAACCTTGGTGATAGCCCCAAGAAAAGCAATTTCGGCATTAACCCCGAAAATGCTTGTTACAAGTGCAACCAGCTTCAATCTCGGTGCTCATAATGAGATACACTGTATCAGCTCGGCGATGACATCGGGAAGACAGACACACAACAAAGATGAGAATGAGGACTTTCAATCAATTGCAGCAG
Source organism: Panax notoginseng (assembly GCA_016801055.1). NCBI lineage: Eukaryota > Viridiplantae > Streptophyta > Magnoliopsida > Apiales > Araliaceae > Panax > Panax notoginseng. The sequence continues at coordinate 93,865,950 of CM029013.1, read as the reverse complement.
TCCAATCCCAGCGAAGCTGAGCAACGTCTGCTTTATCGACCCAACCCGGCAATAACACCGGTAAGGGGCAACATCGTCATCTGACCAACACGATGCCACGCCAAGTCGTCTCAACACATCTACGCAACAACGGCCCACAAGGCTAACCCACAAGGCTAACCAATCTCGAGTTGCTATTGTGCGGGGTAACGGATGAAAGTTGAAGCTTGAAGACCGGAGGGCACCGTCCATCTTCAAAGACTTCGTACAAACTCTAATCCCATGCCATCGTATGAACTCTCGGCAATGGCGGTCCGAAATAGGTCTTGTATACCTCAAACGGATGCCCAGATTGCACTTCAAAAAAACCGAGTGGACATTACAGTGCCCGCGTGCACGTACTTCGAGATGACCCGACTCGACCAAACCGGGCCGACCCGACTAGCCTCTGGTACACCTGCGGCTGAGCCGCAGGTACACCTGTGGCACCTTTTGCCTATAAATAAGAGGCTTGGGGTGCTGATTTTTAAGAGAAAAAAGACGGGGAAACCCTGCAGAATTCGCTCTACACTTGCCATACAGTGTATTTTCCCACTTTAAACACCTGTGAGCTCATATACAGCCCTCTTTTGTACCTACAAAAGCCAGTGTTTACCCACTTTAAAGTTATAGAAGCCTTTTCTAGCAGTTAGCTGTAAGCCTTCTCACACACTTTAGAGTCTTTCTCTTCATCTTTGCACACACCCTTCTACACGTTGAGAGTCGTGTTGCATGCTTTTGCCCGGACTTCGGTCCGTGGTTTCATTTCAGTCTATATATATATATATATATATATATATCTTATATATATATTTACATATATATTGACTAACATTACCGAGTTATGCCTCGGTTGAGCCTAGACTTCGGTCTGGTGCGTTTATTGCTTTAATATATATATACTTATATATATTAACTGTGTGTCAGACTTTGTTCGATGAGCCTAAACTTCGTTTTGGTGCGTTTAATTGTTTTCTTATATATATATATACTTATATATATAAACTGTGGTCGAACTCCGTTCGATGAGCCTGAATTTTACATCCAATGCGTTTACTCGCTTTTATATATATATATATATATATATATATATATATATATATACTTATATATATGAACTGGTATCGAACTCTGTTCGGTGAGCCTGGATTTTATATCCGATGTGTTTACATGCTTATATATATATATTTACATTTCGTCCCACCTGGAGTTTACTTCGTGGTGGTTGACCGTTTTTACAGTTTTATTTACGTTTTGTCCCGCCTGGAGTTTTCTCCGTGGCGGTCGATGGCTTTTAACAGCTTTTTTTACATTTCTGATCCCCCATGGAGGTTCTTCGTGGTTGGTGATCATGTCTGTATATATGTATTTACGGCTTTTATATATATACCTGCTTACTGCTTTCATACAAATTGCGGTATCATGTGAGCCTAGGAATCATGTGATCACAGATTCATCCCATTGGATCTAGATTCGGTTCCCGTGATGGACATTTTCAGCTGTAAGCAGCTTGTAAATTATTCTGCGGTGTCTGAATTTTCTCAGATGATTTCCATACCCACGAGGAAGTCGGCATTATTTTGTACATTATTTTCGTACGGATGCTTCGCAGCCGTCAAATAAAATCAACCAAGCCGCGCATTTAATAAAATGGGAGTGCAAAAGGCCTCAATTACTATTGAGCGACAGGGTTTCAAAAATCCTCTTTTATAAAACATCATTGCCATATCTTGCTAAACTTAAATTTTTACATAAATTCAAACCCTACGTATATAGGTGCGAACGAGGCCTCGTACCACTTTCAAATAACAGCACATTGACTCACACACACACACATTCAGATAATATTTTCTTGAAAAGAGGCGGTCACCGTGGTAACACGGATGTCGGGGGGTGCCTAACACCTTCCCCCCGCATAACCAAGTCCTTGGACCCTAAATGAATCTAGGTTTCACCGACCCGTATAGCAGTGTCACATCACTGGGTCAATGTGCAAACCTTTTCTCGATTGTGTTGGTACAACCATTTAAAAAACCAACTGGCGACTCTTAACAGTCCATCATCGACATTATACATGTCGGACCTTTTTCACTTATTTTTTCAAACAAATCTCACCTAAAATGAGAACACCAAAGAACAAGTAACGGAAATGGACATCTAAAAATCCTGACATCGACAGGTGGCGACTCTGCTGGGAACCCCAGTAAGAGGACTTAAGCCGCTATTTCAATCTTTTCAAAATTGTTATCTGCTTGTGTGTGGATGTTGCATTTACATTGGATGAATGTGTACGAATGCATGTCTTGTTTATTTAGTGCCTCGCACTATAAACTGCCTGTGATGTTAGTGCCTCGCACTATAAACTGCTCATGATATTAGTGCTTCGCACATGTCATCATTTCATACAGTGAGACGCGATGTATGTGAATGTATGTTGTGTGGTCCCTCCACCAGGAGGCTATCCCGTCGGTGTTTGATTACTGGACTCGTGAGAAGCCTGATTCTCCGAGGCTCAGGAAAGGCACCACCCAAATTCGTTCCAGTTGAAAGACCGGATTAACTTCCCATCAAGTAGATTGCGATGATTTGGGAACCTTCATGCTAAAAAGCCGCGAGAGTAACCTAAGATAGGTCAGCCTCTGATAAACCCAAAACGGAGGAAAGTCTCTTCATGCTCTCATTTTAAATTACACAATTTCATGACATATCTATCTCCATGTAATGAGAAATTTGAAGGAATGTGTACATATATACATATATGCTACAAACAGCTGACATCCATTTTTGCAGGATAAAATTCCTAAAATGGACTCATCACATTGCATATTAATATTCACCTTCCCTAAGGACTAAACTATGCAAGTCTTTCGCAGGGAGTCAATCGGGCCTACTACCCGTTCAAAGTCCAAAAAGGAAACAGGCCTACAGTCAATTATGTCGTCATTCGATCAGACTGAACTTAATCCAGTTTCTCGCAAAGAATTCGACGGATTAAGCAAACAAATTGCAGATTTGGCTGTTCTGCGCAAAGAATTACACCAGTCTACACCGGGTCAGAAAATATCCATACATGCTGAATCCTCCATCCAAGGAGGGAGTCCGGTCATTACCATACCTGAACTACAGTTGGATATTACCAACAAAACTCATGATGCTTCCCATCCCACTAGAGACCCAGACACTGGTGACATTAAAAAGAAAGTCCTCCAAATGGAAGAGACCCTTCGCACTATCAAAGGAATTGGAACACACGAGAGTGTTTCATATGCTGATCTATGCATTTTTCCTGGTGTTCATTATCCAGAAAAGTTTAAAACTCCTGACTTTGAAAAATATGACAGGTTAGGAGATCCTTATACACACTTAAAGGTATTTATTGGAGAACTTGGATCTTATGCAGAGGATGAAAAGCTCAGAATGCAATTATTCTAAAAGAGTCTAACTGGAGAAGCCCGTTTATGGTACACAAGATTAGACAACTCCAAAATTCACAGCTGGGAAGAGCTAGCACATGCCTTCCTCACTCAATATAGCTTTCAGTCTCAAATGGCTCCTGATCGGTATCAAATTACCAAGATCAAAAAACAGCCTAACGAGTCTTTCAGAGAGTATGCCCAGAGGTGGAGACGCCTGGCTGCCCAAGTGAATCCTTCCATGGCCGAATCAGAAATGGTCATGACGTTCATAGACATACAAGAAGCTCCCTTCTATGAGAGAGTTTTAGCCGGCATCGACAAACCGTTTTCTGAAATGGTCAAACATGGGGAGATGGCTGAGATGGGATTGAAATCCGGAAAGATTCAAGACCTAGCTGCACTCAAAGTTGTTGCTGATCACATCCAGTTTGGAAATTATGGGAACAACCCCAGGAGGGTCCATAAAAAGAAAGAGGAAGATGTTTCCCTGATACTACAGGGTCAAAAAGGCAGTCAAAATATGCCTGTTCAGAGGAGAAACTATACTCCCTTTCCAGCACAGTCTGTAAACCCTCCAATACCAAAAGGTGGAGAAGCCAAACGCCCTCGAGTGTTCACACCCTTAGGGGATACCCTCGAGAATATCCTTAATCTTCTGACAACACAAAAGAAGATTACACATCTACTTCCACCAGCCAGCCCAAATGGAAGGGGTTTTAATGCTGCTCGGAAATGTGCTTATCATGCTGGGGCACCTGGACATGATACTCAGGATTGTTGGGCCTTGAAACACAAGATCCAAGACCTGATAGACAATGGTGAGATCGTGGTCACTAAACCAGATCAACCTAACGTTCAAGACAACTCTCTTCCTCAACACAAAGAAGAAGAGGTCAACATGATTAATTGGAGCAGTGGACAGAGTTCCAACTTCAGCTGTGATTCTTCCCAAACCATCAAAGACGGTGATAACAGATGGGATTATGCCAAGTTACAGTTCACAATGGAACGAAAAATGAAAGCTCTCTGCAAACAAATTGAGCAATTGGCGAAACTGGTGACTTATCAGCATCAAGTGACTCGTCAGCTAATCAGCCAGGAGCATGCCAGTCTTCTGCCCATTGTCATGAATATTCCCTCTTCACTTTCAGAAAATGAAATGCTGGAAGACAAAGTGACGAAGAGAGCAAATGCCAAGGCCCGTCGGGATTTCGCCAACAAAAGGAAATTCACCTATTTGGGTCAACCTATGGAGGAGATATTTCACATGTTAATCAATGAAGGAAGAAGCAGTTCCCTTCTACCTCCAATCAACCCCCGTTCGGGACGATACAATTCTGAGGGAGTATGTCAATATCATTCCCAATCTCGTGGTTACAGCACAGAAGAATGCTGGGCACTACGCCACCTTATTCAAAACCTAATCGACAGTGGCGTACTGCACTTGGCAGATGACGACACTGTGCTACGCGCCAGTGAAAATACAGGTCCCACTAAATAGAAGAGTGTGGTAGCCGTCATATCTACTGAAGCTGATCAATCACTTGTCATGCCAATAATTCAACTCAAAGGAAGCAACAATCCTTTGAAAGTGGCTACTCCCGAGCCAATTAACTTGCCGTGCAGAGCACAATATCCTATTATTAGCTTGCATAAAGTTCCGTGGAATTATGGAGAAGGTGAAGGATCCACCTCACATACCACTGCTGCAGTGTCGAAAGAAAATCCACTGTACCTTCCCCAATGGGTGATGAAATCTGCCGTCAAATCAAAGGGAAAAATGCCCACGGAGAAGATTGAAAAATTCCTCCGCACTATGGGTCATAACGAAGCTACGGTGGTTTTAAGCTTGAAAGAAGCTCCACAACAGATATCAATTTTGGACTTGGTCCTCACTTCTGAGAATCACCGGAAGATCTTGTTAAAGGTTTTAGAAGAAGCCTATCTCCCGACATCTGTGGATGAGGAAAAATTTCAACATCTGGTTGATCACATTTTCAACGACAATGTGATATCCTTCACTGATGATGGCATTCCACCTGAAGGGACCGGTCATTGCAAACCATTGCACATCGCAGTCTTGTCCTCCGGATATATGATGGTTGGAGTCCTGATAGATGGAGGCTCATCCCTAAATATCTGCCCATATGCTACCTTGGTGAAGATGAATATCAATCTTAATCGAATCCGGAGTAGCCATACTATCATCAAAGCTTTTGATGGAGCCCTCCGAAATTCGGTTGGAGTAATTGAGCTGCCAATTGAGATTAGTCCTCATACATTCTGCGTATCCTTCCATGTGCTCAAGATAGAGTCGGGATACAACCTGCTCTTGGGACGACCATGGATCCACATGGCTGGGCAGTCCCCTCCACCCTTCATCAACAATTAAAATATATTGTCAACAACAGCCTGGTCACGGTCAACGCTGAACCAGAGTGTTCTCAACACGGTGATTTACCGGTCATCAATGCTAATGCGGACGTTGACCCAGTCAGTTTTTATACTTTGGAAATAAGCAATACCCAATACCATGCTATTGGAGCACCACTGCCCGAACCCCAGATTTCTGCCGAAGTGATGTCAGCCACTCAAGAAATGATGTCGTTGGGTTATAAACCAGGACAAGGGTTGGGTAAAGATTGTCAGGGTATCAAGTACCCTATTCTCTTAACCAAGCACACTGGAACAGCTAGACTAGGCTATTCGGCCAGCTCTATTCACAGGAACCCTCATAAACATCCACAGGTTCCTTCAGCTTCAACTATGTGGCGTTTATCTTCGCCTTCAAGTGCTGAGTCTGTACAACCTCCTGTAAAGGTGCCAACCAATGTCATGGCTATGTTATTTCCTAAGCCAAAACCGGTGGAGGAAAACAAAATTGTTATTCCAGATCCCGCAATCGAAAAAGAGGAGTGGAGAATCAAGGAAAACGTTGTCCGAATAATGTCGGGCATGCGTATCATCGTCCATGATGAACATACCAACCGATACACCCTAGACGATGATTGCCCAGACATAATGGCCATCATTCAGGACAGGGAGGATGATGACAGTTCCTCCATCACTGCGGTTCACCCGAACTTTGCTCTTGCCAATTGGAACAGCATTCCTTGCATTGGTCGTCAAGGGTAAAGCGAGCAGAAGTTCTTTCTGCCCTGTAGATATAATAAATGCTTACTTTTCTGTACAGTATTAGCAGTTTATTTTGCCAGTATATGCTAACACTGTGTATGATCAAACACGTTTCATATATACTAAGTGAAAGCATATTTTGTTTCAGGACTCTGAATTTAGATGTGCCTGTACTTGTTGATACGATGCCTCTCCTACACAGGGATTGTACCTTTGATGTAGAGATGAATTCAGCCTTGATGGATACACAGGATGACATTGAGGTGCCTCCAAAAATTCAAGAATGGGTCAAAGATACACCTAAACCCAACCTTGATCAAACCACTTCTTTCAATCTCGGAACCTTAGAAAGCCCTAAGTTAATCCAGATTGGTTCAGACCTTACCCCAGACCAACGGAATAACATGGTTACACTATTAACCCAATTCCAGGATGTGTTTGCATGGTCTCATGAAGACATGGTGGGTTTGTCCACTGACATTGTCCTTCATCGCCTTCCCATTGAAGAGGGATTTAATCCAGTCAAACAGAAACTCAGGCGATTGAAACCTGAGTGGAGTTTAAAGGTGAAAGAAGAAATTGTGAAACAATTTTAGGCTGGCATCATCATGGTGTCTACATATCCTGCATGGATATCCAATATCGTGCCCATGCCTAAACCTGGAGGGAAGGTGCGAGTTTGCGTGGATTATCGGGACTTGAATAAAGCTTGCCTAAAAGACAGCTTTCCCGTGCCATTTATCCACATTCTCATTGACAATACTGCGCAATACGACATGTACTCCTTTGCTGATTGCTTTGTGGGGTATCATCAAATCATGGTTGTCGAGGAAGATCGTGAGAAGACTGCCTTCATCACTCCTTAGGGAACTTTTTGTTATAGACGGTTGTCATTCGGCCTCGTCAATGCCGGAGCTACCTATCAACGAGCTATGATGGCTCTTTTCCACGACTTAATGCATAAAGAGATTGAGATCTACGTGGATGACATCATTATCAAGTCCCGGAAGGAGGATCACCATATAGACCATCTCCGAAAGCTATTCAACAGGTTGCGTAAGTACAACTTGAAGTTGAATCCAGCCAAATGCTCCTTTGGCGTTAAATCAGGCAAGTTGCTTGGATTTCTAGTCAGCCACAAAAGGGATTGAGCTGGATCCTGCCAAAATCTAAGCCATCACATAAATGCCCATTCCTCAGACAGAAAAGGAAATCCGGGGATTTTTGGGAAGAGTCAACTTCATTAGCAGGTTCATATCCCAACTCACAGCAACCTGTGAACCAATCTTCAAACTATTAAGGAAGAACTCTTCCATGAAATGGAATGAGGAGTGTCAGAATGCCTTCCTTACAATCAAGAAACAGCTAGTCAAAGCTCCTGTGTTGGTACCACCTAGGGATGATGTTCCCCTATTTATGTACCTGTCCGTAAGTGACAATGCTATGGGCTGCATGCTGGGGCAGAAGGACAATAGAGGCCAAGAACGAGCTATCTATTACCTCAGTAAAAGGTTCAGCAGCAGTGAACACAAGTACACTCTGATCAAAAAGACGTGTTGTGCTTTAGCATGGGATTCCATGAGGTTACAGCATTATCTCATTGGTCACACAACCCATCTTATATCCTGCGTGGATCCTCTCAAGTACGTGTTCAACAAACCCATGTTAAATTGTCGGCTGTCCAAATGGCAGTTGATCCTACAACAATTTGACATCGTATATGTGACTCAAAAGTCCATCAAAGGTCAAGGAATCGCAGATCAACTGGCCGCCGCACCTTCAGGGGATTTCAAACCCTTTGAAACATATTTCCCCGATGAAGGAGTAATGACAATTCAGCAACACCATCAGTATGATACACGCCAAACGTGGAAGATGTATTTCGATGGAGCTATCAATATGGAAAGTTCTGGAGCTGGAGCAGTTCTAGTATCTGATACGGGGGAGCAGTATCCCGTCGCCTTCAAATTACAACTTGACAGCACCAATAATACGGCTGAGTATGAAGGCTGTCTCATGGGGCTAAAACTTTCCCGTTCAATGGGCATCAGACGGTTAACTGTCCTTGGAGATTCAGAGTTGGTAATCCGACAATCCACCGGAATTTATCAAACCAAGGAACTACATTTGATGCCTTACCATCGGCAGGTTTTAAAGATGGCTTTGGAGTTCGAAGAAATCTCCTTTCTACATGTTCCTCGTAATAGGAATTACTTTGCGGACGCATTAGCAACTTTGGCCTCCTTGGTTCATATATCAGACAAGGAGCAATTGTCAAGCGTCACAATTTCTCTGAACAAGGCCCCAGCCTACGAGAATTATGTTGGAGAAGTATCGGATGAGCTACCTCCCATCCCACAGCCTTGGTATCAGCATATCAAGGAATATCTGCGAGATGGATCTACACCCGCTGAGGCGAGCCCGACCGAGAAAAGGCGGATCCATCGACTTGCAATGAAATTCTACCTGAGTGGAGATGCGCTCTACAAAAGAGATGCAGGATTAGGCATCCTCCGGTGTTTAGACAAAGATCAAGCACAAAGGCTCATGGATGAAATCCATGGCGGAGTCTATGGCCCCCACATGAGTGGCCCCCTCCTTGTCAAGAAAATCCTCAGAACGGGACATTATTGGCTATCTCTCAAAGCTGATTGCCATGACCACGTCAAAAGATGCTATCAGTGCCAGATTTATGGGAATGCTATACACGCCCCTCCACGGGAACTCCACAATATGAGTTCACCTTGGCCCTTCTCAATGTGGGGAATGGACGTTATCGGGCCCATTGAACATAAAGCCAGTAATGGACATCGGTTTATATTCACCATGATCGACTACTTCACCAAGTGGGTAGAGGCAGCCTCCTTCCCCAGGGTCACTAAAGAAGTCATCATTGCTTTCATCAGAAATAATGTTGTTTGTCGTTATGGGCAACCAGAGGTGATTGTGTCAGACAATGCCAAAAACCTCAACAATAAGATGATGGAGGAATTGTGCAGTAAATTCCACATCAAACATCTCAACTCAGTCATCTATCGTCCAAAGATGAACGGTGCTGTTGAAGCGGCTAACAAAAACATCAAGAAGATTATGCAAAAGATGTCCGCCAACCACAAAGATTGGCCTGATGTATTGCCTCTGACTCTGTTAGCCTACAGAACATCCATGCGTACTTCAACTGGGGAAACCCCCTACGCACTAACCTATGGGATGGAAGCAGTGCTCCCTATAGAAGTTGAGATGGAATCTCTCAGAGTGTTGATAGACGCTCAGCTGGATGAAGATCAATGGGTACAAGACATGTATAACCAATTGTCTCTAATAGACAAAAGGCGAACCACGACTATCTTCCATGGTCAGTTATATTAGCAAAGGATCGCCCGATCCTATAACAAAAAAGTCTAGCTACGGCAATTTAAACAATATGACTTGGTTTTGAAGAAAGTCCTGGACAACCAAGATCAATCTAAGGAAAAATTCGCTCCTAACTGGGAAGGCCCTTTTATTGTCAAAGAAGTATTGACGGGAGGCGCTCTCAGATTGCAAGAAATGGATGGTGATGAATTTCCACAACTCATCAACTCAGACGCCGTGAAACGGTACTATGTCTGAAGTGACTCGCAAACACCCTGGTGTCAAACCATCAGATCACCAGTCATTCCGATTTTTTAACCCTTTACCACATTCAACTTTTCTGCACTTTGCCCCTCAGGGAAACATACTTTTCAAGCCAGCAGCCTGGCTTTCCTTTGCGCTCATACAACTTAGGCCATCCCACCGTGGATCGAACCTCTTATGTTTACAGTTTAGCTACCCATACCTGGGATCAAACTTTTCCTCTGCAGTTTATCCTCAACTTAGGATTAAACTTTCTCATCCCCACACTCTGACCTGCACATGTGATTACACTTTCTCTTCTCGCCCTGAGGGGCGAACTACGTCGACCTGATCTCCTCTTCAATAGGAGTACGTAGGCAACCATTTCATATGGCTCGGTCGCAAGAAAACAAAAAACAACAAAAACATTTCTACCCTTCTCTCCTCACAAAAAATAACAAAAATATTCCTACATCATTTCTGCCACATACAGCGTTGAACCTTTTTTACCAGGTTCGAACTACGTCGACCTGATCTCCTCTTCAATAGGAGTACGTAGGCAGCCATTCATGGTGCGGTCTCACCCCCTACCAAAACACAAACCCTTGTTAGTTGGTACTGGGATCAAACATCAATCCACTACATTTCATTCGGCTTCAGACCAAAGGGATGGAATTACCCAACCTCTCCTCCCAAATAGGAGATTCGGCGACCATCTAAGCTGTGGTCATACCTTGAAGAGTAACGCCAATCCATAAAAGATGGAATTAACTAGGCTTCTCCTGAATAGAAGTACTGGCGACCATCTGTGGTGCGGTCAATCTCAGAGAGGAAAGCCACACTCCTCTCCATATTTCCATACAGAAACCAGTCCCAAGACACCAAAAGATGGTAGGGATACACAGATCGATGATCCATTCTAAGCTATCCAGAGACAACTCAATGTCCATCCACCTAGGAGGAATTCATAATGCATCAAGATCACAAGCCCTGAAGCAGCAGGCAAAATATTAAACAAATAGCAAGGTGTATCTAAAAGGGAAGTGATCCAAAAATATATTTCCCTGTCATATATAATGCTGTTTGATATACATGATGTAAACTGTACATGACAAAATGGCTAAGCTAGTCTATGCAGGTAAGTACAAGCTAATCTATGAGTTAGGATACACACGAGCTAGCAAGCCCAACATAGCATCCCTCTCAGAAGAAGGAGGTAAAGCTGTGGTCTCCTGTATGAGAGTATCCACACGACCCAATAGATCAGAAGTCATCTGCATGATGACCATATGCTCATCAATATATGCACTCATCTCTGCGATTATGTCAGTGGTAAGGGACCTCGCTGCAGTACTGTCTGTGACGGCTACATCCCGGGCAAATATGGCACTATCCTGCTCAACTATCACTGCATCTCTGGCTAATCTGGCCTCATCCCGCTTAACAATAGCGGCATCCCTGCGAGCTAAGGCCTCATCTCTCTCCAACAGAGTGGCCTCCCTCACATCCAGAGCAGTCGACATCATAGATCGAACCTGATCTCTCTCAAAGGTCATCAGCTGAAGACTTTGCTCTAAGTACTATGCCGAGTGCTGAATCGCAACAGTGCTGGTACTAGGAGAATCTGGAAGAAATGCTGGCAACCCAGCGGCGGGCTCCTCCTCGAAGTGGGTATCAATGTCCTCCACAGGCTCCACACCCTCTGCGTCGCTATCCGATACTGCAGATACTGCTGCAGCCGATAAAACCTCCGTCTCCATCCAGGCAGAATACTCTGCGAAATAACCTGGACTGCTCACTGAAAAAGCAGCTCCCTCATGATGGTCCCAACAAGCGTATACACGAGATCGGTCCTCTGCTGAGAGGTATCGGGCAGCTGAACGCTGACCTGTCGCCCCTATGAAAGGATAAAAATCCTGAAACTGGTCGAACTACGACATCACGGCCAATGGGTGATAAGTAGTCACACCTCTCAAGCCGGCCAGAGGGAGGAAATCCATGCCCGGAGCATGAGTAATAAAGCTGTATGGTGAGCTAAGCCCCGAGCACAGCAATATGCTAAATGGTCTCTGATGTCTGCCAAAAATGCAGACCAGGACTGAGCATCTATACACTCCGATGGCTGAAAGGAGTATGACATGGACACATCGTGGGTAAACCAATATCCATGCCATCTAAGGGTACCAATCGGTCTCAAGTGTGACATGAACCATACATACAGAAGGACTGAGCTCCCAGTAAACACTCCTGATGGATAAGTACTGCAGTAGGATGCTGACCGCAGAGTCTCTGCCAAGATCATAGGCACAATGGTATGACCCTCCCTGAGAGCTCTCACGGCCATGATAACACCTATATCTATCTCATCCATATACCGCGGCATGTACACATATGATAGTACACATAACATCAGTACGTCAACTCTGGCTAGACGCCAATGATCCTCTGGTGCGGTGAAATCCCCGAAATGTCGTGAGTAACTGTCCTCTGAGCCAAATCTGTCGTACAGAAAACGCTGAGAGATCACATGGCTAGATGTCAGCTCATCCTACACTACTCTACGCCTCAATCCTGTGAGAGTCATGAATCGTCTACTCATGTCTCCCAGAGCCATATGCACACAAGGTCTGTCCAAGGGCAGCATCGTCAAACGTGCATACTCCTCCAAAGTGGGAGTCAACTCATGGGTGCCAAAGCGGAATACCTGCCTGCAGGTCGCCAATGCTCTATCATCCCATCTTCGAATCCTGCAGGAACCTGAAATGCCAAAAGAGTCATGGTATGCTGCAGTAATATATCTACGGTCACCCTATCTGGTGGTGACATACTATCATACCACGATCGCATACCCGATGCCACCACTGATGGTGGGGTATGATCTATACGGCTAACTGTCGAAGAAGACATCTGTGAGGGCCGTGTCATAAGACCATCCAGGGGTCAATGCCGAATATCTCTGGACATACATACATATGCATAACATAATACATGCATAACAGATAATGGATGACAATATGATATAGGGAATGGAAAAGACTGTGCATACATTCCTAAGTATATCATCATCTAATACATCAGCTCTGTACAGCTACAAATACAGGGAAATGGGGCACAGACGCCCTACTACTAACAGAGGCCTATCAAAAGATATAGCGAGAATAAGGAATAGCCACCCAATATCTAACAGAGGCCTATTAAAAGATATAACGAGAATACATCAGAAGAAGACAATGGTGTCGATATCCACATCATCAATCCTGTCCACCTGATGTAACTCCTCACGAGTCACTGGATCTCTATCAACAGGGATGTCAGGCCTATACAGAGGAGGATCTACGCCGGCAAAACAAAATGGGTAGTTCGAGGGGCCAGCGTCTGAGCTGGAAGGAACAAATGACTCCGCCTCTGCTGGATCTCTGCCCAAGTGCCGAATAAATATATGTGTCTGGTCCAACTGACGGGTCAAGCTATCAATCTGGGTCATATGAGTCAGATCTCGGACACAAGCTATCCAATCCATCATCATCAAGGATCTAGGAACCATGTCCCCCATAAACTGTGTGGCGCGAGACTGGGCTCCAATAGTACGAGGAAGCCACCAACGCTGGAATATTTCCTAAGTACATGGACCCTCTGATAATGCAAATTCGTCAACACCCAACAACGGGATATCAATGGCGGGTGACTGCGATATAGGCCAGTGACACCTGACAGGAGGCAAGATCGGTATACGAATCTCCCCTGTGGTGCTCCTGATAGCACGCTCTTTTAAATAGAGCTCCCAACCGCCATTTGTGAAGAATGGAACTCTCCTGGTGGAAATTAAATACTCGACCCCAGTCGGGTATCCATCCTCAAAACCCACTGTCAAGTGTTCCCCAGAATAGGGAAGCCAGGTGATGGTGTCGACCGTCAGCAACTCCAGCTGCATACGACAATGATTGAATCCCTCCGCTACAAAGACCTCAGGCAGAATCGAATGATGCCATCTTTGTCCTCGTGGATAGGTATCTAAACCTAACACACTCACGGGACGCAAATAGGGAAGCCTCTCATAGGCCCAAAACTGCCAACAAAATGGCAAGACATCTGCTATCAGTAAACACTCTTAACCTATAAATGGGAAAAGACAAGAGAAATACTCACCAGCAGAAACGAGTAAAATCCTAGCCAAGCCTCGGTCAAACCCTGTGAGCGCATACGCATGCCCCGGAGGAAATAGGCAAAGGTATAGGAGCCCCAATCGTACTCTCCAATACGATCCACGTCACGCGTAGCGCTGACCAAAGCAAAAGATACCGTGGAAGAGTTATCTGCTATGAAGCAGCCTCGAATGATCATCAAGAACAATCGCCGCAGAACGCGATCCCTGATCCTGACATCATCAGGCATGGGCTCACTCAATAGCCCGCTCACAGCATCCACGCTCAAAGGACCTGAACGGACGGTCCTGCCTTTGAGCGCCGCCGTCAGAACTCCTAACAAGGATCTGCCAGCAGTAGGGGTAATATTCGCCATGCAAGGCACTGGCTCCCCTCCAAACTCCACGCCGATGATAAATCGCCAATCCATCGGCATCATCATCACCTCACAATCTAGCAGGTGGAGTGACTGAGTCTGGTGAAACAACCGCTCAGACAATGCCCTAAGGTAACCCCAGGGACAACGACGGGGAAGGATGGAGAAGAATGCCCCAAATCCCCACTCATGCACTACTGTTTTATAATCAAGATGAAGCGCCTGGTACATGGAGTGGATGCTAAACCAGTTCCCTCGAGGCTGTGTAAAACCTGGAACTTGCATGAAATGCAAATCTACGTCAGAACCTTTTAATTCTCATCAATAGGAAAGAAGGAAAAGCAAAGTCTAACGCCATACCTCGTTAGCATGTAAGTACATCGATGGATGTCTGGCCAAATCACCCAGCAACTCTGGGTTCGCCACCTGAATGCTCGGAAGCTCCCTACGAGGGACAGGTGCAGCAGGAGCGGGGTCCTCAGTATCCACCTCCTCGTCCTCAATGTCCGGAACATCTGCCTGGACAGGACGGATCACATCCTCCACCAACTGACGAGGCTATCTGACAGAATGGGGACGAGGCACATCAGAAGCCCTCCGCCGTACGCCAGAAGCGGTCCTATAGGAACTGCTCGGCTGATCCGGATCCATAATATCTGAACAACAAGTCTCCAAATTACCTCAGAAAAGGTGTGATATTTCCTTACCTGGAGCTTTCTCTAATGCATTTATGATTATATGCATGCATGCATTTACTTTAAACAAATAATAGAGTTAAAATGCATGACTACCCAATGCCTACCTTTTGAAAATTTTTGCCATAGTCCCCTTTGAAAATAGGACTATCCACATACACTCAGGCATGTTTAGGTGGCTATTCAGTAGCACACCTGCCCCAAAGTCATATACACAATATATACATTAAAAATCAAAAGCATCATGCATAAGGCCAACCTCAATGCTAGGAGTACTTTGCCTTTCTACCTTTTGCTCATTGGACCTCAAATAGGACAAAAAATAGCAGAAAAAGGTGCCAATTTGACTGTCTCAAAAGTCAATTTTTTTTTCCATATCATTATGTTCAGCATGGTTTAATACTAACATTTACTATGTTGAATATTTTTTATCAAGTCATTTGTGCATATATAACCACTACTATGTGTTTAGATGCATTTCGTGCAATAACTCACAATCTAACGGACAGAAACTAGAGAAAATACAGGCATACGTTACCAGGATAGTGTGGAACACTTGCACGGTGACAGAATTTGCAGAAAGCAGCCCAAACTCAGCAGATCTGAAGATGGCTCGCGGTTTTCTCTAAGCAAAATAAGTTGAAAGTGACTTGTGAATGCTGCTGGCTGATGGATATATGATCAACGCCTGGCCGCAGGCCTATCTGCGGCTGCAGTAGGTACACCTACAGCACCCCCACGTAGGTCCCATCCCTCCGGCTCGGTCCAGTTCGAGTTGCAAAGGAGGTCTTACAAATTAAAAAGGTCAAATCGAGAATAAAAACGCCACGCGATTGAGCAAAACTGCATACAATCCTGGTCTTCTCTGATGAGACTTTGAATCGGTACATCACGTATTGGTATTCGCCCACACACAGGGTACACTATACCAGTGATCTTAAATGATCTCAGTCAAGATCGGCAATACCGTACGCAGGTCCAATGCCGCTTTATCAGGATCATCATCCTTGTCAACCTAGATCCCTGACGGGGGTTACAACGTGAGTCCCCGACGGGGGTTACAACGTGAGTCCCCGACGGGGGTTACCACGTAGATCCCCGGCGGGGGTTACAATGCGTGTTCAACCGTTGAAACACAAATCAACGAAGGTCAAGCAGCCTTGACATTATCTCAGCCGATGGCAAGTAAACCCATCAGAGCATACACAGTTGTTCGATCAATGCATACGTCCCCAGTAGATCTCCCGAGGGGTTCGCAACGTGAATTCACGGCAGGGGATTACCACGTAAATTCAAGCCGTTGACACACATATCAACGAAGGTCAAGCAGCCTTGACATCATTCCAGCCGATAGAGGGTTAAACCTATCAGAGCTCTGGAGCCATTCGGGGTTCTTACCACCCGATTACCCATATTCCCTGGTGGGGGGGGGGTCACAACGCAATGTTCCGTTGAACTACACGACAGCAGAAGTCAAGTAACCTTGACAGTATATCCCACAGGATTTTTCAGCCGTTGATTCACATATCGGTGAAATACACGTCAACGAAGGTCAGGCATCCCTGACAGCATTTGCTGTTGGCAGTAACTCTAACAGAACCCTGACATGTCCTGACGATACAAACCAGGAGATTGTCATCAAGGAGGATGGATGATGGAATATGTTATACACATCCTCAAACAGATCAAGCTTTATCCCCACAGATCTCTTACACATAAGAGGTACCTCTGTAGGATCCAGTCCTTATCCAGGAATTTGATGATAACTCCAACATCAACATCCTGACAGACTCAGATTATACATCAAATCTGGTCATCATTGCCAATCCCCGGTTGAAGCAACAGGGAGCCAGCAATTATCCTCAGCGTGTTGGGTTACAACCCCGTACACATGCATCATACATCTACATCATGTTTCTATCTATAGTACCCTGTTCGCCTTATGACGTTTCAAGTGTCTAGGATTCTTTATCCTACCCATGCATCGCCATGCATGAGTATGATAAAGAGGGGCATCTGTAGACACTCAAAATTTTCTGTACTACTGACACTAACATTGCAGGAAGGCAGATTCGTCTTTTATGAGAGAACTCTGAAAGACAATCCACAACCATACCGGATACTACCGGAGGTTCAGCATCAACCCCATATCGCAATCTGGGAGTAATTGTTCCAATCTTGGAGAACCCCGAGGCATGCAGATCAATACCGAAACATATACCGGAGAAGACCGATTAATCTCGGAGATAATCCCTAGGTATCCAGTCTCAGCCCTAAACATGAGAATAGCCTCTAACCTTGGTGATAGCCCCAAGAAAAGCAATTTCGACATTAATCCCGAAAATGCTTGTTACAAGTGCAACCAGCTTCAATCTCGGCGCTCACAACGAGATACACTATATCAGCCCGGAGATGACATCGGGAAGACAGCCACACCTCAAAGATGACAATGAGGATTTTCAATCAATTACAACAGTCCAATCCCAGTGAAGCTAAGCAACGTCTACTTTATCGACCCAACCCGGCAATAACACCGGTAAGGGGCAACATTGTCATTTAACCAACACGATGCCACGCCAAGTCGTCTCAACATATCTATGCAACAACGGCCCACAAGGCTAACCAATCCCGAGTTGCTATTGTGCGGGGTAACAGATGAAAGTTGAAGCTTGAAGACCGGAGGGCACCGTCCCATCTTCAAAGACTTCGTACAAACTCTAATCCCATGCCATTGTACGAACTCTCGACAACGGCGGTCCGAAATAGGTCCTGTATACCTCAAACAGATGGCCAAATTGCACTTCAAAAAAACTGAGTGGACATTACAGTGCCCGCGTGCACGTACTTTGAGACGACCCGACCCGAATAAACCGGGCCGACCCGACCCGCCTCTGGTACACCTACGGCTGAGCCGCAGGTACACTTGCGGCACCTTTTGCCTATAAATAAGAGGCTTGGGGTGCTGATTTTTAAGAGAAAAAAGACGGGGAAACCCTGCAGAATTCGCTCTACACTTGCCATACATTGTATTTTCCCACTTTAAACACCTGTGAGCTCATATACAGCCCTCTTTTGTACCTACAAAAGCCAGTGTTTACCCACTTTAAAGATATAGAAGCCTTTTCTAGCAGTCAGCTGTAAGCTTTCTCACACACTTTAGAGTCTTTCTCTTCATCTTTGCACACACCCTTCTACACGTTGAGAGTCGTGTTGCTTGCTTTTGTCCGGACTTCGGTCTGTGGTTTCATTTCAGTATATATATATATATATATATATATATATATATATATATATATATATACATATATATTGACTAACATTATCGAGTTATACCTCGGTTGAGCCTAGACTTCGGTCTGGAGCGTTTATTGCTTTAATATATATATATACACTTATATATATTAACTGTGTGTCGGACTTTGTTCGATGAGCCTAAACTTCAGTTTGGTGCGTTTAATTGCTTTCTTATATATATATATATATACTTATATATATAAACTGTGGTCAAACTCCGTTCGATGAGCCTGTATTTTACATCCGGTGCGTTTACTCGCTTTTATATATATATATATATATATATATATATATATATATATATGAACTGCTATCGAACTCTGTTCGGTGAGCCTGAATTTTATATCCGGTGCGTTTATATGCTTATATATATATATATATATATATATATATATATATATATATATATATATATATATATATATACATTTCGTCCCACGTGGAGTTTACTTCGTGGTGGTTGACCGTTTTTACAGTTTTATTTACGTTTTGTCCCGCCTGGAGTTTCCTCCGAGGCGGTTGATGGCTTTCAACAGCTTTCTTTACATTTCTGATCCCCCATGGAGGTTCTTCGTGGTTGGTGATCATGTCTGTATATATATTGTAACATTCTATAATTTTAAATTGTAATAATAAATATTTATTGATTTATATAAATATTTAATGGATAGGTTTATTGATTGAATAATTAATTGTTTAATTTGAGTAATGTAGTTTATTTAATTATTTGTTGAATAAATAATTAAATAGTAGATATTAAATATTTATTGGCAATATTAAATATTTATCGAATTATGGCAATCAGAATTGATGTGATTTAATTAATTATTTGTTGTGTAATTAATTAAGGAGCTAAATAAATTAGTTGTTATGAGATTTATAATAATTAATTTAATTAATAAGCTAGAGAGCTTATAGTGGTTTTAAATAAATAATAATATTTTAAATGAGAAATTGTAGTTTAAAATATTAGTTGGTTAAATGAAATTATAATTATAAAAGAAATTATAATTATTTATGTGTTAAAGTAATTTAATAGATTAATGTTTTAATTGATTTATTTAATTAAATGAATGTGTGATTAATAACCTTATTATAAAGGGGTTATTAAAATAAATTAAAAGAGTTTAATTTAGTTTTGCCAAACATACCTTATTGTATAATAAGTCTTTAATCTATTAGGATTTTAGCAAACAAGGTATAAGGATTAATCTATTATGTTTTAATTCAATTTACCAAACAAGGAGTAAGGATTAATAGATTATTTTTATTTAGACTAGCCAAACAAGCCTTTTGGCTTTTAAATTTTAAAACTCCTATAACTGATATATTTATATCAGTACTTATATTATATCATTAATATATGTTATTATTATTATTACGTTATAATATTATACGTAAGATAGAAGAGAGAGAAAGGAGAGAAAAAGAGAAAACTCAGAGGAAGAAGAAGAAGAAAAGAAGAAAAAGTAAGAAGAAACTAGAGAGAATTGAGAGTTTTTTATAGGTTTTGGAGAAAAGCTTGATAATCAAAGAGTTAGAGTCATCATCTTCTTCATAATCCAAGGTAGGCCATCTTTTCTTTTGTAAAACTCTAAAATTTTTCTTCTTCCCAAAAAGTCTCTGTGAAAAATTTTATAAACGAAATTTTGTTGTTATGATTATAATTTTGTATGATTATCAATTGTATATATGTTTCATGAGTTATGCATGATCATAGAGAAATTAATTCATGTAAGTATGTAATTTATGAAGAAAATATTTTACAAAGAGTTTTTATGTATGAATATGGCTTTAGTTAAAATAGAAATTAAGGTCTAATTGGTTGTGGTATTGATAAATTGATTGTTAGAATTGCTAAAGTATGCAGAATCATAATCATGATGTTTAGAAATTTCTATTTTGATTTAATAACAAAGTCACAGTGTTGATTTTCATTAAAAATTGTCAACAATGGAGTTTTGCCAAAAACATTGAAATCGGGTGTTGTAAATTTGATGTTTGTGTTGTTTAGATGACTAAAAACGCGTTAGAAAATATTAGATTATGTTTATGCAAACCTATTTACTCATTGGGTAGCTTGGTATGGTTGTTAGAAAGGAGTTTGGTGGCTTAATTTGGCTTTTCGTAGTGTTCTAGAGCTAAAATCGCATAATCGCAGCAGTGACCCCCGCCCCGGCGGGCCCCCTAGTGCAAAAACCCCCGCCCCGGCGGGGGGGGGGGGGAGGGGTGTTTTGTCAAGCCAAAATTTTGAAAAAAAAAAACTGACCGGACGTAGTTTACTAAAATGAGTACAACTTTTTCATACGAACTCCGATTGAGGTAATTCAAGATGATTCGGAAAGAGGACGAGTAAACCTACAACTTTCATTCTTTAAGTTTTTTTAATTTGAGGTCTGTAACAGTAGTCAAAATGGTCATATTTAGGACTGTTGTGTATTTGGAGGCCATCGGAAGGCGTCGGAATGCGCATATGCAAGTGCAATCTTTTGTGTATTAGTATAACCTAATGATAACATGTTAGACATGTAATAGGATATTGTATCAAGTTGTTAATGTGTGTATAGTGCAATGGCATGATCACTTAAGTAGTTGTAATAAAGCTAAATAGTGCTGTTCATGAAAAGATGCGATTTTGTTAGTAAGCTATATGAATCTAATGTTAGTATAACTAATGTGTATTGTCAATACATATGATATGTGTAGGACCTTTGGTGAACGTGAGTAGTGATTGTTTAACCTACACGATGAATGTATTACTTATGTGTTAATGACTAACTATGTCACGATGACATATGTATATAGGATATTGTGATTCAAATTGATTCGGTTTAGCCTACGAACAAGGCAAGTTCTCTAACTCAAAACTTCATTGTGCGAGTTTAAATTCATTTGGTACATTATTGTTTTCAAATTCAATTACAATTGTTGCAAGTTGCTACGTCTACATTTTCGTAGAGCGAGATTGTCTATTATTGAGTAGGTCATTGTATTTAGTTACTCATGACGATGCAAGATTTCTAATCCTTTATCTTATTGAACTAATTATTGTTTTCAATTCGATTACCTTATAATGATGCAAGCTGTCTAAACTTTGGTTTGATGTTGAACAAATTATTCTTGTATTACACTTGTTGTTTAGCATGCATAAATAAATTGCTATGCATGTTTAGTATTCAATTCTAATTAACCTTGGCTTAGTATTGTTCAAGCAATGTATGCTATAGTTATTCAAATTGTATGCTATTAGATTATTCCTAATGCATGACTTTAGTTTACTATGATTGATTCAATCACTATTATTCTATAGTATAGTGTTATTGGTCTTATTCAACTACTCCTTAGTTGATGTTCGTTAAATTCCAAATTTCCTTGAAAGCTTATCCAAACCAAACTTACTTTGGTGCGGACTTGTATTCTAAATACTGAGATGAACAACTCTTTTAATAGAGGTTTACGCTTAGCGTTGAAATGGTTGTGCACAATACATTGTACGAAGGGTTGATCCCCCTAAGTACGTGAAGTCCTTATAGTCTTATGATTGTTAAAGTTTAAGTTGAAAGATTACTTATAACTGTGGACATGATTCGTGGTCATTAGACCCTCAGTAAATGTTAAAGTTTTCAGAAAGTAATAGAATTTATTGTTCAGTTCTATTAAACCTAATATTGGCAAATGATGTAAAGTTAAATGATTTATCTATTATTATTTCAAGTGGGCTTTGTTTGCTCACTCTTGCCTGTAAACTTTCTTACAGTTAAGGTTGAAACTGGTGATGTACCTAGCACCAGTAAAGGGAAAGGAAAGATGAAACAATGCTGAAGACCTGTAATAGATTGAATAGTTTATTGTCAGACTTGTTTAAAGATTGTAATGAATGTTATTTTAATTATTCCGCATGAATGAATGAATGTTTGTAAAGGTTAGATAACCTGGGAGATTTATTTAAATTTAGTCCTGTATGGGCAGGTTTTATTTATTCAATTTTATTATAATTGGGTAGTTAGAAATGAATATTTTGATTACGTGAACACTAAATATTGAGGAAATGGAGTACCAGGATTTGGGGGTGTCACATATATGTTTACGCCTTTTATATATATACCTGCTTACTGCTTTCATACAAATTGCGGTATCATGTGAGCCTAGGAATCATGTGATCACAGATTCATCCCATTGGATCTAGATTCGATTCCCGTGATGGACATTTTCAGTTGTAAGCAGCTTGTAAATTATTCTGCGGTGTCTGAATTTCCTCAGATGGTTTCCATACCCACGAGGAAGTCGGCATTATTTTGTACATTATTTTCATACGGATGCTTCGCAGCCGTCAAATAAAATCAACCAAGCCGCGCATTTAATAAAATGGGAGTGCAAAAGGCCTCAATTACTATTGAGCGACAGGGTTTGAAAAAATCTCTTTTATAAAACATCATTGCCATATCTTGCTAAAATTGAATTTTTACATAAATTCAAACCCTGCGTATATAGGTGCGAACGAGGCCTCGTACCACTTTCAAATAACAACACATTGACTCACACACACACACATTCAGATAATAGTTTCTTGAAAAGAGGTGGTCACCGTGGTAACACGGATGTCGGGGGCTGCCTAACACCTTTCCCCCGCATAACCAAGTCCCCGAACCCTAAATGAATCTCGGTTTCACTGACCCGTATAGCAGTGTCACATCATTGGGTCAATGTGCAAACCTTTTCTCGGTTGTGTTGGTACAATCATTTAAAAAACCAACTGGCGACTCTTAACAGTCCATCGTCGACATTATACATGTCGGACCTTTTTCACTTGTTTTTTCAAACAAATCTCACCTAAAATGAGAACACCAAAGAACAAGTAACGGAAATGGACATCTAAAAATCCCGACATCGACATACCGCATTCATGGTGAAATTCTTCTGTTATTCCATTCTTTATTATTCTGTTGGAATATCCTGTCTGTGTGGATTACGCATGACCTGGTTCCATTCTTTATTATTCTGTTGGAATATCCTGTCTGTGCGTATTACGCATGACCTGATTTCATTATTTATTATTCTGTTAGAATAACCTGTCTGTGCGGTCTATCGCATGCCTGGTGAATTCTTCTGTTATTCCATTCTTTATTATTCTGTTGGGAATAACCTGTCTGTACGGTCTATCACATGCCTGATGAATTATTTTATTATTCCATTCTTTATTATTCTGTTGGAAATGATCTGTCTACGTGGATTACCGCATGGCGGATGAAAATCCATTTGTAGTTTCGTGTATTCTATTATACTCGTATGAGATATCATTTCTTTTGTACTCGTCATGAAATATCATTTTCTTTGGTATTTTTCTTTTACGAGTTACTATTCACAGGTTATTATTCACCCAGTTACTATTTACTCTAGTATTATTCACTCGGATATTCGAGACACTTTTCGTGCCGGAGTACTATTCACGAGTTACTATTCACGGGTTACTATTTACCCGATTACTATTCACTCTAGTATCATTCACTCGGGTATTCGGGGCACTTTTCGTGTCGGAGTACTATTCACGAGTTACTATTAACCTAATTACTATTCACTCTAGTATCATTCACTCGGGTATTTGGGATACTTTTCATGTCGGGGTACTATTCACGAGGTACTATTTCCAAAGTACTATTCATATGGTACTATTCACGAGGTACTATTTATCCAAAAAATATATTTCTTTTATGTCTAAATTATTTTTGGTACATGAATATTATTCTTGAATTTTACTCCACAAAGCAGTATCATGTTGACAATTTGAACGTTATTGAATTCTAGATAAATTAAATTATAAATTTTTAAAATTTATCCTTGAACTTATTTTATTGAATTATTATGTCATTGTCATCATCCTCATGCTTATATTATGATGAAAGTCATCTTTGGCTTACGTGCAGAGATGGACTTGGTACGGTATAATCATGACCGTAATGTGACGAATGATGTGGTGAAAGTCCTCATTGGCCTGTAGTTCATTGATAGACAGTTGTTGGTATGATTATGACCAGGAATTATTCGGTATAATCATGACCATTGATGATTACATGAATATCCTTGGCCGTGGTGCAGGGATGATTTGATTTTATTTATTAAGCTGAGTCTCAGCGATAAAGTTGATGAAAAACTTTTTAAATCATAGAAGATAGTAGATTTTATGCTCTACTTGACTCTTCTAATGGATTGCTTGTTTTGCTGCAGTTAAACTTGTTGTCTATTATATTCCATTAGTTTAACATTGTTGAAGATCGCTAATGATAATTTATTCTGCATTATCTTAGTCATAATATTTCTTACTGGGCTAGTTGAGCTCACCCTTTCTTTCATTGTTCTCTTCAGAAAATGAGAATATAGCTGGGACGAGTAGGGGAATGGAATGATGGTCCAGGATAAATGGCTTTAGTAGTCCTCACTATTCTACGAAATAATGTGATAATAATTGTAATGAGGACACCATTGAGTATGGATATTGTCTAGATGACAATATTCTTGTTTAAACTCTCAGCTATGTTTTGTCGTATATTACCCGACAGTTGTATAATTAAGTTTGTATTTGATTTATGTACTATGTATCTGGCGACCCAAGATGGGTGATGTATACCTGTTTTGGTGGCGTCACACTTACAAAGTTTTCAAACTTAACTTTAAAACTAAACACAACTAATTATCTTGGACAACAAGCTCTTCGCTCCTTCCTCAAACTTAGTTGCACCTATAACCCAGAGTTTTGTTCTATTTCTTAATGTGGTCTTTAAACAAAAGCATCTACCTTACCTCACAAGTATGCTATAGATTCAACCTCCAATTGACATATTTACGACTCTGATCTTGGTATTGAGCTTACTTTTTTTTCTCACAGATACAAAAATAAACAAATTACAATATCTTTTTAGAAAAAGAGTTCTTTTTGATAGAATGTTTCTTTCATAAACAGATATGTATAAGTTAATGTAGTATTTACAAAAGCTAAAAAATTTCTATAAAGAATGTGCTTCTATGATAAGCAAATATAAGTTTTATGCAGTTTTAATAAAAGTATGAAAACTTTTATTAATAGAAATATGCTTCTAATTAAGATAGACATTTAAATGTAGTTTGTAATAAGTTTAAAGACTTACAAGTGCTTCCAAAATAAGCTAATATATAGTTTAAGTACAATTTTATAAAAGTGTAATTTTTTTATAAGTTTAGTATGTGTTTCTTTACATAAGAAAATATATCAGTTAAGTGTAGTTTATAAAAGTATAAACTTTTATAATTTTGATATGAGCTTCTTGAATTAAGTAGATATATCAGTTAAACTTTTGATATATAAAAGTTGAACTAACTTTTATATTATGTCACAAGTATAAATTAATGATTTTGTGAGCACATATACTTGTAATATATACGTATCAAGTATAAAGATTTAATCAATTAAATAACATTTGATATCTCAACTTATATATATAATCACAATTGTAGATTTGATTAACAATAAAGTTATATTTGATTATATATATTAAAACTACTCGTGACATAAACTTTGATCAGTGTAGCCTTAACACTCGGGCTATATTTGTTTGCAAGTATTATACTTGGAATAAGACTATTAATCCCAAGTGTCTTGTCTGTTTTCAAATTTAGACTTGAGATCATTTAATACCATGTTCAACTAGGTATTATAATCCCCACCATTTGGGATTAAATTTTTTTAGACAAAATTAACCTAAACCTTTTTTTATAATGACCATAATAGCATATTCTATCCATTTATCAACTTTTTTTCTTTCTAAAATGACCATTATATGCCTAAACAGTTGCCAAATGGAGATTCTAAATGATAATTTACCAACCTTTTCTAAATTGTGTACAACGTTTATGAAGCCCCCAAAATAGGTATACATCACCCATCTTGGGTCGCCAGATGCATGGTACAGATTTCAAATACAAACTTAATTAATACAACTGTCGTATAAAATACGACAAAATATAACTGAGTTTTTACACAAATATTGTCTCATAGATAATATCCAAACTCAAATTCAATCCTCATTACATTTATTATCACAATAAATAATGAGGACTACTAAAACAAACATTTCGGTCCATCACTCCGTTCCCCGACTAGTCCCGGCTACGTTCTCATTTCCTGAAGAGAACAATAAAAGCAAAAGGGTGAGCTCAACTAGTCCAGTAAGAAATATTATGACTAAGATAATGCAGAATAAATTATCGTTAGTCTTCAACAGTGTTAAAATGATAAAATACAATAAACATCAAGTTTAACTG
Organism: Panax notoginseng; assembly: GCA_016801055.1. Classification (NCBI taxonomy): domain Eukaryota; kingdom Viridiplantae; phylum Streptophyta; class Magnoliopsida; order Apiales; family Araliaceae; genus Panax; species Panax notoginseng. The sequence continues at coordinate 93,838,985 of CM029013.1, read as the reverse complement.
CAGCGGAACAAACAATCCATTAGAAGAGTCAAGTAGAGCATGATATCTACTATCTTCTATGATTTAAATAGTTTATCATCAATTTTATCGCTGACACTAAGCTTAATAAATAAACCACATCATCGAATCATCCCTGCACTACAGGCTAAGGATATTCATTAGTATCACGTCCACGAATTATCCCTACACTACGGGCCAAGGATATTCATGTAATCATTAATGGTCATGATCATACCGAATAATCCCTGGTCATAATCATACCAACAATTGTCCATCAATGCACTACGGGCCAATGAGGACTTTTACCACATCATTTGTAACATTACGGGTCATGATTAAATCGAATAACCCCTGGTCATGATTACACCGAATAATCCCTGGTCATAATCATACCAATCAACAGTTCATCTATGCACTACGGGCCAAAGATGACTTTTATCACAATATAAGCATGAGGATGATGCCAATGATATAAAAATTCAATCAAACGACATCAAGGATAAATATGAAAGACTTTAAATTTATCCAGAGTTTAAAAATATCCAAATTGTCAACATGATACTGCTTTGTGGAGTAAAATTGAAGAATAATATCCATGTATCAAAAACAATCTTAGACAAAAAAGAAATATATTTTTCGGGTGAATAGTATCCCGTGAATAGTACTTCGGGAATAGTAACCCGTGAATAGTACCCCGACATAAAAAGTGCCCCGAATACCCGAGTGAATAATATTTAAGTGAATAGTAACCCATGAATAGTAACTCGTGAATAGTACCCCGACATGAAAAGTACCTCAAATACCCGAGTGAATAATATTTGAGTGAATAGTAACCCGTGAATAATAACTCGTGAATAGTATCCCGACATAAAAAGTACCTCGAATACCTGAGTGAATAATATTCGAGTAAATAGTAACCCATGAATAGTACCCCGGGTGAAAATATTGATATTTAATAAAAAAGTTCAGATCAATATTTCAATGAAACGATACTAGATGAAGTGCAAAACTCAAGGATATTTCATTAATTTCAAGGATTATAGAAGCAATACTTACCATAGTAAGTTTAGATTTAAGAATATGAAAAAAAATAACATACGAAACTGCAAATGAATTTTCACCTGTCATGCAGTACGTAATCCTCGTAGACAGGTTATTCCCACATATTAAAGGATGAATACGCAAAAATAGTATTCCTTATGAATACGAAAGAAATAATACCCCTTACCATACGAAGATAACATCCTTTATGAATACAACAAATAATATCCCATACTTTAGTAGAAGACTGGATACTGCAATAGTGAAGCTGTGACACCCCCAAATCTAGGTACTTCATTCCCACAAGACTTGGTGTTCACTTTCCATTCATTCATATTTATCTACCCAAACATAATAAAATTAAATCATAAATCCTCCCTATAAAAAGGGTTACATCATTAAATAAGAATCTTCCCAAGTTGTCTAATCTTAAACATCATATAAGTGCGAAAATGAAATAAATACATCACATCATTGGTTAAAAGTCTATCATCATATCAATAAATAAAATTCCAAGTCTTCATCACTTGTACATTTTTTCCTTTCCTTTGCTAGCTGTAGGCTCATCTACCTACTCAACTTTAGCTGCAATATTTATATTTATGCAAGAGTGAGCAAAATAAATGCTCACTAGATATAACAATGAATCAACAAGATAATGATAACTGCCAATGAATAGGCTCATCAAAACTGAATAATACTCTATCAATAATAACCAAAGACTGGAATCTTAAAATGGAATATATATTTGACACGAACTATATCCACGGTTATAAATAATCTTTCAACTCTAACCTTAACAGTTATACTGTAGGGACTTCACGTACTTAGGGGGATCAGCCCTTTGTACCATGTATTGTGCACAAACATCTTAACGCATTGCGTATCCCCTATAATAGGGTTGTTCTTCTCAGTTTTTGAGTACAAGTCCGCACCAAAGAAAGTTTGGTTTGGATAAGCTTTCAAGGGTAATTTGAAGTTTAACGATCAACAACTAAAGGACTAGTTGAATCAACAAGGTTTGATAACACAACAATTGATCAATAATAACATAATATGGAACAATTAATAATCGGAAGCGAACTAACTATATATTGAACTCATGCTTAGAAACAACTACAAAGCATAGGTATTAAATGACAGTAAACCTTGCTTGAATAATTTTAAGCTAGGGCTATGAATTATTGAATATACATTAAGTAAAATTCAAGAATAAAATCCATCTATCAAAAATAATCTTGGGCATAAAAGAAATATATATTTGGGTGAATAGTACCCCATGAATAGTACCTTGTAAATAGTACTTCAGGAATAATATCCCGTGAATAGTACCCCGGTATGAAAAGTACCCCGAATATTCGAGTGAATAGTAATCGGGTGAATAGTAACTCGTGAATAGTATCCCGGCATGAAAAGTGCCCCGAATACCCGAGTGAATAATATTCGAGTAAATAGTAATCTATGAATAGTAACTCGAGAATAGTATCCCGACATGAAAAGTATCCCGAATACCCGAGTGAATAATATTCGAGTGAATAGTAACCGAGTGAATAGTAACTAGTGAATAGTACCCCGGGTGAAAATATTGATATTTAATAAGAAAGTTCAGATCAATATTCCAATGAAACGATACTGGATGAAGCGCAAAACTCAAGTATATTCCACTAATTTCAGGGATTATAGAAGCAATACTTACCATAGTAAGTTTAGATTTAAGAATATGAAAAGAAATAACATACGAAAATGCAAATGGATTTTTACCTGTCATGCGGTACGTAATCCGCGTAGACAATTTATTCCCACATATTAAAGGATGAATACAAAAAATAGTATTCCTTATGAATACGAAAGAAATAATACCCCTTACCATACGAAGATAACATCCCTTATGAATACAACAAATAATATCCCTTACTTTAGTAGAAGACTGGATACTGCAATAGTGAAGCTGTGACACCCCCAAATCTAGGTACTTCATTCCCACAAGACTTGGTGTTCACTTTCCATTCATTCATATTTATCTACCCAAACATAATAAAATTAAATCATAAATCCTCCCTATAAAAAGGGTTACATCATTAAATAAGAATCTTCCCAAGTTGTCTAATCTTAAACATCATATAAGTGCGAAAATGAAATAAATACATCACATCATTGGTTAAAAGTCTATCATCATATCAATAAATAAAATTCCAAGTCTTCATCACTTGTACATTTTTTCCTTTCCTTTGCTAGCTGTAGGCTCATCTACCTACTCAACTTTAGCTGCAATATTTATATTTATGCAAGAGTGAGCAAAATAAATGCTCACTAGATATAACAATGAATCAACAAGATAATGATAACTGCCAATGAATAGGCTCATCAAAACTGAATAATACTCTATCAATAATAACCAAAGACTGGAATCTTAAAATGGAATATATATTTGACACGAACTATATCCACGGTTATAAATAATCTTTCAACTCTAACCTTAACAGTTATACTGTAGGGACTTCACGTACTTAGGGGGATCAGCCCTTTGTACCATGTATTGTGCACAAACATCTTAACGCATTGCGTATCCCCTATAATAGGGTTGTTCTTCTCAGTTTTTGAGTACAAGTCCGCACCAAAGAAAGTTTGGTTTGGATAAGCTTTCAAGGGTAATTTGAAGTTTAACGATCAACAACTAAAGGACTAGTTGAATCAACAAGGTTTGATAACACAACAATTGATCAATAATAACATAATATGGAACAATTAATAATCGGAAGCGAACTAACTATATATTGAACTCATGCTTAGAAACAACTACAAAGCATAGGTATTAAATGACAGTAAACCTTGCTTGAATAATTTTAAGCTAGGGCTATGAATTATTGAATATACATTAAGTAAAATTCAAGAATAAAATCCATCTATCAAAAATAATCTTGGGCATAAAAGAAATATATATTTCGGGTGAATAGTACCCCATGAATAGTACCTTGTAAATAGTACTTCAGGAATAATATCCCGTGAATAGTACCCCGGTATGAAAAGTACCCCGAATATTCGAGTGAATAGTAATCGGGTGAATAGTAACTCGTGAATAGTATCCCGGCATGAAAAGTGCCCCGAATACCCGAGTGAATAATATTCGAGTGAATAGTAATCTATGAATAGTAACTCGAGAATAGTATCTCGACATGAAAAGTATCCCGAATACCCGAGTGAATAATATTCGAGTGAATAGTAATCGAGTGAATAGTAACTAGTGAATAGTATCCCGGGTGAAAATATTGATATTTAATAAGAAAGTTCAGATCTATATTTCAATGAAACGATAGTGGATGAAGCGCAAAACTCAAGGATATTCCACTAATTTCAGGGATTATAGAAGCAATACTTACCATAGTAAGTTTAGATTTAAGAATATGAAAAGAAATAACATACGAAAATGCAAATAGATTTTTACATGTCATGCGGTACGTAATCCGCGTAGACAATTTATTCCCACATATTAAAGGATGAATACAAAAAATAGTATTCCTTATGAATACGAAAGAAATAATACCCCTTACCATACGAAGATAACATCCCTTATGAATACAACAAATAATATCCCTTACTTTAGTAGAAGACTGGATACTGCAATAGTGAAGCTGTGACACCCCCAAATCTAGGTACTTCATTCCCACAAGACTTGTTGTTCACTTTCCATTCATTCATATTTATCTACCCAAACATAATAAAATTAAATCATAAATCCTCCCTATAAAAAGGGTTACATCATTAAATAAGAATCTTCCGAAGTTGACTAATCTTGAACATCATATAAGTGCGAAAATGAAATAAATACATCACATCATTGGTTAAAAGTCTATCATCATATCAATAAATAAAATTCCAAGTCTTCATCACTTGTACATTTTTTCCTTTCCTTTGCTAGTTGTAGGCTCATCTACCTTCTCAACTTTAGCTGTAATAATTATATTTATGCAAGAGTGAGCAAAACAAATGCTCACTAGATATAACAATGAATCAACAAGATAATGAAAACTGCCAATGAATAGGCTCATCAAAACTGAATAATACTCTATCAATAATAACCAAAGACTGGAATCAAAAAATGTAATATATATGTGACACGAACTATATCCACGGTTATAAGTAATCTTTCAACTCTAACCTTAACAGTTATACTGTAGGGACTTCACGTACTTAGGGGGATCAGCCCTTTGTACCATGTATTGTGCACAAACATCTTAACGCATTGCGTATCCCCTATAATAGGGTTTTTCTTCTCAGTTTTTGAGTACAAGTCCGCACCAAAGAAAGTTTGGTTTGGATAAGCTTTCAAGGGTAATTTAAAGTTTAACGATCAACAGCTAAAGGACTAGTTGAATCAACAAGGTTTGATAACACAACAATTGATCAATAATAACATAATATGGAACAATTAATAATCGGAAGCGAACTAACTATATATTGAACTCATGCTTAGAAACAACTACAAAGCATAGGTATTAAATGACAGTAAACCTTGCTTGAATAATTTTAAGCTAGGGCTATGAATTATTGAATATACATTAAGTAAAATTCAAGAATAAAATCCATCTATCAAAAATAATCTTGGGCATAAAAGAAATATATATTTGGGTGAATAGTACCCCGTGAATAGTACCTTGTAAATAGTACTTCAGGAATAATATCCCGTGAATAGTACCCCGGCATGAAAAGTACCCCGAATATCTGGGTGAATAGTAATCAGGTGAATAGTAACTCGTGAATAGTATCCCGGCATGAAAAGTGCCCCGAATACCCGAGTGAATAATATTCGAGTGAATAGTAATCTATGAATAGTAACTCGAGAATAGTATCTCGACATGAAAAGTATCCCGAATACCCGAGTGAATAATATTCGAGTGAATAGTAATCGAGTGAATAGTAACTAGTGAATAGTACCCCGGGTGAAAATATTGATATTTAATAAGAAAGTTCAGATCTATATTCCAATGAAACGATACTGGATGAAGCGCAAAACTCAAGGATATTCCACTAATTTCAGGGATTATAGAAGCAATACTTACCATAGTAAGTTTAGATTTAAGAATATGAAAAGAAATAACATACGAAAATGCAAATAGATTTTTACATGTCATGCGGTACGTAATCCGCGTAGACAATTTATTCCCACATATTAAAGGATGAATACAAAAAATAGTATTCCTTATGAATACGAAAGAAATAATACCCCTTACCATACGAAGATAACATCCCTTATGAATACAACAAATAATATCCCTTACTTTAGTAGAAGACTGGATACTGCAATAGTGAAGCTGTGACACCCCCAAATCTAGGTACTTCATTCCCACAAGACTTGTTGTTCACTTTCCATTCATTCATATTTATCTACCCAAACATAATAAAATTAAATCATAAATCCTCCCTATAAAAAGGGTTACATCATTAAATAAGAATCTTCCGAAGTTGACTAATCTTGAACATCATATAAGTGCGAAAATGAAATAAATACATCACATCATTGGTTAAAAGTCTATCATCATATCAATAAATAAAATTCCAAGTCTTCATCACTTGTACATTTTTTCCTTTCCTTTGCTAGTTGTAGGCTCATCTACCTTCTCAACTTTAGCTGTAATAATTATATTTATGCAAGAGTGAGCAAAACAAATGCTCACTAGATATAACAATGAATCAACAAGATAATGAAAACTGCCAATGAATAGGCTCATCAAAACTGAATAATACTCTATCAATAATAACCAAAGACTGGAATCAAAAAATGTAATATATATGTGACACGAACTATATCCACGGTTATAAGTAATCTTTCAACTCTAACCTTAACAGTTATACTGTAGGGACTTCACGTACTTAGGGGGATCAGCCCTTTGTACCATGTATTGTGCACAAACATCTTAACGCATTGCGTATCCCCTATAATAGGGTTTTTCTTCTCAGTTTTTGAGTACAAGTCCGCACCAAAGAAAGGTTGGTTTGGATAAGCTTTCAAGGGTAATTTAAAGTTTAACGATCAACAGCTAAAGGACTAGTTGAATCAACAAGGTTTGATAACACAACAATTGATCAATAATAACATAATATGGAACAATTAATAATCGGAAGCGAACTAACTATATATTGAACTCATGCTTAGAAACAACTACAAAGCATAGGTATTAAATGACAGTAAACCTTGCTTGAATAATTTTAAGCTAGGGCTATGAATTATTGAATATACATTAAGTAAAATTCAAGAATAAAATCCATCTATCAAAAATAATCTTGGGCATAAAAGAAATATATATTTGGGTGAATAGTACCCCGTGAATAGTACCTTGTAAATAGTACTTCAGGAATAATATCCCGTGAATAGTACCCCGGCATGAAAAGTACCCCGAATATCTGGGTGAATAGTAATCAGGTGAATAGTAACTCGTGAATAGTATCCCGGCATGAAAAGTGCCCCGAATACCCGAGTGAATAATATTCGAGTGAATAGTAATCTATGAATAGTAACTCGAGAATAGTATCTCGACATGAAAAGTATCCCGAATACCCGAGTGAATAATATTCGAGTGAATAGTAATCGAGTGAATAGTAACTAGTGAATAGTACCCCGGGTGAAAATATTGATATTTAATAAGAAAGTTCAGATCTATATTCCAATGAAACGATACTGGATGAAGCGCAAAACTCAAGTATATTCCACTAATTTCAGGGATTATAGAAGCAATACTTACCATAGTAAGTTTAGATTTAAGAATATGAAAAGAAATAACATACGAAAATGCAAATGGATTTTTACCTGTCATGCGGTACGTAATCCGCGTAGACAATTTATTCCCACATATTAAAGGATGAATACAAAAAATAGTATTCCTTATGAATACGAAAGAAATAATACTCCTTACCATACGAAGATAACATCACTTATGAATACAACAAATAATATCCTTTACCTTAGTAGAAGACTGGATACTGCAATAGTGAAGCAGCAGAATACTCTTCTTCTTGCTCTCTATAGTTTCTCTCTCTATAGTTTCTCTTATGAGTCTCAGTGAATTGGTGAGAATAAAAGAAGAATTAAGCTTCTATTTATAGGAGAATGGACTAAATAGTAACTTACCCACGAACGATCCAGATTGATTTACTATTAGAACGAACTGTCTATATTGATTACTATTAAAACCACAACTGACGGTCCAGATTGAATTACTTTTAAAACTACCACCGACGGTCCAGATTGATTTATTTTTAAAACCACCATCGACGACCCAGATTGATTTACTATTAAAACTACCACCGACGGTCCAGATTGATTTACTATTAAAACCACCACCGACGGTCCATAAAATTAGTAAATCATCCCAGGGAATACTAAGTCAAACTTACAATAAACGCCTCATAACGAATCCCTATATTTATATCAAAAATTGAATAAGTATTTACCACAAATCATTTATCTTTAATAAACACATTTTTAATATTTCAACAATTATTCATCATTAATATTATAACTCACAATATTTAACAACCAGATCATTCCTAGAAAAGAGGGGGCTTTTCGATAAGGATTTCTTCCTATTGACGCACAATTAGGTGACCAAACCTCTCCTCGACAGAACTTTCTAGACATAATCAATATTACAAATAATAATATGAATAACTTTGTCGTCTCAATTATTAATTTAATAATAATAAATATTATACAGATGATACTGTAACAATACTTGAATCAATAATATGAGAGATATTATGCATTCACTACTATAGCAATAATTGAATAAACTGAGTGGCTTATTACGTAAGCATCAATAATCAATACCGTGTGCTACTATGCAACCACGCGTATTACTGTACTTTTACCATCAGGTATTCCAACAGTTAACGGTAAAACTTTTGCCGTTATTTTTATAAAAAGATATTTATATCATTTTCTAACTCCGACAGTTATTCCATTATGGGATCCACCAATGATGGTGTCGTCGTACGGATATTCCCTGACAAAAAGAATATTCCCCGACCAAACAAATATTCTCCGACACAATGAATATTTTATATCAACTTGCTTACTTTGTAAAATTTTCAAATATCACCCTTAACTTTAACCTTTTATCAATTTAACCATTTACTAAATAGAATAATAATTATAAGAAAATTGAATACTTTCATTTCATAAAATTCGGGGTCTTACAATCTCCCCTCCTTATGAAATTTCGCCATCGAAATTTACGTACGTACCTGGGTTTGTCGAAGAGGTGAGGATACTTTGTTTTTATTTCAAATTCTAACTCACCTTTGAGCGTAGAATATATTCTTTCTTATCCAAGATTTTAACAGGTATCTCCTTATACGTTAAATCTTCTGCTATCTCGTCTAGTTTGAATTCAATAAGGTGGTTCGGGTTGTCCACATATTTACGTAACATCGATATGTAAAAAACGTTATAAACACGCGACATACTTGGCGGTAGAGTGAGTCTATAGATCACAGTTCTTACTCGATCGAGGATTTTAAATGGACCAAAAAATCGAGGGTTTGAGCCTTCTTGAACCTTCTTCTTCACATTCATCAGCTCAGAGTCTATAGCTTGAGCGGCTTTAACTTTATTGATTAAAGTCGATTCTAATCATATATTCACTATCTTTACGTAGGTTCTTGGAGTCTTTAACTCTATCTCCATATTTTGTAAGTCGTACGAAATGGGCCTTTGTGTTGACAATATCGCACTCGTACCCGCATATGATCTTCTACTCAATGCGTCAGCTACTACGTTAGCTTTTCCAGAATGGTATTGAATGGTATTAATTATCATAATCTTCAACAGCTCGAGCCAACGTTTTTAGCGCATGTTACGTTCGTTTTAGTTGAAGAAATATTTGAGGGTTTTAGAAATGGATTTTGTATTGGGTTCAAGGTCGATACAAAATTTGATTTCACGCTCTGGGGTAGGCCAGGAAGTTCTTTAGGGAATACGTCAGGAAATTTATTAACAATAGGAATATCATTCAAATCTGACATATTTTTATTTAAATCCGTGACATAGGCTAAGAAAGCTTGACATCCGTTTTTCAATAAACGAATAGCTTTATGGCTTGATATAATAGTGATTGACTTTAGTGGTCTGGTTGCTTGAATTCACATAATAGGTTAGTTAGGAATATGAAAGTTAACAACCTTACGAAAATAATCAATTTTAGCATAACGAATGGTTAGCTAGTCGATTCCTAAAATCACATCAAATGAAAGTATTTTTAAAGAGATAAGATCAACAGGTAATATGCGGTTATCGATTTGAATCAAACAAGACTTATAAACAGTGGAGGTAACGAAGGTTTTGATGAGTGAGATTTATACCCACGAATCAGATACTTTATGGCTTAAATAGTTGCCTGATCTTCGTAGATTTTATATTATTTTAGTATCATTTTGCTTAACTGATGCAGTGCAGGGGTTATTAGGTCTTTTCCATGCTTTTAGGGGCAAAACGGTCATTTTGCACGTACCTAGCCTTGAGCTTGCGCTGCAGCGCCACCTTCGTGTCCTGCTGATGTCATCATGGCGCTGTAGCTCCACTCTATGCCTTATTGCCCACGCCGCAGCGCCACCTCCGGTTCCCAGGCAGAGAAGTTTTGCTCTTGACCTAGAAAAGAAGAAAAACTGATATATATATATATATATATATATATATATATATGTAAGGAAGCCTCTGTGAGCCATATATGAGGGAGGAGATATCAGATAACCTAGGATAGAATAGTTTAGTTTTTCCCCTCTTTTGCTCTTTCTCTCTCTAGTTCTTAGATTATGTCTGTAAATATAGATTAGGTAGATTAGGGAGAAGTTTTGGATTCCTTGGAGCAACAAGAGCAGTGAGCAACACAGATTGAAAAGCTTGAAAGGATTTGAATGCTTGGAGACTGAAGAACCTCGACAGAGTTTATTTTTATCCATTTATTTCCTCTGATTTTGTAATCTGTTATTGTTGTCTTTAGTGCTACTTATATTTTGTTCAATAGCTATGAATTGAGTATTGGCTCTAAGGTTATAATGGAACCCTTTGTTATTTAAATTGACAGTCTTATCTCTTTGGTTGGCACCATATGGTTTGGTTTAATATATTCATGCTTAATGATTCTCGCTAAGACATTAGTGATGATTTTGGTAATCTACATGATATTGAAAGAAGGATTGTAGATTTACACCTAAATATATTGGCATGTGATTATGGGTTTCGACTGCATAAGTTGTTCGTAGAATAGACATATATCTGTGCGCCACGTGCGACCTAATAGAGAACTTATGCCTAAATCCTTGTTAGGTTAATTCGCATAGACATGTGTAAGATTATTACCTAGCTTGGACGTTCTTTTCTGTTCTATTCCTTATCGGGTGGATCTGGAGAGGATATATTTGTGCATACCTCGACAGAGGTGTATGAGCACCTGTGTGTTCTCGGTCGATAAATTGTCGTGACCATTAAGACCAAGGAGAGAAGGGTAAGAGGTTTGATGAAGCATAGCACGCCAGGTGTTCGACAGAATACCGGTGTGGGGTGAAGTTGTGACCTTAGATTGTAATTCCTTCAATTACCATTCGTTACCCATTTACTTGCTTTGATAATTAGTTATAACTAGATTAATCACACTTCCGTTAGTTGCTGTTAGAATAAGATTTAAGCGATACAAAGTCGGTATTTGGTAAATATTAGCAATAGTTCCTCGTGGGTACGACACTCTACTTATCACTGTATTACTTGTTAGACCGCGTATACTTGCGCGTGTTTAGTGATCGGTTTTTCGACCAACAGGTTTCTCCCAACGGAGTTTCAACAGATAAGTTAAAGTCTAATTTATCCGTAGTTAAATTTAAATGTTGAGCGCAAGTAGGAGAAATAAAAGAGTGGGTAGAACCATATCGAATAAGGTATAGACTTCGTAAGCGTTTATGATTATCTTACCCATGATAACTTCGTTCGGGTTCCTCGACAAACGCTCTTACTTAAACTACCGACTTTGACTTATCTGGGATTGCCTTTGGTGCCTCCATCCCCGCTGGACTTGACTTCACTGCATGACAAAATCGGGCTAGGTGACCTTCTCTTCCACAATTATAACACGCTTTGGACTGATGCGTACAGTTTGGACTGATGTGTCCCTCCCCTCCACATTTGTAACATACGATCGGTGGTCGATCTCCTTCCTTAACAACGGTTGCTGGTGCCGACGTCTTTCCATCATTATTGAACCTCCTCTTCTTGAAATTTTCACTTCTATTATGTTAGCTATGACTACCACCGAAGTGGTTACCATTTATGGCTTGTTGATTTCCTCCACGCTTGTTGTCACCACTTCAATGACTGCTACTATTGGTATTATTGCTTTGCCAGCTGCTCTCTCTTGGTTGGGTTGACTCATTATCACGTTCCAATAACTGAGTCCTATTTACAACATCTGAATACAAACACAGTTTGTGAGAAATGAGGTATTGACGTATTTCGGGTTTCAAACCTTGCAAAAACATTCGCATCATTCTCTCCTCATTATCTACCAAATGGGATGCAAACCGGGATAACTCCTCAAATTTAGCCTCGTACTGCGATACGATCATATTGTTTTGCTCCAGCTTGATGAACTCTACCTCTTTCATATGACGAATACTTTCGGAAAAGTACTTGTCGTTGAATAGTTCTTGGAACTTTTCCCAAGACATCTTCAGTGCGGCAGGCTGGATACATTTTACAGATTCCCACCAATGATCTGCCTCTTCTCGCAACATGAAGGTGGCAAAGGAAACCTTTTGCTTCTCGGAGCATCCCAAGACATCAAATATCTTGGTGATCTGCTTTATCTACGTCTCTGCCTTGAGTGGTTCTGGCTTTCCCAAAACCTCTGGTGGTCCCAGCTCCTTGAACTGCTTAGCGGTGACCAACCGTGAGTTGCCAGTGTTTCCACCTGCATTTTGAACAGGAGTCTCTCTCGCCTAATGTTGCATGAATTGCATAAAGCCTCTGAACATCCCATCATTCATCATCTGGTCGGTGTTGTTGTTTACCTGAGGATTATTGCCTTCCTGATGCACATTACCCTGAATATTTATCATCGGTCTCATGTGCTCCATTGCTTAACTCGACATTTTCAGATGCCATTCTCAAATACTGCCACAAAATAAGGGTTAATTGTAATACCACATATTATCCCTATATTCTGTCCAACCAATTAAATAACAAATAAACTTAGGTAGGTCATACTAGCGAAGGATTTACCCGTCTTTCCCCTCCTAGTTCTAGTCTCACATCTCATCCAGGGATCATATTCCTAAGCTTTGATACCAACTGTGATGCCCCCAAAATAGGTATACATTACCCATCTTGGGTCGCCAGATGCATGGTACAGAATTCAAATACAAACTTAATTAATACAACTGTCGTGTAAAATACGACAAAACATAACTAAGTTTTTACACAAATATTGTCTCATAGACAATATCCAAACTCAAATTTAATCCTCATTACATTTATTATCACACTAAATAAGGAGGACTACTAAAATAACCATCTTGGACCTTCACTCCGTTTCCCGACTAGTCCCGACTACGTTCTCATTTCCTGAAGAGAACAATGAAAGCAAAAGAGTGAGCTCAACTAGCCCACTATGAAATATTATAACTAAGATAATGCAGAATAAATTGTCGTTAGCCATCAACAGTGTTAAACTGATAAAATACAATAAACATCAAGTTTAACTGCAGCGGAACAAGTAATCCATTAGAAGAGTCAAGTAGAGCACGATATCTACTATCTTCTATGATTTAAATAGTTTATTATCAATTTTATCGCTGAGACTCATCTTAATAAATAAACCACATCATCGAATCATCCCTGCACTACAGGCCAAGGATATTCATGTAATAATCAATGGTCATGATCATACCGAATAATCCCTGGTCATAATCATACCAACAACTGTCCATCAATGCTCTACGGGCCAATGAGAACTTTTACCATATTATTTGTAACATTACGGGTCATGATTACACCGAATAACCCCTGGTCATAATCATACCAATCAACAGTTCATCTATGCACTACGGGCCAAAGATGACGTTTATCACAATATAAGCATGAGGATGATGACAATGATATAAGAATTCAATTAAACGAGATCAAGGATAAATATTAAAGACATTAAATTTATCCAGAGTTTAAAAATATCCAAATTGTCAACATGATATTGCTTTGTGGAGTAAAATTGAAAAATAATATCCATGTATCAAAAATAATCTTGGACAGAAAAGAAATATATTTTTCGGGTGAATAGTACCTCATGAATAGTACTTCAGAAATAATACCCCGTGAATAGTACCCCGACATGAAAAGTGCCCCGAATACCCGAGTGAATAATATTCAAATAAATAGTAACCCGTGAATAGTAATTTGTGAATAGTATCCCGACATGAAAAGTACCCCGAATACCCGAGTGAATAATATTTGAGTGAATAGTAACCCGTGAATAATAACTCGTGAATAGTATCCCGATATAAAAAGTACCCCGAATACCTGAGTGAATAATATTCGAGTTAATAGTAACCCGTGAATAGCACCCCGGGTGAAAGTATTAATATTTAATAAGAAAGTTAAGATCAATATTCCAATGAAACGGTACTAGATGAAGTGCAAAATTCAAGGATACTCCACTAATTTCAGGGATTATAGAAGCAATACTTACCATAGTAAGTTTAGATTTAAGAATATGAAAAAAATAACATACGAAACTGCAAATGGATTTTCACCTGTCATGCGGTACGTAATCCGCGTAGACAGGTTATTCCCACATATTAAATGATGAATACGAAAGAAATAATACCCTTTACCATACGAAGACAACATCCCTTATGAATACAACAAATAATATCCCTTACCTTAGTAGAAGACTAGATACTGCAATAGTGAAGCTATGAAACCTCCAAATCTAGCTACTTCATTCCCACAAAACTTGGTGTTCACTTTCCATTCATTCATATTTATCTACCCAAACATAATAAAATTAAATCATAAATCCTCCCTATAAAAAGGGTTACATCATTAAATAAGAATCTTCCCAGGTTGTCTAACCTTAAACATCATATAAGTGCGGAAATAAAATAAATACATCACATCATTGGTTAAAAGTCTATCATCATATCAATAAATAAAATTACAAGTCTTCATCATTTGTACATTTTTCCCTTTCCTTTGCTAGTTGTAGGCTCATCTACCTTCTCAACTTTAGCTGCAATAATTATATTTATGCAAGAGTGGGCAAAACAAATGCTCACTAGATATAACAATGAATCAACAAGATAATGAGAACTGCCAATGAATAGGCTCATCAAAACTGAATAATACTCTATCAATAATAACCAAAGACTGGAATCAAAATATGGAATATATATCTGACACGAACTATGTCCACGGTTACAAGTAAACTTTCAACTCTGACCATAACAGTTATACTGTAGGGACTTCACGTACTTAGGGAGATCAGCCCTTTGTACCATGTATTATGCACAAACATCTTAACGCATTGCATATCCCCTATAATAGGGTTGTTCTTCTCAGTTTTTGAGTACAAGTCCGCACCAAAGAAAGTTTGGTTTGGATAAGTTTTCAAGGGTAATTTGAAGTTTAACAATCAACAACTAGAGGACTAGTTGAATCAACAAGGTTTGATAACACAACAATTGATCAATAATAATATAATATGGAACAATTAATAATCGGAAGCGAACTAACTATATATTGAACTCATGCTTAGAAACAACTACAAATCATATGTATTAAATGACAGTAAACCTTGCTTGAATAATATTAAGCTAGGGCTATGAATTATTGAATATACATTAAGTAATAGTAAGCTGAACATAAAATTTGCTCATTATGAGAATAACATGTGTTAAGTAATTGAATTAAGACAATTCGACATTAGAAATTAGAATTCAAGAAAATTGCATTCACAATACACGAATGACAATAAAGAAACTTATCCAACAATAAACAAATTAGAATACATTAATAAGTATTAGAATTCAAAGCTTGTTCGAATAAAGTTAAAGTTATAGCTTGCTTAAATAATGATTAGGAATACAAGAATTCTCTTAATGAAAGTTTAAAGTAAGAAACTTGCTCAATGTAAAAAGATAAGGTTTAGAAACTTGCCTCGAGCGTAAGCTATAATATTAAACTCACGTTCACCTACACATAGGTTTAGAACCACCATCTATTAGATATACAAACATTCACGTTCCAATATAACACGTATTTCTAGTTAGACTTATTATTTTAGCACAAGTCTTAGGCTACCATACAAATATCAAAAATTATAAGTGTTAACCTTCACAACACCTGTTTACTATTCATCATGCTCACTAAGTCTAATATGTCACGTTCATTACTTACTAATCATTTGAAACTTTGAATTTACTAACCACATATCACAACTCTGTTTTAACCTTGTTGTTACGTGTTTATCATACTAACACATCATTGGACCAAGGTATGTTGCTATCCCATAACTGTAGCAGCAGCAGAAGTTACTGTCCCAAATCAGGGTATGGCGCAGCTGCGCCATACGCAGTCCTCAGACCGGCGCAGCTGCGTAATTTTTAGCCTTGGCACCAGCACAGCTGCGCTAGTGCACAGAGAGAGGCAGAGATGGCTATGAACAGTAGCCGACTTTAGCCCAACAAACACGAATTTTACCCACCAAACAGTAATATTAACACATACAATTGGTATAGAACTATTACAAATATGTTTGTTAACATATTCAATCAATTAGACCAATTTAACAACAACATAAACTAGTTTAATTCCTCAAATTCCATATTTTCGTATGAAAACTCCATTTTTGAGTTTCTTTACAAAAATCATCGCTGTAATCTCAGTTCTATACCAAATCACTTCGTTCAAACTATGTTTTCTTTGTTTCTTAATGAATTAGCATAAACAAGACCTAATTTACAGTTTCACACACAAATTGACCACTAAAATTGGTACTTACATAAGCCACATACCAAAATATATACACTGTCATAATTTTTCCTACTTTTAAAAACGAAATTAGAATACAATTCATGTTTAAACCTAAACTCTAGCATTATAAACACGTATAATCATAATTACCAACTATATATATATATATATATATATATATATATATATATATCCACCATTCAACAATTTGATTTCACAAAACATATGTTTTTATACCGTAAAAACCCATACACACACACACACACACACACACACACATATATATATATATATATATATATATATATTTGGGACGGAAGCAGGAATAGAGGAACAGAGTAGAGATGCGCATACAAACACAAGTTAAATATGAGAATAAAATAAGTTTTATTGATTCAAACTATTTACAAGTGCAGGAATTAAAATAATTTACAAGATTTACTTACAAGAAGATTAAACTAAGAACATGAGAAGAAGAGGGGCTAGGTAGGCTAAACAGCGGTAGAGGCTAAAGATTTGTCAGAGAAGGAACTCTGAGTCTTTCTAAGTCTCTCTCTTCTAAATGAATTCGTATTCCTTTTATAGATCAAGGAAACGAACTATTACAATGACTGAGGTAAAGTAAAAGTAAAAAACATATTACATTTACTAAAGTTAAAGTAAAGTAAAAGAAAGAAAGGAATCTGCTTTCGGTGGAAAAGCAGACGTCTTCTTTTGACTAAAGGGGCCGTGGGGCCAGATGCTTTGACTGAGTGCTGCTTTCGGTGGGAAAGCAGATGCTGCTGTCGGAGCAAAATATGCTGCTGACGAAGCTGCTGTGATGACTAGGCTGCCGGAGCAGGTGCGTGTGCTGACTGGGCTGATGACTAGGCTGCCGGGGCAGGTGCTGACTGACTGGGCTGATGACTAGGCTGCCAGGGCAGGTGCTGACTGAAACGTTCAGGCAAAAGGATCCTGAGCATCCTGAAGATTAACCGTGCCATAGGGGTCACGATCATCCTCCTCATCTGATAAGTTTTGACTATCTGATAGATTTTGACTATCATTTTCTCCTCTGGAATGAGAAGAAATTGCATCAGACTTTTCATCTAACTGATCTAAACGTGCCTGGATGGCATCTGTAAGAACTTTTAACTGAGAGCTAGAATAACTGGAAACATCAGTGACCTTATGTGGACTAGACGGAGCGACCGACTTTAATTTTTCAGACGCTTTAACTGAAGATTTACTAGAAGACTCAATGGCTGGAGATTTGGTAACTGAAGGGGTCAAGGGAGTAGATGGAGAAGGAGGGAATTCCTTCTGAACTTGACCAACTATCCTATCGACACCAAATTTATCCCACCATTTGATATAAAAACGGCGAGAGACCTGAGAAATTGGGGAGATAACTGTTTGGGCTGACCTAATTCCTATGGAAGAAGGAGGCTGGAAAACTGTGACTTCTTGGGTGGCCGTAATGACATATTGCCATTTAAGGATCCAAGGGATTTTATATTTACTACAAAATATAAGGAATGCAGGAATTTCCTCATATTTTGGGAGATAGTTACTACGATGACAAAAATGTTCTAACTGAACCAGAAGTGGCTCTGGGAAAATTGCATGATCCAGACCATGCCTAGTCCACCAGAGAATGAACCACTTGGGAAATTGACTTTTGAACTTTTGATCGAACTGGAAAAACCAAGAATGACTATGATCATCATTCTGGTGAAGCATGATTTTAAACCAAGCCTCAATATAATCATAATAGCAATAGGGGCTAGAATGATTAGATAGCGACTTGAGATCGGAAGGATGACTACCCCAATCAGAAAGATTGAGAACCTGTTTAATGTACAACGAATGATAGAGAAGCTTGGAGCTATCATCGTTGGCATAAATAGGCTTAATGAATACTGACTCTGTTTCAATAAGAATATCCTTATAAAAGACCAAAGATTTATAAGGAGCGAGAGGAAGAAAATGCCATCCAGCAGGAAAATACTGGGCAGCTAATTTGACTGGGTCATTTTTTGGTTTCATTGGTAACTCGATGTGGAATAAGTGCTGATCATACATAGCACGATATTCCGAAGCTGGGTTACTAGTGTTTGACGCAGATGCTTTGGATTGATTAGCAAAAATGTCAAACGGTTTAGGCTGACTAACAAGAACTGACGCATAGGGCTTGGGGACTGTTCCAAGCACCTGAAATTTATTATGTGTTTGAGTTACTGGATGAGGAACAATAGTTCCTCTTGACTGGTTGACTGGGCCTGAGGAACGGCCATGACCTCGAGAAGATGATCCTCCTCGAACACTCATGGTGCTGCAATAGTACCTGTGTTAATGAATTCACGTGTCAGGAAATCAGGAACTGAGTTGTTACTACCTTTAATATATTCAATATCAAAATCAAAAATACTTAATATAGCTTGCCATCTAGCGAAAGAATGCTTAGAGGCGACGTTTTCAACGTCTTTTTCAAGAATGAATTTGGCTGATTTGCAATCTATCCTAACTAAGAATTTCTGATTTAGTAAATCTCTCTGAAATTTTTTAATACATAATACAAGTGACAAAATTTCTTTTTTAATAGTACTATATTTTAACTGTGTTGGGTTCCATGCGCCCGAATGGAAACGAACAATTTGTTCGTCAGAAGTGGGGGTTAACTGCTGTTTAAGAATGCCACCAAATCCGATGTCGGAGGCATCTGTTTCAACTATTTTGAATGCTGAATCATTAGAGATGCCAAGGCAAGGCAAAACCTTGACATATTTTTTAACTTGTTGGACGACAGAAGTATGAGTGTCAGTCCATGGAGGGGGATTACTCTGTAAGCGCTGAAAAAGAGGCTTACAAATTTTCCTGAGATTCTTGTAAAACTTGCCAATATAATTAAGCGAGCCAAGAAATCTCTGTAGCTGAGTTTTGTCGGTAATCTTATCGGGAAATCGGTCGGCAAATTGAATAGCTCTGTCAATAGGCCGAGTGAGTCCGTGATAGAGGATTAGACCGAGAAACCTGACTTTTGTCAGAAACAGACTACACTTGGAAGGTGAAAGAACAAGACCATTGGTTTTAACTGTTTTGAAGAAAGAATTCAAATGTTTAGTATGTTCTTCAATAGTCTTGGAGAATACAAGGATATCATCGATGTATACAATAATAAAATGACTGAAAGGATTCAAAATATTATTGAGAATATTCTGAAATTCACTAGGTGCGTTTTTTAGTCCAAATGACTGAACATTCCATTCGTAGTGACCGAACGGAGTGGTGAATGCTGTTTTATACCTATCGTCGGGATGAATAGCAACTTGCCAAAATTCTGATTTAAGGTCAAATTTACTAAAGATGGTTGAAACACTTAACCTGCTAAGAAGGTCTTCCTTATTAGGTGGGAAAGCAGATGCTGCTGTCGGAGCAAAATATACTGCTGACGAAGCTGCTGTGATGACTAGGCTGCCGGAGCAGGTGCGTGTGCTGACTGGGCTGATGACTAGGCTGCCGGGGCAGGTGCTAGAGGAACAGAGTAGAGATGCGCATACAAACACAAGTTAAATATGAGAATAAAATAAGTTTTATTGATTCAAACTATTTACAAGTGCAGGAATTAAAATAATTTACAAGATTTACTTACAAGAAGATTAAACTAAGAACATGAGAAGAAGAGGGGCTAGGTAGGCTAAACAGCGGTAGAGGCTAAAGATTTGTCAGAGAAGGAACTCTGATTCTTTCTAAGTCTGCCTCTTCTAAATGAATTCGTATTCCTTTTATAGATCAAGGAAACGAACTATTACAATGACTGAGGTAAAGTAAAAGTAAAAAACATATTACATTTACTAAAGTTAAAGTAAAGTAAAAGAAAGAAAGGAATCTGCTTTCGGTGGAAAAGCAGACGTCTTCTTTTGACTAAAGGGGCCGTGGGGCCAGATGCTTTGACTGAGTGCTGCTTTCGGTGGGAAAGCAGATGCTGCTGTCGGAGCAAAATATGCTGCTGACGAAGCTGCTGTGATGACTAGGCTGCCGGAGCAGGTGCGTGTGCTGACTGGGCTGATGACTAGGCTGCCGGGGCAGGTGCTGACTGACTGGGCTGATGTCTAGGCTGCCGGGGCAGGTGCTGACTGAAACGTTCAGGCAAAAGGATCCTGAGCATCCTGAAGATTAACCGTGCCATAGGGGTCACGATCATCCTCCTCATCTGATAAGTTTTGACTATCTGATAGATTTTGACTATCATTTTCTCCTCTGGAATGAGAAGAAATTGCATCAGACTTTTCATCTAACTGATCTAAACGTGCCTGGATGGCATCTGTAAGAACTTTTAACTGAGAGCTAGAATAACTGGAAACATCAGTGACCTTATGTGGACTAGACGGAGCGACCGACTTTAATTTTTCAGACGCTTTAACTGAAGATTTACTAGAAGACTCAATGGCTGGAGATTTGGTAACTGAAGGGGTCAAGGGAGTAGATGGAGAAGGAGGGAATTCCTTCTGAACTTGACCAACTATCCTATCGACACCAAATTTATCCCACCATTTGATATAAAAACGGCGAGAGACCTGAGAAATTGGGGAGATAACTGTTTGGGCTGACCTAATTCCTATGGAAGAAGGAGGCTGGAAAACTGTGACTTCTTGGGTGGCCGTAATGACATATTGCCATTTAAGGATCCAAGGGATTTTATATTTACTACAAAATATAAGGAATGCAGGAATTTCCTCATATTTTGGGAGATAGTTACTACGATGACAAAAATGTTCTAACTGAACCAGAAGTGGCTCTGGGAAAATTGCATGATCCAGACCATGCCTAGTCCACCAGAGAATGAACCACTTGGGAAATTAACTTTTGAACTTTTGATCGAACTGGAAAAACCAAGAATGACTATGATCATCATTCTGGTGAAGCATGATTTTAAACCAAGCCTCAATATAATCATAATAGCAATAGGGGCTAGAATGATTAGCTAGCGACTTGAGATCGGAAGGATGACTACCCCAATCAGAAAGATTGAGAACCTGTTTAATGTACAACGAATGATAGAGAAGCTTGGAGCTATCATCGTTGGCATAAATAGGCTTAATGAATACTGACTCTGTTTCAATAAGAATATCCTTATAAAAGACCAAAGATTTATAAGGAGCGAGAGGAAGAAAATGCCATCCAGCAGGAAAATACTGGGCAGCTAATTTGACTGGGTCATTTTTTGGTTTCATTGGTAACTCGATGTGGAATAAGTGCTGATCATACATAGCACGATATTCCGAAGCTGGGTTACTAGTGTTTGACGCAGATGCTTTGGATTGATTAGCAAAAATGTCAAACGGTTTAGGCTGACTAACAAGAACTGACGCATAGGGCTTGGGGACTGTTCCAAGCACCTGAAATTTATTATGTGTTTGAGTTACTGGATGAGGAACAATAGTTCCTCTTGACTGGTTGACTGGGCCTGAGGAACGGCCATGACCTCGAGAAGATGATCCTCCTCGAACACTCATGGTGCTGCAATAGTACCTGTGTTAATGAATTCACGTGTCAGGAAATCAGGAACTGAGTTGTTACTACCTTTAATATATTCAATATCAAAATCAAAAATACTTAATATAGCTTGCCATCTAGCGAAAGAATGCTTAGAGGCGACGTTTTCAACGTCTTTTTCAAGAATGAATTTGGCTGATTTGCAATCTATCCTAACTAAGAATTTCTGATTTAGTAAATCTCTCTGAAATTTTTTAATACATAATACAAGTGACAAAATTTCTTTTTTAATAGTACTATATTTTAACTGTGTTGGGTTCCATGCGCCCGAATGGAAACGAACAATTTGTTCGTCAGAAGTGGGGGTTAACTGCTGTTTAAGAATGCCACCAAATCCGATGTCGGAGGCATCTGTTTCAACTATTTTGAATGCTGAATCATTAGAGATGCCAAGGCAAGGCAAAACCTTGACATATTTTTTAACTTGTTGGACGACAGAAGTATGAGTGTCAGTCCATGGAGGGGGATTACTCTGTAAGCGCTGAAAAAGAGGCTTACAAATTTTCCTGAGATTCTTGTAAAACTTGCCAATATAATTAAGCGAGCCAAGAAATCTCTGTAGCTGAGTTTTGTCGGTAATCTTATCGGGAAATCGGTCGGCAAATTGAATAGCTCTGTCAATAGGCCGAGTGAGTCCGTGATAGAGGATTAGACCGAGAAACCTGACTTTTGTCAGAAACAGACTACACTTGGAAGGTGAAAGAACAAGACCATTGGTTTTAACTGTTTTGAAGAAAGAATTCAAATGTTTAGTATGTTCTTCAATAGTCTTGGAGAATACAAGGATATCATCGATGTATACAATAATAAAATGACTGAAAGGATTCAAAATATTATTGAGAATATTCTGAAATTCACTAGGTGCGTTTTTTAGTCCAAATGACTGAACATTCCATTCGTAGTGACCGAACGGAGTGGTGAATGCTGTTTTATACCTATCGTCGGGATGAATAGCAACTTGCCAAAATCCTGATTTAAGGTCAAATTTACTAAAGATGGTTGAAACACTTAACCTGCTAAGAAGGTCTTCCTTATTAGGCAAAGGGTATCTAATCCATTCAAGAACTTTGTTTAATGGTTTGTAATTAATAACTAGACGAGGGACACCTCTCTCTTTCTCAGCTTCATTATTAACGTAGAAGGCTGGGCAAGACCATGGTGACTTACTATGTCTAATTAATCCTTTACTGAGGAGATCATTAATCTCCTTTTTACATAATTCCATTTGTTCATGACTCATTTGGATTGGTCTGGCTTTAGTGGGAATTAAGTGTTCTTTAAATTCTTTTGCATATGGCAATCTAACTGTGTGCTTCTTCCTATGCCAAAAAGCATTGGGGGAGTCAGAACATAGATTTTTTGTTAAATATTCTTTTAATTCACTAATTTTTTCTTGAACTCGGTTGCTTTTAAGTTGTTCTTCAACTTGTTGATATTTAACTTCTTCTTTGAGGAAACTTAAGTGGGCAACTTTGCAGTTTAACAGATTTATTGACTTGGAGATTGATTCTTCTTGAATAAATTTTAAATCTCGTTCTTTAGGTTTGATTAGGAATTTAAATGTTATTTTCTTTCCTAAATGCTCACAGCTTAATCCTTTATTACTGGTAGTGAATGGATACAATAAATAAATAAATGGTAAACCTAAAATAATTTTATCTGTAAGATTGCGGATTAAAACAAAAGAAGTTTTAAAACACATTTCATCTTGACAGATATGGACTCTAGGTAATTTATATTTTATTTCCATATTACTACCATTAGCTTAATTAAGTTTTTCTGTAGTTTTTCTGTAGTATCTGGTGGGAATAAGACCCTCTTGAATACAGTTCAAATCTGCTCCAGTATCAACCAAAGCAGGGAGCTGAATAGAGAAGGTTTTATCAATAACTAACTTAATAGAGATGTACCACTTTTGAATGGTAATGTCTTTAATTCTTTTAAGTGAAAGACCTTGAATAAAAAGATCAGGTTCATCTTTAACACCTGATGATTCTGGTTCTTCATGACTTTCATCACTGGAAGAAGAATCGTGTATTTGAAGATCTGACTTTTTATCTTCAATTTCTTTCCTCAGATTAGAAATATCTAATTTTAGATTGGAAATCTCTTTCTTTAGTTTATTGACTTCATGATTTAATTCAGGGAGAGTAATTTCTCTAGCTGGAGATTTAAATCTTTCAAGTGTTTTATTAAGACTAAAAACTGGCTTTTCTTTGGCTTTAAGAACCTTATCGGTAACTTTCTTATCTTTGTTTAATAAATCTTTTAATTGATTTAAATACTGGGTCTTTAATCCTGGGTCTACTATTTTACTAATCAAGTCAACTAATAACGAACACTCTTCGTCTTCTTTAGTAATTACATTAATTCTTTTGCAACAATTGTTGCTGCAATTTTCAGTGCAGACAGTAACTTCGTTTTCTGTATTTGATTCATCGTTACAAGTGCTGCTAGTGCTAGAAGATTCAGGAGCATCTGAAACTTCAATATTACTATCGTTATTTTCAATTCTCATTAACTCAAGTATATGCTCAGTGTCTTCGGCTGAGATGTTTAATTGATTTAATTTTTGCTTAACTCTACATTCACTTTTAAAGTGTCCTTTCTGCCCACAATTGTGACAGACAATTTTACTTTTATCAAATTGTTTTGATTTTTTGGTTGATCTCTTGTGTGTTGATTGAGGTTTTTTATAATAAGAATCTTTATTAATTATTTTCTTATCTTGAGTATACCGTCTTTTACGATGCTTGTGACTCCTTTGTGATTCAATATGTTTATGGGGATGCCGGTGCTTTCTTCTAGAGGGAGCAACGGGCGGTAAACCATATTGTTCACAGAAGGTGCCTAACTCATATTTAGCTTTCTTTTTATCCTTATTAGCTTGCTTAGCTAATTTAAAGTCAATACACATCTTTAATCCAATTTTCTGAATATAACTTATAATGTCTCCATAAGTTAAATTATCGTAATCTATATATCCTAAATTTTTACTTAATTCTTCTCTAACTTTATGTGCAAATAACGACGGTAAACCATTAACAAACTTTTCTTTCCAGAAAGGCTTATTACTGTCATTTCGCATCATAACTCTAGAGGTGAACACATCCTTGTACCATCTAAAATCACTTAGAGTGGGACAAGTAAGATTACTTAATTGATCATGAATTCGTTCTGTGATGTTACTAGGAGTTCCAATAAAATGTTTGATTATTGTGAAGATTAAAGTATTAACTCCATCGGGTAAACCCATACCAATTTCCTCATTGAAGATGGGATTACCATCATCATCTCTTTGGATAGCATGAACTATTGATACCCTAATGTCTTCTGTGAGATGCTTCTCCCACCAAGATCTAAGGATACCAGTAAATCCACTAGCAATTAATTCAACTATATCCGGTTGGGATAAATTGTTGAATTTGGTAATATAACTATTTGCTACCATTGACATATGATTTAGTTTATTAAGGATTTCTTGTTCACTAAATCCGTCAATATTCCATTCATATATTTTATTTGATGAGACAGAAAATTGCTTATCTAGGTTTCTCTCTTCGAATTGTAAATCCGGAGGAGTGGGTCTAGAGTACCAATTTCTGGTGATACTAGTGTTATTAACAGTTAATTTATTTAGCTGTTCATTAAGGTTAGAGGTTGATGAGTGAACAGAAGAACTGTCGTCGTCATTATCAGACTCTACATGATCAATGACTGCAATAGTTCCACTTGTACCGGCTTCAGATTTAATTTTTTTAAATAACTTATCTATGGACTGAACTAACTCTTCGTCTTTATTAGGTAAACCTAATTTGGTTCTATTTTCTGGTAATTTGATTAAGGGTTGTTCAATCTTTGAATCAGGTTTTGTAATTATATTTTCTTCAAATTTTTCTTCAATCCTGTCAAGCTGTTTTCCAACAGTTGCTAGATACTGATTGCTAAAGTTTAATTGTTCAATTATCTTTTTATCATCTTTAATTCCGTCGGGAATTTTAAAGGGACTGGCGATAACTGAGGTGTTCTTAACTGGGATTAAAACTGTTTCTAAGGGTGGGTGACTAGACGAAATTTTTGTTTTGTCTTCTTTAATCCACTGTGTCTTACTAATAACATTACACTTACTTTGGTACTGTTCATACCAATCGTAAAACGTAATGTTAATTTGTTCATTTTGAAGGAATCTCTTCCATCTATTGACTATCTTATCTCTTTCCTTTTCGGTAGGGTGATTAGATCTAAATAGATGTCTTTTTTCTTTATTTGATTTTGAATTAAAATCTTTTACTAAGTTATCCCATTCTAAAACAAATTCCTTTTTAATGACTCTAAGTTGATTATGAATAGGGGCATTAAAGTCAGACTGTGTGGGATACACAGACGACGCTGGGGACGAAGATCCTTCATCTCCATCAGGGTCGTTATGGGTATAACAGGGATGACTCACTTGTCCTTGATTAAATATTCCTTTTAGTTTGACGTCTTTAATCGAAGGGTTACCAATTATTTCTGAATCTCTTCTGGTATGAATAACTGAAGGGGTTGAAGAACTGGAAATGTCTTCAATAATAATTGGAGTTCTAGTACGTTCAAAACTAATTTTAACAGTTCCATCAGAAAACTGTTTGATGTTTTCTATATTTAATGAATTATTGATTATGGGTTGTTGTGGTAACTCATTAGGTAAAGTCCATTGGCTAGGTAATGTAATATCTTTCCAGAGAATTGTTCTCGGAATCTGGATGTTAGCATCACTAGTTGAACTTTGGATTAAAACTGTCTGATCTTTAGGACTTTTATTAAGAGCATGGACGTTCAGATTTGACTTCATGGTCTTATAGTAAATCCGGTAGATCAAAGCAATAGGCTGAGATCCCTCAATCATCTGAATAATCTCTCCTTCAGTTTTAATATTTAGGGTTAATGCTTTAAATAAGTTTTGATCACTAAGGCTTAAAGTGAAATCTGGAAAACAGTTAAAGTGAATTGGTCCATTATGCAAACTAGCTTCCATGGCACCAATTATACTAGGGTAATAATTTAAAAATCTGGCGTCTCTAAGACAAAGGTAGATTGATGAGTTAATTCCTTTTCTATTAAGTGGTTTTACTGCAACTTGAATTAATCCTATATGAATAAAATTATAACCCTTTTTTCTGTGTTTTTTAATAACTTCTGGGGATAATAGGCTACAATTTTCATATTCTTTATTAATGGCAAAAACTCTTTCAACTGTTTTAACATTGTAATCTGTTTTAAATTTATCTGAAAATGTTGACTGATAAATTTCTTTAGGGGAAACCCTAGGTATGTTCCAATTATTCAAAACTTGATTAAGATTTTCATAACTCTGTTCTTCCTGGTTGACAATATCTGGGACTGGAGGTAAAGTCGACCTGTTACTAACTGAGGAGTTGGATCTAAATAACCTACTCATCTTGACTGTTTCAAAATATATTCTGGTTCAAGGTTCATTCATGCATACCCCTTTTACCCTTAGTAAACTCATACCTATGTTCTAAAACCCGACACTGCTCACACCCTGGAGACTTACAAAAGGTTTGACACGAACTAGGTGGTTTACAGGTAAATTAGGTGACTTCAGAAATCTTGAATAAGAAGATAATTTTGAAAAAGAAAGATGAATTTGATTAAATAGATCTGACTAGACAGAAAGAAACAACATACAACTTAGCTCTGATACAACTTATATATATATATATATATATATATATATATATATATATATATATATGTATATAATATAAAGATTATGGAACACACCTTCAAATTGCTCAGACAATCTTTGCTAAACCACTGAAACTGCTTGGTAATCCTTAGGTTTTCTCTCAATCTCTCTCAATTCTCAATACTCTGAACTCTCAGACTTAGCCAAGTATGTGTAAAGAAAACTGATATGGCCAAGCGTAAAAATAAAACTGATAAATCTTAATACGCATACTAATTGTAATATCAGTTACATAATAAACGTATATGTAATAATTATATTTTATTTATTATTTTAATTTTTTCTCATAATTCAAAATTTAAAAAAAATTCAACAGCCATAAGGCTCTATTTGGCAAAACTCTTTAAAATTAAAGAATTAATATTTTAAGCATTGTTTAACAAAACTACATTAAACTTCTTTAATTTATTTTAATAAATAATTTAGTTTAATATTTATAATCACATATTATTTATTTGGATTTTCATATCCAACATTAACCAAATAAATTAATTACACATACTATATTTTAAATAAAAATTCCACTTAAACAATTATCACAAAATTATAATTTTATTTAATAATTTAATATACCATTTAAATTATTAAATCGACACAACAATATAACATCTCATGTTATATTACAACTCTCTAAATTATAAATTCAATTAATTTAAAATATTATCTAATAAATTTAGATTCATAAATATTTACTAACAACCACTATATCAAATAAAATATTTATTCAACAATTTCAACAATAAACATATCAAATAAATATTTATATAATCCAATAAATATTTAAAATCACACTTTGAAATTCTGAATTGTTATATCCTCCCCTCCTTACAAGGATTCTGTCCCCAGAATCACAACTCAAACAATCAAATCGTCTCATTCTTCCATTCTTACAAAGATTATGTCCCCAGAATCGAAGACACCGATTAAACAAATAACTCAGGGTAATTCTTTATCATTTCAGCTTCGAGTTTCTACGTTGCCTCTTCGACGTTGTGGTTTCTCCATATCACCTTCACGGAAGGTATCACTTTATTCCTGAGCACTTGTTCTTTCCTGTCGACTATCTGGATAGGAATCTCTTCGTAAGACAAATCTTTACTGAACTGTAACGGTTCATACTCAATCACATGTTTGTAACCGGGTTTATTTGGTCGCAAAATCGACACATGAAAAACATTGTGCACATGTTCTAATTCTGGAGGTAAAGCTACTTCGTAAGCCACCTCTCCCACTCTTCGCAATATCTCGAAAGGTCCTATAATCTTGGGTTGAGCTTTCCTTTCTTGCCAAAACGAATTTTCCCCTTCCAAGGAGAAACTTTTAGGAAAACGAAATTTCCTGCTTCAAATTCACGATTCTGCCTATGTTGATCAATATATTTCTTCTGTCTGTTTTGGGCAACTATCAATCTTGTTCTGATGGGTTTGACAACCTCAGTAGTTTGTTGAACCATTTCTGGTCCTAATAGTTGACGTTCACCGACTTTATCCCAACATAGTGGAGTTCTGTATTTCCTGCCGTATAATGCTTTATAAGGCGGCATGCCTATGCTGGCATGGTAACTGTTGTTATAGGCGAATTCTACCAACGGTAAATGATCGTCCCAGTTTCCTTTGAAATCCATGATGCACGCTCTAAGCATATTTTCTAACGTCTGGATTGTTCGTTCGCTTTACCCATCGGTTTGCGGGTGATATGATGTACTCATCCTCAGTTGTGTTCCCATGCACTCTTGTAGTCTCTTTTAAAAATTTGACGTGAATCGTGGATCTCTATCTGACACAATTGACACTGGAACCCCATGCCTGGACACGATCTCTTTAACGTACAGTTTTGCCAGCTGATCAGGAGTAAATCTAATCTTTATGGGCAAAAAGTGTGCTGATATTGTTAATCTATCCACTATCACCCATATCGCATCGCATCTTTTCTGAGTATTTGGAAGACCCACCACAAAATCTATTATGATGTGTTCCCACTTCCAGTTTGATATTTCCAACGGTTGAAGTAATTCGCTTGGTCGTGGATGCTCGGCCTTGACTCTTTGACATGTCAAGCATTTCGCAACACATTCTGCAACATCTCTTTTCATGTTTGGCCACCAAAAATTTCACCGCAAATCTTGATACATCTTTGTACCTCCTAGATGAATCGAATATCTTGAATTATGAGCTTCTGTCAAGATTTCTTCTTTAATATTCAGTAATGCTAGAACCCAAATTCGTCCCTCGAATATTAGCATTCCCTCAGTATCAACCTTATACTTCACCTCTTTACCCTCGACCACACTTTCCTTTATTTTTCTACATTCATCATCTTGTAATTGAGCATTCTTCACTTTGTCCACCAAAGTTGGACTAGCTTCCATCTGGTACAATCTTTCGTCAAATTCTTTTGGAAATTTGATTTCCAACTCTAGTCTTGCCATTGCTGAAATAAGCTCCTCCTTATCCGTTAACAACATCAATTTCTCACGACCTTTCCTACTTAAAGCATCTGCAACCACATTCGTTTTGCCTGGATGATAAAAGATCTCGCAATCATAATCTTTTATTAATTCCATCCATCTCCTTTGACGCATATTTTGGTCCTTCTATGTGAAAATATACTTTAGACTTTTATGGTCTGTGTAGATCTCATATTTTTCTCCATAAAGATAGTGTCTTCTTCAGAGAAAACACCACTGCCGCCAACTCTAAATCATGAGTCGGATACCCTTTTTCGTAGTCTTTCAATTGCCTTGATGCATACGTAATGACCTTACCATTTTGCATAAAGACACAACCCAACCCTTTGTGTGAAGCATCACTGTAGACAACAAAGTTCCCTATTTTATCTGGTAATGACAACACAGGTGCCACACTTAACTTCTTAAAATCTTGAAAACTTTCTTCACACTTCTCTGTCTACACAAATTTCACAACCTTCCTTGTCAAATTTGTTAGCGGATTGGCTATCTTGGAAAAATCTTGAATAAATCTTCTATAATAACCGGCCAGTCCCAAGAAACTCCTCACCTCTGACGGTGTGCTTGGTTGTTCCCAATTGATTACAGCTTCCACTTTTGATGGATCCACTGAAATCTCATCTTTGTCAATCACGTGCCCAAGAAATTGTACACGATCTAGCCAAAATTCGCACTTAGAGAATTTCACGTACAACTTTTCCTTTCTTAGTGTCTCCAATGTCAAACGTAAATGTTCTACATATTCTTCTTGAGATTTAGAGCACACCAAAATATCATCGATGAACACTACCACAAACTTGTCTAAAAATGGTTTAAACACCCTGTTCATCAAATCCATGAACGC
Source organism: Panax notoginseng (assembly GCA_016801055.1). Lineage (NCBI taxonomy): Eukaryota > Viridiplantae > Streptophyta > Magnoliopsida > Apiales > Araliaceae > Panax > Panax notoginseng. The sequence continues at coordinate 93,807,337 of CM029013.1, read as the reverse complement.
TGCAGGGGCGTTTGTCAAACAAAAAGACATCACCAAAAATTTGTAATGTCCATACTGAGTTCAAAATGTCGTCTTTGGTACATCCTCATTCCATACTTTCAGTTGGTGATACCCACTTCTCAAATCTATTTTTGAGAAATATTTAGCACCTTTCAGTTGATCAAACAAGTCATCTATTCTTGGAAACAGATATTTGTTTCTAAGAGTAACTTTGTTCAATTCCCTATAATCAATGTAAAAACGCATTGACCCATCCTTTTTCTTCACGAATAACACCGGCGCTCCCTACAGTGATACACTAGGCTGAATATATTCTTGTCTAAAAGCTCTCGCAGTTGTACCATTAGTTCCTTCGTCTCTACCGGAGCCATTCTGTACGGGGCCTTCGATATTGGAGCAGTTCCTGGTGCTAAGTTGATCACGAATTCAATCTCTCAATCATGCGAAAGTCCTGGCAAATCCTCCGTAAACACATCTACGAATTTCCTGACCACTGGTATCTCTTCCAGTTTCACTCCTTTCTTCTGAGTATCGACTATGTAAGCTAAATAACCCACACAGTCTTGACTCAACAACTTCTTGGCCTGCATAACCGTTAGACATCTCATTTGTCTAGGCGATTTGCTACCATAAAAAACTACCTTTGACGGAGTCATAAAGTTTACACACTTCTTTTGGCAATCAATTATCGCTCCATAATTGAATAGCCAATCCATTCCCAAAACAACATTGAACTCTCCGAGTTTTATCGGGATTAAATCTACTATCATAACATTCCCCATAATGTTTACCCTACAGTTCTTGTATACGAATCTAACCGGAATTACCTCTATATTCACAATTTCTATTTGTAAAGGAAAATTCAACTTTTCACTAGGTTTTTCTAACCTCTTAGCAAATTCATCAGATATAAACGAGCAAGTAACACCCGAATCAAATAATACATATGCATTTATATCATTGATTGGGATAATACTTGACACGACATCCTTTGATTGCACCGCGTCTTGCACCGTCATGTTGAAGGTTCTGGCTGTAGGCTTATTTGATGATGTTGGCCCAGCAATAGTCAGTGTACCCCCACCTCCATTTCCTTTGCTTCCAGCTGTCTCACCAGATTTTTTCTTTGGACACTCGCGAGAGAAATGGTCCTTTGACACGCAGGTGTAACAAGCATTCTTCTTGGGTTAATTGCAATTTGGGGCAATGTGACCCTCCTAGCCACAGTTAAAGCATACCCGCTTTGTGACAACCCCAAAATAGGTCCATTCCATCCAACCTATTCTGAGTCGCCAAATACATGGTACAGAAAATAACTACAACTTTATTACAACAATTGTCGTGCAAAATACAACAACACATATGCTGTAAGTTTGGATACAAATATATACCAAATGTGACTCATGTCCCAACCGTGGACAACACCTCACAATGACACCTTACATAAAGGTATAGTCAAAAACTGTTTTAGAAATTAGAATCTTTAGGAAGTGCTCAAGGAAACCTTCGTACATGGGAGGCCATGCGTCTAGGTTATGATAGATATCATATGGTCACAGAATTATCCTTGGTTGACCCAATAGACCCCAAAGAAAAATGAGAAAATTACTATCATATTCTTCCCAATGGTGAGTCTTCTCTTGACTTATCATTATCTCCACTGTCTTTAATCGTGAATCATACTTCAAACAAACACCAAGATTATATAGGTAGTGCTCGTAGACATACTCAGCAAGTGGATGTGCACAACCGTGTCTTATGATGACACGAGATTGTATGTCATTAGACATCTTGTATGATAGTGACAAAATACTCTTCCAACGTTGGGTTCGCCTCACTTTATTTGATTCACCAAATATAACTACTAAATGATGTATACAACAATTTTATATACTGCTTAGGGATAACCTCCACAGCTAGAGACCACCGTTCTATTTCTCCGTTACCCCCGCTCGACCCAGCTACACTCTTATTACCTGAAAGGAATTGTGAAACAGAAGGGTGAGCACAACTAGCCCAGTAAAGAATATCATGACTAAATATAAATAAATTATCAATAGCCTTCAACAGTAATAAATCAGAGATTTGGAACATATGGTAGATGATAAAAATTTTCAACCATAGTTGCAGCGGAACGAGCAATCCATTAGAAGAGTCAAATAGACCATAAAGTCTATTATCTTCTCCATGTTAAAAATCCACCAACAATAATTTATCCCTGTAACATTAATCAACAGTTCTGGTCCACAATCATATGAATAACTCATAATCATAATTGTGATTCTAAATTCCTCTTCGCACCCAGGACGAAGATAATTTTCATCACATGTCTTTACCTGAAACATCAAAGATCATGGTTATACCAAATCACAGTTCCTATTCATAATCATACTAATGGTTATACCAAAATACAGTTCCTGTTCATAATCATACTAATGGTTATACCAAATCACAGTTCCTGTTCATAATCATACTAATGGTTATACCAAATCATAGTTCCTGTTCATAATCATACAAATAACTGCATCTTTGTACTACGAGCAAAAGATATTCGTCACCAGTTCATCTTTGCACTACTGGCCAAAGATATTTAACAACAGGTCATCTTTGCACTACGGGCCAAAGATATTTATTAACAATTCATCTTTACACTACAGGCCAAATATATAAATATCTCAAAGAAATATATAATCATTTCAGAATTTATATAAACAATAATTATAACCATGTTGATCAATTCACCTTTGCACTTAAGATAAAGATATTCAATTATAAATTCAATGGTTATGATCATACCAGTCAACAATTCATCTTTGCACTACTGGCCAAAGAGAACCCATAGTCACGATCATACCAATAATCTACCCATCTTTACACTTAAGTCAAAGAGAAATTTCATCACCGGGATTATAAAAATGTTATATATGATACTAAAAATAATATAATCAAAACATGAATTTAATTTCAAGAGTAAGATTCATAAATCAACGATAAATTTGGTTAGAAAAAGAAACCAATTTTGTCGTGAATAGTACCTGTGAATAGTAACTCGTGAATAGTAACTCGTGAATAGTAACTCATGAATAGTAACTTATGAATAGTAACTCATGAATAGTAACTCGTGAATAGTACTTCGTATTCGTACATAGTACCGTATAAATAATGTCATATACGTAAATAGTGCCATATGGATGAATAGTGCTGTATACGTGAATAGTGTCGTATACGTGAATAATAACCCCGACTCAAAAAAGTAGAAATTCTATAATAAAATCCATACCAATATTTCAGTATAATGATATTGAAAGAATAACATCATTATGAAGAATATAGCATCCCTTAATATCCCTTACTATCCCTTACTTCAAAAGAGCAGCACTTCTGACTAGATATCGGATATGACGCTGAAGAAAACTTGCACTGATGAATAGCAACTCACCAAGTATCTAAATACTCACAAAATACACTCGATAATCTAGAGAGAAAAAGAGAGAAAACTTATGAATTCTGGTGTGATTTTCAATTCTAACTTAGCCCTCTATTTATAGGAAAATGTTAGCACGCCGAAGCAGACTTGACCTGCTACCTGATGGCTTTACCTGCTACTATTCCACCCACCAAATATCAGCCATCTTCCCCAACAACCAAAAGTGGGGCCCACCCAATTCTAAATTTTTTCACCAAAATCATTTATAAACCTAATTTTCGAATCAGTCACCTCTTAAAATTCATAACAAATCATACGTTCATTTTTAACAGTTCAAAATTTATGGACATATACTCAACTTATATATGTATAACATATCCAAAAATCACAACGATCCAACGGTCAGATTAAAAATTATAACTCACGCAATATATCTGAAAAATACTGATTTGATTTTTAATACCTTCATTCCGACAGAAATACTGATAAAACACCTCAATATTAATTTCTTCAATAATAACCACATAAATAAATCCATCATTTATATCCACATCAAATAAATATTTTCTTATCATATAAATCAATAATTAATTATTCATAAATAATATTATAGAATCACAATTATGACAACCAGGCAGTTCCCAGGAAAGAGGGGGCTTTCCGATAAGGATTTCTCCTTACTGGCGCGTAATTAGGTGACCAAACCTCTCATTGACAGAACTTTCTAGACATTGCCAATAATGTTATCTAATAATATTATTCAAATAATATGAATTATTGATCTGATAATGGAGATACTGTGCAGTGAAAATTATTGAAACAACAATAATATAAAATATCAACGCAGCAATTATTGATTCAATAAAATATTGAACAGAAATTACTGTAACAATTATTGAGTAGTGCCTTCTCACTTAAGAATCAATAATTAAAAAAATACTGTGCAATACCGTGTGCTACTGTGTAACTACGCGTATTACTTTATTTTAACCACCAGGTATTCCAACAGTGTTAACGGTAACAACTACGCCGTTATTTATAAAAACTCAAATTTGTCGTTTTCTTCATCCGACAGTTATTCTGTTATGGGGCCCACAAATGGCTGCGCCGTCGTACGAATATTTTCCTTGACAGAAAGAATATTTCACGACTAAACGAATATTCTCCGACAACAATGGATATTTTATAACCACTTGCGTATTTTAAAAAAATTTCATATATTACCCTTAACTTTAACTTTTATCAATTTAACCTTTATAAGAAAAATTGAATACTTTTATTTCATAAAATTCGGGGTCTTACACGCTTCCCCCTTAAGAACATACATGCGTGAAACTTTTCACATGCAGCACATGCGTCCATCTTCTTCTTTTGCTGATTACCTTGCTGATTCCCAACCCCCACGTTTGCGTTCCACTTCCTTTTCAAATTATTGTTGCCATTTCCACCATTACCACCACCAGCATTCTTAGCTTCACCTTCATTCTTCTTCTTTCTCTGCTCTTGATTGTGTTTTGTTATAGCCTCTCCTCCACTCTCTGCGAGAATTGCTTTCTCAAGCACTGCTGCAAACTTCTTTAACTGGAACAGGGAAATCCTACTGTACAACCAGGGCTTCAGTCCTTGCTCGAATCTTCTTACCTTGCGTTCATCCGTATTCACCTGATACGACACAAACCTTGCTAACTCATTGAATTTCGCGACATATTCCGCCACCGTCATTGTACCCTGTTTTAGTTCTAGAAATTGCACTTCCATCTGATTCTTTGAACTTTCTGGGAAATAGGTCTCAAAGATTATTTCCTTGAACCTTTCCCAAGACATTACCCCTTGACCTCCTCAAGTTTTATTGGTCTGCCACCAATAACTAGCCTCTGCTTTCAACATGAATGTTGCAAAAGTAGTCTTCTGATCCTCCCCTACTCTCGCAACATTGAATACCTTCTCTGTTTCCATGATCCATGTCTGTGCCTCCACGGGATTCATGGACCCACGGAACTCTGGTGGCCCAACTGCCTTAAAGTACTTAAATATTGCAGCTTGATTCTGTGGCTGATTCTGTAATGCTCCCATCAGTAGCGTTACGAATTGCTGAACTGGATTAGCTTCAGCATTGTTGTTATTGGTAGGTCCCTGTCGTGGTTGATGTCTTGGAGGCATTTTCTATTAAAATACACCCATTAGATTCTTTTCAATCTTTTAAGTATTATATACTTAAGTTGCACATCATAAAAGATTATCACATAACACATAACACTTTGAATAAAACCATAACTTTTATTCATTTGTAATCTTTTAGAAAACATCAAAACAATAGCATCACTGCTATACACATTACTTTCCTGAACTTACTAAAGTTCCAGGAGAACATCATTATCGTATCCCATAGGTTACATCACACTTGGGATTTATATAATATTTTTCATATTAATAATCTCATATCAGGTACATTTCCTACGATGTCCTACTAAGATACTGCGTAGCCTTATGACGCTCTTCTTCCATAATACGAAACATTGTTCGGCGATCTAATATATATGATGGCAGCGTCTCGAACTGAATAGGATAACACATGACTCGATCTTGAGCTCGATTGATCACTGTGTTGAATACGTTATTCATCTCTTCCATCTTCATCCTCTTTGCTTGTGCGTCTCTCTCTGCTATTCCGGCTCGTTGATAAGCTTCCCTGTACGCGTCTTCAGCTCTTGCCCTCTTAGTAGCTTCTTCCTTCAGCTTGTTCTTTAACTCTGCAATCTCCTCTGTCATTTGCTCGTTCTCCTCTTCAGTGTGAACCAGCTTCTCTTCGACATTATTCAGACGTTTCTCTCGATCTAGGATTTCATCATCCTTCTGTGCCATCGAGGTTTGTTGTTCAGCTACTATTTCTTGCAACTTCTCGACAGTATCCTGAAGTTCCATATTACGGTCGTAGACTTTATTGTACATACGAGCAGCTATCGAGTTCAGTTGAATGTCTTCCTCCTCGTCCTCGTCATCCTCATTCGCCTGCGGCAACTCAACGGGATCCTCTTCATCTATTTCCACGTCATCATCCTCCTCCTTAACCACTGTAACCAACGGGGCTGACTCTCGTGGCAGTAGTTGTTCCTAAACCACCTGAATGTCATGAGACTCCTCCTTTCTAGGCATCTGAGGTCCTTCCTCCCTAGCCTAACTGGATTCTCCGACATTAGTCATCCTGACACAAAATTTTAAGTTTTAATTACTAGTCATTACTACTCGACACTAACGAGCACATAAGTTGTAATCATATAAGCACATAAGTATTTTATTACTTCTTCCTTAAAACTCGATAAGAGTTTATCACCACTATCTTTTCAAAGGTTACTTCCTAAGGTTTTTCCCCCACCTAAGGTTCATAACCTAAGGTTTTGATACCAAACTGTGACACCCCCAAATCTAGGTACTTCATTCCCACAAGACTTGGTGTTCACTTTCCATTCATTCATATTTATCTACCCAAACATAATAAAATTAAATCATAAATCCTCCCTATAAAAAGGGTTGCATCATTAAATAAGAATCTTCCCAAGTTGTCTAATCTTAAACATCATATAAGTGCGGAAATAAAATAAATACATCACATCATTGGTTAAAAGTCTATTATCATATCAATAAATAAAATTACAAGTCTTCATCACTTGTACATTTTTCCCTTTCCTTTGTTAGTTCTAGGCTCATCTACCTTCTCAACTTTAACTGCAATAATTATATTTATGCAAGAGTGGGCAAAACAAATGCTCACTAGATATAACAATGAATCAACAAGATAATGATAACTGCCAATGAATAGGCTCATCAAAACTGAATAATACTCTATCAATAATAACCAAAGACTGGAATCAAAATATGGAATATATATCTGACACGAACTATGTCCACGGTTACTAGTAAACTTTCAACTCTGACCTTAACAGTTATACTGTAGGGACTTCACGTACTTAGGGGGATCAGCCCTTTGTACAATGTATTATGCACAAACATCTTAACGCATTGCGTATCCCCTATAATAGGGTTGTTCTTCTCAGTTTTTGAGTACAAGTCCGCACCAAAGAAAGTTTGGTTTGGATAAGCTTTCAAGGGTAATTTGAAGTTTAACGTTCAACAACTAGAGGACTAGTTGAATCAACAAGGTTTGATAACCTTAGGTGGGGGAACAACCTTAGGTAGTAACCTTATAAAAAGAAGATAGTAAAGAAAAACTCTTATCGAGTTTTAAGAAATGAATTTTTGGTAATTCATTGAAGATAATAAAATACATTATGTGTTTATGTGTTAATTTATGTGCTCGTTAGTACGACTTAGTAACTAAAACTTAAAATTTTGTTATCAAGATGACGAATGTTGGAGAAGCTAGTCAAGCTGGGGAGGAAGAACACCGATTACCTATAGTACCTACAGAGGAGGAGCCCCGAGACATACATGTTGTTAGGGAACAGTTAGTTCTGAGGGAGTCATCTCCATTGATCACCGTTGTTGGTCAGGAGCATGAGCCCGAGACTGATCCTGAGGAGGATCCTGAGGAGGAGTTTGATGAGGAAGAGGAAGAAGAGGAGTTACCACGGTACACCGTTGATGCAGAGATGTATGACACGTTATACTACCGTAACATGGAATTACAAGACGAGGTTCAGGAATTGACTGAGCGAGCAACTGTTCAGCAGTCTAGTTTAGAGGAGAAGAAGAGGGAGATTTCGACTCTTCACACACGATTGGGAAATGTAGAATGGGATTTGGTCCATGAGAAGGGTCAAACCGAAGATAAAACCGAGGAGATAGAGAAGCTGAAAAAGGAACTAAAAGAAACCTCCGGAAGACTGAAAATAGCAGAGGAAGGATGGGTAAGAGAATCACGTCGAGCTAATCGTGCAGAAGATAATAGTCGCGCAAAGAAGGCAAAGTTTGAAGAGACATACTCCACACTTAATCATGCAATGGATGAGGCTCAAAAATGAGTTTTGAGATACCCCATCCAGTTCGAAGGACTTCTGTCGTATATGCTAGATCGCAGGACGATGTCTCGTATCATGGATGAGGAGCGTGGCAAGGCTATTCAACACCTTGATAGACAGGATTAGAATCCGTTTAATTATGTGAAAGACTTAATTAGTTTTTATATGTAAATTTCGATGTGTTTATGAACGAAGGAATATGTTAATATTTTAAATCCTATAGATTCTTTATTCCAGGATAGTTGATGTAAATAGCAGTTATGCTATAGTTTGATGTTAAAACTTTGAGTTGAATTAAATATATTAAGTTGTTTGAGATGATGTGAAAAATGAGTATGTCAAATTGTTGAGTAATGCCTTAACTATTTAGAGAAATAAATAAAGTCCTAATAAGCATTTATTTTATCAGAAATATGCCGCCAAGAAGAAGACAACAACGTCAACCGGCTCAGGAAGAGTCAACCAATAATAACAATAACACCAACGCTAATCATGTTCAGCAGTTGGTGAACTTACTGACGGGAGCAATGAACAATCAACCTCAAGCTCCACCAAACACAACGTTTAAAGACTTCAAGGCGGTGGGACCGCCAGAGTTCAAAGGTTCCAGGAACCCAATCGAGGCTCAAACGTGGGTCATGGAAATGGAGAAAGTATTCGACATTGCTAGGGTTAGAGAAGACCAGAAGACCACTTTCGCAACGTTTATGCTGAAGTCTGAGGCTAGCTATTGGTGGCAAGCAAACAAAGTGCGAGGAGGTGTAGGTGTAATTATGTGGGAGAGATTTAAAGAAATATTTTTTGAAATATACTTCCCAACTAGTTCGCAGAATCAGATGGAAATTCAATTTCTGGAACTGAAGCAAGGAAACATGAGCGTACCTGAATACGCAGCTAAATTCGATGAGTTGGCAAGGTTTGCCCCGTACCAAGTACACACTGACGAAAGAAAGGCCAGAAGATTTGAACAAGGACTAAAGCCTTGGGTTTACAGTAAGGTGTCAATATTTCAGATAAACACATTTGTCGGAGTACTGGAAAAGGCCATCCTCGCTGAAGGTGGGAGCGATGCGGTGACCAAGTACAATCAAGAGCAGAAGAAGAAGAAGAGTGAAGGTGAAGGAAATAACAAGACTGGTGGGAGTAACATTGCGGGTACTCATAATCAGAAGAGGAAGTGGACGGATAATTCGTCAGCTGAAAGTCAACAAGGTGGTCAGAAGAAGAAAATTGAAGCGTGCTCAAACTGTGGAAAAGCTCATCTGGGAGTTTGCATGAAAGGGAAGCGAGTGTGCTATAATTGTGGTCAGGAAGGCCACATAGCACCAAACTGTCCAAACCCAAAGAAGGGTGCTTGTTTTAACTGTGGTTCTAAGGATCATCTAGCAAGAGATTGCCCCAAGAAGGGATCAGGAGGAGCAGTGCAAGGAGCTAACCATGGAAATAGCAGTGGAAATACCTTAACCATTACCGGACCACCTGCAACAAACCGACCGATCGCTAGAACTTTCAATATGACAGTGCAGGACGCAATCCAGTCTCGTGAGGTGGTGTCAGGTATCATTCCGATCAATGAAATTAATGCTTATGTTTTATTTGATTCGGGTGCTACTTGTTCCTTTATATCCGAAGACTTTGCTAATAGTTTAGATTTGCTTATGGATGAGTTGGAATATCACATGAATATAGAAATTGCGAATAGAGAGATAATTCCTGTTAAGTACGTGTTTAAGAACTGTAGGGTGAATATTAAGGGTAATATCATGAATGTAGATCTTATCCCTATTCGGCTTGGGGAATTTGACGTTATTTTGGATATGGATTGGTTATCCAACTATGGGGCTGTAATCGACTGTCAGAAGAAGCGTATTAACCTTATGACTCCGTCAAAGGTTGTATTTTATGGTAGCAAGTCTCCTAGACAAGCGAGTTGTCTGACGATGATGAAGGCCAGGAAGTTATTAAGACAAGGCTGTGTAGGATACTTAGCTTACATAGTCGACAGTCGAAAAGAGAATCCAAAGATAGAAGAAATACCGATTGTGAGGGACTTCGTCGATGTATTTCCAGACGATTTGCCAGGACTTTCACCAGATAGAGAGGTAGATTTCGTGATCGATTTGGCACCCGGAACCGCTCCAATATCGAAGGCACCATACCAAATGGCACCAATAGAGATGAAAGAACAGATGGTCCAACTACAAGAATTGCTGGACAAAAAGTACATTCAACCTAGCGTATCGCCGTGGGGAGCGCCGGTGTTGTTTGTGAAAAAGAAGGACGGATCGATGTGGCTCTACATTGACTACAGAGAATTGAACAAGGTCACGATTAAGAATAGATATCCATTACCAAGAATCGACGATCTGTTTGATCAATTAAAGGGAGCAAGATACTTTTTCAAGATAGACCTGAGGAGTGGTTATCACCAACTGAAGGTGAGACCAGAGGATGTACCGAAGACAGCGTTCAGAACGCGATACGGTCACTACGAATTTTTAGTAATGTCGTTTGGTCTAACGAATGCTCCTACAGCATTTATGGGACTAATGAATGGTGTGTTCAAGCCGTTTTTAGACAAATTTGCGGTGGTATTTATAGATGACATTCTGGTATATTCCAAAACCAAAGAAGAACACGAAGAGCATATGAGATTAACGTTGAAAGTATTGAGAAGGGAGAAGTTGTACGCTAAATTTTTGAAATGCAAATTCTGGATCGAGCGAGTACAATTTCTTGGTCACGTGATCGATAAAAACGGAATTTCGGTAGATCCATCCAAAGTAGAAGCCGTGATTAACTGGGAACAGCCAAGAACGCCATCAGAAGTAAGAAGTTTTCTTGGATTGGCGGGATATTATAGAAGATTCATTCAAGATTTTTCCAAGATCGCAACTCCGTTATCGAATTTAACTCAAAAAGTTGTGAAATTTGTTTGGACGGAGAAGTGTGAGGAGAGCTTTCAAGAATTAAAGAAGAGGTTGAGTACGACACCTGTGTTATCTCTTCCGGATGATACAGGAAATTTTGTTGTTTTTAGTGATGCGTCGCATAAAGGACTTGGCTGTGTGCTAATGCAAAACGGTAAACTAGTCGCGTATGCATCACGACAGTTGAAGGATTACGAGAAGGGATACCCGACCCATGATTTGGAGTTAGCTGCAGTTGTTTTTGCTTTAAAAATTTGGAGGCATTATCTCTACGGAGAGAAGTGTGAGATATATACGGATCACAAGAGTCTGAAATATATTTTCACACAGAAGGAGTTGAATATGCGTCAAAGAAGATGGTTAGAATTAATTAAGGATTACGACTGTGAGATTTTATATCATCCGGGTAAAGCGAATGTAGTTGCCGATGCCTTAAGTAGAAAGGGTCGTGAAAAATTGCTGATGTTGACTGCTCAGGAGGAGCTAATCACAGAAATGGAGAAACTAGAATTGGAAGTGAAGTATCCAATGGAGATTGATGAGAAGATATTTCAGATACAATCTGGTACAACTCTACTAGATAAAGTGAAGGAGGCTCAGCTTTAGGATGATGAATGCAAAAAGGTGGCAAAGAAGATATCCGAAGGGACCGAACCGAGATTTAAGATGAATAAGGAAGGAATACTGAGATTTGAGAGTAGAATTTGGATACCGCCAGTACAAGAGATTAAGGAGGATATTTTAAGCGAGGCTCATAGTTCACGATATTCGATTCACCCTGGTAGTACCAAAATGTACCAAGATCTTCGACAACATTTCTGGTGGCCGAATTTGAAGCGTGATGTTGCAGAATGTGTTGCCAAGTGTCTGACCTGTCAGAAAGTGAAAGCAGAACATCAGAGACCGAGTGGATTGCTACAACCGTTAGAAATTCCAGAGTGGAAATGAGAACATATTACAATGGATTTCGTGGTTGGCCTTCCGACGACTCAGAAAGGCTACGATGCAGTATGGGTTATCGTTGACCGACTGACGAAATCTGCACACTTTCTTCCAATCAAAATAAGATTCAACTTAGACCAGTTGGCCAGGCTATACGTAAAAGAGATTATTTCGAGGCACGGAGTTCTGGTATCAATTGTTTCAGATAGGGATCCGCGCTTCACATCAAATTTTTGGAAACGTCTTCAGGAATGCATGGGTACGCAATTGCGAATAAGTACAGCTTACCACCCTCAAACAGACGGACAGAGTGAGAGAACGATTCAGACATTAAAAGATATGCTAAGAGCCTGTGTGATGGACTTTAAAGGAAATTGGGTTGATCACTTACCATTAGTAGAGTTTGGCTACAATAACAGTTACCACGCCAGTATTGGCATGCCGCCTTACGAAGCGTTATACGGCAGAAAGTGCAGAACTCCGCTTTACTGGGATGAAGTTGGTGAGAGACAATTACTAGGGCCAAAATTGGTACAGCAGACAGCAGAAATAGTCAAAGTGATCCGAGCACGACTGGTAGCGGCTCAAGATCGACAAAAGAAATACGCTGACCCACATCGTAAAAATATCGAGTTTGAATCAAGTAGTTAGGTTTTCTTGAAGGTCTCTCCCTGGAAAGGAAAGATCAGATTCGAAAAGAAAGGGAAATTGAGCCCAAGATTCATTGGACCCTTTGAAGTACTGAGAAGAATCGGAGAAGTTGCGTATGAGGTAGCCTTACCTCCAGTACTCGAGAATATCCATAATGTCTTCCATGTTTCTGTATTGCGACCCTACAAGCCTGATTACAAGCATGCAATTGAATACGAACCCCTACATTTTGAGAAAGACTTATCTTACGAAGAAATTCCTGTCCAAATTGTCGACCGAAAAGAACAAGTTCTGAGAAATAAAGTTATACCTTCAGTTAAGGTAATTTGGAGAAACCACAACGCTAAAGAAGCTACGTGGGAACTAGAAGAGAATATGATGAAGAATTACCCTCATTTATTTGCTTAAATATGTATATACGATTCTGGGGACAGAATCTCTGTAAGGGGGGGAGAATGTAACGGGTCGAAATTTATTGAGTCGTGATTCTGGGGACAGAATCCTTTTAAGGGGGGAAAGATGTGATAAACGAGATTTTTGTAATTAATTTCTAATATTTATTGAATTAAATAAATATTTTTTGATGATTTAATTATTGGATTAAATAATTAATTGATGTAATTATGTTAGATTAATTTAATTATGTGTTACATTATTAAATTAATGTAGAGAATTTTTATTATCAAAGTATGTAATTATGTGAGCTTATTGAATTAAATGAATTATTTAATAAGCATATTGGTATTTTAATTAATTTAATTATTAATTAGAGATTTGATAAATTGACATTATTTATTAATGAGATAATTAATTATGTGACTATGTGAAATTATGAGAAATTATTATATTTTATTTATATTAAATTAAATAAGATATATGGATTATTGTGCAAGTGAATGTGATATTAATTAAACTATATTGTAAAGGTTTTATTAAATTAATTGGTTTTGTAATATATTAAACTAGCCAAACGTGGCCTTAGAAGGAGTTATGGCCAGTTAACCCATGATGGGCAACTGACCATGATGCGCGTCAGTTTTTTTTCCTTTATACGTATTCTCCTTCCCTTTTCTTTTTCATTATTGCCTAAGTCTAGAATAGCATATCAGAGAGAGTTCAAAGAGAAAATTTAGAAGTTTTGAGAGAAATTGTAAGTGTATAATCAACAGGTACTTGTGAAAAGATTTTCATTGATCATCTTCTAATCTATACTCTGGGTAATTTTTTCCAAACTAATTTCTATTTCATGTATTTAAGTTTTCTAGAAAATGGCTTTCAAAACCTCTGTTATGTCTGTGTAAATTGAAATTGTGAGAGTTATGTGCATATATGTGTTAAGATGTCATTTTAATGTGTTTTAATATATATTGTATATAATTCCTTATCATCAATTCATAATTTTACGTCATATATAATTGCTGCAAAATTAGAGAGTTTGGGTTTTGGCCTTATGGCCTTATACGTGAAATTTTATGCAGTGATCGTATATTATCCCTAAATTTTACACTCCTACATTATTATGCATGTTGATACGAAGAGACCAAGCCTTAAACAAACGGATTCGGTGTTATAATGAATTCATAGTGTTAAATTTATGATTTTGTTCATTAACTTCAAGAACATCAAGAACAGTCCAATTTTACATGATTTAATTCTGTTATTGGGTGTTTAGATGGGTTAAAATCACTCTATAGAGGTTGGGTAATGATTATATATGAATATTAACATGTGGGTATGTTAAATTAGTGAGTTTAATGACCATGAAATGTGTAATTCGCCGAACTCTATGTTCTTCGCGAACTGGAAAACAGAATCTGGAGTCTCGCGCCGCGGCGCCAACTCTAGAACTGAGATACCGCGCCGCAGCGCCACCGCACCGCAGTGCCAAGACTCGAACCACAGCACCACAGCACCACATCGTCAAGTGTTCGGCTGCAGCGCCACCGCGCAGCAGCGCGACGATCACGTGTATCAGTGGCGCCGCAGCGGCACTCTCTAAAAAATTCAGAAATAAGATTTTTAAAATATTAAAGTCTAACAAGTGTTAGTGAATTGGTGTAATGAACATGCAAATATGATAGAAGAATAATGTGATGATAAAAATAATTGTTTAAACATGTAAATAACATAATTACATGTGATTTAAATTATTGAATTCATAACTAGATTATTATTCATGAAGTGCAAATTATGTGATAATGAGATAAATTGACTAAGTATAGTCGATAATTAAAGTAGACAACGAGAATGAGTTTACGTTGATTAATTAATTTATAATTAACTGGTATTGTGTATATGTATGGTATGTAGGATTTAATTCAAAGAACATGCTTAGTTAAAGTATAATCTACGCGCGAGGCAAGTTTCCTAAACTAAACTCTTAAATTTGATCAAGTTTTTCTAACCCTATTTGTCATTATTGTTCAAGTTTATTATTTACCTTGAACAAATTATCATTGTTATTATTCTAGTTCAAACATGATATTAAAGATTTATTATCTTTCCAAAGCATGATTCAGTTATACAATAATTATCCTATTGTATACTTTTGAGATTATTATTCAAATCGAATATCAATTATTGTTGAACCTTATTAGACTAGTGAAACCTTAATGATTCAACTAGTCCATAGTTGATGAGCGTTCTAAAATTCAGAACCCTTGATGAATTATCCAAACCAAACTTCCTTTGGTGTGGACTCGAATGTCAAACTGAGGTGAACAACCCTGTATAGGGGATTATTTACGCTTTAGCGTTAAGATATTGTGCACAGTATGGTACTAAGGGCTGATCCCCCTAAGTACGAGAAGAATGTCCATAGTCTTATGACTGTTAAAGGTTTCAAGTATAACCCTTGTTAACCTAGGACATAGTTCAAGGTCTTATGACCCTCAGAATTTTTTTGATTCTTGTTATTCACTCTTGATTCAAAAGTTGAACTTTTATTCAGATGTCTTTGATTTATTCGCATGTTATTATACTGTTATTTCATTTTTATATTTATGGGCATTTGTGCTCACTCTTGCTTAATAATAACATTGCAGTTAAGAACGAAAGAGCTGATGAACCTTCCACTAGTAAAGGCAAGGGCAAAGTTAGCAAATAATGGAGACTTGTTATTTGATATGACTTGTTATTTTATATGATGTATTTGTTTAAGACTTAAGTTAAAGATGTTGTTTAAGACTTATTTATTTATAATTCCGCACAGATGTTTAAGGTTAGTTTAACCTGGGATTGTATTATTATTAGATGTTGTAACCCTTAAGGGAAAGATTTTATTTCAATTATTGCATGGTTTGCATTATTATGGGTAGATAGATAGATGATATTTGTATCGTGAACACCAAATCCTGTGGAACTGGAAGTACTGGATTTGGGGGTGTCACAAATGCACTACGAGCCAATGAGGACTTTTCCACATCATTTGTAACATTACGACCATGATTATACCGAATAATCCCTGGTCATAATCATACCAAGTCCATCTATGCACTACAGGCCACAGATGACTTTCAACATAATATAAACATGAGGATGATGACAATGACATAATAATTCAATAAAACAAGTTTAAGAATTAATTTATCTAGGAATCAATAACGTCCAAATTGTCAACATGATACTGCTTTGTGGAGTAAAATTCAAAAATGCTCAGAAGAATACTTCCATGAAAAGATACTGGATGAAGCGCAAATATCAAGGATATTCCACTAATTTCATGGAGTATAAAAGCCAAAACTTTAACCAACTGAGCATAATAAAGAATGGAATAACAAAAGAAATCACCAGGGATGCGATAGACCGCACAGATAGGTTATTCCAACAGAAAAATAAATTGTGGAACCAGGTCATGCGTAAATGCACCGACAGGATATTCCGACAAAATAATAAATAACGGAACTAGGTCCGGCATAAACGCACAGACAGGATATTCTAACAGAATAATAAATAATAGAACCAGGTCCGGCGTAAAGCACAGACATGATATTCTGACAGAATAATAAATAATGGAACAAGGTCCAGCGTAAAGCACAGACATGATATTCCAACAGAATAATAAAAATGTAATAACAGAAGAATTTCACCAAGTATAGGGTAGCCCGCGTATACATGTTATTTCAACAGAATAATAAAGAATGGAATAACAGAAGTTCTCTTCATGAATAAGAAAGAAAGAATACCCTTTACGAGTACAACAAATAATATCCCTTACCGTAAAAAAAACTTGATATCAGAGTAGTGAAGTAGCAGAATACTTTTCTTCTCTCTCTCTATAATTTCTCTCTCTAGAGTTTCAGTAAATTCGTAAGAAATAATGAAGGAATGAGCTTCTATTTATAGAAGAATGGGCTGCATAGTAATCAATTCATGAACGGTTTAGATTGATTCACTTTAATCTGACGGTCCATATTTAAAGCAAAATCTTTTAAATAAAATATAATATATTCTATTTATAATCTAATAAAACGAATAACTTTATAAAATATTTTACTATGCAAACACTATGCAGACACTATGCAAATACTATGCATAATAAAATATAATATATTCTAATTATTGTCTAATAAAACAGATAACTTTATAAAAGTATTTTGTTTTATATAAAAAGCTTTTCTGTTTTATTATATTAATAGTACAAATAAAACAAAATTGAGTGACTTCTCACGTAAGCATCAATAATCAATACCGTGTGCTACTATGCAGCCACACGTATTATTGTACTTTTAACACCGGGTGTTTCAACAGTTAACGGTAAAACTTCCGCCGTTATTTTTATAAAAATATTTTATCGTTTTCTCAATCCGACAATAATTCCGTTGTGGGGTCCACCAATGATTGTACCGTCGTACGAATATTCTCCAACAAAAAGAATATTCTCCGACACAACGAATATTTTATATCAACTTGCTTACTTTGCAAAAAATAAAAATAAAAATTTCACATATTAGCCTTAACTTTAAACTGTTATCAATTTAACTATTTACCAAAATAGAAAAATTGAATACTTTTATTTCATAAAATTCGGGGTCTCACAGTCACCCCTCCTTATGAAATTTCGCCCTCGAAATTTACATACGTACTTGATATTCGAAAAGATGAGAATACCTTGCTTTCTTTTCAGATTGTACCTTCCCGATAATTTTTCCGCTATCATGATTTTCCCATTTCTCATCTTCTGTATTTCAGATATCATTCTAGAATATAGCTTCAAAACAAAGGTTAATTGACATATCATAATTTGTCAACTTATCAAGTAAACAATTTCAGCTTAGGTAAGTCACACACAAGCGAAGTATATAAATCATCTCTCCCCTCATTCTAGACTCTTATCCCCGCCAGCGACCATATCCCTAAGCTCTGATACCAACTGTGACGCCCCCAAAATTAGGTATACATCACCCATTCTGAGTCACCAGATACATGGTACAAAATTTAAATACAACTTCATTTATACAACTGTTGAGCTGTTGTACAGAATACGACCACAGTTAACTATAAGTTTTAATACATATGTATGTAACTCTCATGGTACCTCGATCACAACCTTACAATGATACTTTACATAAAAGTATAGTCAAAAACTATTTTAGAAATTAAAATATTTGGGAAGTGCTCAAGAAAACCTTCGTACATGGGAGGCCATGTGTCTAGGTTATGATAGATATCATATGTCCACAGAATTATCCTTGGTTGACCCAAAAGTCCCCAAATAAAAACAAGAAGATTACTATCATCTTCTTTCCAATGGTGAATCTTCTCTTGACATATAAACATCTCCGTTGTCTCCAAGTGAAAATTATACTTCACATAAACTCCAAGATCATATAGATAGTGCTCATAGATATATTCAGCAAGTGGATGTGCACAACCATGTCTTATGAGAACACGAGGTTGTATGTCATAAGACATCTTGTATGATAGTGGCAAAACACCCTTCCAAAGTTGGGTTTGCCTCACCCTATTTGATTCACCAAATATAACTACTAAATGATATATAGAATACAACACACTTTTCTATACTGTTTAGGGAGAACCTCCACAGCTATCACACTATTTCATAGAATAGTGAGGACTACTAATGATATCATCTGGACCGTCACTCCGTTCTCCGACTAGTCCCTGCTGCGTTCTCACTTCCTGAAGAGAACAATGAAAGCAAAAGGGTGAGCTCAACTAGCCCAGTAAAGAATATCATAATTAAAGCTAATTTACATCATCAATAGCCTTCATCATTAATAAATCAGAGATTTAGAACATATGGTAGCTGATAAAACTTTTCAACCATAGTTGCAGCGGAACAAGCAATCCATTAGAAGAGTCAAATAGACCATTAGGTCTATTATCTTCTCCATGTTAAAAGTCCACCAATAATGTTTTATCCCTGTAACATCAATCAACCATTCCTGTCCACAATCATATGAATAACTCATAATCATAATTGTGATTCTAAATTCCTCTTCGCACCCAGGACGAAGATAATTTTCATCACCTATATTCACCTGAAACATAAAAAATCATGGTTATACCAAATAACAATTATTGTTCATAATCATACTAATAAATTCATCTTTGCACTACGGCCAAAGACATACAACTGTATTTTAGAAGAGCCAAGTAGAGCATGATATCTACTATCTTCTACAAATTAAATGTGTATAACCAATATTTTATCGCTGAGACTCAGTTTAATAAATAATCCACACCTTCGAATTATCCATGCACTACGGCCAAAGATATTCATTAGTATCACATCCATGAATTATCCATGCACTACGGCCAAAGATATTCATTATTATCACATCCATGAATTAATATTTCATCGCTGAGACTCAGCTTAATAATTAATCCACATCATCGAATCATCCCTGCACTACAGGCCAAGGATATTTATTAGTATCACGACCATTAATTATCCATGCACTACGGGCAAAAGATAATCGTGTTTTTATCAACGGTCCTGATCATGCCATAAAATAATTCATCTTTGCACCATTGGCCGAAGAGAATCCATAGTTATAATCATACCAAAAACTGTCCATCAATGCACTACGGGCCAATGAGGGCTTTTCCACATCATTTGTAACATTACGGTATACCGAATAATCCCTGGTCATAATCATACCAAGTCCATCTATGCACTACAGGCCACAAATGACTTTCAACATAATATAAACATGAGGATGATGACAATGACATAATACTTCAATAAAACAAGTTTAAGAATTAATTTATCCAGGAATCAATAACGTCCAAATTGTCAACATGATACTGTTTTGTGGAGTAAAATTTAAAAATGCTCAGAAGAATACTTCCACGAAAAGATACTGGATGAAGCGCAAATATCAAGGATATTTCACTAATTTCATGGAGTATAAAAGCCAAAACTTTAACCAACTGAGCATAATAAAGAATGGAATAACAAAAGAAATCACCAGGCATGCGATAGACCGCACTGACATGTTATTCCAACAGAAAAATAAATAGTGGAACCAGAACATGCGTAAATGCACCGACATGATATTCCGACAGAATAATAAATAATGGAACTAGGTCCGGCGTAAACGCACAGACAGGATATTTTGACAAAATAATAAATAATAGAACCAGGTCCGGCGTAAAGCACAGACAGGATATTCAGACAGAATAATAAATAATGGAACAAGGTCCGGCGTAAAGCACAGATAGGATATTCCAACAGAATAATAAAAATGTAATAACAGAGAATTTCACCAAGTATAGGGTAGCCCGCGTATACATGTTATTTCAACAGAATAATAAAGAATGGAATAACAGAAGTTCTCTTCATGAATAAGAATGAAAGAATACCCTTTACGAGTACAACAAATAATATCCCTTACCGTAAAAAAAACTTGATATCGGAGTAGTGAAGTAGCAGAATACTTTTCTTCTCTCTCTCTATAATTTCTCTCTCTAGAGTTTCAGTGAATTCGTAAGAAATAATGAAGGAATGCGCTTCTATTTATAGAAGAATGGACTGCATAGTAACTAATTCATGAACGGTCTAGATTGATTCACTTTAATCTGACGGTCCATATTTAAAGCAAAATTTTTTAAATAAAATATAATATATTCTATTTATAATCTAATAAAACGAATAACTTTATAAAATATTTTACTATGCAAATACTATGCAGGCACTATACAGGCACTATGCAAATACTATGAATAATAAAATATAATATATTCTAATTATTGTCTAATAAAACAGATAACTTTATAAAAGTATTCTGTTTTATATAAAAAGCTTTTCTGTTTTATTACATTAATAATACTAATAAAACAAAACTGAGTGACTTCTCACGTAAGCATCAATAATCAATACCGTGTGCTACTATGCAACCACGCGTATTACTATACTTTTAACACCGAGTGTTTCAACAGTTAACGGTAAAACTTCTGCCGTTATTTTTATAAAAATATTTTGTCGTTTTCTCAATCCGATAATAATTCCGTTGTGGGGTCCACCAATGATTGTACCGTCGTACGAATATTCTCCGACAAAAAGAATATTCTCCGACACAACGAATATTTTATATCAACTTGCTTACTTTGCAAAAAATAAAAATAAAAATTTCACATATTAGCCTTAACTTTAAACTTTTATCAATTTAACTATTTACCAAAATAGAAAAATTGAATACTTTTATTTCATAAAATTCGGGGTCTTACACATACAATTGGTATAGAACTATTACAAATATGTTTGCTAACATATTCAACCAATTATAACAATTTAACAATAACTTAAACTAGCTTAATTCCTCAAATTCCATATTTTCATATGAAAACTCCATTTTTGAGTTTCTTCACAAAAATCATCGCTGTAATCTCAGTTCTATACCAAATCACTTCGTTCAAACTATGTTTTCTTTGTTTCTTAATGAATTAGCATAAACAAGACCCAATTTACAGTTTCACAGACAAATTGACCACTAAAATTGGTACTTACATAAGCCACATACCAAAATATATACACTGTCATAATTTTTCCTACTTTTAAAAACCAAATTAGAATACAATTCATGTTTAAACCTAAACTCTAGCATTATAAACACGTATAATCATAATTACCAACTATATATATCCACCATTCAACAATTTGATTTCACAGAACATATGATTTTATGCCGTAAAAACCCATGTACACACACACACACACACACACACACACACACACACACATATATATATATATATATATATATATATATAGATTATGGAACACACCTTCAAAATGCTCAGACAATCTTTGCTAAACCACTGAAACTGCTTGGTAATCCTTTTGTTTTCTCTCAATCTCTCTCAATTCTTAATTCTCTGAACTCTCAGACTTAGCCAAGTATGTGTAAAGAAAACTGATATGGCCAAGCGTAAAAATAAAACTGATAAATCTTAATACGCATACTAATTGTAATATCAGTTACATAATAAACGTATATGTAATAATTATATTTTATTTATTATTTAATTTTTTTTATAATTAAAAATTTTAAAAAAATCCAACAGCCATAAGACTCTGTTTGGCAAAACTCTTAAAAATTAAAGAATTAATATTTTAAGCCTTGTTTAACAAAACTACATTAAACTTCTTTAATTTATTTTAATAAACAAATTAGTTTATTATTTATAATCACATATTATATATTTGGATTTTCATATCCAACATTAACCAAATAAATTAATTACGCATACTATATTTTAAATAAAAATTTCACTTAAACAATTATCACAAAATTATAATTTCATTATAATTTTATTTAATAATTTAATATACCATTTAAATTATTAAATCGACACAACAATATAACATCTCATATTATATTACAACTCTCTAAATTATAAATTCAATTAATTTAGAATATTATCTAATAAATTTAGATTCATAAATATTTACTAACAACCACTATATCAAATAAAATATTTATTCAACACTTTCAACAAAAAACATATCAAATAAATATTTATATAATCTAATAAATATTTAAAATTACAGTTTAAAATTTCGGATTGTTATAGAAGCAGCAGAATACTCTTCTTCTTGCTCTTTATAATTTCTCTCTCTATAGTTTCTCTTGTGAGTCTCAGTGAATTGGTGAGAATGAAAGAAGAATTAAGCTTCTATTTATAGGAGAATAGACTAAATAGTAACTGACTCACGAACGGCCCAGATTAATTTACTATTAGAATGAATGGGCTATATTGATTACTATTAAAATCACAATCGATGGTCCAGATTGATTTACTTTTAAAACCACCACCGACAGTCCAGATTGATTTACTTTTAAAATCACCATCGACGGTCTAGATTGATTTACTATTAAAACCACCACCGACGGTCTAGATTAATTTATTATTAAAACCACCTCCGATGATTTACTATTAAAACCACCACCGACGGTCCATAAAATTAGTAAATCATCCCAGGAAATACTAAGTCACACTTACAACAAATGCCTCATAACGAATCCCTATATTTATATCAAAAATTAAATGAATATTTACCACAAATCATTTATCTTTAATAAACACATTTTTAATATTTCAACAATTATTCATCATTAATATTATAACTCACAATATTTAACAACCAGATCATTCCCAAGAAAGAGGGGGCTTTCTGATAAGAATTTCTCCCTATTGACGCGCAATTAGGTGACCAAACCTCTCCTCGACAAAACTTTCTAAACATCGTCAATATTATAAATAATAATATGAATAACTTTGTCGTCTCAATTATTGATTTAATAATAATAAATATTATGCAGATGATACTGTGATAATAATTGAATCAATAATATGAGAGATATTATGCAGCCACTACTGTAACAATAATTGAATAAACTGAGTGGCTTCTTACGTAAGCATCAATAATCAATATCGTGTGCTACTATGCAACCACGTGTATTACTGTACTTTGATCACCGGGTATTCCAACAATTAACGGTAAAACTTTCGTCGTTATTTTTATAAAAAAAATATTTATGTCGTTTTTTAACTCCGACAATTATTCCGTTATGGGGTCCACCAATGATGGTGTCGTCGTACGGATAATCCCTGACAAAAAGAATATTCCCCGACCAAACGAATATTCTCTGACACAACGAATATTTTATATAAACTTGCTTACTTTGCAAAATTTTCAAATATCACCCTTAACTTTAACCTTTTATCAATTTAACCATTTACTAAATAGAATAATAATTATAAGAAAATTGAATACTTTTATTTCATAAAATTCGGGGTCTAACAACGTTTGTTAATATATATGTCAAATTAAATATTCTTCTTCTTTCACAGACAAAAGAAAGTCCTATATATTAAATTTACAAATTGTGTAGGAATATATTTTGTCATGGGTTTATTCATAGTTTTTTAAATAATATCTTTTACTAGACATTTCAAATTTAATGTATACTAGAACAATATCACCGAGTTTCATAACAAAAATCTCATTTGTTGTTTTTTGTTTTTCAAAAAAGTATTCTTAATTTTTATAATTATAAAATGAAATAATGTCATCACATTTATTATTACAATTTCATTATCAATTAGTATTTAAAAAACTATGAATAAACTTGTGACAAAATATATTCCTACACAATTTGTATATTTAATATATATAGGACTTTCTTTTGTCTGTGAAAGAATAAGAATATTTAATTTGACATATATACTTACCAATGTTGTACAAAATTTATCCATTTATCAACCTTTTTCTAAATGACAATTTGGTTCTCAAATATTTCACATAGGAAGAGAATGGTGAAGCACTGTGAACTTCCTAACTTATTTCAGCAGCATTTAAAAGTTTATAATTAATTGTTCATCATTTTTTGATGTATAAACAAGTTTAAAATATGTTATTATTGGTAATGGTATAATAGTCCAAACGATATTTTTTAATCTAATCCTTTAATTAATAATGAAAAAAACAAACATAACATGAGATTATTTTAAGTTATCCCATGAATAATCCCATAAAAAACAAACATATGACTAGGACTATTTAATCCTAGGATTAATAGTTTTGGGATTATAATCACATGGATTATTATCTTTGCAAATGTGACGCCCCCAAAATAGGTATACAACACCCATTCTGAGTCGCCAAAATACATGGTACAGAAACAACTACATCTTTATTATTACAACACAAGAACTGTGAGTTTAAATACAAATATTGTCATTTAGACAATATCCACACTCAAATAAGCCCTCATTACAATTATTGATACATTATTTCACAAAAATAGTGAGGACTACTAAAGTAACTTCTAGAACCATCATTCCATACCCCGACTAGTACTCGCTACATTCTCGCCTCCTGAGAAAAATGGAATAAAAAGGAAAAGGGTGAGCTCAACTAGCCCAGTAAAGAACATTATGACTAAGATAATACAGAACAAATTATCGTTAGTCTTCAACAGGGAAAAATCTAATAGAATACAATAGACAACAAGTTTTAAATCAATAACTGCAGCGGAAACAGCAAACCATTAGAAGAGTCAAGTAGAGAATGAGTTCTACTATCTTCTAAGATTTAAAAGTCCATCATCAATATTTTATCCCTGTAACAACAATCAATAACCATCTTTAATCAAATATTCATCTTTGCACTACAGGCCAAAGATATTCATTTGTATCACCAGTCGGTCATGTTCATCTCAACACCTGTTCATCTTTGCACTACGGGCCAAAGATATTCATCAGTTAATCATTCATCTTTGCACTACGGCCAAAGATATTCAGTAATATCATCATTTAGGACTGAGGATGATGAAAAATATATTAAAGAAAACGAATCCAGTGAAACAAAATAACAAATATTAAGGATTCGTATTTCGATTTATTCATGTCCAAAAAAAATACCTTATAATTATTCATAGTGAAGTAGAATTCAAGAATGATCAAAACATGGATACAATCAAAGCTAGTACCCAGAATAGATATTTTGGACGAAAAGAAGAAAATTTTATTTTTCGGTGAATAGTAACTCGTGAATAGTAACTCGTGAATAGTAACTCATGAATAGTAACCCCGACGTGAAAAGTTCCAAATTTGATAAAATTTCCAACCAATATTTCGGCATAATGATATTGAAGAAATAATATCATTTTTGAATAAAATAACATCCCTTACCTCGTACAGACAGTACTTCTGGTCGGAATACCGGTATAAGGCTGAAAGACACTTGCTCTGATGAATAGAAACTCTCAAAGTATCTAAATACTCACAAAATACACTCAATAATCTAGAGAGAGAAAGAGAGAAAACTTGTTTCTGGTGTGATTTTCAATTCTAACTTAGCCCTCTATTTATAGGAAAATGTTAGCACGCCGAAGCAGACTTAACCTGCAACCTGATGGCTTTACCTGCTACTATTCCCACCCACCACATTTGAATAAAAATCTCAGCACATTTCTTCACCAACCAAGAGTGGGGCCCACCAATTCTAGAATTTTCTACCAAAATGATTAACTCCGAAAATTCAACAATTTCTGAACCAGTCATCTCGTAAAATTCATAATAAATCATACGTTCATTTTTAACGGTTCAAAATTTATGGACATATACTCAACTTATATATGTATAACATATCCAAAAATTACCACGATCCAACGATCGGATTAAAAATTATAACTCCCGCAAAATATCTCAAAAACCCTAATTTTTAATACCTCCATTCCGACAAAAATACTGATAAAAACCTCAACATTAACTCCTTTATTTTTAACCACAAAAATATATCCCTCATTTATATCCACAAAAATAAATATTTCCTTATCATATGAATCAATAATTAATTATTTACAAATAATATTACAGAATCACATTTATGACAACCAGGCCGTTCCCAGGAAAGAGGGGGCTTTCCAATAAGGATTTTTCCTTACTGGCGCGCAATTAGATGACCAAACCTCTCCTTAGACAGAACTTTCTAGACATTGCCAATAATGTTATCTAATAATATTATTCAATAATATGAATTATTGATCTGATAATGGGAAATACTGTGTAGTGACAATTATTGAAACAACAGTAATATAAAATATCAACGCAGCAATTATTGAATCAATAAAATAAAATACTGAACAGTAATTACTGTAACCATTATTGAGTAGTGCCTTCTTACGTAAGAATCAATAATTGGTTTAATACAGTGTGCTACTGTGTAACAACGCGTATTACTGTGTTTTAACCACCGGGTATTCCAACAGTATTAACGGTAACAACTACGCCGTTATTAATAAAAAACATATACTTGTCGTTTTCTTCATCCAATCGCTTTCCGTTATGGGGCCCACAAAAGACTGCGCCGTCGTACGAATATTCCCCGACAGGAAGAATATTCCACGACCAAACGAATATTCCCCGACAACAATGAATATTTTAT
The DNA here is from genome assembly GCA_016801055.1 of Panax notoginseng. NCBI lineage: Eukaryota > Viridiplantae > Streptophyta > Magnoliopsida > Apiales > Araliaceae > Panax > Panax notoginseng. The sequence goes on along the minus strand of CM029013.1, from coordinate 93,779,992 downwards.
AACCACTTGCTTATTTAAAATATTTACGCATTTTACCCATAACTAACCTCATTAATCAATTTAACACTTACTATTTCAAAATAATAAATAGAGGGAATTTAAATTTCATTTATTAATAATTTGGGGTCTTACAACCTCCCCTCCTTATGAAATTTCGTCCTCGAAATTGACGTACGTACCTGGTGTTTCGAAAAGATGAGGATACCTCGCTTTCATTTCCGTTTCCAACTCCCAGGTCATTTCCTCAATAGCATGGTTTCTCCACAAAACTTTAACTTGTGGTATGACCTTCGTGCGTAGGACATGCTCCTTTCTATCCAAGATCTTGACAGGTACCTCTTCGTACGTTAAGTCTTCAGCTATCTCGTCCGGTTCTAACTCAATAACGTGGTCTGGGTCTTTTACATATTTACGTAACACAGATATATGAAAAACATTATGAACACGAGACATACTTGGAGGTAACGCAAGTCTATAGGCCACATTTCCTACTCGGTCAAGAATCTGAAATGGACCAATAAATCGTGGATTGAGCTTTCCTCTCTTCCCAAATCTTGTAACTCCTTTCCATGGAGCCACACGCAACAATACATGATCCCCAATGTCAAATTCCACGTCCTTCCGATGAAGATCCGCATAACTCTTTTGTCGATCCTGTGCCGTTTGTATACGTTGTCGAATCGTTTGGATCTTCTCTGTAGTCATGCGTACCAACTCTGGTCCCAACAATGTTGCTTCACCCACCTCGTCCCAGCATACTGGAGAGCGACACTTTCGTCCATATAATGCTTCAAATGGGGCCACACCTATACTTGCCTGATAACTGTTATTGTAAGAGAATTCCACCAATGGTAGGTACTTATCCCAACTCCCTTTGAAATCTAGTACACAAAGTCTTAATAGATCTTCAAGAGTTTGAATAGTCCTCTCTGATTGTCCGTCCGTTTGAGGATGGTATGCCGAACTAAATCGTAAATCTGTGCCCATAGCTTTTTGCAAGCTAACCCGAAATCTTGAAGTGAATCTTGGGTCACGATCCGAAACTATGGATACTGGCATGCCATGCAGTCTCACAATCTCATCTACGTATATACGAGCAAGACGTTCAAGGGAATAAGTCTCCCGTATCGGCAAGAAATGAGCAGACTTGGTTAATCTATCAACAATAACCCAAATAGCATTTATGCCTTGAGAAACCGTGGGAAGACCCGTAACGAAATCCATGGTAATGTGTTCCCACTTCCATTTCGGAATCTCAAGTGGTTGCAATAGACCCTTTGGTACTTGATGTTCCGCCTTTACACGTTGACAAGTTAAACACCTCGAGATAAACTTTGCAATCTCTCTCTTCATATTATTCCACCAAAATGTATGTCGTAGATCACGATACATTTTGGTACTTCCAGGATGGATTGCAAATGGTGTATTGTGTGCTTCCATCATGATCTTGTACTTCAAATCAGAATTGTTAGGAACACAGAGTCTAGAGTGAACTCGAAGTATTCCTTCTTCATCGATTCTTGCTTCTGGAATAGAACCTTCTTGCACTTTCTTCTTCATACGCATCAGCTCTATGTCCGTAGCTTGAGCAGCTTTAACTTTATCGATTAAAGTCGGTTCTACTCGTATATTTGATATCATCATGTGGGTACTTGGAGCCTTCATCTCTATCTCCATCCTTTGCAAGTCATACAAAATGGGCCTTTGTGTTAACAACATTGCACTCGTACCCGCATATGATCTTCTACTCAATGCGTCAGCTACTACGTTTGCTTTTCCAGGATGATATTGGATGGTATGATCGTAATCTTTTAACAGCTCGAGCCAACGTCGCTGCCGCATGTTGAGTTCCTTTTGGGTGAAGAAATATTTAAGGCTTTTATGATCTGTATAGATCTCCACTTTCTCCCCATACAGGTAGTGTCTCCAGATCTTCAACGCGAAAACTACTGCTGCCAACTCCAAATCATGAGTAGGATAATTCCTCTCATATTCTTTGAGTTGTCGCGAGGCATAGGCTATGACTTTCCCATGTTGCATGAGAACACATCCTAACCCTTTGCCTGAAGCATCACTGTAGATAACAAATCCATCCGAACCAGATGGTATTGTCAGAACAGGTGCCGAAATGAGTCTCCTCTTAAGCTCTTGAAAACTCTTCTCACATTCCTCGCTCCATACGAATTTGATATCTTTCCGAGTCAGCTGAGTTAACGGGGTAGCGATTCGAGAAAACCCTTCCACGAATCTTCGATAATAACCAGCTAAGCCTAGAAAGCTACGTACTTCGGTCACCGTCTTTGGTTGCTCCCAACTTTGTATTGCTTCAATCTTCGCCGGGTCAACAGATACTCCATGTTTTGACACCACGTGCCCTAGGAAAGCTACTTCCTCAAGCCAGAACTCGCATTTCTTCAACTTGGCATATAACTTATTTTCACGCAGCCTTTGGAGTACCAGCTTCAAATGATGCTCATGATCTTCACGGCTTTTGGAATATATGAGGATGTCATCAATAAAGACAACAACGAACTGATCCAAATAATCCTTAAATACTCGGTTCATCATATCCATGAAAGCCGCAGGAGCATTAGTCAATCCAAAAGACATAACTAGGAACTCATAATGCCCGTACCGAGTTCTGAAGGCAGTCTTTGGAATATCCTCAGTTTTAACCTTCAGCTGATGATATCCAGAACGAAGATCGATCTTTGAAAAGAACTGTGCTCCTTGTAACTGGTCAAACAGGTCATCAATACGAGGTAGCGGATACCTATTTTTAATAGTGACATGGTTTAATTCCCGGTAATCAATACAAAGTCGCATACTCCCGTCTTTTTTCTTTACAAATAAAACAGGAGCACCCCAAGGAGATGTACTAGGACGAATGAAACCGATGTCCAACAACTCTTGTAGTTGGACCTTTAACTCCTGAAGTTCAATAGGAGCCATTCGATATGGGGTTTTAGAAATGGGCTTTGTACCAGGTTCAAGATCAATAAAGAATTCAATTTCTCGTTCCGGGGGTAGACCGGGAAGTTCTTCAGGAAATACGTCAGGAAAGTCAATAACAACAGGAATATTATTCAAATTTGACGTGTCTTTATTCAAATCCATAACATGGGCTAAGAAAGCTTGACATCCGTTTTTTAATAAACGAATGGCTTTATGGCTTGATATAACAGTGATTGATTTTAATGGCTTAGTTGTTTGAATTCGTACAACAGGTTGGTTAGGAATATGAAAACTAACAACCTTACGAAAACAATCAATTTTGGCATGATGAGTAGTTAGCCAATCAATCCCTAAAATCACATCAAAAGCAAGTATCTTTAAAGAGATAAGGTCAACAGGTAAGGTGATGGTACCAACTTGGATCACACAAGATTTATAAACAGTGGATGTGATGAAAGTTTCTCCTAACGGAGTCTCCACAGATAAATCAAAGTCTAACTTCTCCGGAGTCAAGTTTAAACGTTGAGCACAAGCAGGAGAGATAAAAGAATGGGTAGAACCGGTATCTAATAAGGTATAAACTTCGCATGAATTTATGATTAGCTTACCCGTGATCACCTCGTTTGGGTTCCTCGCATGTTGACCGGTCACGACAAACGCTCTTCCAGGAACCGTTGACTTTATCTTTTCTGGGACAGCTTTTTGAGTCACCATCCCCGCTGGACTTGGTTTTGCTACAGTGCAATCTCGAGCGATATGTCCTTCCTTTCCACAATTATAACATACCTTAAACTGTTGTGGGCAGTTTGGGCTGATATGTCCTTCTTTTCCGCACTTATAGCATATAACCGGTGGTCGTTCTCCTCCCTTGGAACCAATTGCTGTTGGTGCTGACGTCTTCGTATTGTCATTGTTGAATCTCCTCTTTTTAAAATCTCCTCCCGACTCGCTTCTTCTATTTTCATAGCCACGATTACCACCAGAGTGGTTGCCGTTCTTGTCTGTATTTTTCTTTCTCCGCTGGTTATCATTGTTCTGATGACTGTTGTCACCGATATGATCCTGGTTGTGATCCCTCAGTTGACCGTACTCGTTATCTCGCTCTAATAATTGAGCCCTGTTGACAACATCTGAATAGAGAGAAAATTTATGAGAAATGAGATATTGACGTATGCCGGGTTTCAAACCTCTCAGAAACATCCTTGTCATACGTTCCTCATTCTCCACCAAATGAGGTGCAAACCTGGACAACTCTGCAAACTTTGCCTCGTACTGAGATACCGTCATATTATTCTGCTCTAGTCTAATAAACTCTACCTCCTTCATATGACGAATACTTTCAGGAAAGTACTTGTCATTGAACAGTTTTTGAAATGTCTCCCAAGACATGCTGAGTGCGGTTGGATGGGTACGCTTCACAGACTCCCACCAGTAATCTGCCTCGCCACGGAACATAAAGGTGGCGAATGGAACCTTCTGTTCCTCCGTGCATCCCAAGACATCGAATATCTTGGTAATTTGCTTGACCCACGTTTCCGCCATGATCGGATCCGGCTTTCCCTTAAATTCTGGTGGTCCCAATTCTTTGAACTGTTTGGCTGTGACAAACCGTGAATTGCTATCATTTCCTCCTGTATTTTGAACACGAGTCTCCCTTGTCTGGTTTTGCATGAATTGCAAAAAACTTCTAAACATTCCATCGTTCATCATCTGCTCATTGGTGTTGTTCACAGGAGGAACATTGCCAGCCTGTTGCACGTTCTCCTCGTTGGTAAGCACCGGTGTCTCCACGGTCTCATTTACTCCACTATTAACATTCTCAGTCGACATTCTCAAATACTGCCATAAAACAAGGGTTAATTAAATAAATTAACAAATCACATAATACCCCTATATTATGACTGACCAATAAATAAGCTTAGGTAGGACACACTAGCGAAGGATTCGTCTCTCCCCTCCTAGTTCTATTCCCCGATCTCCGCCAGAGATCATATCCCTAAGCTCTGATACCAACTGTGACGCCCCCAAAATAGGTATACAACACCCATTCTGAGTCGCCAAAATACATGGTACAGAAACAACTACATCTTTATTATTACAACACAAGAACTGTGAGTTTAAATACAAATATTGTCATTTAGACAATATCCACACTCAAATAAGCCCTCATTACAATTATTGATACATTATTTCACAAAAATAGTGAGGACTACTAAAGTAACTTCTAGAACCATCATTCCATACCCCGACTAGTACTCGCTACATTCTCGCCTCCTGAGAAAAATGAAATAAAAAGGAAAAGGGTGAGCTCAACTAGCCCAGTAAAGAACATTATGACTAAGATAATACAGAACAAATTATCGTTAGTCTTCAACAGGGAAAAATCTAATAGAATACAATAGACAACAAGTTTTAAATCAATAACTGCAGCGGAAACAGCAAACCATTAGAAGAGTCAAGTAGAGAATGAGTTCTACTATCTTCTAAGATTTAAAAGTCCATCATCAATATTTTATCCCTGTAACAACAATCAATAACCATCTTTAATCAAATATTCATCTTTGCACTACAGGCCAAAGATATTCATTTGTATCACCAGTCGGTCATGTTCATCTCAACACATGTTCATCTTTGCACTACGGGCCAAAGATATTCATCAGTTAATCATTCATCTTTGCACTACGGCCAAAGATATTCAGTAATATCATCATTTAGGACTGAGGATGATGAAAAATATATTAAAGAAAACGAATCCAGTGAAACAAAATAACAAATATTAAGGATTCGTATTTCGATTTATTCATGTCCAAAAAAAATACCTTATAATTATTCATAGTGAAGTAGAATTCAAGAATGATCAAAACATGGATACAATCAAAGCTAGTACCCAGAATAGATATTTTGGACGAAAAGAAGAAAATTTTATTTTTCGGTGAATAGTAACTCGTGAATAGTAACTCGTGAATAGTAACTCATGAATAGTAACCCCGACGTGAAAAGTTCTAAATTTGATAAAATTTCCAACCAATATTTCGGCATAATGATATTGAAGAAATAATATCATTTTTGAATAAAATAACATCCCTTACCTCGTACAGACAGTACTTCTGGTCGGAATACCGGTATAAGGCTGAAAGACACTTGCTCTGATGAATAGAAACTCTCAAAGTATCTAAATACTCACAAAATACACTCAATAATCTAGAGAGAGAAAGAGAGAAAACTTGTTTCTGGTGTGATTTTCAATTCTAACTTAGCCCTCTATTTATAGGAAAATGTTAGCACGCCGAAGCAGACTTAACCTGCAACCTGATGGCTTTACCTGCTACTATTCCCACCCACCACATTTGAATAAAAATCTCAGCACATTTTTTCACCAACCAAGAGTGGGGCCCACCAATTCTAGAATTTTCTACCAAAATGATTAACTCCGAAAATTCAACAATTTCTGAACCAGTCATCTCGTAAAATTCATAATAAATCATACGTTCATTTTTAACGGTTCAAAATTTGTGGACATATACTCAACTTATATATGTATAACATATCCAAAAATTACCACGATCCAACGGTCGGATTAAAAATTATAACTCCCGCAAAATATCTCAAAAACCCTGATTTTTAATACCTCCATTCCGACAAAAATACTGATAAAAACCTCAACATTAACTCCTTTATTTTTAACCACAAAAATATATCCCTCATTTATATCCACAAAAATAAATATTTCCTTATCATATGAATCAATAATTAATTATTTACAAATAATATTACAGAATCACATTTATGACAACCAGGCCGTTCCCAGGAAAGAGGGGCTTTCCAATAAGGATTTTTCCTTACTGGCGCGCAATTAGATGACCAAACCTCTCCTTAGACAGAACTTTCTAGACATTGCCAATAATGTTATCTAATAATATTATTCAATAATATGAATTATTGATCTGATAATGGGAAATACTGTGTAGTGACAATTATTGAAACAACAGTAATATAAAATATCAACGCAGCAATTATTGAATCAATAAAATAAAATACTGAACAGTAATTACTGTAACCATTATTGAGTAGTGCCTTCTTACGTAAGAATCAATAATTGGTTTAATACAGTGTGCTACTGTGTAACAACGCGTATTACTGTGTTTTAACCACCGGGTATTCCAACAGTATTAACGGTAACAACTACGCCGTTATTAATAAAAAACATATACTTGTCGTTTTCTTCATCCAATCGCTTTCCGTTATGGGGCCCACAAAAGACTGCGCCGTCGTACGAATATTCCCCGACAGGAAGAATATTCCACGACCAAACGAATATTCCCCGACAACAATGAATATTTTATAACCACTTGCTTATTTAAAATATTTACGCATTTTACCCATAACTAACCTCATTAATCAATTTAACACTTACTATTTCAAAATAATAAATAGAGGGAATTTAAATTTCATTTATTAATAATTTGGGGTCTTACAGCAAACAAACATGACCCTGATGTTATATTAATAAAACACATAGAGTTAATTAAATTCCTGAGATAACCATATTTTAAGTTCACCAATGTCAGAGTTCACAACCAATTTATATGCAAATAAAATTAGAGGGATTACTAGACGTTGGCCACTTAGGTTGTTATAGATCAACTACTAAGAGTCAGATCCAAGGCCTTCAGATAGCCACTCATGTAAGACCCCAAATTTTATGAAATAAAAGTATTCAATTTTTCTATTTAGTAAATGGTTAAATTGATAAAAAGTTAAATTTAAGGGTGATATATGAATATTTTTCAAAATAAGCAAGTGGTTATAAAATATTCATTTTGTCGGGGAATATTCGTTTGGTCGTGAAATATTCTTTCTGTTGGGGAATATTCGTACGACTGCGCAGCTATTTGTGGGCCCCATAACGGAAAGCGATTGGATGAAAAAAAAACGACAAAATTGAGTTTTTACAAATAACGGCGTAGTTGTTACCGTTAACACTGTTGGAATACCCGGTAGTTAAAATACAATAATACGCGTTATTGCACAGTAGCACACGGTATTGCATAGTATTTTTGAAATTATTGATTCTTACGTAAGAAGGCACTACTCAATAATTGTTACAGTAATTACTGTTCAGTATTTTATTTTATTAATTCAATAATTGCTGCGTTGATATTTTATATTACTGTTGTTTTAATAATTGTCACTGCACAGTATTTTCCATTATCGGAGCAATAATTCATATTATCTGAATAATATTATTAGATAACATTATTGGCAATGTCTAGAAAGTTCTGTCTAACGAGAGGTTTGGTCATCTAATTGCGCGCCAGTAAGGAAGAGATCCTTATTGGAAAGCCCCCTCTTTCCTGGGAACGGCCTGGTTGCCAATATTGTGATTCTGTAATATTATTTGTGTATAATTAATTATTGATTTATATGATGAGGAAAATATTGATTTTATGTGGATATAGATGGAGAAAATTTTTAATGTGACAATTATTGAAAATTAATATTTTATCTTTTTCTGATAAAATAATTCATTTAAATATATTATTTTAATAATATATTAATGGTGATATTTTTACAATGAATGTGGGATATATGAATAAATGAGGAGGAAGAGTATTTTTGTTGGATTAAATGTTTAACACATGTTTTGTGTGTTGGTGGATACAATTCTTGACCGAAAATTTATTTTAGACTGTAAAATCGCCCGTTTATGGATTTCGGTCAATTTCTGTTTGGAATTTAGAAAAACTTTCTTCTGTAAAGTTGTAGAGAATTGAATTTCCTATAAACAATCTCGAGATTTGAATTTTCTGATAAAATGGCTATTTATTATGAATTATTGAAGTTCCGAAGTTTCGAAATAATTGATTTTTGGAAGTTTTATTTATTTTTATTAACAAAAACGTTTTTTTACACTTTGGTGGGCCCCAGTTGCACATGTTGATGGCTGAATCCAGATTTTCAAAGGTGGGCTAAGGAAAATTTATAATTATATTATTATTTTATTAAATTTTCTGCTTTGGTGTTCTAAGCAATTTCCTATAAATAGAGGGCTAAGTTAGAATTGAAAATCACACCAGAAAAATAAGCTTTCTCTCTCTCTAGATTATTGAGTATATTTTGTGAGTATTTAGATACTTTGTGAGTTTCTATTCATCAGTGCAAGTTTTCTTCAGCCTTATACCGATCAGAAGTACTGCTCTTTTGAGGTAAGGGATAGTTAGGGATTTTAAGGGTTGTTATGATTTTCAGTTTCGTAATTTTTTTAAACTTCAAAAATTCTAGAAAAATTTGAAATGATATTTTGATGAGTTTTATTGATTATGTCCAAAAATGATGATTTTTGGATGTATAGATTAAGAGTTATGAATTTTACGGGAAAAGACTATTTTAAAAGTAACCGCTTATAACTCCTTGTGGTTAACTCCAAAATTGATGAAATTTTTATTGGAAGTATATCTATATAATATCAGTGTACTCTGTAAATTTCAGAATTTTTGGATAAAAGTACAATTTATGATAAATGTCTAAATATTCGGCGGTTTTGGCCATATAAAAAATAGTAAATGAGTTTTAAAAATTCTGAAAAAAATATATGTTCACTATGAGACTATATTATGCTAAATCCCAGAAAAGAAATATTTTTGGAACTGATTTGGTATTTTTCATAAAAATAGTCTAGTTATGAGTAAATGAATTAAATATGTTTTGTGAAGTAAGAAAATTGAAAAATAGGATTTTATGACTTGAGAATCCTATATGAGGTATATGCAGATTTTTTATGAAGGTTTTGGTTATTGGTGATGAAATCTTATGAGTTTGGCATTTTAGAATGATTAAATACATTATTTAGTAAAGTGTAAACAATTAAAATAAATTATTTATAAGTTTAAAGAAATGTTATTCTTTCAATATCATTATACCGAAATATTGGTATGAATTTTATTGTGGAATTTTTACCTTTTTGAGTCGGGGTTACTATTCATGAGTAGTAATTCACGAGTTACTATTCACGAGAAAAAAATTAGTTTCTTTTTCTGACCAAATTATCGTTGATTTATGATTGTTGCTCTTAAAAATAAATACAGTTGTTGATAATATTATTTTTATTATCATATATAACATTTTTATAATCCTCATGTTGAATTTCTCTTTCACTTGAGTGTAAAGATGGATAAATTATTGGTATGATCGTGACTGAGGAATTTCTTTGGCCTGTAGTGCAAAGATGAATTGTTAACTGGTATGATCATGACCATTAAATTTATAATTGAATATCTTTAGCTTAAGTGTAAAGATAAATTGATTAACATGGTTATAATTATTGTTTATATAAATTCTAAAATGATTATATATTTCTTTGAGATATAAATATATTTGGCCTATAGTGCAAATATGAACTGTTGAGGACTATCTTTGGCCTGTAGTGCAAAGATGAATTATTGATGAATATCTTTGGCCCGTAGTGCAAAGATGACCTGTTGATGAATATCTTTGGCCTGTAGTGCAAAGATGAACAGGTGTTGAGATGAACATGACTGACAGGTGATACAAATGAATATCTTTAACCTGTAGTGCAAAGATGAATATTTGGATAAAGATGATTATTAATTGATGTTACAGGGATAAAATATTGATGATGGACTTTTAAATCTTAGAAGATAGTAGAGTTCTTTCTCTACTTGACTCTTCTAATGGTTTGCTGTTTCCGCTGCAGTTGTTGATCTAAAACTTGTTGTCGATTATATTCTATCAGATTTTTTCCTGTTGAAGACTAACGATAATTCGTTGTATATTATCTTAGTCATAATATTCTTTACTGGGCTAGTTGAGCTCACCCTTTTCCTTTTTGTTCCATTTTTCTTCTCAGGAGGTGAGAACATAGCAGGATCTAGTCGGGGTATGGAGTGATGGTTCTAGAAAGATGTTTTAGCAGTCCTCACTATTTCTGTAAAATAGTGTTTAAATAATTATAATGAGGATTTATTTGAGTGTGGATATTGTCCAGAAGACAATATTTGTATTTAAACTCACAGTATGTGTTGTCGTATTTTGCACGACAATTGTATTATTGAAGTTGTAGTTTGCTTTCTGTACCATGTATTTGGCGACTCAGAATGTGTGTTGTATACCTATTTTGGGTGCGTCATAACTCATGCTTCAAAATAATCTATGAATATTATTTATATATAAACAATTATAGTTTGTTAGAACTTGCATATTTAAATTTGATGATGAATGTGATTAATGTATATTTGTACCAGTAAGTTTTGTAAAGTCCTTAATAATGATTTAATTCAATGTACAAGGACTTAGATTAGAACAATAAAATAATGTTAAGTTGATCTTATTAAGTTGATTCGATGTATAGCTGACATAATTTCATTAATCGTAAAGTTACTCTGCTGGTTCGTATTGTGAAGATGGATCACAGAGTAAACGCATGATCGTAGTTAACAGATGGATTGCAGATCATTGGCATTTATATTAAAGTTCACTTCAAATCATAAAGTAAACACCAGTTTGTAAAATGAACAAAGAATCGCAAAAGTTAAAACTTATCAAGAATACTCAGAATAATATTTTCATGAAAAGATACCGGATGAAGCGCAAATATCAAGGATATTCTATTAATTTCATAGAGTATAGAAGCCAAAATGAGTATAGAATTCGAAATCTGACACGAAATAATATTACTTATATACTACAGAGTATGGAAGAAAATATTATTTCAAGCGAATATTGAACAAAAATAACATCCCTTACCTTGAAAAGAAGAGTATTCCAACTGGTATAGCGGGGATATTCATGAAGAAAACTTTCACTGTTTTCTACTCTGAAAGCTTTCTAAAACTCTAAATAAATACGCTCAAGATTATAGAAGAAGAATTCTCTAATTCTGGTGTGATTTTCATTTCTAACTTAAGCGTCTATTTATAGAAAAATGCTAGAACGTCATAGGAGACTAAAATAATAAAATATTATTATTATTTTTATCAATTCTACGCACACCTTGGAAAATTTAAACATGCCATCTTGGAAGAAAAATATAGCAGCCCACATGTTTTTAAACAAAAATGGGTCCCACCCAATTTTAATAAAAATATTTTAATTTCCAAAACTTCAATAATTCATAAAAAATAGCCCTTTTATCAGAAAAATATAAATTTTATGTCCATTCCACATGAAATCAAATTCTCTACAACTTTGTAGCTTTAAATTTTTTCAAATTCCAAACAGAAAATATTCGAATTACACAAACGGACGATTTTCAACACTTCTTAAAATTTATAACAAATCATACGTTAATTTTTAACGGTTCAAAATTTGTGGACATATACTCAACTTATATATGCATAACATATCCAAAAATCACAACGATCCAACGGTCGAATTAAAATTATAACTCATGCAATAGAGCTTTAAGAACACTGATTTGATTTTTTAATACCTCTAATCCGACAAAATACTGATAAAACACCTCAAAATTAAATCCTTCATTTATAACCACATAAAATAAATATTATCATATCCATCATTTATGTCCACATAAAATAAATATTTCCTTATCATATAAATAAATAATTAATTATTCACAAATAATATTACATAATCACAATTATGACAACCAGGTCGTTCCCAGAAAAGAGGGGACTTTTTAATAAGAATTTTTTTCTTACTGGCGCGAAATTAGGTGACCAAACCTCTCCTTTACAGAACTTTCTAGATATTACTAATAATGCTATCTAATAATATTATTCAAATAATACGAATTATTGATCTGATAATGGAAAATATTGTGCAGTGACAATTATTGAAACAACAATAATATAAAATATTAACACAACAATTATTGAACCAATAAAATAAAATATTGAATAGTAATTACTGTAACAATTATTGAGTAGCGCCTTCTTACGTAAGAATCAATAATTCAACAATACTGTGCAATACCGTGTGCTACTGTGCAACAACGTGTATTACTGTATTTTAACCATCAGGTATTCCAACAGTGCTAACGCTAACGATTACACCGTTATTTATAAAAACTCAAATTTGTCATTTTTTTCATCCGACAGTTATTCTGTTATGGGGCCCACAAATGGTTGCGCCTTCGTACGAATATTCCCCGACAGAAAGAATATTCAACGACCAAACGAATATTCCCAGACAACATGAATATTTTATAACTACTTACTTATTTTGTAAAATTTATAAATATTACCCATAACTATAACATTATATCAAATTTACTCCTTAATATTCAAAAATGATATTTATAAAAAATTTATCTTTATTCATAAAAGTTGGGGTCTTACAATATACATCTTGGACAAAGAAGAGAAAATTTTATTTTTCTGTGAATAGTGTTGTATTTGTGAATAGTGTCGTATACGTGGATAGTGTCATATATGTAAATAGTAACCTCGACACGAAAAGATAAAAATTTTACAAAAAAAAGCATACTTCGTGAATAGTATTCGTGAATAGTACCATATTCGTGAATAGTGCCATATACGTGAATAGTACCGCATATGTGAATAATAACCTCGACATGAAAAGGTAAAAATTTCATAATAAAATTCATACTAATATTTCGGTATAATGATATTGAAAAAAATAACATCATTTACGAAGAAAATAACATCCCTTACCTCGAAAGAATAGTACTTCTGACTGGAATATCGGATATAGTGTTGAAAGAAACTTGCACTAAATAGCAACTCTCAAAATATCGAAATACTCACAAAAATACGCTTGATATTATAGAGAGAGAAAACTTCTGATTCTGGTGTGATTTTCAATTCTAACTAAGCACCCTATTTATAAGAAAAATACTAGAACGCCAAAACAGACTAACCTGCTACCCGATGGCTTTACCTGCTACTATTCACGCACACCACTATTGAAATAAAATTTTAACACATTTTTCACGAACCAAAAGTGGGGCCCACCCATTCTAGAAAATTTTCAAAATGTTTTAAATTTAAACAATAATCTGCAACTTCAATAATTCATAATAAATAGCCCTTTTATCATAAAAATACGAATTTTATGTCCATTTCATAAGAAATTTAATTCTCTACAACTTTGTAGAATTTTTTTTTTCCAAATTCCAAATAGAAAATGCCCGAAATCTATATATGGATGATTTTTAATACCTCTATTCTGACAAAATACTGATAAAACACCTCAACATTAATTTCTTCATTTATATCCACATAAAAATAAATATTTCCTCATATTGATTAATAATTAATTATTCACAAATAATATTATAGAATCACAATTATGACAACCAGGTCGTTTCTAGGAAAAAAGGGGTTTCCCAAAAGAATTTCTCCTTACAAGAGCGCAATTAGGTGACCAAATCCATTTTCTAGACAGAACTTCCTTAGACATTGCCAATAATGCTATCTAATAATATTATTCAAATAATATAATTTATTGATATGATAATGGAAAATACTGTGTAGTGACAATTATTGAAACAACAATAATATAAAATATCAACGTAGCAATTATTGAATCAATAAAATAAAATATTGAATAGTAATTACTGTAACAATTATTGAGTAGTGCCTTCTTACGTAAGAATCAATAATTCAAAAATACTGTGCAATACCGTGTGCTACTGTGCAACCACGCGTTTTACTGTATTTTAACCACCGGGTATTCTAACAGTGTTAACGGTAATAATTACGCTGTTATTTGTAAAAACTCAAACTTGTCGTTTTCTTTATTCTACCGTTTTCCATCATGGGGCCCACAAATGGCTGCGCCGTTGTACGAATATTCCCCGACAGCAAGAATATTCCATGACCAAACGAATATTCCCTAACAACAATGAATATTTTATAACCATTTGTTTATTTTACAAAATTTGCACATTTCACCCATAACCAAAGAATTATATCAAATTAACACCTTATTATTCAAAATAATAATTAAAGGAAATTCGATTTTATTTATAAAAAGTTGGGGTCTTACAGTATTGATGATGATATGATTGATGCCATCCTTAATGGACCATATGTTCCTACTAAGTTAGGTCCTACAACAGATGATCCCAACAAGGTATTTGCCAAACAACATGTAGAGTGGACTGAGAACGAGAAAAAGCTTGTACAATTAGATAAAAGGGCTAAAAATATTCTCTTTATCGCTCTAGAAGATGAACTTTTTGAAAGTGTTGTAAACTACACCACTACCAAAGAAGTATGGGAAGCCATGTTGGTAATGCATGAGGGCACAGAAAAGGTCAAAGAAAATAAGCATTCTCACCTAACCCAACAAATATGAGATGTTCTCTCATGTCCCTGAAAAGAATATCACTGAAACATATGAAAGATTCAACGTTCTCCTTAACTCATTGAGATCCTATTGCAAGGTCTATCCCAACAAAGACCGAGATATCAAGTTTATAAGAGCTCTACCAAGCAAGTGGGATGCTAAAACCACTACTGTTTGAGAATCAAAGAACTTTCACGAGATGACAGTGTAGAAGCTCTATGGTAATCTTCTTACCTATGAGCTTAAGTTGAATTAAAGAGCAGAAACGATTCAGAAAATAACAAAAAGGATAAATGTGTTGCTCTCAAAGCTTATGAAGATATCTCAAAAGCTTCAACTGAAGCTGAAAAAGATGACGATCGAGATGACACTGATGAAGATGATGATATAGCCCTGCTTGCTCGAAGGCTAAGGAAGTTCATGGGAAAAAGCAATAGATGGAACACTGTCTCTCTATCCAAGTGGAG
The DNA here is from genome assembly GCA_016801055.1 of Panax notoginseng. Classification (NCBI taxonomy): domain Eukaryota; kingdom Viridiplantae; phylum Streptophyta; class Magnoliopsida; order Apiales; family Araliaceae; genus Panax; species Panax notoginseng. Next base: position 93,764,279 of record CM029013.1, on the reverse strand, counting down.
TTGGAAACTACTCTACGAAACACTATCTCTCTATCTAAGTTTGAGGTTTAAAATGAAAATTTGAGAAAGATAACTGAGTCCAACACATTGAGGGAGTATTTTCTTACCTCTAGAATAGAGGAATTAGAAAAGGACAATCTTATAGACACTCAAAATTTTGCATTGCTGTTACTAACCCTACAGGAGGGCAGAATCGTCTTCTAGAGATAACCTTGGAAGTTAATTCAGTTTCAACCCTGGAGATAACCATGGGAGATCCAGTTTCAAATCTTGGAGAAAACCCCAGGAGATCCAGTTTCAAATCCCGGAGATAACCCCGGGAGATCCAGTTTCAAGTTCCGCAGATAACTCTAAAAAAGTCAGTTCTAACCCTAGAGATAACTCGGGAGGTCAAGACAACCTTAGAGATAACCCTGAGGACAGTCAGAGTCAACAACAGCCCAATCTCGGAGATAACACTAAGAAACGACTACTACAACTGCGCTAAAACTGGAGATAACCCCAGGAGGGAAAAAATGGTCATTTTGTCACCTCAACATCACATCAACGTCGTCTCAACACAATTCAACTCAAACTACGTACCAAGATGTCTCACAAGAACCATAGCTTAAATCTCAAGTGACAACTACACAAGATATCACAATGGATAGACAATGAAGACTTGGAGATCTTGTCATGGACCCATCTTCCTGGCTTCAGACAACCTGTAATCCCATGTCATTGTGTAGCTCTCGACAATAGCTTTTTTAAAAGGTACAACACTCCTTAATCGGATGCCCGAATTGAAAGTTATGAAGTTTCGAGCGGACAACGTATAGCCCGAGTGCACGTACTTCGAGACAACGAGACCCGTAAAGCCCGGTGCAGCCCGGGAAGCAACGGGTAGACCCGTGGCCATCTGGTCTTTAAATATGAGCTCTTGGCAGCTCATTTGAAAAAAGAAGAAGAAATGAGAGAAAACTCTGTCCATTTCAGCCTGTAACTCCTGCTAGAGTGTTCCAAATTGAGTGATTCTTTTTTCTAAACTCTTTTAAGCTCGTGTTCTGTAACATATTGAAGTTTAACTAGTGGAAACTGAGTTTTCAGGCCCCAAAAGCTATCTGAAGTCTTCTTGGCGGCACTATAAAATATTTCAAAATTTTAAGCTTTCTGTTATATATATATATAAGCAGTAAAAAGCCACGAACTAAACTCTATGCCAGACAGAACTGTAATATATATATATATATATATATATATATATATATATATATATATATATATATATACTGCTTATATATATATTTGCTTTAACTGCTTTCATAATGTAGATATTTAATTTTTCAGTATGTGAACTAGATTTGCCTAAATCTAGCTATTTCTAACTTTGACTGGTTCAAAAGTGACTAAACTAGAATCGTTGAAGTTAGAATGGTTTAGATTTATTCAAATCTAGTTCTTTTTCTAGCTTTTATATATATTACTCTATCATGTGAGCCTAGGAATCATGTGATCGAAGATCCAGCCACTGAATCTAGATTCGGTTCCCACGATGGACATTTCTCAGCTGCAGCCAACTTGTAAATTATCTACGGTGTCTGGAAATCCTTAGATGGCTCTAATGCCCATAAGGAGTTCGACACTGCTATGTATCTTATTTTCTCGAAGATGCTTCGCATCTCAAAAATAAAAGTAATCAAGCCAAATACAGAATAAAATGAAAGTATCAAAGGCCCCAATTACAATTGAGCATAAGGGTTTGAAAACCTGTTTTCCAAAACTTCACTACTATATCTTATTAAAATTGAACTTTTATATACAAGATAAATCCTTTATATATAGGTGCAAACAAGGCATAACACTACTTCCAGATAATTGTATATAGGCCCAATACATACACACACACACAAATGCATATAAACAAGTTAATTGAAAAATTGTGATAACCGTGTTTTCATGGAAGTCGGGGAGGGGGGGGGGTTGCCTAACACCTTCCCCCCGCTTAATCAAGCGCCGAACCTAACGTATCTCGGTTTCTAAGACTAGTTAAATAGTGTCCAACCATTGGGTCTTTGTGCAAACCTTTTTAAAAACGGTTGAGTTGGTACAACCATTTCAAATCTACCAACTGGCGACCATAAAAGTCAAATCGTCGACATTCATATGTCGGACCTTTTCAAACTTATCTTTTCAGACAAAACTCGCCCAAAAATGAGAACATCAAAAGGCAAGCACAGAAAGGGACACAAATTTTCTCGACGTTGACATGTGGCGACTCTGCTTAGGACTCCAGTAAGAGGGCTTAAACCGCTATTCAAACTTTTCAAAACAAAACTTTTATCTGCATACGTGTGAATACTGCATTTAAATTGAATGGATGTATACCAATTCTTTATTACTGCACTTTAGTGCTTCGCACCATATCTGCTTGTGATATTAGTGCTTTGCATATGTCATCATTTCTATACGGTAAGACGCGATGTATGTGAATGTAAGTTGTGTGATTCCTCTACCAGGAGGCAAACCCGTCGGTGTTTGATTACTGGACTCAAGGGAGACTAATCCCGCGAGGCTTAGGAAAGGCACCACCAAAATTCGCTCCAGTTGAAAGATCAGATTAACTTCCCATCTAGTAAATTGCGATGATCTGGGGACCTTCATGCCGAAAAGCCGCGAGAGTAGCCTAAGATAGGTCCGCCTCTGATAAACCAAATGGGAAGGGAAGTCTCTCATACCTTCCCCTTTCAATTACATGTAATTTCAATTCCACATCAATGTCAATGTAATGGAAAACATAAAGGAATATGTAAATATGCATTCCTTTTTCATATCAAGACCTGTCATGCTATCTTGTCATCAAAACAACTGACATCTATTTTGTAGGAGAACATTAAAACACTCCTAAAAATAAATACATTACATAGCATACAGTATCTCCACATTTTCCCAGACTAAACTACATAGTCTTTTTTTGTAGGGAAACGATTGGTCCCGTTACCCGTTCAAAGTCTAAAAAGGCACTAAGCCCACCGTCAGACATGGCTACAAGTGCCCAAACTGATCCTACTCCTATTTCCCACGAGGAGTTCGAAGGATTAAGGAATCAAATAACAGTGTTGGTTGTTCTTTTGAAAGAACTAAATAAATCAACTCAGGGTCCACAAATACCCATCCAAATTGAATCCTCTACATAGGGAGGAATCCAGGGTCCAGATAGAGAAGTTCCAGTACCTGAGTCTCAGACCGAGAAGTCTAACAAAATCCCTAAAATCACCCATCTTAAAGAAGATCAAGACACCGATGATATTCAGAAATAGGTTCAGCAAATGGAAGAGACCATTCGGTCCATCAAAGAAACTGGAAGCACGAAAGAGTTACCTATTCAGACCTTTGCATCTTCCCCGGGGTTCATTACTCAAAAAAATTCAAGGCTCATGATTTCGAGAAATATAATGGATTGGGAGATCCCTACACTCACATAAAAATGTTCATTGGAGAACTCTGATCCTACGTCGAGGATGAAAAAATTGAGAATGCAGTTGTTTTAGAAGAGTCTAACTGGAGAAGCTAGAACATGGTACACCAAATTGGATAACCCTAAAATCCATAGCTAGGAGGAGTTAGCCCATGCTTTCCTTAATTAATACAGTTTTCAAACTCAAATGGCTCTAGAAATGTATCATGTTACCAAAGTCAAGAAGAAAAACAATGAGTCATTCAGAGAGTACACCCAAAGATGGAGGCATCTGGCTACTCAAGTAATTCCATCCATGACTGAGACTGAGATGGTGAAGACCTTCATAGATATTTAAGAAGCTCCATTTTATGAGAGAGTCCTAGCAGAAATAGAAAAAAATCATTCTCAGAAATGATCAAGCACGGAGAAATGGCAGAGATGGGGTTAAAATTTGGAAAGATTCAAGACCTCGCCGCTTTAAAAGTGAGCATATCCAATCTGGAAGTTATGGGAACAACCCCCGAAGGGTCTATAAGAAGAAAGAAGAGGATGTATCCTTGATACTGTAAGGACAAACTCAAAAAGGTAATCAAAACTTGCCTATTCAAAGGAGAAACTATTCCTTTTTTTAAGTACAATCCTCAAACCCTTCCACCCTTAGAGGACTCATTGGAAGACATTTTTAAACTTTTGACAGCTCAGAAGTAAATTACTCATCTCCTTCCAGCAGCCAACCCAAGTGGAAAAGGCTTCAATACAAGCAAGAAGTGTGCTTACCATTCTAAAGCTCCATGCCATGACACCCAAGATTGTTGGGCCCTCAAGCATAAGATCCAAGACTTAATAGACAGTGGTGAGATTGTGGTGACAAAGCCCGAGCAACCACATGTTCAAGATAATCCTCTCCCTCAACAAAAGGAAGAGGATGTTAACATGATCAACAGAGGCAGTGGAGAGAGTTCCAATTACCTCAAATACATGGGCGGTTCTCCCCAAACTAACAAAGATAATTTCGATAAGTGGGATTATTTATAGTTCCAGTTCATGATAAAATGGGAGTTAAAGTTTATCGATGAACATGTTAATCAACTAGCAGAACTATTGATACATCAGCACCAAGTGACACGACAGTTGTTCAATCTGGAGCATGCAAGTTTCCTCTCCCTTATCACAAAGAATCCACCATAGACCCAAGAGAATGAAACCTTGGAGGAAAAGCAAGAGCCCAAGCCCGTCGGGACTTTGCTAACAAAAAGGAGTTCATCCATTAGAGCCAACCAATAGAAGAAATCTTACAGATACTGATCAATGAGGGAAAAATCACAGCACTGTTACCCCCAGTTAATCCACGTTCAAAAAGATTTGATGCTACCGGGGTATGTCAATACCACTCCAATACCCGTGGTCACAACACTAAAAGCTGCTGGGCACTTCGTCATCTTATCTAAAATATGATTGACAGCGATGACCTATAAATGGTAGACGATGACACCGTATTTCCTGAGAGTGGGAAAATAATCCTCCAAGAGCACAAAGATGGAGGGAAATCATAGCAGTCATATCCTTTGAGGGAGAATTGTCTGTAACACCCCTTACAATTCAAACAATCAAGCTCAAAGGAGTTGAAAATCCTTTGAAGGTAACTGCACTGGAACCACTGGTATTGCCATTCATGTAGCAGTATCCAATCACTAGCCTGAAGAAAGTTCCATGGAACTATGGGGAGGTTGAAGGATCAACATCAAATACAACTGCTGTGGTATCTAACGAAAACCTGTTGTATCTCCCTTAATGAGTGATGAAGCCATTCATCAGATCTAAGGGAAAAGTTACTAAGGAGAAAATTGAAGAATTCCTCCGCAAGATGGAAAATAATGAAGCCAAGGTGGTAGGAAGCTTTAAAGAAGCACCTCAACAGATATCTATTATGGACTTGGTTTTCTCTTCTAAAGATCATCGGAAGGTCTTAATGAAGATATTGGAAGAAGCCCATCTGCCAAGGATGGTGGATGTTGAAAAGTTTCATCATCTGGTAGAACACATTTTCAACAGCAATGTGATATCTTTCACTGATGATGACATACCTCTCGAAGGGACGGGTCATTGCAAGCCAATGCACATAGCAGTGATGTCTTCCGAATATGTGGTCGGAGGTGTGATAATAGATGGAGGATCATCCCTAAACATCTACCTCTATGCCACATTGGAAAGGATAAAGATCTATCCCAACCGGATCCAAAGCAGCCACAGAGTCATCAGAGCCTTCGATGGGTCTCGGCGAGATGTTTTGGAGAGGTTGAATTACCAGTGGAAATCGGTCTACATATCTTCTACATATCCTTTCAAGTAATCAAAATTACTACATGATATAATTTACTATTGGGAAGACCTTGGATCTATATGGCGGGACCCGTCCCATCTACTTTTCATCAATAACTCAAGTATATCATCAACAGTAATCTGGTCACTGTCAATGCTGCCAGAGTATCCTGTCCAAAGTGATATGCCTCTAATCAGTTTTAATGAAGGAGTTAAGCTAGTCAGCTTCTAAGCCCTTGAGGTGAGCAACACTCACTATCAACCTATTGGGGCTCCAGCTTTGAAACCCAGAGTTTTCGCCGAGGTAATATCGGCAAGTCAAGAGATGATATCCTTGGGTTTTCAACCAAGACAAAGGTTAGAAAAGAATTAGCAAGGAATCAAAAGCCCAATTCACATTCCCAGCCAGACAGGGAAGGCCGAATTAGGCTATTCCTCTAGGTCAAGTCACAGGAACCCGCATAAGCATACACCGGTTCCTTCATCTACAATTCTATTGCCTAAACCTACAAATGCATATTCTGTATGGCCGCTAAGGAAAATTCTTGTCTCTGTGGCGGGTATGCTATTTCCTAAGCCCAGACTGGCTCATGGGAAGGAAATCCTATTTCTGGACCCAGACATTGAGGAAAGGAATCAAAGGAACAAACAAGACATAAAGAGACGATTATCAAAGATGTACGTTCTAGTACATACAGAGGGTATGAACGATAATATCCGAGATGATGACTACTCAGATGTCATGGTCATAATCCAAGAGGAGGAGGATGATAACCGCCCCTTCATCACAGCTGTCCAGCAGGACTTGAACCTAGGCAATTGGAGCATCACTCTTTGTATTTGACAAAAAGGGTAAAAAGGGCAAAAAATCCCTCTACCATGTAGATATCATTAACTGCTTACTTTTGTTGTATAGTATTAGCAGTTATTTTTGTCATGCTATGCTAACACTTTATATGATCAAACAATTTCATATATTAAGTGAAAGTGTTTTGTTTTCAGGACTCCACAGTTAGATTTGTCTAAACTTGCTGATGGAATGCCAATTCTTCACAATGACTGAAACTTTGATGTAAAGTTGGACTCCGACTTGATAGAGATTGAGCAAGAGAACTGTGAGGTACCTGAGGAGATCAAAGAATGGGTCGAATACAAACATAAACCAAACCTTGATCAAACCACCTCTTTCAACCTCAGAACCTCAGAAAACCCTAAATAAATCCAGATTGACATGGACCTTACCCCAAGCCAAAGAAATGACATGGTTGCTTTATTAACCTAATTCTAGGATGTGTTTGCATGGTCTCATGAAGACATGATCGGTTTGTCCACTGATATCGTCATTCATCGCATGTCCATTAAAGAGGGATTCAAGCCAATCAAACAAAAGTTTAGGCGATTGAAACTTGAGTTGAGTTTGAAAGTCAAGGAAGAAATTGTGAAATAATTCAAAGCCGGCATCATCATGGTATCAATATACCCTGAGTGGCTATCCAACATAGTTCCCGTACCTAAACCCTGAGGAAAGGTGCGAGTATGCATGGATTATAGGGATTTGAACAAAGCTTGTTTCAAAGATAACTTTCCAGTACAATTTATCCACATACTCATTGACAATACAGCTCAGTATGGCATATACTCCTTTGTTGACTGCTTTGTTGGGTACCACCAAATCATGGTTGCTAAAGAGGACTGGGAGAAGACAACATTCATCACTCTCTGGGGAACCGTTTGCTACAGACGGTTGTCATTCAGCCTTATCAATGTCGGTACAACCTATTAGCAAGCCATGATGGCTCTTTTCCATGATTTAATGCACAAAGAAATAGAAGTCTATGTGGACGACATTATTGTCAAATCCCAAAGGGAAGAAGACCATATAGACCATCTCAAAAAGCTTTTCAACCGGTTGTGTAAGTATAACTTGAAGCTAAATCCAGCCAAGTGTGCTTTCGGCGTCAATTCAGGCAAGTTATAGGGATTTTTAGTGAGCCACAAAGGCATTGAGCTGGATCCTGCCAAAATTTAAGCCATCACTTAGATGCCCGTGCCCTAGACAGAGAGGGAAATACGTGGATTTTTGAGAAGAATCAACTTCATCAGCCGATTCATCTCCCAACTCACAGCAACCTGTGACCCCATCTTTAAGTTGTTAAGGAAGAAATCCTCCAAGAAATGGAACGAAGAGTGTCAAAAAGCCTTCTTTTCCATCAAAAAGCAATTGGTCAAAGCTCCTATTTTGGTACCTCCCAGGGATGACGTTTCCCTGTTTATGTACCTGTCAATCAATGACAATGACATGGGCTGTATGCTGGGATAAAAAGATGATAGAGTTAAAGAAAGATATATCTATTACCTTAGTAAAAGATTTAGAGGAAGTGAGCATAAGTACACCTTGATTGTGAAGACTTGCTATGCATTAGCATTGGCCTCCATGAGATTACATCATTATCTCCATGGTCATACAACCCATCTCATATCCCTCATGGATACTCTCAAGTACGTATTCCATAAACCCATGTTGAATTATAGATTGTCCAAATGGTAGTTGATCCTCCAGCAGTTTGACATCATCTATGTGACCCAAAAGTCTATCAAATGTCAAAGAATTACGGATCAACTGGCCGCAGCACTATCAGGGGATTTTAAACCCTTGGAAACATATTTCCCCGATGAAGGGGTAATGATAATTCAGCAACACCATCAGGTGAATATAGTCCAGTCATGGAAAATGTATTTTGATGGAGCTATAAACATGGAAGATGCCAGAGCAGGGGCAGTTCTGATGTCTACTCTAGGAGAATAGTATCCCATTGCTATCAAATTGTAGTTTGTCAGCACCAATAACACAGCTGAGTATGAAGGCTGTATAATGGGGTTGAAGCTAGCCCAATCCATGGGCGTCAAAAAGTTGGCTTTCTTTGGAGATTCCAAGATAGTAATTAAACAAACCACAGGGATCTATCACACCAAAGAATTGCATTTACCGCCTTACCATCGACAAGTTATCCAGATGGCTTCGGAGTTCGAAGAAATATCCTTCCTCCACATTCCTCAGAACATGAATGACTTTACGGATGCGTTAGCAACTTTGGCCTCCTTGATCAATATATCTGAAATGGGAGGCATTCTAAACATCAAATTTACCAGAAAAAAGCCCTAGTCTATGGGAATTACATCAGAGAAGTATCGGATGAACTGCCTCCCATCCAACACCCTTGGTACCATTCCATTAAGGAATATCTACAAGATGGATCTACGCTCACTGGGGCAAGTCAAGCTAAAAGAAAGCGAATCCATAGAATGACCATGAAATTCTATCTGAGCAGGGACACACTCTACAAAAGGGATGCATGATTAGGCCTTCTAAGATGCCTAGACAAAAACTAGGCCTAGAGACTCATGGGTGAAATCTATGGTGGAGTATGCGGCCCACACATGAGCGGTCCTTTACTTGTCAAGAAGATCATAAGAATAGGGCATTACTGGATCTCTCTCAAAGCTGACTGTGATGATCACGTCAAGAGATGTTATCAATTACAAATTCATGAAAATACTATCCACGCCCCTCCATGGGAACTCCACAATATGATTTCACCATGGCCCTTTTTAATGTGGGGAATGGATGTGATCGGGCCAATCGAGCCCAAAACCAGCAATGGTCATCGGTATATCTTTACCATGAGTGACTACTTCACTAAGTGGGTAGAAGCGACCTCTTTTCCCAGAGTTAACAAAGACCTGATCATTAGTTTCATTAGAAACAATGTCATTTGTCGATATCGACAACCAGAAGTTATTGTATCAGACAATGCCAAAAACCTTAACAACCAAATGATGGAGGAATTATGCAGCAAATTCCACATCAAGCATCTCAACTCCGCCATCTATCGTCCAAAGATATATGGTGCTGTTGAAGCGACTAATAAGAACATCAAAAAGATCATGCAAAAGATGTCTGCCAGTCACAAAGGATGGCCTGACTTGTTGAAAGTAGTATGCATACAAGTCAATCATATATTATGATAAGACATATACTTTATAATCAATCTTATTTATTTATTAATAAAAGAATTATTTATTAAAGGCATTTAATTATCTACATGGTGTTGTTTTAATAATATGTGATAAACCCATAATTTTAAGTAATGCTTTTAGAATCATGATGATATCATGCTAATGAGATCTAAATTCTTAGATAGCTTAAAACTAAAATGTTCTCAATCAATAGATTACTAAAAAGGGGATTAGTGAATTTAGATAGATTGGTACATACGTTGCTTGCTCATTGGATGAGGATGATTGATCTCATGATCATTTGTGTGGAGACCTTAAAGCAAGTATATAGGTGCTTATTGGAGAATAAGTTCACTAAACGTGACTCGCTAAGGAATACCTAATGAAGTTTTACTTGCCTGTCAATAGGAATTTCTGTAGTGATAGTAGTACAAATAATCTTTAGACTTGAGATCATCATATATCTTATATATAATGAATTACACTTTGACTTATTCCTTAAGACTCTTAGAGTATATCAAATGGTATGCTTGGGTGTAATAAATTATATATGGAGATAATGAATGATCAATATAGAATCTACCACTTCTAGTAAAAGAAGAGAAATGTCCTATGTGATTTAATAAATGACAACCTAAGAATCTTTGGCCAAGGTGAAATGAAATTAGAAAGTAGTTTCTAATTTGCATTCATTAGGAGTTGTGCATTTAGGAATTGAAATATATATAATTAAATAAAATAAGACTTGACAATAATTCCATGTCTTATATTTAATTGGGACATTGTGTAACATTCTAGAATTTTAATTGTAATATTAAATATTTATTGAATTATATAAATATTTAGTGGATGTGTTTATCGTTGAATAAATATTTGTTTAATTGATTTGATTTTTATTTGGTTAATTATTTGTTAAATAAATAATGAATGAGTTAAGAAAATTATTATTATGTTGATATTTTAATTTGATGGTTAATTATTTGTATTGAGTTATGTGATTAAATAATTTATTTAATTAATTGTTATTTGAATTAATTAAATTAAATATGAAAGCTTGATTAAATGAAGTGTGACAAATAACTATATTATGAGGAGTTATTAAAATAAATTAAAGTAGTTTTAATTTAGTTTTATCCAAACAAGGTTCAAAGATATTAATTCTTTAAAATTTAAAGGGTTTTACCAAACAAGCCTTATGGCTTTTGGTATTTCTAATTTTTAATTTAAATAAAATAAACAAATTAAATTAAAATAATAAATATAATATATTTATACTATATACGTTATAACTGATATTTCAATTAGTAGCGTATTAAGGTTTTCTGTTTTTGGTTTTCTTATTATGCATTCTATTTCCCAAGTTTGAGAGTGCTGAGTTTTATGAGATTTGAGAGAGAAGGAGTTCAGAGCATTTGCAGAGTTTAGCAAAAAGGATTGCAAGCAATTTGAAGGTACTTCTTATACAACCTTAGTGTTATATATATATATATATATATATATATATATATATATATATATATATATATATATATATATATATATATATATGGGTTTTTCGGCAAGAATTTTCTCATGTTCTGTAAAATCAATTGTTGAGTTGTGGAATTATATAGTTGGTAATTGAAATTGTATGTGTTTGCAATGATTAGAGTTATATTTAAAACAAGAAATTCATGCTGATTTCGTTTGACAATAGTAGAAATTTTTGACAGTATATATATTTTTCATATGTTCATGAAAAGTATCAATTTTAGTGGCTAATTCGTTTGTGAAACTGTAAATTGACGCTTGTATATGTTAGTTCATTGAGATACGAACATAACGTAATTTGAATAAGATAATTTGGCCAGGTATTGAATTCACAGTGATAATTTTTGGGATGAATATCAAAAAAATGGAGTTTTATATAAAAAACATGAAAATTGAGAAATTAACATAGTTTTAGTTGATGTTAAATTGTTCTAATTGGTGGAATATGTTCACAAACATGTTTGTAAGAGTTCAATACCATTTTTACATGTTATTATCACTATTTGATGGGTGAAATTCGTGTTAGTTGACTTAAGAAAACTGCCGTAACCATGTTCTGCAAAAAACTGGAACTGGAGTGTCGCGCGGGCACGCCTCAACCCAGTGTAAAACTAGCACGGCCGTGCCAGTCCCCTGCCACAGACAGTGAAGTCTGTTAATTATGCAGACTTTGGACGTTTAATTTAACTTAGATTAGTGATAGGTTAATGTGTCCACCATGTAACAACAAGGCTAAAATAGAGTGGTGTTATATGGATTATGAATTCAAAGTTGTAAAAGTGATTAGTAGGTTACGAACGCATTATGTGATAACTTAGTTATACAATAAAGGTTAGATAGGTGTTGTGATGATAACACTTGGGAATTCTGAAATATATATGGCAGCATAAGACTTGTGCTAAGATGATAAGTTTAGCTAGAAATGTATATGCCGTGGTATGTTAGCATATCTAATAGATAATGTGGTTCTAAACCAATGTGTAGGTGAACGTGAGTTTAATATTGTAGCTTACGCTTGAGGCAAGTTTCTAAACTTTCTTTTTATATTGAGCAAGTATTCTAACTCTACACTTTCATTGAGCTAACTCTATTATCACATTGTGTAACTTTATTCATTTACCTTGAGCAAGTCTCTTACTTTAACCTTTCATTAATCGAATCTTTGTATTCCTAATCATTATTTGAGCAAGCTAGCTTTGACGGTAACTTTGCTCGAACAAGTTTTGAATTCCAATATTTATTGATGTATTCTAACTTGTTTATTGTCAAACAATTTCCTGTATTGTCCTTCATGTATTATGAATGCAATTTTTTTTAATACCTAGTCGTAGCTTAATTTTATTCAAGCAAGGTTTATTGTCATCCAATACTTATGCTTTGTGTTTGTTTTTAAGCATGAGTTCAATATATAGTTAATTCGCTTACACTTATTCATTGTTCCATATTATGTTATTATTGATCAACTGTTGTGTTATCAAACACTATTGATTCAACTAGTCCTCCAGTTGATGTTCGTTAAACTTCCAATTATCCTTGAAAGCTTATCCAAACCAAACTTTCTTTGGTGCGGACTTGTACTCTAAATACTAAGATGAACAACCCTACTATTAGGAAAAATTTACGCTTAGCGTTGAAATGTTTGTGCACAATACATTGTACGAAGGGCTGATCCCCCTAAGTACGAGGAGTCCTTATAGTCTTGTGACTGTTAAAGTTGGAGTTGAAAGATTACTCGCAACTATGGACATAGTTCATGGTCTTATGACCCTCAGTTAGATATATTCTATATTTTGGATTCTAATTTTTGATTATCATTGTTAGAGTACTATTCAGTTTTGATGAGCCTATTGTTGGCAATTATTATTATTATTCTTCTGTTGATCTATTGTTATATCTAGTGAAAAATTTTTTTGCTCACTCTTGCATATTTATATACTCATTGCAGCTAAAGTTGAGAAGGTAGATGAGCTTTCAACTAGCAAAGGAAAGGGAAAAATGTACAAGTGATGCAAACTTGTAATTTTGTTTATTGTGATGGCCATAGACTTTTTAATAATGATGTAATGTAATAGTTTTATTTCTGCACTTGAATGATGTTTAAAGGTTAGACAACCTGGGATGTTTGTTTTTTTTAATTTAATGTTGTAACCCTATTTAAAGGGAGAATTATGGTTTAAATATTATTTTATTTGGGTAGATAGTATGAATGTATGGATAGTGAGCACCAAATCTTGTGAAAATGAAGTACCTAGATTTGGGGGTGTCACACATTGTATGGTGGAAGGATTGAATTATACGGTAACTACTCACTCAAAGGTACTTTTATGATTAATGTTGAAATCTATATTATTTGAAAAATCGTTGATCGCTAGGGAGGCTTATCCCTATTGTAGAATAAATATTATTTATTTAAATAAATTATTAGTTTAATTTATTTATTTAAATAAGATTAGAATTGTTCTAATTGATTTATTCATAACCGATTTAATATGGAGAACCTAAAGGGTCACACCATAAAAGAAAGAATAATTATTTAAGAAGTGTGACGCCCCCAAAATAGGTATACATCACCCATTCTGAGTCGCCAAATACATGGTACATAACTAAAATACAAACTTAATTTATACAACTGTTAAGTGTCGTGCAGAATACGACAAAACATAAGCTGTGAGTTTTAATACAAATATTATCTCCTAGACAATATCCAAACTCAAATTCAATCTCATTATAATTATTATCACAGTATTTCATAGAATAATGAGGACTACTAAAATAACCATCTGAACCGTCAATCCATTCCCCGACTAGTCCCAGCTATATTCTCATTTCCTGAATAGAACAGTGAAAGAAAATGGTGAGCTCAACTAACCCAATAAGAAATATTATGACTAAAATAATGCAGAATAAATTATCATTAGCCTTCAACAGTATAACAACTGATAGAATACAATAGACAACAATGTTTAGATCAACAACTGCAGCGGAACAACAATCCATTAGAAGAGTCAAGTAGAGCATGATATCTACTATCTTCTATGATTTAAAAGTTTATCATCAATTTTATCGCTGAGACTCAGCTTAATAAATAATCCACATCACTGAATTATCCATGCACTACGGGCCAATGATATTCAGTAGTATCACGACCACGAATTATCCATGCACTACGAGCCAAGGATATTCGTGTTTTCACCAATGTTCATGAACATGCCAAACAACAATTCATCTTTGCACCTTTGGCCGAAGAGAACGCATGATCATGATCATACCAATAACTGTCACTGAGACTCAGCTCAATAAATAATCCACATCACTTGTTACATTATAGGTCATGATTATACCGAATAATCCCTAGTCATAATCATACCAATCAACAGTCCATCTATGCACTACGGACCAAAAATGACTTTTATCACAATATAAGCATGAGGATGATGACAATGATATAAGTATTAATCAAACGAAATCAAGAATAAAAATTAAAGACTTTAAATTTATCCAGAATTTAAAAATATCCAAATTGTCAACACAATACTGCTTTGTAGAGTAAAATTCAAGAATAATATTGTATTAAAAATGATTTGGATCGAAAAGAAATCATTTTTTGTCATGAATAGTACCCTGAGTGAATAGTACCTGAGTGAATAGTACTCCGGCATGAAAAAGTTAAAACTTATCAAGAATGTTCAGAATAATATTTTCATGAAAAGATACTGGATGAAGCACAAATTTCAAGGATATTCTACTAATTTCATGGAGTATAGAAGCCAAAACTTAACAAAATGACTGTAGAATTCAGAATATAAAACGAAATAATATTACTTACATACTACAGAGTATGGAAGAAAATATTATTTCATACGAATATTGAACAAAAATAATATCCCTTATAACTACTGAACGAAAATAATATTTCTTACGAATATTAAACGAAGATAATAGTCCTTATGAATATTAAACAAAGATAATATTTCTTGCAAATATTGAACGAAATAAAATTTCTTACGGATACGAAAAATAATATCGTAAGCGAATATGAAATAAATAATACCCTTTACCTCAAAAAGAGAGCAATTCTGACTGGTATAACGGATATATTCTTGAAGAAAACTTTCACTATTTTCTACACTCAAAGCTTCCTTAAACTCTAAAGAAATACGCTCAATACTATAAAAGAAGAATTCTCTGATTCTGGTGTGATATTTTTTTAAACTGATCATCCTATTTATAGGAGAAGGGAAGGATACTATTTAGAATTTTTTCTCACGGACCAACAGTTGGAAATCACGGCTGCAATTTGAATTCGTCTGAAATTTTTTTGATTTACTATGCAGCACTATTCAAACACTATGCAAATACTATGTATAATAAAATATAATATATTCTATTTTTTATAAAAAATAAAACAAATATAATATATATAATATTCCTTTCCCTTATATATATATATATATATATATATATATATATATATATATATATATATATATATGCTAAATAACTTTTTACCGTTTATAATGAAAAATAGGTAAGTGGGGGTCCAAATAATAAGCAAAATTTACCACAAATACTTCATAAAAATTCCTTCAATATTTTTAATAATATTTATTCATCATTAATATTATAACTCGCAATATTTAACAACCAGATCATTCCTAGGAAAGAAGGGACTTTTCGATAAGGATTTCTCCCTATTGACGCGCAATTAAGTGACCAAACCCCTTTTCTCGACAAAACTTTCTAGACATTGTTAATTATGCAAATAATAATATGAATAACTTGTCATCTCAATTATTGATTTAATAATATATAAAATATTGACAATAATTGAATCAAATAACGTGAGTTACTATGCAGCAATTACTGTAGCAATAATTGAGTATAGCTGAATGACTTCTCACGTAAGCATCAATAATCAATACCGTGTGTTACTATGCAACCACGCGTATTTCAGCAATTTTATCACCGGATATTTCAATAGTTAACGGTAAAACTTTCGCTATTATTTTTATAAAAAGATATTTCTGTCATTTTCTAAATCCGACAGTAATTCTGTTGTGGGGTTCACCAATGATTACGCCGTTGTACGAATATTTCATGATAAACGAATATTTCTCGACCAATCGAATATTTTATAACAACTTGCATACTTTACAAAATTTATAAATATTACCCACAACTATAACATTATATCAAATCAAGACCTTAATACTTAAAAAAATATTTCGAGAAAATTAATCTTTATTTATAAAATTTGGGGTCTTACAAGAAGTTAATGGTTTAATCGTAATAATATAAATTAATAAGAGGAGTCTTATTGATATTATTACAATTATTATTATTTTAATTTCTAAAAGAGTTTAGGAATTAATTTAATATAAGTACTCTCATTTATTCCTAATACGATTAGGAGACAAAATTAGTGAAATGAGTTTAATTAACTATCCCTAATAAGATTAGGTAGCCTAATTAATTAAAGGAGTTTAATTAAATAAATAATACTTTATTTTAATTAAATAAGGTTACCTGATATCTTTATAAGAGGAGTCTTATATTAGATATCAAAGATACGTGATTCCAATAATTGGAGAGTACGCCCCCTTTTTCTATAGAGATAGAAAAAACTAGAGTTTGAGCCAATACACCATTCTTCTTAAAAATTCTTCTTCCTTGGTGGATCACCTCTAGAGGCCATACACTTGGGTGGCTAACATTGATCAAAGGAAGAAATCTAACCTGGAGATTCAAGGAGATCGCGGAGAAATAGGAGTTGAACTAGTTCCTATGGAAGCTCGTATCTATAAGGGTATGATTCCATAACTTCTTGTTCTTCTCTTTAATTAATAATATGCATAAAGGATGATCCGGATAATTGGTTTGTGAAATTTTTTAAAATCTGATTTTACTTTGCTTCCGCTAATTTTGTAATTTGATTGTTACTTTAATTTTTACAAAACCTTACAGTGGTATCAAAGCCTAACTTTATATGAATTATTAATTATTTTGATTCTATATATGTATGGATATGTATTTAGAATAATTTATTGGGCATAATTTGTTGTATAAAATTTATTTAAAAAAAAACGAAATACCGTTTTTTTAATATAGAGCTTCGTGAATCATGAATATATTACATATATATATATTTCAATGTTGCAGGTAATTTGAATATATATATATATATATATATATATAAATATATTCTTAATAATTTTATAATAAAATAATTTTATTTTAATATTAAAGGATTTTATGCCCATTAAATGATATTCATATATATATATATATATATATATATATATATATATATATATATATATATATATATATATTTTATGAAATGATTTTATTTATTGATACATATGATGATATGTATGATAATAAATAGGATTGATTATGAACTATTGACTAATGTGATTGGATTTATTTTGGTTGAATATTTGAATGAATGAGTTTTATTAAATGGAGTCAGCGTACCTCGTCTTTTCTGATTTTCTTCTTGATGTAAATTCTATCTCTCTCTTATGTACTTCCCCTTGACTGCTGATCAAGGTTTCTATTTTAATTAAATAGTTTATGTAATAAGATTAATTAGAATTTTTCGAAGAACCGGAGATTAAGGAGAAATAGGGCTCAAGACCCGTTTGTAATGGAGCCCGAGTTTAAATGTAATAGTTATATTTAAATATTTATTCTTGCACCTTAGGGTTTGACCTTTTGGTTCACTTGGTGGCTTTAGTGAACCAAACTAGAATAAAAGTCCATAATCAATCCGGGTAGAATATAATATTCTATATTATGCATGCTAGTATTATATATATATATATATATATATATATATATATATATATATATATATATATATATATATATGTATGCGAGCTAAACAAGATGAGACAAATAATAACAAATCCCTCAAAGTTTTATATATTAAGTCTTAAGCGTTCAAAGATATTTAGAATATTGAAAGTCGCCTTCTAGCATGATAAAATTAATAGAGTATTAAATATTTAATATGAGTTTGTTGTGTCACCACAAGAAAAGTATTAAGTATTTAAGATATTAATTTATCACATTTAATGCTTATAAAGAAAATTAAACAATATTATTTTGTTGTGTCACCACAAGGACAATATTTTTCTTTTTTGAATATATGAAAATGTTAGGTTGGACTTAACTTAGATAATTTTGATTCGGATGTACCACCACTTGATCAAAATAATACAAGAGGCAAAAGATAAGGAGTTACATGATGATGTAATTAAGAAGGAGTTGTTTACCTATTTATTTATATATAGTTTGTTGTGTCACCACAAAACTATACATATTTGAAATGAGATACTTATTCTCATTAGCAAAAACTTTAATTAGATTTTGTCGAACTATATAGATGAGGGTAATATAGTTTAAAAAAAATAGTGGGAGATACCAATTTAAAATAAGACCTAATTTATTTTGGTAAAATAAATTAATTAAATGAATGTTTGCTAAAATATTATCTTTTTACATGCAAAATTTTGAAATTGTCAGACTCACTAATTTCAGTGCGTAGCATACTTGATGCTAACAAATTGACTGGACCGAATTACACGGACTGGTTAAGGAATCTGAGAATTGTTCTCACTACTGAAAAGATTTCTTATGTCCTAAATACGCCCGTACTTGTAAAAGTTATAGAGACAGCCTCTGAGGAAGATATTGCTACTTTTAAATAGTGGCAAGATGATGCATATGTGGTTCAATGCATCATGCTCGCATCCATGAGTAACGAGCTTCAGCGTCAGCATGAAACCATGGATGCTCCTACTATGCTGCTGCACCTGCAAGAGCTGTATGGTGAGCAAAGTAAGACTGCTAGATATGAAATATCTAAGAAGCTCTTCCGATCTTGAATGACTGTGGGCACTGTAACGATCGAGAAATTTGTAATTTAATTTGAATATTTATTGAATTAAATAAATATTTTAAATAATTTATTTATTGAGGAAAATAAATAATTGATGAATTGTGGTGAATTAATTTGGTAACTAAATTAATTAATGTTAATTAAATTGAATAATGATAATTTTATCTGAAGAATTTAATTTAAGAAAATAATTAAATTAAATCAATTGTTTAATATTTAAGGGAATATTTAAATTAAATGAATTGTTTAATTTAATGGAAATAAATAAATTAAATAAAGTGATGTTTCTAATTAGATATGTGATTATTTATTAATTATAAGTATAATGGTAATAAGAATTTTATTATTATTATAAGTTATTTAAAAAATTTACTAAACTAAAGTTATTTAAATTAATCAAATTAAAGTGTGACAAGTAGCAACTATATAATATAAATATTATTTAAATAATCTAGTATGGGAATTAGTGTGTAACCAAACGTAGCCTTATGGCTTTTGGTTATTTTAATTGATGTGAGCCTTTTTGTTTTTTAACTGATGAACGTGGGGGAGGCTATATACTTCTGTTTATTTGCTATACGTATTATTTTCCTAAGGCTAAAGAACAGAGAGAGTTTAGAGAGGAAGAAAACACAGAGTGTTAGAAAGAAATTGAGGGAGTTAGAGAGGAAATTGAGAGTTCTCTGTGAATTGGGAATCAAGGGAACAAGCTTTGGAAATATCATCTTTGCTAAATCAAGGATTAAAGGTATAATCTATTCCTAATTCTAACTCTTAGTTTTGTAATATCTATTCACTGTGACTTGGAATTTTGTTGGATTAGGGTTTGGATTGTTGATTATATGGATATATAATCAGATAATTATCATACATAATTAATCTTTAGTGATCAAATTCATGAATTTGGTTTGTGGAAAGAAAATTAAATAAATAACAATGTTTATATTTGAAAAATGGCCTTAGAAAGTACAAAAATCCATGCTTTATATGTGTTGTAGTCTATAATTTGTTATTGGATTATGTTAAGGTGTTAAGAAACGAAAGCGGCATAGTTCGAATCGTGTCAAATAATTAAGAACCGAATTCGTGGTGATCGAATTCGTTAAAAGTGTCAAAATGGAAGAAAATTTGGAAAATTATATTTTTTGATTCCTCAAAATGATGTATATGTAATGTTTTGTATATAGAATGATGAGTAGCATGTGTAGCTATGTTAGTACAAAGCTTTAGGTGTTGAAGATTGGGGAATTTCTGTAGAATTGGGATTTTTGGCCAGAGTAGAGTCTGTTTTCGAGCTTCTGCAAAAAACTGGAACCAAGGCATCGCGCGGGCGCGCTGTCTGGTGCGCGGTTGTCGCGCGGGCGCGCTGCATATGGGCGCGGGCGTGCGGTTACCCAGTGTATTACTGGCGCGGCCGTGCCAGTAGCCAATCACAAACAATGAAGTCTGCTACTTTTGCAGACTTTGGTCATTCGTTATAACATGGTTTAATGATTATGTTAACGTGTTAAATGTGTAAAAACAAGGTTAAAGCAGAAGTGTATCATGTGGTTAGTAATTCTAAAATGCAAAGTTAGTAAGTGGTGAAAATGATATGTATGATTTAAGGAACTTAGTGAGCAATGAATAAGTGTTGAGAAATGTACACATGTGGTTCTGAAATATGTATGGCAATGAAAGACTAGTGCTAAATGATAAGATTAGCTAGAATTCTACATGTTATGGTATGTTAGCATATCTAATAAATATTGTGATTCCACTAAAATGTGTAGGTGAACGTGAGTTGTAATATTATAGCTTACGCTTGAGGCAAGTTTCCTAACTCTACTTTGAGATTATTAAGCAAGTTTATTTACCCTTTCTCAATTACAATTACACCAGTTTTATAGCTATGCTATCTTTAAGTAAAGTAATCTCTTTATTCCTAATTTTTACGTTGAATAATTTTATCTCGTGTATGATTGTACAAGCTCCTGTAACCTAATTCGTTATATCGAGCGAGTTTTATTTTCCTTATTATCATTTGAAGTATATATTGTTCTAATACATTGATTCAAAGGAGATTGTTCTAACTCTTCTGAATATAGCACTTTACATGTATATCTTGTTTACTCAATTATATATTGTAGTTATTTAATCTTTGACTTTGATAACCTTGTTCAAAGCTTTATTATTGTATTAAATCTTCAAGTGGTAAGCAAACCTTTATCAACCGAATAGTGTTCTAAAATTCTAGAAACACTAATAAGTTAGTTCCGAGCTAAACTTTCTTTAGTGCGAAAATTCTAAATTCAAGCTGAGACGAACAACCCTAACATAGGGGATTTTGTACGTGTAACGTTTAGATGTTTGTGCACAATACATGGTACAAAGGGCTGATCCCCTAAGTACGTTTAGAAGAGTCTGTACAGTCTAACGACTGTTAAGGTTAAGGTAATAATACCTAAAAATTGGAGACATAGTTCGTGGTCCTAAGACCCTCAGATATTAAAGTTCGAACTTGTTTTCTATTCTTGATTCGTAGAACAAGTTCATTATTGTTCAGTATTCGTTGTTCATTCTCATGTTGTTATTGCTACTCTTTATATCAGTGAGCAATTGTTTGCTCACTCTTGTAATTAACACTACAGCTAAAGCTGAGAAAGTTGATGAGCCATCTACTAGCAAAGGAAAGGGCAAGATGTCCAAGTGTTGAAGACTTATGAGAATTTTGTTTTAATTGATTATGTTAAAGACTTGTTTTATTTTTATGATGTATTCCGCAAACTTATGTAATAATTTTAAGGTTAGATTACCTGGGATTGTTTTTAAAATGATGTAACCCTTTAATGGGAAAGACTATTTTTTAAGTTATTTAAATTTTGTCTTTATCCTTTATGATGGGTAGTTAGATGTAATGATTTTAGATAGTGAACACCAAATCTTGTGGGAATGAAGTACCCGAATTTGGGGGTGTCGCAGGTTGGTATCAAAGCTTTAGGTTATGAACCTTAGGTGGGGACAACCTTAGGAAGTAACCTTTAAAGAAATAGAAAACATAGTGGTGTTTAACTCTTTTCGGGTTTTAAGGAATGAATTAAGGTATCCATTGAAGCTAAACAATAAAAGACATTATGTGTTACGTATTAATAACTTATGTGCTTGCGAGTATCGAAAACGTTAAGTAAAACTTAAAATATTTTGTTGTCAGGATGTCTAATAAAGGAGGATACTGTCCGGCTAGGGAGGTATACCTCAGATACCTAGAGATGATGAACCCTGGGATATTCAAGTTGTGCAGGAGCAGTTGATCCATGAGGATGAGCCTGTAACCGATCCTGAGGAGGATAGCCCTGAGGAGGATGAGGAGGAATAGGATCCTGAGGAGTTTCCACCAAACTCCATATCAGCTGAGATGTATGATGCTTTGTATGATCGGAACATAGAGTTACATGATAATGCTGAGGAACTGAAGGAGTTAGTTGAGATGCATCATGCTACGATGGAGCAGAAGGATGAGGAAATTCAAGAACTCGACTCACGTCTTGGAAACACGGAGTGGGACTTAGTGCAAACGAAAAGTCAGCATGAAGATTTGTTGGCAGTAAATGCGAAGATGAAGACTGACATGGAGAAATTAAAAGATGACTTCAAAGAGGAATCAGCTAAGCGTGCAAGAGTAGAGGATGCTTGGATGAAGGCGACCCAATGTGTAGACTGTGCTGAGGCTAAGGTCCAAGTGAAGAAAGCAAGGAGATGGATTATGCTTTTAATTCTGCGATTGATAGGGCCCATGATCGAGTCTATTATTACCCACCTCAGTTTGAGGACTCGCCGTGGTTCGTGATGGATCGTAGAACAACGTATCGTATCATGGAGGAGGAACGTTGAGAAGCCTTACGACGTCTTAATATGCGTAGATAGAAATAAGAGTGATAATAATGCGTGGTTAATTATGTGAATAAATAAATTGTGAATCCCTTATTTTGAGATGAATAAAGGGATAGTATGAGTATGTAATCCTGAAACTTATCTAGTTCAGGAAAGTGAAGGTATATAGCGGTTATGCTATCTTGAGTGTGTTCTAAAACTTTATGAATGAATAAAAGTTTATTTGAAATGTTATGTTTCATCTTGGAATGTTTAAGTTAATCTTTAAATACCCAAGAAGAAGTGCATATTTTAACAAAAAATGCCTCCTAGAAGAAGATAACCACTTCAGCAAGTACCTCCTGAGGGGTCTACTAATAATAATAACGAGGCCAATGCTAACCCGATTCAGCAGTTGGTAACCTTGTTTACGGGTGCACTTGCGAATCAACCGCAAGCTCAAGTCACGACCTTTAAAGAATTCAAAGCGGTTGGACCGCCAGAGTTTCAAGGGTCTATGAATCCAGTGGAAGCCCAAACCTGGATTATGGAAATGGAAAAGGTGTTCGACGTTGCTAGAGTTAACGAAGATCAGAATACTGCGTTCGCAACGTTCATGCTGAAGTCTGAAGCTAGCTACTGGTTGCAGGCAAATAAGGTTCGGGGAGGACAAGGAGTGATAACATGGGATAGATTTAAGGAGATGTTCTTTGAAATGTACTTTCCAGCGAGTTCTCGGAATTAGTTGGAAGTGCAATTTTTGGAGCTGGAGCAAGGAACGATGACAGTGCCAGAATATGCTGCGAAGTTTAACGAGTTGGCAAGGTTTGCCACATATCAAGTCAATACCGACGACCGTAAAGCGAGAAGGTTCGAACAAGGATTAAAACCCTGGCTTAATAGCAAGGTTTCAATGTTCCAGCTGAATACATTTGCGGCTGTTTTGGAAAAGGCAATTATCGCAGAGGGTGGAAGCGATGCCTTAACCAAGTACAACCAAAAGCAGAAGAAAAGGAAGAATGAGATTGAAAACAAGGCTGATGGAAGTAACGTTGGAAGTAACAGTCAGAAGAGGAAGTGGAGCGATAATTCGACTGTTGGAGGACAGCAAGGAAGGCAAAATAAAAAGTTTGAAGCTTGTGCTACGTGCGGGAAGAACCATACTGGATTATGTTTGAAGGGAAAGTGAGTGTGTTTTAATTGTGGTCAGGAGGGACACATTGCATATAACTATTTTAGTTTGAAGAAAGGAGCATGTTTTACCTGCGGTTCAAAGGATCACATGGCTCATGATTGCCCTAAGAAGCCAGCGGAAAGTGCAAGTGGTGGAAAAGGAAATAACAACGGTGGTGGTGCATTGACTATCACTGGACCAACACAGTCAAGCCGACCTACTGCAAGGACTTTCAATATGACCATGCAAGATGCTGTACAGTCTAAGGATGTGGTGTCAGGTATCATTTCGATTAATGGTATTAATGCTTATGTACTATATGATTCGGGTGCTACTTGTTCATTTATATCTAACGAATTTTCTCATAACTTAGATTTACCTTAGGAAGAATTAGATTATCCTTTGGGCATAGAGATTGCGAATAAGGATGTGATTCCTGTTAGATTCATATATAAGAATTGTAGAGTTGTTATAAAGGGTTAAGAGATGAGGGTTGATTTGATACCAATTAGACTTGGTGAGTTCGATGTTATATTAGGAATGGATTGATTATTCAATTACAGAGCAGTAATTGATTGCCAAAGGAAGTGTGTTAACCTTATAACTCCATCAAAGGTAGTGTTCTATGGCAGTAAGTCACCTCGACAAGCAAGTTATCTGACGGTGATGCAAGCTAAGAAGTTGTTGAGATAAGGATGTGTAGGATACTTAGCCTACATAGTCGATACACAGAAGAAGAGTGCGAAGTTAGAAGAGATACCGATCTTAAGAGATTGTGCGGACATATTTCCAGACGATTTGCCGGGTCTTCTGTCGGATCGACAAATCAAGTTCGTGATTGATTTAGTACCAGGAACGACCCTGATATCTAAAGCACCATACAGAATGACCCCGGTAGAGATGAAAGAGTTGATGGTACAATTGTAAGAATTGCTTGACAAGAAATATACTCAGCAGAGCGTTTCGCCATGGGGAGCGCCGGTCTTGTTTGTTAAGAAGAAAGACGGATCGATGCGGCTTTGCATTGATTATTGAGAATTGAATAAGGCCACAATTAAAAATAAGTATCAATTGCCTAGGATCGATGACCTGTTCGATCAGTTGAAGGGAGCGAGGTATTTCTCAAAGATAGACTTGAGAAGTGGTTATCATCAGTTGAAGGTGAGGCCAGAGGATGTAACAAAGACGACTTTCAGAACTCAGTATGGTCATTACGAGTTTCTGGTTATGTCATTTGGTTTAACCAATGCACCTGCAGCGTTCATGGATTTGATGAACAGGGTGTTTAAACCATTCTTAGATAAATTTGTGGTGGTGTTTATTGATGATATCCTGGTGTATTCCAAAACCAAGGAGGAATATGTGGAACACTTAAGAGTGACGTTGGAGACATTGAGAAAAGAGAAGTTGTACGCTAAGTTCTCAAAATGTGAATTTTGGTTGGAACATGTACAGTTTCTCGGTCACGTTATTGATAAGGACGGAATTTTGGTAGATCCATCAAAAGTTGAGGCTGTGATAAACTGGGATCAACCGAAGAGACCGTCATAAGTAAGGAGTTTCTTAGGATTGGCAGGTTACTACAGGCGTTTTATTCAAGATTTTTCCAAGATCGCGACTCCGTTGACGAATTTAACTAGGAAAGCGGTAAAGTTTGTTTGGACGGAGAAGTGTGAGGAAAGTTTTGAAGAATTGAAGAAGAGGTTGAGTACAGGACTTGTGTTGTCATTGCCTGATGATACAGGAAATTTTGTGGTGTATAGTGACGCATCTTATAAAGGACTAGGCTGTGTGCTTATGCAGAACGACAGAGTTATTGCGTATGCATCACGTCAGTTGAAAGATTACGAGAAAGGGTATTCGACTCATGACTTAGAGTTGGCAGCGGTGGTGTTTGCCCTGAAGATTTGGAGAAATTATCTTTATGGAGAGAGGTGTGAGATATATGCTGACCATAAAAGTCTGAAGTATATCTTTACACAGAATGATTTGAATATGAGACAAAGAAGATGGTTGGAGCTGATCAAAGACTATGACTATGACATTTTCTATCATCCTGGAAAGGCGAATGTTGTTGCTGATGCCTTAAGTAGGAAGGGACAGGAGAAGTTAATGATGTTAACTACTCAAGAGAAGCTAGTGCCAAAAATGTCTAAGATGGAGTTGGAAATTAAATATCCGACAGAATCCGATGAAAAATTGTTCCAGTTAGGAAATAGTTCAACGTTGGTGAATAAGGTGAAAATGCACAACTTCAGGATGAAGACTGCGAAAAGTTAAAACAGAAAATATCTGTAGGTGAGGAAAACAAATTAAAAATCAATTCGGAATGGTTACTTCGATTCGAAGGGAGAATTTGGGTTCCACCAGTACCAACAGTTAAAGAAGAAATTCTGAGTGAAGCTCACAACTCAAGATATTTGATTCACCCTGAGAGTACAATGATGTACCAGGATCTTAGACATCATTTCTGGTGGCCGAATATGAAGAGGGATGTGACTGAATGCGTGGCAAAATGTTTAACATGTCAGAAAGTCAAAGCTGAACATCAAAGGCCAATCAGATTATTGCAATCGTTGGAGATACCAGAGTGGAAATGGGAGCATATCATAATAGATTTTGTGGTAGGTCTTCCAACAACCCAACAAGGTTACGGTGCCATTTGGGTGATTGTTGATCGACTGACGAAGTCGGCACACTTCTTACCAATCAAGATTAGATTTAACCTAGATCGGTTAGCAAAACTATACGTGAAGGAGATTGTTTCAAGACACGGTATACCTGTGTCCATTGTATCAGACAGAGATCCATGTTTCACATCTAATTTTTGGAAACGATTACAAGAGTGCTTGGGGACACAGCTAAGAATGAGCACAGCGTACCATCCTCAAACCGACGGACAAAGTGAGAGAACCATCCAAACACTAGAAGATATGCTCAGAGCATGTATCATGGATTTCAAAGGAAATTGGGATGATCATTTACCGTTGGTAGAATTTTCCTATAATAATAGTTATCACGCGAGTATTCACGCCTTATGAAGCATTATACGACAGGAAATATAGAACTCCGTTATGCTGGGATGAGGTAGGTGAACGTCAATTATTGGGTCCAGAATTGGTACAACAGACTGTCGAGATCATCAAAGTGATTCGAGCAAGATTGATAGCTGCATAGGATAGACAGAAGAAATATGCCGACCAGCATCGACAAAATAGAGAATTCGAGGTCGGTAGTTATGTTTTCTTGAAAGTGTCTCTCTGGAAAGGGAAATTTCAGTTTGGCAAGAAGGGAAAATTGAGCCCTAGGTTTATAGGACCTTTTGAAGTGCTTCGAAGAGTTGGCGAAGTGACGTACGTGGTAGCTTTACCTCCGGAGTTTGAGCATATTCATAATATTTTCCATGTATCAGTATTGAGGCCATATAAGCCTGATTATAAGTATGTTATCAAATATGAGCCCTTACAGTTTGAGAAAAATTTGTCATATGAAGAAGTCCCTATTCAAATTGTTGACAGAAAAGAGCAAGTACTGATGAATAAAGTGATACCTTCTATTAAGGTAATCTGGAGGAATCACAATGCTGAGGAAGCTACGTGGGAACTTGAAAGCGTTATGATGAAGAATTATTCTCAGTTATTTGCTTGAGTTTGTATAGCGATTCTGGGGACAGAATCTTGTTAAGGAGGGAAGAGTGTAACGAATAAATTTTTTGAGTTATGATTCTGGGGACAGAATCCTTTTAAGGAGGGAAGGATGTAACGATCGAGAAATTTGTAATTTAATTTGAATATTTATTGAATTAAATAAATATTTTAAATAATTTATTTATTGAGAAAAATAAATAATTGATGAATTGTGGTGAATTAATTTGGTAACTAAATTAATTAATGTTAATTAAATTGAATAATGATAATTTTATCTGAAGGATTTAATTTAAGAAAATAATTAAATTAAATCAATTGTTTAATATTTAAGAGAATATTTAAATTAAATGAATTGTTTAATTTAATGGAAATACATAAATTAAATAAAGTGATGTTTCTAATTAGATATGTGATTATTTATTAATTATAAGTATAATGATAATAAGAATTTTATTATTATTATAAGTTATTTAAAAAATTTACTAAACTAAAGTTATTTAAATTAATCAAATTAAAGTGTGACAAGTAGTAACTACATAATATAAATATTATTTAAATAATCTAATATGGGAATTAGTGTGTAACCAAACGTAACCTTATGGCTTTTGGTTATTTTAATTGATGTGAGCCTTTTTGTTTTTTAACTGATGAACTTGGGGGAGGCTATATACTTTTGTTTATTTTCAATGCGTATTATTTTCCTAAGGCTAAAGAACAGAGAGTTTAGAGAGGAAGAAAACAGAGAGTGTTAGAAAGAAATTGAGGGAGCTAGAGAGGAAATTGAGAGTTCTCTGTGAATTGGGAATCAAGGGAACAAGCTTTGGAAATATTATCTTTGCTAAATCAAGGATTAAATGTGTAATCTATTCCTAATTCTAACTCTTAATTTTGTAATATCTATTCTTTGTGACTTAGAATTTTGTTGGATTAGGGTTTGGATTGTTGATTATATGGATATATAATCAGATAATTATCATACATAAGTAATCTTTTGTGATCAAATTCATGAATTTGGTTTGTGGAAAGAAAATTAAATAAATAACAGTATTTATATTTGAAAAATGGCCTTAGAAAGTACAAAAATCCATGCTTTATATGTGTTGTAGTCTATAATTTGTTATTGGATCATGTTAAGGTGTTATGAAACGAAAGCGGCATAGTTCGAATCGTGTCAAATAATTAAGAACCGAATTCGTGGTGATCAAATTCGTTAAAAGTGTCAAAATGGAAGACAATTTGGAAAATTATATTTTTTGATTCCTCAAAATGATGTATATATAATGTTTTGTATATAGAATGATAAGTAGCATGTGTAGCTATGTTAGTACAAATCTTTAGGTGTTGAAGTTTGGGGAATTTCTGTAGAATTGGGATTTTTGGCCAGAGCAGAGTCTGTTTTCGAGCTTTTGCAAAAAACTGGAACTGAGGCATTGCGCGGGCGCGCTTTTTGGTGCACGATTATCGCGCGGGCACCCTGCATCGCGCAGGCGCACTGCATATGGGCGCGGGCGCGCGGTTACCCATTGTATTACTGGCGCGGCTGCGCCAGTAGCCAATCACAGACAGTGAAGTTTGCTACTTCTGCAGACTTTGGTCATTCGTTATAACATGGTTTAATGATTATGTTAATGTGTTAAATGTGTAAAAACAAGGTTAAAGCAGAAGTGTATCATGTGGTTAGTAATTCTAAAATGTATAGTTAGTAAGTGGTGAAAATGATATGTATGATTTAAGGAACTTAGTGAGCAATGAATAAGTGTTGAGAAATGTACACCTGTGGTTCTGAAATATGTATGGCAATGAAAGACGTGTGCTAAATGTTAAGATTAGCTAGAATTGTACATGTTATGGTATGTTAGCATATCTAATAAATATTGTAATTCCACTAAAATGTGTAGGTGAACGTGAGTTGTAATATTATGGCTTACGCTTGAGGCAAGTTTCCTAACTCTACTTTATGATTATTGAGCAAGTTTATTTACCCTATCTCAATTACAATTACACCTGTTTCATAGCTATGCTATCTTTAAGTAAAGTAATCTCTTTATTCCTAAATTTTACGTTGAATTATTCTATCTTGTGTATGATTGTACAAGCTCCTGTAACCTAATTCGTTACATCGAACGAGTTTTATTTTCCTTATTATCATTCGAAGTATATATTGTTCTAATACATTGATTCAAAGGAGATTGTTCTAACTCTTCTGAATATAGCACTTTGCATGTATATCATGTTTACACAATTATATATTGTAGTTATTCAATCTTTGACTTTGATAACCTTGTTCAAAGCTTTATTGTTGTATTAAATCTTTAAGTGGTAAGCAAACCTTTATCAACCGAATAGTGTTCTAAAATTCTAGAAACACTAATAAGTTAGTTCCGAGCTAAACTTTCTTTAGTGCAGAAATTCTAAATTCAAGCTGAGACGAACAACCCTAACATCGGGGATTTTGTACGTGTAACGTTTAGATGTTTGTGCACAATACATGGTACAAAGGGCTGATCCCCTAAGTACGTTTAGAAGAGTCTGTATAGTCTAACGACTGTTAAGGTTAAGGTAATAATACCTAAAAATCGGAGACATAGTTCGTGGTCCTAAGACCCTCAGATATTAAAGTTCGAACTTGTTTTCTATTCTTGATTCGTAGAACAAGTTCATTATTGTTCAGTATTCGTTGTTCATTCTCATGTTGTTATTGCTACTCTTTATATCAGTGATCAATTGTTTGCTCACTCTTGCAATTAACACTGCAGCTAAAGCTGAGAAAGTTGATGGGCCATCTACTAGCAAAGGAAAGGGCAAGATGTCCAAGTGTTGAAGAGTTATGAGAATTTTGTTTTAATTGATTATGTTAAAGACTTGTTTTATTTTTATGATGTATTCCGCAAACTTATGTAATAATTTTAAGGTTAGATTACCTAGGATTGTTTTTAAAATGATGTAACCCTTTAATGGAAAAGACTATTGTTTAAGTTATTTAAATTATGTCTTTATCCTTTATGATGGGTAGTTAGATGTAATGGTTTTGGATAGTGAACACCAAATCTTGTGGGAATGAAGTACCCGAATTTGGGGGTGTCACAAGCACTACTATTGAGACTTATGTCCTAAAGATGATTATTTTGATTGAACGTCGTGGACAGATTGGGCTCATCATGGATGGGGAGTTGAGTCAAGATTTGATCTTGTTGTCACTCCTTGACACCTTCTCAAAATTTGTTATGAATTTTCACATGAATAAGTTGGACGTTAGCTTGCCTGAGTTACTTAACATGTTGAAAACTGCTGAAAGTCACTTCCCATCCAAGAAGAACCATGTCTTAATAGTGGATGATTCTTCTAAGAAAAGGAAGAGGCCCAAGGTATCTTCTCAAAAGAAGAAATCTAAGAAGGTTAAGGGTAAGGCGAATGTGAAGGATCAAAAGAAACCTGATCCAGCTAGCAAAGGAATTTTCTTCTATTGCAACAAGCTGGGTCACTAGAAGAGGAACTGTAAGGATTATCTTTACGACGCCCCCAAATTTGGGTTACCTGACCCTCGAGTTTGGTGCTTACGATCCACAATATAATAACATCTAATAGCCCATTTAAATATGAATAGAAATTTACACCACATTAACTGATATAGTTAATACATTCGTCCTAGGTTATCTAACCTTTATATTACAAACATACCCTTTAGATATACAAAAAGGGTTTACAAATACAATATAATAATAATGTTAACCATAGCTATTACAACATAACACCTTTGCCTTTGTTCTTCACAGCACCTCCAGTCAATTCGTCCCTAGCTAAAATGTTTTATTTAGAAAGGGTGAGCAACAAATTTGCCCCGCAAGTTTAAGATATACAATGAATGTATAAGAATCAGAACAACAGACTATCTAATTCGGGGAACTTTGAAATAGCTGAACAATTCGTTAATTACTAACAAGTCTTCTCGCAACCTATGCAACACAATAATTTGATAATGAAAGAGTAAAACGCTTTCAAAGTTTCTACGATATTCTATTGAGTAACAATTTAGAAATACTCTCTATAGTTTATGATGAATGATCTTACAAGATCTTGAAATTTTCTTCTCGAGTAACTATCAAAAATTTACTCTGATATTCCCAAATAACAGGTTGGAAATATTTTTCAGAGTTTATGCTGAGTGATCACAAAGGATCTAGAACTTCTCTTCTCGAGTAACTATCAAAGATTTACTTTGATATACCCAGGTGTATTAGATAGCCATAAAGATTAAATCATACCCCTCTGCAAGTATATAAAGTGATCAGCTTCATTATACCCTATATTATGTACAATATTCAAACGCGCGCAAAGGCCGAATGTACGACAAAAAATGTTCCCTTTATAGAAAAGGCTGTTCTTCTCAGTCTTTGAAACAGAATTTGATTTAACAACGAAATACAATAATTTTAATATCTAATCGCTTCTCTTCTCTTCTCTTCTCTTCTCAAACCTATCAAGTTTTCTTTTTCGATCTAGCCGAAACAATTGGCATCGATCTATCAATAATAATTGAATTCTCTTCTCTTCTCTTCTCTTCTCTTCACGATCCTATCAAGTTCTAAGAAATGTTCGTCTAGCCAGAACAATTAGCTAAGACATTTCTCAACGCGATTCAATAATAGACATGAATTATCTGTACTATTTGTAATCAATAATAGCTTCTACGGATGTGAGTATCCAATAATAATTATTCTTTAAGTATATTCTCAGAATCATTAATTCAGTTTGAATTAATAAACATGCATTAACTGTGAATAATCAACAATAAATTCTTGGACGTGGTCTAATCAACAATAATTAACCACTATAGTATTTAAACAGATGTAACTCAAGATTGAGTTAGGAAACTTGCCTTCTACGTTGATTACTGCTACACAATATACTTATCTGCATTCACAAGACCTATAATCACAATATCGGTCTTTCAATTAGCACAATAAATTATAACACGTAACACCATAATTTACAGTAAATATTTCTCCTAGACACATCACCACATAGTCACATCATTATTTATAACCTATATAAACACTCATCAAGTCTAACTAATTCAGTCTGGTTGGACTTCAGTCTATTCTCGGTGTACTGGCCACCCTATCCGATAATGAACACATTTATTGTCATTTAAACTCTTATTTTAGATAAGTCAGATATCGTTCATAATATTTTTCAGAAGCTTTTAATAATTTTCAAATAGTTATTATAATTTATAATAATTTTTCAAACACCGGAATCATTTTTAAATGATTTAAATACTAAATAAATCCATCATCATTAATATTTAATAATATTAAAATATTAATGACATACCTGACAAAATATTAAAGTTATTAATAATAACTTAAAATATTTTTAAATCACCAATATTCTACATAAATAATTTCTAAAATAATTGAAATCATTTTTAAACCATCACCATTAATATTTAAATATTAATAATTTTCTCATCAAAATATTAAAAGTCATTAATTATAACTTAAAATATTTTTAAATTATTTTTCTCATTTTTAAATAATTTTTAAATCAATAAAATTATTTTTAACTCATTTATTTAATATAGTAATTAAATAAATCTAATATCATTAATATTAAATTATTAATGAAAATTACTCAAAAATATTAAAAGTTATATTTTATAACTCAAAATATTTTCAAACACTTTATTCTTATTTAAAATAATTTTTATAATATTATTATCATTTTTCTCTAATTTATTTAGTATACTAATTAAATAAATTAAATACCATTAATATTCAAATAATTTTAAATATTAATGAAAATATCCCAAATTATCAAAAGTTAATTTTCATAACTTAAAATAATTTTTAAAACTATTTTTGTAATTTTTAGAATTTATTTTCTATTTGTAATCATTTTCCAGAAAATCAGAAATTAAAAATATTCAAAACCGTCGCTGTTGCCTATAGCGACACTTTCTGTCGCTGTTGGTGTTCTTGAGCTCAAAACACTGGCAGTCCAGTTCTCAAGTGTCTCAGTTTGACTAACTAATTTGATTCTCAGCTCAGACATGTTGTGGGCTAGCTAAGACACTGATTTGGTAGCGTATATGTAACACTACAAAATAGCAACAACAATATAGGTTATACAACCAAACATCACAAAGATCTGGGCTTTCAAAGTCATTGTTAGACATTCCCTGGATTTTTTGAGTAACCCAGAAACCCAGGCAGTTTTATGGTTCCACTTTCCAGTTCAATTAATCCTATGTTCCGATTATGTTTCATGTGGTTTCATGGTTCAACTCTATAGTACTCATGTCATAGAACATAAATACAACAACAAATCAATTCAACAACAACACATTCTCCAGATTAAGTCCAGTCAAACCCTGTCAGAATCATTGTTCTTAAGGTTTCTGGGTTTTCCAGAAACTCAAAGTCAGGCTCATATGGCTACTTTGACCATCTCTTACTTACAATCTGTTGATTGTTTAAAGGATCTAAAGGCATGGATCTATAGTCCATATAACATACTACAAACTGGTTACAACAACATCATCAAATCACTTAACCACTGACAGATCAAGTCCTTAGAAAAACTTGTCAGACTCGGTTTATGAGTTTCTAGGTTATCCAGAAACTCCTTGGTTAAGCTCGGTCAACGAGTTTTGACCATGAATAACATGCAATCTGGACATGGAATGGCTATGATTCCACTTCCAGATCAAAGACCTCATGTCAGACTATGGATCTAGCACTTAAAACAAGAAAAATCATTAACAGAAAAGGATCTATGGCCACTGACATTAGCTTGTCAGACCACAAATTAGAGTTCTAGGCAGTTTCGAAAAACTTCACTTTTAAAGCCTTTTGATGCTATAGATCTATGATATATCATCATAGATCATCATAAAACATCTTCTAGCACATGAATAAACACATAAACACATATTCTAACTAAGCATACATGATCAAAGGTCAAGTTAGGGCTTATAGCTCCTTTGTCCAATCTTTGATCTTAGCTTTAATCTACTGGTTTTGATGATCTGAAGGCTCTGTTAGGGACTGATACACTAATAAAATTCGTAGCTTTAGAGAGAGAAGAGGTGGGTTGAGTGTTAGATAACATATGAGCCAAAAGTTTGGTTTTTCTCTCTCTTTAATCCTTAGATTAGATACAATGTATGTAAGTAATGCAAGGTGGCACCTAAAGATCAGTTATTGGTTGATATTTGAGCACATGGGATAAGCCTTAAGTGATGACTCACTAGATTTGCCATATCTCTTTACTTATAATTTAAGTAAAGGGGTATTTTAGTCTTTTCGCCCCGAAAAGGGTATTTTCGTAATTTCCCTCATAAATATAAGGGTATTATAGTCATTTAAAATTACTTCTCTTAATTCTCACCATTAGAGTTTGGTAATCTCAATTAGGGTTTAGGGTTCCCGAATTTAAAATTAGGGTTTCCCGGCTTTCGTTTAGGATTCCTAACTATGCGTTTGGGTTTCTATACCTAAGATTAGGGTTTCTAATCCCTCATTAGGGTTTCCTAATGTCGTACCCTATGCGATTAATCACTGATCAAAGATCTATACAGTACATACACGTACTCATAGTTACTATCATTATAACTGTAATTTCTATCGAATCCCTATCCGGACTTAGGGTTAGGGTTTCTATTCTCTGTTAAGCACAACTCTACTCTTATTTCCCAGTCAATACACAAATTGACTCATTCTCTAGACTTGTAGCATATGTTCTCAACTTAATACTGATAATCAATATCAATCATAATAAAAAAAAATATTCGTAAAAATTCAGATTATTCAAAATCCTTGGTTATCACAATCTTACAGAGCAAAAGTAGAAGAAGCTTGGAGAATCTACTAATCCTAATCAAGGTTTGTTTATGACTGAAATTAATTTTTCTAAAAGTCAATTTTCTACTTGGGTATTGGATACCGGCTGTGGTTCTCAGATATGTAATAATATGCATGGATTGGTCAGAAGTAGAAAGCTGAGCAAGGATGAGGTCGTCCTACGAGTGAAAAATGGAAAAAAGGTTGTTACGTTAGTTGTAGGGACTTATTGTTTAGCACTGCCTACGAGCAAGTTCAATAATTTAAATAATTGTTATTTTGTTCCGAATATCATTAGAAATAATATTTCAATTTCTGTATTGGATATGGATGGTTTTGACATTATAATTAAGAACAACAATTGTTCTATTTATAATAATAATGTTTTATATGGTGTTGGTAATTTACGAAATGGACTTTATATACTTGACTTACATGAAAATATGCTTCAAATTGAACAAACTAAGAAAAGGAAAAGAGATGATGTTAATTATACCTATATGTGGCACTGTAGACTTGGTCATATTAATGAAAAAGATTATCCAAGTTGTATAAAGATGAGCTCCTAGAGCTATCGGATTATGAATCATATCCAACTTGTGAATCTTGTCTCATGGGAAAAATGACTAAATCTTCTTTTAGTAGAAAAGGAGAAAGAGTTACAGAGTTGTTAGCATTGGTACACACAAATGTATGTGGACCTATGACAACGAATGCATGAGGAGGGTATTCTTATTTTATTACATTCACTGATGATCACTCAAGATTTTGATGTGTATTTAATAAAATACAAATCTGAATCATTTGAAAAGTTTAAAGAGTTCAGAAGTGAAGTAGAGAAGCAAACTGGCAAGAGTATTAAGATTCTTTGATCAGATCGAAAAGGTAAATACTTAAGTGGTGAGTTTCTCAATTATCTCAAAGAAAATGGTATAATCTCATAATGGACTCCACCAGGGACACCACAGCTCAATGGTGTATTTGAAAGGAGAAATCGAACATTGTTGGACATGGTTCGATCCATGATGAGTTTTACTGATTTTCCAATTTCCTTCTGGGGATATGCTCTAGAATCGGTTGTATACCTACTTAACAAGGTACCTACAAAATCCGTCCCCAAGACCCCATATGAGTTATGGACAGGGAGGAAACCAAATCTTAAGCATGTTAAGACTTGGGGTTGTCCAGCTTATGTCAAAAAGTTTGAAAATGATAAGCTACAGACTAGATCTGACAAATGTAGATTTGTGGGATACCCTAAAGAAACATAAGGGTATTATTTCTATCATCCAACTGATCAAAAGGTGTTTGTTGCGAAACATGCTGTCTTATTTGAAAAGGAGTTTATCCTTGAAGGGGTCAGTGGGAGTAAGATATATCTTGAAGAGGTTCAAGAACCACAAAATACTACAGATCAAAGTCAGGTACCTAACGAAGTAGAGATTCCTTCTATACCACACCCTATTCGTAAATCTAGAAGAGTACCAAAGATACCTGATAGGTATGGACTTGTCATAGAGGATGACGATGAGTTACGCATCATAGATGATGATGATCCATTAAATTACGAATAGGCTATGAGTAGTAAAGACTCAGAGAAGTGGCAAGAAGCCAGGAAATTCGAGATGTACTCCATGTATGAAAACCAAATATGGACTTTAGTTTCATCACCTGAAGGCATTAAGCCTATTGGGTGTAAATGAGTCTTTAAAAGAAAGACTGGAGTAGACAGTAAGGTAGAGACCTATAAGGCTCGACTGGTCGCAAAATGTTTCAAACAAAGACAAGGAGTTGACTATAAAGAAACCTTTTCCCCAGTGGCAATGCTCAAATCTATTGGGATTTTGCTTGCGATTGAAGCTTACAATTACTACGAAATCTGGCAGATGGACGTGAAAACGACCTTTCTCAATGAGAAACTTGAGGAGGATATGTATATAACACAGCCAGAGGGATTTGTTTCAACGGTTGGAATAAATCAAGTCCGTAAGCTACAACGATCCATTTATGGATTAAAGCAAGCTTCTTGATAAGTAGGTTTTATACCTACTTATCCGATATCTATTACTTGAATTAGTTACTTAAACCTATGTT
Source organism: Panax notoginseng (assembly GCA_016801055.1). NCBI lineage: Eukaryota > Viridiplantae > Streptophyta > Magnoliopsida > Apiales > Araliaceae > Panax > Panax notoginseng. Next base: position 93,726,463 of record CM029013.1, on the reverse strand, counting down.
TCATTGTTACTTTGCATGCATTGTGTGTGCATTTCATATATTTTATGTTATTTTATAGACTATGACATGACATTGGCATAAAGAAGCAAGGAAAAGCAAGTCAAACATCTTTTGGACTAAAATATGCAAGCAAATGCAAGAAGGGAAGATTGCAAGGCTTTAAACACCAAGTTGGATGCATGTTCTTGGCTTCAAAACTTGATATTTATTGTAGATCTACTTCTTAGCTTTCCAAAACACCTTGAATCGTCCCAATCAGAGTTCGGATGCGAGAGTTATGGCCTTTTTATTAACAAAGATCAAAGCTAAGAGTTGTCATGCTTTCCATTTACATAACATCTGCTTCAAGCCCGATTTCCGCCTTGATCCAGCCAGAATCTATCAATTGTCAAAGAATGAAAATTGTAGATCTCATCGATATCTTCGATTTGATAGGTGGTAGGCCACGTAACTACTAGCAGATTAAAAGTTATGCCTGTTTTACCAAAGGACATCGTAGAAGAAAATAGAGCGGCGCGGGGCGCACTGGGCCAGCAGAATTTCTGCTATAGTAGCGCTGGCCGCGCCCTAATTGGCCTATGAGCAGCACTGGGAGCGCCGGTCGGCGGGGAAACAGATAATTTGGGTGATTTGATGTCCAATTTGAGCTAGAATAGGATTGTTAGTTGCCTAACTTGATAGGGTTTCCATTAGAACTATAAATACTTGATTATAACTTGGATTAGAGGCTAGTTTTGAAGGATTCCATTAGATTAGATTAGACTAGAGTAGATTAGGACAAAAATCTTAGTTCTTAATATTTTTGTAGATTGAAGCAACTTGGAGACCATTGAAGATCAAGAGCAGGAGCTAGAGGAAGATGAAGATTTGCTGACAATAGATTTATTCTTTACTCTACTCTTATTTTTATCTTTTAATGTGTATTCGAGTGTGGATTCTTAGTTTTAATTTAATGAACTAATTCTTTGTTTGAAATTAAAATGGATCTTATTATGTAGTTTATTTTCTTCGCTATCAACTATTACGTTCTATCGTGAGGATTGTCTCTTGTGATTTGTACTTAATTGTTTAATTGATTGGTCATCAATTACCGTGATAATTTATATGAAATCGGAAGAGGAGTATTGATTTAGATATAATCATGATAGCATGTGTTTGTGATTTCTACATAGATGGAATTCATGATTCGTGTTTAGGATAGAGATATGCCTTTACGCCATATGTAATCTTATAGAGAACTTGTGCTTTAAATCCTTTTTAATTGTAATTCACATAGAGATATAGTGGATTAGTTAATTAGGGTGTTTTGCTTAATTCTATCATCTGTGAATTTAAGTGAGTATGAGTATTATGCATCGAGAGGTGGTTTTATCTGTTTTAGTGTTCTTGATTAACAATTTAGGATAGAGAATAATTGATGAGAAACGTGTTAACTTAAATAAAGCAATAAGTGAAGTTGTGATTTTAAATCTCCTTAATCATAATTTAACTAGTGGAATTTAATAGTAGTTTAATTATATAATTTGAAATTCATTCGTTTAAATAAGATTGAGTTGGTTATGGGTTAGTACTTGATGATTTTTATTAAAAAATTCCTCGTGGGAACGATACTCTACTTACACTTTATTACTTGTTGACCACGTATACTTGCGTGTTGTGAGCGTATATAGATTTTACCCAACAAGTTTTTGGTGCCGTTACCGGGGAATTAGTTTAATAATTTTTTGCCAATATTAGCTTCAATCAAATTAGTCTTAATTTAAACATTTTATTTTATTTTATTATCTTCCTATTTTTCTCTCGTTTTAGGTACCATGGCAGGATGTAATTATCAATGGCCATATACAAATATGACTCCACCAAGGGACACATGAATTGATGGACTCAATGCATTTTTTGCATTATCAGCACAGCTTGAGACAATTTCGAGGAGGTTGGATGTTGTTGCAGCCCAATATATTCGGCGGAAAGCGCTAGTTTTAAATATTGTGCGAGCAATCATTAGAGTCATCAATACAGTATGGGGGTCATTACCTCAACAACTATGCTTAACCCAATTATCGTCAAGGTTGGGGGTATCACCCAGATTCTGCACGAAGTTATTACTATCAAGATCAATACTGCATCCCAAGTCCAACATATCCATCAAAATTCTCATACCCACCTCCAATGCAACAAGAAGAAAATTCAGAGTTGAAGGAATTTATGTCAAAGATCATAGAAGACCAGGAAGAGATGATAATGAGTCAGGAGTTATCAACCCAAAATCTTAATAGACAGATGGAACAACTCATTAACCCCTCAATGAATGGTCCTCAATATATGGATTTCGAAACTGAACAAGATAATTGAAGATTGGAGGATTTGTGGTTCAAGTTTGTAGCATCAACTGAGGAGAAGATGACTGAACAAGAGAGGTCAATTCGAAATCTTCAGAATCAGATGGATCAAATGTTTGAAGCCTTGAACAATCACCCTCAACACAATTAGTGCTATGACATGGATGATGAAACTGATGGAGAACCAGAAGTGTACATGCCACTTGATGAGCTCAAAGAAGTTGTCATTGAGGAGACAACTGGGGAATTGGATAATGTAGAACATGAACTGACTTGTATAATACCCCAAGTGCCTTTTCAGTCAGAGTTGAAAAATTCAGTGAAATTTGTATACCCATGTCCCCTTGGTAGCCACATTCAAAGTAAAGATCAGTATGATAAAGAGGCCTTTTATACACCATGGTGGGATGAGGAAGACAAAATGGAAGAGAAAAAGTCCGTTGTATTTTTCATGACGCAATGCAACAATTTATTCACAAATACAACGGACGAAGCACCTAGCTATGCAAAAGAACTGAAGATATCATGTACAGGAAATATGCTAGATTGCTTCAATTCGAAGATTCTCACGAAGGGGAACCTCCCAACGCACACTGTGATTCTAATGGATGGAGGGTTCCTCAACTTTCGAAGAGGAATTGGATAGCATTGACCAGACAAAGTCTGGCTGAAGGACTATAAATCAAGCGCTTATTGGGAGGTAACCTAAGTTTAATTTTTAGTTTTTTAAGGATTCATAGTATTTAATAAATTTTTATGTCTTAGGATCTAACAAGTTTGCTTCTATCATATTCATAGGTTAGTCAAGTCCAACTCAAGTGTGATGCCCGATTTATTCTACTGTGTCTGGCCTATTCTTCAGACTTAGCAGACAAGGAGGAAAATGTTATATTTTCAGGGAAGTCCTCTACTTTATTTTTTTTTCTATCTTAGCCGTCGAGGACAATGTTTGTTTTAAGTTTGGGGGTATTTATCATGTTTAGTATTTACTTGGGCAATGTTTTGATGGAATTTGATTTTGCCCAAGGATAAGTGGGTGGTTAATGAGATTTTAACTCTTGGAGAATTGATGAGCATGCTTAGTCTATATTTCAACTCATTAGTTGGTTTCACATGGATGATGAAACTGATGGAGAACCAGAAGTGTACATGCCACTTGATGAGCTCAAAGAAGTTGTCATTGAGGAGACAACTGGGGAATTGGATAATGTAGAACATGAACTGACTTGTATAATACCCCAAGTGCCTTTTCAGTCAGAGTTGAAAAATTCAGTGAAATTTGTATACCCATGTCCCCTTGGTAGCCACATTCAAAGTAAAGATCAGTATGATAAAGAGGCCTTTTATACACCATGGTGGGATGAGGAAGACAAAATGGAAGAGAAAAAGTCCGTTGTATTTTTCATGACGCAATGCAACAATTTATTCACAAATACAACGGACGAAGCACCTAGCTATGCAAAAGAACTGAAGATATCATGTACAGGAAATATGCTAGGTTGCTTCAAATCGAAGATTCTCACGAAGGGGAACCTCCCAACGCACACTGTGGTTCTAATGGATGGAGGGTTCCTCAACTTTCGAAGAGGAATTGGATAGCATTGACCAGACAAAGTCTGGCTGAAGGACTATAAATCAAGCGCTTATTGGGAGGTAACCCAAGTTTAATTTTTAGTTTTTTAAGGATTCATAGTATTTAATAAATTTTTATGTCTTAGGATCTAACAAGTTTGCTTCTATCATATTCACAGGTTAGTCAAGTCCAACTCAAGTGTGATGCCCGATTTATTCTACTGTGTCTGGCCTATTCTTCAGACTTAGCAGACAAGGAGGAAAATGTTGTATTTTTAGGGAAGTCCTCTACTTTATTTTTTTTTCTATCTTAGCCATTGAGGACAATGTTTGTTTCAAGTTTGGGGGTATTTATCATGTTTAGTATTTACTTGGGCAATGTTTTGATGGAATTTGATTTTGCCCAAGGATAAGTGGGTGGTTAATGAGATTTTAACTCTTGGAGAATTGATGAGCATGCTTAGTCTATATTTCAACTCATTAGTTGGTTTCACAATACTTGCGAAATTTTTCAAATTTTTTTACACATATCCTTTGTTTAGTCAGTTGGGATTGAATTTGTTTGGCTAAATGCTTATGAAAGATATAATTGCAACTTGAGGAATCTTATTTGAGCATCATTCAAAGTAAAAATTAGACACACATATAAGATTGGGGGAGATCTTGGGGTATTTTTGAATTTTTTTTTATTGGAACCTTCCTGAGTTGAATAATTGAATCTTGTGGTGGGTCGGGATGGAGCGTAAAACGCACTCTCCATAAACACAGGCACGAGATGGAGCGTAAAACGCACTCGTTCAATGAAAAGTGGAAAGTGAGATGGAGCGTAAAACACACTCATTCAATGAAAAATGAAAAGTGAGATGGAGCATAAAACGCACTCACTAAATAGAGAAAAGAAAATATGTATGTTTGAAATACTTGGGAAGGGTTCATATGTGCTGAAATGTTTAAATATCTGGTTGATCCTCAAGAAAAGTTTGTGCTATGTTGATATTAGCGGTGATTGATGTGATAAGAAGTTTTGAAAGTCATTTTTGAAAATCTTCTATGAATATTGGTTGATGTAATCTAAATTATGACTGGTTTGAACATATGGATGCACACACGCACTTAAAGGATCATGAGTAGATGTGATGTTAATGAAAGTTTTTGAAATTGTAGACATGACATTGTTTTGAAGTTTTCATTGAGTTATTATTTGAGGTAACCTTTGAGGCCAGTGTTTAAATTCATATTGATTCATTGTTTAAGTGGATCATTGCTAAAGAAAGAATTTGTCTAATTTGTGTTTTTGCTTGAGGACAAGCAAATGTTTAAGTTTGAGGGTATTTGATAAGTAGGTTTTATACCTACTTATTCGATATCTATTACTTGAATTAGTTGCTTAAAACTACGTTTCATTATTGCTTTGCATGAATTGTGTGTGTATTTAATACATTTTATGTTATTTTGTAGGCTATGACACGACATTGAGTTAAAGAAGCAAGGAAAAGCAATTCGGACATCTTTTGGATTAAAATATGCAAGCAAATGCAAGAAGGGAAGATTGTAGGGCTTTAACCACCATGTTAGATGCATGTTCTTGGCTTGGAACTTGAAATTTATTGTAGATCTACTTCTTAGCTTTTCAAAACATCTTGAATCGTCCCAATAGGAGTTCGGATGCGAGAGTTATGACCTTTTTATTAACAAAGATCAAAGCTAAGAGTTGTCATGCTTGCCATTTACATAACATCTACTTCAAGCCCGATTTTCGCCTTGATCCAGCTAGAATCTGTCAATTGTCAAAGAATGAAAGTTGTAGATCGTATCGATATCTTCGATTTGATAGGTGGCAGGCCACGTAACTCCTAGTGGATCAAAAGTTATGTCTATTTTACCAAAGGACGTCACAACAGAAAATAGAGCGGTGCGGGGCGCGCCGGGCCAGCATAATTTCTGCTACAGTAGCGCGGGGCGTGCCCAAATTGGGCTAGGAGCAGCGATGGGTGCATCGGTCAGCGGGAAAACAGCTGATTTGGATGATTTGATGTCTAATTTGAGCTAGAATAAGATTGTTAGTTGCCTAACTTGATAGGGTTTCCATTAGAACTATAAATACTTGATTATAACTTGGATTGGAGGCTAGTTTTGAAGGTTTCCATTAGATTAGATTAGAGTAAATTAGGACAAAAACCCAAGTTCTTATTATTTTTGAAGATTGAAGCAACTTGGAGACCATTGAAGATCAAGAGCAGGAGCTAGAGGAAGATGGAGATTTGTTGATAACAGATTTATTCTTTACTCTACTCTTATTTTTATCTTTTAATGTGTATTCGCGTGTGGATTCTTAGTTTTAATTCAATGAACTAATTATTTGTTTGTAATTACAATGGATCTTATTGTGTAGTTTATTTTAATATGCTTCGCGATCAACTATTATGTTCTATCGTGAGGATTGTCTTTTGTGATTTGTACTTAATTGTTTAATTGATTGGCCATCAATTACCGTGATAATCTATATAAAATCGGAAGAGAAGTACAGATTTAGATCTAATCATGATAGCATGTGTTTCTGATTTCTGCATAGATAGAATTCATGATTCGTATTTAGGATAGAGATATGCCTTTACTCCATATGTAATCTTATAGAGAAATTGTGCTTTAAATCCTTTTTAATTGTAAGTCACATAGAGATATAGTGGATTAGTTAATTAGGGTGTCTTGCTTAATTCTATCATTTGTGAATTTAAGTGAGTATGTGTATTATGCATCGAGAGGTGGTTTTATCTGTTTTAGTATTCTTGATTAACAATTCAAGATAGAAAATAAGTGATGAGAAGCGTGTTAACTTAAATGAAGCAATAAGTGAAGTTGTGATTTTAAATCCCCATAATCTTAATTTAACTAGTGGAATTTAATAGTAGTTTAATTATATAATTTGAAATTCATTCGTTTAAATAAGATTGAGTTGGTTATGGGTTAGTACTTGGTGATTTTTATTAAATAATTCCTTGTGGGAATGATACTCTACTTGCACTTTATTACTTGTTGACCACGTATACTTGCGTGTTGTGAGCATATATAGATTTTACCCAACACTTCTCATAGGTGGAACATCCGTTTTGATGAGACAATCAAATAGTTTGATTTTATCAAAAATGAGGATGAACCATGTGTGTACAAGAAGGTTAGTGGGAGTGCTGTTTCATTCCTCGTATTATATGTTGATGATATATTACTGATAGGGAATGATATTCTTATGCTATAATCAATTAAAATCTGGTTATCTAAACACTTCTCCATGAAGGACTTGGGAGAAGTATCCAATATTTTGGGGATAAAGATCTATAGAGATAGATCTAAAAGGATGCTTGGCTTGTCCCAAGGAATGTACATTAACTCGATGCTAAAGAGGTTTAACATGGAAGATTTCAAAAGGGGTCTCATGCTGATGAGCCATGGAATACATCTCTCTAAGAAACAGGCCCCAAAGACACCTGAGGAGAGAGACCGTATGAGTAAGATTCCTTATGCTTCAGCAATAGGATCTATCATGTACGGTATGATATGTACTAGACCAGATGTCGCTCATGCACTAAGTGTGACAAACAAATATCAGTCGAATCTAGGAGAAGAGCACTGGAAGGCAGTGAAAAATATCCTAAAGTACTTAAGAAGAACTAAGGATGTATTTCTTATCTACGGTGGGTCTGAATTGAAACTATAGGGCTTTAAAGACTTAAGTTTTCAAATAGACCAAGATGAAAGTAAATTCGTTTCTGGGTATGTGTTTTCCTTGAATGGTGGCGCAGTGAGTTTGAAGAGTTCCAAACATAAAATAGTTGTTAATTCAGTGAAAAAGGCAGAGTACTGTTGGGTAAAATCTAATTACGCACAGCACGCAAGTATACGTGGTCAACAAGTAATATACTAGTAAGTAGAGTATCGTTCCCACAGAGACTAGCAAGAAAATAACTATCCCAATTACCAATTTCGTATTAATCCAAATTTTATTAAACTAACCAATTTCAAGTTTATAACTAAAAGTATTAAAAATATTAAAATTACCAAACACTCAACAAACCCTAAAAACTGAATTTTCAAACAAATATTGGAGGATTAGGCTTACAACTTCACTCTAAGCATCACTCAAATTATTACACCTTATTCCAGTTTAATTCACTATCTCAGTTTATTAATCAAGAACACGGATGTAGAACTAGCCACCACTCGATGTACTAATACCGTATTAACTCAAATCCATAATTTAGATAAAGTTAAACACCTTAATTAACTAACTCACTATATCTCTATGTGAATTACAATTAAAGAAGGTTTAAGCTCAAGCCTTTTATATGATTACATGCGATGTCAAGCATATCTTTACCCTAACATTCATCAAGATCCTGTTCATTCACAAAATTCAAGAACGCATGCTATATTAATTAACTCTAGATTCGTATTTCATCTCTCGAATTCATACAAGTCCACAACGAATTGTTGATCAGGCAATTCATAAATTCAAGCTCAAATTAATATAGATAAACTGAATAATAGCTTATTAAACTGAAAATCAAAGATTACATAATCATCGTTCCACTAAAAGATCCGTTATAAGCCTAATAAATAATTTAGTTCATAACTAATGAATTAAATACTGAATAAATAAAAGAAATCATCATCCCAATTACACAAATTGAAATTAAAGGAGAATAATAATACACCACCCTTCTCGCCCTTCAAATCTGTAATCTTCGTGAAATTACTTCTCTTCTTCGTTCCTCCAAGCTCTTGCTTTCAAATCTCACTCTCTAAGTGTGTAAAAGTCTCTCTCTATTTCGTCAAACACTTAGCATAAAATTACCTCACTTCAGCTCCACACCACCAATTCTAATTCATCTCTAACTCATCACATGAGAATTCTAATGGAAATCCAACTCCTAATTAAACCAAAGATGTTATTGGCCATAGAGTCTCAAATAACATGAAATAAACTCCTTAACACACTCCTAATATATGCATATTACATAAGGAAAGTATATCTCCCAACACCACCTATCTTCCAGCACATAAAAAAATCAATCAGCTCCTGACCTGTACCGGCGGGCCCCGTGCCATGTTTAGCTCTAAGACAGCGCGGCCCGCGTTACTCGATCAGTGACTTGCACACGCCATAGCGCGCCCTGCGCCATTTTACTCAACATCACGGCGCGCTCCGCGCTGGTCATGTAGAATATCTATAATTGCTCGAATTTCCTTCCAATCCTAGCATCTTGATAAGCTCACTTAATATCCTACAATCAAGCACAAACCCCATCAAAAGCAACATGAAGTAATCAAAAACTAACAATATAACAAGCTAAATGAAAATAAATCATATGTTAAAAACCTACTCATTAAATTCCCCCCAAACTTGAAACATTGCTTGTCGCCAAGCAAAATGCAATGCGATGTGACTAACAACTAACAACTATGAATCCAGTATTAAGATAGTATATAGTTTTCCCATATAGCCTCAGAAAAATTAAGTAAACATCTTAACACTTCATATCAAAACTAATCAACAGTTCCTTATCAATCATCGAATTTTAGACTGTTATCACTAATATAGTGCGTGTGTGCTCCACAACAATGTTAACTGATATAAAATCAAATTGAACACATAATAAGTCTCTTCGAAGGCATCATACATCATAAACTCAAAAAATTCAAAAACAAGCTAGATCCAACTAAAATTAAATAATTACCAATATCGAGGGTCAACATGGGGTACTTATGCTTCATTTTTCATCTACAGGGGCTTTTTGCACTTATTTACCATTTTATTCATTTTTTATAGATAACTACACATAGCTATGCAATGTCTTATTCCCTTAGGCTTTTCAATGCTACCTTAACGAGCTTTCGACTAACGACTCCCAGACCATTAAGACCTTAGGGCGCTAGGTGTAAAGACAATCCCCTCGAGCTTACTTATTCAAGTAACAAAGGCCACAAAACTAGACATACACGCCACGGTGTTTATTCATACTTTCTTTTTTCTTTTTTTTTTAAATTTTTTTATAGCTTATATACCCCAAATATTCTCCCAAACTTAGTTCCTTGCCTAATTTTCGCCTTTACTTCCTATTCTCGTCATTCTTTCATTTCAACTAGCATTATCCTTTAGAAATTCCTTATGTATCAATTTTAACTAATCAGTCCACATAGGTGTTATTAACGTGCTAACCTTTTTATACTAGTTTCAAACAGCCAAAGATCCAATTCATAACAGAAATTAAATCAAGATTCCCATATTTGGTACTGTACTTATCTACATAATTCCAATCTCATCATTGGCCAAGAATAAACTTTTACGATCTAATAACTGGATTTATACAATTTAAACTACATGCTTTTTTTTAACTAAATGCCATGAACACGAACAATTATAAAAACTAAACAAAACTAACTAACATGATTTTAAAATTTTCACAAATTAACTAGGCAGAAAACATAATCTCCCCAAACTTAAAGCAAGTAATGTCCTCATTACAACAAAATAAATGAAAGTATGAGGACTTCCTTGAAATGAGTTACTGCGCGTCGTCGTCCGAAGGAGGATATGTTGGAAGGACAAGAGGAACATGCATGACCACCGAATGTGCATTAGGATTACAATGGGAAAACGCATCAGTAAGCGTGTTGAATACATTTGCATTGTACTGATGCATTAAGTCTTGGCGTTGAGTCAACCACAAAAATTGATTCCTTGAGCCACGAGGTGGTTGCTCTTGCATTGGTTCCGCTTCAACTGGGGGTGAGGGTTGGCGAATCATAATATAGCCTTCTCCTCGTGGGTGTGATCTCGCCCCTTCCCATGCCTTGTACCTCTCAATTGTAGCTTGATTGATTATAGCCATCAGTTGTTGGACAGGCTCAGATGGATGCCACTGCACCTCAGCTTTACGGCATAAATCAGTAATTAAGAAACCATGTAGCAGACCCCCCATAGTACTCCCACGTAGCAACCGGTCAATCGACTCCTGAATCCAATCACCCACATCTACATTGAAGAATGTAATGGAGTTATTCACACGGTAATGGTGGTGAAAAATCCCATATAATAGCCGAGCCATTTCCTTAGTTACATCATTTTGGTGGCGTGTGGGCATTAAACGGGCATAAAGTAATGCATACCATGCTTTGCCATATCGACTAAGTGTGGAGTGGGGAAAACTTATCTTTTCATCCGTTCCGACTCGAGTTACCCATTGAGTTCCTGGTTTGCATAATCTTATAATCAACTCGTCTAGATCGGGCAAACCATCTTCATATCGGTCAGTATGTGGTGCCTCCAACCCAAAATACTCGTTGATTGCATCAGCATGAAAAGCTACCGGTTTACCCCGAACTATGACTATGTGATTGACATGCTCCATTGCGTTTGCATAAAATTCTTTCACTATATTGAGTACCGCTGGAAGTGGTTGTTCTACTAACTGAAACCAGTTACGTTCCACAATCTGTAAGGCCATATCACCGTCCAAGTTAGCATCCGGTTTCAATCCTCGTTCTAGCACCAAATTCTTCTTGTCTATGGATGACTTGAACCTTTTTGCGGCCCTCTCACTAATAAATTTCGTGTGATCATACTGAGCCCGAGCAATGGAGGTGGATGGACGTTGTCTTTTGTGTGAAGACATGGTGTTTCTTGTGAATTTTAGGCTAAACTTTTGGTTCAGGACTTTAATAAAATACTTGGTGAGCGAAGGGGTTAATTCCCCCAAACTTGGTTGCTTGGTACTATCTTTCTAGCCAAAGTGTGAAATAAAACAACACACTCCTTGGGCAACCAATTCCCAAGGTTTTCTAACCAATTGGTATCAATAAAAGAGAAGAAGAATGAGAATGACGTAAGTTTGTGCTTACCTTCAATGAATTTTGTGCTTCCCCCTTTGTAAAGATGCCCTAATTTGAATGAGTTTGTGTAGGGAAAGAATTAGATTTAGTGTTGGAGTTTATTGTTTGTATTTGTTATGAATTTGTCTACGTGTATGGGTAGAGTTCATATAGGAGATGAAAAACCAATGTGTGTTGGAAGTTGTAGAGGTTATGGGTTTAATAGGAGAAGAAGTTGAAAAGGAGAAGAGAAGTGGTGAAGTGGGAGTTATAGGAGTTATGGAGTAATGGAAGAGTTTGGGTTGTAGGAGAAGTGGGGAATTTGAGTGTAAGGAGAAGTGTGTAGGTGGTTATTGTCGAGGTCCATGCAATTAATAGACTTTTAGTGCCTGGGATTTTTGAGCGGCGTGGCCTGCGTCGTGTGTAGGCCTGAGATGGCGTGCTCCGCGCTATGGGGTCAGTAGGTTCTGGAGTCGTAGCGCGCCCCGCGCCTCCTGTATGCTTGATATGGTGCGCCCCGCGCCGTGGGATCGATGAATTGGCGCGGTCTGCACTGGAAGGTCAGTAGCTTGGTGTTGTGCTTGCGTACGTTAGGTGGCGCGGCCTGCGCTATGGGGTCAGTAGGTTGGTGACTTTCTTTTTCTTGCATTACCTGCGAGCATAAAATTATGGAGTCATTATTCTTTGAAAACTAAATATTTAAGCTATACTATAAACTAAAATATAATGAATAAATAAGAAAGAAAAGGTTTTGAACTTGGGTTGCCTCCCAAGTAGCGCTAGTTTTAACGTCGTAAGCTCGATGGTGCCTTGTGTGTCACTGTGCGTCGGCAAGTGTAATTGCGATGACATCCCAATTTGAATCACCACCTCAATAATGCTTCAACCGTTGACCGTTCACCTTGAAAGTCTCCAATGGGTTTCTACTGTAGAGTTCAACGACGCCATGTGAGAAAACTGTTTTGATGGTGAATGGACCCGACCATCTTGATTTTAGCTTGCCTGGGAACAACCTCAACCATGAGTTGAACAAGAGAACTGATTGCCCCGGCTCGAATGTTCTTTGTATTATTTTCTTGTCGTGCCATTTCTTGACTTTTTCTTTGTATAATTTAGAGTTCTCGTAAACTTGGAGTCGGAATTCATCGAGTTCATTTAACTGAAGTAACCTGTTTTCACCCGCAGCTTCTTGATCGAAATTGAGTTTCTGAATAGCCCAGTAGGCCTTATGTTGTAACTCGACAGGTAGGTGACAAGCTTTCCCGTATAGTAATTGATATGGTGACATCCCAATAAGTGTCTTGTAAGCCGTTCTGTAGGCCCATAGAGCATCATCCAATCTGAGAGACCAGTCTTTTTGATTTGGATTCACTACCTTCTCCAAAATTCTCTTTACTTCCCTGTTTGAAACCTCAGCTTGCCCACTTGTTTGGGGATGATATGTTGTAGCTACCTTATGGTTGACACCATATTTTGCCAAAAGAGTTGTGAATGATTTATTGCAAAAGTGACTTCCCTCATCACTTATTATAGCTCTAGGCGTGCCAAATCTTGTAAAAATATTCTTTTGTACGAACTTAAGAACCACTTTGGCATCGTTAGTGGGGAGTGCCACGGCTTCAACCCATTTTGATACATAGTCAACTACAAGCAAGATATACTGATTATTGAATGATGATGGAAATGGCCTTTTATACATAGTGGGTAACGAATAGCTGAGTGATCTGTATAAACTACTACATTTGTCCAGATCAAGTATGCCCGAAATTTATCGAATGCATATATCACTGCAAGTAATTCCTTTTCCGTAGTTGTGTAATTCATTTGGGTCTCCGTAAGTGTCTTACTTGCATAGTATATGGCATGGAATACATTCTCTCGGTGTTGACCCAAGACAGCCCCAATCGCATAATCGCTCGTATCACACATTAGCTCGAAAGGTAAATTCCAATCCGGTGCGACAATAACTGAAGCTGTAGTCAATTTTTTCTTCAATATCTCAAATGCCAACTTGCAATCCTCATCAAACTTAAAGACTGAATCCTTCTCTAAAAGACTGCACAAGGGTTTTGTAATTTTTGAGAAGTCTTTTATAAATCTCCTGTAGAACCCAACATGTCCTAAAAAGCTTTGAATTCCCTTAACTGAACTTGGTGGAAGAAGCTTTTCAATCTTTTCCAGCTTCGCTTTATCAACCTCTAATCCTTTAGCCGAGATCTTGTGCCCCAAAATTATTCCTTCATCAACCATGAAATGACACTTTTCCCAGTTAAGGACCAAATTAGTGTTTGTGCATCTCTGTAACACTATTACCAAATTCTCCAGACAAGCATCAAAATTATCCCCATAGCCAGAGAAGTCGTCTATGAAGACTTCCACATTTTTCTCCACCATGTCCGAGAAGATGGCCATCATACACCTTTGGAAGGTAGCAGGTGCATTACACAAGCCAAATGACATTCTCCTGAAAGCGAATGTGCCGTATGGGCACGTGAAAGTAGTCTTCTCTTGATCTTCAGGAGCAATGACGATCTAATTATATCCCGAATACCCATCCAATAAGTAGTAGTACTCGTGTTTCGCTAATCTGTCCAACATCTTATCGATAAAAGGCAAAGGAAAATGGTCTTTGCGGGTCGCCTTATTCAACTTCATGTAGTCCATGCACACCCTCCAACCAGTCACTGTACTTGTCAGAATTAGCTCATTGTCATCGTTTTGTACCACGGTTATTCCTCCCTTTTTTGGTACACATTGAACCAGACTGACCCACTTACTGTTGGAAATTGGGTAGATGACACCCACGTCCAACCATTTTAGGATTTCTTTCTTCACTACTTCTTTCATGATTGTGTTGAGCCGTCTCTGTTGCTCCACTGTCGATTTTGCATCGTCTTCCATCAGAATTTTATTCATGCAAAAGGATGGGCTGATTCCCTTGATATCCGCAATTGTCCGTCCTATGGCCGATTTGTGTTCTCTAAGCACTCTCAGCAATTTTTCTTCCTGCAATTCGTTAAGCGCAGCAGAAATAATAACAGGTAAAGAATTAGAATTGCCTAAATACGCATACCTGAGGTGTTTAGGGAGTGGCTTAAGTTCAAGAGTAGGTGGCTCATCCAATGATGGTTTCATCCTTGTTGTGGCTCTTTCCTCCGTGTGCAATGGTTCAAATGGTTCTTTGAATCTGCTAACTCGTGGCAGGGAGTCTAGCATCTGTAAATAATCCACAAATTTCGGATCATCTAATTCTTCATCTCTCAATAATGTCGTTTCCAATGGATCGTTAACCAAACTTTTACCCATGTCTTCGCTGATTATCTGATCAATGATATCCATCCTGAAACACTCTTCTTCATACGTAGGGAATTTCATGGCCTTGAAAACATTGAACTTTACTTCTTGATCTTGGACCCTCATCGTTAGTTCACCTTTTTGTACGTCGATGAGTGTCCTACCCGTAGCCAAGAAAGGTCTCCCTAGGATAATTGGGATGTTCTTATATTCCTCAAAATCTAGAATTATGAAATCCACGGGGAATATAAACTTGTCAACCTTGACCAAAATGTCCTCTACAATGCCTCTCGGGTACGTGACTGACCTATCCGCCAACTGCAATGAGATGTTCGTAGGCTTTGGAGTTGGCAAACCCAATTCTGTATACACTGATAACGGCATAAGGTTCACACTTGCCCCCAAATCACATAAACACTTATTAAACTACATGTTCCCAATCGTGCATGGAATGGTGAAATTCCCCGGATCTATCAACTTTGGTGGCAACTTCCGCTGTAAAACTGCACTACACTCCTCTGTTAATGCCACTGTTTTGAAATTTTCCAACTTCTTTTTCCTAGACAGAATACCTTTCATAAATTTCGCACAACTTAATTGGCATCTGCTCTAGGGCTTCTGCAAAAGGGATGTTAATCTGAAGTTTCTTGAAAACTTCCAAAAATTTTGCGAACTGCTTATCTAATTTCTACTTTTGGACTCTCTGCTGAAACGGCGGTGGAGGATACACAACTGGCTTGTCATTTAACTTTGTTTGCTTAACTTGCTTATCCTCACCCTGTTTTTCATCAACCACTTTGTTCTCATCAACTTTTTCATCCGTTCTAGCTGAATTTTCTGCACTTTTATCATCTAGATGTCTTCCACTTCTCAAAGTGATTGCCTGACACTGTTCGTGATTTTCCTTCGAATTTTTTTCGGTGTCACTTGGTAGAGTCCCTTGCAGTCTATTGTTCAATGCTAGAGCAATTTGTCCCATCTGATTTTCTAAATTCTTGATGGCTAACTCTTTCGATTTCATGACCATTGCTTGGTTTTTCATAGCTGCTTCGTTGCTTGTTATGTACTTAGACAACAATTCCTCTAAATCTGATTTCCTCTCTTGATGTTGAGCTGGTTGTTGTTGATTCTGAAATCCTGGGGGATAAGATGGGCGTGGAGCCTGCTGATGCTGATTATTACTCCACGAAAAGTTAGGATGATTCCTATTCCCCAGATTGTATGTATTCTGGTATGTATTCTGTGGAATTCTATTGTAGCTACCCACAAATTGCACTGACGCTGGGTTGATTGCACATTGATCTGTAGGATATTCACTCGCGCATAATTCATAAATAACTACAACTTGCTGTGTCTATACCCCTGACCAAGCATCGAACTTCTTAGCGAGCGCTGAAATCTATGTTGTTATTGCCGTCACTCCATCTACCTCTAACACTCCAGCGATCATAGGTTATGTCATTCTTGTTGTGGGCCACTGATAGTTGCTAGCTGCCATCATCTCTATCAATTGATACGCCTCCTCATAATCATTTGCCATAAAAGCTCCACTCGAAGCTGCATGAATACTAGTTCTGAGATTCCCATGCAATCCATTGTAAAATGTGTTCATCTGCAACCACTTAGGCAATCCGTGATGTGGGCATTTTCTGAGAAACTCTTTGTATCTCTCCCATGCCTCATACAATAACTCCCCATGTTGCAGATCAAATATAGTAATCTGGTTTCTCATCTTTGCAGTCTTCACTGACGGGAAAAATTTAGCTAGAAACTTCTGAGCCAGGTCATCCCATGTAGTTATTGAACCCGATGGTAGAGAGTGTAACCAACTCTTCGCCTTGTCCCTCAGAGTGAATGGGAATAAGTGAAGTCTAACTAATACATCCGACACCCCATTGTATTTGAATGTGTCGCATATCTCCAGAAAGCTGATCAAATGTTCATTCGGATCATCATTTGCAAGTCCCCCAAACTGAACCGAGTTCTGGATCATCTGAATAGTCCCAGGCTTAATCTCGAATGTGTTCATAGCTATAGCAGGCCTGGTGATACTCGACTGCAGCTCAGTCACCTTGGGTGACGCAAAGTCCCTCAATGCTTTCTGGTCTTCGGCAGCCATTGTTCCTTCTTTTTCAGAATTTTTGAAGTTATCCCTTGTCTCCTTGATCCACTTACTTAACCTATGGAAGCGTCTCTCAATGTCGTCCTCAAAAGGAAGCAAGTCTGGATTTTTGGATCGAGTTTGCATAAACCAACTTCAACAACCTGAAATAAAACGAACTAAACAAAAATAAAAATGTTTAAATAAAACTGGACTAATTAAACTGATATCGCAAATTACAATACTAAAATCCCTTGCAACGACGCCAAAAACTTGTTGGGTAAAATCTAATTACGCACAGCACGCAAGTATACGTGGTCAACAAGTAGTATACTAGTAAGTAGAGTATCGTTCCCATAGAGACTAGCAAGAAAATAACTATCCCAATTACTAATTTCCTATTAATCCAAATTTTATTAAACTAATCAATTTCAAGTTTATAACTAAAAGTATTAAAAATATTAAAATTACCAAACGCTCAACAAACCCTAAAAACTGAATTTTCAAACAAATATTGGAGAATTACGCTTACAACTTCACTCTAAGCATCACTTAGATTATTACACCTTATTCTAATTTAATTCACTATCCCAGTTTATTAATCAAGAACACAGATGTAGAACTAGCCACCTCTCGATGTACTAATACCGTATTAACTCAAATCCACAATTTAGATAAAATCAAGTTAAACACCTTAATTAACTAACTCACTATATCTCTATGTGAATTACAATTAAAGAAGGTTTAAGTTAAATCCCTTTATATAATTACATGCTTTGTCAAACATATCTCTACCCTAACATTCATCAAGATCCTGTTCATTCACAAAATTCAAGGATGCATGCTATATTAATTAAGTCTAAATTCATATTTCATCTCTCGAATTCATACAAGTCCATAACACATTGTTGATCAGGCAATTCATAAATTCAAGCTCAAATTAATATAGATAAACTGAATAATAGCTTATTAAACTGAAAATCAAAGATTACATAATCATCGTTCCACTAAAAGATCCGTTATAAGCCTAATAAATAATTTAGTTCATAACTAATGAATTAAATACTGAATAAATAAAAGAAATCATCATCCCGATTACACAAATTAAAATTAAAGGAGAATAGTAATACACCACCCTTCTCACCCTTCAAATCTGCAATCTTCGTGAAATTACTTCTCTTCTTCGTTCCTCCAAGCTCTTGCTTTCAAATCTCGCTCTCTGAGTGTGTAAAAGTCTCTCTTTTTTTCGTCGAACACTTAGCATAAAATTGCCTCACTTCAGCTCCACACCACCAATTCTAATCCATCTCCAACTCATCACATGAGAATTCTAATGGAAATCCAAGTCCTAATTAAACCAAACAAGTTGTTGGCCATAGAGTCCCAAATAACATGAAATAAACTCCTTAACACACTCCTAATATATGCATATTACATAAGGAAAGTATATCTCCCAAGACCACCTATCTTCCAGAACATAAAAAAATCAATTAGCTCTTGACTCGTACCGGCGCACCCCGCACCATGTTTAGCTCTAAGATAGCACGGCCCGCGCTGCTCAATCAGTGACTTGCACACACGCCATTTTACTCAGCATCACGGTGCGCCCCGCGCTGGTCATGCAAAATATCTATAATTGCTCGAATTTCCTTCCAATGCTAGCATCTTGATAACTCACTGAATATCGTACAATCAAGCACAAAACCCATCAAAAGCAACATGAAGTAATCAACAACTAACGATATAACAAGCTAAATGAATATAAATCATAGGTTAAAAACCTACTCATTAAGTACATAGCTTCAAAGGAAGCTGCTTGGATGAAGAAGTTCATTACCGAACTTGGTGTGTTTCCTAGCATTACAGGACCAATACCTTTATTCTTTGACAACATCGGAGATGTTGCGCAAGGTAAGGGACCCAAGTCTCATCAGAAATCCAAACACGTGTTGTGGCGATTTCATTTGATCAGAGAGATCATTGAAAGAGGAGACGTCACCCTGGAGCGTGTGGACTCTCAAGACAACATTGCAGATCCATTTACTAAATCGTTAACACAACAACAGTTCGATCGTCACTTAGAGAAGATGGGTATGAGATACCTTGGTGATTGACTTTAGTGCAAGTGGGAGATTGAAAGTAGTATGCATGGAAGCCAATCATGTATGATGATAAAGTATATACTTTGTAATCAATCTTATTTATTTATTAATAAAAGAATTATTTATTAAAAGCATTTAATTATCTACATGGTGCTATTTTAATAATATGTGATAAACCCATAGTTTTAAGTAATATTTTTAGAATCATGATGAGATCATGCTAATGAGATCTAAATTCTTATATAGCTTAAAATTAAAATGTTCTCAATCAATGGATTACTAAAAAGGGGATTAGTGAATCTGGATAGATTGGTACATACGTTGCTTGCTCATTGGATGAGGATGATTGATCTCATGATCATTTGTGTGGAGACACTAAAGCAAGTATGTAGGTGCTTATTAGAGAATAAGTTCACTGAACGTGACTCGCTAGGAATACCTAATGGAGTTTTACTTGCCTGTCAATAGGAATTCCTGTAGTGATAGTAGTACAAATGATCCTTAGACTTGAGATCATCATAATATCTTATATATAATGAATTACACTTTGATTTATTCCTTAAGACTCTTAGAGTATATCAAAGGGTATGCTTGGGTGTAATAAGTTATATATGGAGATAATGAATGATCAATATAGAATCTACCACTTCTAGTAAAAGAAGAGAAATATCCTATGTGATTCGATAAATGACAACCTAGGAATCCTTGGCCAAGGTGGAATGAAATTAGAAAGTAGTTTCTAATTTGTATTCATTAGGAGTTGTGCATTTAGGAATTGAAATACATATAATTAAATAAAATAAGACTTGACAGTAATTCCATGTCTTATATTTAATTGGGACATTGTATGGTTGAAGGATTGAATTACACGGTAACTACTTACTCAAAGGTTCTTTTATGATTGATGTTGAAATCTATATTATCTGGAAAGTCGTTGATCGCTAGGGAGGCTTATTCCTATTATAGAATAAATATTATTTATTTAAATAAGTTAATAGTTTAATTTATTTATTTAAATAAGATTAGAATTGTTCTAATTGATTTATTCACAACCAATTTAATATGGAGAACTTAAAGGGTCACACCATAAAAGGAAGAATAATTATTTAAGAAGTTAATGGCATAATCATAATAATATGTTAAGTATATTTAATTTAATCTATGGTGATAGAATAAATTAAATAGCTTAGTATTTATTATTTAATATTTTGAAAATATTAAATATAAATTAATAAGATTAGTCTTATTAATATTATTACAATTATTATTATTTTAATTTCTAAAAGAGTTTAGGAATTAATTTAATATAAGTACTCTCATTTATTCCTAATAGGATTAGGAGGTAAAATTAGTTAAAGGAGTTTAATTAATTATCCCTAATAAGATTAGGGAGCTCAATTAATTAAAGGAGTTTAATTGAATAAATAATACCTTATTTTAATTAAATAGGGTTACCTGATATCTTTATAAGAGGAGTCTTAAATCAGATATCAAAGATACGTGATTCCAATAGTTGGATAGTACGCCCCCTTTTCTATAGAGATAGAAAAAGCTAGGGTTTGAGCCAATACACCCTTCTTCTTCCTTGGTGGATCACCTCTAGAGGCCATACAATTGGGTGCTAACATTGATCAAAGGAAGAAATCTAACTCGGAGATTCAAGGAGATCGCGGAGAAGTAGGAGTTGAACTTGTACCTGTGGAAGCTCGTATCTATAAGGGTATGATTCCATAACTTCTTGTTCTTCGTTTTAATTAATAATATGCAAAAGGATGATCCGAGTAATTGGTTTGTGAATTTTTTTAAAACCTGATTTTACTTTGCTTCCGCAAATTTTGCAATTTGATTGCTACTTTGATTTTCACAAAACCTTACAGTTGTTGCCTCCGACTCTATTAGCCTACAGAACGTCAATGCGCACTTCCACTGGGTTAACCCCCTACTCATTAACCTATGGTATGGAAGCAGTGCTCCCCATAGAGGTAGAAATGGAATCCCTGAGAGTGTTGATAGATGCTCAAATGGAGGAAGACCAATGGTTATAAGATCGGTACCACCAATTATCTCTAGTAGATGAAAGGAGGGCCACAACCATTTTCCATGGTCAATTATATCAATAGAGGATCGCTCAATCCTACAACAAGAAAGTTCAGCTACGGAAGTTCAAAGAACCAAACTGGGAAGGAAAATTTGCCCCAAACTGGGAAGGCCCTTTCATTATTAAGGAGGTATTGACAGGAGTAGCCCTCAGATTGCAAGAAATGGATGGCGAAGAATTTTCCCAACTCATCGACTCAGACACCATAAAAAGGTATTATGTCAGAAGTTACCTACAAACCAGCATCCTGGTTCTAGATCATCATTCCATCGGTCAATTTAGGTTTTCAAAACCTTTTTAATCGCACCAGGTCCCATCCCACAAGGGACGGACTACGCAAACCTGATCTCCCCCATACAGGGGAGTACGTAGACAACCATTTATGGTTCAGTCTAACCTTTGTAAAAAAATAAAAAACAACAAAAATAACCACAAAAATAAAAAAAATCCACACCCTTCAACTTTGTCAACCTTTCGAACCTTTTTACGCTAAGTTCGAACTACGCAAACCTGATCTCCCCTCATCAATAGGAGTAGGTAGGCAACCATTCACGGTGTGTTATCACCCCTACGAAATCACAAAACCCTGTCAATGGTGCTGGGATCATTTTTCAACCTTTCAAACTAAACCATAAGAGATGGAACTACCTGATCTCCCCTATACACGAGAATACAATGGCGACCATCTGTGGGGGGTTACACCACACCTCATCAGCTTAGATCACAGAGATGGAACTACCTGGTCTCTTTTTACTAATGGGAGAAAAACCAGCGACTATCTATGATGAGGTTGAATCTTCAAAGAGAAACACCAATCCATAAGAGATGGAACTACCCAGTCTCCCCTATACACGAGAGTACCGGCGACCATATATGGTATGGTCAACCTCAAAGAGGAAAGCCAAAATCCTCACCACAACCACATTCAGAAACCAGTTCCAAGATACCAAAAAAATATAAAGATCGATGATCCATTCTGAAAGATCCTGAGATATCTCAATGTCCATCCACCAAGGAGGAGTTCAGAATACATCGAGATTGAAAGTCCTGGAGAAAAGATAACTATCAAGAAAGTAACAAGGTATATCTAAAAGAGAAGTGAATTAAAATATATTTCCTTGCTATATAATACTATTTGATATATATAATGTGTCCTGTATATGACAAAAATGGCTAACCTAGTCTATGTAGGAAACTCAAAGCTAATCTACAAACTCATGGATAAGTGAGCCATTAAGTCCAAAATGGCATCCCTCTCAGTAGATGAAGGTAAATCTATGAGCTCCTGCCCCAGGGTGTCCACACGATCTAGGAGATCTACGGCCATCTACATGGTGCTACCGTGCTCATCAATAATGCACTCATCTTTGTAACAATATCCGTAGTATGAGATCTAAGTGCAGTACTATCTTTAGTGGTAGCATCTCAGGTAGCTAGAGCCTCATCTCGCTCAATAACAGCTATATCCCTAGATAATCAAGCCACATCCCGCTCAACAATAGTGGTATCCCTGCTAGCTAGAGCATCATCTCTCTCAATAAGAGCGACATCTCAATAAGAGCTGTCAACATCAAGGACCTAGCCTGATCCCCTTCAAACGTCATCGGATGTAACCTCTGCTCTAAATACTTTACAAAATGTAGAGCCATAATAATGGGAATACTGGGGGAATCAACCAGAGCTACTGACGAACCAGTAAACAGCTCATCCTCGATGGGAGAATCATGGTACTCCATAGGCTCCCCATCATCAGAATCAATACTCGGCTTTGAGGATACAACCCTAGCCGATTCAATCTCTGCCTCCAACCATGCAGAATACTCTAGAGAGTGACCTGGATGGCTAGTCGAAAAGTTAGCCCACTCTCGATGAGTCTAACAATCATAAATCTTGGACAAATCCTCTGCTAACAGAAGCTGAGATGACAATCGCTGACCCACTACCCCGTCAAAGGGATGAATATCCTGAAACTGATCAAACTGTGCCATGACAGCCAATGGATGATATGTGGTCACCCCCCTCAAACCAGCCAGGGGAAGATAGTCCATGCCAACTGCATGAGTGATAAAGCTATAGGGAGAGCTGAGCCCTGAACATGACAAAATATCAAACGGGTCCTCGATCCCTGACAAGAAAGCCAAACTTGATACTGCGTCTGTACACTCAGCCGGCTAGAAGGAACATAACATGGCTATCTCGTGGGAAAACAATACCCATAGCGTTTGAAGGTGCCAATCAGTCTTAAGTGTGTCATAAACCAAACGTACAAGAAGATCGCACTGCTTACAAAAATCCCCACTGAATGAGTATGGAAAAATATGGCCTACCTCAAGGTCTCTGCCAAAGTCATCGGTAAGATGGTATGACCCTCCCTGAGAGGTTAGACTACCATAATCATGTCGATATCCAGATGGTCCATGTACAATGGCATGTACATATAGGCCACAATGCACATTAAGAATATGTCTACATAGGCGACATGCCAATCACCCTAAAAAATGGTGAAGTCCCCGAAGTATCGCAGATAGCTGTCCAACGACCCAAATCTATTAATCAGGGAACCCATAAACACCACATGCACCGAGGTAATCTCGTCTAGGGAAACTCTGCACCTCAAGCCTGTCAAGGTTATAAACTGCCATCTCATGTCACTGACAACCATCCGAGTGCAAGGCCGATCTAAAGGCAAGTCTGTAAGACGCTCATACTCCTCCAATGTAGGAGTCAACTCATGGGTATCAAATCTGAACATCTGACTATCTGGTATCCAATGCTCAAGCATGCCCTCTATAAAGCCCAGCATAACCTGAAATGTCAGGAGGGTCATAGAGTGCCTCAACAATTGATCAACTGTCACCCGATCTAGAGAAGACAAACTGCCATACCACGATCTTAAGGAAGAGGCCACCAACATGGGTGGGGTATGCTCAATCCGGCTAACAATGGATGAAGACATCTGTAGAGTCGTATCATAAGACCATTCAGGGGTTAATGCTAAACTCATCTCTAAAAATGCATATCTATGACATAATACATGCATGATAAACAACAGATGACAATATGATGTAGGGAATAGAAAGCATTATACATACATTCCTAAGTACATCATCATCTAAATACATCATCTTTGTATACAACTGAAAAATACAGGGAAATGGGGCACAACCGCCTAACATCTAACAAAGGCCTATCAAAAGATATAACGAGAACTAGGGCACATCCGCCCGATATCTAACAGAGGCCTATTAAAAGGAATATCGAGAAATACATCAGAAGAAGTCAATGGTGTTGATGTCCACATCATCCAATCTGTCCATCTGATGTAACTCCTCTTGAGTCACTGAATCTTTGCTAGAAAGGATATCAGGCCGATACAATAGAGGATTTGCGTTGCCAAAACCATCGGAATATGGGTGGCCACCTGAAGGGCCAATCCCAGAGCTGGAAGGATCAAAAGTATCTGCCTCTGATGGATCTCTGCCCAAATACCGAATAAAGAAATGTGCCCGGTCCAACTGCTGGGTCAAACTTTCAATCTACGTCAAATGAGTAGGCTCTCAGACGCATGCAATCTTATCTATCATCATAACGGAGCTAGGAACCATATCCCCCATGAACTGTGTGGCGCGGGTCTAAGCTCTAATGGTGCGAGGGAATCACTAGTGGTAAAAAGCCTCCTGAGTGAAAGGTCCCTTTAATAATGTAAAGCTGTCCACACCCATCAATGGGATCTCAGTGATTGGCTGCGATAAAGGCCAATAATGCCTGGCAGAGGGAAAGAACGAAATGCATATCTCTCCTGTAGTGCTCTTGATAGCATGCTCTCCCAAATAAAGCTCCCAACCTCCGTCAGTAAGGAGAGGAATCCGATGGGTGGACAATACATGCTCGACACCAGTCAGGAAACCACGCTCGAAGCCAATTGTCAAGTGGTCCTTAGAGTAAGGAACCTATGTAATGACATATGCGATCAACAACTCCAACTATAGGCGAGAATGGGTGAAACCCTCAGCTACAGGAGCCTCTGCCAAAGTGGAGTAATGCCATCACTATCCCTATGGATAGGTGTCCAAACCTAGCGTGCTAACGGGATGAAGACATTGGAGCCTCTTGTAAGCCCAAAACTACGAATACAAATATCAAATATCTGTAGTCAGTTAAACTGGTAACCCAAAAAAAAAGGAAATCAAAAGAGAAAATGCTCACCAACAGAAATGGGTAAAACCCTAACCAAGCCTCTGTTACGCCCTCTGAGTGTAGGCGCATCCCCCTGAGGAAGTAGGCAAAGGTGTAGGAGCCCCATCAAACTCTCTGATACGGTTCACCTCCCAAGTGGCACTAACTAAAGCGAATGACACCGTCGAAGAGTTATCAACCAGGAAACAACCCCTGAGGTTGATCAGAAACAATCGCTAAAGGATGTGATCCCTAACCCTCCAATCATTGGGTAATGGCTCAGTCAGAGCCCTACTCATGGCATCTACACTCAAGGGACCAGAACGGATTGTCCGACCCTTAGCGCCGTGATCGGGACTCCCAACAATAATCTGACTGCAGTCGGTGAAATGTCAGCCACCAAAGGCACTAGCACCCCTGAAAACTCCAATCTAGTAATGAATCGCTAATCCATCGGTGTCATCATCACCTCACAATCCAACCAATGGAGAGATTGGGTCTGGTGAAACCAACGCTCAGACAAAGCCCTAAGATAATTCCAGGGACAACGACGGGGAAGGATGAAAAAGAAAGCCTCGAAACCCCAGGTATGAACAATCTCTTGGTACTCTAGATGGAGAGTCTGGTAAAGAGAATGTATGCTAAACCAGTTTCCTCTGGGCTGGGTAAATCCAGAAACCTACATTAAAGTGCAAATCAAGATCAGAACCCTTTCCCCCATAAATGGGAAAACGAAGCTCAACATGGTTATTACCTCGTTTGTGTAAAGATAGATCGAGGGGTGACGACTCAAATCATGAAAAAGCTCTGGAATCATCACATTTATATCTAGATGCTCCCTACGGGGAATGGAAGAAGAAATAGCAGGATTTGCAATGGGTACGTCCTTCTACTCGTCCTCAACATCCGGTCTCTCAACCCGGATAAGATGAATCACTGACTCAGTCAACCGACGAGCCTGTCAGGTTGGGTGAGGCTGAGTAACATCTGAAGCTCTCCTCCTCACACCTGAAGAGGTCCTACGGGAGCTACTCGGCTGGTCTAGATCCATATATTCAGACAAAAGTCTCCAAATCAGCTCAGAAAGGGTGTGGTAAATTCTAACCTAGAGCTCATTAAATTTGGTTCATAGCTATATGCATGCATACATTACTTTAACATACATTTGCAGTAGAGTTAAAAATGCATGATCATTCAATGCCTAGACTCGTGAATTTTTTTTCCAAAGTCTCTTTTGTAAAAAGGACTATCGACATGTACATAGGCATGACTAGGTAGCCCTTCAATAGCACACGAACTCATAGTCATGAACATCTTATATGCATAAAAAAACATCAAAGTCATATCCATAAGGGTAGCCTAATTACCAGGATTACTTTGCTTCAAAACCTTTACTCATTTGTCCTCAAATAGGATGAAAAAGTTAGGAGAAAAGAGTGCTAGTTGACTGTTTCATAAGTTAATTTGTTTTCACATCAATACATTCAACAAGGTAAAATAATAATATTTACTGCATTGAATAATTTTTATCAAGTCATATGAGTATGCATATTCACTACTATGTGTTTTGAAGTATTCTGTATGATATCTCACTTTCCAATGGTCAAAACTGGAAAAGAAAATATATATACGTTTCTCAGGATAGTGAAGAATGATTGCACGATGACAGATTTTGCAGAAAGCAGCCTGAACGCAGTAGATCTAAAGAAGAAATATCAGATTCTCTATGTGGCTTCAACTTGAAAATGACTTGTGAAAGGGATGGGAGGTGAGTTATAACCAATGAGTGGCTGTGGGTCTACCTGTGGCTAGCCAGAGTGGTCCCCACCCCTTCCAGCTCGATCAAATTTGAGTTGCAAAGGAGGTCCCAGAAGCTGAAAAGTTAAATATGAAAAAAAGGTTCTACACGATTAAGTGAAAAAGCCTAAAATCCTTGTTTTAGACATATCAATCATTGGTATTCACCCGTATATAGGGTTCAAAAAGCCGATGATAAAAGCTATTGAAAGTGACCCTTGCCAACGCATTGCGAAGGTCCGATGCCATCAACCAGGGGTTGTGATTGCAATCAAAAGCACACAAACTCATTAAGAGTATCTCATGTCAGAAATACACCCCCAGCGGAGATTTTAGACATCCTAAGCCATTGAAAACTATTTCAACGAGGGTCAGGCATCCCTAACATTGTAAACCGTTGGCGATAACTCCAGCGTAGCATCGAAAATGGTCTGGTGATGTAAGCCATTAAGATCTACTTCAACGAGGGTCAGGCATCCCTGACAATGCAAGCCGTTGGCGATAACTCCAGTGAAGCATCAAAGAAACCGGATGATCCAAACCACAAAAAATCATCTTCATCGGGGAGGACCGATGATGGAATTTATTATACAGATCCCTAGTAATCAAAACACAATCCCCAAGAGTCGCTCGTAAAAGAGAAGAACGTCTTTGGTGGAAAGCATTTCCAAATGATTAAGGACATTGGTGATAACCCCAATGTCAACATCATGTGGTCTCAATCATTAGGAAACCTCCACTGCAGGGATCTTGAAGACATCTCTACAACTTGTAAGCAAATCAGGCTCAGATAGCACTGTTGGATAGTTCAAACTACCGGCGACAACCCCAACATAGCATCGGGAGATTCCCGTGATGAGAGCTTTGTAAACTACCGATCGAGTAGACATCAAAACGGTTCAACAGAGCCATCATTTAAAGCTCCATTCCCAAACAAAAATGACAGAGCAGGCAGTTATCACATCCTGTTGGAAATCATTCCAATAACAACATTCAGTATAACATTACATCATGCTGCATTACATTTGCATCATTCTTATCTTGTCATATTTCAAGTGTCTAGTAGTCTTTATCCTATCCATGCCATTTCATTACGTGAATATGATAAAGAGGGGCATCTGTAGACACTCGAAATTTTGTATTCCTGTTACTAACCCTGTAGGAGGGCAGAATCGTCTTCTAGAGATAGCCTTAGAAGTCAATTCAATTTCAACCCCGTGAGATCCAGTTTCTAATTCCAGATATAACCCCGGGAGATCCAGTTTCAACCTCGGAGATAACCTCGAGGGATCTAGTTTTAAGTTCTAGACATAACCCCGGAAAAGTCAGTTCCAACCCCGGAGATAACCACGAGAGATACAGTACCCACCTCGGAGATAACCGCGGGAGGTCAAGAAAACCTCAGAGATAACCTGAGGACAGTCAGAGTCAATTGCTGCCCAATCTCTGAGATAACCCATAGAAATAATTGCTACATATGCGCCAAAATTGGAGATAACCCCGAGAAAGGAAAAATGGTCATTTTACCACCTCAACATCACATCAACATCATCTCAACACAATTCAACTCAAACTACGTACCAAGATGCCCCACAAGAACCATAGCTCAAATCTCGAGTGATAACTACATAAGATAGCACAACGGATAGACAATGAAGACTTGGAGATTTGGTCATGGACCCATCTTCCCAGCTTCAGAAAACCTCTAATACCTTGTTATTATGTAGCTTTCGACAATAACTTTCTGAAAAGGTACAACACTCCTTTATCGGTTGCTCGGATTAAAAGTTATGAAGGTTCGAGCAGACATCGCGTAGCCTGAGTGCACGTACTTTGAGACGATGGGACCTGCAAAGCCCGGGGCAGCCGCAGGTAGACCCACGGCTACTGCGGGTTAACCCGTGGCCATCTGGTCTTTAAATATGAGCTTTTGGCAGCTCATTTGAAAAAAATAAAAGAAAAGAGAGAAAACTCTGTCCATTTCAGCATGTAACCCCTACTTGAGTGCTCCAAATTGAGTGATTCTTCTTTCTAAACACTTGTAAGCTCGTGTTCTTTAACATACTGAAGTTTTACCGATGGAAACCGAGTTTTCAGGCCCCAAAAGCTATCTAAGGTCTTCTTGGCAGCCCACTGTAAGATATTTTAGATTTTTAAGCTTTCTATTACTTTTTTATATATTTATATATACTGACATCGAGAGTCTCGTCGAGTGGGTATGCCCGGATCGTTGATCTGTAGCTTTTTCTTTCTTATATATATATATATATATATATATATATATATATATATATATATATATATATATATAAACGGTAAACGCACCGGATATTCTATCCAGGCTCGACAAAAATGTAAATATATATATATATATATATATATATATATATATATGCTTTTATATATATATGCTTTAGCTGCTTTCGTAATGTGGATATTTAATCTTCCAGTCTGTGGACTAGATTTGCCTAAATCTAGCTATTTCTAACTTTGTTCGGTTCAAAAGTGACTAAATTAGAACCGTTGAAGCTAGAATGGTTTAGATTTATTCAAATCTAGTTCTTTTTCTAACTTTTGTACATATTACTCTATCATGTGAGCCTAGGAATCATGTGATCGAAGATTCAGCCACTGAATCTAGATTCGGTTCCCACGATGGATATTTCTGAACTGCAGTATGAAAATCCTTAAATGGCTCTCATGCCCATAAGGAGTTCGGCACTGCTATGTATCTTATTTTCTCGAAGATGCTTCGCATCTCGAAATTAAAAGTAATCAAGCTGAATACAGAATAAAATAGAAGTATCAAAGGCCTCAATTACAATTGAGCATAAGGGTTTGAAAACCTGTTTTCCAAAACTTCACTGCTATATCTTATTAAAATTGAACTTTTATATACAAGTCAAATCCTTTATATATAGGTACAAACGAGGCATAACAATACTTTCAGATAATTGCACATAGGCCCAATACATACACACACACACACATGCATATAAATAAGTTAATTGAAAAGTTGCGGTAACAGTGTTTTCACGGAAGTCGGGGGGTGTCTAACACCTTTTTCCCGCTTAATCAAGCCCCCGAACCTAACGTATCTCGATTTCCAAGACCAGTTAAACAGTCTAACCATTGGGTCTTTATGTAAACCTTTTCAAAAACGGTTGAGTTGGTATAACCATTTCAAATCTATCAACTGGCGACTCTAAAAGTCAAATCATCGACATTCATATGTCTGACCTTTTCAAACTTATCTTTTCAGACAAAACTCACCAAAAAATGAGAACACCAAAAGGCAAGCACAGAAAGGGACATAAATTTTCCCGACGTCGACAAATCTCCATGTGGAATTATTCTTCCTCGTCTATGAATTCACTGATAACATGTCAGAGTGTTGTCTCTGCCAGATCAGGTTTAGAGTTTGGAGATCTATCTTCATCTAACCCAAGTCTGGAAAAAATAGTGGATACTAGCAATAACAATGTTTCTTCTTCCCATATAAGTATTGTATTTGTGAAATCTAAAGAGGTTATCGAGCAAAGTATTCCAAGGTGTCAAATATCTGTTGACAAGATTGTTGTTCCAAAGAACAACAGGTCGCATTCTGGTATAGGTTTTGTAAAATTGCAGAGTAAAACCAACTCTACGACTGTGCCTCGAAGAGTCGTAGAGTCTGGAAACAACTCTACGAATCAACATGGCATCAATCGTGGAACTGATTCTTACTTTACGAAATTTCAAAATCATAGATCAGTGTGGAAACAAGGGATTAAGCCAAGAAGAAAAGGTTATCCTCCACATAAGTTCTAAGTGAGAAGATATCCACACACACACTCACACTTGCAATATATTAACTACTATAACTGTCATGAATATGGTTATAAAGTAGACTGTTATTTTAATCATGTTGCATATTGAAAACCCAAAGTCAGGCAGTTTTGGGTTCCCAAAGAAACTAATATTGCAGGACCCAAGAAAGTTTGGGTACCAAAATAAAAACTAAATGTAAATATAGGTACCAAGGTCCATGGAATCCATATGGTATCTCGACAGTGGGTGCTAAAGGCACATGACTGGCAATAAGACTTTCCTGTTAGACTTTATAGCTAAAGATGGTCTGGCATTTGTCTTTGAAGACAACAACTCTGGAAAAACTAGAGGTTACGGTTCAATAGGAAAATGAGTTATTTCATTCAGTAAGGTATCCTATGTTGATGGATTAAAGCACAACCTCTTGAGCATAAGTCAGCTTTGTGACAAGGGTCATCAAGTCATCTTCCTTAATAACCAGTGTCAAGTTCGAGACCTGAAAACCAACTATGTTAAGTTAACTAGATCAAGAGAAGGAAATGTATATGTGGTCAATCTCTTTAAAGTAAGTTCCTCAGCATCATATTGTTTCTTTTCAAAATCATCAGAAGATGTAAGCTGGTTATGACATAAGAGGTTATTCTACCTGAACTTCAAGAGCATGTCAAAACTTGTATCAAAGGATCTAGTCAGAGGTCTACCCAAGCTGATCTTTGTTAAAGAAATGCTATGTAAAGCCTGTCAGCTAGGAAAGTAGACCAAGAACTCATTCAAAATTAAAGCAATTAACTCAAATGAAAGGCCTCTACAACTTCTTCATATGAATCTTTTTGGGCTTATTTCAACTGTTCGTCTTGTAGGCAAAAGATACTTACTGGTCATAGTAGATGACTATACCAGATTTACATGGGTATTTTTCATAAGCTCTAAAGTTGAGACCAACACTCAATTGATCTGATTCTTCAAGTTGTTGTTGAATGAGAAGGGTGAGAAGATAAAAGCTATAAGGAGTTATCATGACAAAGAATTCGACTATTCTGAGGTTAATCAGTTATGTGGAAACAATATCATTTAACACAATTTCTCAGCGCCAAGAACTCCACACCAGAATGGAGTAACTGAAAGGAAGAATGGAACATTAATTAAAGTAGGAAGAACACTTCTAGCAACAGCTCGCTTACCAGAATATATTAGGGCACAAGTGATAAGTGGATTTTATATCCACGAATTGATTTCTAGTTCAAGCTTATTTGTTGTTAATTCCTTGATTTTATGTTCATTTTTACTTGTTTCTTGTTATTTTATGTGTAGGAAGGTTGGTGTGGGAAATGAGTGAAAAAGGAGACAATTGGAGCATTATTGTAGCAACTATGAAGATTAAGTAAAGTCAGTTTGCAGAACCCACCCCCGCCGGGGCGGGCATATTTAACCCTTACACCCCCGCCGGGGCGGGGGGTCTTCAATCCCAGTGATAGGAGTAGAGCCCACCGGGGTGGGCGTTTCCAAAGTAATTACCTCCGCCAGGGTGGGGGGTGCCGAGTCTGGGCTATCCTATCTTGGTTCAAACGCTGCTGGAACTTGGATTATGATGCTTGTATAGCAGTAAAACTCTAGTTGGCGTGGAATTGAGCTGAGATTGTGGTTGTAAAACATATAACTACAACAAAAACAGAAGATAAAGGGACATCATAAAAAGTAATTAACGAACTTTGAGAATAGATTTTGAGCAAGCAACGAAGTGAATAATTTGAAGAATTTTATATCGGTTGCGGATTAAGGCTAAAGTGAAGGGTGTTATGCGTTATTCTTCTTCTTTAGTTTTATTTCTATAATTGAGAAGATGTTATCTTTAATTTATTCAGTTATTATTTCATTTATGATGAACTAAGTACTTTTTAGGCTTAAGACAGATCTTTAAGTGAAATGATGGTTTTGTAATCTTTGATTCCTGTTTAATAAGCTATTATTCAGTTTGTCTATATTAAGTTGAGCTTGAATTTATGAATTGCCTGCTCAACGATTCTTTGTGGACTTGTATGAATTCGAGAAATGAAATACGAGTCTAGACTTAGTTAATATAGCATGTGTTCTTGATTTATGTAAATGAACAGAATCTTGATGAATGTTAGGATAGAGATATGCTTGACATCGCATGTAATCGGATAAGGAACTTGAACTTAAATCTTCTTTGATTGTAATTCACATAGAGATATTATGAATTAGTTAATTAAGGTGTTTAACTTGATTCTATCTTAATTGTGGATTGAAGTTAATATGGTATTAGTACATCGAGAGGTGGTTAGTACTACATATGTGTTCTTGATTAATAAACTGGGATAGTGAGTTTAACTGGAATAAAGGTGTAAAAATTATAGTGATGCTTAAAGTGAAGTAGAAAGCCTAATTCTCCATTATTTGTTTGAAAATTCAGTTTTTAAAAATTGTTGATTGTTTGGTGATTTTAATATTTTTAATACCTTTAGTTACAAACTGGAAATTGGTTAGTTTAATAAAATTAGGATTAATAAGAAATTGGTAATTTTTAAGGTTTAAATTCTATTTTCAGTCTTTGAGGGACAAATACTCTACTTACTATTATATTACTTGTTGACCACGTATACTTGCGTGTTGTGCGTAATTAGATTTTACCCAACAATAAGCTGTTAATACTGCTT
The DNA here is from genome assembly GCA_016801055.1 of Panax notoginseng. NCBI lineage: Eukaryota > Viridiplantae > Streptophyta > Magnoliopsida > Apiales > Araliaceae > Panax > Panax notoginseng. Next base: position 93,692,633 of record CM029013.1, on the reverse strand, counting down.
GCTACACTCAAAATAGGTCCTTAATTCACTCTAACTTCAAGAAGATGCCCTATGAGTTATGAGAAACAAGATTACCATGTTTGATCAACAACATGGGGAGTCATTATACGAAGCATGGGAGAGATATAAAGAATTGTTCAGAAAATGCCCACATCATGGATTGCCTAAGTGGTTGCAGATGAACACATTTTACAACGAATTACATGGGAATCTCAGGACCAGTATTGATGCAGCATCGGGGGGAGCTTTTATGGCAAAGAATTATGAGGAGGCATATCAGTTGATAGAAACGATGGCCGCTAACAACTATCAGTGGCCCACGACAAGAATGACACAACCTATAGTCGCGGGAGTGTTAGAGGTAGATGGAGTGATAACAATAATAGAACAGATTTCAGCACTCTCTAAGAAGTTTGATGTTTGGTCAGGAGTACAGACACAACAAGTTACAGTTATATGTGAATTGTGCGTGGGTGAACATCAGACGAATTAATGCGTAATCAACCCAGAATCAGTATAATTTTTAAGTAGCTACAACAGAATTTCCCAGAATACGTACCAGAATGCATATAATTAGGGGAATAGGAATTTAGCGTGGAACAATAATCAGAATCAGCAATTCCAACGACCATCGCATCCTCCAGGATTTCAGAATCAACAATGACTAGTTCAACGTCAAGAGAGGAAATCAGATTTAGAGGAGTTGCTATCGAAGTATATAACGAGCAATGAGGTAGCCATGAAAAATCAAGCAATGGCAATGAAATCACAAGAAATAGCCATCAAGAATTTAGAAAATCAGATGGGACAGATAGCATTGGCATTGAATAACAAGCCTCAAGTAACATTACCAAGTGATATAGAGAAAAATCCGAAAGGTAATCATGAGCAATGTCAGGAAATAATGTTGCGAAGTGGAAAACAGCTTGAGGGTCAGAAAATAGAAAATTTGGCTACAAAGGAGGTTGAGACAGACAGTGAGAATAAAGTGGTTGAGAACAGACAGGGAGAAGAAAAGCAATTGGAAAAGAGTATACCAGTTAACACACCGATTGTCTATCCTCCCCCACCTTTTCAGCAAAGAGTACAAAAGCAGAAATTAGACAAGCAGTTTGCAAAATTTTTGGAAGTTTTTAAGAAACTTTATATTAACATCCCATTCACAGAAGCCCTAGAGCAGATGCCAAGTTATGTGAAGTTCATGAAAGGGATTTTGTCCAGGAAAAGGAAGTTAGAAGACTTTGAAACAGTGGCATTAACAGAGGAGTGTAGTGCGGTCATGAGTGCATATTATTCATTTATTTTGATTCTTTTATGTTTAGTTTTATTCCATGTTTTATGTGCATATGAGCTTATTAATGTGTTTAATGATTTCAGGAAGAATTGGAGCTGAAATGAGGAAAAGAGAAAATAACAGAGGTATTAATTTGGATGCATGGTCTTGGCTTGGGACTTAGATTTTATTTTATAGCTCTTCCTTAGCTTTCTGGAACATCTTGAATCGTCCCAATCAGAGTTCATATGAAAAAGTTATAATCTTTTTACCAGACGGACGTTGAACCTCAAAGTTTGGAAGTTGGAATTTGCACAGCAGTCACTTGGAACCCGATTTTGACCTCGATGGAGCTAGAATCTGTCAAATATCAAAGAATGAAAGTTGTAGATCTCATCGATATCTTCATTTTGATAGGTATCAGGCCCCGTAACTCCTCCCAGATCAAAAGTTATGGTCGTTTTACCAAAAGACGTCGCATCAGAAAATTGAAATTCGCCCCAGCGATTTTGAGCGCGAAAATTGGAAAATCTTGGATTTTTGGAAAATTTCTAAATGCAGATTTTGGCAGATTTTAACATGGAATGGGATTATTATTTCTATTAGCTTTAGGATTTCCTTTAGACAAAGATTTATTTCTAAATTAGATTCTATTTCTTTATGGAAATTAGTGTGATTTGTAATTCCTTTTAGGATTTAGATTTCTACTTCTAACAAGATTTAAGACTTTGTCTAACACTATAAATAAAGGATGATAGTCAGGGTTTTAATTTCTCTCATCTACAACATTTGTGGATTGAAGACATGAGCTAAGTTCTTTTTATTCAGTTCTAAGGGATGTTGAACCTTATTTATAATTAATGGTTTATTAAGTATTCATTATTTATTCCTTCTCACATGAAATTCATTCTTGATAATCTGATTTGATTTCTGCAGGATTGAGTTGGTTAACAAATATCATATGCTAGATCAAGGAATAATATTATGTGTAATTGATATTGTTCCTAATCACAAGTAGCAATTAGCAATACATGATTGTGGACAAGCTTTTGAGTATTGCTATGATTATCAGAAGACTGAAAGTAGTATGCACACAAGCCAATCATGTTTGATGATAAAGCATATACTTTGTAACAATCTTATTCATTTAAGATGTTATTTTTATTACATATTATGTTTATAAGGAATTGAACATTACTACTTTGTTATGCACAAACAATGGCTGTAGTTTTCTCTTCACTTATATGGAAATGCTGGGTCTGACTTAACTTAAATCATTTTAGTTCGGATGTGCACACACTTAACCATTATGATCTAAGAGGCAAAATACAAGGAGTTTCATAGTTAATGTAATTGACAAGAGTTGTCTACCTATTTATTTATATATAGTTTGTTGTGCACACACAAGGCTATATACATTTGAAATGGGATCCTTATTCTCACAAGCATATCTTTAATTAGATATTACCGAACTATATATATTTAGGATAATATAGTTTGAAGAAAATAGTGGGAGGTACCAATTTAAAACAAGACCTAATTTATTTTGGTAATTAATAAAAGAATGTATATTAAAATGTTGTTACTTACAAATTCATTTACAGAATTTTACAATGTCTAAATTACTATCACTGCGAAGCATATTAGATGCTATTTAACTGGACCGTATTAAACGAATTGGTTAAGGAATTTGAGAATAGTTCTCATGGCTGAAAAGCTATCTTATATCCTTAATACGCCTATCCCTGCAATGGTTGCAGACAATGCCTCTGAGGAAAATATTGCTACTTTTAGAAAATGGCAAGATGATGCACAGTTGACTTAATGCATCATGCTCGTATCCATGAGTAACAAGCTTCAGCGTCAGTATGAAACTATGGATGCTCTTACTATACTCCTGCACGTCAAGTAGTGATGGTGAGGAAAGTAGGACTGATAGATATCAGATATATAAGGAGCTCTTTCGATCTAGAATGACTGATGACACTACAGTACAGATAAAAGTCCTTAACATAAATAATTTGATTGATCAATTAGGATAACGAGTTTTGTCATGGATGGATAGTTGAGCCAAGATTTGATCTTGCACTCACTCCCAGACTCCTTTCACAATTGTTGTGAATTTTTCATATAAATAAGCTAGATATCAGCCTCGCTGATTTGCTTAACATGGTGAAAAATGTTAAGAGTCACTTTCCAACCAAGAAAGACCATGTCTTACTGATAGGGGCCAAAGGATCTTCTGAAAAAAAGAACGATTCAAAGAAGGTAAATAGAAAGGCAAAAACAAAGGATAATAAGAACAAAACTGATACGGATAGCAAATGAGTTTGCTTCCACTGCAATAAGCCTGGACACTAGAAAGAAACTGCAAGAAACATCTTACAGAGCTAACTAGAAGAATCTTAGTGAAGTTTCGGTCACAAATACAATTTTGTTCATGATTTAAATTAATTTTTTCTTTAAGTCAAGGTTCTACTTGGGTATTGGATACCGACTTTGGTTATCATAAATATAGATTTATGAAGGGACCAAGCAGAAGTAGAAAGCTAAACACAGATAAGTAATCTTATATGTGGAAAATGAAGTAAATGTTACTACATTAGCCATAGAAACTTATAGTTTAGCAATGCCTACGGGCCATAATCAATTTTTCAATTCTCTGATGTCTACGGGGTAATTTCTCAGGAGGCTTGCCACATCCGTCCCTAATTTGTGGGTTATGTCGTCAAGCAGGTGTTAGATGGTCTGATGATGAGCCCACCCTTATGCCACTGCAGCTGCTAGATTCGAGAATGATAGCACGGTATTCGGTGTGGGCCAGAGGTGAATCTTATCCTCGAGGTTTAGGATTTATATTTCCATCAGCTTCAGAGGACGAGGCTGACGCCGTTGACACCTCGGGTGATGAGGACGAAACTATGGAAGATCAAGGGACTGAGGTAGAACCATCCTCGGACACTATATCAAACCCTCAGTTCCATGTATTACATCAACAAATGGAGGAGCACAACAAGACAGCTTGACGGGAGATGAGACGGCGTGCAATGCGACAAGACCATATGTTTGATGCCATGAACATGTCATTCGCATCCTTGAATACTACACTCCAGAGCTTTAATCCTGCTGCACAATTTCCATACCAGCAGCCCATGCCCATGCCAAGGTTTCCACCAAGCGACTCCGAGGGAGAAGATCAACCACCACCTCCCTAGACTTAGGCGATTGTAGGGAAGTCCTCATGCACCTAATTATGATTATTCATCCAATGAGGGCATTGTATTACTTAAGTTTGGGGGATTTATATTCTTGTTTGCATGCATATGTAGTAGCTAGGTTTAAATTTGTCATTGCATTCTAGTTTTGCATAGTAGCTTAGGTTATTTTTGTTATTGCAGTGTGTTCACTCCGGTTATTATCGCGTTTTATTATAAAAAAAATAAATAAATAAAAAATTTAGTTAAATTTTGTGTTTGCATATGTCCAACAGTGTTGTAGTTCATGTTAATTGTGGGCCAATGATGAGAGTGTGAACAAGTTAACTAATACAGTATTGATTGTTAGAACTATAATATAAATTCTATTATGAATCGAATCTTACACGTGTTTGAAACTGTTATAAAAAGGTTAGCACGTTAATAACATCTTTGTTGACTGGTCAGTTCAAATTGATACATAAATAGTTTCTAAAGGATAATGCTAGGGTAGATGAGAAAATGACAAGGATAGGCAGTAAAGGCTAAAGTTAGACAAGAACCTAAACTTGGGGGAATATTTGGGGTATATAAGCTAAAAAAAAGTATGAATAAACATTGTGGCATGCTTTTCTAGTTTTGTGGCCTTTGTTACTTGAGTAAGTAAGCCTGAGGGGATTGTCTTTACACCTAGCGCTCTAAGGTCTTAATTGTCTGGGAGTCATTGGTCGAAAGCTCGTTAAGGTAGCATTGAAAAGCCTAAGGGAATAAGACATTACATAGCTATGTGTATATATATATATAAAAAAATGAATAAAACGGGAAATAAGAGCAAAAAGCCCCCGTAGATGAAAAATAAAGCATAAGTATCCCATGTTGACCCTCAATATTGGTATTTGTTTGATTTTAGTTGGATTTAGCCTATTTTTGAAATTTTTAAGTTTGCACTGTATGATTCCTTCCAAGAAATTGCTTATGTATTGAATTTGAATCCGTATCAGTTATCATGGATGTTGAACACACACGCACATTATACCAGTGATAATGGTTCAAGATTTGAGAATTAATATAAAACTGTGGATTAGTTTTGGTGATTCATATTGTAGAGTTGCTTGTTTTCTCTGAGGCCGATGGGAAAATTTTTGATTCTGCGATATTGTTGGACTCGAAGGCATTTAGATTTTATTTATTTCATCTCATTGCATTGCATAGCATGTAGTTTATTTTGTGCTCGAGGACTAGCACGGTTTAAGTTTGGGGGATTTTGATGAGAGGATTTAATATACACGAATCGATGTTCATTTCAAGTTTAAATTCGTAGTTATCTTCTTGTTTTGTGTTCGTTTTCACTCGTTTCATGTTCTTTTATGTGTTGGGTGGTCATGGAGGTAAGTGGTGAAGAAAGGCGGTCTTTTGGAGCAAAGTTGGAAAAATGCATGAAATGGAAAAAAAATTTTAGCAGTGGACATGCCCGCCGGGGCGGGCTATAATTACCTAGCATCCCCCGCCGGGGCGGGGGTGTCGAATTCTGGAGTCTCCTGATTAGCTTTGAACTCTGCTGGGACTTGGTTTTTGGGACTTTTGTGATGCGCATGGACTCTAAAAAGGGGGGACTTCGGCCAGAACATAGGGGGATATATTATTACGTTACAAACAACGAATCGAGCATCACGAAAAGCATAGTACAGAGATTAATTCCAGGATTTGAGTGCAAGCTTTGGAGGAGTAATTTGAAGAGATTTTCGCGACGATTGTAATTCTAGGCTACGTGGAGGGTGTTCATCACTATTCTTCTCTTTAGTCTTTTATTTGTGATTGCAAGGATGTTTCATTTGAATTATTCAGTTTTTATTTCGTTCGTTATGAACTAATTCACTTTTTAGGCTTATGATGGATCTTTAAGTAAAGCAATGATTTTGTAAACTTTGATTTCCATTTTAATAATCTACCTCTAGTTTATCTATATTGATTTGAGCTTGAATCTATGAGTTGCCTGATCAACAATTCTTTGTGGAGTTGGATGGAATCGAGAGAGGATATTCAATTCTAGACCTAGTTAATATAGCATGTGTTCATGAATTTTGTGAATAGCTTAATCTTGATGAATGTTAAGGTAGAGATATGCTTGACATCGCATGTAATCGGATAGAGAATTTATTCTTAAACCTTTTTCAAGTGTAATTCACATAGAGATATAGTGGGTTAGTTAGTTAAGGTGTTCAACAGATTTGTATCTTAATTGTGGATTGACGTTAATACGGTATTAGTGCATCGAGAGGTGGTTAGTACTACGTTCGTGTTCTTGATTTATAAATAGGGATATTGAATTGAATTGGAATAAATGTTTGAAAATTAGAGTGAAGCTTAGGGTGAAATCATAAGTCTAATTCTCCATCAATTGTTTAAAATTTCGGATTTTGATATTTGTGATTGTTTCATGATAGTTTATTTATTTATTAATTTAGTTTCTATAATTTTAGACCATTGAATTGATTAGTTTAATAGAATTAGGATTAATAAAAAATTGATAATTGTGAAGTTAAATTGCTTGCTAATTTGTCTTTTCGTGGGAACGATACTTTATTCACTACTATATTACTTGTTGACCACGTATACTTGCGTGCTGTGCGTAATTAGATTTTTCCCAACACGGGGTGGGGGGTGCCAAGTCTGGACTATCCTATCTTGGTTCAAATGCTGCTGGAACTTAGATTGTGATGCTTGTATAGCAGTAGGACTCTAGTTAGCGTGGAATTGAGCTGAGATTGTGGTTGTAAAAATATAACTACAACAAAAACAGAAGATAGAGGGATATCATAAAAACCAATTAACGAACTTTGAGAATAGATTTTGAGCAAGCAACAGAGTGAATATTTTGAAGAATTTTATATAGGTTGCAGATTAAGGCTAAAGTGAAGGGTGTTCTGCGTTATTCTTCTTCTGTAGTTTTATTTATGTAATTGAGAAGATGTTATTTTTAATTTATTCAGTTATTATTTCATTTATGATGAACCAAGTACTTTTTAGGCTTAAGACGGATCTTTAAGTGGAATGATGGTTTTGTAATCTTTGATTCCAGCTTAATAAGCTATTATTCAGTTTATCTATATTAATTTGAGCTGAATTTATGAATTGCCTGATCAACGATTCTTTGTTGACTTGTATGAATTCGAGAGATGAAATACGATTCTAGACTTAGTTAGTATAGCATGTGTTCTTGATTTATGTAAATGAACAAAATCTTGATGAATGTTAGGGTAGAGATATGCTTGACATCACATGTAATCGGATAAGGAACTTGAACTTAAACCTTCTTTGATTGTAATTCACATCGAGATATTGTGAGTTAGTTAATTAAGGTGTTTAACTTGATTCTATCTTAATTGTGGATTGAAGTTAATATGGTATTAGTACATCGAGAGGTGGTTAGTACTACATATGTGTTCTTGATTAATAAACTAGGATAGTGAGTTTAACTGGAATAAAGGTGTAAAAATCAGAGTGATGTTTAAAGTGAAGTCGGAAGCCTAATTCTCCATTATTTGTTTGAAAATTCAGTTTTTAGAAATTGTTGATTGTTTGGTGATTTTAATATTTTTAATACCTTTAGTTACAAATTGGAAATTGGTTAGTTTAATAAAATTAAGATTAATAAGAAATTGGTAATTGTGAGGTTTAAATTCTATTTTCAGTTTCTGAAGGAACGATACTCTACTTACTATTATATTACTTGTTGACCATGTATACTTGCGTGCTGTGCTTAATTAGATTTTACCTAACAATAAGCTGTTAATACTGCTTGCCATACTCAAAATAGGTCCCTAATTCACTCTAACTTCAAGAAGATGCCCTATGAGTTATGGAAAGGAAGAAAGCCAAATATTAGTTACTTTCGTGGTTTTAGCTGTGCATACTACATCCTCAACAATGGCAAAAGATACCTGAGGAAGTCTCTGTCTAAGTTAGATGAAGGAATCTTTCTTAGATACTCTATGGAAAGCAAAGCCTATAGAGTGTTCAACAAGAACTTCTTGACCATGGAAGTTTCTTTCTTTGTCACATTTGATGAAGCCGATCAAAGGAGTTCAGATAAATCAGCTCAACTTGACAGCTCAACTTGAAGAAATTGTAGAGCTGGAACCTCAGATCTGTTAAGTTTGTAATATTCATGAACGGAATCAAATTGCACAAAGTAAGCGGAAGCATGGAAAAATAGAGTTTTAAAATTTTACAAACCATATACTCGGATCATCCTTTATGCACAATTATTAATTAAACGAAAAGATAAAGAATAAGAATCATACCCTTGAAGATTCGAGCTTCCTCAAGTACAAGTTCACCTCCAAATCTTTTTCGCGTTCAACTTGAATCCACCGGGTTTGGTTCCTTCCTTTGATCAACGTTAGCCACCCAAGTGTTTGGCCTCTAGAGGTGATCCACCAAGGAAGAAGAAAGATTCAAGAAGATGGGTATTTGGAAAAATCCTAATTTTTCTATCTCTCATAGAAAATGGTGTACTCTCCCAACTATTGGAATTACATATTTTATGAAAACGTCAACCACCCTCACCCATAATAAGACTTCTCTTATTTATAGGTGTGGGCAACCCTCCTTACCAATTAAGGAATTGAGTTTTATTTTAATTAATTAAATTCTTTTAATTAATTAGGCTCTCAATCTTATTAGAAATAATTAATTAAACTCTTTTAATTAATTAGCCTCCTAATCTTATTAGGATATTTGAGAGTACTTTTATTAATTAATTCTTAAACTCCTTTAGAAATTAAAAAATAATAATAGTAATAATAATAATAAGACTCATCTTATTAATTTATATTTAATATTTTTAAAATATTAAATAATAAATATTAAGCTATTTAATTCATTCTATCACCACAGATTAAATTAAATATACTTAATTTATTATTACGATTATGCCATTAACTTCTTAAATAATTATTCTTCCTTTTATGGTGTGACCCTTTAGGTTCTCCATATTATATCGGTTGTGAATAAATCAATTAGAACAATTCTAATCTTATTTAAATAAATAAATTAAACTATTAATTTATTTAAATAAATAATATTTATTCTACAATAGGGATAAACCTCCCTAGCGATCAACGACTTTCTAAATAATATAAATTTTAACATTAATCATAAAAGAACCTTTGAGTAAATAGTTACCGTACAATTCAATCCTTCCACCATACGATATTCCAATTAAATATAAGATATGGAATTACTGTCAAGTCTTATTTTATTTAATTATATATTTTTCGATTCTTAAATGCACAACTCTAAATAATGCAAATTAGAAACTCCTTTCTAATTTCATTCTGCCTTGGCCAAGGACTACTGGGTTGTCATTTATCGAATCACATAGGACATTTCTCTTCTTTTACTAGAAGTGGTAGATTCTTTATTGATCATACATTATCTCTACGTACAACTTATTATACTGAAGCATACCCTTTGATATACCCTAAGGGTCTTAAGGAATAAGTTAAAGTATAACTCATCATACACAAGATACTATGATGATCTCAAGTCCAAGGATTACTTGTACTACTATCACTACAGGAATTCCTATTGACAGGCAAGTAAAACTCCATTAGGTATTCCTTAGCGAGCTACATTCAGTGAACTTATTCTCTAATAAGCACATACATACTTGCTTTAGTGTCTCCACACAAATGATCATGAGATCAATCATCCTCAATCAATGAGCGAGCAACGTATGCACCAATCTATCCGGATTCACTAATCCCCAATTTAGTAATCCAACGATTGGGAACTATTTTAGTTTTAAGCTTTCTAATAATTTAGATCTCATTAGAATGATCATTATCATTATTCTAAAAGCATTGCTTAAAACTACGGGTTTATCACATATTATAAAGCAACATCATGTAGATAATTAAAAGTCTTTAATAAATTAATACTTTTTATTAATAAATGAATATGATTGTTACAAAGTATATGCTTTATCATCAAACATGATTGGCTTATGTGCATACTACTTTTAATCTCCCACTTGCACTAAAGCCAATCGTCATGGTATCTCATACCCTTCTTCTCTAAGTGACGATTATCCTACTGTTGGATAAGCTTTAGTTAATGGATATGTAATGGTGTTTTTGAGAGTCCACTATCTCTATAGTGATTTTCCATCTTTCAATGATTCCTATAATTAAATGAAAGTGCCGCAACACATGTTTAGATCCAAGATGAGACTTAGGAACTATTCCTAGTTCTGTAATGAACTTTTTATCCAAACAATCAACTTGCAGCTTCATTTACAACTATATATTTTGTCTTTAGCACTAAACCAACAACTTTTTACTATTTGGAACCTTTCTAATTCACTGCACCATTGTTCAAGGTAACACTTTACCTTAAAGTGGATTTTCTGTCATCTTGGTCTGTCTAAAAAACTTGAGTCTGTTAAGCCCTCTAGTTTTAATTTAGACTCACCATAAATTTTAATCACATCCTTAGTGCCGATTAAGTACTTTAAGATATTTTTCACTGACTCATAGTGAACTTCTCCAGAATATGACTGATCAACATTAGGTCTCGCACATTTCATTGCATACATGATAGTTACTCATGCGATCTCTCTTTTCTGAGTCCATGGTGACTATTATGAGAGATACACTCCATGGCTCATCAACATGAGACATCTCTTGGAGTTTATCATGCTAAACGACTTTAGCATGAAATGAATATACGTTCCTTAGGTTAAGTCGAGCATCCTTTTAAATCTATCTATATAGATTTTTATCCCCAATTACGATACTCTTCCCAAATCATTCATGGAACAATGTTTAGACAACTTTATCTTTACTGATTGTAGCATTAGTATGTCATTCCTTATCCGTAATATATCAACATATAATACTATAAATGTCACGACGCTCCTACTGACCCTTTTGTACACACTAGGTTCATTCTTATTTTTGATAAAATCAAACTCTTTTAATTATCTCATCAAAACGAATGTTCCATATTTGAGAAGCTTGCTTCAATAAATTTCTCTTAGTGTCTACAACTCTTACCTCATCGTATGTAACTGGATCATCAACTTCTATGATGTGTACCTCATCATCATCATCTATAATGAATTCATACCTCTCAGGTATCTTCGATACTATTCCAGATTTATAATTCGATTGTGGTACAATAGGTCTATCTATAGGTTCCTCTTATTTGACTTATAGTGATTTGTGGTTCTTGAAATCTTTAAGATCTATTATCCTCCCACTAGCTCCTTTAATGATTAACACTTTTATCTTAGAAGGTAGCGTGTTTCGCAACAAACACCTTTTGCTAAGTAGGATTATAGAACATATACCCTAAACTTACTTTAGGATGTCCCACAAATCTGTACTTGTTAAATCTTGTCCCAAGCTTATTCTTTGAAATCTTTTCACATAAGTCGGACAACCCCTTATCATAACATACTTAAGATTAGGAATCCTCCCTGTCCATAACTTTTATGGAGTCTTGGGGCCGGATTTTGAGGTTAACTTTTTTGTAGATATGCAGCCATTTCTAGGGCATAGCCCTAGAAGGATACTTAAATGTCGGTAAAATCATTATGGACCGTACTATGTCCAACAAGGTACGATTTTTCTTTTCAGATACATCAATCAATTATTGCGTATCAGGAGGCGTCCATTATGAGAAAACTATTTGAGATGATCTAGAAACTTATTGCACAAGTATTTATTCCTTGATCAGATCAAAGAATCCTAATACTTTGCCAATTTGTTTCACTTCTGAATTCTTTGAACCTTTCAAATAATTCACACTTGTATTTTAGCAAATACACACATTCAACTCTTTGAATGGTCATATCCTTTTCTTATACTAGTTTGTTCAATTTGCAAAATAATTTTTCACTTAAGTCAAATATACAAAATTCATTAAGTAATATTCTAGTTCTATACAAAATATTATTATTATAAATAGGACAACAATTGTTCTTAAATATAATACCAAAGATTTCATTATCCAACAACAAAATGGAAATAATATTTCTAACAAGAACTGGAATACAATAATAACTTATTGACTTAATAGATTTTTCCTTAGGCATTTCTAAACTATAAGTTTCTATGGCTAATGTAGCAACTTCATTTTCCACACATAGGATTACTTATCTTTGTTTAGCTTTGTACTTCTGCTTGGTCCCTTCATAAATCTATATTTATGATAACCAAAGCCGGTATCCAATACCCAAGTAGAACCTTGACTTAAAGAAAAATTTATTTCAATAAATACCGAAGACTATATTTGTTACCGAAGCTTCACTAAGCTTCTTCTGGTTAGACTCTACAAGATGCTTCTCGCAGTTCTCTCCAATGTCTAGGCTTATTGCAGTGGAAGCAAACTCCTTTGCTATCCGTATCAATTTTTTTTCTTAGTATCCTTTGTTTTTGCCTTTCTATTTATATTCTTTCTTCTTTTCAGAAGATCCATTGGCCCCTACCAGTAAGACTTGGTCTTTCTTAGTCGGAAAGTGACTCTCAATATTTTTTCAACATGTTAAGCAAATCAGCAAAGCCGATATCTAGCTTGTTCGTATGAAAAATTCACACCAATTGTGAGAAGGAGTCCGGGAGTAACTGCAAGATCAAATCTTGGCTCAAATCTCCATCCATGACAAAACCTGTTGTCCTAATTGTTCAATCAAATTGATCATATTTAGGACCTTTTGTTTGTACTGTAGTGTCATCGATTATTCTAGATCGGAAGAGCTCCTTAGATATCTGATATCTATCGGTCCTACTTTCCTCACCATCAACTACTTGATGTGTAGGAATATAATAGGAGCATCCACAATTTCATGCTGACGCTGAAACTTGTTACTCATGGATGCGAGCATGATGCATTGAGCCAACTGTGCATCATTTTGCCACTCTCTAAAAGTGGCAATCTCTTCCTCAGAGGCATTGTCTGCAACCATTGCAGGGATAGGCGTATTAAGGACATAAGATAGCTTTTCAGTCATGAGAACTATTCTCAAATTCATTTACCAATCCGTTTAATTTGGTTCGGTTAATTTAGCATCTAATATGCTACGCAGTGATAATAATTTAGACATTGTAAAATTATGTAAATGAATTTGTAATTAACAACATTTTAGAATACATTCTTTTATTAATTACCAAAATAAATTAGGTCTTGTTTTAAATTAGTATCTCCCACTATTTTCTTCAAACTATATTATCCTCAATATATATAGTTCGGTAATATCTAATTAAAGATATGCTTGTGAGAATAAGGATCCCATTTCAAATGTATATAGCCTTGTGTGTGCACAACAAACTATATATAAATAAATAGGTAGACAACTCTTGTCAATTACATTAACTATGAAACTCCTTGTATTTTGCCTCTTAGATCATAATGGTTAAGTGTGTGCACATCCGAACTAAAATGATTTAAGTTAAGTCAGACCCAACATTTCCATATAAGTGAAGAGAAAACTACAGCCATTATGTGTGCATAACAAATCAGTAATGTTTAATTCCTTATAAACATAATATGTAATAAAAATAACATCTTAAATATTTAATACTTACCTTGTGTGTGCACAACAAACTCATATTAAATATTCGATACTCTATTATTTTTATCATGCTAGAAGGCGACGTTTGATATTCCAAATATCTTTGAACGTTACAACTTAATATAAAAAATTTGAAGGGTTTGTTATTAATTTGTCTCATCTTGTTTAGCGCGCATGCACATATAAATATAAAATACGCGTCATATTAATTAGCATATGAAGCATGTTTGCATAATATATATATATATATATATATATATATATATATATATATATATATATATATATATATATATATATATAGCATGCACATAGAATACTATATTCTACCCGAATTGATTATGAATTTTATTCTAGTTTGGTTCACTAGAGCCACCAAGTGAACCAAAAGGTCAAACCTAGGGTGTAAGAATTAAATTTAAATATAACTATTACATTTAAACCCGAGCTCCATTACAAACGGGTCTTCAAGCGCTCCTTGATCTCCAATTCTTCAAGATTAATTCTAACTATTCATATTACAAAACTATTTAAAATAAATAGAAATCTTAATCAGCAGTCAAGGGGAAGTACATAGGAGGGAGATAGAATTTACATTAAGAAAAAATTAGAGTAGACGGGGTATGCAGGCCCCATTTAATTTAATAAAACTCATATATTCACGCATCTAACTAAAATAAAATTCAATCACATTGGTCAATAGTCTATAATCAATCTCATTTATTATCATACACATCTACATATGCATCAATAAATAATATTCATCTCATGAATAATAAACATTCAATATATATATTGATATCATTTAATGGGCAAATTTAGTTAGCATAAATTCTAATTTAGAATCAAAATAAACTCCTTTATTCTAATCCAAATTTAAATCAAAACAAACCTCTTTTATTTTAATTTATCTAACTTTGAATAAAATAAACTATTTTATTTTAATCAAGTTCTTTAATCAAAATAAACTCATTTATTTTAATTAATTATGGAATCCAATTCCAAGTAAAAAAACTCCTTTGTTAAAGGAAACACGGATTCCCTTTCCTATTCACAAATAAACTCCTTTATTTTGAATAATATGAAATCTTATTCCATATCTAAATACAGTCCTTTATTTAAGGAAACATGGATTCACTTTCCTGTTCATAAATAATCTCCTTTATTTTAGAAAACATGGAATTCAATTTCAACTCCAATTAGTTATCATGGAATTCAATTCCAACTCTAATTAGTTAACATGAAATCCAATTCCTGTGACGCCCCCAAATTTTAACCGCCACTTGGTCACTCGAATTCGGTTCATCACGTTCTCAAGGTATTATCATAATAACTAAAATCACACATTCACAACGAATGATCTAATTTAGAATAATATACAATGATTTATTATAATTATTCCCCCAAGTCTCGCAACCTACAGTACTTAATAGATTACATAATAATATCGAATAAAGACTTATTACATAATCCTACTTAAGCTTAAACATGGTCTGAAAATAGTCTTAATACAACATAATAGATTTAAACATAAGGCGACAAGCTAGTCGGTAGCCTTGCCCTTGCCCTTGCCCTTGCCCTTGTCTTTCCCAGAGACACCTCCTTGTTCTGCCTTAACTGAAATATTTTAAATAAGCAAGAATGAGCACAAATTGCCCAGCAAGTAATATACAACGAGGGTAAGGAGTTTTATAACACAAGTTTGAAATATCGAAGTATCATCTCTAAGATAGTTCAGAGTTTCAGAAAAATATCTTGAATAATGAATATCAACAATTCTTGGAATAAGAACAATAATTCAATATAGATCAATAAATATATATGAATTCGAAGACTATCAAGGTATCCGACTGGATAATAATTTATACTGAGCAGTCACTAAGGACTATTGAACATTTACTAGAATTACCAATATTAAACTGATAACCCAAAACAAAGTACTGTAGAGGATTAGTCTACAATACTCCAAGTTATGTATAACACTACAGTAATAATATACTCATGTGTTGGGGTTTCCAACAACATACACTCCCCTTACCTTAAGGGTTGTTCAATTCAGTTTTCAAGATTTCTGCACCAATCAATTGGTTTGGACAGTTTTATAAACATGCATATAGTTTAGCCGAATCAAATGGCATCGACTCTTTCACAATATTCAAGAACAATACCAAGTTCATCATGAATAATAGTTTACACAAGAGTTTAAGCATACTAGCTCGATTGAACAAATAAGTAGGATAACTTACATTCAAAGAGATAAGTTTATGATATTCGCTTTAATAAAGTAATGCAAGAGTTAGAATACTTGCACAATGTAAAGTAGGGTTCGGATACTTGCTCAATATAGATTTGAGTAAGGTTAGAGTACTTGCTCAACAATAATTGGAGTAAGTTTAGGGAACTTGCCTTACGCGTAGTTTATCGACGTTAAGAAATCAACACTTTCGAATCCTATTTATAGCTAATCGTATGTTTAAGATGTTCATTAGCTAGCACAGTCTTTAATCAAGCTTGACATGATTCAAGTATGCACATATGGTATAAAATCAGGTTATAAGTCATTACATGTTTAACCCACGTATCTTTGTTTTGATATTATGCAAACATCCTCTTGGACTTATCATTCAAAAATTAATATTAACCTCTATTTACATCACATAGCATGCTTCTCAACACATTACAAAACATATTAATCATATATCACAAGTTAAAGTAATCATATAGGCATGCTTCAAACTTTAGTCTAAAAATAGAAGTCATTCAAGACTGCAGCACGGCGCAGTTGCGCCATGGCTAAGCCTAGGACCGGCGCAACTGCGCCGTCGCCTGGCTAAGCCTAGACTCAGCTGCTGCCTTGTGGTTTCTGTCTGGCTTGACCAAAACAATCACAAATGTTATATTTGCTATGTTAAAGACCTTTTCATGCTTCTCAAGTCAATCTAGGTTCCCTCTTTCATAATAAAATTCTAAATTGATTATTTCAACAATTTAAGGCCATTCAAGGTCATGAAACCACAAAGTCTATCATGCTTGCTCTCTAAACATACAAGATAGTTATAAAACTCATTTTAGGCATGCTTGTGAGTATTTATATCACATATGTGCAATTAGCACCGCTTTGGTTGAAAATATGTTTTGTTTATGCTTTTCTTGAAATGTGATACACAAGTATGGTATATATACGTTTATACTACATGAGTGAGTCTAAGAGTAACATCAAATGTGATCATAAATGTCAGATTCTAATCCTCAAGGTAGCATGTAAATATTCGTGTTCAAAGCTTACTAGTAGGTTCAACATGATGATGCTTGCTTACTACTCTTATAAACACCATTTAATGGTTTATTCATGCATTTCTAAGTCATACTAACATGCTTGAAAAGTCAATACATACATGGCATACATATATAACAAGTTTGTTCTAAGTTCCTAAATTCATTTTAAACTCCACACTTTTGTTAATCATGCTAAGCTAGTCTAACATGCTCACATTAGGTTCATATAGCTATAAATACCCCTTATGCATGCTTGCATGCTAGTACATGACATAGTACTATAGCAGATTGCAACACAGAAACTCAAAACTGATTTTAGAGGTCGGCGTAGCTACGCTGTGCCTTAGTGTTAATATGGCACAACTGCGCTGTACCTGGTTCTAGTCAGGAACAGTAACCTTCGGCAACTATTTAGCCCAAATACAGAAATTACTCATGAAATCGTTTCTAAACACTCTTATAATAGTTTAAACATGCTTATATGTCCATATAACAACTACATGAACATCACCCAACCTCATTAACATCTAATTCAACAAAATTAAAAATTTGAAATTTTAAGAACTCGAGAACTCTGTTTACAAAAACTGAAATTTGAAAGCATGGAAGAGGAGTTATACCTCTGCAAATGTGAAAGGAACTTGCTCCAATGAATCCTTAAGCTCTAAGAATGTTTGTATGCTTTCAACTCTTACTTAGCAAATACCATATAATTTCCAAGCAACCCAACTGATAAACATGTCTGCTATTTATAGAAGAAATTTTACACAGACATTTCAATTTCCCATCGAATCAAACCCATGGATTGTAGGATTGCATGAAGGTTATGGAGGAGTTGTTAGATGGTGGTTGAAACTCATGATAACCACCACTCCCTACCATGATCATCAGCTAAAAAGTTGGAAGAAGAAATGGGCTTAGCCTTTTTGGAAGAATACGTATTCTAGCCTTAAGTTACTATTCATGTACTTGTGCCACTCATTTTGGGACAAAAGAAATCTCAGCAACACTTATGTCCATCCCATTTAGTTACTTTGTTATCAAAAATGGTTTTAATGTCCAGGTGTTACCACATTAGGAGAAATTTAGGGTTATTTATACATCCACATCATATAGTCCATGTACATTAAACACACGCAATAAAATAACGCAGTCATGTATTATTGTCTAGGTAGTTCCATAATTATCTCTACCACTCATATAACCATATAATAACCTTATTATATTAATAATATATTTATGCATGTCAAATAAATAATTTATTCCTTCCCTTGATTAATTACCACTTAATATAATTTAATCCACTTCTCATCAATTAATGTAATTATGGATCTTCATAACCATTAATTATCTAGATAATTCTTATTATTTTTATAGATATATTGCAAATAATAATAATCACATATTATTAATTAATTACCAAGTAATCAATATTCTACCACAATTAATTAATATTAATTAATGGTCCACTTAATAATTCCATTGTCAAACATAACATACTTTATTTCATGGTTTATCAATGTCACACATATCATATAATTGTTCCATTAAATTTCCAAAGTGAAACAAATTTGTTTTCTTCAACCTACTACTGGCACAGCTGCGCCAGTTTGTACTGCTGGGACGGCGCAGCTGCGCCGTACCTTGACAGTGCCAAGACTGGTTTAGCTTCAAGCCCGTGCCAATTTTTATCGCTAAACTCATTTTATACGACATAAATTACTATCCACATGAGTAATATTACAAGTCTAAGAGCGTACTCATTAACTACATGAAATCATATGATCAACCCGATTAATTTTCCTAATTCCCATTTTAATTTGCTTAGTGACTTTCCTCGTTTCTCATTATGCCACACAAGGTATTCCACTATTCTCATCGTCAATTCACACATCTTAATACACATTGATCTAATACGAATCAATTGAATTAACCGACTCACAAAATAATAACACTTATATTCACATAAATATTATTTCCATTAATAATACGTGGAAATTCTCGGGTATTGCATCTTCTCCCTTATAAAAATTCCATCCCAGAATTATTACAAGGTTACACAAATAAATGGGGATAATCCCTCATCATCCTATCTTCTAACTCCCACGTAGCCTCCTCGACATCATGTTTATGCCAAAGTACTTTTATAGAGGAAATAACTTTATTTCTCAAGGTTTGCTCTTTCTTATCAAGAATTTGGACAGGAATTTCTTCGTACGCTAAATTCTTCTCCACCTGAATGGGTTCATAAGAAATCACGTGCTTGTAGTCAGGCTTGTACGGATGTAACACGGATATGTGAAACACGTTATGGATGTGCTCCAATTCAGGTGGTAGTGCAACTTTGTATGCTACTTCGCCCACTCGCTTGAGTACCTCGAACGGTCCTATGAATCTTGGACTCAGTTTCCCTTTCTTGCCGAAATGGATCTTTTCCTTCCATGGAGATACCTTCAGGAATACAAACTACCAATTTTAAAATCTCGGTCTTGCCGATGCAAATCTGCATACTTTTTCTGGTGATCTTGAGTTGCAACTAGTCTAGCCCTTATTACTGTCACCACATCCACGGTTTGTTGTACTAACTCTGCTCCAAGTATTCGTCGTTCTCTAACTTCGTCCCAACATAATGGCATTTTGCACTTCCTTCCGTCAAGAGCTTCGTACGGTGGCATGGCGATACTTGCATGGTAACTATTATTATACGCAAATTCGACTAAGGGTAGGTGGTCATCCCAATTTCCCTTGAAGTCCATCACCCAAGTCCTAAGCATGTCCTCTAGCATTTGTATTGTTCGCTCACTTTGTCCGTCTGTCTGAGGATGATAAGCAGTACTTAACCTTAACTGTGTTCCCATCCTCTCCTGTAAGCTTTTCTAGAACTTTGATGTGAAACGAGGGTCTCGGTCAGAAACAATCGATACCGACACTCCATGTTGTGAGACAATCTCCTTTACGTACAGGCTCGTTAACTGATTCAAACTGTAGCGGATCTTGATCGGTAGAAAGTGTGCAGTCTTTGTAAGTCGATCCACGATAACCCAAATGACATCCAACCCTTTCTGCGTGACCGAAAGTCCTACAACAAAATCCATCTTATTATGCTCCTATTTCCACTCTGGTATTTCCAATGGTTGTAGCAACCCACTCAGCCGCTGATGCTCTGCTTTTACGCGTTGGCAAGTCAAACATTTACTAACACACTCTGCGACTTCCCGTTTCAAGTTGGGCCACCAAAAATGTTGCCTCAAGTCTCGGTACATCTTAGTGCCTCCCGGATGAACGGAATATGTCGTATTGTGTGCCTCGTGCAAAATCTCTTCTCTCAACTTGGTTACCGCCGGTACCCACACTCTCCCTTTGGATCTTAAGATACCAGCTTTATCTATTCAAAATTTTTCTTCCTCATTTTTCGTAATCCTTTTTCTGATTTTCTCACATTCTCCATCTTTCTCTTATGCTTCCTTTACTCTATCCAACAATGTCGGACAGGCTTCCATTGTAAATAATTTCTCTTCAGACCTCTCGGGTCCTTCCACTTCTATTTTTAATTTCTCCATATCTCTTATTAACTCCTCCTGAGTTGTCGATTGAAACAATTTCTCCCTTCCTTTCCTACTCAGAGCGTTGGCAACTACGTTTGCCTTACCCGGGTGATAAAGAATATCACAGTCATAATCTTTGATCAATTCTAACCACCTTCTCTGATGCATATTTAACTCATTCTGTGTGAAGATATATTTCAGACTTTTATGGTCCGTGTATATCTCACATTTCTCTCTGTACAAATAATGCCTCCATATCTTTTACGTAAAAACTACTACCGCTAACTCTAAGTCATGAGTAGGGTATCATTTTTCGTAATCCTTCAATTGTCATGACGCATACGCAATGACTTTCCTATGCTGCATCAGTACACAGCCCAGCCCTCTATGCGATGCACACTATACACCACAAATCCTTCCGTATCATCCGGTAATGATAATCAGGCGCCTAGCTTAATCTCTTCTTCAACTCTTGAAAACTCTCTTTGTATTTGTCGGTCCATACAAATTTCACCGTCTTCCTCGTCAGATTAGTCAACGGGGTCGCTATCTTAGAAAAATCTTGGATAAATCTTCGATAGTACCCTGCTAACCCTAAGAAACTTCTTACCTCTGGCGATGTTCTCGGTTGTTCCCAACTACTTACCGCTTCGACCTTTTCGGGGTCTACTGAGATTCCATTCTCATCCACCACGTGGCCTAAGAATTGAACATTCTTCATCCAAAATTCATATTTTGAAAACTTCGCATACATCTTCTCCTTTCGTAGTGCCTCCAAAACGATCTTTAGATGTTCGGTGTGTTCTTCCTCTGCCTTCGAGTAGATCAAAATGTCGTCGATGAAAACTACTACGAATTTATCCAAGTATGGCTTGAAAACTCGATTCATCAAGTCCATGAATGCTGCTGGAGCATTAGTTAAATCGAATGACATTACCAAAAACTCGTAATGTCCATAACAGGTTCGAAATGCAGTCTTTGGTATGTCCTCATCCCACACTTTCAGTTGATGATATTCTGTCCGTAAGTCGATCTTCGAGAAACATTTCTCTCCCTTCAGTTGATAAAACACGTCGTATGTCCTCGGTAATGGATATCTGTTCTTGATCGTTACTCTTTTCAATTCTCGATAATCGATACAGAGTCTCATCGATCCGTCCTTCTTCTTAACGAATAACACTGGTGCTCCCCAAGGAGACACACTCGGTCGAATGTAACCCTTATCCAATAACTCTTGAAGTTACATCATTAATTCCTTCATTTTTACTGGCGCCATACGGTATGGGGCTTTCGAAATCGGTGTCGTTCCCGGTGTTAAGTCAATTACGAATTCAATTTTTCTGTCTAGCGGAAGACCAGGCAGATCGTCCAGAAGCACATCTTGAAATTCAATCACTACGGGTATATCCTTAATTTCTACTCCCTTTTTTTGAGTATCCACAATGTAAGCTAAATAACCTATGCATCCTTTCCTTAACAATTTCTTGGCCTACATCATCGTAACGCAACACGATTGCTTAAGCGATGAGCTACCATGAAACACTACCTTAGACTTACTCGGAGTCTGAAGGTTCACACACTTATTCTGACAATCAATTATCACTGCATGATTATATAACCAATCCATTCCCAGTATTACGTCGAATTCTCCCAGTCTAATAGGAATCAAGTCTACGCTCAGTTCATGTCCTCTAATGTTTGCACAACAATTTCGATAAACGTATTCTACAGGGATTATTTCCTTATTCGCAACTTCTACGCTTAAGGAATCTTCTAAACGTTCTCGGGGTGTACTAAGTTTACTAGCAAAATCTTCAGATACAACAGAACAGGTGGCACCCGAATCAAATAATACATAAGCATTTATATTATTGATTGGAATTATACCTGACACCACGTCCTTCGCAGCCACTGCGTCCTTCGCAGCCACTGCGTCCTTCGCAGCCACTGCGTCCTTCGCAGCCACTGCGTCCTAGATAGTCATGTTAAAGGTTCGGGCGGTCGATCCATTGGTTTGCGTAGGTCCACCAATCATTAACTTGCTTCCTCCTCCTTGGCCTCCGCCAGCTCCATCGCTTCCTTTCTTTGGGCAATTCTTTATCTGGTGCTCTGTTGATCAACAACTAAAACATCCTCTGATCTTCTTTGGCTTTGGGTAATTTGGCGAGATGTGCCCCTCTTGGTCACAATTATAGCAAGTGGTCATTCCCTTCCAGCATTCTCCCTGATGGCTTCTGCCACATTTGTTTCACGCCTCGGTCCTCTTATTGAAGTTTCCCTAGTGACTTCCACCTTGATTATTATTTCTATTGTTGTTGTTATTTTCCCATTTCCTCTTTCCAGAATTACTTCCTCCACTGCTGCTTCCTCCATGATGCTCATTACTAGTGTTCTTGTTCTTCTTCTCCTTGTGATATAGACTTAAGGCCTTACTGCCACCTTTCGCAATGACTGCCTTCTCCAACAAGGTCACAAAGGAATCAATCTGGAAGACTAATACCTTATTATACAACCATGACTTCAACCCTTGCTCGAAGCGTCTCGCCTTCCTTTCTACATCTCCAACTTGGTGCTCCACAAATCGCGCTAGTTCATTAAACTTAGCAGCGTATTGCACCACCGTCATATCTCCTTGTTTTAACTCTAGGAACTTCACTTCCATCCTACTCTTCATACTTTTTGGGAAATAGTTCTCAAAAAATAACGTCGTAAACCTCTCCCATGTTATCGTTCCTTCCCCTGCTCTCTCTACTGATTAGTTTCCCACCAATAGTTCGCTTCGCCCCTCATCATGTATGTGGCAAATACTGTCTTCTGGTCTTCAGCCACGCATGCTATAGTGAAGGCCTTCTCGATCTCCTTGATCCAGGTTTGCGCAATTATCGGGTCAATAGTTCCCGTGAACTCTGGGGGTCCTACAATCTTAAAATCTTTGAAGGTTGTTACTGGGACAGCTTGGGGAACGGGTGGTACGGGTTCGTTTCTTCCCCTCAGAGCTTCTCCCAATAAATCTACCAGTTGTTGTATCGGATCTACAGGTCATCTCTTATCATTAACTGACTCTTCTTGGACAGTTATTCTACGTCTAGGCGGCATTTTCTACATCACAAACTTTTCATCTTATTATCTAACTATCATATTTAGACATTTCTCAAACGAAAAGACTAAAAGTGTATACCACGTTTTTGAAATAAGATCATTTATATTCATATGCCAAATGGTTACAATACACGTTCTTTTCTAGCATACTGCTATAAATGATAACACATATCCCCTATTGTCACAAAAGACAGGGACAAAACTAGCTTACTACCCCTCTAACATTTTTCAAAAGTTGGGGTTACTACCATCTCGCATCTTACACAAAAGATTGAGATTACAACAACATATTAACAATACATAAATAAAACTACTACACTACTGAGCTTATCCCTCTAGACTCAATCTAACATCCCACGCTCCACGGCGCTCTGATATTCCTTTTGCGTAATGTGTGCCACAATATCCCGACGTATGGTATGCCGGGTCTGTCCTTGTTCAGTTGGGTAGTGATTCACCCCATCGATCAATCTCTCCATGGTCGTGCATAGAGCATAGCCCATCTTGTTCATCTTCCTCCTCTTGCACCGCACCTCATCCTCTAGATCATTCAACCTATCATTGGAATCCTCCCACTTCTCCTCGAAGTGAATCCTATCCATCACCTCCATCTCTAACTGAGTTCGGAGAGCCTCCTTCTCCGTCCTCTCACTCAAAACCCTCTGCTCTAATTCTTCTAACTTTCCTGCCAA
Organism: Panax notoginseng; assembly: GCA_016801055.1. NCBI lineage: Eukaryota > Viridiplantae > Streptophyta > Magnoliopsida > Apiales > Araliaceae > Panax > Panax notoginseng. The sequence continues at coordinate 93,667,974 of CM029013.1, read as the reverse complement.
CTCAACGTTCCTCGCCACCGATCGGTGAAACAAGGCCCCTATATAGATTCCTGCCTCCTTACGGTGAGCAATTTCCACCTCCATCTCCTGCATCACTAGTTGCCTCTCAAGAGTCTCAGTCTCTAGCTCCTCGACTCTACATCTTAATTCCAAAATTAGTTCTTTATATTCTCCCAACATCCGATCTTCGAAAGTGGTCTCGTCGGAGTCCTCCATGGGCTCGGGTTCCTCCTTCATTGGCTCATCCTCCTGATCAGACTCCTCAGGTAGAAGCTCCATCTCCTCCTCCTCGTCATCATCATTAATATGGGCAACTACTGATATAGGCTCCGCTATCAAGGGTGCCTCATAGGCTATGTAGATATCACGCGGCTCCTCCTCTACTACTCGGCTAGGTCCTCCCATGTCAGTCATCCTACAATCACTAACATAAGACTAGGCAAACAACAACTCCATCAGAATATTAAATAACATCAGTTCATTGTATAGAATGAAGTTACATTTCATAACACACTCAGTCTCTCAAGGAAAACTCTACATGAGTTTTATCCCCTTCCTAACTTCTAAGTTTTCTTAAGTTATAATCTAAGGTCTCTCGTTCCTAAAGTTTATAACTATAGCTCTGATACCAACCTGTGACGCCCCCAAATTCTGACCGCCACTTGGTCACTCGAATTCGGTTCATCACGTTCTCAAGGTATTACCATAATAACTAAAATCACACATTCACAATGAAAGATCTAATTTAGAATAATATAGAATGATTTATTATAATTATTCCCCCAAGTCTCGTAACCTACAACACTTAATAGATTACATAATAATATCGAATAAAGACTTATTACATAATCCTACTGAAGCTTAAACATGGTCTGAAAATAGTCTTAATACAACATAATAGATTTAAACATAAAGTGATAAGCTAGTCGGTAGCCTTGCACTTTCCCTTGCCTTTCCCAGAGACACCTCCCTGTTCTGCCTTAACTGAAATGTTTTAAATAAGCAAGAATGAGAACAAATTGCCCAGCAAGTAATATACAACAAGGGTAAGGAATTTTATAACACAAGTTTGAAATATCGAAGTATCATCTCTAAGATAGTTCAGAGTTTCAGAATAATATCATGAATAATGAATATCAACAATTCTTGGAATAAGAACAATAATTCAATATAGATCAATAGATATATATAAATTCAAAGACTATCAAGGTATCCGACTGGATAATAATTTATACTGAGCAGTCACTAAGGACTATTAAACATATACCAGAATTACCAATATTAAACTGATAACCCAAAACAAATCAAGTACTGTAGAGGATCAGTCTATAATACTCCAAGTTATGCATAACACCACAGTAATAATATACTCATGTGTTGGGGTTTCCAACAACATATATTCCCCTTACCTTAAGGGTTGTTCAACTCAATTTTTAAGATTTTCGCTCCAATCAATTGGTTTGGATAGTTTTATAAACATGCATATAGTCTAGCCGAATCAAATGGCATCGACTCTTTCTCAATATTCAAGAATAATACCAAGTTCATCATGAATAATAGTTTACACAAGAGTTTAAGCATACTAGCTCGATTGAACAAATAAGTAGGATAACTTACATTCAAAGAGATAACTTTACGATATTCACTTGAATAAAGTAATGCAAGAGTTAGAATACTTGCACAATGTAAAGTAGGGTTCGGATACGTGCTCAATATAGATTTGAGTAAGGTTAGAGAACTTGCTCAACAATAATTGGAGTAAGTTTAGGGAACTTGCCTTACGCGTAGTTTATCCACGTTAAGAAATCAATACTTTCGCATCCTATTTATAGCGAATCATATATTTAAGATGTTAATTATCTAACACAGTCTTTAATTAAGCTTGACATGATTCAAGTATGCACATATGGTACAAAATCAGTTTATAAGTCATCACAAGTTTAACCCATGTATCTTTGTTTTTATATTATGCAAACATCCTCTTGGACTTATCATTCAAAAATCAATATTAACCTCTATTTACATCACATAGCATGCTTCTCAACACATTACATAGCATATTAGTCATATATTACAAGTTAAAGTAATCATATAGGCATGATTCAAACTTCAGTCCAAAAATAGAAGTCATTCAAGACTGCAGCATGGCGCAGCTGCGCCATGGCTAAGCTTAGGACCGGCGCAGCTGCGCCGTCCCCTAGCTAAGCCTAGACTAAGCTGCTTCCTTGTGGTTTCTGTCTGACTTGACCAAAACAATCACACATGTTATATTTGTTATGTTAAAGGCCTTTTCATGCTTCTCAAGTCAATCTAGGTTCCCTCTTTCATAATAAAATTCTAAATTGATTATTTCAACAATTTAAGGCCATTCAAGGTCATGAAACCACAAAGTCTATCATGCTTGCTCTCTAAACATACAAGATAGTTATAAAACTCATTTTAGGCATGCTTGTGATTATTCATATCACATATGTGCAATTAGCACCACTTTGGTTGAAGATATGCTTCGTTTAAGATTTTCTTGAAATGTGATACACAAGCATGGTATATATACGTTTATACTACATGAGTGAGTCTAAGAGCAACATCAAACGCGATCACAAATGTCAAATTCTAATCCTCAAGGTAGTATGTTAATATTCATGTTCAAAGTTTACTAGTAGTTTCAACATGACGATGCTATCTTACTACTCTTATAAACACCATTTAATGGTTTATTCATACATTTCTAAGTCATACTAACATGCTTGCAAAGTCAGTACATGCATGGCATACATACATAACAAGTTCGTTCTAAGTTCCTAAATTCATTTTAAACTCCACACTTTTGTTAATCATGCTAAGCTAGTCTAACATGCTCACATTAGGTTCATATAGCTATATATACCCTTAAACATGCTTGTATGTTAGTACATGACATAGTACTATAACAAATTACAAAACAGAGACTCAAAACTAATTTTAGAGGTCGGCGCAGCTGCGCTGCGCCTTAGTGTTAATATGGCGCAGCTGCGCTGTACCTGGTTCGAGCCAGGAATAGTAAACTTCGGCAACTGTTTAGCCCAAACACAGAAATTACTCACGAAATCGTTTCTAAACACTCTTATAATAGTTTAAACATGATTATATGGCCATATAACAACTATATGAACATCACCCAACCTCATTAACATCTAATTCCACAAAATCAAGAATTTGAAATTTTAACAACTCGAGAACTCTATTTACAGAAACTGAAATTTGAAAGCATGGAAGAGGAGTTATACCTCTGCAAATATGTAAGGAACTCGCTCCAATGAATCCTTAAGCTCTAAGAATGTTTGTATGCTTTTAACTCTTAGTTAGCAAATACCAGATAATTTCCAAGCAACCCAACTGATAAACATGTCTGCTATTTATAGAAGAAATTTTACACAGACATTGCAATTTCCCATTGAATCAAACCCATGGATTATAGGATTGCATGAAGGTTATGGAGGAGTTGTTAGATGGTGGTTGAAATTCATGATAACCACCACTCCCTACCATGATTATCAGCTAAAAAGTTGGAAGAAGAAATAGACTTAGCCTTTTTGGAAGAATACGTATTCTAGCCTTGAGTTACTGTTCATGTACTTGTTCCACTCATTTTGGTACAAAAGAAATCTCAGCAACACTTAGCTCCATCCCATTTAGTTACTTTGTTATCAAAAAATGGTTTTAATGTCCAGGTGTTACCACATTAGGAGAAATTTAGGGTTATTTATACACCCACATCATATAGTCCATATACATTAAATACACGCAATAAAATAATGTAGTCATGTATTATTGTCCGGGTAGTTCCATAATTATCTCTACCACTCATATAACCATATAATAACCTTATTATATTAATAACCTATTTATGCATGTCAAATAAATAATTTATTCCTTCCCTTGATTAATTACCACTTAATACAATTTAATCCACTTCTCATCGATTAATGTAATTATGGATCTTCATAACCATTAATTATCTGGATAATTCTTATTATTTTTATAGATTTATTACAAATAATAATAATCACATATTATTAATTAATTACCAAGTAATCAATATTCTACCACAATTAATTAATATTAATTAATGGTCCACTTAATAATTCCGTTGTCAAACATAACATACTTTATTTCATGGTTTATCAATGTCACACATATCACATAATTGTTCCATTAAATTTCCAAAGTGAAACAAATTAGTTTTCTCCAACTGACTACTGGCGCAGCTGTGCCAGTTTGTACTGCTGGGACGGCGCAGCTGCGCCGTACCTTGACGGTGCCAAGATTGGTTTAGCTTCAAGCCCGTGCCAATTTTCATCACTAAACTCATTTTATACGACATGAATTACTGTTCACATGAGTAATATTACAAGTCTAAGAGCGTACTGATTAACTACATGAAATCATATGATCAACCCGATTAATTTTCCTAATTCCCGTTTTAATTTGCTTAGTGACTTTCCTCGTTTCTCATTATGCCACACAAGACATTCCACAATTCTCATCGTCAATTCACACATTTTAATACGCATTGATCTAATACGAATCAATTGAATTAACCGACTCACAAAATAATAACACTTATATTCACATAAATATTATTTCCATTAATAATACGTGGAAATTCTCGGGTATTACAATTCCTATTGACAGGCAAGTAAAATTCTATTAGGTATTCCTTAGCGAGTCATGTTCAGTAAACTTATTCTCTAATAAGCACCTACATACTTGCTTTAGTGTCTCCACACAAATGATCATGAGATCAATCATCCTTATCCAATGAGCAAGCAACGTATGTACCAATCTATCCGGATTCACTAATCCCCAATTTAGTAAACCAACGATTGAGAACTATTTTTGTTTTAAGCTTTCTAAGAATTTAGATCTCATTAGAATGATCATCATCATTATTCTAAAAGCATTGTTTAAAACTATGGGTTTATCATATATTATAAAGCAACACCATATAGATAATTAAAAGCCTTTAATAAATTAATACTTTTTATTAATAAATTAATAAGATTGTTGCAAAGTATATGCTTTATCATCAAACATGATTGACTTGTGTGCATACTACTTTCAAGATCACAGAGCAGGAAAACCCTACTATTATAGAAGCTGAAAATGAAGCCAAACCCTACGATCATAATGCTAGAAGTCATAGAGTCCTTAGTTCCAAATTTGGGAACTCTACGAATTCATGACGATGCAGAACAAGAACCAAATCTTGAAAATCTCTGACAGGAAGACACAAGGACTGATGTTCCATCCGAAACTAGATGGGCAAGAGAACTCAAAACCTGATCATTAGATATCCAAATGCTAGTGCTATCTCAATTACTCATAATCTTATCATGCATTCTAGAACTAAACATATAGACATCCGATATCACTTCATTAGAGATCATATATAAAATGGAGATATCTCTTTGCATTTTATCTCAACTAAAAATAAGTTAGCAGATGTGTTTATTAAACCATTAGACAAATATAAATTTAACAAGTTGATAAGTGAGTTGGGCATGCTTAACTTGCATCCATAGTACTATGTTTCCAGATATTACTAACAAGTGTAGGAAAGAATGTCAGAGAGTTATCTAAGAAATGGACAATATTGTAGAATTGTTCAATGATCGTAAAATGAAAGTAGTTCGTAAAGCTGAAGGACTTTCGTAAAGTTTACAACTGTTGAAAAGGTTACTCTACGACAGATAAATCTAAGGCGCTTAAAGTAAAAGACGTGTATAACTCACTTTCAGGGAAGCAAGTGCACTATAAAGTTACTGCCCTATAGCTGTAAAAATGTAGAACTGAAGCAATGTTCAGCCTATCATATTGTACCAAGTGTCCCACTCCACAAAATTAGAGGGAAGTAATATAAAACCTTTTCAAATTTGTTTTCTGACCCCTTACACTTCCATACTGCAATCTGAGTTTTAGAGCTTTCAAATTTTTAAAGAACTCTCAAACCCTAGTTCTTAAATTCCTCAAAAAACTTAAACACTTTTGCGAATCTTTTCTTTATAAACCCCTCCAAATGGAAAGTTTCCAAGTTATGACTAGTATTCAACTATGCTCCGATAAGTTCGTTAATCAAGAGAAGATATCAGAGACATTCTCAAGCTTGTTCATTAGTTTAGTTTCTCTGAGTGTCTGAACTCCAACAAAAAGATCTACATAGATCATGATAAGTAGGTTTTATACCTACTTATTGGATATTAACTTACCATATCTGATGCTTAATCTCGTGTGTTTTAGTAGCTTTTCATGCATTTTATCTCTATTTCATAGGAAACATACTTGGAAGCTAACTTGGTGGCATTGTGATTTGAATGGTTATGAATTTGGCACACGAAGATGTAAAGTGCATGTGATGGAGGCTGAGTGAAGATGGCATGAAGAGAGTTCAAAAGAGGAATGTAGTAGTAGCAGAAGTTCAGCAGGATGCAGATCTGAAGCCTAGCGCAGCTGCGCCCTAAAAAAACTAAGGGGCAACGTGGTCGCGCCTGACCCTGACAGACACAACAAGCAGCTAGCCCGCACCCTCTCTGCACTATTGACTAGCACGACCGCACCGTGTTATTTTGACTAGCAGTGTGATTTTTCATTTAATTGCCTAATAGATTGCTTAATTAAAGAAGGGGTGCTTGCAAGTTAGGGATATCATCATAAATCATTTTTATTTCCTTTTTAGGGTTAGGGAAACACGGAGAGAGAGAGAGAGAGAGCTTATAGCCTCTTATTCTATATCTATGCTTCTCTCTTGGTTTCTATAGTACATTGGAGCTTGGATTCAACAATGGATGTCCAGATTTGAGAAGAGGATTTCAGATTTGCATATTTCAATCTCTAGTTTCTCTTTCTTTTTATTTTGGCTTTCAATGTATGAACAATCTCTTGTGATGGATTTTGCTTTATATATGAACTAATTTCCAATATGGGGTTATGATGAATCTTAATATGTAGTTCAGATCTTTATCTTTCCTTATTAGACTTAGTTGATTATTTGTATTGGATTGTCTAATGTGATTTGCTTTAAATGTTTAATTGCTTGATAACCAAATACCATGTTAGTCTATATGAACTTGAAAAATGAATTATAGGTTTAGAACTAAGCATATTAGCATATGTATTTGAATTCTAAATTGAGATGGAATTTATGTTTCGTGCCTAGGATAGACATATACCGAAGCACCATATGTAGTCCATTGAGTACTTGAGCTTCAACCTATTTTGATTGTAATTCACATAGATATATAGTGTATTAGTCAAATTGGGTGTTTCCATTTATTCTATCTTTTGTGGATTAAATGTAATACAGGTATGGTACATCGAAAGATGGTCATATCTTACTTGTGTGTTCTTAGCTAACAATCCAAAATAATTAACTAAGTTTGTAAGGAAGTGTTGTGTCTTAAATGAAATATTAAGTGAAGTCATATACCCCATATCCCCCTTATTTGGTTATTTTACTTGTTATATTACTATTTCTTTACTTTTAGCATTTCTGAACCAGATACAAATTATTCAACTGCTTAAGTAGACCGAAATAATTATAAAATTGTTTCATGATAGATTAAGACACAATCATTATTCTCCGTGGAAACGATACTCTACTCACTCTATATTACTTGTGGACCACATGTACTTGCTTATGTGTTTTATTTTGATTAACACCCAAACAAGCCAATACGTTTTTGGCGCCGCTACCGGGGAACTATTGATTATTTTTATTACTTTCATCATCAATTTATTTTAGATTGGTATGAGTTAAACAAAACTTTCTTATCTTATTTCTTTTTATATTTTCTTTTGTTTCAGGTACTCTCGAATAGTGTAGGCAAACTCGGTCTAAGAAACCTATTTTGTTGCCTATCAAGGACAACATTAACGACAGGGTTTGACGATTGAGTAAGGGTACTACTAACACTCAAGAGGACATTAAAACGCCGGTAGTCATGGCAGCACTAGAGCATAAAGCATTAAAAACTTGTTGGCTTGTTTGGGTGTTAATCAAAACAACACGCACACGTAAGTGCACGTGGTCCACAAGTAATATAGAATGAATAGAGTATCGTTTCCACGAAGAATAATGATTGAGTTTTAATCTATCATGGAACAATTTTAATTATCTCGGTCTACTTAAACAGTTGAATAATTTGTATCTAGTTCAGAAATGCTAAAAGCAAATAAATAGTAATATAACAAGTAAAATAACCAAATAAGGGCGATATGGGGTATATGACTTCACTTAATATTTCATTTAAGAGACTACACTTCCTTACAAACTTAGTTAATTATTTTGGATTGTTAGCCGAGAACACACAAGTAAGATATGACCATCTCTCGATGTACCATACCAGTATTACATTCAATCCACAAAAGATAGAATAAATGGAAACACCCAATTTGACTAATACACTATATGTCTATGTGAATTACAATCAAAACAGGTTCAAGCTCAAGTACTCAATGGACTACATATGGTGCTTCGGTATATGTCTATCCTAGGCACAAAACATAAATTTAATCTCAATGTAGAATTCACATACATATACTAATATGATTAGTTCTAAGCCTATAATTCAGTTTTCAAGTTCATATAGACTAACATGATAATTGGTGATCAAGCAATTAAACATTTAAAGCAAATCACATTAGACAATCCAATACAAATAATCAACTAAGTCTCATAAGGAAAGATAGAGATCTGAACTACATATTAAGATTCATCATAACCCCATATTGGAAATTAGTTCAAATATAAAGCAAATTCCATCACAAGAGATTGTTCATACATTGGAAGCCAAAATGAAAAGAAAGAGAAACTAGAGATTGAAATATGCAAATCTGAAATCCTCTTCTCAAATTTGGACATCCATTGTTAAATCCAAGCTCCAATGTTCCCAAATTCAGCCCAAAGCTAAGCTAACTATCAAAATCTACTATAGAAACTAAGAGAGAAGCATAGATATAGAATAAGAGGCTACAAGCTCTGTCTGTGTTTCCCTAACCCTAAAAAGGAAATAAAAATGATTTATGATGATATCCCTAACTTGCAAGAACCCCCTCTTTAAGAAAGTAATCTATTTAGCAATTAAATGAAAAGTCAAGCTGCTGGTCAAAACGACACGGCGCGGCCGCGCTAGTCAATAGTTGTTAGGTTTGCTAAAAATAAGAGTATGCATTCAAATCACATAAATAAAGTGGAAGCAAAGTTAAAATGGATTTTAAAATTTTTCTTACAAACCATAAACCAAGATCATTCTTGCGCTTGATTATCAATCTAAAAAGAGTAAGAGAATCATAATCATACCCTTGAAGATACGAGCTTCCTCAGGTACAAGTTCAACTCCTAATCCTTCGTGCTCTCCTTGATTACGTAAGTTTGATTCCTTCCTTTGATCAACGTTAGCCACCCAAGCGTTTGGCCTCTAGAGGTGATCTACCAAGGAAGAACAAGAATCAAGAAGGGTGTTTTGGCTCAAACCATAGTTTTTCCTATCTCTGTAGAAAAAGTGGGCGTACTCTTCAACAATTGGAATCACGTATATTTTTAATTTCTCCTTTTAGATACACCGTTCAATTGTGGTGTTCCTGGTGGATTTCATTGTGATATTATACCATTTTCTTTGAGACAATTGAGAAACTCACTGCTTAAGTATTCACCTCATCGATCTGATCGAAGAATCTTAATACTCTTGCCAGTTTGCTTCTCTACTTCACTTTTGAACTCTTTGAACTTTTTAAATGATTCAGATTTGTGTTTTATTAAATACACATATCCAAATCTTGAGTGATCATTAGTGAATGTAATAAAATAAGAATACCCTCCTCGTGCATTCATTGTCATAGGTCCACATACATCTATGTGAACTAATGCTAACAACTCTGTAACTCTTTCTCCTTTTCCATTAAAAGGAGATTTAGTCATTTTTCCTATGTGACAAGATTCAGAAGTTGGATATGATTCATAATCAGATGGCTCTAGGAGCCCATCTTTATGCAACTTGGATAATCTTGTTTCATTAATATGACCAAGTTTACAGTGTCACATATAGGTATAATTAATATCATCTCTTTTCCTTTTATTAGGTTATTCAATTTAAAGTATATTTTCATGCAAGTCAAGTATATAAAGTCCATTTCACAAATTGCCAACACCATATAAAACATTATTATTATAAAATAGAATAACTATTGTTCTTTATTATAATGTCAAAACCATCCATATCTAATACAAAAATTAAAATAATGTTTCTAATAAGTGATGGAACAAAATAACAATTATTTAATCTAATGGACTTACCCGTAAGCAGTGCTAAACAATAAGTTCCTATAGCTAATGCAACAACCTTTGCTCCATTTCCCACTCGTAGGACAACCTCATCCTTGCTCAGCTTTTTACTTCTAATCAGTCCCTACATATTATTACATATGTAAGAACCACATCCGGTATCCAATACCCAAGTAGAAGATTGACTTTTAAAAAAATTAATTTCAATCATAAACAAACCTTGATTAGGATTCGAAGCTTCTCCAAGCTTCTTCTACTTTTGCTCTGTAAGATAATCCCTGCAGTTCCTCTTCCAATGACCATGCTTGTTGCAATGGAAGCAAATTACTTTGCTAGCTAGATCAGTTTTCTTTTGATCCTTCACTTTTGCCTTACCCTTAGCCTTCTTGGATTTCTTCTTTTCAGAAGATACCTTGGGCCTCTTCCTTTTCTTGAAAGAATCATCCACTATTAAGATATGGTCCTTCTTGGATGGGAAGTGACTGTGGCACCCCCAAATCTGGGTACTTTAATTCCGACAGGATTTGGTGTTCACTGTACAAACATCATATGTCTATCTACCCATAATAAATGAAAACCATAAATAGATAGAAAAAAATCCTCTCCTTACGGAGTTACAACATCTGAATGTAAATACATCAATCCCAGGTCATACTAACCTTAAATCTCAAATGGGGAAACATAAACAAATAATAAGTCTTACACAACTTTAACATAAGTCTGAAACATGAATACATCAAATAAATAATAAGTCTTCATCTCTTGTTAACTTTGCCCTTGCCTTTGCTAGTAGAAGGCTCGTCGGAAGAGTGAGCACGATTGCCCCACAAGTATAATGATATAACAACAATATAATAACATTCGAGTGAATCAAAAACTTCTGAAATAAGAAAACTCGGCTTTTGAATCAAGAATGAATAACAAGAATCAAAAGAACTTTTGAGGGTCATAAAACCTTGAACTATGTCCTAGGTTGTCAAGTGTTTATACTTGAAACCTTTAATAGTCATAAGACTATGGACTCTTCTTCTCACACTTAGGGGAATCAGCCCTTAGTACCATACTGTGCACAATATCTTAATTCTAAAGCGTAATTAATCCTCCATAATAAGGTTGTTCATCTCAGTTTGACATTAGAGTTCGCACCAAAAGAAGTTTGGTTTGTATAAGCTCAACAAGGGTTCTGAAATTTAGAACGTTCATCAACTATGGACTAGTCGAATCAATAAGGTTCAACAATAAATGATATTCAGCTTGAATAATAAACTCAAGAGTTATACAATGGAATAAGTATTGTATAACAGGAATCAGGCTTTAAAAGAAAGATAACATCTAATATGAAATCTTGAACTTGATCAATAAATAACAAGAACTTGCTCGATATAGATTATAAGTCTAGAACTTGCTCAATTAAAGTTTAGGGTTAGAAAACTTGCTCAATGTAAAGAGGTAAGGTTTAGAAACTTTCCTCATGTGTAGATTACACGATTACTATTCACGTTCCTCAATTTAATCCTACATACCATTAATATTCATAATACTAGTTAATTATAACGTAACTAACATCACAATTTCATTCTCTTCTCACTAAACTCTGATCATAACATAAATTCTCATACATTATTATACTTCACGAACGACGAGCTAAATACGCATTCGACAAATCAATTAAACATGTAAATGCCTTATTAACATGTTAAGAATCTATTTTAACATCACATTATATGTCTAATACATTTTTATGTTCATTAGATTAGGTTACAATTACATTTCCTGGACTTCAACAATTAAAAATCTCATTTATGGGAAAAACTGCAGAGTGGCGCTACAGCTCCACCATTAGAACTGTATCTGGCGCTGCAGTGCGGCTGGCGTTGCAGCTCCACCAAATAAACTAAGATTGGCGTTGTATCGACCTTGAATCTGGTACAAAACCCATTTTCAAAGCCCAATATCGAATGTCTCCTATTGAACTTCAGGAGTTAAAAACATAACTACATGAATTATTAGACATCGGTTTCATTCGTCCTAGTACGTCTTCTTGGGGTGCTCCTGTTCTATTCGTGAAGAAGAAAGATGGAAGTATGCGACTTTGTATTAATTATCGGGAGTTGAATCATGTCACCATCAAAAATAGGTACCCGTTACCTTGTATTGATGACTTTTTTAACCAATTACAAGGCACCAAATTCTTTTCAAAGATTATTCTTCGTTCCGGATATCATCAATTAAAGATTAAAACTGCTGACGTTCCAAAGACTACTTTCAGAACTCGGTATGGGCATTACGAATTCCTAGTCATGTCTTTTAGATTGACTAATGCTCCTGCTACCTTCATGGATATGATGAACTGAGTATTCAAGAAATATTTGGATCACTTTGTGGTCGTCTTTATTGATGACATCCTCATTTACTCCAAAAGCCGTGAAGATCATGAGCAACACTTAAGGCTGATACTCCAAAAGCTTCGTGAAAACAAGCTATATGCCAAGTTAAAGAAATGCGAGTTCTGGCTTGAGGAAGTAGCATTCCTTGGGCACGTGATATCAAATCATGGAATATTTGTTGACCTGGCAAAGATTGAAGCAATTCAAAGCTAGGAGCAACCTAAGTCAGTGACCAAAGTACGTAGCTTTCTCGGCTTAGCTGATTATTATCAGAGATTCGTAGAAGGGTTTTCTCGAATCTCTACTCCATTAACTCACTGACTCAAAAAGATACAAAATTCAGTTGAAGCGAGGGATATGAGAAGAGTTTTCAAGAGACTCATTTCAGCACCTGTTCTGATAATACCACCTAGCTCGGAGGGATATGTCATATACAACGATGCTTCAGGCAAAGGTTTAGGATGTGTTCTCATACAACATGGAAAAGTCATAGCCTATGCCTCACGACAACTCAACGAATATGAGAGAAATTATCCTACTCATGATCTAGAGTTGGAAGCTGTCGTTTTTACGCTTAAGATTTGGAGGCATTACCTGTATGGAGAGAAGGTGGATGTGATAACCATGAATTTCAAGTCACTATATATGTATGTACATTATTGATATTTAAAACTTTGTGCTATATAGTGATTTAATATGTGACAACATATGTGAAGTGGTGCATGGATCAATAAACATATATACTATAGTTATGGATATATACATTTATAGATTTCATTAAAAATGAAAGTTGCATAACCTAATTATACATTAGGTGAGACAATTAAATAACCTAAGGGTTATGGTAATAAGGAAATATTAGTATTTAATATATATACAAACTTAAGTGGATAATTTTGTTATTTCAAGTGACTAATAATTTTAAACCTATTTCTAGTAAACCTAATTTGGTTATGAGCTAAAGTCACATGTATAAGTAATTAAATTTCATAAGATTGGGAATGGAAACCCTAAATAAATAATTTGGGTAACATATATTAAAATTGTTAGACTATGTTTATTACATGGCCCAAAACAATTAAAGGAGAAGCCCAAAAGAAATAAAATGCAAACCCAAACTTAGCCCACTTGATTAAGGGTATTTTAGACCTTTGATTTATCTAATTTATGCATTAAAATAAAAGCTAAATGAAGGAATTAGTGGGCATATATATAGCTGGCCACATTAGCCTTTTTAAGGCAAGAATATTAAGCTAATCAAGTTCCATAAGTAGAAGTCTTACACACAAGGACAAGTGTGTCATGCTCCCATTGGTGGAAAGCCTAATTAGCAACCTTAATGGCATGATTATGAATGATTAGGAAGGGATAAGGCTAATCCTTTTGTCCAAGGGGCAAAAAAAACATGGAGGATATTAGCATTCCACTCCAATTCACCAGCATTATAGCAATCTCATTTCATTTTCCTCCTCCACCATTCTTCTTCTTCTTCTATTTTCTCCCAACCCATCAAAACACAGAGCTTAGCAAGAGAGAGAGAGGAAAATTTTAGATTTTAGAGAGGGAGAGGAGTTTATTGTTCATGCATCCTAAATTCATAACCTACTTTAGAAGAACAAGAAGGATAGCAAAGAAAACTAGGTGAGGTTCCCTTCCATTCTTTTTCTATTTTGGTTTTTACCTCAAAATATATGGGGTTTATGGTCTAATACTCAAAGTACCATAGTTCTACATGTCTCATGTGTAGGACTAAGTATCTTGTGTATTAGAATATAGATTTAGAGGAAGGAAATGAGCATATGTTCTCCAAGGGGTGAAACCCTTGTTTTTCTTCCACTAAATCTTGTGTAACTCAAGTTTTACAACTTGGATTTGTGATTCGTCGAAGAGGGATGCTAGATACATGAGTTATCTAGTAAACCCAAGTGGTAGAACATAAATCTAGCAAGTATATAATCCATGGGAGCTGTTTCCCCAAAATAGTCCACATAGAGAATTAAAGCTTTAAATCCTAAAAAAGCTACTATCCCCGTTTTTCTTAAGGCTGTTTCAAACAGTTTCAAGTCTTTTAAAATTCTGGCAAAAATCACAGAGGTACCTTAATAGGTTATCTACGTGTAGGAAAAAGAATGGACACGTTTTGATGTGTAGGTTGTGCGTAATGACTTTTTCGGTAAAGGACTCCTAAATATTAACACCCGGATTTCTCACAGTGTATACACTGGAAAAATCTGAAACTTTTACAGTATGTTCATATATGTTATGAGAGTATACCCTGAAAGTTTCAGAATTTTCTGAGCAAAACTCGATTTATGAAAAATGAAGCAAGATCCGAGTGTTTTTGGCACTTTAAAATTAGTAACTCACTTTCTAAACTTCCAGAAAAATTTGGGGATCATTGTTGGGTCATATACTGTCCAAATCCAGAAAAAAGAATTTTTGGAATCAGTTTAGTATTTTTTCTAAAAATGATGAAGTTATGAATAAAAGGAAATAAATTGGTAAACGATGTCATAAATAAGAAAAGTGTGATTTTAATGCTTAAATACACCTAATATATAATATTCTGACTATTTTAGGGTATTTTGATAATTTATAATAAGAAATATTATTTATGACATTTTATGGATATTAAATAAGTGGTTTAATAAAGGGTGAACAATTAGAATAAATTATTTATTGGTCTAATAAATTATTAAAATATTATTATGATAGTAATAATATTAGAATCTGATATTGTTAAGTAAATAAAAATAGTAAGATTAAAACTTTATTAAAATATTATTAAATGGTTAATAATATTTGATTTAAGCATTAATAAATAATTAAAGTATTATTAAATGATTAATAATATTAGATTAAAATATTAATCTTAGATTAAAATATTATTAAAAGATTAATAATATTATATTAAAGTATTATTGGATGATTAAAATATTATTAAGTAAATAATAATATTCGAGATTAAATAAAATGTTATTAAAAATGTAATAACATTAGTAAATGAATAAAATATTATTAATTGATTAATAATATTAGTAAATAAATAAAATATTATTAAAAGGTTAATACTATTTGTAAATGAATAAAGTATTATTAACTAATTAATGATACTAAAACATAAGTAATATATTATTAAAGTAATAATATTAATGCATGATTAAAATATTATTAAGAGGATTAATAATATTAGTAAAGTATTAAAATATTATTAATATGTTAATAATATTAATAAGCGAATAAAAGTGTTATTTGTGAACTAATAATACTAAGAGGTAAATTAAATATTATCAAGATTAATAATATTAAGTGAATTAAATGTATTTGTTATCTAATAGTAACATTATCGAGGCAGGATAATATTTCTAAGAACTAAATGTAGCATATAATATCTATGTGATTACAGAATCTAATGTTATGTTATGGCTAATTGAAAGATTAACTATAGGTCTCTCAAAGGAAGATAATTAAACTGCCTAATGGATAGAATTTAATTGCGTAGCTGTAAACTACAAATGAGGCAAGTTCCCAAACTCAAACTCTAGTTATTATTTTCAAAGAATGTTAGTGAATAATTATTGATGATTATTCACTTCTATAATGATTATTGAAATTCGCACTTTGTGCAATTGAATTCATGTTCTATTATTATTGAACTGTGAATTAAATTAAAGTTCTTTCATTCATGAACTATTTATGAGATAGATCTATGCTAATTGTATCAACTATACCAATCATGTTTAAATTTGTTAAATTAAATGTGTTTTAAAAAACTGTTCTTATTAAATTGATATGATAAGAACTCTTGACTGAGAGAAGGACGGATTTGATTAAGGCATGATGCTGGATTATTAAGTGTTTATGCATAAATCATGGGGTATGCAAGGCTGATCCCCTTGAATACCAAAACTTATTAAGAGATCCAATTTAAATGACTGAAAACCTTAACAAATGTTCATGATTATTTCAAAACCACTCAGTACTTGTTGATTATTAATTCAGGTTCCTTCATAATCTTATACTATTGTTGAACATTGAAAGAAAAACTCCTTTCTAGTCATGATATATCTCCCTTGTATATAAACTTACTAAGAAAATTAGTTGCTTACCCTTGCTATATCATGACATTTATTTCAGTTAAGCATGAAGGATCCAATACGAAAGACAAAGGCAAGGGCAAGATCCAAGAATAGTTTAGAATGAATATTAATTATTATTATCTGATGGAATTTCTTATGTAAACCTTTTGTAATATGAATGGTGTGTTTAAGTTAAGGTTAAGAAGACCTTGAGACTATGTTATGAAACTTTATTATAATGAACAATGTATGTTTATTATTCCGTAATAGTTTATAGAATGCTTATAATGATGATAGATCGTGAGCACCGAATCTGAGGTTAGAGAACCTGGATTTGGGGGCGTCACAGTGGAGATCTATACGGATCATAAAAGCCTCAAATACTTCTTCACTCAAAAGGAACTCAACATGCAGCAACGACGTTGGCTTGAGCTGTTGAAAGATTACGATCATACTATTCAATACCATCTTGGAAAAGCAAACGTAGTAGCTGGTGCATTGAGTAGAAGTTCATATACGGGTACAAGTGCGATATTGTCAACGCAAAGGCCCATTTTGTATGACTTATAAAGGATGGAGATAGAGTTAAGGACTCTGGAGACCCATATGATGATGGAAAATATACGAGTAGAACCGACTTTAATCGATAAAGTTAAAGCTGCTTAAGCTACAAACCTGGAGCTGATGCGAATGAGGAAGAAAGTGCAAGAAGGTGCTATTTCAGAGGCGAGAATCGATGAAAAAGGAATACTTCGAGTTAACTCCAGACTTTGGATTCCTAACGATTCTGACTTGAAGTATAAAATCATGATGGAGGCGCACAACACACCGTTTGCAATCCATCCTAGGAGTACCAAAATGTATCGTGATCTTCGACATATATTTTGGTGGAGCAATATGAAGAGAGAGATAGCGGGGTTTATCTCAAGGTGTCTAACTTGTCAATGAGTTAAGGCGGAGTATCAAGTGCCAAAAGGTCCATTGCAACCACTTGAAATTCTAAAATGGAAGTGGGAGCACATTACCATGGATTTTGTTACTGGTCTTCCTAAGGTTTCTGAAGGCATAGATGCGATTTGGGTCATTGTTGATAGATTGACCAAGTCTGCTAATTTCTTATCGATACAAGAAACTTATACACTTGAACGTCTTGCTCGTATGTACATAAATGAGATTGTAAGATTGCATGGTATGCCAGTATCTATAGTTTCTGATCGAGACCCAAGATTCACTTCACAATTTTGGGTTAGTTTGCAAAAAGCTATGGACACGGATTTACGATTTAGTTCGGCATATCATCCTTAAACGGATGGGTAGTCGAAGAGGATTATTCAAACTCTTGAAGATTTATTAAGACTCTGTGTCCTTGACTTCAAAGGAAGTTGGGACAAGTTCTTACCATTGGTGAAGTTTTCCTACAACAACAGTTATTAAGCAAGTATTGGCACGACTCCATTTGAGGCGTTGTATGAAAGAAAGTGTAGTTATCCAGTATGTTGGGATGAGGTGGGTGAAGCAACGTTGTTGGGACCGGAGTTGGTACGTATGACTATGAAAAATATTTAAACGATCTGATAACATATAAAAGCCTCACAAGATCGACAAAAGTGTTTTGCTGATCTTCATCGAAAGGATGTGGAATTCAATATTGGAGATCATGTGTTGTTACGTGTTGCTCCATGGAAAGGAGATACGAGGTTTGGAAAGAGAGGAAATCTCAATCCTCGATTCATTGGCCCATTTGTAATCCTCGATTGAGTAGGAACTGTGGCCTATAGACTCGCCTTACCGCCAAGTATGTCTCATGTTCATAACGTTTTTCACATATCTATGTTACGTAAATATGTGAAAGACCCGAATCACATTATTGAATTAGAACCGAATGAGATAGCGAAAGATTTAACGTATGAAGAGGTACCTATTAAAATCTTGGATAAGAAGGATCATATTCTACGCTCCAAGGTTATACCTCAAGTCAAAGTTTTATGAAAAAATCACGATGTGGAGGAAATGACCTGGGAGTTAGAATCTGAAATGATATCAAGGTATCCTCACCTCTTCGACATACTAGGTACTTACCCTAATTTCGAGGATGAAATTTCATAAGAAGGGGAGGTTGTAAGATCCCAACTTTTATGAATAAAGATTAATTTTTTCTCGAAATATATTTTTGAATATTTTGGTGTGGTTTTGTTATATTATTATAGTTGTGGATAATATTTATAAATTTTGCAAAGTAAGCAAGTTGTTATAAAATATTAGATTGGTCGGGAAATATTCATTTTAACATGAAATATTCGTACGACGGCACAATCATTGGTGGACCCCACAACGAAAGTATTGTCGTAGTTAGAAAACGACATAATTATCTTTTTATAAAAATAACGGCGAAAGTTTTACCGTTAAATTGTTGAACTACCTGGTGGTAAAAGTACAGTAATATGCGTGGTTGCATAGTAGCACACGGTATTGATTATTGATGCTTGCGTAAGAAGTCACTCAATTATTGCTACAGTAATTGCTGCATAATATCTCTCATATTATTGATTGTCAGAGTATCAATATTTTATATTATTAAATCAATAATTGAGACGACAAAGTTATTTATACTATTATTTGTAATATTGACGATGTCTAGAAAGTTTTGTCGAGGAGAGGTTTGGTCACCTAATTGCGCGTCAATAGGGAGAAATCCTTATCAGAAAGCCCCCTCTTTCCTGGGAATGATCTGGTTGTTAAATATTATGAGTTATAATATTAATGATGAATAAGTTCGTATTAAATTAAAGATGAAATTGATATTTCTATTGTGTTGAGATTATTAGTGTTAGTGAAAATCGATATCTATTTTTATAATAATTGATGTCTGGAGGTTATATTGACCAATCGGGTAATTAATCGGATAAATGAGCAATTAATTTCTATTAATTCACGTGCTTATAACTATTTATTCATATGTATGTACTATTGATTCACATGCATGTGCTATTAGGGGAGGTGGTGTAAGATTGATAATACTTGCATGACTAAATTAAAAATAGAGGTATAGGTGAATGTACTATACTATAACTATTTTTTTCACATGTATAGAACTATTGATTCACATGAATATACTATTAATTCACATGATGTACTATTAGGGGAGGTGGTGCAAGTTTGATAATACTTGCAGGACTAAATTAAAAATAAAAGAAAAGATGAAGGTATTATACTGTAATATTTCGAGCCCCAAAATGTGCAATTATCGAAACTATATTTTCCTATAAATAGAAGCTCATTCTTCTTTCATTCTCACCAATTCACTAAGACTCACAAGAGAAATTATAGAGAGAGAAGCTATAGAGAGAAAGAAGAAGAGAAGTTTGCTATTTCACTATTCTAGTATCAATTCTTCTTATGAGGTAACGGATATTATTTTGTTCAGTATTCATTGGAATAATATTTTCTTCCATACTTTGTAGTATGTGAGTAATATTATTTCGTCTCGTATTCCTGATTATACCCTCATTTTGTTAAAGTATTGCTTCTATATTCCGTAAAATTAGTAGAATATCCTTAAAATTTGTGCTTCATCTAGTATCGTTTCACAATGATATTTTCTGCACATTCTTGTTAAATTTTAAGCTTTTCATGCCGGAGTACTGTCCATGAGTACTATTCATTTATACGGTACTATTCACGGGTACTATTCACAAAGTACTATTCATGAGTACTATTCACAAAGTACTATTAACGGGATATTATTCTCGAAGTACTATTCATAGGGTACTATTCACCCTGGTACTACTCACCTAGAGTACTATTCATGATAAAAATTAATTTCTTTTCGGTCCAAATCATTTTTGATACAATATCATTCTTGAATTTTACTCTACAAAGCAGTATCATATTGGCAATTTGAACATTATTGAATTATGGATAAATTAAATGATAAATCTTTAAAAATTTATCCTTTGCTTCTTTTAATTAAATTCTTATATCATTGTCATCATCCTCATGCTTATATTGTGATGAAAGTCATCTTTGGTTTACGTGCATAGATGGACTGTTGATTGGTGTGATTATGACCAGGTATCATTCGGTATAATCATGACCCGTAATATTACAAATGATGTGGGAAAAGTCCTCATTGGCCTGTAGTGCATTGATGGACAGTTGTTGATATGATTATGACTAGGGATTATTCGGTACAATCACGACCATTGATGATTACATGAATATTCTTGGCCCGTAGTGCAGGGATGATTTGATGAAGTGGTTTATTTATTAAGCTGAGTCTCAGCGATAAAGTTGATGAAAAACTTTTTAAATCATAGATGATAGTAGATATCATGCTATACTTGACTTTGCTAATGGATTGCTTGTTCTGCTGCAGTTAAACTTGTTATCTATTATATTCTATCAGTTTAACATTGTTGAAGGCTAACGATAACTTATTCTGCATTATCTTAGCCATAATATTTTTTACTGGGCTAGTTGAGCTCACCCTTTTGCTTTCATTGTTATCTTCAGAAAATGAGAACGTTGACGAGACTAGTCGGGGAACGGAGTGATGGTCTGAGATGGTGTTATAGTAGTCCTCACTATTTTATAAAATTGATTGATAATAAATGTAATGAGGACTTCATTTGAGTTTGAATATTGTGTATGAGACAATATTCGTGTAAAAACTCTAAGCTACGATGTTGTCGTATTGTATAAAAGAAGTTTGTATTTGATTTATGTACCATGTATTTGGCGACTCAAAATAGGTGATGTATACCTATTTTGGGGGCGTCATATATTCCATGTACATTAAATACATGCAATAAAATAACACAGTTGGGTATTATTATCCGGGTATCTCCCATAATTATTTTTACTACTCTCCTAACCACATTATAACATTATTTAATATTAATGTTTATATAAACATTTAAATCATTTCCCAATTTCTAGAATACACATCTGTTCAATTATTTCTGTATTAAAGATCACATGGGATTTCATTGTACTACTTGGTACCTTATATCAATATAATGTACTCTTATCATATGATTTTATTAATGTCACACACATTACAAAAATGTCCCGTTTAATTTCTACAGTGTAAACTAACTTTCTCAAACTGAACACTAGTGCAGCTGCGCCAGTTTGTACTGCTGGGAGGGCGCAGTTGCGCCGGTCCCTGGCAGTGCCAAACTGGTTTAATTCCTAGCCAGTTCCGACTTCTACTACCACACTAGTTTTACGTGACATGAATTAACTTCCATATTAATAATATTACTAGATAAAAGTTTATTCATTCCATATATGGAATCACATAATTAATCTTCCTAGTTCTCTTTTAATTCACTTAGTGAATTTTTTCATTTCACATTATGCCACACAAGGCACTTCACAAATTCTCATCACAATTCCACACTTCTTAGTTTGTATAAATCCAATTCGAATCAATTTAATTACTCATCTCACATCACATTAATATTTATATTCCAATAAATATTCATTCTCTTTTTATATTAAAATAATTATTTATTTATGAATTCCACGGTTCTTATAGTGTAAGGATCTCCCAATCTGTCATATTTATCGAAATCGAGAGTCTTAAATTTCTCCGGATAATGAACCCCGGGGAAGATGCAAAGGTCTTAATAGGAAACACTTTTGTGTGTTCCAATCCCTTTGATGGACCAAATGGCCTCTTCCATTTGTAGAACCTTCTTTCGAATATCACCGGTGTCTTGATCTTCTTTAAGATGGGTGATTATAGGGGTTTTGTTGGACTTCTCAGTCTGAGACTCAGGTGTTGGGACTTCTGTCCTGAGCCTGGATTCCTCTTTGTGCAGAGGCTTCTGTTTGAATGGGTATTTGTGGAACCTGAGTGGATTTGTTTAGTTCTCTGAGAAGAACAACCAACTCTGTCATTTGATTACTTAATCCTTCGAACGCCTCGTGAGAAACAAGAGTAAGATTAGGCTAAGCACTTGTAACCATGTCTGACTATGAGTTTAGTGCCTTCTTGAACTTTGAACGGGTAACGGGACCAATCGTTTCCCTACAAAAAGACTATGTAGTTTAGTATGGGAAAACGAGGAAATGTTACATGCTATGTAATGTGTCCATTTTTTAGGAGTGTTTTAATGTTTTCGTGCAAAACAGGTATCAGTCGTTTTGATGACAGGATAGCATGACAGGTCTTGATATGAAAAAGGAATGCGTGTTCACATACTCCTTTATATTTTCCATTACATTGAGATTGATATGGAAATTAAATTATAAGTAATTGAAATTATAGGTAATTAAAATGGGAATGTATGAAGAGACTTTCCTCTGCATTTGGTTTATCAGAGGCTGACCAAACTTAGGTTACTCTTGCGGCTTTTCGACATGAAGGTCCCCAGATAATCGCAATTTACTCGATGGGAAGTTAATCCGATCTTTTAACTGGAGCGAATCTGGGTGGTTCATTTCCTGGGCCTCGTGGAATTAGTCTTCCGATGAGTCCAGTAATCAAACATCAACGAGTTTGCCTCCTGGTGGAGGGACCACACAACATACATTCACATACATCGCGTCTCACCGTATAGAAATGATGACATGTGCGAAGCACTAATATCACAGGCAAATATAGTGCAAAGCACTAAAGTGCAGTAAATAAAGCATTAGTATACATCCATTCAATTTAAATGCAACATTCACACATAAGCAGATAAAAGTTTTTTGAAAAGCTTGAATAACGACTTAAGCCCTCTTACTGGAGTCCCCAGTAGAGTCGCCACCTATCGACGTCGGGATTTTTATTTGTCCCTTTCTGTTCTTGTCTTTTGGTGTTCTCATTTTAGGTGAGATTTGTTTTAAAAAACACGTTTGAAAATGTCCGACATGTATATGTCGACGATTTGACTGTGAGAGTTGCCAGTTGGTATTTTTAAATAGTTGCACCAACTCAATCGAGCAAAGGTTTACATAAAGACCTAGTGATTTGGCACTGTTTAACTGGTCTGAGAAACCAAAATTTGTTAGGGTGCGGGGGCTTGATTAAGAGAAGGGAAAGTGTTAAGCACCCTCTGACTTCCGTGATAACACGGTTACCACCACTTTCATTAAAACTTTTATCTGTGTATGTGTGTGTGTGAGTTACGTCTATGTCCAGTTGTTTGGATGTAGTGATATGCCTCGTTTGCACCTATATACAAAGGGTTTGATTTTTGTATAAAAGTTGAATTTTAACAAGATATAGCAGTGACGTTTTGTAAAACAGGTTTTTCAAACCCTTATGCTCAATAGTAATTGAGGCCTTTGATACTTCCATTTTATTATGTGTTCGGCTTGATTGCTTTTATTTTGGAGATGCGACGCATCTTCGAGAAAATAAGATACATAGCAGTGCCGAACTACTTGTGGGCATGAGATCCATCTAAGGATATTTAGACACCGTAGATAATTTATAAGCTGGCTGCATCTGAAAATGTCCATCACGGGAACCGAATCTAGATTCAGAAGCTGAATCTATAATCACATGATTCATAGGCTCACATGAAAAGTAATATGTACAAAAGCTAGAAAAAGAACTAGATTTGAATAAATCTAAACCATTCTAGCTTCAACGGTTCCAGTTGTCACTTTGAACTAGTTAAAGTTAGAAATAGCCAGATTGAGGCAAATCTAGCCCGCAGGATGAAAGATTAAATATCTACATTATGAAAGCGGTTAAAGCAGATATTTATATAAAAGCGATATATATATATATATATATATATATATATATATATATATATATATATATATATATATATATATATATATATATATATATAAGCAATAAAAAGCCACGGATCGACGATCCGGGCATACCCACACAACGCGACTCTCAACGTTAGTTGATAAATATATATAGAAGTAATAAAAAGCTTAAAAATCTAAAAAATATTACAGTGGGCTGCCAAGAAGGCTTCAGATAGCTTTTGATGCCTGAAAACTGGGTTTCCACCAATTAAATTTTAGTGTGTTACAAAACACGAGCTCACAAGTGTTTAGAAAGAAGAATCACTCAGTTTAGCGCACTCTAGCAGTGTTTACAAGATGAAATGGACAAAGTTTTCTCTCTTTTTCTCTTTTTTTTCAAATGAGTTGCCAAGAGCTCATATTTAAAGACCCGATGGTCACGGGTCTACCTGAGGCAGCCGCGGGTCTACCTGCGGCTTCTCGGGGTGTCCCGGGCCATGCGGGTCCCATTGTCTCTAAGTACGTGCACTTTGGCTACGCGTTGTCCGCAGGAACCTTCATAACTTTTAATATGAACATCTGATAAAGGAGTGTTGTACCTTTTCAGAACGCTGTTTTCTAGAGCTACATAATGACATGAGATTAGAGGTTGTACGAAGCTAGGAAGATAGGTCCATAACCAGATATTCAAGTCTTTAAATTCTATTTGGTGTGTTATCATGCGTAGTAGTCACTCAAGATTTAAGCTATGGTTCTTGTGGGACACCTTGGCACGTAGTGTGGATTAAATTATGTTGGGATGATGTGAATGTAGTATTAAGGTGGAAAATGATGATTTTGCCCCTCACTGGGGTTATCTCCGACTTTGCGAAGATGTAGCAGTCGTTGCTCAGGGTTATCTATGAGATTGGGCTGCTGTGAATGCTGAATGTCCTTAGGATTATCTCTGAGGTGTGCTTAACCTCCTTGGGTTATCTACTGGGTTGAAATTGAGTGTCCCGGGGTTAAAACTGACTTTTTTAGGGTTGTCTCCGAAACTTGAACTGCATCCCTCAGGGTTATCTCCGAGGTTGGAACTGAATCTCCTAAGGTTATCTTCGGGATTAAAATTGAGTCTCTCGGGGTTATCTCCAAGATTAAAAACTGGATCTCCCAGGGTTGTCTCTGAGGTTAAAACTGATTTGACTTCCACAGTTATCTCTGGAAGACGATTCTGCCCTCCTGTAGGGTTAGTAACAGGAACACAAAATTTCGAGTGTCTACAACTTCTTACCACCAAACTACATAATTCAAAATATTTAACGCATATATATTCTTATTTAAACCCGACATATCTCATAATAAGAATTTTATTTACCAAACTCTTATTTTTAATAATTTTTGAAAATTTACGTTTTTACATTCTCCTCCCCTTATAAGGATTCCGTCCTCAGAATCACCGAAAACTTCCTACTTGATTCTATTATAAAGATTACATATTTTTAGATAACTTCATCTCTTCTTTTTCAAAATTTTATTTCTTTCTTTGAATTATTATAGCTTACTCAATTCAATCATTATTACATGTCACATTCTACCACTTTCTTCTTTCTAAGGAATATCCTCCTTACCACATTCACCCTTTAAAAGAATAAGAATCTTCTGCAATCGTTCATTAATTGAGTAGTAGTATGAATAACTCAGGAATTTAATAGATTCCAATTATGCTGAACTCATCTCTAGGTTTACTAGTGCTTCAACAAAATCCTTCATACTATAAACTCTTTACACAAAATGTTTATCAATCACAAAGACTGAAGACACCCTCTACAAGTACTCTAGGTGATCATCCTATCATACTACTATGTCGTACACTATCGTAGTACATTATAACGACTGTATGTGTTACACTATAAACCATTGTCTCTGAAAACATGTCCCTTTTATAGGGTTGTTCACCTCAGCCTTTTGTCGATGCCAGGAAATAATCCTCCCTTCCTAGGTGTTTGATTCTTACCCTTTATGTTTTCCATGTGGTTTAATTTATCTTACTTGAAAGGATGAGATTTTAGGAAGAGATCGACATATAATGTCGACGATTTGAAAATTTTGATTTTAATGATTGAGCCTAATTAGGCAGAGCCGCCAGTTGGTATAAGTTAAATGGTTGTACAAACTCAACTAAATTTTGAAAGGTTTTACAATATGGCCCAATATGTGACTCCGTTTAATTGGTCTTGGAAACTGAAATTCATATAGTCTGGGGCTTGCTTAAGTGAGGGAAATGTGTTAGGCACCCCCCGAATTCTGTGAAACATGGTTATCGCGTCTTTTGAATTCCCTAAGCATGTGAAGTGTGTGTGTGTGTGATGCAGATAAATGTTCTAGAAGTGAGTTATTTGAAAGTAGTGTTATGCCTCTTTTGTACCCATATATAAAGGGTTTTATTTATTGAAAAGTTCAATTTTAAGAAAAGAATAAAAAAGTGATGTATTGAAAACAGGATTTCGAACCCTTATTCTCAAATAGGAATTAAGGCATTTTATACTTTAATTTTATTTCGTATTCGACTTGATTTGATTTTATTCAAGATGCGAAGCATCTTTAATAGTATAAAAATATATATAAGTGTCAGACTTCTTATGGGCATGAAAGCTATCAAAGTAAGCCCGAACACCACATGCATGATTTTCACTATTTCGGGGTCTTAAACTTTTATAACCGTTTTAAGGCCCTAGATTTACAAGTACAAAAATTGGCAAGCTAGTTGTACAACTGAAAAATATCTATTGTGGGAACCAAATCTAGATCCATTAATGGGATCGTAGATCATGTTGCTCCTAGGCTCATATAATATCACATACATAGCCTGCACCATAAATATAATGCAATGAAACATATATTTACTTCTAAATGTCGTAAATAAAAGGATTCATTAGTTAAATCATTGCATGCGCGTAGCCAAAGCTTCAAGCATCCTCTAGATACATATCTAGGGCTATGTGGTTGCTAAATGCTTACAAAAAACTAGAAAGAAAACTAGATATGTACATATCTTAGCCATTCTATCTTTCAGGTTCAAGTTTCACAACTTTTGAACCGGTTAAAAGCTAGTTCTGGCTAGATCCAGTACAGATCTAGTCAATAAAGCTTAAATATTGACTATATACAACAAATGATGGTAAAAAAGCTAGATGTGCGCCATATAGAGGCAGATCTGTATATATATAGTATTAATTTATAGCGTAAAGCAAGAAAAAGAAGTAGATTTGAAAGGATCTTATAGTTACGCATGAAAATGGCTATCGAATGGCTTTAAGCGCCTTTATACTCAATTTTCACCAGTTAAAACTTGATATGTTTCTATATATATGTATAGGAGAGTTTGTATAAGAGATTTACAAAGA
The DNA here is from genome assembly GCA_016801055.1 of Panax notoginseng. NCBI lineage: Eukaryota > Viridiplantae > Streptophyta > Magnoliopsida > Apiales > Araliaceae > Panax > Panax notoginseng. The sequence continues at coordinate 93,640,097 of CM029013.1, read as the reverse complement.
TTGAATGGAAGAAAAGCTTCCTTTCGCTCTTAAATGACTGAATTTCTCTCTCCCATACCCTTTCACTATCTCTATTTCTATCTATAAATGAACTGGGGAAGGGGTATTTATAGACCCGATCTACCACGGGTCTAATTGCGGCAGGGCCTATGCAGATGTAAGAACCTGAATTTTTAGAAAATATTAAAATAAGAATTTAGTAGATAAAAAATCTTAAAGCATGAGATGGGTTCGAACAAGAATATATATATGTGTTACGAGGTATGTGGTATTGTGTTACATAAGGTAATATGAGCTATGTAATAAGTGATGTTGTGTTTAATAAATATATATCATTATTATATATTTGTTTAGAGATGAATTAGTAAGAAGATGGATAAGATTTATCTATCGGCATTAAATAATTTATGTGAAATTATTTTATAATAGTAGTTGGTGACATTAAATATCTTTGATAATCACCAATTTCTTGAGCGTATGTGCTAGTATGTATCAAGTTTAAGGCAATGCAACCGTACTCTTTAATGGTGGATGTATAGGAACTGGGCTAAACAATTCATTCAGAGTGCGGAGGTATATACGAATTAGTAACCGATCTAACTCACTATGAAAACAGTGTAGACGAGACGGAAACTAATTCGTTGGTTATTTGTGAAAAACCACTCAGTATACTATATTGAATACCATTAAAGACTCGATGTGTGCTAGGTTTGGACTTGTATATATGTACGTTGCTGACGACAGAAGAAAATTGATATACCTTTAAAGTGGTTAGAGAATTATTGAATAAATTGATACACGGCGAAAAGCGAGGATTAAAGGAATGTATGTATGTGTTATATTCGAGTTTTGTGTTATTGGTGGTAAGAAACCGTAAAGGAGATGTATAGTTAGTTAAACTAATAAGGGAAATAGAGTTTTAAAACTCGAAATGTGATCCTTAAATTGTTAAGAAAAATAGTAACCGATGATGTGCAATCAAAGAGGGGATTGATGTTAGACGAGTTAACATTTAAGGAGGATGTAATACCCGAGAATTTTCACATCTTATTAAATGAATATATTAAAGGAATAAATATTTATTGAATATAAATGTTAATGTTTTGTAAGTTGAGTAATTAAATTGATTCACATTGGATTAGTACGAATTAAGAAGTTTGGAAATGTGATGAGCATTTGTGAAGTGCCTTGTGTGGCATAATGTGAACCGAGGAAATTCACTAAGCAAGTTAAAAGAGAACTAGGAAGATTATCTGTATATGATTATGTGATTCCATATAAGGAGTGAATGCACTCTTAGATTAGTAATATCACTCATGTGAAAGCTAATTCATGTCGTGTAAAACTAGTATGGCGATGGAGGTTGATACTGGCTTGAAGCTAAACCAGTTTGGCACTGTCAGGGTACGGCGCAGCTGCGCCCTCCCAGAAGTACAAACTGGCGCAAGTGCGCCAGTGGTTAGTTGGAGAAACTTGGTTTTCTTCTATAAAATGAAATAGAACACTAATGTGATATGTGTGATATTAATAAACTATAGGATAAAAGTACGTTATATTGATATTAATCAACGAAGGAATTATTAAGTGAACGATTAATTTATATTAATTGTTATATAGATTAATAATTACAGTAATCAATGAGAAATGGATTAATTAATATTATTGTTAATTAATCAATAAATAATTTATCTATTTGACATAAAAAAAATAAGTAAGTTATTAATATAATAAGATTATATTGACTGTTATGTGCAAGTGTGCAATAATTAAATATATTATATATATGGAATACAACTGCATTATATAGTGTAGTATGACACTTATATGACTATACTATATATAGTAACCATATATTAAGATTTAATGAAACTATAGAAATACATCATGAAATGTGTATGTGACAATATGTATGTGGATATATAGTAAAATAATATACCATGAGCATATTGTAAATTAGTATTTTAATAAAGTATACCAGTGTGATAAAATGTACATGGATTATATGTATGTTACATTTCCATATCATATCTACTACCTTGAAATATTAATTATGTAAATCATAGTGTGACATTATGTTATAACCCATGTATGGATGATATGTGTATACAATATAGCATAAGAATAGGGTTTGTGTGTAAGTGTATAACCTATGTTTTGCAAGATTGCTGATATTTTTCTCTCTTGTCCCAAATTGAGTGTCACAAAGTACATGAATAATGACTTAAAGTTAAAACACGTATTCTCAAAAAGGTTATGGAATAGGTGATCATTTGCTAAGAAGAGGGCTGGTAAGGGTGGTTGATCAACTCTCAATTAACCAACTTCCATTACACCATGAACCCAACCTTAGTGTAATGCCAATGTCTAGTCTATGCTTTTTCTATAAATACAAGCTTAAATTCAGATTTTTGTGTTGCTAAGAAGTTGTTTGATAGTCTAATTGGAGGGTATAAGTTGCTGAGCTACTATAGAAGCATACTCAGGGTGTAGGAGGTCCAATTCAAGTTCAAGAAGGTATAAATCCTAACTATGTTCTTGAAATGAGTCTAGTTTAGTTCTTGAAATTTCTTGAATTCATATGTTAATTGATATGAATTAACATGCTATAAGTTGTTTAGGAAGTTTACTTAGATATATGAACACTTTAATGATGGTTTGGAACTAGCTTAAACCGATGGAAATCAAGTTAGTAGTTACTCAGCAAAACAGAGTATACTTACAACTTCTGAACTCGACGTGGCGCAGCTGCGCCCTGTTTGTACTAGGGTGCAGCGTAGCTGTGCCGTATCCCAGAATCAGTTTCTGATTTCTGTTATATTGTGTGATGTGAAAATGGTGTTGTGACTTAAATACATACCTAAAAGGGAGTTTAGCATGAGATATAAAACTTCCTTATGATTTATGAAGTGTCCAACATGATTTAATAAAAGATCTTTAACAAAGACTTTAAGGTTTGAAAACAAACCTTGTGAAAACTTATGTTTTACAAGTTCTGAACTTAGTGGTTGATATACATGATTGATTTCAGATGTAAATGAGCATGATATAATGTTTATGGTGTCCTTGTCCATGACCAAACTTGTTAAGTCTTGTGTTAGAGAAATTTCTAAGTATAATAAGCTAATGGACATGAATGCTACAATATATAGTTTCTGAACTTGAAAAGATGTTAACATGACTTAGTTACTTATGATAAGAGTTTTAAAGTTGATTTATGATAAGATGATTTCAAAGACAAACTCAAGCATGTTTTCAAACTTAAGTTGCATTACATATGAGTTTTTAGATTCTAAAGGCTTGAGATGCCATGTTATGTTTCATTATGTCTCCAAACATAAGTCTTATATGTTAAACATAATGGAAGTAAACTAAGCATGAGGTTAAGGCATGTTTTAAAGTGTTAGACGATGCTAGCTATGAGTAAAAGATATGAATATGTATGCGCATGTGTAGTACAGATTATGTGACCTCTTTATGCAAACATAAGGCTAATTAGTACACTTAGTGATTACATGACCCTATTTGGCTTTGATTTCGTGAAAAATCCTAAACTAAAGTCCTTAACATATAAGGTTGATCTTGAAGTGGTTATACAAGTATGTAAAGACCTCTAGTGTGTATGCATGTTAAGTGTAAGTGTCTAGGTATGTTAAAGATTTGATTGAAACCAGGAGTGCAAAGCTCAACCTTGGTCTGGCCAGGGTGTCGATGTCGGAATTTTTATTTGTCCCTTTCCGTTACCTGTTTTTTTGTGTTCTCATTTTATGTGAGATTTGTTTGAAAAAACAAGTGAAAAAGGTCTGACATGTATAATGTCGACAATTGGACTATAAGAGTCGCCAGTTAGTTTTTTAACTGGTTGTACCAACACAACCAAGAAAAGGTTTGCACATTGACCCAGTGATGTGACGCTGCTAAACGGGTCTGTGAAACCGAGATTCATTTAGGGTCCTGGGACTTTCTTATGCGGAGGGAAGGTGTTAGGCACCCCCCGACATCCGTGTTGCCACGGTGACCGCCACTTTTCAATAAACTATTATATGAATGTGTGTGTGTGTGTGTGTGGGTCAATGTGTTGTTATTTGGAAGTAGTGCTATGCCTCGTTTGCACCTATATACATAGGGTTTGAATTTGTATAAAAAATCAGTTTTAACAAGATATAGCAATGATGTTTTAAAAAGAGGTTTTTTCAAACCCTTTGCTCAATAGTAATTGAGGCCTTTGATACTTTCATTTTATTAAATGTTCGGCTTGATTGCTTTTATTTTTGAGATGCGAAGCATCTTCGAGAAAATAATGTACAAAGCAGTACCGAACTCCTCATGGGTATGAAAACCATCTGAGAAAATCCAAACACCGTAAATAAATTACAAGCTACTTACAGCTGAAAATGTCCATCACGGGAACCGAATCTAGACTCAGTAGACTGAATCTGTGATCACATGATTCCTAGGCTCACATGATGCTGTAATTAATATAAATGCAATAAGAAGATATATATATATATATATATATATATATATATATATATATATATATATATATATATATATATATATATAGACATGATCAACCACCATGAAGCACCTCCATGGGGGATCGAAAATGTAAATAAAGCTGTAAAAGCGATCAACCGCCACGAAGGACACTCCAGGCGGGACGTAATGTACAGAAAGCAATAAAAATGATCAACCACCATGAAGTAAACTCCAGGTGGGACGAAATGTATATATATATATATATATATATATATATATATATATATATAAGCGATAAACGCACCGGATATAAAATCCAGGCTTATCGGACAAAGTCCAACAACAGTTAATATATATAAGTATATATATGTATATTGAAGCAGTAAACGCACCGGATGTAACATCCAGGCTTATCGAACAAAGTTCGACACACAGTTCATATATATATATATATATATATATATATATATATATATATATATATAAGAAAGACATTAAACGCTCTAGACCGAAGTCTAGGCTCAATCGACACATAACTCGATAATGTTAGTCAATATATATATATATATATATATATATATATATATATATATATATATATATATATATGACAAACTGAAAAGAAACCACGGACCGAAGTCCTGGCGTACACACGCAACACGACTCTCAATGTAAAGAACAGTGTGTGCAAAGATTAAGAGAAAGGCTTTAAAGCGTGTAAGAAGGCTTACAGTGGGCTTCCAAAGAAGACTTCAATAACTTGAAATGGATGAACACTCGACTCTCGCCGGTAAAAATATGACAGAATATAAGCTCAAAAGTGTTTGAAATGAGAAAGCACTTAGTTTATAGAGTGTATAAAGCAAATTGGATAGGGTTTCCTCGCTATTTCTCTCCCAAATAAGACCACCCCAAGCCTTTTATATATAGAGGGGGGTGCTACAGGTCTACCTACAGCTACCCGTGATGCCCAGCAATGTGGGTCCCGCCATGTCGAAGTACGTACACTCGAACAACGCGCTATTCGCTCGGTCGTTCATAACTTTCAATCCGGGAGGCCGATGGAAGCGTGTCATATCATTCCGAAAAGCTCTTTCTGAGAGCTACATAATGACATAGGATTTCACTTTTTTGATTCTGAGAAGATGGGTCCGTCACCGAAATAGCATTTTTGAGTTTCCGTCAGGCAATCCGGTGAGTCGTTTTGCATAGTTTGCGCTCCGAAATTAAGATATGGTTTTTGTGGGACTTCTTTTGAAGAAATTTGAGTTGAAATGAGTGTATTTGATTTGAAGTGAAGTTGAGTTTGCAAAATGACTATTTTGCCCCTCCCGGGGTTATCTCCGGCTTTTGCTCAGTTGTAGCAGTCTTTTCTCAGGGTTATCTCTGAGGTTGTCATGCTGTTGACTCTGAATATCCTCAGGGTTATTTTTGAGGTTGGAATTGATGTTGTGGTCCTCCAGAGTTATCTTCGGAGCGTAAAAAAGATGCTTTTTCCCTCCTACATAGTTAGTAACAGGAAAACAAAATTTTGAGTGTCTATAGATGCCCCTCTTTATCATGTTCATGCAATGCAATGGAATGGGCATTATAAAGATTACTAGTCACTCGAACAAGATATTTTCTAATGATGTAAATTACAATGTAATGCATGTCATGATTAATGTTAAAATATTTTTACAAATCACAGTTCGCAAATCGCACATCGCATTTCGCACTTCGCATTTCGTATTTGGCCGATTGCGCATCGCAAATCCCACATCGCACATCGCACATCTCATATCGCACATCGCATATCGCAAATTGCAAATCACAATGTAATGAATGTTATGATGAATGTTTAAAATGATTTTTTCAAATCACTTTACCTTTATCGATCATTGCTGATGCCTATGCTGGTGTTGACTCCAACGGTGTGGCTTTTTATCGGTGTCATCGAGGCTTGTTTGATGAAGATAAATTGAGATGTTTTCCACATCTCTGATGGGGATGACGTTCTAAAATCACCAGACCTTTTCGATGTATACGTTGGTAGTTTACAATGGTGCCTACCCTGCTGATCGCTAAACTGTTTCAATTCCCACTCAAATGGTGGTATACGAAGCTTTCATCGCTGAACTATTTTGATGTTATGTTGAATTGATGGTAATGGTTTTAGAATACCGGATCATCCGATACCTTCGCTGAAGTAATATTCAACGTTTTGCTTCGCCAAACTCCGCTTGATGTTACGCTCATTTTTGAGGTGATTTAGGGTTTCCTTTTCCTGTTGGGTGCTTGTGCCCCATTTTTTTGAGCATTTAATTCGCAACCCGGCTGATCATATGACCTGAATGCCGCTGACATCCCTGGAGGGTGTAACTCGTTCTTTCGCTGCCCAACTTTGAACTTTGGTGTAGAGGCCTCAACTGATGAGGACTTGACGCAGGTTAACATGTTTGATGGTTTAGATTTCCCTCGCTAGACCTTTTATCGTTGGCCTTCTGCTCCTGAGTTAAGAACTTTTTTGAGAATTTTCCCCTTCTTTCGTAGGGGCAAGCTAAAGTCGCCATGATTTCTTCCAGGAGTTCTCCCCTTTCTTTTGAGGAGAGGATTGATTCTGTCGTAAGCTCCTTCCATTTCTTGGAATTGGACAATGCCCCAGTCCTTTCGTATGCTGATGCCAATGATTCATATGAGAAACTCTCTTTGTTGATGAAGTCGCAAGTGAGTAATATCCCAATAGCTAGTGGGATGATGTGAGGGAATCTCTGATGATGATGTACCATGCTGATGGTGCCGACTGGCTTATTTTCCTCCTTTGGATGGTTGATAAATGCCCCAGTGTTAAGTTATCGCTGTTCCTGAGATTGCCACAGTCTTGTTGTACGGGTTCCAATATCGAGTTGTCGCTAATTTTGAAATTTCCCCAGCCTTGCTTGTTGTCTGGGATAGTTGCTTTGACAGATGAGTTGATAAGACGCTGAGATCACAAGAGGCTTTTACCAGATGGTAAACTGGTAGTGGATTTGGGCTTTGATGCCCTCAATTATTGTTCCTGACTTGTTCTCACAATTGGCGTTGATGGTTTTTTTCTGATTTGATGAAAACTTGTGATTGAGGGTGTCAAATTTTTGAAGGTCCTCGCTGCTGGTTGTCTTAGTGCATCGCTGTTTCTTCCTTTATAGGATTTGTGCCAGATTTGATGGCATTGAAGTGTTGTTGGGTCTTCTCGACATGGGTCACTGACTTGGAAGGTTGTCCTCGGGATTGATATTTGGGTTTGGATGTTTCTTTTGAGGGATAAACCGCACCACTGATTGTTGCCTATGTACTCCCATTGATGAGGGGAGATCAGGTCTGCGTAATTCCCGCTGGTGAGCTGAACAGTTTGAGATGTGTTTATTTGGGTTTTTTAGGTTTTTGTTTGGTTTGACCGCACCATAAATGGCTGCCTACGTACTCCCATTGATGAAGGGAGTTCATGTCTTTCGTAGTTCAGGCTTTGGTTTGGAAGGCTGAAAATATTTATTGGAGGTTGAGCTTGGTTGAAGGGGTTTGTCAATTTTTGTAGTGATTAGACCGCACCGTATAGGGCTGCCTACGTACTCCCATTGATGAGGGGAGATCAGGTATGCGTAGTTCCAACTTTGGTTTGAAAAGGTTTAAAGTGGTAAGTGGTGAGAAAGGTGTAGAGATGAATTTTTTTAATTATTATTTTTTCTTTTTTTCTTTACATGCATGGAAAATAAATGGCACACTACGAAAAAAGTGATATCATCCCAACATCTCCTGGAACTCATAATTGTATCCTTTGGATTTGCATCTTCTTGGCTAGTTGAGGCATGATAGTCCAATTGTCAGTGGTTATATTACCTTCAGGGCTTGCGATAAAGGTTGCCTCTTGGTTCTGAATATCTTCACTTATGGCCATAACTTGATCGCTTCCTGATTCAGTTCATTCCTCAGGGACACTTGAATTGGACCCATCGTAAAAAGGGATGAACTCTGGATTCTTTAATGGGTTGGCTTCCCCGACAATCTCACCACCTTTTTCTTCATCTGTTCCTTCGCCTTTTTCATGGGTTTGAGATGACTCGACCATGAAATCTCCCTCGAACTGTTGCTGCATTTCTCACAAGGAACTTTCCTTTTTGTCTTTTTCTTCTTTGGAAAGGATTAGTATTTCCTCCTTATCATCCAAGGTGATGAAATCAAGAATGTGGTTGATATCTTTGGACCACAGAACGTTTGATGTTGGCAGAGGAATCTCCTATGGGGATGGCTTTGTCTCCTCTGTCATTACTTGCACTAGGATCAGTCCACCTTGTGTTCTGGCAGAATTGTCGCTCATAGCCTTTACCTCATTTGAACTGCCTGTCTCGAATGGACATCTTAAACTTTTTATTTCTTTTTCGCCTTTTTTGGTTATGGGAAATTCTATCTCCAGCTCTCCATTTTCAATGAGATCCTGGATTTTATGTCGCAAAGACCATCATTCTTCAATCGTATGTCCAAGTGAGTTAGAATGGTAGAGACATATCTTGGTGAAATCATAACTCTTTATCCTGGGATTTATAGGAGGCAGCAACTCAGTAATCCTTCCTTCGCTTATCAGAAAGTGGAGCATTTCTTTATTTTATTTGCTCAGAGGGGTGAATTTTCGGACTCTTTTGGAGGTTGTTTGATCTTTCATTTTTGAGAATTCGCATTCCCCTGAGCGATTTTTCCGTTGGCGAGATCTTCTAGCAATTTTATCATCCCCCTGTTGTTGTACTTTTAGCCTGCTTTGATATTCTTCATTTAGCTGGCTCATCATAGAGAGATATGGGCTTACATTATGGTTGACCTCCTTTTTCTCTTGTTTTTCTGATAGTTGAGTGAAAAATTGCCTCGTTTCCTGATGTTGGCGCACTATCAGCTTAGCCAACAGATTTACTTGATTCTAGATCGTCTCTAATTTTTGCATTACTGGCATACCCTCCTCAGAGTTTTCCCACTCTAGAACATTTGTTATGTGCCTTCGGGGGTATTCCTCCACCCTTCGTATATACTTACGATTTGGATACATTTCAGCGCTTCCTGACCCGATCATGTTTACTTCCCCCGTATCATGCTACAACGGAAGGTTGGTGTTGACATTTTGTTGGTCAGGTTGTTGGACCACAATACTACCACTTTCGATCAGATTTTGAATCTTATGCTTTAAGGACCAACAAACTTGTGTATCGTGTCCTGGAGACCCTGAGTGGTAAGCACATCTTTGGCTTGGATTTTATCTTTTGCTCCCTGGTTTCAGAGGTGGAGCCAGTTCGGTAATCTTCTTGTGATCCATTAATATCGCCAATACATTTTCAAGGGAATCGCCTAGTGGAGTGAACACCCGATTTTCTGATCTTTCGAATTTTCTTTTTTTATCCTGGCATTGGTTGAATGCGGCCTGTTGTTGAGATGGCAGATTATCTGGCATTTTCCAAATGGGGGGACTGTAGTTTGGTCTCCTAGCTTGCCCCTGTACAATAAGGGAGACATCTTCATTGCCTTTATCAGGTACACCCTTGGGATCGCTCGCATACTTGCCAGTTTGTATATGCTTGGCGACTGCTTCCAAGGCAGTGAAGTCTTTAATCTTACCTGCCTTCAGGCCCATCTCTGCCATTTTGCTGTGTTTGATCATTTCTGAAAATGGCTTTCTTATGCCTACTAGGATCCTCTCGTAGTACGGAGCCTCTTGGATATCAATAAACGTCATTACCATCTCAGTTTCTGTCATTGATGGAATGACTTGTGCTGCTAGATGTCTCCACCTTTGGGCATATTCTCGGAAAGATTCAGTACTTTGCTTTTTGACTTTAGTCACTTGGTATCGATCAGGTGCCATTTATGACTGAAAATTGTACTGATTTAGAAAGGCGTGGGCCAATTCTTCCAAGCTGTGGATTTTGGCATTGTCAAGTCGGGCATACCAGGCTTTAGCCTCTCCAGTGAGACTCCTTTTGAAAAAGTTACATTCTGAGGCTTTCATCTTCAGCATAAGACCCCAGTTCGCCAATGTACACTTTTAGGTGCGTATAGGGATCGCCTGCCCCATTGTACTTTTCAAACTCTGGGATTTTGAATTTGTTAGGATATCGAGCCCCCGGGAATATGCAAAGATCTGGATAGGTGGCACTTCTATAGTTTCCAGTCCCTTTGATTGATCGGATGGTTTCTTCCATTTATTGGACTTTCTTTCTTATATCCCCAGTTTCTCGATCATCCCTGAGTTTTGTGATTTCAGAGGTTTTGTTGGTTCCTTTATTGTAATGAGGTTCAGGTATTTGGGTTTCCATCTTTTTGTCAATACCCTGACTGCCCCTAGTGTGAATGACTCTAGTTGAGTAGGCATTGTCTGGCCCTGAGTATTTTTACTTTGTTCTTTTAAAAAGACAACCAATTCTGCTATCTGAATCCTTAGTCCTTCAAACTCCTCTCGGGAAACAGGAGTATGATTAGGCTGGGCACTTGTAGCCATGTTTGACGATGGGCTTAGTGCCTTTTTGGACTTTAAACGGGTAACGGGACCGATTGCTTCCCTATAAAAATACTTATGTAGCTTAGTCTTTAGGGAATGTAAAGAATTTACATGTTATAATGTGTCCGTTATAGGAGCGTTGTCCTGCAAAATGGTTGTTAGCATAATATGTCAGGTTTTATGTATGTACACATATTCCTTCATATTTTCCATTACAATGATTTGATATGGAATGAAATTACAAGTAATTGTTCTTACAAGTAATTGAAAATGGAAAGTATGAAGAGACTTCCCTCCGCGTTTTGTTTATCAGAGGCTGACCTATCTTTGGTTAATCCGGTATTTCAACTGGAGCGAATTTGGGTGGTGCCTTTCTTGAGCCTCGTTGGAATTAGTCTTCCTACGAGTCCAGTAATCAAACACCGACTGGATAGCCTCCTGCTGGAGTAACCACACAACATACATTCACATACAACGTGTCTCACCATATGGAAATGATGACATGTGCGAAGCACTAATATCACATGCAGATATGGTGCAAAGCACTAAGTGAAATAGGTAAATGCATTCGTACACATTCATTCAAATGTAAATACAACATCCACACACAAGCAGATAACAGATTTAAAATGTTTGTAATAACGGCTTAAGTCCTCTTACTGGAGTCCCCAGCAGAGTCGCCACCTGTCGACGTCGGGATTTTTATTTGTCCCTTTCCGTTACCTGTTTTTTTGTGTTCTCATTTTATGTGAGATTTGTTTGAAAAAATAAGTGAAAAAGGTCCGACATGTATAATGTCGACGATTGGACTATAAAAGTCGCCAGTTGGTTTTTTAACTGGTTGTACCAACACAACCGAGAAAAGGTTTGCACTTTGACTAGTGATGTGACACTGCTAAACGGGTCTGTGAAACCAAGATTCATTTAGGGTCCAGGGACTTGCTTATGCGGAAGGAAGGTGTTAGGCACCTCCCGACATCCGTGTTGCCACGGTGACCTCCACTTTTCAATAAATTGTTATATGAATGTATGTGCGTGTATGGGTCAATGTGTTGTTATTTGGAAGTAGTGATATGCCTCGTTTGCACCTATACACATAGGGTTTGAATTTGTTTAAAAATTCAGTTTTAACAAGATATAGCAATGATGTTTTAAAAAGAGGTTTTTTAGTTTATAGGGTCCCGCTGGTAAAAATATGACAGAATATAAGCTCAAAAGTGTTTGAAATGAGAAAGCACTTAGTTTATAGGGTGCACAAAGCAAATTGGACAGGGTTTTCTCGCTATTTCTCTCCGAAATAAGGCCACCCCAAGCCTCATATATATAGACGGGGGTGTCGCAGGTCTACCTGCGGCTACCCGTGATGCCCAGGATGCCCAACAATGTGGGTCCCGCCGTGTCGAAGTATGTACACTCAAACAACGCGCTATTCGCTCGGTCGTTCATAACTTTCAATCCGGGAGTCCGATGGAAGCGTGCCATATCATTCTGAAAAGCTCTTTCCGAGAGATACACAATGACATAGGATTTACCCTTTTTTGATTCTGGGAAGATGGGTCCGTCATCAAAATAGCATTTCCGAGTTTTCGTCAGGCAATCCGATGAGCCGTTTTGCATAGTTTGCGCTCCGAAATTAAGATATGGTTTTTGTGGGACTTCTTTTGAAGCAATTTGAGTTGAAATGAGTGTATTTGATTTGAAGTGAAGTTGAGTTGGTGAAATGACTATTTTGCCCCTCCCAGGGTTATCTCCGATTTTCACTCAGTTGTAGCAGTCTTTTCTCAGGGTTATCTCTGAGGTTGTCATGTTGTTGACTCTGAATATCCTCAGGGTTATTTTTGAGGTCGGAATTGATGTTGTGGTCCTCCAGGGTTATCTCTAGAGTGTGAAAAAGATGATTTTGCCCTCATGTATAGTTAGTAACAGGAAAACGAAATTTCGAGTGTCTACACAGGGGACAGCGTAGCTGCGCCGTCCCTAAGCCTAGATAGGGCGCAACTGCGCCATCCTGCAGTCATGAATAATTTTTATTTTTAATCTGAAGTTCAAGGCATGCTTATATGATTACTTTAACTTGTAATATATGTGACCAATATGCTATGTGATGTGTAAGAAGTATGTTATGTGATAGAGATGAATGTTAATTATGACTTTCAAATGTTAAGTCCAAGAGAATGTTTTCAAGATATAAAGCAATGATACGTTGTTTGAATTTGTGATCTGATTTGTGGTATGAAAATATAGGATAGGTGATGTTGTATGAAGTTACAACTAAGTTAGACGTGTATGTGTACATTTGAACTTACCTAAATGAGTTTTAAATGTGTCAAACATATAGCGAGTCAAGTGTGTGGTAGATATATATATATATATATATATATATATATATATATATATATATATGAATGTTGATGTCAAGTACGAGTGGTTAAGGTATACCTATACATACCTAGCTATTCTAAGAGTATGATGAGAAAGTGAAATGTAGGTTTTACAAACCAGTTAGGAAATAATGTAACAATTTTGTTATATTAAGAATGTGTGACTAATGGATATGAATCTATGATTATATAACTGTGTAGGAATACACGAAGTGCAGATAAGCTTTAAGCAGTTAAGTAGTAGTTGATAAACTACGAATCAGGCAAGTCTTTCAGTTCCTATTTGTTATATGAATTCGATAACTTTTAGTTGAGCTATATTATGCTATGCGAATGTTGATGTATGTATATGAAATGCATATGAGATATGTATGAAAGTTGAAAGTTGATCTTTGATGATATGCTTGTGGAGTAAATCTCTATGCCTGTTATGCGAGAAGTAACATGTGTAGTAAATATTAATTGATTATGAATGCATGAACTGTGTATGTTATTATATGCTATGTGCTAAATAAAAACTGTTAGAATTGTTGGGCTGTCAAGCTCACCCTTGCAAATAACCACTTTTGCAGGTTAAGGACTCATGGTAAAGATTCCGTGCTATATAGAGTTCAATAGTATCAAAGGAGATTGATTCATTTATTTAAATAGATGCTCTTGAACCATGTTTAGGTTCTAGGAGATGTACATGATAGTAGTTTATGATATGTAATACACGATGAGTTATAAAATTATACTATGTGATACATAGAGGAATTCGAATTGAGATTTAAAGATTTATACAGTAATTCGAATAGAATGAATCATAACATAATTTGATTCAAGGATATGTAATTGATTCAAGGTAAGATATCAATAAAAGATTTATTTTCAAAGGAGTTTGAAAAAGTTTAAATTATTCCACATATTTTTATATAACATCGAATATGATGTAAGACATGAATAGTAAATGACCAAGATTAGAAATTTATAAAAGTTTGGGGTCATTATACAGATCCTGGAAATGGAAAGAATTTATATTCTAAATTGTAATAGGCAAAGTTATATTCATTAAATTATGAATAAAATATATAAATAGTTTGACGATAGTAGTATCGTGGCGGACTAGATCTGGGGTTCGAAGGGACCCGGATTTGGGGGCGTCACAGGTGCGCTGCGTTGTCTCGAAGTATGTGCACTATAACTAACACGCAATTTGGTTAAACCTTCATAACTTGCAATTCGGGAATCTGATGGTGGCGTGCCATACCTTTTTATAAAGCTCTTTACGAGAGCTACGCAATGACACAGGGCTTAACCTTTTCTGAATCTGGGAAGATGGGTCCATGACCAAATCTTCAAGTCTTCGCAGTCAATCCATTGAGCTGTCTGGCGCAGTTTTTACTCGGTATTGCTGTGATGGTTTTGTATGACATTATTCACAGTAGTTTGATCTGAATTGATGTTGAGTTGGCAAAATTACCATTTTTTCCTTCCGATTTGGTTTCCGGGCTTGATGTGCTACATTTGTCTTTCCTCAGGGTTATTTTTGGGGTTTGACTCTTGTTGACTTCTGTCTGTCCTTCCAGGGGCTATCTCTTAGAGTCTTGTTTGATGATTTCCTGGGACTGTCTTTGAAATGTAAAAGATGGGTTTGCTCTCCTGCATCGTTAGTAACAGAAATGCAAAATTTCGAGTGTCTACAGATGCCCTATTTATAATGATTATGCAATGCAATGAAATGAGCATGATAAAGATTGCTAGACACTAGAAATATGCTAAATGCAAATGTAATGCAATACGTGGTATGACATGTTATGAATGTTATATGCCTCTATGGGGTTAGCTGTTACAAGTTGTATCAATGATCATTCCCTACTCTCTGTTGGGGATGACTTTCATGGGTGATACCATCAGACTTTCTCAAAGTTCACATTGTAGTTGTTACCAACACTCTCTTTCCCAAATACACATTTCTTGTTTTACCACCGCTAAGGATATTCCTCTTTTTACGAGTAACCTCATTGGGGATTCTTGATGCTTATCCTGATGATAGTAAGCACCAGTTTGCCTCATCGAATCCTTCCCGACGCTATGTTGGGATTGTCACCAACGGTTTGGATTTCTATCTAGTTGACACCAGTATTTCTGCTGAGCGTATATCTTTCCAAGATCAATTATCATATAATCCTCTTGATGCCTAATCAAACGATAGTTTACAAAGGTTGATCAGCACCGATTTTTCTCAGTGCCTACTCGAACGATAGTTTACAAAGGTTTACCATCGAACTATCTCGGTGCCTACTCGAAAGGTAGTCTACAAAAGTTGACCATCAACGAACCTTCTCGGTGCCTACTCGAACGGTAGTTTACAACGATCTCAACATTACCGAACATTCTCGGCGCTTCAGCTGGATATTTTTCTTATAATAGATTCCATCATCGGTCCTTCCCGATGAAGATAGTTTTCCATAGTTGTCTTCACCAGGTTTAACAGATGATACATTGGAGTTGTTGCCAACAGTTTTGAATATCGAATTCTCTGGACTTCATTTAAGCAATTCTCAACGGCTTACACTATCGGACCCTTCCCCAATGCTACACTAGAGTTGTCGCTAATGTTTTGAATCATCTGATCTCTCTCTGATGCTACGCTGGAGCTGTCACCGACTATTTATAGAAAAATTTTAGACTTCTGAAGTTTGACGTAGTGTTTCAGGGTTTTAGGCCCTTTCTGCTCAATTGCGTAGAACCTTTTTTCCTGATTTGACTTTTTAGCTTTAGGGGACTCCACTGTAACTCAAATTTGATCGAACTGGATTGGGTGGGAGCCACCTTGGGTTATGGTAAGTCTACCTATGGCTGCAACAGGTAGACTCGCGATAATTCGCGGGTGGATTTAATGTCCCCCTGGGCCTTCAAAAGTCATATTTAACTTGAAAGCCTCTGAATAATTCGAACCTTCTCGCTCAGACCTACTCAGTTAAGGCTGCTTTTCATGAAATTCATCACCGTACAATTGTTCTGCACAAGTCTGGTAATGTTTACATCCTTTCTTTTCAAGTTTAGACCATTAGAATGTTAGATTCCATGCAATATTGTTTAAATGCAATGTATCAAATATGTATGCATAGATGACTTAATAAAAATGAACAGACTTACTAAATGCTTGTATTTTAGCATGTTGAACATTTTGATGTGAAAAAATTTGATTTCTGAGGCAGGAATTTTGTGCTCATTTTTGCTAGTTTATTCATCCTATTTGAGGACAAGTGAGTGTGGATTTTTTTATAAAAAATGCATATGGTAATTTGGCTACCATTGTGTCTTACTTTTGATGTTTAACATTTATATTTTTATATTGGGTTGGTGTGCTACTGAATGGCCACCTAATCATGCCTATGTGCATGCAGATAGTCCATTTTATAAAGGAGACTGGTAAAAAAAATTCACGAGTTTGGGCATTTAATGTACATACAAATTTAACTCTACTGGGATGTATGTTAAACTAATGCATGACTTATCACATAAGCTATACATGATGCAATGATTTGAATTTAATAGCTTTAAATTTGAAACGTACCTCATCCTTTTTGAGGTCATTTGGAGATTTTGTTCAGGCCATGGATTCAGATAGACCCAGCAGCTCTAGCTCTCTCATGGTTTCATCTGGTGTGAGGAGGACGACTTCTAATGTTTTTTTGCCTTGTCCAGCCCGGCAGCCTTACTGGTTGATTGAGTCAGTGATTAGTCCTATTCGGGTTGATAGGACGGATGCTATAGACGAGGAGGAGGACGTTCCTATTGAGGACCCTGCTCCTTCTTCTTCTACCCCCTATCGGGATCTTCCCGCTATTAATGTGATGATTCTCCATCTTCTAGATAATTTGAGATGTCACCCATCGATCTATCTTCACACGAATTAGGTAATGAAAGTTTTCATTTTTTCCATTCTTCTTTCTCCACTTTTGGGACAATGATTTAATCTAGATTTGAAATTGATTTAGGCTCCTGACTTCACTCAGCCTAGGGGGAACTAGTTCAGCATTCATTTTTTATATCGGGCCCTTTATCTAGATTATCAAGAGATCGTCCACTCCTGGGGCTTTCAAGCTTTCTTTTCTATTCCTCCATGTCCCTGCCCCTGGGGTTATCTGAGGGCTTTGTCTGAGCGCTGATTTCACCAGACTTAGTCTCTCCATTTATTGGACCGCGAGGTTATGATGACATCGATGGACTGGCGGTTCATCACTGGATTGAAGTTTATAGGGGAGCCAGTACCCTTAGTGGCTAACATTTCACTAGCTGCAGTTCGATCCCTATTAGGAGTTCCTCCTTCAACCCTCAAGGGTCGAGCTATCCATTCTGGTCCTTTGAGAATTGATGCTTCGAATGGAGCTTTGTCTGAGCCTCTGCCTACTAATTAGAAGGTTAAAGATCGCATTCTTTCGCAATTGTTTTTTATCATCATTAGGGGTTATTTCCTGACAGACAACTCCTCGACGGTCTCTTTTGCTCTCGGCAGCGCTACTCGTGATGTGAACCGCATCAGAGACTTTAACTAGGACTCATTCACCTTCACCTATTTCCTTCGAGGGATATGCCTACGTTCAGAGGGCGTAACAGAGGTTTGGCTAGGCTTTTACCCATTTTTTCTGGTGAGTAATTTCCCCTTATCCCTCAATTTCCCCTGTGACAACCCAGAAATTTGGGCTGTCCAGAATTTAAGTTTAAAGAATTAGTTATTAATAAAATAATTTTTTATTAATACTATTCTGTGTTATATGTTTATTAATCGTTCTAGAACCTAGGATGATTATATGCCAGGAGGATTCTGGCTACAATTTTCAAGACGAAAATAAAAATTTTCCAGGAACAAAATATTTTTGGGGAAAAAGACAAAATAGACATTATTCACCTGACGAAACCCTAAGGGTTAGGGTTTGAATAACCTAAGCTTTTCTGAGAGTTCGGTATGTCGAAATGACATTCCGTCAAAAGATTCGACGATAATATATCGTGAAAAGTTAAGTAAGCCGATAAAAGTTTTTCTCGAAAAACGTGTAGAAATCGGACGAAATAAAAACGACGAAAAGTACTGTTATGTACTTTTCACTCATTTAACTACGTTAGGGGAAAACGTGAAGGAAAACGCTTGATGTCAAAAAGTATTTTTCAATTTTTCGGAAATCCAAAGAATACGTAAAAGTTAATCGGTAAAGGAAAGATGAAATATCCAAAAATATTTGAATTCCGAGAATCGAAGTTTTTAAAATTGTCAGACGAAACCCGAAAGATGAAACCACCAAACTTCCAAGGGAAGTTTCGTGAATAGTAAGGAGGTGGACTGAGGAGGTGTGAATAGTAAGGAGGTTGGGGTGAAATGACTAAAATACCTCTAGCTTGAAAAATCTATATATAGGAAGCTAAATTCATTTGTTTAGGATTTTGAAAATCCTACAACATGAGAGAGAGAGAGAGAGAGTTTGGATGGGAGAAAGAAGAGGAAAAGGAGGAGGGAGGAAGGAGGAGGAAAAGTTACTCGTGAGCAAACTTTGTCCGACGAAAAGATATTAAAGAAGGAAGGTAATTTGAAACCTAACTTCTATATAATTTTCTTTAAGTTTTATATGTTTAAAATATAGCTTAATGTGAATAAGAAGTATAAGATGTTAGGAATGATTTCATATGGTTGAAATCGTGAGAAAAGAAGAAATAAGAATTAGAAGTTTAGTTTATAAATTTCTTAAGAAAGTATGAGTTTCATAATGAATTTGAACGATCCGAATGAATCACATGAATGATATGGTGAAATAAGTAAGGAATGGTGTTTTATAGCATCAAATTACAAGAAAAAGTTAAATCGTAATCCAAAATATCGATTAAAAATGAAGAACAAACAAAGAACACGCGAAGAACACAAAGAACGTTGTTGATGGAAAAATTTAAAACCATCGTAGTGTAATTGTTGTTGATGGACAAGTTTAAAACCATCACGTATAAGTTAGTTGCTTATTGCTTGATTACGAATGGTAGAAACGTTCATGAAGAATGGATTAAAACTGAGCTATAACAAAGTTATGGCGAAAATTTTTTAAAAGACGAACGAGAATTAGAAAGTATGCAAATGAACCCGAATGTGTAGGGTTTCATAAGAAAGTAAGAGAACATAGAAAATGTGAGTCGTGGACTCAAGAACGAACGAATTCCGAGTACGGATTACCGAATTACGGACGAACAAACGAAGAACGTTAAAAACGTAAAATGAATGAAGGACTAAGATTAAGCCAATCGAATGGTATGTTAACGGATTTAGACTGAAGTTTTGTCTGAGGGTAATCGAAGTACATAAGATAAGGAAGAGAATGGCTTTAGAATGACCTCATTTCGAGTTATAATGAAGAAGTTATTGGATTGCAAAGTAAGCGTCTCAAGCATGTAAAAGACTTAGAAATATTTTCAAGGATTAAGGCTTGCCGCCGTAGCGCGAGCTGTGCCTTGGGAGGCGGTGCCGCAACACCAGCCCCAGTAGTTAGACACTGCAGAGTGGTGCTGCAGCGTGAGAGATAAAGAGGGAACCGGAGCCACAACGCTGGTGTAGGGAAAAAGCCAGAGAAGAGCTTTTAACTGCTCAGCTCTTGGGGGAAACGTAAGGGAAGATAAAGAACATCATGTTCAACTAATGTAACACTTAATTAAGTGATTTAAACCTTTAATGAAGGTTGAATAGAAAGATTGAACGGGATTAAAAGACAGAGAATTTGAATGGTAGATTACGTAACCGATATCCGAGGACCGTAGTCGCGATAAAACGAGCGTGAGGGATTGCTATGATGGTGATTCTTTAGACGTTGATTGACGAGAGTAACATATAACATTTCGATGTTATGACATGGTAATGAGAGATGAATGTAAAGCATATAAACACTGTGAACACAATGCTATTGCGATAAGCGATCGGTTTTAGCATACAACGAATGGTATGACTTCGACATTAAGAAAGAACAATAAACATGGGGTTCAGGTGATGAGTAATGATTGAAAGCAATTGAAACCTTAGGTAAGGGTTGAATGAGAGATTAAGAGATAATCAACGTGAACACGGATTACGTACACGACCCTCGTTAATCGTATTCGCGTTGAGTGAAAGTTCTAAGTATACATTGGATGTATAACTTAGACGTTGACGAAGGTAGTAAGTAAGATATGATTTATCAAGAAAGTCGTAGCGAACGGTAATAAGAGTAATGAAAGCCGAATGTGAGTCGGATAAAGAATTCTAGAATGAAATGTAAGCGTTAAACACTTTAACCGACGTGAAGGTTGAGTGTACGTGAATATTAAATGGGTAGAACCTATACCCCGTGTATGGTTTGATCGTAGGATAATGAAGACCAATGATTAAACCTGTGAAACAGTGAAGAAGCTGAATTAAAGACAAGTACGTATAACGTAAAGAAGTCGAGTTAATATTTATAACTTGAAAGATGTTTCGAGTCGAATGGACCGGACATTGTAAGATAAGAATAAGGTAACGTAAAATGCTTAACGCTATAAATGTGTAGAATGAATATTGAATGATCGTTTTGAGTGTACAAAAGACTGTATGACTTAGACGATAAAGAATGAATCCTGAGGTATGGCATTTAGTTACCAGAAAGCCATAAGGAATAAGAATTTGCCTTAACGAACATTATAGTTTTAATGGTTCGAATAAGTTAAGATAAGTTTAGGTTGTGGTACAATCATAACCTTTGATGGTTGACATATGAGAGCTGGGCTAAACAATTCCTTCAGAGAGTGAAGGTATATACGAAACTGGCAACCGATCTAACTCACTATTATGGGAAGTGTGGATGAGACGAGAACTTGTTTGTTGGTTGTTTGTGGGAAACCACTCAGAGTACCATATGGACTACTAGCAGAGACGCGATGTGTGCTGATTCCAAGAGAAGTTATAAGAAGAAGATAAGAATGTAAATCATCAAAGATGATGAACATATTGAGTAAGACATCTCCGTATGTCATGAAGTCGTAAACCGGTAATGAAAATTGGTCGCATAAACTTAGGTTGCAAGAACGCGAACCCTAAGAAGTAAAGTTAAGTAAACCAATGTGTAAGTCAATTATATAACTTATTGGTGCATGTGTTATTTCCTTATGTGCTACATAGGAATTGGAATGAGTAGTTCAGTGTAAACTATAAGTTGTAGTTGCGCGTAAGGCAAGTTTCCTAACTTCATTCATAGTACATGAATGCTAGTTTCTTAAACTTCTCAGATGTTGAACTTGAGAAGTCTTGTCTATGTGCAAATGTGTGATATTTGTACAAGGTGGTAGTGTGTATTAGGCCTTGTGCCACAATTTGAACACTTCGGTGTTTCTATGAGATGAACTGTTCTGTGATTGAGCTGTTCAATACAAGTATGTTCCATTTATACATGAACCGTTATTGTTAAGTCTGTGCTAATTATTCTAGCCAGACAGGATATGTATGGAAAAAGGTAGAAGAATTAAAGTAGTGTAAAGAATATGTGACGAATGTTTTAAAATGATAGGAATCGGGATTATTCCTATTGTTCAAGCTGCTTTATAACCTTTATTCGGTTATTGAAGTCTTAAAATAATGTTTAAATTCTTGAAGTTGTTTGTTCAACTGCTATGACTTGCTGGGCAATTGAACGCTCATACTTACTTTAAATACAAACATTTTTAGCGAACGATGTTAGAAAGAACCTAAGGATCCCGTAAAGATCAAGCTGATCGGTATCCAGACGAAGTGCCATTCATTAGATGAATGAGCGTGAAGATCAAGCAAAGAATTTTAATATAGAATAATGTAATTAAATTATAGAATAGATTAATGAACGGTTATGTACCCTTGGTGGCGGATGAAAGTCACTTTTGTAAGAGATAAAGAATAATATAATTAACATTATTTGTAATGAATGAGATTATAAAGTATTAGAACCTGAGATTTGAGAATGTATATTGTTATATTTAGCTTTATAATGATTTATGTTTGGAAAGAAGTGGGATCGTGACGCACGAAATCCGGGTGTGAAAATAGATCGGATTTCGAGGCGTTACATCCCCCGCTCGTGTTGTCAGTCTTCGTAACTGATGAAATTTAATCTTTGCATTTTCGGTTTTGGGCATATGAGAGGCTCCCTTGCCTACGCCCAGTTACCATTTTAGGTCTGGAGACCTTTCTACAGGGACAACACTGATATTATTCTACCTTAGCAAAGGTCCCTGTGGAGGAAGGGTTAGTTAAAGCTATGCGACTCAAACATGGGGGGAAAATGAGTTTCTTTGCAACTTCCAGACAATTTTTTCCGATTGAACATTGCTATCGACGAATGAGTAAACAATTCAATCGAAAAACAGAGAAATGTCAAGTAACTGACTGTCTTTCTGGGACAGCAGTGTTGAATTGGATTAGTCACTTGAATTTTCCACCTCCAGGGAAGAATCACAGATTAGAGCTAGCTTATGGTTACAACAAGGCTCACAATTGGACACACCGTTTCATGTTCTTTGGTCTGCCTTATTGGGTTACACTCTACATTCGTCGATGTTTAGATCCGATGCATACTGAGAAGAACATATTTGATAATATTTTTTATACAATCCTAGATGCCAGTGGTAGAACAAAGGACAACAACAAGTCGAGGCTTGATTTGGTAGAAATGAACATTAGGGAACATCTGTGACGATATCAGAAGGGTAGTAAGATGGTATTGCCTAAAGCTGATTATACTTTAACCAGGGAAAAGTTCATATTGATATGTAATTGGATCAATAGACTGAAGTTCCTATATGGATATTCTTCAAATATAGCAAGGTGTTGTAAAGTCGAAGAGCTGAAGTTTCAGGGTCTCAAAAGTCATGATTGTCATGCATTCATCTAGAAGTTGATCCCCGTGGCATTTATTGACTTACTACCAAAACGTGTGGTTGAATCACTGATAGAGCTTTCTAATTTCTACAAAGATATTTGCTTGACGGAGCTCCAGCTCAAAGACATAGATAAAATGGAGATGCGGATAGTGGAAATAATGTGTAAGTTAGAAATGATCTTTCCTCCATCGTTTTTTGATTCAATAGAGCATTTTCCTATTCACCTACCATACAAAGCTAAGTTTGGCGGTCATGCACAATATAGATGGATGTATCCATTCGAGAGGTAATGACATTAATTTTTTTTAATACGCTAAAATGTTCATTCTTGCTAGCTAATCTATACATACATATATAACACGTAGGTATATACGACGTCTAAAGCAAAAGGTGAAGAATAGAGCTCATGTAGAGGGGTCAATTGCTGAAAGTTATATTATGGAGGAACTTGTTAATTTATGATCGTTGTACTTTGAGCCAAATGTTCAAATAAGGCACAATCGCTTACGTCGGAATGAGGCTGTTGCGCATGAGGAAAATGGAGAATTAACGGCCTTTAGTCATACTGTACAACCATTTAGTAGGAAAAAAGGCGATTCTTGACCAATAATGAGTATGCAACAGCCACATTGTATGCACTTGTCAACATGAATGAAGTAGCGACATTTATTAAGTAAGTAGCTTTAACTATATATATGTCTTGTGTAACTGTTATAAGCTCCTTGCATACGCATTAAGTATATAAATGTACTATAGTCAATATAATATTGAAGTATGCGAAGTGAATCCGATTATATCGGACGGGGATTTGCAAATTTTGAGAAATAGATAATTTGTGCAATAGTTTAAAGATCACGTAAGTCTAACTAATTAACAGCTAAATGCATTTACCATCTTGAATGAATCTTATGGCGTAATTAACTTTAGAATATGTTATGTTACTGTACATTAGATCCTCACATATGATAAAGCTGACATTCAGCTAAAGCTTATTATGACGCCCCCAAAATAGGTATACATCACCCATTCTGAGTCGCCAAATACATGATACATAAATCAAATACAAACTTAATTTATATAATACGACAAAACATAGCTGAGAGTTTTTACACGAATATTATTTTTTAGACAATATCCAAACTCAAATGGAGTCATCATTACATTTATTATCACACTATTTCATAGAATAATGAGGACAACTATAGCCACCATCTCAGACCATCACTCCGTTCCCCGATTAGTCCCGGCTACGTTCTCATTTCCCGAAGAGAATAATGAAAGCAAAAGGGTGAGCTCAACTAGTCCAGTAAAAAATATTATGACTAAGATAATACAGAATAAATTATCGTTAGCCTTCAACAGTGTTAAACTAATAAACAATAAGTTTAACTGCAGCGGAACAAGCAATCCATTAGAAGAGTCAAGTAGAGCATAATATCTACTATCTTCTATGATTTAAAAAGTTTATCATCAACTTTATCACTGAGACTCAGTTCAATAAATAATCCACATCACTGAATTATCCATGCACTACGGGCCAAGGATATTCATTAATATCACGTCCATGAATTATCCATGCACTATGGGCCAAGGATATTCGTGTAATCACCAATGGTCATGATCATACTAGCAATTGTCCATCAATGCACTACAGGTCAATGAGAACTTTTACTACATCATTTGTAACATTACGGGTCATGATTATACCGAATTATTCCTGGTCATAATCATAACAATCAATAGTCTATCTATGCACTACGACCAAAGATGACTTTCATCACAATATAATCATGAGGATGATGAAAATCATATATTAATTCAATTGAAAGAAAGCAAAGGTTAAATTTTTAAAGATTTATAATTTAATTTATCCAGAACTTAATAATGTCCAAATTGTCAACATGATACTGCTTTGTGGAGTAAAATTCAAGAATAATATTGTATCAAAAATGATTTGGATAGAAAAGAAATTAATTTTTGTCATGAATAGTACCCCGGGTGAATAGTACTTCGGGAACAGTACCCCGTGAATAGTACTTTATGAATAGAATCCGTGAATAGTACTTCGTAAATAGTACTTTATGAATAGTATCCCATGAATAGTATATCGTGAATAGTACTCTGTGAATAGTACTTTGTGAATAGTACCGTATAAATGAATAGTACTCCCGCATGAAAAGCTTAAAAATTAACGAGAATGTTCAGAAAAATATCCTTGTGAAACGATACTAGATGAAGCACAAATTTCAAGGATATTCTACTAATTTTACGGAGTATAGAAGCAATACTTTAACAAAATGATGGTAGAATTAGGAATACGAAACGAAATAATATTACTTACATACTACAGAGTATGGAAGAAAATATTATTTCATACGAATATTGAACAAAAATAATATCCCTTACCTTAGAAGAAGACTGAATACTGGAATAGTGAAGTAGCAGAATACTCTTCTTCTTTCTCTCTATAGCTTCTCTCTCTATAATTGCCCTTATGAGTCTTAGTGAATTGGTGAGAATAAAAGAAGAATGAGCTTTTTATTTATAAGAAAACATAATTTCGATAATTACACGATTAGGGGCTCGAATTATTATAGTATAGTACCATCATCTTTACATCTATTTTTAATTTTGTCTGTCAAGTATTATCAATCTTGCACTACCTCCCCTAATAGTACATGCATCTGAATCAATAGTTCTATACATGTGAACCAACAGTAATTTGCATGTGAACTAATAGCAATTAATTGCTCATTTATCCGACTAATTACCCGTTTGGTTAATTTAACATCCAGAAATCAATTATTATCAAAATAAATGTCAATTTCCACTAACACTAATAATCTCAACACAATGGAAATATTTTTATCAACAATTTCATCTTTAATCAACACGAATTTATTCATCATTAATATTATAACTCACAATATTTAACAACCAGATCATTCTTAGGGAAGATGGGGCTTTCCGATAAGGATTTCTCCCTATTAGCGCGCAATTAGGTTACCAAAACCCTTTCCTCGACAGAACTTTCTAGACATCGTCAATAATACAAATAATAATATGAATAACTTTGCGTCTCAATTATTGATTTAATAACATAAAATATTATGCAGATGATACTATGATAATAATTGAATCAATAATATGAGAGATATTATGCAGCAATTACTGTAGCAATAATTGAGTATAACTAAGTGACTTTTCACATAAGCATCAATAATCAAAGATACTGTACAATACTGTGTGCTACTATGCAACTATGCGTATTACTGTACTTTTACCACCGGGTATTTCAACAGTTTAACGGTAAAACTTTTGCCGTTATTTTTTATATAAAAAATATTTCTGTCGTTTTTTAACTATGACAATACTTTCGTTGTGGGGTCCACCAATGATTGTATCATCGTACGAATATTTCCTGTTAAAAAGAATATTTTTCGACCAATCAAATATTTTATAACAACTTGCTTACTATGCAAAATTTATAAATATTACCCACAATTATAACATTATATCAAATACACACCATAATATTTAAAAATATATTTTGAGAAAAATTAATCTTTATTCATAAAAGTTGGGATCTTATAACCTCCCCTTCTTATGAAATTTCACCGTCGAAATTAGGGTGCGTACCTGGTATGTCGAAGAGGTGAGGATACCTTGACTTCATTTCAGATTCTAGTGTAGGGTTTCGGCACAGAAACGCACAGCAGAAATTTAAATTTTAAAGTAATTTCTGAAACCCTAAAACAGGATCCATGCGAAAAATCAATTAATTAAGAGGTTTAGAGATTATACCGAATATGAAAACGAGAATCTGAAATCGACTGCGCCTCGAATCTCCAACGCAATACAAACCGACTGCGTCTCTACGGTATCCACACGAACGCTCCGCGAATCGTCCTACGATCTGCAGAAGAAGGAATCGCGGTACTAGTCACTAAGGATGAGGATTTTCAGAACTGTTTTCTCTAGTCTCTCTCTAAGAGCGGCTAGAGTTTTGTTTTGACGTAAAACCTAAAGTCTGATATACATCATATATATATAGCAGTCAGGAGGAATTAATCAAAACCTAATATTATTAAAATCCGAATTTATATATATCTTAATTAAGTCTTACTTAATTAATATACCTATATATAAATTATCCTATTAATTTAAATTCGTAATTTAAAATTATATCAATCATATTGACATATTTAAATCTTTACAATTTAAATTAATTTCCTTTTAATTACGTTCTTTGTGTGTGACCCTATAGGTTATTATTACGTTGGCAATAAACTTAAAATCATATTATAAAGTTATAAACAGTGAGCGGCATCTAGTAATGCATCACTGCTACCCAAGTAATAATAAGATCGATGATTCGATGCAACCTTTTCGTGACCAATGTTTTAATGTAATTTAATCCTTTTAACCTTAATATCCTAGATTAAACTCGAGTCATGGAATGTGTCATACTCTTCATAATTTAATCTGAGTTTTCTTGATCAATGAATAGACTATATGAAACAAATCACTATTTGTGCATGGCCATGCATTTCATAGTCCTACTCAATCAAGAGGCCTATGGATATCACCTATAAAATATAGGATGGTTAAATTCCATCTAGATCACTCATATTACTCACACGATTCATAATGAACCCAATAATCACCTTTATAGTCCACCCTATTAAAGGTGACATTTGATGATATCAAAGTACATAAATTCTCGTGTAGTAATATAGCGGTTTCAGGTCGGAGGACCATTACATCATTGTCACTATGAGAATTGCTAATGACACTTCGCATAATGCTCCATATAGAATTCTCATGGTGGGTCTGTCCAGTACATTATTCTCTAACATGTACCTATGCATTGACTTAATATCTCATATATTTATGACCAATGAGATTTGGTCATCAGTCAATCCACATACTAGTCTCAATGCATCATTGTTGTCCCATCAACAATGATACTTGACTAGGGACATTTAAGAACAATGATACTAATTATAATTATATAATCTCATGTTCAAGTCACATACTTGAAACTATATAATTTGTATCACTATTCTAAGAAATTTTATTATGTTAACAATTATATTACGCAGTAATTAAAACCATAATAAAATCATTTATTTATTCAATCAACAATAATATCAAATGTTAAGCAATTACATCAAATAATTGGCCTCTAGGGCATAAACTCTAACCCCTAGAGTCTTTATCTCTATCTCTTTCCTTTGTAAGCAATACAAAATGGGCCTTTGCGTTGACAGTATCGCACCCGTACCCGTATATTATCTTCTACTCAATGCGTTAGCTATTACGTTCTCTTTTGTAGGATGGTATTGAATGGTATGATCGTAATCTTTCAACAGCTAAAGCCAATGTTGTTGTCACATGTTGAGTTCCTTTTGGGTGAAGAAATATTTGAGGCTTTTATGATCCGTATGGATCTCCACTTTCTCCCCATACAGGTAATGCCTCCAAATTTTAAGTGCAAAAACGACAGCTACCAACTCTAGATCATGAGTAGAATAATTCCTCCCATATTCTTTGAGTTATCGTGAGGCATAGGCTATGACTTACCCATGTTTCATGAGAACACATCCTAAACATTTGCTTAAAGCATCATTGTAAATGACAAATCCCTCCGAAGCAAATGGTATTGTCAGAACAGGTGCTGAAATGAGTCTCCTCTTGAGTTCTTGAAAACTCTTCTCACTTTCCTCGCTCCAACTGAATTTTGTATCATTTTGAGTCAGCTGAGTTAATGGAGTAGTGATTCGAGAAAATCCTTCCACGAATCTCTAATAATAACTAGCTAAGCCCAGAAAACTACGTAATTCGGTCACTGAATTAGGTTGCTCCTAGCTTTGAATTAGTTTAATTTTTGCTGGGTCAATAGATATTTCGTGATTTGATATCATGTGCCCAAGGAATGCTACTTCCTCAAGCCAGGACTCGTATTTCTTTAACTTGGCATATAGCTTGTTTTCACGAAGCTTTTGAGCCTCAAGTGTTGCTCATGATCTTCATGACTTTTGGAGTAAATGAGGATGTCATCAATAAATAAAATCATAAAATGATCCAAATATTCCTTGAATACTCGGTTCATCATATCCATGAAAGTAGCAGGAGCATTAGTCAATCCAAAAGACATAACTAGGAATTCATAATGCCTGTACCGAGTTCTAAAAGTAGTCTTAGAATGTCATCAGTTTTAATCTTTAACTGGTGATATCCGGAACGAAATCGATCTTTGAAAAGAATTTAGCGCCTTGTAACTGGTAAAACAGGTCATCATAGTTGTTCAAAAGTTCACAATATAAGTCGTAGAGTTTTCAACTCAATTAGTTTTCAAATCTTAAAATTTCATGACAAACAAATTAAGCATGCATGGTACGTTGAATTCACATTTCATACGTATTTATAAAACTAATTAAGTTGCGAATACATGCTCAAAAGGCTATATTTCAAAAAGGCATAAGGTTTAATAAACATAGTTTTCGTCTTTTAATTTTTCTTTCAAAAGATTATAACTCAAACTCTAAATCCACTAAATCATCTTGTAATATCTATTGACACATGTTCAAAGGTTATGTATGCTCTTTAAGTTAAGTTAGGTTAGGTCAGTTTAGGGCTTCTTATGTTGAACAACAAAAATAGTTTCCTAAGTTACTGCAGGTGTGAAACCCCAGATTTTATGAATAAATATTTAATTTTTCTCGAAATAATTTTTTTTATATTATGGTGTGGATTTGATATAATAGTTATGGGTAGTATTTATAAATTTTGTAAAGTATCCAAGTTGTCATATAATATTTGATTGGTCGGGGAATATTCATTTTAATAGGGAATATTCGTACAACGACACAATCATTGGTGGACCCCACAACGGAATTATTGTCGGATTGAGAAAACGACAAAAATATTTTATTAAAAATAACGACGGAAGTTTTACCATTGTTACTGTTGAACTACTCGGTAGTAAAAGTACAGTAATACGTGTGGTTGCATAGTAGCACACGGTATTGATTATTAATGCTTATGTGAGAAGTCACTCAGTTTGATTCAATTATTGTCAATTAATAATATAAATTATTTAGCGATAATGACGTTTTGTTTTATTCGTATTATTAACGTAATAAAACAGAAACATCTTTTTATATAAAACAGAATACTTTATTAAAGTTATTCTATAAATAGAATATATTATATTTTATTTAAAAGATTTTTCTTTAAATATGAACCGTCAGATTAAAGTAATCAATCTGGACCGTTCATGGATTAGTTACTATGCATTCTATTTTTTTATAAATAGCAGCTCATTCCTTCATTATTTCTTACGAATTCACTGAACTCTAGAGAGAGAAACTATAGAGAGAAACTATAGAGAGAGAGAAGAAGAGTATTCTGCTACTTAACTACTTCCTTATTTCAGCTCTTCTTTAAAACGGTAAGGGGTGTTATTCTTTCTTATTCATGAAGAGAACTATTGTTATTCCATTTCTTATTATTCTGTTGGAATAACCTGTATACGCGGATCTACCCTATACTTGGTGACATTCTTCTATTATTCTGTTGGAACATCCTGTCTGTGTGTTTTACACCGGACCTGGTTCCGTCTTTATTATTATTCTGTTGGAACATCCTGTCTGTGTGTTTTACACCGGACCTGGTTCCGTTTTTATTATTATTCTGTTGGAACATCCTGTCTGTGTGTTTTACACCGGACCTGGTTCCATTTTTATTTTTATTCTGTTGGAACATCCTGTCTGTGTGTTTTACACCGGACCTGGTTCCATCTTTATTATTATTCTGTTGGAATATCCTATCTGTGTGTTTACGCCGGACCTGGTTCTATTATTTATTATTCTGTTGGAATAACCAGTCTATGCGGTCTATCGCATGCATGGTGATTTCTTTTGTTATTCCATTCTTTATTATACTCAGTTGGTTAAGTTTTGACTTCTATACTCCATGAAATTTGTGGAATATCCTTGACATTTGCGCTTCATCTAGTATCTATTCATGAAAATATTCTCCTGATCATTCTTGAATTTTACTCCACAAAGCAGTATCATGTTGACAATTTGGACGTTATTAATTCTTGGATAAATTAATTCTTGAACTTGTTTTATTGAATTCTTATATCATTGTCATCATCCTCATGTTTATAAAATGTTGAAAGTCATCTATGGCCTGAAGTGCATAGCTGGACTTGGTATGATTATGACCAGGGATTATTCGGTATAATCATGACCGTAATGTTACAAATGATGTGGTAAAAGTCCTCATTGGCCCGTAGTGCATTGATGGACAGTTGTTGGCATGATCATGACCATTAATGAATATACGAATATCCTTGGCCGTAGTGCAGGGGTGATTCGATGATGTGAATTATTTTATTAAGCTGAGTCTCAGCGATCACAGTGTTGGAAAATCTTTTAAATCATAAAAGATAGTAGAGTTTATTTTCTACTTGACTCTTTTAATGGATTGCTTGTTCCGCTGCAGTTAAACTTGATGTCTATTATATTTTATTAGTTTAACATTGTTGAAGGCTAATGATAATTTATTCTGCATTATCTTAGTCATAATATTTCTTACTGGGCTAGTTGAGCTCACCCTTTCTTTCACTGTTCTCTTCAGGAAATGAGAACGTAGCTGGGGCAAGTCGGGGAACGGAGTGATGGTCCGAATGATAGTATTAGTTAGTAGTCCTCACTATTCTATGTAATGGTGTGTTAATAAATGTAATGAGGACTCCTTTTGAGTATGAATACTTTCTAGAAGATAATATTTGTATTCAAACTCACAGTTTATGTTTTGTCGTATTGTACACGACAGTTGTATTAGTAAGTTGTATTTGTATTTTGTACTATATATCTGGCGACCCAAGATGGGTGATGTATACCTAATTTTGGGGGCGTCACAGTTGATATCAGAGCTTAGGGATATGATCCCTGGCTAAGATGTGAGAATAGAACTAGGAGGGGAGAGACGGGAAATTCCTTCGCTAGTATGACCTACCTAAGTTTATTTGGTATTTAATTAGTCGGTCAAAGTATATGGATAATATGTTATATGTTAATTAACCCTTGTTTTGTTGCAGTATTTGCAAATGGCATCCGAAAATGTTGAGATAATCAATGAAGCACATGAGACCATTGAATCACCAACGATCAATGCTCAGGGTAATGTGCAACCAGAGGACAATAATCCTCATAAAAATAATAACACCGATAAAATGGTGAATGATGGGATGGTCAGAGACTTTATGCAATTCATGCAACAACAAAATAACTCTCGGACGGTCACCGCTAAGCAGTTCAAGGAGCAATTCATGCAACAACGTGCGAGAGCGGCTCCTATCCAAAATGAAGGAGGAAACAATGACAACCCACGGTTGGTCACCGCTAAGCAATTCAAGGAGCTAGGACCACCGGAGTTTTTGGGAAAGCCAGAACCACTTAAGGCGGAGACGTGGTTAAAGCAGATCACCAAGATATTTGATGTCTTGGGATGCTCCGAGGAGCAAAAGGTTCCCTCTGCCACTTTTATGTTGCGTGAAGAGGCAGATTACTGGTGGGAATCTGTAAAACGTACCCAGCCTGACGCACTCAAGATGTCTTGGGAGAAGTTCCAAGAACTGTTCAATGACAAGTACTTTCCCGAAAGTATTCGTCACATGAAGGAGGTGGAATTTATCAAGTTGGAGCAAAACAACATGACCGTGTCGCAGTACGAAGCCAAGTTTACCGAGTTGTCCCGATTTGCATCCCACTTGGTGGATAATGAAGAGAGAATGACGCGGATGTTTTTAAGAGGTTTGAAACCAGAGATACGTCAATATCTTATTTCTCATAAACTGTGTTTGTATTCAGATGTTGTGAATAGGGCTCAGTTAGTGGAGCGCGATAACGAGTCAATGCAACCAAAAGAGAGCAGCCAGATAAATGATAATACTGGTGATAACAGTCATCAAAGCGGTGACAATAAGCATGGAGGGAATCAACATGCCAGAAATGGTAACCACTTCAATGGTAATCATGGTCAAAACAATAAGAATGGATATTTCAAGAAGAGAAAATTCAACAATGATGGAAAGACGTCAGCACCAGCACCCGTTGTTAAGGAAGGAGAACGACCACCTATTATATGCTTCAAATGCGGAGGGGAGGGACACATCAGTCCAAACTGCGCGATGCCATCCAAAGCATGCTATAATTATGGAAGAGAAGGTCACTTAGCCCGATTTTGTCGTTCACCGAAGACAAGTTCAGATAGGATGGAGGCACCAAAGACCGTCCCAGAAAAGCCAAAGCCAGTAGTTTAAGAGAAAGCGTTTTTTTTTCGTGACGAGGAACCTGAATAAAATTATCACGGGTATGTTAGTCATAAACTCTTGCGAAGTCTATACCGTATTAGATACCGGTTCTACTCACTCTTTTATTTCACCTAGTTGTGTTCAATGCTTAGACTTTGATATGTCTGTTTAAAGTCAGTTGGGAGAAATCTTCATTACCTCCACTATTTATAAATCTTGTTCAAATCAACACTTTCACGTTACCTGTCGATCTTATCTATTTGAAAATACTTGCCTTTGATGTGATTTTTTGAAACGATTGGTTCACTACTTATCATGCTTCTCGTAAGGTTGTTTGCTTTCATACTCCTAACCACCCTGTTATGCGGATTTAAAGTAACCAAACCACTAAAGTCAATCATTATCATATCAAGCCATAAATAAAGAGCCCCGATCCTTTCGTTGTTGACTTTCTTGTGTGGAATGTACCGAAGCCAGACTTTCGATAGGGGACGTTGTGAATAACGGTGACAAGTTAATAGATATCAATGTGACGTGTTATCCAAGTCTTGGACGAGAGTCACAGTTTTGAATGATATTTCTATCGTTAATATATTTCCTGACGTATTATTGAAGACTTCTTAGCTTACCCCTAGAGCGTGAAATCGAATTTTGTATTGACCCCAGTACAAAACCCATTTCTTAAACCCTCAAATATTTATTCAACTAAAGCGAACGTAACATGCGCCAAAGACGTTGGCTCGAGCTGTTAAAGATTATGATCATACCATACCATCGTGAAAAAGCGAACGTGGTAGCTGATGCGTTGAGTAGAAGATCGTATGCGGTTACAAGTGCGAATATACGAACCCACGTGAAGATAACGAATATATGATTAGAATCGATTTTAATCGATAAAGTTAAAGCCGCTCAAGCTACATACTCAGAGCTGATAAATGTGAAGAAGAAGGTTCAAAAGGGCGTTATTCTAGAAGCAAGAATCGACGAAGAGAGGAAATCTCAACTCTCGATTTAATTGGCCCATTTGAAATCTTCGATGAAGTAGGAACTGTGGCCTATAGACTCGTTTTACCGCCAAGTATGTTGCGTGTTCAGAATATTTTTTTTACGTATCGATGTTACGTAAATATGTGGACGACCCGAACCACATTATTAATTTAGAACCGGACGAGATAGCAAAAGATTTAACGTATGAGGAGATACGTGTTAACATCTTGGATAAGAAGGATCATATTCGATGCTTAAAGGTTATACCTCAAGAGTTAAAATTTAATGTGAAGTCAAGGTATCCTCACATGTTCGGCATACCAAGTACGTACGTAAATTTCGAGGGCGAAATTCTATAAGGAGGGGAGATTGTGAAACCCCAGATTTTATGAATAAATATTTAATTTTTCTCGAAATAATTTTTTTTATATTATGGTGTGGATTTGATATAATAGTTATGGGTAGTATTTATAAATTTTGTAAAGTATCCAAGTTGTCATATAATATTCGATTGGTCGGGGAATATTCGTTTTAACATGGAATATTCGTACAACGACACAATCATTGGTGGACCCCACAACGGAATTATTGTCGGATTGAGAAAACGACAAAAATATTTTATTAAAAATAACGGCGGAAGTTTTACCATTGTTACTGTTGAACTACTCGGTAGTAAAAGTACAGTAATACGTGTGGTTGCATAGTAGCACACGGTATTGATTATTAATGCTTATGTGAGAAGTCACTCAGTTTGATTCAATTATTGTCAATTAATAATATAAATTATTTAGCGATAATGACGTTTTGTTTTATTCGTATTATTAACGTAATAAAACAGAAACATCTTTTTATATAAAACAGAATACTTTATTAAAGTTATTCTATAAATAGAATATATTTTATTTTATTTAAAAGATTTTTCTTTAAATATGGACCGTCAGATTAAAGTAATCAATCTGGACCGTTCATGGATTAGTTACTATGCATTCTATTTTTCTATAAATAGCATCTCATTCCTTCATTATTTCTTACGAATTCACTGAACTCTAGAGAGAGAAACTATAGAGAGAAACTATAGAGAGAGAGAAGAAGAGTATTCTGCTACTTAACTACTTCCTTATTTCAGCTCTTCTTTAAAACGGTAAGGGGTGTTATTCTTTCTTATTCATGAAGAGAACTGTTGTTATTCCATTTCTTATTATTCTGTTGGAATAACCTGTATACGCGGATCTACCCTATACTTGGTGACATTCTTCTATTATTCTGTTGGAACATCCTGTCTGTGTGTTTTACACCGGACCTGGTTCCGTCTTTATTATTATTCTGTTGGACCATCCTGTCTGTGTGTTTTACACCGGACCTGGTTCCGTTTTTATTATTATTCTGTTGGAACATCCTGTCTGTGTGTTTTACACCGGACCTGGTTCCGTTTTTATTTTTATTCTGTTGGAACATCCTGTCTGTGTGTTTTACACCGGACCTGGTTCCGTCTTTATTATTATTCGGTTGGAATATCCTGTCTGTGCGTTTACGCCAGACCTGGTTCCATTATTTATTATTCTGTTGGAATAACCTGTCTATGCGGTCTATCGCATGCATGGTGATTTCTTTTGTTATTTCATTCTTTATTATACTCAGTTGGTTAAGTTTTGACTTCTATACTCCATGAAATTTGTGGAATATCCTTGACATTTGCGCTTCATCTAGTATCTATTCATGAAAATAGTCTCCTGATCATTCTTGAATTTTACTCCACAAAGCAGTATCATGTTGACAATTTGGACGTTATTAATTCCTGGATAAATTAATTCTTGAACTTGTTTTATTGAATTCTTATATCATTGTCATCATCCTCATGTTTATAAAATGTTGAAAGTCATCTGTGGCCTGTAGTGCATAGATGGACTTGGTATGATTATGACCAGGGATTATTCGGTATAATCATGAACGTAATGTTACAAATGATGTGGTAAAAGTCCTCATTGGCCCGTAGTGCATTGATGGATAGTTGTTGGCATGATCATGACCATTAATGAATATACGAATATCCTTGACCGTAGTGCAGGGGTGATTCGATGATGTGAATTATTTTATTAAGCTGAGTCTCAGCGATCACAGTGTTGGAAAATCTTTTAAATCATAAAAGATAGTAGAGTTTATTTTCTACTTGACTCTTTTAATGGATTGCTTGTTCCGCTGCAGTTAAACTTGATGTCTATTATATTTTATTAGTTTAACATTGTTGAAGGCTAATGATAATTTATTCTGCATTATCTTAGTCATAATATTTCTTACTGGGCTAGTTGAGCTCACCCTTTCTTTCACTGTTCTCTTCAGGAAATGAGAACGTAGCTGGGGCAAGTCGGGGAACGGAGTGATGGTCCGAATGATAGTATTAGTTAGTAGTCCTCACTATTCTATGTAATGGTGTGTTAGTAAATGTAATGAGGACTCCTTTTGAGTATGAATACTTTCTAGAAGATAATATTTGTATTCAAACTCACAGTTTATGTTTTGTCGTATTGTACACGACAGTTGTATTAGTAAGTTGTATTTGTATTTTGTACTATATATCTGGCGACCCAAGATGGGTGATGTATACCTAATTTTGGGGGCGTCACAGCAAGAGCCCCCGCCAGGGCGGGCCTTTTATACCGCGGGCATAGCTGCTGCAGTTCGAAAAATGCCACTCCCCTGCTATGAATTAACATGCCCACATTTCAACTAAACAGCAATGTACTGAAACCCAATTGATATAAATTTACTGCCAAACATCCCTAGCATGATTCTAACAATTTCAAACACATAAACAATCAAATTCAAGAACCAAATTCAATATTTTTGCCATTTTTCCAAAGTTTAACACATTTAGCGATTCTCTTTGCCACGGATTCGTTACTTAACCAAATTACTTCGTTTAACTTTCGTTGATTTCGTATTCAACAATATTAACAATGTCTACCATCAATTGACAGATTCTATCATGCTTCAACCATAAATTTTCCAACTCAAAACAAGTATTTTAGCATTTTTCTAAGAACTTTGACACACTTGAATTTAAGAACATATAAAGGGATATTAGCTTCTGAAGTTGTGAAGTAAATTAGGAAGCTATGAAATTAGGAAGAAGAAGAAGTAAGCAAACTAGCCTTTTAGTGGTTTACGTATATGAAGAGGCGACTCTCAATTTGGGACACTACTCTTAAAACTCAGCATTTCATATTACTATTAGCATACTAAGGTTTATTTGATATTTGTCCACAATTGAGCATACATATACATCCACTCATACATTACACATAGAATTATATAATCCATGTACATTGGTTTATTTCAAAGAATATCTACCTTTGACTAGAATATAACTTAATTGGGTACCAAGGTTATTTTCCATAAAACTCATTATTCCAATTCTACATGAATATTAAAATAATCATTTAATATTAATTATTTATTTAGTCAAAGTTATTTTCTCTCATAGGTTTAAAATACACATTTAATTACTCATACACACATCATGATGTCACATAAGACTATTTCACACAAGTTAATAATTTACATAAGTTAAGCTTACTTTTATCATATAGTTTTATATAATAATTATTTACGTTCTAATGTCACACCTCATTTCATATTGGAGGAAAAACCTTATTATATATGATTTCTCCTTACATGCTATTGTTCATGATAATAGGAATTAGTCAATTACATTATGAAATTGTTTATTTATTAATAGTACTAATTAATTTAATTCAGTTCATCATTAATTAAATTAATACTTTCTCATTTTACCACTTTACCACCCTAGGCATAATTTCACAAGCTTAAACTAAGCTTCGCATCACTTGTACTACATTGCTTATTTATCACATATTTATTCAATTAAATTAATTACTACATCTCATGCCAACATTATATATATTTATATTCAAATAAATATTCAAAAAGATCATTATTCTCAATATTATAATTTATTAAAATTCGCGGGTTTTACAAGGAGGAGATGGTGGTGACCACCGAGTTGATACTGATGAGACTATGGAGGGTGAGACCAGTGATGGGACTGGTGATAAGTAGGTTTTATACCTACTTATTGGATATCAACTCACGAGAATTATGCTCATCTCAAGTAATTTTTATTATGTTTTAGTGCATTTTATGTTTATTTAGCATTACTTGTAGTGGAACTCCTATGGCAGGGAAAGGCATGGAAAAAGGCAAGAATGGCATGAATAAGCATGGTGACATGAGCTAGCAAGGACTAGGCATGATGGAAATGGGTAGATGAGGAACTGAAGCAGTGGATGAGTGTTATTCAGAAAAGGAAAGATGAAGAACAAACAACAAAGCAAGAAGCAACAGCAGAAGACAACAAGCAGTAGCCGCGCGGCTAATTAAGCCTTACAACACGCGCCCGCGCCACTTGAAGACAGACAGTTTTGCACCTACGCGCGCCCGCGCCCTAGCAAAGAAGGAAACTCGCGCGCCCGCGCCAAGGCTTCGGCAGACACACCTATCGCGCGCCCAAGTCCGCCCCCGTTTTACACTAGGATCACCCGCGGTCGCGCGAGTCCTCGGCAGTCTGTTTGTTGACTTTTTTTATTTGAATTTTGAGCGCTTGAGGCTTATCTGAACAATACTGGTTGGTACCAGACGTGTGTTATTGGGTCTTTGATCAGTTTTTGATATGAAGTAATCAGGGTTCTTAAGTTTAACTAGGCTAGAGAGGTTTTGATCAATTTTTGATACATTCTATATCCTCTCTTAACCTTGGTTATTGAATAATCGTTAATTTCATTTTCTGGAGATTATTGGTACTTTGGAACACACATTGGAGCAGATTCTGTAACTGAGTTTAATCATTTCTCTTTCATCTCTTATTTGCATTGTTTAATTCCATGTGTTACTTCAATCCCATAATGACTTTTGGTTCAGAAATGAACTAAATTCCATTATGGGATTCTAATGGATTTTGATATGTAGTATAAACTTATGTAGCTGATTGTATGATTGTATGTTTATCATTGGATTACCTATTATGATTGAGCGTAATGAATGAATGTTTGATCACCATTCACCTTGTATACTTATATGGACTTGAAAAATGAAATATGAGTATGGATATAATCATAATAGCATATGTTTATGAGGCTGAGTTGTTTAGCTTTGTAATTCGTGAACCGGATAGAAATATTCCGTTTCACCGTGTGTAGTACTGAAAGAGCATATGCTTTAATTCATTATTGCTGCAATTTCACATAGACATATAGTGATTTTGGTAATTGTGTCGCTTACATGATTTCTATCATATATGGATGTTATGTAAATAGGTCATAACTCATTAAAAAATGGTTATGTCCACTTTTGTGCTCTTAACTAGTTTTCCATGATAAGTATATAAGCATTACATGATGGTTACAATTTAGATGAAGTATGAAATGAAGATAGAATCCCATTATTTTCAAATTTGATTATAGTATTTTTGTATCCTATTTTTATTCATTAATTGAATTTAGAATTAATTATAATTGTAAGTTATTCGTTAGAGCATATGAAAATAGTGACATAATTGATGTATGATAATTAAAATTTAAAACCTTTCTCCGTGGATCGATACTTTTCTTACTCTGTACTACTTGTTGACCCATGTATGGTTGCACGAGTTAGAGTCCTTTTGTTAGACTAAAAAGGAGGCAACAAGTTTTTGGCGCCGTTACCGGGGAAAGGCGTTTATTTTTAATATTATCGTCATCAGTTTTAAGCTAAATTTGTATGACTTAAACAAATATTATCTTATCTTATTTCTATTTTTATTTTTGTTTGTATTTCA
The DNA here is from genome assembly GCA_016801055.1 of Panax notoginseng. Classification (NCBI taxonomy): domain Eukaryota; kingdom Viridiplantae; phylum Streptophyta; class Magnoliopsida; order Apiales; family Araliaceae; genus Panax; species Panax notoginseng. The sequence continues at coordinate 93,599,715 of CM029013.1, read as the reverse complement.
GGTATTTGTATATATATTTTATGCACATACGATCATCCAATTCCGAGTTGACACCTGCACAGGTCAACATAAACGGGAGAGGTTGGAAATCGAGAGCGCGTAACAATATACAAGCAGAGTTAGAGACCACAACATCCAATATGGCAGCAGAAGAACAGAGAGAAGAGCAAAGAGAGGAACACAGGGCCTTGAGAGATTATTCGATGCCAAACATAAATGGATTACAGTCAAGTATAGTCAGGCCAGCTATAGCAGCCAACACTTTCGAGATAAAGCCGGGCACTATTTAAATGGTGCAGAATTCGGTACAGTTTGGGGGTGCTGCTACAGATGACCCGAGTGAGCATCTGTTGAGTTTTATTGAAATTTGTGATACCTTCAGGTACAACGGGGTGACAGAGGATGCAATCAGACTCAGGCTATTTCCATTTTCGTTACGGGATAAGGCAAGAAGTTGGCTTCACTCTCTACCGTCAGGATCTATTACAACATGGGAGGACCTAGCACAAAAGTGTTTAGCCAAATTTTTCCCAATGGCTGAAATCGCTAAAATGAGGACAACAATCTCCCAGTTTGAGCAGCAACATGGTGAATCTCTGTATGAATCATGGGAAAGATACATGGAGATGCTAAGGAAGTGTCCACACCATGGTATGCCAGATTAGATGGTGATTAATACGTTCTATAATGGATTGGGATGGCAGTCAAGGTCAATTGTAGATGCAGCTGCAGGTGGAGCTTTGTGGGCAAAGAGCTATGAAGAGGTCTACAACCTTATTGAAACTATGGCAGCGAATGATTTCCAAAATCTTATAGCCAGAATGCCACAATCCAAAGTTGTAGGATTGTTAGAGGTGGATGTTATCACTCAGTTGTCAGCTCAAATGGCATCCATGGCAAAGAAGATTGACTCTTTGGTGGAAAGTAAGGCGAAGTCAGTTGCTTTCGTGTGTGAGATATGTCTAGGGTCGCATTCAACCGACCAATGTGCTATCAGTTCAGAGTCTGTACATTATATGAGCAACTACCAGAAGAATTAAAGTCAGTTTCAGAATACATACAACTCCAACAACCGCAATCATCCAAATTTCAGTTGGTCAAATAATCAAAGCAATCAACAAAGTCAGTTTCAACCACAAAATCAATTTCAGGAACAACCATCTCAGCAACAGTTTGCACCAAGATCACTTTATCCACCTGGATTTTCCCAGCAGCAATAACATCATCCATCACCTGCACCTCAGCAAGAGAAGAAGTCAGATATGGAGGAGATGATGATGAAGTATATGGTAAATACTGAAGTGATGATTAAAAGCCAAACAGTGGCCACCAAAAACTTGGAAACTCAAATGGGACAGATGCCTAGCATGCTTAACAACAGACCTCAGGGTTCATTGCCAAGTACCACATAGGATAATCCAAGAAGGGAAAGGAAGGAACAATGTCAAGCAATTACACTTAGGTCTGGGAAGCAAATTGCAAAAAATCAGCATGGCGCACCCGCGACACTTTTGTAAGGGAAAACCGCGCGACCGCACAGTTATGAAATTTTTTCTGAGGATTGTTTGAATAATGAAGGTTCAGAATAGAAGCAGAAGAAGAATAAAGAAGATTCTTTTGAGAGGCACGTAAATAAGATACCAGTCGTTCACCCTCATGTACCTTATCCACAGAGATTACATAAGCAGAGGGAAGACAAGCAGTTCAGTAAGTTTTTAAAGGTATTTAAAAAGCTACAGATCAACATACCCTTCGCTGAGGCATTGGAACAGATGCCTAGTTATGCAAGGTTTGTGAAGGGGATCTTGTCAAGGAAGAAGAGATTAGAAGACTTTAAAACAGTAGCCTTGACGGAAGAATGTAGTGCATTGCTTCAATGCAAATTACCTCCAAAGCTGAAGGATCCGGGCAACTTCACAATACCTTGTACAATTGGAAAGATGAGCTTCAGCAAATGCTTGTGCGATCTTGGGGTAAGTATCAATTTGATGCCGTTGTCAGTATTCAATCAGTTGGGATTGTCGGCTCCAAGGCCAACAAATATTTCTTTACAGCTAGCTGACAGGTCTATCACTTATCCACAGGGGATTATGGAAGATGTACTAGTTAAAGTGGAAAAATTTCTCTTTCTGGCCGATTTCATCATATTAGACTATGAAGAAGACAGAAGTATCCCGCTCATTCTTTGAAGGCCATTCCTAGCCACAGGAAGAACCTTGATAGACGTGCAGAAAGGGGAACTAACAATGCGAGTACATGATCAGGAAGTTACTTTCAATGTATTCAAGGCAATAAAATTTTTAACATATGAAGAAGAATGCTTCAGGGTGGATTTAGTGGAAATGGTACTAAATGATGAAGTAGAGAACTTGGTGGATCATGAACATTTGAGAAATGCTATTGTGGGAAATTCAGAAATAGATGATGAGGAGATTGAAGAAATTGTTCATATACTAGACACAACTCCACAGTTCAGGAAGTTCAAAACTCCTGTTGAGCCATTAAAGAAAGCTGGAGAGTTATCAGTGAAATTAAAGCCATCTCTTGAAACACCTCCAGACCTTGAGTTGAAACCACTTCCAGACCATTTGAGGTATGCATTTTTAAATAAAGATTCAAAATTACCTATGATTATTTCTTCTGCACTAACATCTTTTCAGGAAGAAAAACTACTAAGAGTTCTCAGGGAGTTCAAGTCAGCAATTGGGTGGACTATAGCAGATATCAAAGGGATTAGTCCATCTTTCTGTATGCACAAGATCCTACTAGAAGATGATAGCAAGCCTTCAGTGGAACAACAAAGAAGAATTAATCCAATCATGAAGGAAGTGGTCAAGAAAGAAGTGTTGAAATGGCTGGATGTAGGTATTATTTATTCGATTTCAAATAGCTCGTGGGTGAGCCCGGTACAGTGTGTACCGAAGAAGGGTGGTAGGACCGTAGTATCTAATAAAAATAATGAGTTGATTCTGATAAGAACAGTAACGGGGTGGAGAGTCTGCATGGATTACCGTAGACTTAACAAAGCTACAAGGAAAGATCACTTCCCATTGTCGTTTATCGATCAGATGTTAGATAGATTAGAGGGTCATGAGTTTTATTGCCTTCTGAACGGGTATTCAGGCTATAATCAGATTGTTATAGCTCCAGAAGACCAGAAAAAGACAACCTTTACATGTTTGTATGGTACTTTTGCCTTCAGGAGGATGTCTTTTGGTCTATACAATGCCCTAGCCACTTTTTAGGGATGTATGATGGCTATCTTTTTGAATATGGTGGAGCATAATGTGGAGTTATTTATGGATGATTTTTCAGTATTTGGTGATTCTTTTGATTTATGTCTGGAGAATTTAGTGATGGTATTGAGAAGATGTGTTGAGACAAACATGGTGTTGAATTGGGAAAAGTGCCATTTTATGGTACATGAAGGAATAATTCTAGGACATAAGGTGTCGAAAAAGGGACTTGAGGTGGACAGAGCCAAATTAGAGACTATTAAGAATTTGCCGCCACCATCTTCAGTAAAAGGTGTTCAAATTTTTCTAAGACATTCAGGCTTTTACCGTAGATTCATTAAAGATTTCTCCAAGATAACAAAGCCACTTTGAAGTTTATTGGAGAAGGATGCACAGTTCAAGTTTGATGAGGATTGCTTGTCTGTATTTGAGCATTTAAAGAGGAGGTTAACTTCAGCACCAGTAATTACAGCACCGGATTGGGACATACCATTTGAGTTGATGTGTGATGCCAGTGATTATGTTGTGGGGGCTGTTTTGGGTCAAAGAAGGGAAAAGATTTTTTATGTGATATACTATGCGAGTAAGACCCTTACTGATGCTCAATTGAACTACACCACCATAGAGAAGGAATTACTGGCAGTTGTGTATGCTTTTGACAAGTTTCGAGCTTATCTGATTGGTACAAGGGTAATAGTGTACACGGATCATGCGACAATTCGATACTTGGTGGCAAATAAGGATGCAAAGCCTCATTTGATAAGGTGGATACTTCTGTTGCAGGAATTTGATTTGGAGATTAAGGACAAAAAAGGAACTAAGAACCAAGTGGCGGACCACTTATCTCGACTGAAAAATCCGGGAAGGGAGCTATATGACAAGACTGTGATTAATGAGTCCTTTCTAGATGAACAGTTATTTGTAGTAAAAGGGGAAGTGTCGTGGTTTACAGACTATGCGACCTGTAATAACCCAATATTTTCAGTATAATTAAATAATAAATTTTGCATTTAATTTTTTTTATATAAAGGTGGGAATATGTGCAAAGAAAAGTATATGTATTTATGTGATAAATAAAACTTATTTATTACATTAATAATTGTAAATAAATTCTTTTTAAGAATTATTGATCATTATAGATTATATTCTTATAATAAATTAATTTTGTAATAAAAATATTTATTATTTATTTTTCATGAAAATATGATTATTATATATATGATATTTAAATATATTAGTTAAGTTAATTATTTTAACTTAATTAATAATGGTATATATGAAGGTTATGTCGGATATGGATTCAAAACCCTAATTCTGGATTTTGAATAAGGAAGGAGAATATTAATATAATATTATTTATATTTCAGTGATATAAACATGTCTGATATGTGTGCAATGTTAATGTGTGGAACAACTGTGAGGGCCCCGAATCCAGGTCCTAAATCACATCGGATCCGGTTCGATCATTCTATCACTATTACTATATTTGCGGAAGATATAAACATAAATTGTTTATACAATACATTACACACTATTCCCCAAGGTCGAGTAACCTTAATTTAATACACAATCATAACTTTTCTAACATATAACAACATTATTATCATACAACACTATTACAAAACTAATCGCATACTTATAATAAAGCTTGAACTGTCTTTGACCTTTTCTTGAATCCGACGCGTTCGTCTTAATCTGCAATGTTTTATCATGATATAGCAAGGGTGAGCATAAGAATTGCCCAGCAAGTTTAAATTCAACAATATAACGATATATCATGATTGAAGAGTTTGAATAATAATCTGACTATAATTCAACAATATAATTGTGAACTAGCAGGAACAAGTTTATGACTGAACAAGTATTATACATGAACAAATATATCTGAACCAACTGGTAATGAAGGTGATCAGCCTTTCATACCTGACTTATACATGCAATATGTACAGAGTACAATTATACATGGCAATCAGCAATGATTAACCATAAGCTTATCCGAATAAAACACTCTTAGTAGAATTAAGTAAAACAAACTTGCCTGAACCGTTGATTACCGCAACATAATTTATATCGCTTTATCCGAAGACCTAATATTAGTAATATAGATCTCCAATATTAGAATAATATCATCACAATATAATACTATAATATATATATACCTCGAATAACCTAAACACATAACACATAACCCTATCAGTCTATAACACACATATGACTCGGTATCAAGTCAAACTATTACAGTCTGAGTTGAACCCGACACAAAATTCTAACGTCCTGGCGGTCTATTCGGACTTTTATTGAGTCTAAGTTCAATTAAACTCTGACTAACACTTAACAGTTAACTTAAATAATTTTAATAACAGTAGAAATATTTTTTGTAAGCTCATAATAATTTTTAAATAATTATTACTATTTATCGTGAATTTTCAATCATAAAACACGTATTTAAATAATTAAATACCACATAATTCTTTTATCATTAATATTTATTTATCATCAAATATTAATAAAATACATGTCATAATATTATAATATATTTATAATATCACAAAGTATTTTTAATACTTTAAAATCACCTTTATATGATTTTTAAAACATTAAATTCATTATCTAATAATTACTATTAATATTAAAATATTAATATTTTCATGACAAAATATCAAAAGTTATATTTTATAATTGAAAACATTTTTATAACACTTAAATCATTTTTATATGATTTATAAAGCATTAAATCCATTTTTCCTTAATTTATTTAATATAGTTATTAAATAAATTAATTGTTATTAATATTGATTAATTAATGAAATTCATCACAAAATATTAAAAGTCACTGAAAATAACTTAAAATATTTTCTTATAACATAATATTATTTTTTATGATTTTTCATGAATTAAAATTATTTTTAAATCATTTATTTAATATTATAATTAAATAAATTAAATACCATTTATATTCTAAAAATATTAAATATTTATTAAATATACCAAAAATAATTAAAAACTATTTTTTAGAATTTAAAATAACTTTTCAGAATTTATTTAGTATTTTTAATAATTAAAATCTATTTATTTCAATTAATTTAATAATTTCCGAAAATTAGAAATTAAAACTGTCACTAAAGGAGCCTATAGCGACAGAACCGTCGCTATAGGTGTTCTTCATGTTCTTGAGCAAGAACCCAGAAAACATGTCAGTCACCGAGGGGCTTAGTTTGACCGGTTCTAATTTCTTAGTTAATGAGTTTCTGGGCTTGCTAAAGTATTACTGTTGTAGTATAAATGTAATACTACAACTAAAAACTGATTACATGACCAAAACATAACACCACGGAGAGATCTAAGCTCTCAAACGACATGTCAGAAGCTGATGGGTTCTTTCTGGGTTTCCCAGATTCCCGGTGAGTTCGAGCGACCACTTTGTAGCATAATTTTATACATGTTCCAGTCATGTTTCATGTGATGCTAAGATTCCATTCTATAGTCGTTATGTCAAGGTACAACAACATATTAAAATCACAGTTCAATAACATCCCAAACACCCACTAAAGCTCAGTCAAAGCCTGACAGAAATAATGTTCTTAGAGTTTCTGGGAATTCCCAGAAACGGTAAATATAATTGTCATGTTGTCATGCCTTGTTTGACCAACTGCCACGCCCGATTTGTTGATTATTAGAGGGATCTAAAGACATAAATTTAAAGTACATATACAAGGCTACAAGTTGATTACAATAATAACATCAAAACACATTAAATCTGTCAGATCTGGGCTGTGTAAAAAGTTGTCAGACGATGTTCATGCTGTTCTGGGTTGCCCGGATTTATGTCCGGTCAACCTCAGTCAACGGGTTTTGACCGAGTATATCATTCAATCTAGACATCCAATGGCTACACTACCACTTCAAGAGGAAAGACCTTCTACCAGACTACCAATCCAAAACATCAAACCACAAAAATCATAAATAAACAAGGATCTACAGCCACTGACATTCGGCTGTCAGACAACATATCAAAATTTTTTCAGATTTCTAAAAATGCTAGATTCGAGGACTTTGATGTTATGAATCTGGGATTTTACAACCCAGATCACTTATAGACATCCTATTACACATATCTAGCCTACAAATTACAACATCTAACAACAAATCATAAGATTTCTAGAATTAGGGTTTATACCTCTTTCTAACTTGATTTTTGATTTCTGATCCTTGATCTTGTTTTTGACTTGCTATTAACTGATCATGGTTCATCTTCCCTCTCTCTCTCATTCCCCATTCCCGAAATATAGAGAGAGAAGTGTTTGGAGAAAAATGAAAATGCAAGTAGCCCTTTTCTCTCTCTTTAATCTATATAAATTGATGTAGGTAATGTAATGGCTGATGTGTTGGCTGACTTGTTTGGATTTTAAGTCACATGGCTAGGGCTAGGGTAGTTGAACCACTCACTAGAACAATTCTTGCAAGTTAAATCACCATAATGCAACAAAGGGCAAAAATGTCATTTCCATACAAATTTAATTCTAAAATAGTCATTTGATGAAACCCTTAGGGTTTAGGGTTTGGAACAATTAGGGTTTAGGGTTTTAACCCTTAGGTTTTAAAATAATTTCTAAAATTTCCACATTAGGCTTTCAAAATAGAAAATTAATATTTCTAAATTATAATTAGGATTTTCTAATTATATTAGAATTTCTTAATCATACTTTAAATCTTACTAATTAGGATTAGTATTTCCTAATTAAAATTACTAATTAAGCAATTATGGTCAAAATCACGAATTAGGGTGTATAACCCAAAATTACGATTTTTAATAGAAAATAATTTTCTAAAATAGAAATTAGATTAGGGTTTTCTAATTACTCATAACTTTAAAATTAGGATTAATATTTCCTAATTAACATCAAAAGTATTAAATTAATTCTTAGGTTTTTCCCTAATTATAAATTAAGGTTTCTAACCCAAAAATTAGGGTTTCTTATAACTCGCTAGGGTTTTCTAACCGAACGTTGACGTTCTTAATATATACTTAGGGTTTGTTACAGATATCGTTTATCTGGTCAACCCTTGACCCTTAACCACATACTGTAAACATATACACAGAACTTAATCACGTTTTCCTTAATCCTGAATAATTCACCTAAATCATTCACAGAATTTTAAAATTCTCAAAATTCCATCTCAAAAATATGAAGCGCGTACACTTATTTTCTGTCTAGGTTCTAATTTTGAACCTTAAATCAATTAATAAAAATTTTAAAAATATTCAAAATTCTCGGGTTGTCACATTCACCCCTTGTTCAAAAAATTTCGTCCCCGAAATTTACCTTACACCTTACACCTTACTCCATACACCATACACCATACATACACAGCATCTCATGCTACCCAATACATCACTCACAAGAGTAAAAGTTTTCAAATTGTACTGAGGGGTCATATAGACCATGAACACATAGTTTTAACGGTATTAATCATACCGCAAAACAATTCATTACTTGGTATGTTTACAATCACAAAGAAGGTAAACTACCGTCGTTAGTACTTTAGGTGATCAGCCTATCGTACTCTTACGTCATGCATAACGTATTAATTATGTATAGCGAATTTTTACACTACTAGATTGGATTATTTATCCAAACAACTTAGTTCACCTCAGTCTTATCATAGGATTCCGTACCAAAGTAATTTGGTTCGGGAAACTTCTTTCAATGAACACTTTAGAGTTTTCATAACATTAGTCTAGCTGAATCGAATAGCATAGACTCATATCAATAATTCAATTCAATCGAATTATTTAAGTGTAGCCAAACCCCGTTGGCAAAATTAAATTTTTTTGAAAATATTTTCGAGAATGACGTCATGATGTCGTACTGTATTAACAGTCCGTTTGAGGATGCCGTCATTATATTACTTTGTCATAACACATCATACAATAGTGGAACAGCGACTTTAGATCAAATTCACACTAAGTATTCCTGCATTTACAACTCCATCAAATTTTTATCATCTCTGCACCAGGTTACATGGTACATGAGTGATAAATAAAAGATATTTGGATATTTCAAATCATTTGCGTCTAGCTGAAATAAGTAGCATAGACTATACTTTAAACCGTTTCAAAAATGATTACGAATCTACATTTTTTTTTTCAAAAGCGCAAAGTGCGTATTTAGCTTGATGTCAATCATTTCGAAATCTAGCATAGCTAGGAGTTTTGGAAAACTTATGTCTCCACTAATAATCATTTGCTTAACAATCTATCTGTTCCTATTATCCTCAATTCTTCAATATTCTGTTTACACACAATTATACCCAGTTCGTCACACCACACTTATGAGTTCATTTACTTGCCACAATCATATGAGTTTAAGAACTTGTCCTAGTCTGACCTTTGGCATCCGTTCCCTAAGGAGTTCATAAACATTTCATATAACTATGAGTCAAGAATGTCACATAAGTATGAGTTTTAAGAACTCGTACTTAACCTTATATCCTCTACCTATGACCTATCTATCTGTTATACACATGAGAAAGGAATCACCCTCTTAACATGCATATAGCAAATAGTGCGACACAACATTTCAATGATTATCATTGTCAGAACTAAGTAGTTTTTACACCAAGTACAATTCCCCGCCCATACAAGAAATCATACAACTCAGCTGCTGACATGAGTCATCAATTGAATTCTCCACCTAACACTAACACCCTTCTTGTAAGACCCCAACTTTTATAAATAAAGATGAATTTTCTATAAATATCATTTTTGAATATTATGGAGTTAATTTGATATAATGTTATAGTTGTGGGTAATATTTAAAAATTTTGCAAAGTAAGCAAGTTGTTATAAAATATTCGTTTGGTCGGAGAATATTCTTTTTGTCGAGGAATATTCGTACGACGGCACAATCATTGGTGGACCCCACAACGAAATTATTGTCGGATTGAGAAAACGACAAAAATATTTTATTAAAAATAACAGCTGAAGTGTTACCGTTAAAACCGTTAAAACTGTTGAACTACTCGGTAGTAAAAGTACAGTAATACGCGTGGTTACATAGTAGCACACGGTATTGATTATTGATGCTTACGTGAGAAGTCACTCAGCTATACTCAATTATTGCTATAGTAATTGCTGCATCATATCTCTTAAATTATTGTCATAGTATCGTCTGTATAATATGTTATATTATTAAATCAATAATTGAGACGTTGTGGTAAGTTTGGTTATTTTATGGGGGGCCATATGTCATCATCTAAGAGTCTCTTCGTCAATAGTAATTACCGTCGTCAATAGTAATTACCGTCGTCAATAGTAATTACCGTCGTCAATAGTATTTACCTTGGTCAATAGTAATTACCTTCGTCAATAGTATTTACCTTGGTCAATAGTATTTACATTGGTCAATAGTAATTACCTTCGTCAATAGTATTTACCTTGGTCAATAGTAATTACTTTCGTCAATAGTAGTTGTCCCTTCAATATTACCAAGAGTCATTTGACCCTTCGTTAAGACCAAGAGTCATTTGACCCTTCGTTAAGACCAAGAGCCACCCTCAGTTTTTCTATAAATAGAGGCCTAGGGCTTCATTATTTTTCACGAATTCATTCAAGCTATAGAGAGAGAAAGTATAGAGAGAATAAGAGAGAGAGAGAGAATAAAAGTATTCTGCTACATCACTTTTCCAATATCCAGTTCTTTTAAGGTAGGGAATATTATTTCTTTTATATTCATGAAGAGAACTTCTGTTATTCCATTCGTTATTATTCTGTTGGAATAACCAGTATACGCGGTCTACCCTATACTTGGTGACATTCTTCTATTATTCTGTTGGAACATCCTGTCTGTGTGTTTTACACCGGACCTGGTTCCGTTTTTATTATTATTCTGTTGGAACATCCTGTCTGTGTGTTTTACACCGAACCTGGTTCCATTATTTATTATTCTGTTGGAACATCCTGTCTGTGTGTTTTACACCGGACCTGGTTCCGTTTATTATTCTGTTGGAACATCCTGTCTGTGTGTTTTACACCGGACCTGGTTCCGTTTTTATTATTATTCTGTTGGAACATCCTGTCTGTGTGTTTTACACCGGACCGGTTCCATTATTTATTATTCTGTCGGAATATCCTGTCTGTGCGTTTACGCCGGACCTGGTTCCATTATTTATTATTCTGTTGGAATAACCTGTCTGTGCGGTTTATCGCATGCATGGTGATTTCTTTTGTTATTCCATTCTTTATTATACTCAGTTGGTTAAGTTTTGGCTTCTATACTCCATGAAATTGTGGAATATCCTTGATAGTTGCGTTTCATCCAGTATCTTTTCAAGAAAATATTCTTCTAAGCATTCTTGAATTTTACTCCACAATGCAGTATCATGTTGACAATTTGGACGTTGTTAATTCCTGGATAAATTAATTCTTGAACTTGTTTTATTGAATTCTTATATCATTGTCGTCATCCTCATGTTTATAAAATGTTGAAAGTCATCTGTGGCCTGTAGTGCATAGATGGACTTGGTATGATTATGACCAGGGATTATTCGGTATAATCATGACCGTAATGTTACAAATGATGTGGTAAAAGTCCTCATTGGCCCGTAGTGCATTGATGGACAGTTGTTGGCATGATCATGACCATTAATGAATACACGAATATCCTTGGCCGTAGTGCAGGGGTGATTCGATGATGTGGATTATTTTATTAAGCTGAGTCTCAGCGATTACAGTGTTGAAAAACTTTTTAAATCATAAAAGATAGTAGAGTTTATTTTCTACTTGACTCTTTTAATGGATTGCTTGTTCCGCTACAGTTAAACTTGATGTCTATTATATTTTATCAGTTTAACATTGTTGAAGGCTAATGATAATTTATTCTGCATTATCTTAGTCATAATATTTCTTACTGGGCTAGTTGAGCTCACCCTTTCTTTCACTGTTCTCTTCAGGAAATGAGAACGTAGCTGGGGCAAGTCGGGGAACGGAGTGATGGTCCGAAGAATAGTATTAGTTAGTAGTCCTCACTATTCTATATAATGGTGTGTTAATAAATGTAACGAGGACTCCTTTTGAGTATGAATACTCTCTAGAAGATAATATTTGTATTCAAACTCACAGTTTATGTACATAACAGTTGTATTATTAAGTTGTATTTGTATTCTGTACTATGTATCTGACGACCCAAGATGGGTGATGTATACCTAATTTTGGGGGCATCACAGTTGGTATCAGAGCTTAGGGATATGATCCCTGGCTAAGATGTGAGAATAGAACTAGGAGGGGAGAGACGGGGAATTCCTTCGCTAGTATGACATACCTAAGTTTATTTGCATGGTATTTAATTGGTCGGTCATAATATAAGGATAATATATGATATATCAATTAATTTTTATTTTGTGGCTGTATCTGAAAATGGCATCCGAGAATGTTGAGAATAGCAATGGAGCACAGACGACTGTTGATTCACCACATATCAATAATCAGGATAATGTGCATCAGGAAGGTGTCAATCCTCATGCAAACAACAACACTGACCAAATGATGAATGATCAAATGTTCAGAGGCTTTATGCAATTCATGCAACAACAGGTGAAAGCGGCTCCTGTCCACAACGTAGGTGGAAATACTGGAAACTCTCTGGCGGTCACCGCTAAACAGTTTAAGGAGCTGGGACCACCGGAGTTTAAGGGAGAACCCAAACCACTTGTAGCTGAAACATGGATAAAGCAGATCACCAAGATATTTGATGTCTTGGGTTGCTCCGAGGAGCAAAAGGTTCCCTTTGCCGCCTTTATGTTGCGAGGAGAGGCAGATTACTGGTGGGAATCGATAAAGCGTACTCAACCTGCCGCACTGAAGATGTCCTGGGAGAAGTTCCAAGAGCTGTTTAACGACAAATACTTTCCCGAGAGTATTCGTCACATGAAGGAGGTGGAGTTCATCAAATTGGAGCAGAATAATATGACCGTGTCGCAGTACGAGGCAAAATTTGCGGAGTTATCCCGGTTTGCGTCCCACCTGGTGGATAATGAAGAAAGAATGACGCAGATGTTTTTAAGAGGTTTGAAGCCGGAGATACGTCAACATCTTGTTTCTCATAAACTATGTTTGTATTCAGATGTTGTAAATAGGGCTCAGTTGGTGGAGCGCGATAACGAGACAACGCAACCAAAAGAGAGCAGCCGGCAAAATGATAATACCAGTGAGAGTAGTCATCGAAGCGGTGACAACAAGCGTGGAGGGAATCAACAGGCCAGAAATGGTAACCACTTCGGTGGTAATCAGGGCCAAAATAATAAGAATGGACATTTCAAGAAGAGGAGATTCAACAATGATGGAAAGACGTCAGCACCAGCACCTGTCGTTAAGGAAGGAGAACGACCACCTATCATATGTTTCAAATGCGGAGGGGAGGGACACATCAGTCCAAACTGCGCGATGCCGTCCAAAGCATGTTATAATTGTGGAAGAGAAGGTCATTTAGCCCGATTTTGTCGTTTACCGAAAACAAATTCAGCTAGGATGGAGGCACCAAAAGCCGTCCCAGAAAAGTCAAAACCGGTTGTGCAAGGGAGAGCGTTTGTTGTGAACTCCCAGAGAGCAAGGAACCCGAATGAGGTCATCACGGGTAAGCTTATCATAAACTCTAAAGAAGTTTATACTTTATTTGATACCGGTTCAACCCATTCTTTTATTTCTCCTACTTGCGCTCATCGATTAAATTTGATTCCGGAGAAATTAGACTTTGACTTATCTGTGGAAACTCCGTTGGGAGAAACCTTCATTACCTCCACTGGTTATAAGTCTTGTTTGGTTCAAGTTGGTACCCACACATTACCTATCGATCTGATTTCATTAAAAATACTTGCATTTGACGTGATTCTAGGGATTGATTGGTTAACTACTCATTATGCAAAAATTGATTGTTTTCGTAAGGTTGTTAGCTTTCATATTCCTAATCGACCTATTATGCGAATTCAAGCAACCAAACCATTAAAATCAATCGCTGTCATCTCAAGCCATAAAGCTATTCGTTTATTGAAAAACGGATGTCAAGCTTTCTTAGCTCATGTCACAGATCTAAACAAAAATACGTCAGCTTTGAATGATATTTCTGTTGTTAATAAATTTCCTGACGTATTTCCCGAAGAACTTCCTGGCCTACCCCCAGAGCGTGAAATTGAATTTTGTATCGACCTTGAACCCGGTACAAAACCCATTTCCAAAGCTCCATATCGAATGGCTCCTATTGAACTTCAGGAGTTAAAGACCCAACTGCAGGAATTGTTAGACATTGGCTTTATTCGTCCTAGTACTTCTCCTTGGGGTGCTCCTGTTCTGTTCGTGAAGAAGAAAGATGGGAGTATGCGACTTTGTATTGATTATCGGGAGTTGAATCATGTCACCATCAAAAATAGGTACCCATTGCCACGTATTGATGACCTGTTTGACCAGTTGCAAGGAGCACAATTCTTTTCAAAGATCGATCTTCGTTCTGGATATCATCAGCTGAAGGTTAGAACTGAGGATATTCCAAAGACTGCCTTCAGAACTCAGTATGGGCATTATGAATTCTTAGTTATGTCTTTTGGATTGACTAATGCTCCTGCTGCCTTCATGGATATGATGAACAGGGTATTTAAGGAATATTTAGATCACTTTGTGGTCGTCTTTATCGATGACATCCTTGTTTATTCCAAAAGCCGTGAAGATCATGAGCAACACTTGAGGCTGGTACTCCAAAAGCTTCGTGAATACAAGCTTTATGCCAAGTTGAAGAAATGCGAGTTCTGGCTGGAGGAGGTAGCATTCCTTGGGCACGTAGTATCAAGTCGTGGAATATCGGTTGACCCGGCAAAGATTGAAGCTATTCAAAGCTGGGAGCAACCTAAATCAGTAACCGAGGTACGTAGCTTTCTTGGTTTAGCTGGTTATTATCGGAGATTCGTGGAAGGATTTTCTCGAATCGCTACTCCATTAACTCAGCTGACTCGGAAAGATACAAAGTTTGGTTGGAGCGAAGAATGTGAGCAGAGTTTTCAAGAACTCAAGAGGAGACTCATTTCAGCACCTGTTCTAACAATACCATCTGGCTCGGAGGGATTTGTCATCTACAGTGATGCTTCGAGCAAAGGGTTGGGATGTGTTCTCATGCAACATGGAAAAGTCATAGCCTATGCATCAAGACAACTCAAGGAATATGAGAGGAATTATCCTACTCATGATCTAGAGTTGGCAGCTGTTGTCTTTGCACTTAAAATTTGGAGGCGTTACTTGTATGGGGAGAAAGTGGAGATCTTTACGGATCATAAAAGCCTCAAATATTTCTTCACTCAAAAGGAACTCAACATGCGACAACGACGTTGGCTTGAACTATTGAAAGATTATGATCATACCATTCAATACCATCCTAGAAAAGCGAACGTGGTAGCTGACGCATTGAGTAGAAGATCATATGCGGGTACAAGTGCAATATTAACAACGCAAAGGCCCATTTTGTGTGACTTGCAAAGGATGGAGATAGAGTTGAAGACTCCAGGGACCCATGCGATGATGGCGAATATACGAGTAGAACCGACTTTAATCGATAAAGTTAAAGCTGCTCAAGCTACAGACCTGGAGCTGATGCGTATGAGGAAGAAAGTGCAAGAAGGTGTTATGCCGGAAGCAAGAATCGATGAAGAAGGAATACTTCGAGTCAACTCCAGACTTTGTGTTCCTAACAACCCTGATTTAAAGTATGAAATCATGATGGAGGCGCACAACACACCGTTTGCAATCCATCCTGGAAGTACCAAAATGTATCATGATCTTCGTCATACATTTTGGTGGAGCAATATGAAGAGAGAGATAGCGTTGTTTATCTCAAGGTGTCTAACTTGTCAACGAGTCAAAGCGGAGCATCAAGTACCAAAAGGTCCATTGCAACCACTTGAAATTCCAGAATGGAAGTGGGAGCACATTACCATGGATTTCGTTATCGGTCTTCCCAGGGTTTCTCAAGGTATTGATGCGATTTGGGTCATTGTTGATAGATTGACCAAGTCTGCTCATTTCTTACCGATACGAGAAACTTATACACTTGAACGTCTTGCTCGTATGTACATAAACGAGATTGTAAGACTGCATGGTATGCCAGTATCCATAATTTCTGATCGAGACCCAAGATTCACTTCACGATTTTGGGTTAGTTTACAAAAAGCTATGGGCACGGAGTTACGATTTAGTTCAGCATATCATCCTCAGACGGACAGACAATCAGAGAGGACTATTCAAACTCTTGAAGATCTATTAAGACTCTGTGTCTTTGACTTCAAGGGAAGTTGGGATAAGTTCTTACCATTGGTGGAGTTTTCCTACAACAACAGTTATCAAGCAAGTATTGGCATGGCTCCATTCGAAGCATTGTATGGAAGAAAATGTCGTTCTCCAGTATGCTGGGATGAGGTGGGCGAAGCAACGTTGTTGGGACCGGAGTTGGTACGTATGACTACAGAAAAGATTCAAACGATCCGACAACGTATAAAAACCTCACAAGATCGACAAAAGAGTTATGCTGATCTTCATCGAAAGGACGTGGAATTTGATGTAGGAGATCATGTGTTCTTACGTGTTGCTCCATGGAAAGGAGTTACAAGATTTGGAAAGAGAGGAAAGCTAAATCCTCGATTCATCGGTCCATTTTTAATTCTCGATCGAGTAGGAACTGTGGCTTATAGACTCGCTTTACCGCCAAGTATGTCTCGTGTTCATAACGTTTTCCACATATCCATGTTACGCAAATATGTGGAAGACCCGAACCACATTATTGAGTTAGAACCGAACGAAATAGCGGAGGATTTGACGTATGAAGAAGTTCCTGTTCAAATCTTGGATAAGAAGGAACATATTCTACGCTCCAAGGTTATACCTCAAGTCAAAGTTTTGTGGAGAAACCACGATGTTGAGGAAATGACTTGGGAGTTAGAATCAGAAATGAAATCAAGGTATCCTTACCTCTTCGACATACCAGGTACGTACCCTAATTTCGAGGGCGAAATTTCATAAGAAGGGGAGGTTGTAAGACCCCAACTTTTATAAATAAAGATGAATTTTCTATAAATATCATTTTTGAATATTATGGAGTTAATTTGATATAATGTTATAGTTGTGGGTAATATTTATAAATTTTGCAAAGTAAGCAAGTTGTTATAAAATATTCGTTTGGTCGGAGAATATTCTTTTTGTCGAGGAATATTCGTACGACGGCACAATCATTGGTGGACCCCACAACGGAATTATTGTCGGATTGAGAAAACGACAAAAATATTTTATTAAAAATAACGGCTGAAGTGTTACCGTTAAAACCGTTAAAACTGTTGAACTACTCAGTAGTAAAAGTACAGTAATACGCGTGGTTGCATAGTAGCACACGGTATTGATTATTGATGCTTACGTGAGAAGTCACTCAGCTATACTCAATTATTGCTATAGTAATTGCTGCATCATATCTCTTAAATTATTGTCATAGTATCGTCTGTATAATATGTTATATTATTAAATCAATAATTGAGACGTTGTGGTAAGTTTGGTTATTTTATGGGGGGCCATATGTCATCATCTAAGAGTCTCTTCGTCAATAGTAATTACCGTCGTCAATAGTAATTACCGTCGTCAATAGTAATTACCGTCGTCAATAGTATTTACCTTGGTCAATAGTAATTACCTTCGTCAATAGTATTTACCTTGGTCAATAGTATTTACCTTGGTCAATAGTAATTACCTTGGTCAATAGTATTTACCTTGGTCAATAGTAATTACTTTCGTCAATAGTAGTTGTCCCTTCAATATTACCAAGAGTCATTTGACCCTTCGTTAAGACCAAGAGTCATTTGACCCTTCGTTAAGACCAAGAGCCACCCTCAGTTTTTCTATAAATAGAGGCCTAGGGCTTCATTATTTTTCACGAATTCATTCAAGCTATAGAGAGAGAAAGTATAGAGAGAATAAGAGAGAGAGAATAAAAGTATTCTGCTACATCACTTTTCCAATATCCAGTTCTTTTAAGGTAGGGAATATTATTTCTTTTATATTCATGAAGAGAACTTCTGTTATTCCATTCGTTATTATTCTGTTGGAATAACCAGTATACGCGGTCTACCCTATACTTGGTGACATTCTTCTATTATTCTGTTGGAACATCCTGTCTGTGTGTTTTACACCGGACCTGGTTCCGTTTTTATTATTATTCTGTTGGAACATCCTGTCTGTGTGTTTTACACCGGACCTGGTTCCATTATTTATTATTCTGTCGGAATATCCTATCTGTGCGTTTACGCCGGACCTGGTTCCATTATTTATTATTCTGTTGGAATAACCTGTCTGTGCGGTTTATCGCATGCATGGTGATTTCTTTTGTTATTCCATTCTTTATTATACTCAGTTGGTTAAGTTTTGACTTCTATACTCCATGAAATTGTGGAATATCCTTAATAGTTGCGTTTCATCCAGTATCTTTTCAAGAAAATATTCTTCTAAGCATTCTTGAATTTTACTCCACAATGCAGTATCATGTTGACAATTTGGACGTTGTTAATTCCTGGATAAATTAATTCTTGAACTTGTTTTATTGAATTCTTATATCATTGTCGTCATCCTCATGTTTATAAAATGTTGAAAGTCATCTGTGGCCTGTAGTGCATAGATGGACTTGGTATGATTATGACCAGGGATTATTCGGTATAATCATGACCGTAATGTTACAAATGATGTGGTAAAAGTCCTCATTGGCCCGTAGTGCATTGATGGACAGTTGTTGGCATGATCATGACCATTAATGAATACACGAATATCCTTGGCCGTAGTGCAGGGGTGATTCGATGATGTGGATTATTTTATTAAGCTGAGTCTCAGCGATTACAGTGTTGAAAAACTTTTTAAATCATAAAAGATAGTAGAGTTTATTTTCTACTTGACTCTTTTAATGGATTGCTTGTTCCGCTACAGTTAAACTTGATGTCTATTATATTTTATCAGTTTAACATTGTTGAAGGCTAATGATAATTTATTCTGCATTATCTTAGTCATAATATTTCTTACTGGGCTAGTTGAGCTCACCCTTTCTTTCACTGTTCTCTTCAGGAAATGAGAACGTAGCTGGGGCAAGTCGGGGAACGGAGTGATGGTCCGAAGAATAGTATTAGTTAGTAGTCCTCACTATTCTATATAATGGTGTGTTAATAAATGTAATGAGGACTCCTTTTGAGTATGAATACTCTCTAGAAGATAATATTTGTATTCAAACTCACAGTTTATGTATACAACAGTTGTATTATTAAGTTGTATTTGTATTCTGTACTATGTATCTGACGACCCAAGATGGGTGATGTATACCTAATTTTGGGGGCGTCACACTTCTCAATACGAATTTCATTTAATCCGTATTCATAATCTATAACTCTTTTATGAGTTTTCATAGTACAATTTCATAGTACAACTGCCACAAGCAAACTTTGCTATAACATTTCAATTATTAGATTGACTCTTCTTCCTGTTATCACCTTATCAGATCACGGGGTGATCGCATCGTATATATTACGATTCATTTCTATGTCTTGATCATTTTGTTTTACGATCTTCTATCACTGTACTTTTAGTCTTTTAGACTCTATCTATTCACCACTACTGTTCAACTTTATTATTAGAGTTAGGGAACTCTATATCTTATAACTCGCCGAGATTCATCTTTGAATCTTACCGACCCAACTAACTCTATGTGAGTTAGTACTTATCCTAATCACTGCGGTTATTAGTCTCAGGTATTTCTACCTAAGCTTCATAAACTACAGCTCTGATACCAACTGTGAGGGCCCCGAATCCAGGTCCGAAATCACCCCGGATCCGGTTCTATCATTCTATACAACTATTACTATATTTGCGGAAGATATAAACATAAATTGTTTATACAATACATTACACACTATTCTCCAAGGTCGAGTAACCTTAACTTAATACACAATCATAACTTTTTTAACATATAACAATATTATTATCATACAACACTATTACAAAACTAATCGCATACTTATACTAAAGCTTGAACTGTCTTTGACCTTTTCTTGATTCCGACGCGTTCGTCTTAATCTGCAATGTTTTATCATGATATAGCAAGGGTGAGCACAAGGATTGCCCA
The DNA here is from genome assembly GCA_016801055.1 of Panax notoginseng. Lineage (NCBI taxonomy): Eukaryota > Viridiplantae > Streptophyta > Magnoliopsida > Apiales > Araliaceae > Panax > Panax notoginseng. The sequence goes on along the minus strand of CM029013.1, from coordinate 93,579,305 downwards.
GTAAGTTTAAATTCAACAATATAACGATATATCATGATTGAAGAGTTTGAATAATAAACTGGTTATAATTCAACAATATAATTGTGAACTACCAGGAACAAGTTTATGACTGAACAAGTATTATACATGAACAAATATATCTGAACCAACTGGTAATGAAGGTGATCAGCCTTTCATACCTGACTTATACATGCAATATGTACAGAGTACAATTATACATGGCAATCAGCAATGATTAACCATAAGCTTATCCGAATAAAACACTCTTAGTAGAGTTAAGTAAAACAAACTTGCCTGAACCGTTGATTACCGCAACATAATTTATATCGCTTTATCCGAAGACCTAATATTAGTAATATAGATCTCCAATATTAGAATAATATTATCACAATATAATACTATAATATATATATATATATATATATATATATATATATATATATATATATATATATATATATACATAGAATAACCTAAACACATAACACATAACCCTATCAGTTTATAACACACATAGGACTCGGTATCAAGTCAAACTATTACAGTCTGAGTTGAACCCGACACAAAATTCTAACGTATTGACGGTCTATTCGGACTTTTATTGAGTCTAAGTTCAATTAAACTCTGACTAACACTTAACAGTTAACTTAAATAATTTTAATAACAGTAGAAATATTTTTCGTAAGCTCATAATAATTTTTAAATAATTATTACTATTTATCGTGAATTTTCAATCATTAAACACGTATTTAAATAATTAAATACCACATAATTCTTTTATCATTAATATTTATTTATCATCAAATATTAATAAAATACATGTCATAATATTATAATATATTTATAATATCACAAAGTATTTTTAATACTTTAAAATCACCTTTATATGATTTTTAAACCATTAAATTCATTATCTAATAATTACTATTAATATTAAAATATTAATATTTTCATGACAAAATATCAAAAGTTATATTTTATAATTTAAAACATTTTTATAACACTTAAATCATTTTTATATGATTTATAAAGCATTAAATCCATTTTTCCTTAATTTATTTAATATAGTTATTAAATAAATTAATTATTATTAATATTGATTAATTAATAAAATTCATCACAAAATATTAAAAGTCACTGAAAATAACTTAAAATATTTTCTTATAACATAATATTATTTTTTATGATTTTTCATGAATTAAAATTATTTTTAAATCATTTATTTAATATTATAATTAAATAAATTAAATACCATTTATATTCTAAAAATATTAAATATTTATGAAATATACCAAAAATAATTAAAAACTATTTTTTAGAATTTAAAATAACTTTTCAGAATTTATTTAGTATTTTTAATAATTAAAATCCATTTATTTCAATTAATTTAATGATTTTCGAAAATTAGAAATTAAAACTGTCACTAAAGGAGCCTATAGCGACAGAACCGTCGCTATAGGTGTTCTTCATGTTCTTGAGCAAGAACCCAGAAAACATGTCAGTCACCGAGGGGCTTAGTTTGACCGGTTCTAATTTCTTAGTTAATGAGTTTCTGGGCTTGCTAAAGTATTACTGTTGTAGTATAAATGTAATACTACAACTAAAAACTGATTACATGACCAAAACATAACACCACGGAGAGATCTAAGCTCTCAAACGACATGTCAGAAGCTGATGGGTTCTTTCTGGGTTTCCCAGATTCCCGGTGAGTTCGAGCGACCACTTTGTAGCATAATTTTATACATGTTCCAGTCATGTTTCATGTGATGCTAAAATTCCATTCTATAGTCGTTATGTCAAGGTACAACAACATATTAAAATCACAGTTCAATAACATCCCAAACACCCACTAAAGCTCAGTCAAAGCCTGACAGAAATAATGTTCTTAGAGTTTCTGGGAATTCCCAGAAACGGTAAATATAATTGTCATGCCTTGTTTGACCAACTGCCACGCCCGATTTGTTGATTATTAGAGGGATCTAAAGACATAAATTTAAAGTACATATACCAGGCTACAAGTTGATTACAATAATAACATCAAAACACATTAAATCTGTCAGATCTGGGTTGTGTAAAAAGTTGTCAGACGATGTTCATGCTGTTCTGGGTTGCCCGGATTTATGTCCGGTCAACCTCGGTCAACGGGTTTTGACCGAGTATATCATTCAATCTAGACATCCAATGGCTACACTACCACTTCAAGAGGAAAGACCTTCTACCAGACTACCAATCCAAAACATCAAACCACAAAAATCATAAATAAACAAGGATCTACAGCCACTGACATTCGGCTGTCAGACAACATATCAAAATTTTTTCAGATTTCTAAAAATGCTAGATTCGAGGACTTTGATGTTATGAATCTGGGATTTTACAACCCAGATCACTTATAGACATCCTATTACACATATCTAGCCTACAAATTACAACATCTAACAACAAATCATAAGATTTCTAGAATTAGGGTTTATACCTCTTTCTAACTTGATTTTTGATTTCTGATCCTTGATATTGTTTTTGACTTGCTATTAACTGATCATGGTTCATCTTCCCTCTCTCTCTCATTCCCCATTCCCGAAATATAGAGAGAGAAGTGTTTGGAGAAAAATGAAAATGCAAGTAGCCCTTTTCTCTCTCTTTAATCTATATAAATTGATGTAGGTAATGTAATAGCTGATGTGTTGGCTGACTTTTTTGGATTTTAAGTCACATGGCTAGGGCTAGGGTGGTTGAACCACTCACTAGAACAATTCTTGCAAGTTAAATCACCATAATGCAACAAAGGGCAAAAATGTCATTTCCATACAAATTTAATTCTAAAATGGTCATTTGATGAAAGCCTTAGGGTTTAGGGTTTGGAACAATTAGGGTTTGGGGTTTGAACCCTTAGGTTTTAAAATAATTTCTAAAATTTTCACATTAGGTTTTCAAAATAGAAAATTAATATTTCTAAATTATAATTAGGATTTTCTAATTATATTAAAATTTCTTAATCATACTTTAAATCTTACTAATTAGGATTAGTATTTTCTAATTAAAATTACTAATTAAGTAATTAGGGTCAAAATCACAAATTAGGGTGTATAACCCAAAATTACGATTTTTAATAGAAAATAATTTTCTAAAATAGAAATTAGATTAAGGTTTTCTAATTACTCATAACTTGAAAATTAGGATTAATATTTCCTAATTAACATCAAAAGTATTAAATTAATTCTTAGGTTTTTCCCTAATTATAAATTAAGGTTTCTAACACAAAAATTATGGTTTCTTATAACTCGCTAGGGTTTTCTAACCGAACGTTGACGTTCTTAATATATACCTAGGGTTTGTTACAGATATCGTTTATCTGGTCAACCATTGACCCTTAACCACATACTGTAAACATATACACAGAACTTAATCACGTTTTCCTTAATCCTGAATAATTCACCTAAATCATTCACAGAATTTTGAAATCCTCAAAATTCCATCTCAAAAATATGAAACGCATACACTTATTTTATGTCTAGGTTCTAATTTTGAACCTTAAATCAATTAACAAAAATTTTAAAAATATTCAAAATTCTCGGGTTGTCACAACAATTATAGTAAAACAGTTCAAAACCCGAGCATTACTGATAAACTATAGTACATAAGTCAATTACGACCGTAAGATTTGTTAAGTTGTTGTGTTATATAATTAATTGCAATAGATTTAATGTTAATTAGGTAAACCCTAATTAATATTAAAAAATCCTAATTACTAAATTAGAACCCTAATTGCTAAGTTATAAACCCTAATTATTAATTTAGCAAGCTGAATGGTAATTAGTAAATTATAAAGCCTAATTTACAAGTCCTAGGTGATTAGTAAACCTAATTTAATTAGGGAACCCTAATTCACATTTTTAGAAACTAAGATTCTCATTTTAGCCCTAATTACAAAATCCTAAAAATTAGACTTATGGAACTTTAGGGTTAAACCCTAAGGGTCAAACCCTAAGGGTTAAAATAAATTGCCAACTTTGCCACTAAAAGTAAAAGCCAAATGACATGATTGCCCTTATTGCATTATTTAATAGATAACTTGCGGAACTTGCCATAACTTTACTTGGTGACCAACTCTAGCTAGCCAAACCAAATATCTCAGCCATCTTGCATCACAATTACATTAGATTCAAGTTTTATATAAGATCAAAGAGAGAGAAGTTTCATTAATTAGCTCATTTATACACCACACACTCAACCAATACTCTCTCAACTCCAAACCTTCGAATTTTAGTGTTGGACCAGTCCCTAATCAAGCCCCACTATCACTTATAGCAGATCAGAAGTCAGATTCAAGATTTTGTTCATAGAAAGGTATAGCCTTGAACCAAAACTTCAATCTTGTATGCTATGTTGGATTTGATGTATGAATGTTTAAATATGTTATATAAGGTGTGAATCAGTGATCTAGGTTGCTAAATAGTGGATCCATAACATTTATATGCTCGAAATTAAGTTTTTTTGAATATCTAGGAAATTTTCAAAAGTGTTCTAACAACCGAATGTCAGACCACATAGATCTTTATCTGGTTATAATTTTTGTTGTTTAAATGTTTGAACATGTAGCATGCTAGAGGACTTTGATCTGGACTTGAAATCTTGCTTAGATCATGTGTAGATTTCAAGTTATAGAAGGTCAAACTGCGTTGACCGACCATGACTTTGCATTTTCTGGGTAACCCAGAACTTGTTCATCAGTGTCTGACAACAAGTTCATGGACCCAGATCTTGCATGCGTTTGTAGATTTGTTTGTGTTAGTGTATTAGAGTTATACTCTTGTAGGTGTATTATAGATTCATGCTCCTATATCACTTAGATAACAAATAGAATGAAATTAGTCGATGGTCAAACTAGCCTAGACGAGCACCAACTCTGTTTTTTGGGTAACCCAGAAAACTGATGAACGTTATTTCTGACAAGGTTTGACCGAATGCTATATTGTGATTCTGTTGTAGTTTGACTGACCTGATGATTGACAATTGTACCTTGACATGTGGACTACAATCCTGAACCATTAGAACACATTAACAGTAGCCAGAACCCTTGATTAAATGAGCCACAAGGAGACCACTTTAGACTGTCTAGGTTTCTGGGTAACCCAGAAAACCCATAACATGTCTGACAGTTAGTTTGAGTCTTTATAACTTGCTCGTTTGTTATGATCCAGATGTTAGTTGATACTTGTAGTGTTACATTAACACTACGAGATCCATGTTATAGATTGCCCAGAAACAATTTACACAACGAATTACACTTTGTCAAACGTGGCCACTTGTTAACTGCCTTTGAATGTTCTTGGTGCTCAAGAACACAATAGGCGACACTTTATGTCGCTAAAAGCTTTAGCGACAGACTTATTTATTTTAATTATTTTCATTTCTAAAAATCATATAAAAATAGAAAATAATTTCTGAAAATTATAAAATCAGTTTTAAAAATTATTTTAAGTCATAAAAATTAACTTTTAATAATTTGGCATATTTTCTATAAGTATTAGTAATTATTTGAATATTATTGATATTTAATTTATTTAATAAATGTATTAAATAAATTAATTAGAAATTATTTTATTATATTAAAAATTATTTTAAATGATAGTAAGGTATTTAATAAATTTTAAGTTATAAAATGTAACTTTCAATATTTTAAAGTAAATTTCATTAATTATTTAATATTAATGATATTAGATTTATTTAATAATTATATTAAATAAATAGATAAAAAATGATTTTATTGATTTAAAAATCATTTAAAAAGGAAATAAATGAATTAAAAATATTTTAAGTAATAATAAATGACTTTTAATATTTTGGTGAATAATATGTTAATATTTAAATATTAATAGTAATTATTTAAAAATGATTTTAAATGTTTTAAAAATCATTTAAGGGTAATAAAAATGTTTTAAAAATATTTTGAGTTATTATAAATAACTTTGATATGTTGACAATGGTTTCATTAATAATTTAATATTAATTAAATATTAATGATAATAGAATTATCTAATATTTAAATCATTTAATAACGATTCTAGAGTTTGAAAATTCAAGATAAATTATAATAATTATTTAAAAATTATTATAAGACATTTAAAAATAATATGACTGATATTTAAAATATCCAGGATAATATTGAACTATATGATAAAGTTTTAAACTTGATAATTACTCGATAGAGCCGTAGGTACACCGAAATGTTACCTAAATTGATCTGAAACTATATAGTTTGACTATATAAATGTCTGTTTATGATCCAATGACTGATATAACTATGTGACAATGTAATTAGGTTATGTGTTGACTATAAATAATAGTACTACGTGTTATGATATGTTATTCTAATCAATAGAACAATCTTATAAATGATAGGTCGTTGAATTAAAGATAGAACAAAGTTGTGTAAGCAGCAGACCAGGCAAGTATTCTAACTTTGCATTTACTTTATGCAATGAATATGAGTAAGAAAGTTTCAGGATTATATTATCATTGTATCAGATTATTAACTTTATTGCTATTGATTATGTACTCAAATATTCGTATTCATGCAAGTTCTCGAACTTTATTCGTACATTGTTTATCAGTATAGTATTATTAGATTCAGATATATCTATTTTGTTCGTAAATTTCTAAGATTGGTTATACAAGTGTTTTCACTTGGATAATTATTAAACATGTTGATTCATACTTATTGATTTCTAATATGTATATCTTAATTGAAAGTCATCTAAGCTATTTGTCTCAGCTAGACACATATTTAAAATTATCTTTGAAAATGATAGAACCTTATTGATATCCAATTGAATTGTTAGTTTGGATTCCTGACTAAGCATGAACATCCCGATCATGGGAAAACTTTTGTGTGCCTAAGGCGGATATGATGAACGAGAATATCATTCTAGTACGTAGTATTGATCAATACAGGGCATAACGGGCTGATCACCCCCTGTGCCTGTAAGTTATGACGGTTTACATATGAAGTTCTGTTAAACCTTATCGAAAAATTAAAAACAAAGTTCATAGTCTATCGACTGCTCACCAATTATAGTCAATACGTAGTTTCAAAACTTGAAATAGATTTGTTATTTTGTTTAGTGTTGCTTCAGTTTACTTCATAACTATTGCTTCGTTAAAGAAGTGTCGTTCAAAGAAAATATTTAATCCTTTCAGCTAATATTTATTATTTGCTATTACTTGATGGGCACTCAAATGCTCATTCTTGCTTAATTTAAATATTTTTAGCTATGTATGATCGACCTGAAGGTTAAGGCAAGAACAAAGGGAAAGGAAAGCTAGCAGAATAAGTTTGTGTTATCTTATGTAATAACTAGACTTAAATAAGATGATGATATTTATTATCTATCATGTAATGAAATGTTTTAAAGGTCGCGTACCTGTGATTTAGACAACTCTGATATGTAAATTAAGTTTGATATTTATGACATTATTATTATTAGTCCGCTCAAAGAAATGATATCGTGAAGCACTGAATTTAGGTTTCAAGCACCTGAATTTTGGGGCGTCACAAGTTGGTATCAGAGGTTTAAGGTTAGAAACCATAGGTGGGATAGACCTTAGGCTATAACCTTAGGGCAGAGAAAAATGTTAAAAATACAAATAACTCATATAGAGTTTAAAAAGAGATGAATTGAATAAATTCATCGTCAAACTAAATAAAAAATAACTTATATAAAAGTATTATTTGTTGTGTGTATATACTATATGCTAATCTAGATAAATTATGTGTAGATGTCGGTGGAAAAAGATTAGGATACCTTCGGATCGTAAAGGAGGAGTCAATCTCCATAACCGAGCCAATGTCAAAGCCAATAGATGAAATAAAGGCTCACGTTGAAGATAACCTTGATGAGGTGATCATTTTGGAAAATATAGTACCGGAGCCAAAAATGGTGGAACTGACAAATAGTGATTCGGATACCGAAGTTGGAGCTGATTAAGCATCAACTGAAGTGCAAAATATGAGAAACAAGGTTTCTTCTCTGGAAAAGTTGTGGGAAATAGAAACGCTACTAAATAGTCAATTGCAAAAGGCATTAATCGAAACGATGGAAGAACAAGATAAGTTTAAAATTCAAATTGATCAAATGAGAGCCAAAAGCAACATATCGTGTGCAGCTCCGAGCAAGAAAGGGAAAAGAAAGATAAAATCGCGAAATAGGAAATTCTAATAATAACCAAGAGGACGCTAACAAAATAGAAAAATGTATAAACTATGACAAGAAACATGAAGGCGTATGCAGGAAAGGGAAAAAGATATATTACATTTGCGGACATGAGGGACATATATCTCATCATTGTCTCGACTTTAAGCTAGGTGCATGTTTTATTTGTGGGATGGAAGGTCATCGAGAGAAAGGTTGTCCAGGATCAGGAAAAAGCATAGTGAATAAGTAGTATAAGTATTGTTTGAATATGTGTGTTCTATGACAAGTATGTCTGTGTAATATAATATTTCTAACTTTTGTAAAAGTTATAACAGCGATTCCCGACTTTTGTGGTCACAAAGGGATATCGGATGTTTAAAACAGTATGTGCTATGTTATGTACTATGAAATAGTTGAATGAATATAAATTTATGTTTGGTTAATGAAACAAGTTTAAAATATTAAACTTATACGATAAGGTTTAGAATGTAAGTTAATAAAATATAGATTATGTTTTATTTAACCAGATAATGCCGCCAAGACGTCAAACTCAAAACCAAAGGGTAGAAGAATCTGTCAACAATACTGGAGGACAACAATCAGACCTGATGCAGAATTTCACAAACATGGTAGCTCAAGCCATGTAGAATGGAATGCCGGCCACGGGAAATCAACCAGACAATCGATTTGTAAACTTCAAAGATTTTAAGGCTGTAGGACCGCCAGAATTTAGAGATACCACTGACCCGATAGAAGCCCAAACTTGGGTTAAGGAGATAGAAAAAGCGTTTGTAGTCGCTAGGGTAGCTGAGGGGCAAAAGATAACTTTTTCCACCTATATGATGAAAGAAGAGGCAAATTTCTGGTGGGAGGCAAATCAAGTTAGGACAGGAGAAGGAGTGATAGCATGGACTAGATTTAAGACGTTGTTCTTTGAGAACTATTTCTCGTCTAGTGTGCAGGCTAGGATGGAGGTGAAGTTTTTGAAGTTGAAGTAGGAGAATATGACAGTTGCGAAGTATGTCGCAAAGTTTAACGAATTAGTTAGGTTTGCTCCGCATCAAGTTGATACGGATACAAGGAAGGCAAGGAGGTTTGAGTTGGGCTTAAAACCCTGTCTCTACAATAAAGTGGCGGTATTGAAGATAAATACTTTTACAACACTTTTGGAGAAGGCTATCATAGCCGAAGGGGGAAGTAAGGTCATGAGCCTCTACAATAAGGAGAGAAAGAATAAGGGTAAGGTTGAGGGAGCTGGGAAGGTAGAAGCAGGTAGTGGTAGTAGGAATGGAAAAAGAAAGTGGAACAATTTTGAAAATGTCCAAGTCAAACAGGAAGGTGTGAGGAAGCAGGTTGTGCAGTGTAAGAATTGTGGGAAGAATCATTCAGGTGAGTGTCTTAGTGTTAAGTTCGTGTGATATAACTGTGGGCAGGAGGGACATATCTCTCCTAACTGTCCCAATCCTTGGACGAACAATGGGTGTTTTCTGTGTGGATCAACGGAACATAAGGTAAAGGACTGTCCGAAAAGGAGAATGGATGCAGGAAGCGTGAATGCGGGGAGAGGCAACGGAACACTGGCGATAACGGGACCAACTTCAACAAAATCAACCGCAAGAGTCTTCAACATGACTGTTCAGGATACCATAGTAGCTAGGGATGGAACTTTAGGTATTATTCGAATAAATTTTATTTTCTTATATATGATTTTATTTCTTTTTTTTTTGTTATAAAGAAATTTTGAAGGAGAAATTTGAGTTCTGTTAGAAATCAAATTTTCGTATGATCAGATAGACAAGTTTTATGTTAAATAGCAAAAGATCAGTTCGATTTAATCTAATCGAGATCTACTTGAAATGACTGTGTATGCTATTTTTCCTTGTATCTATAAGTTTTGAAGCGGTGATTCCAGGGACGGAATCCTTATAAGGGAGGGTGGATGTAATAACCCAATATTTTCAATATAATTATATAATAAATTTTGTATTTAATTTTTTTGTATATAAAGGTGGGAATATGTGCAAAGAAAAGTATATGTATTTATGTGATAAATAAAACTTATTTATTACATTAATAATTGTAAATAAATTCTTTTTAAGAATTATTGATCATTACAAATTATACTCTTATAATAAATTAATTTTGTAATAAAAATATTTATTATTTATTTTTCATGAAAATAAGATTATTATATATATAATATGATTATAAGGATTATTATGATATGTATTTTATTATATTAGTTAAGTTAATTATTTTAACTTAATTAATAATGATATATATGAAGGCTATGTCAGATATGGATTCAAAACTCTAATTCTGGATTTTGAATAAGGAAGGAGAATATTAATATAATATTATTTATATTTTAGTGATATAAGCATGCCTGATATGTGTGCAATGCTAATGTGTGGAACAATTATAGTAAAACAATACAAAACCCAAGCATTACTGATAAACTATAGTACATAAGTCAATTACGACCGTAAGATTTGTTAAGTTGTTGTGTTATATAATTAATGGTAATAGATTTAATGTTAATTAGGTAAACCCTAATTAATATTTAGAAACCCTAATTACTAAATCAGAATCCTAAATCCTAAGTTATAAATCCTAATTATTAATTTAGCAAGCTTAATGGTAATTAGTAAATTACAAAGCCTAATTTACAAGTCCTAGGTGATTAGTAAACCTAATTTAATTAGGGAACCCTAATTCATATTTTTAGAAACTAAGATTCTCAATTTAGCCCTAATTACAAAATCCTAAAAATTGAACTTATGGAACTTTAGGGTTAAACCCTATGGGTCAAACCCTAAGGGTTAGAATAAATTGTCAACTTTGCCACTAAAAGTAAAAGCCAAATAACATAATTGCCCTTATTGCATTATTTAATAGATAACTTTTGGAACCTGCCATAACTTTAGTTGGTGACCAACTCTAGCTAGCCATGTACCTATAAACCAAATATCTCAGCCATCTTGCATAACAATTACATTAGATTCAAGCTTTATATTAGATCAAAGAGAGAGAAGTTTCATTAATTAGCTCATTTATACACCAATACTCTCTCAACTCCAAACCTTCGAATTTTAGTGTTAGGCCAGTCCCTAATCAAGCCCCACTATCACTTATAGCAGATCAGAAGTCAGATTCAAGATTTTGTTCATAGTAAGGTATAACCTTGAACCAAAACTTCAATCTTGTATGCTATGTTGGATTTGATGTATGAATGTTTAAATATGTTATATAAGGTGTGAATTAGTGATCTGGGTTGCTAAATAGTGGATCCATAACATTTATATGCTCGAAATTAAGTTTTTCTTAAAATATGGAAAATTTTCAAAAGTGTTCTGACAACCGAATGTCAGACCACATAGATCTTTATCTGGTTATAATTTTTGTTGTTTAAATGTTTGAACATGTAGTATGCTAGAAGGACTTTGATCTGGACTTGAAATCATGCTTAGATCATATGTAGATTTCAAGTTATGGAAGGTCAAACTGCGTTGACCGACCATGACTTTGCGTTTTCTGGGTAACCCAGAACTTGTTCATCAATGTCTAACAATAAGTTCATGGGCCCAGTTCTTGCATGTGACACCCCCAAATCCGATACTTTAATTTTCACATGATTTGGTGTTCACTATTCAATATCATGTGTCTATCTGCCCATAATAATTAAAACATAAATAGATAGAAATAAATCCTCTCCTTAAGAAGTTACATCATTAGAAATAAATACATCAATCCCAGGTTATACTAACCTTAAATCTTAACTGCGGAAACATAAACAATTTATAGTCGTACACAACATCAACATAAGTCTTAACACATAAGTTCAACATCACATAAAATAACAAGTCTTCATCACTTGTTAATCTTTCCCTTGCCCTTGCTAGTAGAAGGCTCGTCGGATCTTTCGTTCTTAACTGTAATGTTATTATTACGCAAGAGTGAGCACAATTTCCCACAAGTATAACAATGAAATAACAATATAATAACATGCGAGTGAATCAAAGACTTCTGAAATAAAACTCAACTTTTGAATCAAGAATGAATAACAAGAATCAAAAGAATTCTGAGAGTCATAAGACCTTGAACTATGTCCTAGGTATCAAGGGTTATACTTAAAGACTATGGACTCTTCTTCTCGTACTTAGGGGGATCAGCCCTTAGTACCATACTATGCATAATATCTTAACGCTAACGCATAAGTAATCCCTATACAGGGTTGTTCATTTTAGTTTGACATTAGAGTCCGCACCAAAGGAAGTTTGGTTTGGATAAATCAATAAGAGTTCTGAAATTTAGAACGTTCATCAACTATGGACTAGTAGAATCAAATAAGGTTCACTAGTCTAATATGGTTCAACAATAAATGATATTTAAATTGGATAACAATCTCAAGAGGTATACAATAGAATAAGTATTGTATAACAGAATCATACTTTGAAAAGATAAATAATCTTCAATATAACAATTTGAACTTGATTTAATAATAACGAGAATTTACTCGGCGAAATTTATAAACTTGAATAATGATACAAGTAAGGTTAGGAAACTTGCCTCGTGCGTAGATTATACGTTAATTATACACGTTCCTTGAATTAATCCTACATATCATTTCCATTCACAACTACAGTTAATTATAATGTAACTAGTCATCATAAGTTCATTCTTTTGTCTAACTCAGATTATGACTATACTGAGTCAATTATCACACTTATTGTCACATAATATTACACTACACGAACAATAAGCTAACTATACGTTCAATCATTCAATACACACTTAAATGCGTTATTGACATGCTAAGAAACTATTTTAACATCTCATTATACTTCTGACATATTTTTATGTTCATTAGATTAGGTTACTAACACATTCGTGTACTTGAACACTTTAAAATTTTCATTTCTGAACATTCTGGAGAGTGGCGTTGCGGCGCCACTGTTGTGCTTGCTTTCGGCGCTGCAGCGCGGCCCGTGCTGCGGCGCGGCCCATGCTGCAGCCAGGTTACTGGCGCTGCGGCGTGGCTCGCGCTGCGACGCAATTCTTATGCCTGCAGCAGGCGCTGCGGCGCGGCGAACCAGACTCAGAACCTACAGTTCGAGAAAATTGCAGAACATGCCAATTTCTACCAATTTCTTAAATCAATACATGAAGTTAAGCATAACCAAACATTGTAATACACATATACTTACTACTCAACCCTTCTAGCATGATTTTAACATGTTAAAACACATATTTTGCAGAATTAACACATGTAATTTATTGTTCTTGGTGTTTTTGAAAGTTTTGAATACAAAACATGAAAATCAACACTACGGGTTTGTTATAACACCGAATCCTTTCTTTTAAAGTTTGGTCTCTTCGTTTTAAAATACATAATCCTTTACAAGCATAAATTTATGATATAACCTATGATAGACGTATCAAATTTGGTACGTAAGGCCATATGGCCATATTTTATACTCTGTAATTTTGTAGCAACAATATACGACGTATTTTATGAAATTGATGCTATGGTTTATACAATATATATATAATAAAACATGTCATACTTAACATATTAACACATAATTATTATTTTTTTTACTCCTTTCCCCATTATAGAGATTTTACAGAACATAAAGCCATTTTCTTAAAAACTTAAACAACGTAAAAATAGAAATTGGGTTAAAGGAATTGCCCAGAGTATTAGTGTAGATTAGGAGAGCCTTGATGATCCTTTCTCAGTTACTAGATCAATCACACACTCACAAATTCTCTCAACTTCACAATTTCTCTCTGTGATAGCTTTGTTCCAGACTTAGAAAAATAAAGAAGACGTATACGATTTTTATAAAAAGAAACTGAGTGCAGAGTGGTGGTCAGTTACCCAGTAATGGTTAACTGCTCACAACCTCCACTAAGGCCTCGTTTGGCAAGCCTTAAATGGCTCAAAACCATTTAATTTAATAAATCCTTTATACCATAGTTTAATAATGTCACACCTATTTATACAATAACTCAAATATATTATTTAATTTAATTTGAATAAAATATAATAATTTCTCATTAATTCACATAGTCATATAATTAACTTTCTCAATAATTATAAAATAATATTAGGCTTATTAAATATTTCTTTTAATTCAATAAACTCACATAATTACATACTTTGAATAATAAAATTCTCCACATTAATTTAATAAATATAACACATATAATTAAATTAATCTATCACAATTGCATCAATTAATTATTTAATCTAATAATTAAATCATCAAAAATATTTATTTAATTTAGTAAATATTAAAATTAAATTATAAAATCTCGTTTGTCACATCTTTCCCCCTTAAAAGGATTCTGTCCCCAGAATTACGACTCAATAAATTCGACCCGTTACATTCTCCCCCCCCCCCCCCCTTACAAAGATTTTGTCCCCAGAATCGCTTACACATAATGTAAGTAAATAAATGAGGGTAATTCTTCATCATATTCTCTTCGAGTTCCCACGTAGCTTCTTCAGCGTTGTGATTCCTCCAAATTACCTTAACTGAAGGTATTACTTTATTTCAGAGAACTTATTCTTTTCTGTCGACAATTTGAACAGGAATTCTTCGTAAGATAACTCTTTTTCAAAATATAGGGGTTCGTATTCAATTACATGCTTGTAATCGGGTTTCTAGGGTCGTAATACAGAAACGTGGAAGACGTTGTGGACATTCTCGAGTGCTGAAGGTAGGGCTACCTCATACGCAACTTCTCCGATTCTTCGCAGTACTTCAAATGGTCCAATGAATCTTGGGCTTAATTTTCCTTTCTTTCTGAACCTGATCTTTCCCATCAAGGGTGAGACCTTCAAGAATACATAACTACCCGATTCAAACTTAACATTTTTACGATGTGGATCGGCATATTTCTTCTGCCTATCTTGAGCTGCTACCAGTCTTGTTCGGATCACTTTGACTATTTCTGTTGTCTACTGTACTAATTCTAGGCCTAGTAATTGTCTTTCGCCAACTTCATCCCAGTAAAGCGGAGTTCTGTACTTTCTGCCGTATAACGCTTCATAAGGCGACATGCCAATACTAGCGTGGTAACTGTTGTTGTAACCGAACTCTACAAGCAGTAGGTGATCGTCCCAATTTCCTTTAAAGTCCATCACACAGGCTCTTAGCATATCTTCTAATGTCTGAATCGTTCTCTCGCTCTGTCCATCTATCTGAGGGTGGTATGCTGTACTCATTCGCAATTGCGTACCCATGCATTCCTGTAGACGTTTCCAGAAGTTCGACGTACAACGCGGATCCCTATCGGAAATAATTGACACCGGAACTCTATGTCGCGAAACAATCTCTTTCACATATAACCTCGCTAACTGATCTAAGTTGAATCTGATTTTGATCGGAAGGAAGTGTGCGGATTTCATCAGTCGATCAACGATAACCCATACTACGTCATAGCCTTTCTGAGTCGTCGGAAGGCCAACCAAGAAGTCCATTGTAATGTGTTCCCATTTCTATTCTAGGATCTCCAACGGTTGTAGCAATCCACTCGGTCTCTGATGTTCTGCTTTCACTTTCTGATAGGTCAGACACTTGGCAACACATTCCGCAACATCACGTTTCAGATTTGGCCACCAAAAATGTTGTCGAAGATCTTGATACATCTTGGTACTTCCAGGGTGAATCGAATATCGTGAGCTATGATCCTCACTCAAAATGTCTTCCTGAATCTCTGTTACTAGCGGTACCCAAATTCTGTTCTCGAATCTTAGTATTCATTCCTTATCCATCTTGAATCTTGGTTCAGTTCCTTCGGATATCTTCTTTTTCACCTTTTTACATTCTTCGTCCTGAAGTTGAGCCCCCTTAGCTTTATCCAGTAGGGTTGTACCAGATTACATTTGAAACAGCTTTTCATCAATTTTCTTAGGATACTTCACCTCCAATTCTAACTTCTCCATGGCCGAAATTAACTCCTTCTGAGCAGTCAACATCATCAACTTCTCCCGACCCTTTCTACTTAAGGCGTCGGCAACCACGTTTGCCTTACCCGGATGGTATAAAATCTCACAATCGTAGTCCTTAATTAATTCCAACCACCTTATTTGGCTCATATTCAATTCTTTCTATGTAAAAATATATTTCAGACTCTTGTGGTCTGTATATATTTCACACTTCTCTCCATAGAGATAGTGCCTCCAGATTTTTAAAGTAAAAACCACTGCAGCTAACTCCAAGTCGTGGGTCGGATACCACTTCTCATAATCTTTCAGTTATCGTGACGCATATGCAATAACTCTGTCGTTTTGCATTAGCACACAGCCAAGTCCTTTATGCGACGCATCACTATAAATAATAAAACTTCCTGTATCAACCGAAAGAGACAACACAGGTGCTGTACTCAACCTCTTCTTCAATTCTTGAAAGCTTTCCTCACACTTCTCCGTCCAAACAAATTTCATAGCTTTTCGAGTCAAATTCATTAACAGAGTTGCGATCTTGGAAAAGTCTTGAATGAATCTTCTGTAATATCCTGCCAATCCAAGAAAACTTCGTACTTTTGATGGCGTCCTCGGCTGATCCCAGTTAATCACGGCTTCGACTTTGGATGGATCTACCGAAATTCCATTTTTATCGATCACGTGCCCAAGAAATTATACCCGCTCGATCCAAAATTCGCATTTCAAAAACTTGGCATACAACTTCTCTCTTCTCAACACTTCCAACGTTATTCTCAAATGGTCTTCATGTTCTTCCTTGGTTTTTGAATATAACAAAATATCATCTATAAATACCACTACGAACTTGTCTAAAAACTGCTTGAACACACCATTCATTAGTCCTATAAATGCTACAGGAGCATTCGTTAAACCAAACGACATTACTAAAAATTCGTAGTGACCATATCGTGTTCTGAACGCTGTATTCGGTACATCCTCTGGTCTCACCTTCAGTTGATGATAACCACTCCTCAAATCTATCTTGGAAAAGTATTTCGCTCCCTTCAATTGATCAAACAGATCATCGATCCTCGGTAATGGATATCTATTCTTAATCATGACCTTATTCAGTTCTCTATAATCAATGCAGAGCTGCATCGTTCCGTCCTTCTTTTTCATAAACAACACCGGCGCTCCCCACGGCGATACGCTCGGTTGAATGTACTTCTTGTCCAGTAATTCTTGTAGTTGTACCAATAATTCTTTTATTTTTACTGGTACCATTCGGTATGGTGCCTTCGGTATTGGAGCAATTTCTGGCGCCAAATCGATCACGAAATTAACCTCTCTATCTGGCAGAAGTCCTGGCAAATAGTCTAGAAATACGTCGGCGAAGTCTCTCACTACCGGTATCTCCTCTACTTTCGAATTCTCTTTACGACTGTCGACTATGTAAGCTAAATATCCTACACAGCCTTGTCTTAGCAACTTCCTGGCCTGCATCATTGTCAGACAACTAGCTTGTCTAGGCGACTTGCTACCATAAAACACAACATTTGACGGAGTCATAAGGTTAATACGCTTCTTCTGACAATCAATTACAGCCCCGTAATTAAATAACCAGTCCATTCCTAAGATAACGTCAAATTCCCCAAGTCGAATAGGGATAACAACTACGTTCATGATATTACCCTTAATATTCACTCTACAGTTCTTATGTACGTACTTAACAAGGATTATTTCTCTATTCACAATTTTTATGTTCAAGGGGTGTTCTAACTCATCCTTAGGCAATTCTAAGCTCTTAGCAAAGTCATCGGATATAAATGAACAAGTAGCACCCAAATAAAATAATACATAAACATTAACTTTATTGATTGAAATGATACCTGACACCACATCACGAGACTGAACTGCATCCTGTACCGTCATGTTGAATGTCCTGGCGGTCGGTCGGTTAGTTGCGGTTGGTCCTGTGATGGTTAGAGAGCTTCCATCGTTATTTCCTCGGTTTCCTCCTGATCCTGCCCCTCCAGATCCCTTCTTAGGACAGTCTCTTGCCAATGATCCTTTGAACCACAAGTGAAGCAGGCACCCTTCTTTGGGTTAGGACAGTTAGGTGCTATGTGGCCTTCCTGACCACAATTGTAGCACACTCGTTTACCCTTCATACACACTCTTAAATGTGCTTTCCCGCAGGTCGGGCATGCTTCGATTCTTTTCTTCTGACCTCCTTGCTGATTTCTAGTTGATGAGTTGTCAGACCATTTTCTCTTTTGATGATTACTGCCTCTCGTGTTACTTTCGTTAGCTTTGTTAATTCCTTCACTTTCACTCTTCTTCTTCTTCTGATCTTGATTATATTTGGTTACCACATCGCTTCCACCTTCAGTGAGTATAGTTTTCTCCAGTACCCCAGCGAACGTTTTCAATTGAAACATCGATACCTTACTATACAACCACGGCTTCAGACCTTGTTCAAACCTTCATGCTTTTCGCTCATCCGTGTGCACTTGATATGTGGCAAACCTCGCTAACTCATTGAATCTAGCCGCATAATCAGGTATGGACATATTCCCCTGCTTCAACTCCAGAAACTGAACCTCTATTTGATTCTGCGAGCTGGTCGGGAAACACATCTCGAAAAAAATCTCCTTGAACCTTTCCCTTGTAATCACACCTTCACCTCCAAGGACCTTATTTGCTTGCCACCAATAACTGGCTTCGAATTTCAGCATGAATGTTGCAAAAGCGGTCTTCTGGTCCTCTCTAACTCTAGTGACATCGAAAACCTTCTCCATCTCCACAACCCAAGTCTGAGCTTCTATAGGGTTCATGGAGCCTTTAAACTCTGGCGGTCCCACCGCCTTGAAATCCTTAAACGTCGTATTCGGTGGAGCTTGAGGTTGATTATTCATCGCTCCAGCTAGTAAGTTCACCAATTGCTGAACGGGGTTAGCATTGGCGTTGTTGTTATTCGTTGATTCTTCCTGAGCCGGTTGACGGTTTTGTCTTCTTCTCGACGGCATACTTCTGTTAAAATATATGCTTATTAGATCTTTATTAAATTCTCGAAATAGTTAAGGCTTAACTCAACAATCTAACATAATCACTTAACACGTTATCTCAAACAACTTGATATATTTATTTAAATTGAAAGTTTTAACATCAAACGATAGTACCACTGCTATTTACATCAACTATCCCAAGATAAGGAATCTACAGGATTTAAAACATTAAAATATTCCTTTGTTTATAAACACATCGAAATTTACATCTAAATACCAGATAACTTTTCACATAATTAAACAAATCCTATAGGTTATCACAGGTTGGTATCAGAGTTGTAGGTTATGAACCTTAGGTGGGGGAACAACCTTAGGTAGTAGCCTTATAGGAAGAACATAGTGGTGGAAAACTCTTATCTAGTTCTGAGAAATGAATTTCTTAATTCATTGAAGATAATAAAAGACTTTATGTGCTTATGTGCTAAATTATGTACTCATTAGTACGACTTAGTAACTAAAACATTGAAACTGTGTTGTCAGGATGTCGGATGTTGGAGGAGCTAGTCGAGCTGGGGAGGAGGAACCCCGAGTACCTACAGAGGAGGAACCCCGAGACATTTATGTCGTCAGAGAGCAGTTAGTACAGAGAGAGCCATCTCCGTTGATCACTGTTGTTGGTCAGGAGTATGAGCTTGAGACTGATACAGAGGAGGATCCTGAGGAGGAAGAGGAAGAAGAGGAGTTCCCACCGAACTCCATCGATGCTAAGATGTATGATGAGCTATATGACCGTAACGTAGAGTTACGTGATACTGTCCAGGATCTAACTGAGCGGGCGATTATTCAGTAGATTACCATCGAGCAGAAAGATAGGGAAGTTGTGACTCTCCACACAAGACTATGAAATGTAGAATGAGATTTGGTCCACGAGAAAGGTCAAACCAAGGAAAAGTCCGAAGAGATAGAGAAGTTGAAGAAGGAACTGAAGGAAAGCTCAGAAAGGCTGATCATAGCAGAGGAGGGCTGGGTAAGAAAATCACGTCGTGCTGATCTTGCAGAAGATGATTGTCGAGCGAAGAAGGCTAAGCTTGGGGAGACGTACTCTACACTCAATAGTGCAATGTATGAGGCTTAGGATGGAGTTTTGAGGTACCCAATCCAATTCAAAGGACTACCATCATACATGCTGGATCGCAGGATGATGTCTCGCATCATGGAAGAAGAACGCAGAAAGGTTATTCAGCGCCTTAACAGACAGTGATAGGATTCGTTTAATTATGTGAAAACTTATCTGGTATTTAGATGTAAATTCTGATGTGCTTATAAACAAAGGAATATTTTTATGTTTTAAATCCTGTAGATTCCTTATCTCGGGATAGTTGATGTAAATAGCAGTGATGCTATCGTTTGATGTTAAAACTTTCAATTTGAATAAATATATCAAGTTGTTTGAGATAATGTGTTAAGTGATTATGTTAGATTGTTGAGTTAAGCCTTAACTATTTTGAGAATTTAATAAAGATCTAATAAGCATATATTTTAACAGAAATATGCCGCCGAGAAGAAGACAAAACTATCAACCAGCTCAGGAAGAATCAACGAATAACAATAACAACGCTAACGCTAACCCCGTTCAGCAATTGGTGAACTTACTAGCTGGAGCGATGAATAATCAACCTCATGCTCCACCAATTACAATGTTTAAGGATTTCAAGGCGGTGGGACTGCCAGAGTTTAAAGGCTCCATGAACCCGATAGAAGTTCAGACTTGGGTTATGGAGATGAAATAGGTTTTCGATGTCGCTAGAGTCAGAGAGGACTAGAAGACCGCTTTTGCAACATTCATGCTGAAATTCGAAGCCAGATATTGGTGGCAAGCAAATAAGGTCCGTGGAGGTAAAGGTGTGATTACATGGGAAAGGTTCAAGGAGATGTTTTTCGAGATGTATTTCCCGATCAGCTCACAGAATCAAATGGAGGTTCAGTTTCTGGAGTTGAAGCAGGGGAATATGTTCGTACCTGATTATGCGGCTAGATTCAATGAGTTGGCGAGGTTTGCCACATATCAAGTGCACACGGATGAGCGAAAAGCAAGAAGGTTTGAACAAGGTCTGAAGCCGTGGTTGTATAGTAAGGTGTCGATGTTTCAATTGAAAACGTTCACTAGGGTACTGGAGAAAGCCATACTCGCTGAAGGTGGAAGCGATGCGGTAACCAAATATAATCAAGATAAGAAGAAGAAGAAGAAGAAGAAGAAGAAGAAGAAGAAGAGTGAAAGCGAAGGAATTAACAAAGCTAGCGGAAGTAACACGGGAGGCAGTAATGATCAGAAGGGAAAATGGTCTGACAACTCATCAACTAGAAATCAGCAAGGAGGTCAGAAGAAAAGAATCAAAGCGTGCCCGACCAGCAGGAAAGCTCATTTGGGAGTGTGTATGAAGGGTAAACGAGTGTCCTATAATTGTGGTCAGGAAGGCCACATAGCACCTAACTGTCCTAACCCAAAGAAGGGTGCCTGCTTCACTTGTGGTTCAAAGGATCATTTGGCAAGAGATTGTCCTAAGAAGGGGTCTGGAGGGGCAAGATCAGGAGGAAACCAGGGAAATAACGGTGGAAGCGCTCTAACCATCACAGGACCAACCGCAACTAACCGACCGACCGCCAGGACATTCAACATGACGATACAGGATGCAGTTCAGTCTCGTGATGTGGTGTCAGGTATCATTCTGATCAATAAAGTTAATACTTATGTATTATTTGATTCGGGTGCTACTTGTTCATTTATATCCGATGACTTTGCTAAGAACTTAGAATTGCCTAAGAATGAGTTAGAACACCCCTTGAACATAGAAATTATGAATAGAGAAATAATCCCTGTTAAGTACGTACATAAGAACTGTAGAGTGGATATTAAAGGTAATATCATGAACATAGATCTTATCCCTATTCGACTTGGGGAATTTGACGTTATCTTGGGAATGGACTGATTATTTAATTACGAGGCTATAATTGATTGTCAGAAGAAGCGTATTAACCTTATGAATCCGTCAAACGTTGTGTTTTATGGTAGAAAGTCGCCTAGACAAGCGAGTTGTCTGACGATGATGTAGGCCAGGAAGTTGCTAAGACAAGGCTGTGTAGGATATTTAGCTTACATAGTCGACAGTCGTAAAGAGAATCCGAAAGTAGAGGAGATATCGGTAGTGAGAGACATTACCGACATATTTCCAGACGATTTGCTAGGACTTCCGCCAGATAGAGAGGTTAATTTCGTGATCGATTTGGTGCCAGAAACTGTTCCAATATCGAAGGCACCATACCGAATGACACCAGTAGAAATGAAAGAATTAATGGTACAACTACAAGAATTACTGGACAAGAAGTACATTCAACCGAGCGTATCGCCGTGGGGAGCGCCGGTGTTATTTGTGAAAAGGAAGGACAGAACGATGCAGCTCTGTATTGATTTTAGAGAACTGAATAAGGTCACGATTAAGAATAGATATCCATTACCGAGGATCGATGATCTGTTTGATCAATTGAAGGGAGCAAAATACTTTTCCAAGATAGATTTGAGGAGTGGTTATCATCAACTGAAGGTGAGACCAGAGGATGTACCGAAGACAGCATTCAGAACACGACATGGTTTCTAAGATTTTTTAGTAATGTCATTTGGTCTAACGAATGCTCCTGTAGCATTTATGGGACTAATGAATGGTGTGTTCAAGCCGTTTTTGGACAAGTTCGTAGTGGTATTTATAGATGATATTTTGGTATATTCGAAAATCAAGAAAAAACATGAAGAGCATTTGAGATTAACATTGGAAGTGTTGAGAAGGGAGAAGTTGTATGCCAAGTTTTTGAAATGCAAATTTTGGATCGAGCGGGTACAATTTCTTGGGCACGTGATCGATAAAAATAGAATTTTGGCAGATCCATCCAAAGTCGAAGCCGTGATTAACTAGGATCAGCCGAGGACACCGTCATAAGTATGAAGTTTTCTTGGATTGGTAGGATATTACAGAAGAATCATTCAAGACTTTTCCAAGATCGCAAGTTTGGAAGGAGAAGTGTGAGGAAAGCTTTCAAGAATTGAAGAAGAGGTTGAGTACAGCACCTGTGTTGTCTCTTTTGGACGATACAGGAAATTTTGTTGTTTATAGTGATGCGTCGCATAAAGGACTTGGCTATGTGCTAATGCAAAATGGCAGAGTTATTGCATATGCGTCACGACAATTGAAAGATTATGAGAATGGGTTTCCGACCCACGACTTGGACTTAGTTGCAATGGTTTTTGCTTTGAAAATCTGGAGGCACTATCTCAATGGGTAGAAGTGTGAAATATATACAGACCACAAGAGTCTGAAATATATTTTTACATAGAAAGAATTGACTATGCGCCAAAGAAGGTGGTTGGAATTAATTAAGGACTACGATTGTGAGATTTTATACCATCCGGGTAAGGCAAACGTGGTTTCTGACGCCTTAAGTAGAAAGGGTTGGGAGAAGTTAATGATGTTGACTGCTCAGAAGGAGTTAATTTCGACCAT
Organism: Panax notoginseng; assembly: GCA_016801055.1. Lineage (NCBI taxonomy): Eukaryota > Viridiplantae > Streptophyta > Magnoliopsida > Apiales > Araliaceae > Panax > Panax notoginseng. Next base: position 93,555,619 of record CM029013.1, on the reverse strand, counting down.
GGAGAAGTTAGAATTGGAAGTGAAGTATCCGAAGGAAATTGATGAAAAGCTGTTTCAAATGCAATCTGGTGCAACCCTACTAGATAAAGTTAAGGAGGCTCAACTTCAGGACGAAGAATGTAAAAAGGTGAAAAAGAAGATATCCGAAGGAACTGAACCAAGATTCAAGATGGAAAAGGAAGGAATACTAAGATTCGAGAACAGAATTTGGGTACCGCCAGTAACAGAGATTAAGGAAGACATTTTGAGCAAGGCTAATAGCTCACGATATTCGATTCACCCTGGTAGTACCAAGATGTATCAAGATCTTCGACAACATTTTTGGTGGCCAAATCTGAAACGTGATGTTGCGGAATATGTTGCCAAGTGTCTGACCTGTTAGAAAGTGAAAGCAGAACATCAGAGACCAAGTGGATTGCTACAACCGTTGGAGATCTCAGAATAGAAATGGGAACATATTACAATGGACTTCGTGGTTGGCCTTCCGACGACTCAGAAAGGCTATGACGCAGTATGGGTTATCGTTGACCGACTGACGAAATCCGCACACTTCCTTCCTATCAAAATCAGATTCAACTTATATCAGTTAGCGAGGTTATATGTGAAAGAGATTGTTTCGCGACACGGAGTTTTGGTGTCAATTATTTTTGATTGGGATCCGCACTTTACGTCAAACTTCTGGAAACGTCTACAGGAATGCATGGGTACGCAATTTCGAATGAGTACAGCATACCACCCTCAGATAGATGGACAGAGCGAAAGAACGATTCAGACATTAAAAGATATGCTAAGAGCCTGTGTGATGGACTTTAAAGGAAATTGGGATGATCACCTACCGCTTGTAGAGTTCGACTACAACAACAGTTACCACGCTAGTATTGGCATGCCACCTTATGAAGCATTATACGACAGAAAGTGCAGAACTCCGCTTTACTGGGATGAAGTTGGCGAAAGACAATTACTAGGCCCAAAATTAATACAATAGACAGCAGAAATAGTCAAAGTGATCCGAACAAGACTGGTAGCAGCTCAAGATAGGCAGAAGAAATACACCGATCCACATCGTAAAAATGTTGAGTTTGAATCGGGTAGTTATGTATTCTTGAAGGTCTCGCCCTGGAAGGGAAATATCAGGTTCGGAAAGAAAGGAAAATTAAGCCCAAGATTCATTGGACCATTTGAAGTACTGTGAAGAATCGGAGAAGTTGCGTATGAGGTAGCCCTACCTCTAGCACTTGAGAATGTCCACAATGTCTTCCACATTTCTGTATTACGACCCTACAAACCCGATTACAAGCATATAATTGAATACGAACCCCTACAGTTTTAAAAAGACTTATCTTACGAAGAAATTACTGTTCAAATTATCAACAGAAAAGAACAAGTTCTCAGAAATAAAGTAATACATTCTGTTAAGGTAATTTGGACGAACCACAACGCTGAAGAAGCAACGTGAGAACTCGAAGAGAATATGATGAAGAATTACCCTCATTTATTTACTTAAATTATGTGTAAGTGATTCTGGGGACAGAATCTTTGTAAGGGGGGAGAATGTAACGGGTCGAATTTATTGAGTCGTGATTCTGGGGACAAAATCCTTTTAAGGTGGGAAAGATGTGACAAACGAGATTTTGTAATTTAATTTTAATATTTATTAAATTAAATAAATATTTTTGATGATTTAATTATTAGATTAGATAATTAATTGACGCAATTGTGATAGATTAATTTAATTATATGTGTTATATTTATTAAATTAATGTGGAGAATTTTATTATTCAAAGTATGTAATTTTGTGAGTTTATTGAATTAAAAGAAATATTTAATAAGCCTAATATTATTTTATAATTAATGAGAAAGTTAATTATATGACTATGTGAATTAATGAGAAATTATTATATTTTATTCAAATTAAATTAAATAATATATTTGAGTTATTGTATAAATGGGTGTGACATTATTAAACTATGGTATAAAGGATTTAATAAATTAAATGGTTTTGAGCCATTTAAGGCTTGCCAAACGAGGCCTTAGTGGAAGTTGTGAGCAGTTAACCATTACTGGGTAACTGACCACCACTTTGCGCTCAGTTTCTTTTTATAAAAATCGTATACGTCTTCTTTATTTTTCTAAGTCTGGAACAAAGCTATCACAGAGAGAAATTGTGAAGTTGAGAGAATTTGTGAGTGTGTGATTGATCTAGTAACTGAGAAAGGATCATCAAGGCTCTCCTAATCTACACTAATACTCTGGGTAATTCTGTTAACCCAATTTTTATTTTTACGTTGTTTAAGTTTTTAAGAAAATGGCTTTATATTCTGTAAAATCTCTGTAATGGGGAAATGAGTAAAAAAATAAATAAAAATTATGTGTTAATATGTTAAGTATAACATGTTTTATTATCTATATATATTGTATAAACCATAGTATCAATTTCATAAAATACGTCGTATATTGTTGCTACAAAATTACAGAGTATAAAATATGGTCATATGGCCTTACGTACCAAATTTGATACGTATATCATAGGTTATATCATAAATTTATGCTTGTAAAGGATTATGTATATTAAAACGAAGAGACCAAACTTTAAATGAAAGGATTCGGTGTTATAACGAACCCGTAGTGTTGATTTTCATGTTTTGTATTCAAAACTTTCAAAAACACCAAGAACAGTAAATTACATGTGTTAATTCTGTAAAATATGTGTTTGAACATGTTAAAATCATGCTAGAAGGGTTGAGTAGTAAGTATATGTGTATTACAATGTCTGGTTATGCTTAATTTCATGTATTGATTTAAGAAATTGGTAGAAATTGTTCTGCAATTTCTACCAATTTCTTAAATCAATACATGAAATTAAGCATAACCAGACATTGTAATACACATATACTTACTACTCAACCCTTCTAGCATGATTTTAACATGTTCAAACACATATTTTGCAGAATTAACACATGTAATTTACTGTTCTTGGTGTTTTTGAAAGTTTTGAATACAAAACATGAAAATCAACACTACGAGTTCGTTATAACACCGAATCCTTTCATTTAAAGTTTGGTCTCTTCATTTTAATATACATAATCCTTTACAAGCATTAATTTATGATATAACCTATGATAGACGTATCAAATTTGGTACGTAAGGCCATATGGCCATATTTTATACTCTGTAATTTTGTAGCAACAATATACGACGTATTTTATGAAATTGATGCTATGGTTTATACAATATATATATAGTAAAACATGTTATACTTAACATATTAACACATAATTATTATTTTTTTTTACTCCTTTCCCCATTATAGAGATTTTACAGAACATAAAGCCATTTTCTTAAAAACTTAAACAACGTAAAAATAGAAATTGGGTTAAAGGAATTACCCAGAGTATTACTGTAGATTAGGAGAGCCTTGATGATCCTTTCTCAGTTACTAGATCAATCACACACTCACAAATTCTCTCAACTTCATAATTTCTCTCTGTGATAGATTTGTTCCAGACTTAGAAAAATAAAGAAGACGTATACAATTTTTATAAAAAGAAACTGAGCGCAGAGTGGTGGTCAGTTACCCAGTAATGGTTAATTGCTCATAACCTCCACTAAGGCCTCGTTTGGCAAGCCTTAAATGGCTCAAAACCATTTAATTTAATAAATCATTTATACCATAGTTTAATAATGTCACACTCATTTATATAATAACTCAAATATATTATTTAATTTAATTTGAATAAAATATAATAATTTCTCATTAATTCATATAGTCATATAATTAACTTTCTCATTAATTATAAAATAATATTAGGCTTATTAAATATTTCTTTTAATTCAATAAACTCATATAATTACATACTTTGAATAATAAAAATCTCCACATTAATTTAATAAATATAACACATATAATTAAATTAATCTATCACAATTGCATCAATTAATTATTTAATCTAATAATTAAATCATCGAAAATATTTATTTAATTCAATAAATATTAAAATTAAATTACAAAATCTCGTTTGTCACATTGCATGCGTTTATAGATTTGTTTGTGTTAGTGTATTAAAGTTATACTCTTGTAGGTGTATTAGATATTCATGCTCCTATATAACTTAGATAACAAATAGAATGAAATTAATCGATGGTCAAACTAGCCTGGACGAGCACGAACTCTGTTTTCTAGGTAACCTAGAAAACTGATGAACGTTATTTCTGACAAGGTCTGACTGAATGCTATATTGTGATTCTGTTGTAGTTTGACTGACCTGATGATTGATAATTGTACCTTGACATGTGGACTATAATCCTAAACCATTAAAACACATTAACAGTAGCCAGAACCCTTGATTAAATGAGCCACAAGGAGACCACTTGAGACTGTCTGGGTTTCTGGGTAACCCAGAAAACCCAGAACATGTCTGACAGTTAGTTTGAGTCTTTATAACTTGTTCGTTTATTATGATCTGACCCAGATGTTAGTTGATACTTGTAGTGTTACATTAACACTACGAGATCCATGTTATAGATTGCCCAGAAACAATTTACACAGTGAATTACACTTGGTCAAACGTGGCCACTTGTTAACTGCCTTTGAATGTTCTTGGTGCTCAAGAACACAATAGGCGACACTTTCTGTCGCTAAAAGCTTTAGCGACAGACTTATTTATTTTAATTATTTTAATTTTTAAAAATCATTTAAAAATAGAAAACAATTTTTGAGAATTATAAAATCAGTTTTAAAAATTATTTTAAGTTATAAAAATTAACTTTTAATAATTTAGCATATTTTCCATAAATATTAGTAATTATTTGAATATTATTGATATTTAATTTATTTAATAAATACATTAAATAAGTTAATTAAAAATAATTTTATTATATTAAACATCATTTTAAATGATAATAAGGTATTTAATAATATTTTAAGTTATAAAATATAACTTTCAATATTTTAAAGAAAATTTCATTAATTATTTAATATTATTGATATTAGATTTATTTAATAATTATATTAAATAAATAGATAAAAAATGATTTTATTGTTTTAAAATCATTTAAAAAAGAAATAAATGAATTAAAAATATTTTAAGTAATAATAAATGACTTTTAATATTTTGGTGAATAATACGTTAATATTTAAATATTAATAGTAATTATTTAAAAATAATTTTAAATATTTTAAAAATCATTTAATGGTAATAAAAATATTTTAAAAATATTTTGAGTTACTATAAATAACTTTGATATTTTGACAATGGTTTCATTAATAATTTAATATTAATTAAATATTAATGATAATAAAATTATCTAATATTTAAATCATTTAATAATGATTCTAGAGTTTGAAAAATCAAGATAAATTATAATAATTATTTAAAAATTATTATAAGTTATTTAAAAATAATATGACTGGTATTTAAAATATTCAGGATAATATTGAACTACATGATAGAGTTTTAAACTCGATAATTACTCGATAAAGCCGTCAGTACACCGAAATATTACCGAAATTGATCTGAAACTATATAGTTTGACTATTTAAATGTCTGTTTATGAATCAATGACTGATATAACTATGTTACAATGTGATTAGGTTATGTGTTGACTGTAAATAACAGTACTATGTGTTATGATATGTTATTCTAATCAATAGAACAATATTATAAATGATATGTCGTTGAATTAAAGATAGAACTAAGTTGTGTAAGCAGCAGACCAGGCAAGTATTCGAACTTTACATTTACTTTATGTAATGGACATGAGTAAGAAAGTTTCAGGATTATATTATCATTGTGTCAGATTATTAACTCTATTGCTATTGATTATGTACTCAAATATATGTATTCATGCAAGTTCTCGAACTTTATTCGTACATTATTTATCAGTACAAAATTATTATTAGATTCAGATATATCTATTCTGTTCATAAATTCCTAAGATTGGTTATACAAGTGTCCTCACTTGGATAATTATTGAACATGTTGATATATACTTATTGATTTCCAATATGTATATCTTAATTGAAAGTCATCTAAGCTATTTGTCTCAGCTAGACACAGATTTAAAAATATCTTTGAAAATGATAGAACCTTATTGATATCCAACCGAATTGTTGGTTTGAATTCCCGACTAAGTATGAACATTCCGAACATGAGAAAACTTTTGTGCGCCTAAGGCGGATATGATGAATGAGAATATCGTTCTAGTATGTAGTATTGATCAATACAGGGCATAACGGGCTGATCACCCCCGTGCCTGTAAGTTATGACGGTTTGCAGATTAAGTTCTGTTAAACCTTATCGAAAAATTGAAAACAAAGTTCATTGTCTGTCGACTGCTCACCAATTATAGTCAGTATGTAGTTTCAAAACTTGAAATAGATTTGTTATGTTGTTTATTGTTGCTTCAGTTTACTTCACAACTATTGCTTCGTTGTAGAAGTGTCGTTCAAAAAAAATATTTAATCCTTTCAGCTAATGTTTATTATTTGCTATTACTTGTTGGGCACTCAAATGTTCATTCTTGCTTAATTTAAATGTTTTCAGCTATGTATGATCGACCTGAAGGTTCAGGCAAGAACAAAGGGAAAGAAAAGCTAGGAGAATAAGTTTGTGTTTAGCTAGACTTAAATAAGATGATGATATTTATTATCTATCATATAATGAAATGTTTTAAAGGTCGCGTACCTGGGATTTAGACAACACTGATATGTAAATTAAGTTTGATATTTATAACATTATTATTATTATTCTGCTCAAAGAAATGGTATCGTGAAGCACTAAATACGAGTTTCAAGCACCTGAATTTGGGGGCGTCACACAACCTACTTGGTGAGTAGGATAATTCCTTCTGACTTAGTCAGACATCAAAAGAATAAATTTTTGCATGACGTGAAGTGGTTTGTATGGGATGAACCATATTTGTTCAAATAATGTGCTGATCAGATGATAAGGAGATGTATCCCATATAGTAAGACAGGGGGGATTTTGTAGGATTACCATGCTTCATTATATGGCGGTCACTACGGTGGAGAGAGGACAGCGGCTAGAGTGTTACAAGCTAGATTTTACTGGCCAACAATTTTTAAGGATGCTTACATTTTTGTTCAAAGATGTGACAGATGTCAAAGAGTAGGGAATATTTCGAAAAGGAATGAGATGCCATTGAACACGATCCTCGAGGTTGAAATTTTTGATGTTTGGGGGATAGATTTCATGGGTCCTTTCATTTGTTCATGTGGAAATTTATACATCTTGTTAGCAGTCGACTATGTTTCAAAGTGGGTGGAAGTGAGAGCTCTTCCAACCAATGATGCCAAAATAGTCCTAAGATTTTTATAAAGGAGTATTTTTATAAGGTTTGGGACTCCAAGGGCTAACATTAGTGATGAAGGCAGTCATTTTTGTAATAGGCAGTTCACAGCTCTGTTGGCTAAGTATGGGGTAAATCATCGCATTTCTACAGCTTATCATCCTCAAACTAATAGCCAAGCAAAGGTTTCAAATCGTGAAGTAAAGAGAATTTTGGTGAAAGTTGTGAACCCCACAAGAAAGGATTGGTCATTAAAGCTTGATGATGTTGTATGGGCATATAGGACTGCTTATAAGACTCTGTTGGGCATGTCACCTTTTCAGCTGGTTTATGGAAAGGCTAGTCACCTTCCTATGGAGCTTGAGCATAAGGCATATTGGGTAATTAGGAAGCTCAATTTTGATTTGAAGGCTGTAGGTGAAAAACACCTACTCCAACTCAATGAGTTGGATGAATTCAGATTACAGGCGTATAAAAACTCCAAGCTGTATAAGGAAAAGGTGAAGAAATGGCAAGATCGCAAAATTATAGATAGAGTATTTAAGTCGGGACAAAGAGTTTTATTGTTCAATTCAAGACTTAAACTTTTTTCCTGGGAAGCTCAAATCAAGATGGTCAGGGCGATTTACAGTGAAGACAATTTTTCCACATGGTGCAGTAGAGGTATTCGACAAATTCCCAGATAAGCCGTTCAAAGTGAAAGGATAGTGGCTAAAGCATTATTTTGGTGGCGAGGTTGACAGGCAGAAAGTAACCTCCATTCTTTCTTCAACATGACAGGGTCAGAGATAGTCAAGCTAATTGACTATAACTTAGTGCTTGATGGGAGGCACCCCATTATTTCTATCATTCTCTCTTGTTAATTCTGTTTTAGATAGTATTTGATATTTCATTTTCATGATTAGTTGTTATAGCCTAATTAGTATTATATAAGTATTATGGGACCTGGATTTGCATTTGCTGATGCTTGAGCGTAGCATAGAAAGTATGGCTTTAAGTTAGTCATTTATACATAGTCATTAGTTCATGCTTTGACACTGATATTTGTTATTTGTGCAGGTGTAATGGAGATGGTTCGTTGCTATTTTGGTATGTTTGAAATACAGATTGGTATGGCAGGATGCAGTTCAGCGCAGCCGCGCAAGTACTTCAGTGTAAAATGGCGCGCCCGCGCCATATTTCTATGCAGCAAAACCACTCACGCGCCCGGGCAGCTTTCCAGTTCAAAACACGTGCGACAGCGAGCAAGACCGGAGCCAGAAAATTTTAAGTGTTTTAAAAGACGTGTCTTTTCCCATCTCTTCTTTCAGTTTCATTTTAAACGTGCGTATCCATTCCTCGCTACAGACGCACAATTCTTTCCTTTCCAAACCATTCCATTTCAAAGTCATAACTTCTCATCCCATTATATACGTATTACATTTTCCTATCACATTCCAACTTTTAGCCTTATCTGCTGTTCAGTTACAGAAGTTAGGGGTTATTTTTTTTTTCAAAGGGTGAGAGCAAATAATAAGTTTGGGGGAGTTTGAATACTAGCACATATTTTCTTTGTTGAATTTTATCTACAATTTCGAGTTTGTCTTCTTATTCATTCAGTGCAATGGGTCCTAAGAGAGCACGTTCCATCACGTCGTCATCATCGTCTTCCTCCAGTAGTCAAGGTGAGGATGTCGTGGATCATACAAAATTTCTCAGCCTTGATGCACAGATAGAGTACTACATGATAGTAGCAAAGACGCTTGTGAAGGAACGAGGTTTCAAGCCTGAAAAGTAAGATGGCCAGTTATGGGTTATGATACGTGAAAGAGGATGGGAAGTACTGACAGCTACTCCTATGGTTGAACCAATGGGTATTGTTCGGGAATTTTATGCTAATGCCAAAGACACTATGAGTGGGTAATCTATGGTACGAGGAGTTCAAGTAGACTATCGACCACAATCAATCAAAGTAATTTTCAGGATACTCGATACACCACCAACTAGATATGACAATTGGGTCGAGGCTGCATGTTTTGAGACAGACTTGGACGAAGTCATCACTAATTTATGCATACCAGGAACGCAGTAGACTTGTAGACCAGGAACGAATCAGCCTAGAACTTTCCAAGCCGCAGCCTTCAATCGCTACGCTAAAGCTTGGAACTTTTTTATCTGTGCGAAGCTCATACCCTCATCGCTTCAACACGAGATGACAACTGAAAGGGCAATTATATTATGGGGAATAGTCACAAGAAAATACATCGATGTGGGCCACCTTATTCATCAGAACATGTTACGTTATATGAGGGGGAGCACTACGGGAAGTATCCCACATGCGTCCGTTGTTACTAGTCTGTATGCACACCAAGGAGTCACATGGGGTAATGAACAACTGCAGTACCCTAGCCAAGACATCACCCATATGACTATTGCCAAATTCGAGGATTGGGCAGGAGGTGCACTACAGCCGAGGGAAAATGGCTTTATCCTTCAACTCGCATCTTTGGTGCCTTCACAACAACCCATGCAGGCTACTGAGGCAGGCACGTCAACCCAAGTCACTACTGTCCATGATGATCATCGTCTTCGAAGGTTGGAGAGGAAGGTCGACGCTTTGCACGATAACTTTGCAGCATTTGCTACTGGATTGACGAGGTCATTAGCGGAGGCGTTTACGTAGCAGGGTACTATGCTCGAGTGGCCACAATTTGGGACAGTCATGCCATATACACTGCCAGATTCACCACCCAAAGAGGGTGGTGCAGCTGATCAGTAGGGGGATTTTTTTTTCTAACCCAATACCTTCATTCATTGGGACAATGAATAAATTAATTTTGGGGGTATTAGGTAGTAGTGTAGTTGAATGTAGTTAATTTGCATATATTTGTTGTTTAGATTAACTTTTGCATGATTATGTGTTAGTTAATAATTGCAGAAAATTTAGAAATTTTTTCTATTTTTAGTAGTTGTTATATGTTTCAGTTATGTGTTTAGTTGCATGTCCCAAATGTCTAGCTTTATGGAGTTTGAGTCTAGCCAATGATGAAATTAAATTTTGAAGGATCTTTGAATTTACTGGATAACATGAGTTTAGCTATAATATTTTACATGATGTAATCTATGCCTGTTGTTTATATGCTTTCAGTTAGCACATACATGTTCACATATGCTTGTTGGTATAAGAGTAATGTGTTTTTATTGCTTAGTAGGAAATGTGGTTTTTATAAAGAGAATTGTGTAGAAAATGGACGTAGGCCATGAAAACATTGATAAGTAAACTTTGGGAACACATGGGTATGCTTATTGTGTATAAAAAAGAGAGAAAAAGGAATGAAAAATCCATCTTGGAACCTTCCTGAGTTGAACTATTGAATCCATGGAAGGGACGAGATGGAGCGTAAAACGCACTCGCTGTGTATAAAAAAATAGCAATAAACACCACAGAAAAGTGCGAAAGTCGCCCTCATGAGTAAAAATAAATCATATTAAACCCATTGTTGAACCTTAGCTTGTTTTGATGTGTTGGAGTAGTTTTTGTGCATTAGTATACATGATTCTTGACTTAGACTTCAATTTTCTGTTTTTAGCAGTATAACATGTTTAGTCTTTGCCTTGGTCAAGTATATTTGTGAACATAACACACACACACACAACATCTTTATAGTGAACATGGGTTATTTAATTGTATGATATTATGTCTATAGCTTAGTTTGAAATTTTATTCTTAAATATGGATAATTCGCTGAGGCACATTGGATTAAAATTCCATTTTAGCTGGGAAAACTTAGGACTCATTTACATCATAATTTAGTTGGCATAACATGTAGTTGCATTTCATTTTTTAATGTCGTATGCATTGCTTGAGGGCAAGCAATAGTTAAAGTTTGGGGGTATTTGATAAGTAGATTTTATACCTACTTATTGGATGTCAACTCACGAGAATTATGCTCATCTCAAGTAATTTTTATTATGTTTTAGTGCATTTTATGTTTATTTAGCATTACTTGTAGTGGAACTCCTATGGCTGGGAAAGGCATGGAAAAAGGCAAGAATGGCATGAATAAGCATGGTGACATGAGCTAGCAAGGACTAGGCATGATGGACATGGGTAGATGAGAGACTGAAGCAGTGGATGAGTGCTATGTAGAAAAGGAAAGATGAAGAACAAACAACAAAGCAAGAAGCAACAGCAGAAGACAGCAAGCAGTAGCCGTGCGGCTAATTAAGCCTTATAACGCGCGGCCGCGCCACTTGAAGACAGACAGTTTTGCACCTACGCACGCCCGCACCTTAGCAAAGAAGGAAACTCATGCGCCCGCGCCAAGGCTTCAGCAGACACACCTATCGCGCGCCCACGCCCGTTTTACACTAGGATCAGGCGCGACCGAGCGAGTCCTCTACAGTCTGTTTGTTGACTTTTTTTTAATTTGAATTTTGAGCGCTTGAGGCTTATCTGAACAATACTGGTTGGTACCAGACGTGTGTTATTGGGTCTTTGATCAGTTTTTGATATGAAGTAATCAGGGTTCTTAAGTTTAACTAGGCTAGAGAGGTTTTGATCAATTTTTGATACATTCTATATCCTCTCTTCACTCTGGTTATTGAATAATCGTTAATTTCATTTTCCAGAGATTATTGGTACTTTGGAACACACATTGGAGTAGATTTTGCAACTGAGTTTAATCATTTCTTTTTCATCTCTTATTTGCATTGCTTAATTCCATGTGTTGCTTTAATCCCATAATGACTTTTGGTTCAGAAATGAACTAAATTCCATTATGGGATTCTAATGGATTTTTATATGTAGTCTAAACTTATGTAGCTGATTGTATGATTGTATGTTTATCATTGGATTACCTATTATGATTGAGTGTAATGAATGAATATTTGATCACCATTCACCTTAAATGCTTATATGGACTTGAAAAATGAAATATGAGTATAGATATAATCATAATAGCATATGTTTATGAGGCTGAGTTGTTTAGCTTTGTAATTCGTGAACCGGATAGAAATATACCGTTTCACCGTGTGTAGTACTGAAAGAGCCTGTGCTTTAATTCATTATTATTGCAATTTCACATAGACATATAGTGATTTTGGTAATAGTGTCGCTTACATGATTTCTATAATATATGGATGTTATGTAAATAGATCATAATTCATTGAAAAATGGTTATGTCCACTTTTGTGCTCTTGACTAGTTTTCCATGATAAGTATATAATCATTACATGATGGTTAGAATTTAGATGAAGTATGAAATGAAGTTAGAATCTCATTATTTCCAAATTTGATTATCGTATTTTGTATCCTATTTTTATTCATTAATTGAATTTAGAATTAATTATAATTGTGAGTCATTCGTTAGAGCATATGAAAATATTGACATAATTGATGTATGATAATTAAAATTTAAAACATTTCTCCGTGGATCGATATTTTTCTTACTCTGTACTACTTGTTGACCCATGTATGCTTGCATGAGTTAAAGTCCTTTTGTTAGACTAAAAGGAGGCAACAACTGGCGATGGGACTGGAGCTGGTATCGGCGGTCATACGATGATGGTGTTTACACTCCTAATATGGGGTTGTAGTTAGTTTATGTTTATATTTTGACTTTCATGTTTGTACTTATACAGTTTATGAGTTGTACAGACCAGAGTTTTGTATCTAGTTAGGTTGATGGTTTATGTATCTAACTAAATTGATGAAAGTTTCATGATGATTACATTTTGTATCTACATCGTACAACTTTTATCTATATGTTATTATGTTGTATACATATTTGATGGTTGATAGCAAAAAATATTTGATTGTTATTGATATGCGTTCGTAAAGAATTATTTATTTTTCATTAGTTTATAACTGGTACAATTATGTATATGTAAATAAACAGGAGAATTTTGAATTATCAAAAAAATATATTAAAAAATAAGGTCATTGGTGACGGGGTCATTGGCGACGGCCTGTCCGTCGCGAATGACCTATAGCTACGAACAATTGATCCCCTTAATAATAATATTAAAACTAATTGCCGACAGCCATCAGTTATTCATGACGACTTGCCCGTCGCTAATGACAATTTTATAAATAATTTATAAAAAGACATTGGCGACGGACTGTCCGTCGTCGCCGCTGTCTCGAATGAGTCATGGCCGACGGCCAACCGTCGCCAATGACATTACTATCGACAGCAGTCGACGGGGGCCAGGGGCGACAACCTGTGGGGCGACGTGAGTGGCGTCGGTCGTTGTCATTGGCAATGAGTCGCCAATGGGGACATTTTCGACGGCATGGCTACATGGGAGTCATTGGCGACGGCAATGCCCGTCGACAATGACCTTTTTTTGTAGTGTTTAATTTTAGATTTTGACTTTAGAGAATTTCAATTTGAACTTTAAAGGTAATTTTTGAATTTTTAGGTTTTGGAGATTTTCAATTTGAACAAGTCACAATGGACAGTCAAGGAAGCAAGAGAGAAAAAACTTTGTTTTCTTTCTTTAAACCAAGAAAAAGTGCATCAACTAGTGAATGTCATTCTTTCTTACATGTTATGTACCTTTGAACCTTACTACTATGTATGATTTTGAATTTATGATTGACCTTGGTGGGACAATTTCGTGTGTATATGATTGGTATTTGGTAGTTCAGGACGGAAAAAATTTATGGCTCGTCCTTGGAGATAAGTATGATAATTATGAAAATTTAAGAGTATTATAGACAATTGATATTATATTTAATATTATACAATTATTTTTTTACTTTTTGTGCACAACTCTCAAACGACATATATATATATATATATATATATATATATATATAGGTGTGACGCCCCCAAAATAGGTATACAACACCCATTCTGAGTCGCCAAATACATGGTACAAAAAGCAAACTACAACTTCAATAATACAATTGTCGTGCAAAATACGACAACACATACTGTGAGTTTAAATACAAATATTGTCTTCTAGACAATATTCACACTTAAATAAGTTCTCATTACAATTATTCAAACACTATTTTACAGAAATAGTGAGGACTGCTAAAACATCTTTCTAGAACCATCACTCCATACCCCGACTAGATCCTGCTATGTTCTCACCTCTTGAGAAGAAAAAAAATATAAAAAAAAGAAAAAGGGTGAGCTCAACTAGCCCAATAAAGAATATTATGACTAAGATAATATACAACAAATTATCATTAGTATTCAACAAGGAAAAATCTGATAGAATATAATCGACGACAAGTTTTAGATCAACAACTGCAGCGGAAACAACAAACCATTAGAAGAGTCAAGTAGAGAATGAATTCTACTATCTTCTAAGATTTAAAAGTCTATCATCAATATTTTATCCCTGTAATATCAATTAATAATCATCTTTAACCAAATATTCATCTTTGCACTACAGACCAAAGATATTCATTTGTATCACCAGTCAGTCATGTTCATCTCAACACATGTTCATCTTTGCACTACAGGCCAAAGATATTCATCAGGTAATCATACATCTTTGCACTACAGGCCAAAGATATTCAGTAGTATCATCATTTAGGACTGAGGATGATGAAAAATATTTTTAAAAAAACGAATCCAGTGAGATAAAAGAACAAATATTAGGGATTCGTATTACAGTTTATCCAAGTTCAATAATACCCCATAATAACCAATTTTGACGCAGAATTCAAAAATAAAGATCAAAACATGTATACAATCAAAGATAGTAACCATAAAGACAACTTGGACAAAAAGAAAAAAATTTTATTTTTCGGCGAATAGTGCCGTATTCGTGAATAGTACCGTATACGTGAATAGTAACGTATACGTGAATAGTAACCCCGACACAAAAAGTTTCAAATTTGATAAAAAGTTCATATCAATATTTTGGCATAATGATATTGAAGAAAATATCATTAAGAAGAAGATAATATTCCTTACCTCAAAATATCAGTACTTCTGATCGGAATATCGGTATAAGGCTGAAGAAAACTTGCACTGATGAATAGAAACTCACAAAGTATCTAAATACTCCCAAAATACACTCAATAATCTAGAGAGAGAAAGAGAGAAAACTTATTTCTGGTGTGATTTTCAATTCTAACTTAGCCCTCTATTTATAGAAAAATGTTAGCACGCCGAAGCAGACTTAACCTGCAACCTGATGGCTTTACCTGCTACTATTCCCACCAACCACATTTGAATAAAAATCTTAGCACATTTTCACCAACTAAAAGTGGGGCCCACCAATTCTAGAATTTTCCTCCAAAATGACAAATTCCGTAACTTCTACAATTTCTGAATCAGTCATCTCGTAAAATTCATAACAAATCATACGTTCATTTTTAACGGTTCAAAATTTGTGGACATATACTCAACTTATATATGAATAACATATCCAAAAAATACCACGATCCAACGTTCGGATTAAAAAATATAACCCCCGCAATATTTCTCAAAAACACTGATTTGATTTTTAATACCTCCATTCCGATAAAAATACTGATAAAACACTTCAACATTAACTCCTTCATTTTTAACCACAATAAATATATCCAACATTTATATCCACATAGAATAAATATTTTCTTATCATATGAATCAATAATTAATTATTTATAAATAATATTACAGAATCACATTTATGACAACTAGACCGTTCCCAGGAAAGAGGGGGCTTTCCAATAAGGATTTTTCCTTACTAGCACGTAATTAGATGACCAAACCTCTCCTTAGACAGAACTTTCTAGACATTGCCAATAATGCTATCTAATAATATTATTCAAATAATATGAATTATTGATCTGATAATGGAAAATATTGTGCAGCGACAATTATTGAAACAACAATAATATAAAATATCAACGTAGAAATTATTGAATCAATAAAATAAAATATTGAATAGTAATTACTATAACAATTATGGAGTAATGCCTTCTTACGTAAGAATCAATAATTCGTACAATACCTTGTGCTACTGTATTTTAACCACCGGGTATTCCAACAGTATTTGTAATAATCCAGATTTTTATTATAATATTTAAACATTTATTGAATTATATAAATATTTAATGGATGTGTTTATCGTTGAATAAGTATTTGTTTAATTGATTTGATGTGATTTGATTATTTATTTGTTTAATAAATAATTAATGAGTTAAGGAAAGTAATTATTTTGAAATAGTAATCTAATTTAATTTAATAATTAAGTTAGAAAGTTTATAATGATTAAATAAATTATTATATTATGCAACGAATTGTTATTTGAATTAATTAATTAAGTATGAAAACTTAAGTAATTAGAAGTGTGACAAATAACTATATTATTAGTAGTTATTAAAATAAATTAAAGTAGTTTTAATTTATTTTGCCAAACAAGGCTTAAATATATTAATTCTTTAATTTTAAAGAGTTTTGCCAAACGGAGCCTTATGGTTTTTAGATTTTAAATTTTGAATTATTAATAATATAATATAAATAATATATATTAATTTGGTAACTGCTAATTTAATAAGGACATTAGTAGCGTCAGTTTTTAGACGTTTTAAATTAGTACATTGATTTTATTTTCTACGTATAATCTATTTGGCTAAAGCCTAAGTAAGAAAAGGGAAGAAATTTTGTCAGAGAAAAGTTAGAGACAAGAGGGTTTTGAGAGAGATTGTCAAGGGTTGGAGAGAAAGTTCTGAGTTCTGTATTTTCAGTGTTTAGCAAGGGTTTCTTAAACAACTAGAGGTATGTTTTAAAAACTAAACATATATGTTTTACGTTATATTTTGATTGTCTCTGTATTTCTGCATTTGACTGTAAGACAAAGTTCTTTACAAAAATTATCTGTAAACCATGCTTTACTAATTGATTATGAAATTATGGGTATAAGTAATGTTATAAGTATCATATGTATATGTTGTAGGCTAAATTTACGTTTTCAAGAAAGAAATAGTTTTTACAGTGAACATATACTTATGAATGTGAGTTGTGGAAAATCAAAGGTTCTATATTCGATTTTATGCTAGTTATGAAATTGAAACTTGTATATGTAATTGAGTAAGATATAAAGCAGAACATGGTTCAAAGGAATCAAATTGGTAGGATGGCAGTATTCACTGTGTAAACAAACGTCGGTTATGGAGTATTGTTGGTTTAAAAATAGTGCTTTCAAGGATTTAAGTTTTCTAAAATTGTTGTTAAGTGGTGCTAAATTGGTATATGTATGATAATTAAATGTTTATGAGTAATCTTTATAAGTTATACGTCCTAATTTAGATGTTAGCAGTAGTAATTAGTCCAGAGTTTAGTTATTCTATTCTTCGTGGTTGGGTTCTGCAAGTTTCGGCGCCCCAGCGCCAACATTTGAGCCCTGGCGCCAAAAATCGCGCCCTGGCGCCAAAATTTGCGCCCCAGCGCCAGAAGTTCGCGCCCCAGCACTAAAATTCGCGCCCCAGCGCCAATTTCGCGCCCCAACGCCACTGTATACCCTAGTCCTCGCGCCCCAGCGCCAGATTTGTAGTCTGCTATGGACAGTTTTGACCTCCTGTAGTAAAATAGCCATAACTTCCTCATACGAACTCTGATTGAGGTGATTCAAGATGATCCGGAACGAGGACGAGTAGACCTACAACTTTCGTTCTTTAAGTGTTTCAATTTGAGGTTATTAGGATGGGTAAAAATGGTTATCTTTAGGACTGTTGTGTTTTCGGAGACAATCAGAGGGTGTCGGGCATGCACATATGCATGTGTAGTGCTCCAGACCATAAAAGATGAATAATAGTAAATATAATGATGCTTAACATTAATAAATAATGTATTAGATGAGTTATAGAAGCATAGTAAGCATACACAAGAGAGGCAAATCGGGCGTGTGACGAATGAACGTCGAAACGCCGTGCTAAGTGTTAATGAACTTAAAAAGTGTTTCAATTCAATTGAAATGAGTATTATAGGATATGAAATGGGTTTAACATAAAACCAATAAGTAGTCCTAGCAAGACTTAAGCACTTGAATGAACTTCGATTATGAAATATAGTGAGATATAAGTTGAAAGTTAACACAATCTAATTGAGCATTGTATGCTAATTAATAGGAAAGATTATGAGACGTAGAGTAGAGTTTACATTACAATTACTATGTGTTATTATGTGACTAATATTTGATGTGATTATATAATTGCGTAGGGCACGTGAAGTGCAGATAGCTGTAAGCTGTTAAACTGTTATTGGTAAACAACGATCAAGACAAGTCTTTCGGTTCCTATTTTCTACATGGACTTGATGAACTGTTTTAAATTACATGATATGTTATGCATGTTGAATCATGAAATGTTAAAGTCAATATATGACTGCATTGTTTTGGCTAAGTAATGATGATTGAGTAAGGAACTCAATCTTTATATCTGCTATGTGAATTAAAAGCATGTTTGCTATGTTACTTTAATGAGATGTATGTCGAGCACTGTATATTATGTGCTATGTGATGCATGAAAACTGTTAGACTTTGCTGGCTGTCAAGCTCACTCTTGCAAATAACCACTTTTGCAGGTCAAAATTTTAAGGTAAAGATACGTGCTATGTGAGTATTTGAGATCTATATTCACGAAGATTACTTATGTTTTATGAGAAATGTATTTCATATTTTGAACGTAACATGTTGTTGAATTGTAAGATGAGCTATCCAATGTATATGGATATTTAGTTATGATGTAAGACTTTGTATAGTCATTTTGTTGTAACGATTCATGATATAAGATTGAATCAAAGAGATGTAGTGTAAAGGTTGCGATTCAGGGTAAGAAAGAAGGAAATGTATAAACGTTTTAAATATTCCGCTATTTTAGTGTTTTTAATATCGAATAATGATGTAAAATTAGAGATTTAATATATGGTTAACGACCGAAGTCAGGATTTAAATTGTATAGATTTTGGGGTCGTTACAACAACCCTGTCTTATGATGACACGAGGTTGTATGTCATTAGACATTTTATATGATAGTGTCAAA
The DNA here is from genome assembly GCA_016801055.1 of Panax notoginseng. Lineage (NCBI taxonomy): Eukaryota > Viridiplantae > Streptophyta > Magnoliopsida > Apiales > Araliaceae > Panax > Panax notoginseng. Next base: position 93,536,337 of record CM029013.1, on the reverse strand, counting down.
GCACACTTCCAATGTTGGGTACGCCTTACCCTATTGGATTCACCAAATATAACTACTAAATGAACTTTTCTATACTGCTTAGGGAGAACCTCCATAGCTAGAGACCACCGTTCTATTTTTCTGTTACCCTCGCTCGACCCAGCTACACTCTTATTACCTGAAAGGAATTTTGAAACAGAAGGGTGAGCACAACTAGCTCAGTAAAGAATATCATGACTAAAGATAATTAAATTATCAATAGCCTTCATCAATAATAAATCAGAGATTTAGAACATATGGTAGATGATAAAAAATTTCAACCATAGTTGCAGCGGAACGAGCAATCCATTAGAATAGTCAAATAGACCATAAAGTATATTATCTTCTCCACATTAAAAGTCCACCAACAATATTTTATCCCTGTAACATTAATCAATAGTTCATTTTCACAATTATATGAATAACTCATAATCATAATTGTAATTCTAAATTCCTCTTCGCATCTAGGACGAAGATAATTTTCATCACATGTCTTTACCTGAAACATCAAAGATCATGGTTATACCAAATCACAGTTCCTATTTATAATCATACTAACAATTTCATCTTTGCACTACGGCCAAAGATATTCATCAACAGACCATCTTTGCACTACAGGCCAAAGATATTCAACAACAGGTTATCTATGCACTACGGGCCAAAGATATTCATCAACAATTCATCTTTGCACTACAGGCCAAATATATTCATCAACAGTTCATATTTGCACTACATGCCAAATATATTAATATCTCAAAGAAATATATAATCATTTCAGAATTTATATAAACAATAATTATAACCATGTTGATCATTTCACCTTTGCACTTAAGCTAAAGATATTCAATTATAAATTCAATGTTCATGATCATAACAGTCAACAATTCAGCTTTGCACTACTGGCCAAAGGGAACCCATAGTCATGATCATACCAAAAATCTACCCATATTTACACTCAAGTCAAATCGAAATATCATCATTAGGGTTATAAAAATGTTATATATAATAGTAAAATCAATATAATCAAAACATCTAGATTTAATCTCAAGAGTAATATTCATAAATCAACTATAATTTGGTTAAAAAAAGAAACCAATTTTGTCATGAATAGTAACTCGTGAATAGTAACTCATGAATAGTAACTTCGTGAATAGTAACTCATAAATAGTAACTCGTGAATAGTAACTCATGAATAGTAACTCGTGAATAGTAACTCATAAATAGTAACTTGACATGAAAAAGGTATAAATTCCACAACAAAATCCTTACCAATATTTCGGTATAATGATATTGAAAGAATAACATTTCTTAAACTTATAAACAATTTATTTTAATTGTTTACACTTTATTAAATAATGCATTTAATCATCCTAAAATTCCAAACTCGTAAGATTTCATCACCAATAACCAAAACCCTCATCAAAAATCTGCATATACCTCATATAGGATTCTCAAGCCATAAAATCATATTTTCTAATTTTCTTACTTCACATAACATATTTAATTCATTTACTCATAACTAGTCTATTTTCATGAAAACTACCAAATCAGTTCCAAAAATATTTCTTTTCTAAGATTTAGCAGAATATAGTCCCATATTGAACATATATTTTTCTCAAAATTTTTAAAATTCATTTACTATTTTTCATATGGCCAAAACCGCCGAATATTTAGATATTTATCAAAAATTGTACTTTTATCCAAAAATTCCAAAATTTACAGAGTATACTTCTATCATATACATGTACTCCCAATAAAAATTTCACCAATTTTGGAGTTAACCATAAGGAGTTATAAGCGGTTACTTTTAAAATAGTCTTTTCCTGTAAAATTCATAACTCTTAATATATACATCCAAAAATCACTATTTTTGGACACAATCAATAAAACTCATCAAAATATCACTTTAAATTTTTTCAGAAATTTCTAGAAGGTCAGAAGAATTACGAACTGAAAAACATAATAACCCTTAAAATCCTTAATTATCCCTTACCTCAAAAGAGCAGCACTTCTGACTGGATATCGGATATGACGCTGAAGGAAACTTGCACTGACGAATAACAACTCACCAATTATCTAAATACTCACAAAATACACTCGATAATCTAGAGAGAAAAAGAGAGAAAACTTATGAATTCTGGTGTGATTTTCAATTCTAACTTAGCCCTCTATTTATAGGAAAATTTTAGCACGCCGAAGCAGACTTAACACCTACCCCAAAAATCAACAATCTTCTCCATCAACCAAAAGTGGGGCCCACCCATTTCTAGAATTTTTTACCAAAATCATTTATAAACCTAATTTCCGAATCAGCCACCTCTTAAAATTCATAACAAATCATTCGTTCATTTTTAACGGTTCAAAATTTGTGAACGTATACTCAACTTATATCTGTATAACATATCCAAAAATCACAGCGATCCAACGGTCAGATTAAAAATTATAACTCACACAATAAAGCTGTAAGAACACTGATTTGATCTTTTAATACCTCCAATCCGACAAAATACTGATAAAATACATCAACATTAATTCCTTCATTTATAACCACATAAATAAATTCATCATTTATATCCACATCAAATAAATATTTCATTATCATATAGATCAATAATTAATTATTCACAAATAATATTACAGAATCACAATTATGACAACCAGGCAGTTCCCAGGAAAGAGGGGGCTTTCCAATAAGGATTTCTCCTTACTGGAGCGCAATTAGATGACCAAACCTCTCCTTAGACAGAACTTTCTAGACATTACCAATAATGTTATCTATTAATATTATTCAAATAATATGAATTATTGATCTGATAATGAGAAATACTGTGCAGTGACAATTATTGAACAACAATAATATAAAATATCAACGTAGCAATTATTGAATCAATAAAATATTGAACAATAATTACTGTAACAATTATTGAGTAGTGCCTTCTTACGTAAGAATCAATAATTCAAAAATATTGTGCAATACCGTGTGCTACTGTGTAACAACGCGTATTACTTTAGTTTACCCACCAGGTATTCCGACAGTGTTAACGGTAACAACTACGCCGTTATTTATAAAAACTTAATTTTTATCATTTTCTTCATCCGACAGTTATTCTGTTATGGGGCCCACAAATGGTTGCGCCATCGTACGAATATTCCCCGACAGAAAGAATATTCCACGACTAAACGAATATTCCCCGACAACAATGAATATTTTATAACCACTTGCGTATTTTAAAAAAAAATTCATATATCACCTTTAACTTTAACTTTTATCAATTTAACCATTTACTGAATAATAATTATAAGAAAAATTGAATACCTTTATTTCATAAAATTCGAGGTCTTACATCAAAGCTTAGGGATATGATCCCTGGCTGAGATGTGAGACAAGAACTAGGAGGGGAGAGATGGGGAATTCCTTCGCTAGTATGACCTAACTAAGTTTATTTGGTATTTATTTGGTCAGTCAGAGTATAGGGATAATATATGGCATGACTATTAACCCTTGTTTTATGGCAGTATTTTAGAATGGCAGCTGAAAACGTTAATAATAGAGTGAATCAGACCGTGGAGACACCTTTGATCACCACCCAGGGGAACGTGCAACAGGAAGGCAATATTCCTCCTGTAAATAACGTTACCGAGCAAACGATGAATGATAGAATATTTAGGAGCTTTTTGCAGTTCATGCAAAATCAGACGAGGGAGACTCGTGTGCAGAATACGGGTGGAAATGATAACAACGCGCAGTTTGTCACAGCCAAACAGTTCAAAGAATTGGGACCACCAGAATTTAAGGGAAAGCCGGATCCGATCATGGCGAAAACGTGGGTCAAGCAAATTACCAAGAAATTCAATATCTTGGGATGAACGGAGGAACAGAAGGTTCCATTCGCCATCTTTATGTTCCGCGGTGAGGCAAACTACTGGTGGGAGTCTGTGAAGCGTACCCAGCCTGACGCACTGAACATGTCCTGGGAAATATTTCAGAAACTGTTCAATGACAAGTACTTTCCTGAAAGTATTCATTATATGAAGGAGGTGGAGTTTATCAGACTGGAACAAAACAACATGACGGTGTCCCAGTACGAGGCGAAGTTTGCAGAGTTATCCAGGTTTGCACCTCATTTGGTTGAAAATGAGGAACGAATGACAAGGATGTTTCTAAGAGGTCTAAAACCCGAGATTCGACAATATCTTATCTCTCATAAATTTTCTTTATATTCAGATGTTGTAAACAGTGCTCAATTATTAGAGCGAGACAATGAGTATGTGCAACCGAGGGACCACAACCAGGGTCATACCGGTGTCGGCAGTCATCGAAGCAATGAAAACCAGCAGGGAGGAAAACATTCGGACAAAAGCGGTAACCACTCTGGTGGTAATCGTGGCCGTGATAATAGAAGGAGCGAGTCAGGAGGAGATTTCAAGAAAAGAAGGTACAATAATGATAACGTGAAGACGTCAACACAAACATCAACTGCTTTTAGGGGAGGAGAACGAGCACCGGTCGTTTGTTACAAATGCGGGAAGGAGGGACACATCAGCCCAAACTGCCCACAACAGTTCAAGGTATGTTATAACTGTGGAAAGGAAGGTCATATAGCTAAAGATTGTCTTGTTGCGAAACCAAGTTCAACGGGGATAGTGACTCCGATGGCTGTTCTGGACAAGTCAAAATCGGTGGTTCCTGGAAGGGCGTTTGTCGTGACTGCCCAAAACGCGAGGAACCCAAACGAGGTGATCATGGGTAAGCTAATCATAAACTCTTGTGAAATTTATATCTTATTAGATACCGGTTCTACCCATTCTTTTATCTCTCCTGCTTGTGCTCAACGTTTAAACTTGACTCCGGAGAAATTAGACTTTGACCTATCTGTGGAGACTCCGTTAGGAGAAACTTTCATTACATCTATAGTTTATAAATCTTGCTTAATTCAAGTTGGCACAATCACATTACCTGTTGACCTTATCTCTTTAAAGATACTTACTTTTGATGTGATTTTAGGAATTGATTGGTTAACTACTCATCATGCCAAAATTGATTATTTTCGTAGGGTTGTTAGTTTTCATATTCCTAACCAACCTGTCATGCGAATTCAAGCAACCAAACCACTAAAATCAATCGCTGTCATACCAAGCCATAAAGCCATTCGTTTATTGAAAAATGGATGTCAAGCTTTCATAGCCCATGTTATGGACTTGAACAAAAACACGTCAGATTTGAATAATATTTCTGTTGTTAGTGAATTTTCTGACGTATTTCCTAAAGAACTTCCCGGTCTACCCCCAGAACGTGAAGTTGAATTCTTTATTGTCCTTGAACCTGGTACAAAGCCCATTTCTAAAACCACATATCGAATAGCTCCTATTGAACTTCAGGAGTTAAAGGTTCAACTACAGGAGTTGTTGGACATCGATTTTATTCGTCCTAGTACATCTCCTTGCGGTGCTCCTGTGTTATTCGTAAAGAAGAAAGACAGGAGTATGCGACTTTGTATCGACTACCGAGAATTGAATCATGTCACTATCAAGAATAGGTATCCACTACCTCGCATTAATGACCTGTTTGACCAGTTGCAAGGAGCACAATTCTTTTCAAAGATCGATCTTCGTTCTGGATATCATCAGCTGAAGATTAAAACTGAGGATATTCTAAAGACTGCCTTCAGAACTCGGTACGGGCATTATGAATTCTTAGTCATGTCTTTTGGATTGACTAATGCTCCTGCTGCCTTCATGGATATGATGAATCGTGTATTCAAAGAATATTTAGATCAGTTCGTTGTTGTCTTTATTGATGACATCCTCATCTATTCTAAAAGCCGTGAAGATCATGAGCGCCATTTGAAGCTGGTACTGCAAAGGCTTCATGAAAATAAGCTATATGCCAAATTGAAGAAATGCGAGTTCTGGCTTGAAGAAGTAGCATTCCTTGGGCACGTGGTGTCAAAACATGGAGTATCTATCGACCCGGCGAAGATTGAAGCCATACAAAGTTGGGAGCAACCGAAGTCGGTGACCGAAGTACGTAGCTTTCTGGGCTTAGCTGGGTATTATCGGAGATTCGTGGAAGGATTTTCTAGAATTGCTACTCCGTTAACTCAGCTGACTCGGAAGGATACAAAATTCGGTTGGAGCGAGGATTGTGAGAAGAGTTTTCAAGAACTCAAGAGGAGACTTATTTCGGCACCTGTTCTGACAATACCATCTGGTTCGGATGGATTTGTTATCTACAGTGATGCTTCAGGCAAAGGGTTAGGATGTGTTCTCATGCAACATGGGAAAGTCATAGCCTATGCCTCGCGACAACTCAAAGAATATGAGAGGAATTATCCTAATCATGATTTGGAGTTGGCAGTAGTCATTTTCGCGTTGAAGATTTGGAGACACTACCTGTATGGGGAGAAACTGCAGATCTATACGGATCATAAAAGCCTCAAATATTTCTTCACCCAAAAGGAACTCAACATGCGGCAATGACGTTGGCTTGAGCTGTTGAAAGATTACGATCATACCATCCAATATCATCTTGGAAAATCGAACGTAGTAGCTGACGCACTGAGTAGAAGATCATATGCGGGTACGAGTGCAATGTTGTTAACATAAAGGCCTATTTTGTATGATTTGCAAAAGGATAGAGATAGAGATGAAGGCTCCAAGTACCCACATGATGATATCAAATATACGAGTAGAACCGACTTTAATCGATAAAGTTAAAGCTGCTCAAGCTACGGACATGGAGCTGATGCGTATGAAGAATAAAGTGCAAGAAGGTGCTATTCCAAAAGCAAGAATCGATGAAGAAAGAATACTTCGAGTCAACTCTAGACTTTGTGTTCCTAACGATTTTGACTTGAAGCATAGAATCATGACGGAGGCACACAACACACCGTTTGCAATCCATCCTAGGAGTACCAAAATGTATCATGATCTTCGACATACATTTTGGTGTAGCAATATGAAAAGAGAGATCGCGGAGTTTATCTCGAGGTGTTTAACTTGTCAATGTGTAAAGGCGGAGCATCAAGTGCCAAAGGGTCCATTGCAACCACTTGAGATCCCAAAATGGAAGTGGAAACACATTACCATGGATTTCGTTACAGGTCTTCCCAAGGTTTCTCAAGGCATAGATGCGATTTGGGTCATTGTTGATAGATTAACCAAGTATGCCCATTTCTTGCCTATACGTGAGACTTATTCCCTTGAACCTCTTGCTAGTATGTATGTAAATGAGATTGTGAGATTGCATGGCATGCCAGTATCCATAGTTTTGGATCGTAACCCAAGATTCACTTCACGATTTTGGGTTAGCTTGCAGAAAGCTATGGGCACAGATTTATGATTTAGTTCAGTATACCATCCCCAAACGGACGGGCAATCAGAGAGGACTATTCAAACCCTTGAAAATCTATTAAGACTCTGTGTTCTAGATTTCAAAGGAAGTTGGGATAAGTACTTGCCACTGGTGGAATTCTCCTACAACAACAGTTATCAGGCAAGTATAGGTATGGCTCCATTTGAAGCCTTGTATGGACAAAAGTGTCATTCTCCAGTATGCTGGGATGAGGTGGGTGAAGCAACGTTGTTGGGACTAGAATTGGTACGCATAACTACAGAGAAGATTCAAGCGATTCGACAACGTACATAAACGTCACATGATCGACAAAAAAGTTATGCGGATCTTCATCGAAAGGTTGTAGAATTTAGTATTGGGGATCATGTATTGTTACGTGTTGCACCATGGAAAGGAGTTACAATATTTGAGAAGAGAGGAAAGTTCAATCCACGATTTGTTGGTCCATTTGAAATTCTTGACCGAATAGGAAATGTGACATATCGACTCGCATTACCTCCAAGCATGTCTCGTGTTCATAATATTTTTCACATATCTATGCTTCGTAAATATGTGAAAGACCCGAACCACATAATTGAGTTAGAACCAGACGAGATAGCCGAAGATTTAACGTACGAGGAGGTAGCTGTTAAGATCTTGGATAGGAAAGAGCATGTTCTATGCACGAAGGGTATACAACAAGTTAAGATTTTGTGGAGAAATAATGCTATTGAAGAAATGACCTGGGAGTTAGAATCAGAAATGAAAACGAGGTATCCTCACCTTTTCAAAACATCAGGTACGTACGTCAATTTCGAGGACGAAATTTTATAAGGAGGGGAGGTTGTAAGATCCCAACTTATTAATAAATTAAATTAAATTTCCTCTATTAATTATTTTGAAATAGAAAGGGTTGATTTGATTAATGTGGTTAGTTATGGGTAAATGCACAAATATTTCAAATAAGCAAGTGGTTATAGAATACTCATTTTTGGTCGGTGAATATTCGTTTGGTCGTGGAATATTTTTGTTGTCTGGGAATATTTGTACGACGGCGCAGCCTTGTGTGGGCCCCATAACGGAAAGCGATTGGATGAAGAAAACGACAAGTATAAGTTATTTATAAATAATGGCGTAGTTGTTACTGTTAATACTGTAACGACCCCAAAATCTATACAATTTAAATCCCGACTTCGGTCGTTAACCATACATTAAATCTCTAATTTTACATCATTATTTGATATTAAAAACACTAAAATAGTAGAATATTTAAAACGTTTATACATTTCCTTCTTTCTTGCCCTGAATCGCAACCTTTACACTACATCTCTTTGATTCAATCTTATATCATGAATCGTTACAACAAAATGACTATACAAAGTCTTACATCATAACTAAATATTCATATACATTGGATAGCTCATCTTACAATTCAACAACATGTTACATTCAAAATATGAAATACATTTCTCATAAAACATAAGTAATATTCGTGAATATAGATCTCTATTACTCACATAACACGTATCTTTACCTTAAAAATTTGACCTGCAAAAGTGGTTATTTGCAAGAGTGAGCTTGACAGCCCAGCAAAGTCTAACAGTTTTTATGCATCACATATCACATAATAACATGCTCGACATACATCTCATTAAAGTAACATGGCATACATGTTTTTAATTCACATAGCAGATATAAAGATTGAGTTCCTTACTCAATCATCATTACTTAGCCAAAACAATGCAGTCATATATTGACTTTAACATTTCATGATTCAACATGCATAACATATCATACAATTTAAAACAGTTCATCAAGTCCACGTAGAAAATAGGACCGAAAGACCTGCCTTGATCGTTGTTTACCAATAACAGTTTAACAGCTTACAGCTATTTGCACTTCACGTGCCCTACGTAATTATATAATCACATTAAATATTAGTCACATAACAACACATAGTAATTGTAATATAAACTCTACTCTACGTCTCATAATCTTTCCAATTAATTAGCACACAATGCTCAATTAAATTGTATTAACTTTCAACTTATATCTCACTATATTTCATAATCGAAGTTCATTCAAGTGCTTAAGTCTTGCTAGGACTACTTATTGGTTTTATGTTAAACCCATTTCATATCCTATGATACTCATTTCAATTGAATTGAAACACTTTTTAAGTTCATTAACACTTAGCACGGCGTTTCGACGTTCATTCGTCACACGCCCGATTTGCCTCTCTTGTGTATGCTTACTATGCTTCTATAACTCATCTAATACATTATTTATTAATGTTAAGCATCATTATATTTACTATTATTCATGTTTTGTAGCTTAGGATATCATCTTTTATGGTCTGAAGCACTACACATGCATATGTGCATGCCCGACACCCTCCGATTGCCTCCGAAAACACAACAGTCCTAAAGATAACCATTTTGAACCATCCTAATGACCTCACATTGAAAACCTTAAAGAACTAAAGTTGTAGGTCTACTCGTTCTCGTTCCGTAACATCTTGAATCACCTCAATCGGAGTTCGTATGAGGAAGTTATGGCTATTTTACTACAGGAGGTCAAAACTGTCCGTGTCAGACTACAAATCCAGCGCTACGGCGCGAGGACTAGGCTATACAGTGGCGTTGGGGCGGAAAATTGGCATTGGGGCGCGAATTTCAGCGCTGGGGCACGAACTTCTGGCGCTGGGGCGCGAATTCTGGCGCCGGGGCGTGATTTTTGGCGCTGGGGCTCAAATTTTGGCGCTGGGGCGCCGAAACTTGCAGAACACAACCACGAAGAACAGAATAACTAAACTCTGGACTAATTACTACTGTTAGCATCTAAATTAGGACGTAAAACTTATAAAGATTACTCATAAACATTTAATTATCATACATATACCAATTTAGCACCACTTAACAACAATTTTAGAAAACTTAAATCCTTGAAAGCACTATTTTTAAACCAACAATACTCCATAACCGACGTTTGTTTACACAGTGAACACTGCCATCCTACCAATTTGATTCCTTTGAATCATGTTCTGCTTTATATCTTACTCAATTACATATTCAAGTTTCAATTTCATAACTAGCATAAAATCGAATATAGAACCTTTGATTTTTCACAACTCACATTCATAAGTATATGCTCACTATAAAAACTATTTCTTTCTTGAAAACATAAATTTAGCCTACAATATATACATATGATACTTATAACATTACTTATACCCATAATTTCATAATCAACTAGTAAAGCATGGTTTACAGACAATTTTTGTAAAGAACTTTGTCTTACAGTCAAATGCAGAAATACAGAGACAATCAAATTATAACGTAAAACATATATGTTTAGTTTTTAAAACATACCTCTAGTTTTTTAAGAAACCCTTGCTAAACACTGAAAATACAAAACTCAGAACTTTCTCTCCAACCCTTGACAATCTCTCTCAAAACCCTCTTGTCTCTAACTTTTCTCTGACAAAATTTCTTCCCTTTTCTTACTTAGGCTTTAGCCAAATAGATTATACGTAGAAAATAAAATCAACGTACTAATTTAAAACGTCTAAAAACTGACGCTACTAATGACCTTATTAAATTACCAGTTGCCAAATTAATATATATTATTTATATTATATTATTAATAATTCAAAATTTAAAATCCAAAAACCATAAGGCTCCGTTTGGCAAAACCCTTTAAAATTAAAGAATTAATATATTTAAGCCTTGTTTGGCAAAATAAATTAAAACTACTTTAATTTATTTTAATAACTACTAATAATATAGTTATTTGTCACACTTCTAATTAATTAAGTTTTCATACTTAATTAATTAATTCAAATAACAATTCGTTGCATAATATAATAATTTATTTAATCATTATAAACTCTCTAACTTAATTATTAAATTAAATTAGATTACTATTTCAAAATAATTACTTTCCTTAACTCATTAATTATTTATTAAACAAATAAATAATCAAATTAAATCAAATCAATTAAACAAATACTTATTCAACGATAAACACATCCATTAAATATTTATATAATTCAATAAATATTTAAATATTATAATAAAAATCTGGATTGTTACATCATTCCCTCCTTACAAGGATTATGTCCTCAGAATCACAACTCAAGCCACTCATTCGTTACAGTTGTGCTTATCCACTTGCTAAGTATATTTACGAGCACTACCTATATAATCTTGGTGTTTGTTTGAAGTATAATTCTCAATTAGAGACATTGGAGATAATGATAAGTCAAGAGAAGACTCACCATTGGAAAGAATATGATAGCAATCTTCTTATTTTTCTTTGCGGTCTATTAGGTCAACCAAGAATAATTCTGTAGATATATGATATTTATCATAACCTGGAAGCATGACCTCCCATGTATGAAGGTTTCCTTGAGTACTTTCCAAAGATTCTAATTTTTAAAATATTTTTGGACTATACCTTTATGTAAGGTGCCATTGTGACGTGCTATCCAAGGTTGGGATGAGAGTCACAGTTGGTATATATTTGTATCAAAACTCACAGCATATGTGTTGTTGTATTTTGCTCGACAATTGTTGTTGGCGACTCAGAATAGGTTGGGTGGAATGGACCTATTTTGGGGTTGTCACATTTGGTATCAGAGCTATAAGTAAAGAGCCCCGAGCCTCTCGCTGGTGACTTCTTGTTGATGGGGGATGCACCGAAGCCAGACTCTCCATAGGGGACGCAGTCCTGCGGTGGCAAACTGATAGGTACCACTGTGAGGTGTTGTCCACTGATGGGATATTTGTCACATTTGGTATCAGAGCTTAGGGATATGGTCTCTGGCAGAGATCGGGGAATAGAACTAGTAAGGGAGAGACAAATAATATCCTTCGCTAGTGTGTCCTACCTAAGCTTATTTGTTGGTCAGTCATAATATCGGGATATTTTGTGATATGTTAATTTGTTTAATCAACCCTTGTTTTGAAGCTGTATTCTAGAATGATATCTGAAATACAGGAGATGAGCAATGGAGAAATCATGATGACAGGGAAGATGGAATCTGAAATGAAAGCAATGTATTCTCAACTCTTTGAAATACCAGGTACGTAAATTTCAGGGACAAAATTTCATAAGGAGGGGAGATTGTAAGACCCCGAATTTTATGAAATAAAAGTATTCAATTTTTCTTAAATTGATAAAAGTTAAAGTTAAGGGTGATATATGATTTTTTTTTCAAAATATTCAAGTGGTTATAAAATATTCATTTTTGTCGGGGAATATTCGTTTAGTCGTGGAATATTCTTTCTGTCGGGGAATATTCGTACGACGGCGCAGCCATTTGTGGGCCCCATAACAGAATAACTGTCGGATGAAGAAAACGACAAAAATTGAGTTTTTATAAATAACGGCGTAGTTGTTACCGTTAACACTGTCAGAATACCTGGTGGGTAAAGTAAAGTAATATGCATTGTTGCACAGTAGCACACGGTATTGCACAGTATTTTTGAATTATTGATTCTTACGTAAGAAGGCACTACTCAATAATTGTTACAGTAATTACTGTTCAATATTTTATTAATTCAATAATTGTTACGTTGATATTTTATATTATTGTTGTTCAATAATTGTCACTGCATAGTATTTCTCATTATCAGATCAATAATTCATATTATTTGAATAATATTATTAGATAACATTATTGGCAATGTCTAGAAAGTTCTGTCTAAGAAGAGGTTTGGTCATCTAATTGCGCTCCAGTAAGGAGAAATCCTTATTTGAAAGCCCCCTCTTTCCTGAGAACTACATGGTTGTCATAATTGTGATTTTGTAATATTATTTGTGAATAATTAATTATTGATCTATATGATAATGAAATATTTATTTGATGTGGATATAAATGATGGATTTATTTATGTGGTTATAAATGAAGGAATTAATGTTGAGGTATTTTATCAGTATTTTGTCGGATTGGAGGTATTAAAAATTCAAATCAATGTTCTTACAGCTTTATTATGTGATTTATAATTTTTAATCTGACCGTTGGATCGTTGTCATTTTTGGATATGTTATACAGATATAAGTTGAGTATATGTTCACAAATTTTGAACCGTTAAAAATGAACGAATGATTTGTTATAAATTTTAAGAGGTGACTGATTCAGAAATTAGGTTTATAAATGATTTTGGTCGAAAATTCTAGAAATGGGTGGGTCCCACTTTTAGTTGTTGGAGAAGATAGCTGATTTTTGGTAGGTGGAATAGTAGCAGGTAAAGCCATCAGGTAGCAGGACAAATCTGATTCAGTGTGCTAACATTTTTCTATAAATAGAGGGCTAAGTTAGAATTAAAAATCACACCAGAATTCATAAGTTTTCTCTCTTTTTCTCTCTAGATTATCGAGTGTATTTTGTGAGTATATAGATACTTGGTGAGTTGTTATTCAACAGTGCAAGTTTCCTTCAGCGTCATATCCGATATCCAGTCAGAAGTGCTGCTCTTTTGAGGTAAGGGATAGTAAGGGATTTTAAGGGTTATTATATTTTTCAGTTCGTAATTCTTCTGACCTTCAGAAAATTCTGGAAAAATTTGAAGTGATATTTTGATGAGTTTTATTGATTGTGTCCAAAAATGGTGATTTTTGGATATATATATATATATATATATATATATATATATATATATATATATATATATATATATATATAAGAGTTATGAATTTTACGGGAAAAAGATTATTTTAAAAGTAACCGCTTATAACTCCTTGTGGTTAACTCCAAAATTGGTAAAAATTTTATTGGGAGTACATATATATGATAGAAGTATACTCTGTAAATTTCAAAATTTTTGGATAAAAGTACAATTTTTGATAAATATATAAATATTCGGCGGTTTTGGCCATATGAAAAATAGTAAATGAATTTTAAAAATTCTGAGAAAAATATATGTTCAATATGGGACTATATTATGCTTAATCCCAGAAAAGAAATATATTTGGAACTGATTTGGTAGTTTTTATAAAAATAGACTAGTTATGAGTAAATGAATTAAATATGTTATTGAAGTAACAAAATTTGAAAATAGGATTTTATGGCTTGAGAATCCTATATGAGGTATATGCAGATTTTTGATGAGGGTTTTGGTTATTGGTGATGAAATCTTATGAGTTTGAAATTTTAGGATGATTAAATGCATTATTTAGTAAAGTGTAAACAATTAAAATAAATTGTTTATAAGTTTAAGAAATGTTATTCTTTCAATATCATTATACTAAAATATTGGTAAGGATTTTATTGTGGAATTTCTATCTTTTTCATGTCGAGTTACTATTTACGAGTTACTATTCACGAGTTACTATTCATGAGTTACTATTTACGAAGTTACTATTCATGGATTACTATTCACGAGTTACTATTCATGACAAAATTGGTTTCTTTTTCTAACCAAATTATAGTTGATTTATAAATATTACTCTTGAGATTAAATCTAGATGTTTTGATTATATTGATTTTACTATTATATATAACATTTTTATAACCCTAATGATGATAATTCGATTTGACTTGAGTGTAAAGATGGGTAAATTTTTGGTATGATCATGACTATGGGCTCCCTTTGGCCAGTAGTGCAAAGTTGAATTGTTGACTGGTATGATCATGACCATTGAATTTATAATTGAATATCTTTAGCTTAAGTGCAAAGGTGAAATGATCAACATAGTTATAATTATTATTTATATAAATTCTGAAATGATTATATATTTCTTTGAGATATTAATGTATTTGGCATGTAGTGCAAATATGAACTGTTGATGAATATATTTGGCCTGTAGTGCAAAGATGAATTGTTGATGAATATCTTTGGCCCGTAGTGCAAAGATAACATGTTGTTGAATATCTTTGGCCTGTAGTGCAAAGATGGTCTGTTGATGAATATCTTTGGCCGTAGTGCAAAGATGAAATTATTAGTATGATTATAAACAGGAACTGTGATTTGGTATAACCATGATATTTGATGTTTCAGGTAAAGACATGTGATGAAAATTATCTTCGTCCTGGATGCGAAGAGGAATTTAGAATTACAATTATGATTATGAGTTATTCATATAATTGTGGAAAGGAACTATTGATTAATGTTACAGGGATAAAACATTGTTGGTGAACTTTTAATGTGGAGAAGATAATATACTTTATGGTCTATTTGACTCTTCTAATGGATTGCTCATTCCGCTGCAACTATGGTTGAAATTTTTTATCATCTACCATATGTTCTAAATCTCTGATTTATTATTGATGAAGACTATTGATAATTTAATTATCTTTAGTCATGATATTCTTTACTGAGCTAGTTGTGCTCACCCTTCTGTTTCAAAATTCCTTTCAGGTAATAAGAGTGTAGCTGGGTCGAGCGAGGGTAACAGAAAAATAGAACGGTGGTCTCTAGCTGTGGAGGTGCTCCCTAAGCAGTATAGAAAAGTTCATTTAGTAGTTATATTTGGTGAATCCAATAGGGTAAGGCGTACCCAACGTTGGAAGTGTGTTTTGACACTATCATACAAAATGTCTAATGACATACAACCTCGTGTCATCATAAGACAGGGTTGTGTTCATCCACTTGCTGAGTATATTTACGAGCACTACCTATATAATCTTGGTATTTGTTTGAAGTATAATTCTCAATTAGAGACATTGGAGATAATGATAAGTAAAGAAAAGACTCACCATTAGAAAGAATATGATAGCAGTCTTCTTGTTTTTCTTTGGGGTCTATTAGGTCAACCAAGAATAATTCTGTGGACATATGATATCTATCATAACCTGGAAGCATGGCCTCCCATGTACGAAGGTTTCCTTGAGCACTTCCTAAAGATTCTAATTTCTAAAATATTTTTGGACTATACCTTTATGTAAGGTGTCATTGTGACGTGCTATCCAAGGTTGGGATGAGAGTCACAGTTGGTATATATTTGTATCAAAACTTACTGCATATGTGTTGTTGTATTTTGCTCGACAATTGTTGTTGGCAACTCAGAATAGGTTGGGAGGAATGGACCTATTTTGGGGTTGTCACATTTGGTATCAGAGCTATAAGTAAAGAGCCTCGAGCCTCTCGCTGGTGACTTCCTGTTGATGGGGGATGCACCGAAGCCAGACTCTCCGTAGGGGACGCCGTTCTGCGGTGGCAAACTGATAGGTACCACTGTGAGGTGCTGTCCACTGATGGGACATTTATCACATTTGGTATCATAGCTTAGGGATATGGTCTCTGGCGGAGATCGGGGAATAGAACTAGGAAGGGAGAGACGAGTAATATCCTTCGTTAGTGTGTCCTACCTAAGCTTATTTGTTGGCCAATCATAATATCGGGATATTTTGTGATATGTTAATTTGTTCAATTAACCCTTGTTTTGAAGCTGTATTCAAGAATAGTAACTCGTGAATAGTCAAGGAAGCAAGAGAGAAAAAACTTTGTTTTCTTTTTTTAAACCAAGAAAAAGTGCATCAACTAGTTAATGTCATTCTTTCTTACATGTTATGTACCTTTGAACCTTACTACTATGTATGATTTTAAATTTATGATTGACCTTGGTGGGATAATTTCTTGTGTATATGATTGGTATTTGGTAGTTCAGGACGGAAAAATTTTATGGCTCGTCCTTGGAGATAAGTATGATAATTATGAAAATTTAAGAGTATTATAGACAATTGATATTATATTTAATATTATATAATTATTTTTTTACTTTTTGTGCACAACTCTCAAACGACATATATATGTGACGCCCCCAAAATAGGTATACAACACCCATTCTGAGTCGCCAAATACATGGTACAGAAAGCAAACTATAACTTCAATAATACAATTGTCGTGCAAAATACGACAACACATACTGTGAGTTTAAATACAAATATTGTATTCTAGACAATATCCACACTCAAATAAGTCCTCAATACAATTATTCAAATACTATTTTACAGAAATAGTGAGGACTGCTAAAACATCTTTCTAGAACCATCACTCCATACCCCGACTAGATCCTGCTATGTTCTCACCTCCTGAGAAGAAAAATGGAACAAAAAGGAAAAGGGTGAGCTCAACTAGCCCAGTAAAGAATATTATGACTAAGATAATATACAACAAATTATCATTAGTATTCAACAGGGAAAAATCTGATAGAATATAATCGACAACAAGTTTTAGATCAACAACTGCAGCGGAAACAGCAAACCATTAGAAGAGTCAAGTAGAGAAAGAATTCTACTATCTTCTAAGATTTAAAAGTCTATCATCAATATTTTATCCCTGTAACGTCAATCAATATATATCTTGAATCAAATAATCATCTTTGCACTACAGGCCAAAGATATTCATTTGTAACACCAGTCGGTCATGTTCATCTCAACACCTGTTCATCTTTGCACTACAGGCCAAAGATATTCATCAGGTAATCATAAATCTTTGCACTGCAGGCCAAAGATATTCAGTAATATCATCATTTAGGACTGAGGATGATGAAAAATATCTTAAAGAAAACGAATCCAGTGAGACAGGAGGACAAATAGTAGGGATTCGTATAACAGTTTATTCAAGATCAATAATACTTCATAATAATCAATTGTGAAGTAGAATTAAAAAATAAAGATCAAAACATGGATACAATCAAAGATAGTAACCATAATAGATATCTTGGACAAAAGGGAAAATTTTATTTTTCGGTGAACAGTGTTGTATTCGTGAATAGTGCCGTATACGTAAATAGTAACGTATACGTGAAAAGTTCCAAATTTGATAAAAACTTATATCAATATTTCAGCATAATGATATTGAAGAAACTAATATCATTTAAGAAGAAAATAATATCCCTTACCTCAAAATATCAGTACTTCTGGTCGGAATATCGGTATAAGGCTGAAAGAAACTTGCTCTGATGAATAGAAACTCTCAAAGTATCTAAATACTCACAAAATACACTCAATAATCTAGAGAGAGAAAGAGAGAAAATTTGTTTCTGGTGTGATTTTTAATTCTAACTTAGCCCTCTATTTATAGGAAAATGTTAGCACGCCGAAGTAGACTTAACCTGCAACCTGATGGATTTACTTGCTACTACTCTCACCCACCACATTTGAATAAAAATCTCAGCACATTTCTTCACTAACCAAGAGTGGGGCCCACAAATTCTAGAATTTTCCACCAAAATGATTAACTCCGAAAATTCAACAATTTCTGAACCAGTCATCTCGTAAAATTCATAATAAATCATACGTTCATTTTTAACGGTTCAAAATTTGTGGACATATACTCAACTTATATATGTATAACATATCCAAAAATTACCACGATCCAACGGTCGGATTAAAAATTATAACCCCGGCAAAATATCTCAAAAGCCCTGATTTTTAATACCTCCATTTCGACAAAAATACTGATAAAAACCTCAACATTAACTCCTTCATTTTTAACCACAAAAATATATCCCTCATTTATATCCACATAAAATAAATATTTCCTTATCATATCAATCAATAATTAATTATTCACAAATAATATTACAGAATCACATTTATGACAACTAGGCCGTTCCCAGGAAAGAGGGGGCTTTCCAATAAGGATTTCTCCTTACTGGCGCGCAATTAGATGACCAAACCTCTCTTTAGACAGAACTTTCTAGACATTACCAATAATGTTATCTAATAATATTATTCAAATAATATGAATTATTGATCTGATAAAGGAAAATACTGTGCAACAACAATTATTGAAACAACAATAATATAAAATATCAACGCAGCAATTATTGAATCAATAAAATAAAATATTGAACAATAACTACTGTAACAATTATTGAGCAGTGCCTTCTTACGTAAGAATCAATAATTGGTGTAATACCGTGTGCTACTGTATTTTGACCACCGGATATTCCAACAGTATTAACGGTAACAACTACGCTGTTATTTATAAACAACTTATACTTGTCGTTTTCTTCATCCAATCGCTTTCCGTTATGGGGCCCACACAAGGCTACGCCGTCGTACGAATATTCCCCGACAGCAAGAATATTCCACGACCAAACGAATATTTCCCGACAAAATGAATATTTTATAACCACTTGCTTATTTTGCAAAATTTGCACATTTCACCCATAACCAAAGTATTATATTAAATTAACCCCTTATTATTCACAATAATATTTAGAGAAAATTTGATTTTATTCATTAATAAGCTGGGGTCTTGCAACCTCCCCTCCTTATGAAATTTCGTCCTCGAAATTGACGTACGTACCTGATATTTTGAAAAGGTGAGGATACCTCGCTTTCATTTCTGATTCCAACTCCCAGGTCATTTCTTCAATAGCATGGTTTCTCCACAAAACCTTAACTTTGTGGTATAACCTTTGTGCGTAGGACATGCTCTTTCATATCCAAGATCTTAACAAGTACCTCCTCGTACGCTAAATCTTCAGCTATCTTGTCTGGTTCTAACTTAATAATGTGGTTCGGGTCTTTAACATATTTACTAAGCATAGATATGTGAAAAATATTATGAACACGAGACATGCTTGGAGGTAATGCGAGTCTATATGCCACATTTCCTATTCGCTCAAGAATCTCAAATGGACCAACAAATCTTGGATTGAGCTTTCCTCTCTTCCCAAATCTTGTAACTCCCTTCCATGGTGCAACACGTAACAATACATGATCCCCAATATTAAATTCCACGTCCTTCCGGTGAAGATCCGCATAACTCTTTTGTCAATCATGTGCCATTTGTATACGTTGTCGAATCGTTTGGATCTTCTCTGTAGTCATGCTTACCAACTCTGGTCCCAACAATGTTGCTTCACCCACCTCGTCTCAGCATACTAGAGAACGACATTTTCTTCCATACAACGCCTCGAATGGAGCCACACCTATGCTCGCCTGATAACTGTTGTTGTAGGAGAATTCCACCAATGGTAGGTACTTATCGTAACTCCCTTTGAGATCTAGGACACAGAGTCTTAATAGATCTTCAAGAGTTTGAATAGTCCTCTCTGATTGTCCGTCCGTTTGAGGATGGTATGCCTAATTGAATCGTAAATCCGTGCCCATAGCTTTCTGCAAACTAACCCAAAATCGTGAAGTAAATCTTGGGTCACGATCCGAAACTATGGATACTGGCATTCCATGCAATCTCATAATCTCGTATCGGTAAGAAATGAGCAGACTTGGTTAATCTATCAACAATAACCCAAATCGCATCTATGCCTTGAGAAATCTTGGGAAGACCTGTAACGAAATCCATGGTAATGTGTTCCCACTTCCATTTTGGGATCTCAAGTGGTTGCAATGGACCCTTTGGCACTTGATGCTCCGCCTTTACACGTTGACAAGTTAAACACCTCGAGATAAACTCCGCGATCTCTCTTTTCATATTGCTCCACCAAAATATATGTCGAAGATCGTGATACATTTTGGTACTCCCAGGATGGATTACAAACGGTGTGTTGTGTGCCGCCATCATTATTCTATGCTTCAAGTCAAAATCGTTAGGAACACAAAGTCTGGAGTTGACTCGAAGTATTCCTTCTTCATCGATTCTTGCTTCTGGAATAGCACCTTCTTGCACTTTCTTCTTCATACGCATCAGCTCTATGTCCGTAGCTTGAGCAGCTTTAACTTTATCGATTAAAGTCGGTTCTACTCGTATATTTGATATCATCATGTGGGTACTTGGAGCCTTCATCTCTATCTCCATCCTTTGCAAGTCATACAAAATGGGCCTTTGTGTTAACAACATTGCACTCGTACCCGCGTATGATCTTCTACTCAATGCGTCAGCTACTACGTTTGCTTTTCTAGGATGATATTGGATGGTATGATCGTAATCTTTCAATAGCTCGAGCCAACGTCGCTGCCGCATGTTGAGTTCCTTTTGGGTGAAGAAATATTTGATCTCCACTTTCTCCCCATACAGGTAGTGTCTCCAGATCTTCAACGCGAAAATGACTGCTACCAACTCCAAATCATGAGTAGGATAATTCCTCTCATATTCTTTGAGTTGTCGCGAGGCATAGGCTATGACTTTCCCATGTTGCATGAGAACACATCCTAACCCTTTGCCTGAAGCATCGCTGTAGATAAAAAATCCATCCGAACCAGATGGTATTGTCAGAACAGGTGCCGAAATGAGTCTCCTCTTGAGTTCTTAGAAACTCTTCTCGCATTCCTCACTCCATATGAATTTTGTATCTTTCCGAGTCAGCTGAGTTAACGGAGTAGCGATCCTTCCACGAATCTCCGATAGTAACCCGTTAAGCCCAAAAAGCTACGTACTTTGGTCACCGACTTCGGTTGCTCTCAATTGTGATTCATATCCCAATCTTGGATAGCACGTCACAATGGCACCTATTGTTTTACCACCACACAAATATAGAGTCCTTTACGGAGAGTCTGGCTTTGGTGCATTCCACAAAGGAAGTCACCAGATAGAGGCTCGGGTACCAACTTCTATAGTTGGGTTTTTAACTCCTGAAGTTCAATAGGAGCTATTCAATATGAGATTTTAGAAATGGGTTTTGTATCGGGTTGAAGATCAATACAAAAATTCAATATCACGCTCTGGGTTAGGCCAAGAAATTCTTCAGGAAATACGTCAGAAAATTCACTAACAACAGAAATATCATTCAAATCTGACGTATTTTTGTTCAAGTCCATGACATGGGCTAAGAAAGCTTGACATCCATTTTTCAATAAACGAATAGCTTTGTGGCTTGATATGACAGTGACTGTTTTTAGTGGTTTATTAGTTTGAATTCGTATGACAGGTTGGTTAGGAATATGAAAACTAACAACCTTATGAAAGCAATCAATTTTAGCATGATGAGTGGTTAACCAGTCAATTCCTAAAATCACATCAAAAGCAAGTATCTTTAAAGAGATAAGATCAACAGGTAATGTGATAGTGCCAACTTGGATCATGCAAGATTTATGAACTGTAGATGTAACGAAGGTTTCACCCAACGGAGTTTCAACAGATAAGTCAAAGTCCAATTTCTCCGGAGTCAAGTTTAAACGTTGAGCACAAGCGGGAGCGATAAAAGAATGGGTAGAACCGGTATCTAGTAAAGTATAAACTTCGCAAGAATTCAAGATTAGCTTACCTGTGATCACCTCGTTCAGGTTTCTCGCATTTTGGCCAGTCACGACAAACGCTCTTCCAGGAGCCGCTGATTTCGACTTATCCGGTACAGCTTTTGGAGTCACCATCCCCGCTGAACTTGGTTTTGCTACAGAACACTCTAGAGCTATATGACCCTCCTTTCCACAGTTATAACATACCTTGGATTGTTGTGGGCAGTTTGGGCTGATATGTCCCTCTTTCCCACATTTGTAACATACTACCGGTGGTCGTTCTCCTCCCCTAGAAACAGTTAATGTTTGTGCTGACGTCTTCACGTTATCATTGTTGTACCTTCTTTTCTTGAAATCTCCTCCCGACTCGCTCCTTTTATTATCACGACCACGATTACCACCATAGTGGTTACCGCTTTTGTCCGAATGTTTTCCTCCCTGCTGGTTTTCATTGCTTCCATGACTGCCGCCACCGGTATGACCCTGGTTGTGGTCCCTCGGTTGCACATACTCATTATCTCGCTCTAATAATTGAGCCCTGTTTACAACATCTCAATATAAAGAAAATTTATGAGAGATAAGATTTTGTCAAATCTCGGATTTTAGACCTCTCAGAAACATCTTTGTCATTCGTTCCTCATTTTTGACCAAATGAGGTGCAAACCTGGATAACTCTGCAAACTTCGCCTCGTCTGGGACACCGTCATGTTGTTTTGTTCTAGTCTGATAAACTCCACCTCCTTCATATGACGAATACTTTCAGGAAAGTACTTGTCACTGAACAGTTTTTGAAATGTTTCCTAGGACATGTTGAGTGCGTCAGGCTGGGTACGCTTTACAGACTCCCACCAGTAGTCTGCCTCACCGCGGAACATAAAAGTGGCGAATGGAACCTTCTGTTCCTCCGTGCATCCCAAGACATCGAATATCTTGGTAATTTGCTTGACCCACATTTCCGCCATGATCGGATCCGGCTTTCCCTTAAATTTTGGTGGCCCCAATTCTTTGAACTGCTTGGCTGTGACAAACCGCGCGTTGTTATCATTTCCATCTGTATTCTGCACACGAGTCTCCCTTGTCTGCTTTTGCATGAACTGCAAAAAGCTCCTAAACATTCCATCATTCATCATTTGCTCGGTAACGTTGTTTACAGGAGGAATATTGCCTTCCTGTTGCACGTTCCCCTGGGTGGTGATCAAAGGTGTCTCCACGGTCTGATTTACTCCATTATTAACGTTCTCAGCTGCCATTCTTAAATACTGCCATAAAACAAGGGTTAATAGTCATGTCATATATTATCCCTATACTCTGACAGACCAAATAAATACCAAATAAACTTAGTCAGGTCATACTAGCGAAGGAATTCCCCATCTCTCCCCTCCTAGTTCTTGTCTCACATCTCAGCCAGGGATCATATCCCTAAGCTCTGATACCAAATGTGACGCCCCCAAAATAGGTATACAACACCCATTCTGAATCGCCAAATATATGGTACAAAAAGCAAACTACAACTTCAATAATACAATTGTCGTGCAAAATACGACAACACATACTGTGAGTTTAAATACAAATATTGTATTCTAGATAATATCCACACTCAAATAGGTCCTCAATACAATTATTCAAACACTATTTTACAGAAATAGTGAGGACTGCTAAAACATCTTTCTAGAACCATCACTCCATACCTCGACTAGATCCTGCTATGTTCTCACCTCCTGAGAAGAAAAATGGAACAAAAAAGAAAAGGGTGAGCTCAACTAGCCCAGTAAAGAATATTATGACTAAGATAATATACAACAAATTATCATTAGTATTCAACAGGGAAAAATCTGATAGAATATAATCGACAACAAGTTTTAGATCAACAACTGCAGCGGAAATAACAAACCATTAGAAGAGTCAAGTAGAGAATGAATTCTACTATCTTCTAAAATTTAAAAGTCTATCATCAATATTTTATCCCTGTAACATCAATCAATATACATCTTGAATCAAATATTCATCTTTGCACTACAGGCCAAAGATATTCATTTGTAACATCAGTCGGTCATGTTCATCTCAACACTTGTTCATCTTTGCACTACAGGCCAAAGATATTCATCAGGTAATCATACATCTTTGCACTGCAGGCCAAAGATATTCAGTAATATCATCATTTAGGACTGAGGATGATGAAAAATATCTTAAAGAAAACGAATCCAGTGAGACAGGAGGACAAATAGTAGGGATTCGTATAACAGTTTATCCAAGATCAATAATACTTCATAATAATCAATTGTGAAGCAGAATTAAAAAATAAAGATTAAAATATGGATACAATCAAAGATAGTAACCATAATAGATATCTTGGACAAAAAGGGAAAATTTTATTTTTCGGTGAATAGTGCCGTATTCGTGAATAGTGCCGTATACGTGAATAGTAACGTATACGTGAATAGTAACCCCAACACAAAAAGTTCCAAATTTGATAAAAACTTATATCAATATTTCAGCATAATGATATTGAAGAAAATAATATCATTTAAGAAGAAAATAATATCCCTTACCTCAAAATATCAGTACTTCTGGTCGGAATACCGGTATAAGGCTGAAAGAAACTTTCTCTGATGAATAGAAACTCTCAAAGTATCTAAATACTCACAAAATACACTCAATAATCTAGAGAGAGAAAGAGAGAAAACTTATTTCTGGTGTGATTTTCAATTCTAACTTAGTCCTCTATTTATAGGAAAATGTTAGCACGCCGAAGCAGACTTAACCTGCAACCTGATGGATTTACCTGCTACTATTCCCACCCACCACATTTGAATAAAAATTTCAGCACATTTTTTCACCAACCAAGAGTGGGGCCCACCAATTCTAGAATTTTTCACCAAAATGATTAACTTCAAAAATTCAACAATTTCTGAACCAGTCATCTCGTAAAATTCATAATAAATCATACGTTCATTTTTAACGGTTCAAAATTTGTGGACATATACTCAACTTATATATGTATAACATATCTAAAAATTACCACGATCCAACGGTCGGATTAAAAATTATAACCCCCGCAAAATATCTCAAAAACCCTAATTTTTAATACCTTCATTCCGACAAAAATACTGATAAAAACCTCAACATTAACTCCTTCATTTTTAACCACAAAAATATATCCCTCATTTATATCCACATAAAATAAATATTTCCTTATCATATGAATCAATAATTAATTATTCACAAATAAAATTACAGAATCACATTTATGACAACCAGGCCGTTCCCAAGAAAGAGGGGGCTTTCCAATAAGTATTTTTCCTTACTGGCGCGCAATTAGATGACCAAACCTCTCCTTAGACAGATCTTTCTAGACATTGCCAATAATGTTATCTAATAATATTATTCAAATAATATGAATTATTGATCTGATAAAGGAAAATACTGTGCAGCAACAATTATTGAAACAACAATAATATAAAATATCAACGCAACAATTATTGAATCAATAAAATAAAATTTTGAACAATAACTACTGTAACAATTATTGAGTAGTGCCTTCTTACGTAAGAATCAATAATTGGTGCAATACCCTGTCCGTCGCGAATGACCTATAGCTACGAACAATTGATCTCCTTAATAATAATATTAAAACTAATTGCCGACAGCCATCAGTTATTCATGACGGCTTGCTCGTCGCTAATGACAATTTTATAAATAAGTTATAAAAAGACATTGGCGACGGACTGTCCGTCGTCGCCGCTGTCGCGAATGAGTCATGGTCGACGTCCAACCGTCGCCAATGACATTACTATCGACAGCAGTCGACGGGGGCCAGGGGCGACAACCTGTGGGGCGACGTGAGTGGCGTCGGTCATTGTCATTGGCAATGAGTCGCCAATGGGGTCATTTCCGACGGCATGGCTACATGGGAGTCATTGGCGACGGCAATGCCCGTCGATAATGACCTTTTTTTTTGTAGTGTTTAATTTTAGATTTTGACTTTAGAGAATTTCAATTTGAACTTTAAAGGTAATTTCTGAATTTTTAGGTTTTGGGAATTTTCAACTTGAACAAGTCACAATGGACAGTCAAGGAAGCAAGAGAGAAAAAACTTTGTTTTCTTTCTTTAAACCAAGAAAAAGTGCATCAACTAGTTAATGTCATTCTTTCTTACATGTTATGTACCTTTGAACCTTACTACTATGTATGATTTTGAATTTATAATTGACCTTGGTGGGACAATTTCTTGTGTATATGATTGGTATTTGGTAGTTCAAGACGGAAAAAATTTATGGCTCGTCCTTGGAGATAAGTATGATAATTATGAAAATTTAAGAGTATTATAGACAATTGATATTATATTTAATATTATACAATTATTTTTTTACTTTTTGTGCACAACTCTCAAACGACATATATATATATATATATATATATATATATATATATATATATATATATATATATATATATATATAGGGACGGAGGGAG
The DNA here is from genome assembly GCA_016801055.1 of Panax notoginseng. NCBI lineage: Eukaryota > Viridiplantae > Streptophyta > Magnoliopsida > Apiales > Araliaceae > Panax > Panax notoginseng. The sequence goes on along the minus strand of CM029013.1, from coordinate 93,509,419 downwards.
TACAAACTATCGAGAGAGATGAATATGATACATAATTGAAAACTATGTGTGTGTAACTATGAACTCATGATTACAATTCCCATTTCTAAAACTTTATTCAAATTGATTAATTTGCAGTTCGAATATGGATATTATTTAAATCACTATGCAACATATAAATTCCAATTTAAATTTTTCTCAATACAATTTTAGTTCACACAAATACATATCTCACCATTTGTATGTTCTCCTCAATAAGTATAATTGTTCTTTCTTTTTTTCTTTTATTCTTTTTTTAAATACTAAAATTTGCATTGAACATATTTTAATATAAATATCTTTTTTTAACACAAATATTTAGCCTTTAAATTTAATGTCGAAATAAGTCAAAAAATATTACATTTAAATATGTCATAAGGAGATATTGAGTATTATATAGGTGAGATGTCATGCGGTAAATGTGTAATAACATATTATATTAAGGAAATTGATATTTTCACATAAAAAGTATCGTTATAAATGTATAGCGACAAGGAAATCGTCGTTATAGGATCTATTGCGATACTTTTCATATGAAAATATCATTTTTTGTTATGAAAATATCAATTTTCAATAAATAAAAAATAGGGTCTTTATAATAAGTGAGAGGAAGAGAAGAGGCAGATTAGATTAGAAGATAAATGGATAGATAAGAGGCAAATTAGAAACTCACTTAAATTAGACCAAACTCGACTTATATCCTGTAGCTACGCGACACTTTTCAGTGTTGTGGAATATTAATTCACGCACTAAAGAAACTGCAAATCAACAGAAAATTGTAGATTAATTGCCATGACAGTAAACGCGAAGTCGAAGAAGCACACATCAAAGGAACTCGCTGCCAAATTGGATGTCGCGACGACGATAGGGGCAGAGGCAAGGCCTGTTGGGAAAAGTACACCTAAAATAATCTAAATCCCAGGAATTACTTTTTCGTCTTTGTGCAATTAAATATGAAATCAACAAAACCAATTATGAGAACAAAAATAACAAATAACCATCCACAAGCAAGACACCAAATTTACGTGGAAAACCCTCTAAAATTAAGAGGTAAAAATCACGGGTCAAACTCTGAATCTCCACTATATCACCAATAATGGGCTTACAATAATCCTCTCAAGTTTTATGCCCTAAAACTTGAGGTTACACAATAAATTTAGAGAATACAATTTTACCTTTAATTAGATTGAGAAACTTAATTAACTTCACCACTCAAAAACACCCCAAACAATAAAGTCTTCAAGCTTTCAATTGAACGGAGATGGCGGCGGATACCCACGGACAACAAACTATAATTCTCTCAATTTATTCTTTTGGTACCTTCTTGCTACCAAGCTTCTCTCTCTCATGTATAAAATAGGACTCCCTCGTAGCCTTATTTATAGTACTCTTCCTAATCCATTCCTATTATGGATTAGAAACAATTTATTCTCTTAATCAAATTAGGGGTCACATCTCCTTGTCTTGGTCACCAACCAATCTAACAAGTAAATCCTTTTTTATTTCAACTTGGATTCCTTTCATGGAATCTCTAATTCCAATATTGCTTCCATTAACCCAATTTCTAATTGGATTAATATCAAGTAAACCAACTTACTTGCTCACAAAGAAAATCAATTCTTTTATGTCTTGGATTCTATCTCATGGGTGAGGACCCACACCCAACAATCTCCCCCTCCGAACCCATGAGAGAATGGATCACTAACCATAACTCCTTACTCAGAGTTAATTCCAATGAAGTCTTGGCTCAACTCAAGGTTCTTTGAATTTTCAAATATCTTCATGTTCGGCTTTGTCTCATCTGCATGATTCTTCTCAATGGAAGGATTTAACTCAAACTTGACAGATTTTTGTTTGCCAAATTCATTCACAACCGCTTTGTACCCTGGCTGCGAGTTATAACTTTCCTTCTTCACTTTTGGTACCCATTTAAAGCGAATAGCTTTATTCTTGTGGTTCTCATGCAAGGCTTTCCTCCCATCTCGCACGGCTTTGTACCACATCTTTTTCTGCCTAACTCCCCCATCTTCAACACCTCTCACATGCGCCCGCATCTTGTAAAGAGTGTCTACCTTCTTACCTCTAGTCACCACTAGAGACCCTTTGGTGAGCTTCCATTGACCTTCACCTAAGTAACTTTTATAACCATTCTCATCAAGCTTACCAGCAGAGATCAAATTAAAATGAATATCCGGAACATGTCTGACTTCCCTCAGCATCAACTTGCAACCACTGTTAGTTTCCAAACAAATATCTCCAATGCCTATAATCTTGGATGCACTTCTGTTTCCCATCTGCACATGGCCAAAATCACCACTACTGTAGGATGTAGAGATTTTACCACGCGAAGTAGCATGGAACGAAGCACCCGAATCAATAATCCAATCATTAACATGACACTTGGGTTTATCATCACAAACAATAGTTACATCAACATCGGATAGATACACAATCGAATCTTTATCCTCATCTTTTTCCTTAGACTGCTCGTTCTTTAAAAATCTACACTCTCGTCTTATGTGACCCGACTTCTGGTAGTGAAAACAAATTACTTCTTTTCTATCTCTTAACCTTCCCCTGGATTTGTCATCTTCAGGAGAGTTTCTCCCTTTGTTTTTGCCCCTACTCCATGCGATAAAAACTTGTGACTCAGGACTAATCACCATAGTATCTCTTCGCCTCTGTTCCTCGTTAAACAAACTATCCTTAACTGTATCCATAGTCAGCTTGCCATTAGGAGCGGAGTTACTTAACGATACAACCAGCGTCTCCCAGCTATCAGGTAAAGAGCTCAACAACAACAAAGCCTGCATCTCATCGTCAATTACCATCTTCATCGTACTCAACTGATTTATCAAACTCTAAAAATCACTCAAGTGTTCTGCAACGGAGTTTTCATCCTTGAATTTAGAATTCACAAGCTTCCTAATAAAAAAGGCTTTATTTTACGACGTCTTCCTTTCATACATGGACTCCAATTTTTGTCGGAGATCATAGGCTTTAGTTTCCGTGGCAACATGATGAAACACACTTTGTTCAATCCATGATCTGATCAAACCAATTGTCTTCCTATTCATCTTGTTCTACTGCGCGTCACTCTTGTTTGTGGGCTTCACTCCATCGTTCTCAAGTGGCTCGTACAAATCCTTGCAGTAAAGCAAATCCTCCATTCTTGGCTTCCAAATTGCATATTTTGTAGCCGTGAGATTAATTATGCAACCTGCTGTCCAATCCTCCATTTAATTCACACAAGAAAACCAAGCTTTGATACCACGGTTGGGAAAAGTACGCCTAAAATAATCTCAATTCCAGGAATTACATTTCCGTCTTTATGCAATTAAATATGAAATCAACAAAATCAATTATGAGAACAAAAATAACAAATAACCATCCACAAGCAAGACACCAAATTTACGTGGAAAACCCTCTAAAATTAAGAGGTAAAAACCAATGGTCAAACTCCGAATCTCCACTATATCACCAATAATGGGCTTACAATAATCCTTTCAAGTTTTCTGCCCTAAAACTTGAGGTTACACAATAAATTTAGAGAATACAATTTTACCTTTAATTAAGTTGAGAAACTTAATTAACTTCACCACTCAAAAATACCCCAAACAATAAAGTCTTCAAGCTTTCAATTGAACGGAGATGGCGGCGAATACCCACGGACAACAAACTGTAATTCTCTCAATTAATTCTCCCTCATAGCCTTATTTATAGCAGTCTTCCTAATCCATTCCTATTATGGATTAGAAACAATTTATTCTCCTAATCAAATTAGGGATCACGTCTTCTTGTCTTGGTCACCAACCAATCTAACAAGTAAATCCTTTTTAATTTCAACTTGGATTCCTTTTATGGAATCTCCAATTCCAATATTGCTTCCATTAACCCAATTTCTAATTGGATTAATATCAAGTAAACCCACTTACTTGCTCACAAAGAAAATTAATTCTTTCTATCTTGGATTCTATCTCATGGGTGAGGACCCACACCCAACAAGGCCGACCAAGCTGACCGGACGGGACAGGTGAAGGGCGGACACACAGACTATGAGTGTTTGCACTGAAAGATTACGGCACTGGAGGTGAAGCGATGCAGATTCATCACGATTCCAAGCACCCAAAGATCTCCTTTGATGAGTCCAAGATCAAAAATCTTCATGCTGGAATCCCCATCGCTGAATTGTCCAATCCGCGCCCCAGACTTCGTGGTAGCCTCAAGAAACGAATTAATTTTAGATGGATTCTTTGACATAGAAACATAATGATGCAGGTTGCAATAAAGATTTATATGACAAGGTAAATACTTGATTTTGCTATCTAAAGTTAGTTTACTCTCCCCAAATCATTTTCTTTATTGGTTTAATTTCACTTTGAGTTGGCGATTTAAAAAACTGCACATTAATGCCAAAAAAAAATAATATAAATTGGTGTTTTATAATGCCTAGAATATATACTATTATAACAATCCTTGATTGTATTTTCTTAGGCAATGACATTTGAATTTTTTTGGGAAAACTTCAATCATAGTGTATGGCATCTTTATGCCAGTAATGGAACTTTTTAGACTGGCAAGCGAAGTTGATTTCATATTTGGTTGAGTAAACTATAATAATGCCTTCGAAGTAGTACTAACATTTATGTGTTATTGAAAGTGCAATGTTTTCCTGATACATGATTGAATAGAGTATATACCGTTCGGACAATGTTTAGGCAATTAAACGATTGAATTTGACGGAGAAAGGGGGATAAGTTTGAGCGGATAAGGGTCTGAATTGCTTGGTTCATTAGCACACAGCCAAGTCCTTGATGTGACGCATCACTATAAATAACAAAATTTCCTGTATCATCTGAAAGAGACAACACAAGTGCTATACTCAACCTCTTCTTCAATTCTTGAAAGCTTTCCTCACACTTCTCCGTCCAAACAAATTTCATAGCTTTTCTAGTCAAATTCGTTAACGAAGTTGCGATCTTAGAAAAGTCTTGAATGAATCTTCTATAATATCCTGTCAATCAATGAAAACTTCGTACTTTCGACGGCGTCCTCGGCTGATCCCAGTTAATCACGGCTTCGACTTTGGATGGATCTACCAAAATTCTATTTTTATCGATCACGTGCCCAAGAAATTGTACCCGCTCGATCCAAAATTCGCATTTCAAAAACTTGGCATACAACTTCTCCCTTCTAAACACTTCCAACGTTATTCTTAAATGCTCTTCATGTTCTTCCTTGGTTTTCGAATATACCAAAATATCATCTATAAATACCACTACGAACTTGTCTAAAAACTGCTTGAACACACCATTTATTAGTCCCATAAATGCTGCAGGAGCATTCGTTTGACCAAACGACATTACTAAAAATTCGTAGTGACCATATCATGTTCTGAACGCTGTCTTCGGTACATCCTCTGGTCTCACCTTTAGTTGATGATAACCACTCCTCAAATCTATCTTGGAAAAGTATTTCGCTCCCTTCAATTGATCAAACAGATCATCGATCCTCGGTAATGGATATCTATTCTTAATCGTGACCTTATTCAGTTCTCTATAATCAATGCAGAGCCGCATCGTTCTGTCCTTCTTTTACACAAACAACACCGATGCTCCCCACGGCGATACGCTCGGTTGAATGTACTTCTTATCCAATAAATCTTATAGTTGTACCATTAATTCTTTTATTTCTACTAGTACCATTCGGTATGGTGCCTTCGATATTGGAGTAGTTTCTGGCGCCAAATCGATCACGAAATCAACCTCTCTATCTGGCAGAAGTCCTGGTAAATAGTCTAGAAATACGTCGGCGAAGTCTCTCACTACTGGTATCTCCTCTACTTTAGAATTCTCTTTATGGCTATCGACTATGTAAACTAAATATCCTACACAGCCTTGTCTTAGCAACTTCCTGGCCTACATCATTGTCAGATAACTAGCTTGTCTAGGCGACTTGCTACCATAAAACACAACTTTTGACGGAGTCATAAGGTTAATACGCTTCTTCTGACAATCAATTACAGCCCCGTAAATAAATAACCAGTCCATTCCTAAGATAACGTCAAATTCCCCAAGTCGAATAGGGATAAGATCTAGGTTCATGATATTACCCTTAATATTCACTCTACAGTTCTTATGTACGTACTTAACAGGGATTATTTCTTTATTCGCAATTTTTATGTTCAAGGGGTGTTCTAACTCATCCTTAGGCAATTCTAAGCTCTTAGCAAAGTCATCAGATATAAATGAACAAGTAGCACCCGAATCAAATAATGCATAAGCATTAACTTTATTAATCGAAATGATACCTGACACCACATCACGAGACTGAACTGCATCCTGTACTGTCATGTTGAATGTCCTGGCGGTCAGTCGGTTAGTTGCGGTTGGTCCTGTGATGATTAGAGCGCTTCCATCGTTATTTCCCCAGTTTCCTCCTGATCCTGCCCCTCCAGGTCCCTTCTTAGGACAGTCTATTGCCAAATGATCCTTTGAACCACAAGTGAAGAAGGCACCCTTCTTTGGGTTAGGACAGTTAGGTGCTATGTGGCCTTCCTGACCACAATTGTAGCACACTCGTTTACCCTTCATACACACTCCTAAATGTGCTTTCCCGCAGGTCGGGCACACTTCGATTCTTTTGTTCTGACCTCCTTGCTAATTTCTAATTGATGAGTTGTCAGACCATTTTCTCTTTTGATGATTACTGCCTCTCGTGTTACTTCCGCTAGCTTTGTTAATTCCTTCACTTTCACTCTTCTTCTTCTTCTGATCTTGATTATATTTGGTTACCGCATTGCTTCCACCTTTAGTGAGTATGGCTTTCTCCAGTACCCCAGCGAACGTTTTCAATTGAAACATCGATACCTTACTATACAACCACGGCTTCAGACCTTGTTCAAACCTTTTTGCTTTTCGCTCATCCGTGTGCACTTGATATGTGGGAAACCTCGCCAACTCATTGAATCTAGCCGCATAATCAGGTATGGACATATTCCCCTGCTTCAACTCTAGAAACTGAACCTCCATTTGATTCTGCGAGCTGGTCGGGAAATACATCTCAAAAAACATCTCCTTGAACCTTTCCCTTGTAATCACACCTTCACCTCCACTGACCTTATTTTCTTGCCACCAATAAGTGGCTTCGAATTTCAGCATGAATGTTGAAAAAGCGGTCTTCTGGTCCTCTTTAACTCTAACGACATCAAAAACCTTCTCCATCTTCATAACCCAAGTCTGAGCTTCTATCGGGTTCATGGAGCCTTTAAACTCTGGCGGTCCCACCACCTTGAAATCCTTAAACGTCGTATTCGGTGGAGCTTGAGGTTGATTATTCATCGCTCCAGCTAGTAAGTTCGCCAATTGCTGAATGGGGTTAGCATTGGCGTTGTTGTTGTTATTTGTTGATTCTTCCTGAGCCGGTTGACGATTTTGTCTTCTTCTCGACGGAATATTTCTGTTAAAATATATGCTTATTAGATCTTTGTTAAATTCTCAAAATAGTTAAGGCTTAACTCAACAATCTAACATAATCACTTAACATATTATCTCAAACAACTTGATATATTTATTCAAATTGAAAGTTTTAACATCAAACGATAGCATCACTGCTATTTACATCCACTATCTCGAGATAAGGAATCTACAGGATTTAAAACATTAAAATATTTCTTTGTTTATAAACACATCGAAATTTACATCTAAATACCAGATAACTTTTCACATAATTAAACAAATCCTATACGTTATCACAGGTTGGTATCAGAGCTGTAGGTTATGAACCTTAGGTGGGGGAACAACCTTAGGTAGTAGCCTTATAGGAAGAACATAGCGATGGAAAACTCTTATCTAGTTTTAAGAAATGAATTTCTTAATTCATTGAAGATAATAAAAGACTTTATGTGCTTATGTGCTAAATTATGTGCTCATTAGTACGACTTAGTAACTAAAACATTGAAATTGTGTTGTCAGGATGTCGAATGTTGGAGGAGCTAGTCGAGCTGGGGAGGAGGAACCCTGAGTACCTATAGAGGAGGAACTCTGAGACATTCATGTCGTCAGAGAACGGTTAGTACAGAGAGAGCCATCTCCGTTGATCACTGTTGTTGGTCATGAGTATGAGCTTGAGACTGATCCAGAGGAGGATCCTGAGGAGGAAGAGGAAGAAGAGGAGTTCCCACCGAACTCCATCGATGCTGAGATGTATGATGAGCTATATGACCGTAACGTAGAGTTGCGTGATACTGTCCAAGATCTAACTGACTGGGCGATTATTCAGCAGATTACCATTAAGCAGAAAGATAGGGAAGTTGTAACTCTCCACACAAGACTAGGAAACGTAGAATGAGATTTGGTCCACGAGAAGGGTCAAACCAAGGAAAAGTCTGAAGAGATAGAGAAGTTGAAGAAGGAACTGAAGGAAAGCTCAGAAAGGCTGATCATAGCAGAGGAGGGCTGGGTAAGAGAATCACGTCGTGCTGAACTTGCAGAAGATGATTGTCGAGCGAAGAAGGCTAAGCTTGGGGAGACATACTCTACACTCAATAGTGCAATAGATGAGGCTTAGGATCGAGTTTTGAGGTACCCAATCCAATTCGAAGTACTACCATCATACATGTTGGATCGCAGGATGATGTCTCGCATCATGGAAGAAGAACGTAGAACGGCTATTCAGCGCCTTAACAGACAGTGATAGGATTTGTTTAATTATGTGAAAACTTATATGTTATTTAGATGTAAATTCTGATGTGTTTATAAACGAAGGAATATTTTTATGTTTTAAATCCTGTAGATTCCTTATCTCGGGATAGTTGATGTAAATAGCAGTGATGCTATCGTTTGATGTTAAAACTTTCAATTTGAATAAATATATCAAGTTGTTTGAGATAATGTGTTAAGTGATTATGTTAGATTGTTGAGTTAAGCCTTAACTATTTCGAGAATTTAATAAAGATCTAATAAGCATATATTTTAATAGAAATATGTCGCTGAGAAGATGACAAAACCGTCAACCAGCTCAGGAAGAATCAGCGAATAACAACAACAACGCCAATGCTAACCCTGTTCAGCAATTGGTGAACTTACTAGCTGGAGCAATGAATAATCAACCTCAAGCTCCACCGAATACGATGTTTAAGGATTTCAAGGCGGTGGGACTGCCAGAGTTTAAAGGCTCCATGAACCCGATAGAAGTTCAGACTTGGGTTATGGAGATGAAGTAGGTTTTCAATGTCGCTAGAGTCAGATAGGACTAGAAGACCGCTTTTGAAACATTCATGCTAAAATCCGAAGCCAGTTATTGGTGGCAAGCAAATAAGGTCCGTGGAGGTGAAGGTGTGATTACATGGGAAAGGTTCAAGGAGATGTTTTTCGAGATGTATTTCCCGACCAACTCGTAGAATCAAATGGAGGTTCAGTTTCTGGAGTTGAAGCAGGGGAATATGTCTATACCTAATTATGCAGCTAGATTCAATGAGTTAGCGAGGTTTGTCACATATCAAGTGCACACGGATGAGCGAAAAGCAAGAAGGTTTGAACAAGGTCTGAAGCCATGGTTGTATAGTAAGGTGTCGATGTTTCAATTGAAAACGTTCATTGGGGTACTGGAGAAAGCCATACTCGCTGAAGGTGGAAGCGATGCGGTAACCAAATATAATCAAGATCAGAAGAAGAATAAGAGTGAAAGTGAAGGAATTAACAAAGCTAGCGGAAGAAACACGGGAGGCAGTAATCATCAGAAGAGAAAATGGTCTGACAACTCATCAACTAGAAATCAGCAAGGAGGTCAGAAGAAAAGAATCGAAGCGTGCCCGACCTACAGAAAAGCTCATTTGGGAGTGTGTATGAAGGGTAAACGAGTGTGCTATAATTGTGGTCAGGAAGGCCATATAGCACCTAACTGTCCTAACCCAAAGAAGGGTGCCTGCTTCACTTGTGGTTCAAAGGATCATTTGGCAATAGGCTGTCCTAAGAAGGGATCTGGAGGGGTAGGATAAGGAGGAAACCGGGGAAATAACGATGGAAGCGCTCTAATCATCACAGGACCAACCGCAACTAACCGACTGACCGCCAGGACATTCAACATGACGGTACAGGATGCAGTTCAGTCTCGTGATGTGGTGTCAGGTATCATTTCGATTAATAAAGTTAATGCTTATGTATTATTTGATTCGGGTGCTACTTGTTCATTTATATCCGATAACTTTGCTAAGAACTTAGAATTGCCTAAGGATGAGTTAGAACACCCCTTGAACATAGAAATTGCGAATAGAGAAATAATCCCTGTTAAGTACGTATATAAGAACTGTAGAGTGGATATTCAAGGTAATATCATGAACATAGATCTTATCCCTATTCGACTTGGGGAATTTGACGTTATCTTGGGAATGGACTGGTTATTTAATTACGGGGCTATAATTGATTGTCAGAAGAAGCGTATTAACCTTATGACTCCGTCAAAGGTTGTGTTTTATGGTAGCAAGTCGCCTAGACAAGCGAGTTGTCTGAGGATGATGTAGGCGAGGAAGTTGCTATGACAAGGCTGTGTAGGATATTTAGCTTACATAGTCGACAGTCGTAAAGAGAATCCGAAAGTAGAGGAGATACCGGTAGTGAGAGACTTCGCTGACATATTTCCAGACGATTTGCTAGGACTTCTGCCAGATAGAGAGGTTGATTTCGTGATCAATTTGGCGCCAGAAACTGCTTCAATATCGAAGGCACCATACCGAATGACACCAATAAAAATTAAAGAATTAATTGTACAACTACAAGAATTACTGGACAAGAAGTACATTCAACCTAGCGTATCGTCGTGGGGAGCACCGGTGTTGTTTGTGAAAAAGAAGGACAGAACGATGCGGTTCTGCATTGATTACAGAGAACTGAATAAGGTCATGATTAAGAATAGATATCCATTATCGAGGATCGATGATCTGTTTGGTCAATTGAAAGGAGCAAAATACTTTTCCAAGATAGATTTGAGGAGTGGTTATCATCAACTGAAGGTGAGACCAGAGGATGTACCGAAGACAGCGTTCAGAACACGACATGGTTACTACGAATTTTTAGTAATGTCATTTGGTCTAACGAATGCTCCTGTAGCATTTATGGGACTAATGAATGGTGTGTTCAAGCCATTTTTGGACAAGTTCGTAGTGGTATTTATAGATGATATTTTGGTATATTCAAAAACCAAGGAAGAACATGAAGAGCATTTGAGATTAACATTGGAAGTGTTGAGAAGGGAGAAGTTGTATGCCAAGTTTTCGAAATGCGAATTTTGGATCGAGCGAGTACAATTTCTTGGGCACGTGATAGATAAAAATGGAATTTCGGTAGATCCATCCAAAGTCGAAGCCGTGATTAACTAGGATCAGCCAAGGACGCCGTCATAAGTACGAAGTTTTCTTGGATTGTCAGGATATTACAGAAGAATCATTCAAGACTTTTCCAAGATCGCAACTCTGTTAACGAATTTGACTCGAAAAGCTGTGAAATTTGTTTGGACGGAGAAGTGTGAGGAAGGCTTTCAAGAATTAAAGAAGAGGTTGAGTACAACACCTGTGTTATCCCTTCCGAACGATACAGGAAATTTTGTTGTTTATAGTGATGCGTCGCATAAAGGACTTGGCTGTGTGCTAATGCAAAATGGCAGAGTTATTGCATATGCGTCACGACAATTGAAAGATTATGAGAATGGGTATCCGACCCACGACTTGGAGTTAGCTACAGTGGTTTTTGCTTTGAAAATCTAGAGGCACTATCTCAATGGGGAGAAGTGTGAAATATATACAGACCACAAGAGTCTGAAATATATTTTTACATATAAAGAATTGAATATGCGCCAAAGGAGGTGGTTGGAATTAATTAAGGACTACGATTGTGAGATTTTATACCATCCAGGTAAGGCAAACATGGTTTCTGAAGCCTTAAGTAGAAAGGGTTGGGAGAAGTTGATGATGTTGACTACTCAGAAGGAGTTAATTTCAACCATGGAGAAGTTAGAATTGGAAGTGAAATATCCTAAGGAAATTGATGAAAAGCTGTTTCAAATGCAATCTGGTACAACCCTACTGGATAAAGTTAAGGAGGCTCAACTTCAGGACGAAAAATGTAAAAATGTGAAAAAGAAGATATCCGAAGGAACTAAACCAAGATTCAAGATGGAAAAGGAAGGAATACTAAGATTCGAGAACAGAATTTGGGTACCGCCAATAACAGAGATTAAGGAAGACATTTTGAGCGAGGCTCATAGCTCACGATATTCGATTCACCCTGGTAGTACCAAGATGTATCAAGATCTTTGACAACATTTTTGGTGGCCAAATCTGAAACGTGATGTTGCGGAATATGTTGCCAAGTGTCTGACCTGTCAGAAAGTGAAAGCAGAATATCAGAGACCAAGTGGATTGCTACAACCGTTGGAGATCTCAGAATGGAAATGGGAATATATTACAATGGACTTCGTGGTTGGCCTTCCGACGACTCAGAAAGGCTATGACGCAGTATGGGTTATCGTTGACCAACTGACGAAATCCGCACACTTCCTTCCGATCAAAATCAGATTCAACTTAGATCAGTTAGCGAGGTTATATGTGAAAGAGATTGTTTCGCGACATGGAGTTTCGGTGTCAATTGTTTTCGATAGGGATCCACGCTTTGCGTCAAACTTCTGGAAACGTCTACAAGAATGCATGGGTACGCAATTGCGAATGAGTACAGCATACCACCCTCAGACAGATGGACAGAGCGAGAGAACGATTCAGACATTAAAATATATGCTAAGAGCCTGTGTGATAGACTTTAAAGGAAATTGGGACGATCACCTACCGCTTGTAGAGTTCGGCTTCAATAACAGTTACCACGCTAGTATTGGCATGCCGCCTTATGAAGCGTTATACGGCAGAAAGTGCAGAACTCCCCTTTACTGGGATGAAGTTGGCGAAAGACAATTACTAGGCCCAAAATTAATACAATAGACAGCAGAAATAGTCAAAGTGATCCGAACAAGACTGGTAACAGCTCAAGATAGGCAGAAGAAATACATCGATCCACATCGTAAAAATGTTGAGTTTGAATTGGGTAGTTATGTATTCTTGAAGGTCTCTCCCTGGAAGGGAAAGATCAGGTTCGGAAAGAAAGAAAAATTAAGCCCAAGATTCATTGGACCATTTGAAGTATTGTGAAGAATCGGAGAAGTTGCGTATGAGGTAGCCCTACCTCCAGCACTCGAGAATGTCCACAACGTCTTCCACGTTTCTGTATTACGACCCTACAAATCTGATTACAAGCATGTAATTGAATACGAACCCCTACAGTTTGAAAAAGACTTATCTTACGAAGAAATTACTGTTCAAATTGTCGACAGAAAAGAACAAGTTCTCAGAATTAAAGTAATACCTTCTGTTAAGGTAATTTGGAGGAACCACAACGCTGAAGAAGCTACGTGGGAACTCGAAGAGAATATGATGAAGAATTACCCTCATTTATTTACTTAAATTATGTGTAAGTGATTCTGGGGACAGAATCTTTGTAAGGGGGGAATGTAACGGGTTGAATTTATTGAGTCGTGATTCTGGGGACAGAATCCTCTTAAGGGGGGAAAGATGTGACAAACGAGATTTTGTAATTTAATTTTAATATTTATTAAATTAAATAAATATTTTTGATGATTTAATTATTAGAATAAATAATTAATTGATGCAATTGTGATAAATTAATTTAATTATATGTGTTATATTTATTAAATTAATGTGGAGAATTTTATTATTCAAAGTATGTAATTTTGTGAGTTTATTGAATTAAAAGAAATATTTAATAAGCCTAATATTATTTTATAATTAATGAGAAAGTTAATTATATGACTATGTGAATTAATGAGAAATTATTATATTTTATTTAAATTAAATTAAATAATATATTTGAGTTATTGTATAAATAGGTGTGACATTATTAAACTATGGTATAAAGGATTTAATAAATTAAATGGTTTTGAGCCATTTAAGGCTTGCCAAACAAGGCCTTAGTGGAGGTGGTGAGCAGTTAACCATTACTGGGTAACTGACCACCACTCTGCGCTCAGTTTCTTTTTATAAAAATCGTATACGTCTTCTTTATTTTTCTAAGTCTGGAACAAAGCTATCACAGAGAGAAATTGTGAAGTTGAGAGAATTTGTGAGTCTATGATTGATCTAGTAACTGAGAAAGGATCATCAAGGCTCTCCTAATCTACACTAATACTCTGAGTAATTCCTTTAACCTAATTTTTATTTTTATGTTGTTTAAGTTTTTAAGAAAATGGCTTTATATTCTGTAAAATTTCTGTAATGGGGAAAGGAGTAAAAAAATAAATTAAAATTATGTGTTAATATGTTAAGTATAACATGTTTTATTATCTATATATATTGTTTAAACCATAGCATCAATTTCATAAAATACGTCGTATATTGTTGCTACAAAATTACAGAGTATAAAATATGGTCATATGGCCTTACGTACCAAATTTGATACGTCTATCATAGGTTATATCATAAATTTATGCTTGTAAAGGATTATGTATATTAAAACGAAGAGACCAAACCTTAAATGAAAGGATTCGGTGTTATAATGAACCCGTAGTGTTGATTTTCATGTTTTGTATTCAAAACTTTCAAAAACACCAAGAACAGTAAATTACATGTGTTAATTCTGCAAAATATGTGTTTTAACATGTTAAAATCATGCTAGAAGGGTTGAGTAGTAAGTATATGTGTATTACAATGTCTGGTTATGCTTAATTTCATGTATTGAGTTAAGAAATTGGTAGAAATTGGCATGTTCTGCAATTTTCGCGAACTGCAGGTTCTGAGTCTGGTTCACCGTGTCGCAGTGCCGGCTGCAGGCATAAGAACCGCACCGCAGCGCGAGCCACGCCGCAGCGCCAGTAACCTGGCCGCAGCGCGGGCCGCGTCGCAGCGCCGAAAACAAGCACAACAGTGGCGCCGCAGCGCCACTCTCCAGAATGTTCAGAAATGAAAATTTTAAAGTGTTCAAGTACATGAATGTGTTAGTAACCTAATCTAATGAACATAAAAAAATTGTTAGAAGTATAATGAGATGTTAAAGTAGTTTCTTAGCATGTCAATAACGCATTTAAGTGTGTATTGAATGATTGAACGCATAGTTAGCTTATTGTTCGTGTAGTGTAATAGTATGTGACAATAAGTTTGATAATTGACCAAGTATAGTCATAATTCGAGTTAGACAAAAGAATGAACTTATGATGACTAGTTACATTATAATTAACTGGAGTTATGAATGGAAATGATATGTAGGATTAATTCAAGGAACGTGTATAATTAACGTGTAATCTACGCACGAGGCAAGTTTCCTAACCTTACTTGTATCATTATTCAAGTTTATAAATTTCGCCGAGTAAATTCTTGTTATTATTAAATCAAGTTCAAATTGTTATATTGAAGATTATTTATCTTTTCAAAGTATGATTTTGTTATACAATACTTGTTCTATTATATACCTCTTGAGATTGTTATCCAATTTAAATATCATTTATTGTTGAACCATATTAGACTAGTGAACCTTATTTGATTCGACTAGTCCATAGTTGATGAACGTTCTAAATTTCAGAACTCTTATTGATTTATCCAAACCAAACTTCCTTTGGCGCGGACTTTAATGACAAACTGAGATGAACAACCCTGTATAGGGATTACTTATGCGTTAGCGTTAAGATATTATGCACAGTATGGTACTAAGGGCTGATCCCCCTAAGTACGAGAAGAAGAGTCCATAGTCTTATGACTATTAAAGGTTTCAAGTATAACCCTTGACACCTAGGACATAGTTCAAGGCCTTATGACCCTCAGAATTCTTTTGATTCTTGTTATTCATTCTTGATTCAAAAGTTGAGTTTTATTTCAGAAGTCTTTGATTCACTCGTATGTTATTATATTGTTATTTCATTGTTATACTTGTGGGCAATCGTGCTCACTCTTGCGTAATAATAACATTGCAGTTAAGAACGAAAGATCTGACGAGCCTTCTATTAGCAAGGGCAAAGGAAAGATTAACAAGTGATGAAAACTTGTTGTTTTATGTGATGTTGGACTTATGTGTTAAGACTTATGTTGATGTTGTGTAAGACTATAAATTGTTTATGTTTCCGCAGTTAAGATTTAAGATTTAACTGTGAAAACATAAATAATTTATAGTCTTACACAACATCAACATAAGTCTTAACACATAAGTTCAACATCACATAAAACAACAAGTCTTCATCACTTGTTAATCTTTCCCTTGCCCTTGCTAGTAGAAGGCTCGTCGGATCTTTTGTTCTTAACAGCAATGTTATTATTGCGCAAGAGTGAGCACGATTGCTCACAAGTATAACAATGAAATAACAATATAATAACATGCGAGTGAATCAAATACTTTTGAAATAAAACTTAATTTTTGAATCAAGAAAGAATAACAAGAATCAAAAGAATTCTGAGGGTCATAAGACCTTGCACTATGCCCTAGGTATCAAGGGTTATACTTGAAACCTTTAACAGTCATAAGACTATGGACTCTTCTTCTCGTACTTAGGAGGATCAGCCCTTAGTACCATATTGTGTACAATATCTTAACACTAACGCATAAGTAATTCCTATACAGGGTTGTTCATCTCAGTTTGACATTAGAGTCGTCACCAAAGGAAGTTTGGTTTGGATAAATCAATAAGAGTTCTGAAATTTAGAACGTTCATCAACTATGGACAAGTCGAATAAAATAAGGTTCACTAGTCTAATATGGTTCAACAATAAATGATATTTAAATTGGATAACAATCTCAAGAGGTATACAATAGAACAAGTATTGTATAACAGAATCATACTTTGAAAAGATAAATAATCTTCAATATAACAAATTGAACTTGATTTAATAATAACGAGAATTTACTCGGCGAAATTTATAAACTTGAATAATGATACAAGTAAAGTTAGGAAACTTGCCTCGTGCGTAGATTACATGTTAATTATACATGTTCCTTGAATTAATCCTACATATCATTTCCATTCACAACTCCAGTTAATTATAATGTAACTAGTCATCATAAGTTCATTCTTTTGTCTAACTCGAATTATGACTATACTTGGTCAATTATCAAACTTATTGTCACATACTATTACACTACACGAACAATAAGCTAACTATGCGTTCAATCATTCAATACACACTTAAATGCGTTATTGACATGCTAAGAAACTATTTTAACATCTCATTATACTTCTAACATATTTTTATGTTCATTATATTAGGTTACTAACACATTCATGTACTTGAACACTTTAAAAATTTCGTTTCTGAACATTCTGGAGAGTAGCACTGCGGCGCCACTGTTGTGCTTGCTTTCGGCGCTACAGCCATGTTACTGGCGCTGCGACGTGGCTCACGCTGCGGCGCGGTTCTTATGCCTTCAGCCGGCGCTGCGGCGCGGCGAACCAGACTCAGAACCTGCAGTTCGCGAAAATTGCAGAACATGCCAATTTCAACCAATTTCTTAAATCAATACATGAAATTAAGCATAACCAGACATTGTAATACACATATACTTACTACTCAACGCTTCTAGCATGATTTTAACATGTTAAAACACATATTTTGTAGAATTAACACATGTAATTTACTATTCTTGGTGTTTTTGAAAGTTTTGAATACAAAACATGAAAATCAACACTACGGGTTCATTATAACACCGAATCCTTTCATTTAAAGTTTGGTCTCTTCATTTTAATATACATAATCCTTTACAAGCATTAATTTATGATATAACCTATGATAGACGTATCAAATTTGGTACGTAAGGCCATATGGCCATATTTTATATTTTGTAATTTTGTAGCAACAATATACGACGTATTTTATGAAATTGATGCTATGGTTTATACAATATATATATATATATATATATATATATATATATATATATATATATATAAAAAAACATGTTATACTTAACATATTAACACATAATTTTATTTTATTTACTCATTTCCCCATTACAGAGATTTTACAGAACATAAAGTCATTTTCTTAAAAACTTAAACAACGTAAAAATAGAAATTGGGTTAAAGGAATTACCCAGAGTATTATTGTAGATTAGGAGAGCCTTGATGATCCTTTGTCAGTTACTAGATCAATCACACACTCACAAATTCTCTCAACTTTACAATTTCTTTCTGTGATAGCTTTGTTCCAGACTTAGAAAAACGAAGAAGACGTATACGATTTTTATAAAAAGAAACTGAGCGCAGAGTGGTGGTCAGTTACCCAATAATGGTTAACTGCTCATAACCTCCACTAAGGCCTCGTTTGGCAAGCCTTAAATGGCTTAAAACCATTTAATTTAATAAATCATTTATACCATAGTTTAATAATGTCACACCCATTTATACAATAACTCATATATATTATTTAATTTAATTTGAATAAAATATAATAATTTCTCATTAATTCATATAGTCATATAATTAACTTTCTCATTAATTATAAAATAATATTAGGCTTATTAAATATTTCTTTTAATTCAATAAACTCACATAATTACATACTTTGAATAATAAAATTCTCCACATTAATTTAATAAATATAACACATATAATTAAATTAATCTATCACAATTTCATCAATTAATTATTTAATCTAATAATTAAATCATCGAAAATATTTATTTAACTCAATAAATATTAAAATTAAATTACAAAATCTCGTTTGTCACATTGCATGCGTTTGTAGATTTGTTTGTGTTAGTGTATTAAAGTTATACTCTTGTAGGTGTATTACATATTCATGCTCCTATGTAACTTAGATAACAAATAGAATGAAATTAATCGATGGTCAAACTAGCATGGACGAGCACGAACTCTGTTTTCTAGGTAACCCAGAAAACTGATGAACGTTATTTCTGACAAGGTTTGATCGAATGCTATATTGTGATTCTGTTGTAGTTTGACTGACCTGATGATTGATAATTGTACCTTGACATGTGGACTATAATCCTAAACCATTAAAACACATTAACAGTAGCCAGAACCCTTGATTAAATGAGCCACAAGGAGACCACTTGAGACTGTCTGGGTTTCTGGGTAACCCAGAAAACCCAGAACATGTCTGACAGTTAGTTTGAGTCTTTATAATTTATTCGTTTGTTATGATCTGACCCAGATGTTAGTTGATACTTGTAGTGTTACATTAACACTACGAGATCCATGTTATAGATTGCCCAGAAACAATTTACGCAGCGAATTACACTTGGTCAAACGTGGCCACTTGTTAACTGCCTTTGAATGTTCTTGGTGCTCAAGAACACAATAGGCGACACTTTCTGTCGCTAAAAGCTTTAGCGACAGACTTATTTATTTTAATTATTTTAATTTTTAAAAATATAAAACAATTTCTAAAAATTATAAAATCAGTTTTAAAAATTATTTTAAGTTATAAAAATTAACTTTTAATAATTTGGCATATTTTCCATAAATATTAGTAATTATTTGAATATTATTGATATTTAATTTATTTAATAAATACATTAAATAAGTTAATTAAAAATAATTTTATTATATTAAACATCATTTTAAATGATAATAAGGTATTTAATAATATTTTAAGTTATAAAATATAACTTTCAATATTTTAAAGAAAATTTCATTAATTATTTAATATTAATGATATTAGATTTATTTAATAATTATATTAAATAAATAGATAAAAATGATTTTATTGATTTAAAAATCATTTAAAAAGGAAATAAATGAATTAAAAATATTTTAAGTAATAATAAATGACTTTTAATATTTTGGTGAATAATACGTTAATATTTAAATATTAATAGTAATTATTTAAAAATAATTTTAAATGTTTTAAAAATCATTTAATGGTAATAAAAATATTTTAAAAATATTTTGAGTTACTATAAATAACTTTGATATTTTGACAATGGTTTCATTAATAATTTAATATTAATTAAATATTAATGATAATAAAATTATCTAATATTTAAATCTTTTAATAATGATTCTAGAGTTTGAAAAATCAAGATAAATTATAATAATTATTTAAAAATTATTATAAGTTATTTAAAAATAATATGACTGATATTTAAAATATTCAGGATAATATTGAACTACATGATAGAGTTTTAAACTCGATAATTACTTGATAAAGCCGTCAGTACACCGAAATGTTACCGAAATTGAACTGAAACTATATAGTTTGACTATATAAATATCTGTTTATGAATCAATGACTGATATAACTATGTGACAATGTGATTAGGTTATGTGTTGACTGTAAATAAAAGTACTATGTGTTATGATATGTTATTCTAATCAATAGAACAATCTTATAAATGATATGTCGTTGAATTAAAGATAGAACTAAGTAGTATAAGCAGCAGACCAGGCAAGTATTCTAACTTTGCATTTACTTTATGTAATGGACATGAGTAAGAAAGTTTCAGGATTATATTATCATTGTGTCAGATTATTAACTTTATTGCTATTGATTATGTACTCAAATATACGTATTCATGCAAGTTCTCGAACTTTATTCGTACATTGTTTATCAGTACAGAATTATTATTAGATTCAGATATATCTATTCTGTTCATAAATTCCTAAGATTGGTTATACAAGTGTCCTCACTTGGATAATTATTGAACATGTTGATATAAACTTATTGATTTCCAATATGTATATCTTAATTGAAAGTCATCTAAGCTATTTGTCTCGGCTAGACACAGATTTAAAAATATATTTGAAAATGATAGAACCTTATTGATATCCAACCGAATTGTTGGTTTGGATTCCCAACTAAGTATGAACATCCCGAACATGAAAAAACTTTTGTGCGCCTAAGGCGGATATGATGAATGAGAATATCATTCTAGTATGTAGTATTGATCAATACAGGGCATAATGGGCTGATCACCCCCGTGCCTGTAAGTTATGACGGTTTGTAGATTAAGTTCTGTTAAACCTTATCAAAAAATTGAAAACAAAGTTCATTGTCTGTCGACTGCTCACCAATTATAGTCAGTATGTAGTTTCAAAACTTGAAATAGATTTGTTATATTGTTTATTGTTGCTTCAGTTTATTTCACAACTATTGCTTCGTTGTAGAAGTGTCGTTCAAAGAAAATATTTAATCCTTTCAGCTAATGTTTATTATTTGCTATTACTTGTTGGGCACTCAAATGCTCATTCTTGCTTAATTTAAATGTTTTCAGCTATGTATGATCGACCTGAAGGTTCAGGCAAGAACAAAGGGAAAAGAAAGCTAGGAGAATAAGTTTGTGTTATCTTATGTAATAGATAGACTTAAATAAGATGATGATATTTATTATCTATCATGTAATAAAATGTTTTAAAGGTCGCGTACCTGGGATTTAGACAACTCTGATATGTAAATTAAGTTTGATATTTATAATATTATTATTATTCTGCTCAAAGAAATGGTATCGTGAAGCACTAAATACGAGTTTCAAGCACCTGAATTTGGGGGCGTCACACAACCTACTTGGTGAGTAGGATAATTCCTTCTGACTTAGTTGGACATCAAAAGAATAAATTTTTGCATGACGTGAAGTGGTTTATATGGGATGAACCATATTTGTTCAAATAATGTGCTGATCAGATGATAAGGAGATGTATCCCATATAGTAAGACAGGGAGGATTTTGTAGGATTACCACGCTTCATTATATGGCGGTCACTACGGTGGAGAGAGGACAACGGCTAGAGTGTTACAAGCTAGATTTTACTGGCCAATAATTTTTAAGGATGCTTACATTTTTGTTCATAGATGTGACAGATGTTAAAGAGTAGGGAATATTTTGAAAAGGAATGAGATGCCATTGAACACGATCCTCGAGGTTGAAATTTTTGATGTTTGGGGGATAGATTTCATGGGTCCTTTTGTTTCTTCATATGGAAAATTATACATCTTGTTAGCAGTCGACTATGTTTCGAAGTGGGTGGAAGTGGTAGCTCTTCCAACCAATGATGCCAAAATAGTCCTAAGATTTTTATAAAGGAGTATTTTTATAAGGTTTGGGACTCCTAGGGCTAACATTAGTGATGAAGGCAGTCATTTTTGTAATAGGCAGTTCACAGCTCTGTTGGCTAAGTATGGGGTAAATCATCGCATTGCTACAGCTTATCATCCTCAAACTAATAGCCAAGCAGAGGTTTTAAATCGTGAAGTAAAGAGAATTTTGGTGAAAGTTGTGAACCCCACAAGAAAAGATTGGTCATTAAAGCTTGATGATGTTGTATGGGCATATAGGACTACTTATAAGGCTCTGTTGGGCATGTCACCTTTTTAGCTGGTTTATGGAAAGGCTAATCACCTTCCTATGGAGCTTGAGCATAAGGCATATTGGGCAATTAGGAAGCTCAATTTTGATTTGAAGGCTGTAGGTGAAAAACACCTACTCCAACTCAATGAGTTGGACGAATTCAGATTACAGGCGTATGAAAACTCCAAGCTGTATAAGGAAAAGGTGAAGAAATGGCAAGATCGCAAAATTATAGAGAGAGTATTTAAGCCGGGACAAAGAGTTTTGTTGTTCAATTCAAGACTTAAACTTTTTTCCTGGGAAGCTCAGATCAAGGTGGTCAGGGCGATTTACAGTGAAGATAGTTTTTCCACATGGTGCAGTAGAGGTATTCGACAAATTCCCAGATAAGCCGTTCAAAGTGAATGGACAGTGTCTAAAGCATTATTTTGGTGGCGAGGTTGACAGGCAGAAAGTAACCTCCATTTTTTCTTCAACATGACAGAGTCAGAGATAGTCAAGCTAATTGACTATAACTTAGTGCTTGATGGGAGGCACCCCATTATTTCTATCATTCTCTCTTGTTAATTCTATTTTAGATAGTATTTGATATTTCATTTTCATGATTAGTTGTTATACCCTAATTAGTATTACATAAGTATTATGGGACCTAGATTTGCATTTGCTGATGCTTGAGCGTAGCATAGAAAGTATGGCTTTAAGTTAGTCATTTATGCATAGTCATTAGTTCATGCTTTGACACTGATATTTGTTGTTTGTGCAGGTGTAATGGAGATGGTTCGTTGCTGTTTTGGTATATTTGAAATACAGATTGGTATGGCAGGATGCAGTTCAGCGCGGCCTTGCAAGTACTTCAGTGTAAAATGGCGCGCCCGCGCCATATGTCTATGCAGCAAAACCACTCGCGCGCCCGGGTAGCTTTCCAGTTCAAAACAAGCGCGACCGCGCGCGAGACCGAAGCCAGAAAATTTTAAGTGTTTTAAAAGACGTGTCTTTTCCCATCTCTTCTTTCAGTTTCATTTTAAACGTGCGTATCCATTCCTCGCTACAGACGCACGATTCTCTCCTTTCCAAACCGTTCCATTTAAAAGTCATAACTTCTCATCCCATTATATACGTATTACATTTTCCTATCACATTCCAACTTCTAGCCTTATCTGCTGTTCAGTTACATAAGTTAGGGTTTATTTTTTTTTTCAAAGGGTGAGAGCAAATAATAAGTTTGGGGGAGTTTGAATACTAGCACATATTTTCTTTGTTGAATTTTATCTGCAATTTTGAGTTTGTCTTCTTATTCATTCAGTGCAATGGGTCCTAAGAGAGCACGTTCTGTCACGCCGTCATCATCGTCTTCCTCCAGTAGTTAAGGTGAGGATGTCGTGGATCATACAAAATTTCTCAGCCTTGATGCGCAGATAGAGTACTACATGATAGTAGCAAAGACTCTTGTGAAGGAACGAGGTTTCAAGCCTGAAAAGCAAGAAGGCCAGTTATGGGTTATGTTACGTGAAAGAGGATGGGAAGTACTGACTGCTACTCCTATGGTTGTACCAATGGGTATTGTTCGGGAATTTTATACTAATGCCAAAGACACTATGAGTGGGTTATCTATGGTACGAGGAGTTCAAGTAGACTATCGACCACAATCAATCAGAGTAATTTTCAGGATACTCGATACACCACCAACTGGATATGACAATTGGGTCGAGGCTGCATGTTTTGAGACTGACTTGGACGAAGTCATCACTAATTTATGCATACCAGGAACGCAGTAGAGTTGTAGGCCAGGAACGAATCAGCCTAGAACCTTCCAAGTCGCAGCCCTCAATCACTACGCTAAAGCTTGGAACTTATTTATCTGTGCGAAGCTCATACCCTCATCGCTTCAACATGAGATCACAACTGAAAGGGGGCAATTATATTGTGGGGAATAGTCACAAGAAAATACATCGATGTGGGCCGCCTTATTCATCAGAACATGTTACGTTATATGAGGGGGAGCACTACAGGAAGTATCCCACATGCGTCCGTTGTTACTAGTCTGTATGCACACCAAGGAGTCACTTAGGGTAATGAACAACTGCAGTACCCTAGCCAAGACATCACCCATGCGACTATTGCCAAATTTGAGGATTGGGCGGGAGGTGCGCCACACCCGAGGGGAAATGGCTTTATCCTTTAACTCACATCTTTGGTGCCTTCACAACAACCCACGCAGGCTACTGAGGCAAGCACGTCAACCCAAGTCACTACTGTCCATGATGATCATCGTATCCGAAGGTTGGAGAGGAAGGTCGACGCTTTGCACGATAACTTTACAGCATTTGCTACTGGATTGACGAGGTCAGTAGCGGAGGCATTTGCGTAACAGGGTACTATGCTCGAGTGGCCACAATTTGGGACAGTCATGCCATATACACTGCCAGATTCACCACCCAAAGAGGGTGGTGCAATTGATCAGTAGGGGGATTTTTTTTTCTAACCTTATACCTTCATTCATTGGGACAATGAATAAATTAATTTTGGGGGTATTAGGTAGTAGTGTAGTTGCATGTAGTTAATTTGCATATATTTGTTGTTTAGTTTAACTTTTGCATGATTATGTGTTAGTTAATAATTGCATAAAATTTAGAAATTTTTTCTATTTTTAGTAGTTGTTATATGTTTCAGTTATGTGTTTAGTTGCATGTCCCAAATGTCTAGCTTTATGGAGTTTGAGTCTAGCCAATGATGAAATTGAATTTTGAAGGATCTTTGAATTTACTGGATAACATGAGTTTAGCTATAATATTTTACATGATGTAATCTATGCCTGTTGTTTATATGCTTTCAGTTAGCACATACATGTTCGCATATGCTTGTTGGTATAAGAGTAATGTGTTTTTATTACTTAGTAGGAAATGTGGTTTTTAAAAAGAGAATTGTGTAGAAAATGGACTTAGGCCATGAAAACATTAATAAGTAAACTCTGGGAACACATGGGTATGCTTATTGTGTATAAAAAAGAGAGAAAAAGGAATGAAAAATCCATCTTGGAACCTTCCTGAGTTGAATTATTGAATCCATGTAAGGGGCGAGATGGAGCGTAAAACGCACTCGCTGTGTATAAAAAAAATAGCAATAAACACCACAGAAAAGTGCGGAAGTCGCCCTCATGAGTAAAAATAAAGCATATTAAACCCATTGTTGAACCTTAGCTTGTTTTGATGTGTTGGAGTAGTTTTTGTGGATTAGTATACATGGTTCTTAACTTAGACTTCAATTTTCTGTTTTTAGCGGTATAACATGTTTAGTCTTTGCCTTGGTCAAGTATATTTGTGAACATAACACACACACAACATCTTTATAGTGAACATGGGTTATTTAATTGTATGATATTATGTCTATAGCTTAGTTTGAAATTTTATTCTTAAATATAGATAATTCGCTGAGGCACATTGTATTAAAATTCCATTTTAGCTGGAAAAACTTGGGACTCATTTGCATCATAATTTAGTTGGCATAACATGTAGTTGCATTTCATTTTTTAATGTCGTATGCATTGCTTGAGGTATTTGATAAGTAGATTTTATACCTACTTATTGGATGTCAACTCAAGAGAATTATGCTCATCTCAAGTAATTTTTATTATGTTTTAGTACATTTTATGTTTATTTAGCATTACTTGTAGTGGAACTCCTATGGCTGGGAAAGGCATGGAAAAAGGCAAGAATGGCATGAATAAGCATGGTGACATGAGCTAGCAAGGACTAGGCATGATGGACAAGGGTAGATGAGGGACTGAAGCAGTGGATGAGTGCTATGTAGAAACGAAAAGATGAAGAACAAACAACAAAGCAAGAAGCAACAGCAGAAGACAGCAAGCAGTAT
The DNA here is from genome assembly GCA_016801055.1 of Panax notoginseng. NCBI lineage: Eukaryota > Viridiplantae > Streptophyta > Magnoliopsida > Apiales > Araliaceae > Panax > Panax notoginseng. The sequence continues at coordinate 93,483,192 of CM029013.1, read as the reverse complement.
CCGCGCGGCTAATTAAGCCTTACAACGCGCGCCCGCGCCACTTAAAGACAGACAGTTTTGCACCTACGCACGCCTGCACCTTAGCAAAGAAGGAAACTCGTGCGCCCGCGCCAAGGCTTCGGCAGACACACCTATCGCGCACCCGCGCCCGTTTTACACTAGGATCAGGCGCGGCCGCGCGAGTCCTCTGCAGTCTGTTTGTTGACTTTTTTTTAATTTGAATTTTGAGCGCTTGAGGCTTATCTGAACAATACTGGTTGGTACCAGACGTGTGTTATTGGGTCTTTGATCAGTTTTTGATATGAATTAATCAGGGTTCTTAAGTTTAACTAGGCTAGAGAGGTTTTGATCAATTTTTGATACATTCTATATCCTCTCTTCACTTTGGTTATTGAATAATCGTTAATTTCATTTTCTAGAGATTATTGGTACTTTGGAACACACATTGGAGTAGATTCTGCAACTGGGTTTAATCATTTCTTTTTCATCTCTTATTTGCATTGTTTAATTCCATGTGTTGCTTCAATCCCATAATGACTTTTGGTTCAGAAATGAACTAAATTCCATTATGGTATTCTAATAGATTTTTATATGTAGTCTAAACTTATGTAGCTGATTGTATGATTGTATGTTTATCATTGGATTACCTATTATGATTGAGTGTAATGAATGAATATTTGATCACCATTCGCCTTAAATGCTTATATGGACTTGAAAAATGAAATATGAGTATAGATATAATCATAATAGCATATGTTTATGAGGCTGAGTTGTTTAGCTTTATAATTCGTGAACCAGATAGAAATATACCGTTTCACCGTGTGTAGTACTGAAAGAGCATGTGCTTTAATTCATTATTATTGCAATTTCACATAGACATATAGTGATTTTGGTAATAGTGTCGTTTACATGATTTTTATCATATATGGATGTTATGTAAATAGGTCATAATTCATTGAAAAATGGTTATGTCCACTTTTGTGCCCTTGACTAGTTTTTCATCATAAGTATATAAGCATTACATGATGGTTACAATTTAGATGAAGTATGAAATGAAGTTAGAATCCCATTATTTCCAAATTTGATTATCGTATTTTTGTATCCTATTTTTATTCATTAATTGAATTTAGAATTAGTTATAATTGTGAGTTATTCGTTAGAGCATATGGAAATAGTGACATAATTGATGTATGATAATTAAAATTTAAAACCTTTCTCCGTGGATCGATACTTTTCTTACTCTGTACTACTTGTTGACCCATGTATGCTTGTATGAGTTAGAGTCCTTTTGTTAGACTAAAAAGGAGGCAACAACTGGCGATGGGACTGGAGCTGGTACCGGCGGTCATACGATGATGGTGCTGACACTCCTGATCTGGGGCTATAGTTAGTTTATGTTTATATTTTGACTTTCATGTTTGTACTTATACAGTTTATGAGTTGTACAGACCAGAGTTTTGTATCTAGTTAGGTTGATGGTTTATGTATCTAACTAAATTGATGAAAGTTTCATGATGATTACATTTTGTATCTACATCGTACGACTTTTATCTATATGTTATTATGTTGTATACATATTTGATGGATGATAGCAAAAGATATTTGATTGTTATTGATATGCGTTCGTAAAGAATTATTTGTTTTTCATTAGTTTATAACAGGTACAATTATGTATATGTAAAAAAACAGGAGAATTTTGAATTTTCAAAAAAAATATTAAAAAATAAGGTCATTGGTGATGGGGTCATTGGCAACGGCCTGTCCGTCGCGAATGACCTATAGCTACGAACAATTGATCCCCTTAATAATAATATTAAAACTCATTGCCGACAGCCATCAGTTATTCACGACGGCTTGCTCGTCGCTAATAACAATTTTATAAATAATTTATAAAAAGACATTGGCGCCGGACTGTCCGTCGTCGCCGCTGTCACGGATCAGTCATGGTCGACGACCAACCGTCGCCAATGACATTACTATCGACAGGAGTCGACGGGGGCCAGGGGCGACAACCTGTGGGGCGACGTGAGTGGCGTCGGTCGTTGTCATTGGTAATGAGTCGCCAATGGGGTCATTTCCGACGGCATGGCTACATGGGAGTCATTGGCGACGGCAATGCCCGTCGATAATGACCTTTTTTTTGTAGTGTTTAATTTTAGATTTTGACTTTAGAGAATTTCAATTTGAACTTTAAAGGTAATTTCTGAATTTTTAGGTTTTGGGAATTTTCAATTTGAACAAGTCACAATGGACAGTTAAGGAAGCAAGAGAGAAAAAACTTTGTTTTCTTTCTTTAAACCAAGAAAAAGTGCATCAACTAGTTAATGTCATTCTTTCTTACATGTTATGTACCTTTGAACCTTACTACTATGTATGATTTTGAATTTATGATTGACCTTGGTGGGACAATTTCTTGTGTATATGATTGGTATTTGGTAGTTCAGGACGGAAAAAATTTATGGCTCGTCCTTGGAGATAAGTATGATAATTATGAAAATTTAAGAGTATTATAGACAATTGATATTATATTTAATATTATAAAATTATTTTTTTACTTTTTGTGCACAACTCTCAAACGACATATATATATATATATATATATATATATATATATATATATATATATATATATATATATATATAAGGGACGTAGGGAGTACAAACTATCGAGAGAGATGAATATGATACATAATTGAAAACTATGTGTGTGTAACTATGAACTCATGATTACAATCCCCATTTCTAAAACTTTATTCAAATTGATTAATTTGCAGTTCGAATATGGATATTATTTAAATCACTATGCAACATATAAATTCCAATTTAAATTTTTCTCAATACAATTTTAGTTCACACAAATACATATCTCCCCATTTGTATGTTCTCCTCAATAAGTATAATTGTTCTTTCTTTTTTTCTTTTTTTTCTTTTTTTAAATACTAAAATTTGCATTGAACATATTTTAATATAAATATTTTTTTTAACACAAATATTTAGCCTTTAAATTTAATGTCGAAATAAGTCAAAAAATATTACATTTAAATATGTCATAAGGAGATATTGAGTATTATATAGGTGAGATGTCATGCGGTAAATGTGTAATAACAAATTATATTAAGAAAATTGAAATTTTCACATAAAAAGTATCGCTATAAATGTATAGCGACAAGGAAACCGTCGTTATAGGATCTATTGCGATACTTTTCATATGAAAATATCAATTTTCAATAAATAAAAAAATAGGGTCTTTATAATAAGTGAGAGGAAGAGAAGAGGCAAATTAGATTAGAAGATGAATGGATGGAGAAGAGGCAAATTAGAAACTCACTTAAATTAGACCAAACTCGACTTATATCCTGTAGCTACGCGACACTTTTCAGTGTTGTGGAATATTAATTCACGCACTAAAGAAACTGCAAATCAACAGAAAATTGTAGATTAATTGCCATGTCAGTAAAAGCGAAGTCGAAGAAGCACCCATCGAAGGAACTCGCTGCCAAATTGGATGTCGCGACGACGATAGGGGCAGAGGCAAAGCCTGTTGGGAAAAGTACACCTAAAATAATCTCAATCCCAGAAATTACTTTTTCGTCTTTGTGCAATTAAATATGAAATCAACAAAACCAATTATGAGAACAAAAATAACAAATAACCATCCACAAGCAAGACACCAAATTTACGTGGAAAACCCTCTAAAATTAAGAGGTAAAAACCACGGGTCAAACTCCGAATCTCCACTATATCACCAATAATGGGCTTACAATAATCCTCTCAAGTTTTCTGCCCTAAAACTTGAGGTTACACAATAAATTTAGAGAATACAATTTTACCTTTAATTAGGTTGAGAAACTTAATTAACTTCACCACTCAAAAACACCCCAAACAATAAAGTCTTCAAGCTTTCAATTGAACGGAGATGGCGGCGGATACCCACGGACAACAAACTGTAATTCTCTCAATTTATTCTTTTGGTACCTTCTTGCTACCAAGCTTCTCTCTCTTATGTATAAAATAGGACTCCCTCGTAGCCTTATTTATAGTACTCTTCCTAATCCATTCCTATTATGGATTAGAAACAATTTATTCTCCTAATCAAATTAGGGATCACATCTCCTTGTCTTGGTCACCAACCAATCTAACAAGTAAATCCTTTTTAATTTTAACTTGGATTCCTTTCATGGAATCTCCAATTCCAATATTGCTTCCATTAACCCAATTTTTAATTGGATTAATATCAAGTAAACCCACTTACTTGTTCACAAAGAAAATCAATTCTTTTCTGTCTTGAATTCTATCTCATGGGTGAGGACCCACACCCAACAATCTCCCCATCCGAACCCATGAGAGAAGGGATCACTAACCACAACTCCTTACTCGGAGTTAATTCCAATGAAGTCTTGGCTCAACTCAAGCTTCTTTGAATTTTCAAATATCTTCATGTTCGGCTTTGTCTCATCTGCATGATTCTTCTCAATGGAAGGATTTAACTCAAACTTGACAGATTTTTGTTTGCCAAATTCATTCACAACTGCTTTGTACCCTGGCTGCGAGCTATAACTTTCCTTCTTCACTTTTGGTACCCATTTAAAGCGAAGAGCTTTCTTCTTGTGGTTCTCATGCAAGGCTTTCCTCCCATCTTGCACGGCTTTGTACCACATCTTTTTCTGCCTAACTCCCCCATCTTCAACACCTCTCACATGCGCTCGCATCGTGTAAAGAGTGTCTACCTTCTTACCTCTAGTCACCACTAGAGACCCTTTGGTGAACTTCCATTGACCTTCACCTAAGTAACTTTTATAACCATTCTCATCAAGCTTACCAGCAGAGATCAAATTAAAATGAATATCCAGAACATATCTGACTTCCCTCAGCATCAACTTGCAACCACTGTTAGTTTCCAAACAAATATCTCCAATGCCTATAATCTTGGATGAACTTCTGTTTCCCATCTGTACATGGCCAAAATCACCACTACTGTAGGATGTGGAGATTTTACCACGCGAAGTAGCATGGAACGAAGCACCCGAATCAATAATCCAATCATTAACATGACACTTGGGTTTATCGTCACAAACAATAGCTACATCAACGTCGGATAGATACACAATCGAATCTTTATCCTCATCTTTTTCCTTAGACTACTCCTTCTTTAAAAATCTACACTCTCGTCTTATGTGACCCGACTTCTGGCAGTGAAAACAAATTACTTCTTTTCTATCTCTTGACCTTCCCCTGGATTTGTCATCTTCAGGAGAGTTTTTCCCTTTGTTTTTGCCCTACTCCATGCGACAAAAACTTGTGACTCAGCACTAATCACCATAGTATCTCTTCGCCCCTGTTCCTCGTTAAATAAACTATCCTTAACTGTATCCATAGTCAGCTTTCCATTAGGAGCGGAGTTACTCAACGATACAACCAGCGTCTCCCAGCTATCAGGTAAAGAGCTCAATAACAACAAAGCCTGCATCTCATCGTCAATTACCATCTTCATCGTACTCAACTGATTTATCAAACTCTGAAAATCACTCAAGTATTCTGCAACGGAGTTTCCACCCTTGAATTTAGAATTCACAAGCTTCCTAATCAAAAAAGCTTTATTTTACGTCGTCTTCCTTTCATACATAGACTCCAATTTTTGCCAGAGATCATAGGCTTTAGTTTCCGTGGCAACATGCTGAAACACACTTTGATCAATCCATGATCTGATCAGACCAATAGTCTTTCTGTTCATCTTGTTCCACTGCGCGTCACTCTTATTTGTGGGCTTAATTCCATCGTTCTCAAGTGGCTCGTACAAATCCTTGCAGTAAAGCAAATTCTCCATTCTTGGCTTCCAAATTGCATAATTTGTAGCCCTGAGATTAATTATGCAACCTGCTGTCCAATCCTCCATTTAATTCGCACAAGAAAACCAAAAAAAATAACCAAGCTTTGATACCACGGTTGGGAAAAGTACGCCTAAAATAGTTTCAATCCCAGGAATTACTTTTCCGTCTTTATGCAATCAAATATGAAATCAACAAAACCAATTATGAGAATAAAAATAACAAATAACCATCCACAAGTAAGACACCAAATTTACGTGGAAAACTCTCTAAAATTAAGAGGTAAAAACCACGGGTCAAACTCCGAATCTCCACTATATCACCAATAATGGACTTACAATAATCCTCTCAAGTTTTATGCACTAAAACTTGAGGTTACATAATAAATTTAGAGAATACAATTTTACATTTAATTAAGTTGAGAAACTTAATTAACTTCACCACTCAAAAACACCCCAAACAATAAAGTTTTCAAGCTTTCAATTGAACGGAGATGGCGGCGAATACCCACGGACAACAAACTGTAATTATCTCAATTTATTCTTTTGGTACCTTCTTGCTACCAAGCTTCTCTCTCTTATGTATAAAATAAGACTCCCTCATAGCCTTATTTATAGCACTCTTCCTAATCCATTCCTATTATGGATTAGAAATAATTCATTCTTCTAATCAAATTAGGGATCACATCTCCTTGTCTTAGTCACCAACCAATCTAACAAGTAAATTCTTTTTAATTTTAACTTGAATTCCTTTTATGGAATCTCCAATTCCAATATTGCTTCCATTAACCCAATTTTTAATTGGATTAATATCAAGTAAACACACTTACTTGCTCACAAAGAAAATCAATTCTTTCTATCTTAGATTCTATCTCATGGGTGAGGACCCACACCCAATAAAGCCGACCAAGCTGACCGGACGGGACAGGTGAAGGGCGGATACGCAGACTATGAGTGTTTGCACTGAAAGATTACGGCACTGGAGGTGAAGCGATGCAGATTCATCACGATTCCAAGCACCCAAAGATCTCCTTTGTTAAGTCCAGGATCAGAAATCTTCATGCTGGAATCCCCATCGCTGAATTGTCCAATCCGCGCCCCAGACTTCGTGGTAGCCTCAAGAAATGAATTAATTTTAGATGGATTCTTTGACATAGAAACATAATGATGCAGGTTGCAATAAAGATTTATATGACAAGGTAAATACTTGATTTTGCTATCTAAAGTTAGTTTACTCTCCCCAAATCATTTTCTTTATTGGTTTAATTTCACTTTGAGTTGGCGATTTAAAAAACTGCACATTAATGCCAAAAAAAATAATATAAATTGGTGTTTTATAATGCCTAGAATGTATACTATTATAACAATCCTTGATTGTATTTTCTTAGGCAATAATATTTGAATTTTTTTGGGAAAACTTCAATCACAGTGTATGGCATCTTTATGCCAGTAATGAAACTTTTTAGACTGGCAAGCGAAGTTGATTTCATATTTGGTTGAGTAAACTATAATAATGCCTTCGAAGTAGTACCAACATTTATGTGTTATTGAAAGTGCAATGTTTTCCTGATGCATGATTGAATCGAGTATATACCGTTTGGACAATGTTTAGGCAATTAAACGATTGAATTTGACGGAGAAAGGGGATAAGTTTGAGCGGATAAGGGTCTGAATTGCTTGGTTCTGTCCTCCAAAGGTCCGACTCCAATTCCATGGCCTAGAAGCAGGGACGATGTACTTTTTCTTTTCTATCCACTCTATTCAATACACAATTTTTATTGTATTTTGTGGTATAGCTAAATTAACTTGAACAATTTGAAAAACAACATGCTGTTATGTTTGTTATTTTAGATATCAACCATGCTTTGTCTTTGTCATTGTATGCCTTTTATGATTTACATTCAATATAGGTATGGTTTAGCAATGCTCCTCATGCATGTCTAGCAGAAGATAAAGTGGTCAAAATTGAATCTCAGTTGACAAGGACAAGTTTCCAGGAGGTGGAACACAATTCATACATGGGATAGATCAATACCTTGATCAAATTTCAAAGTTTATTTAGCTTTTCAAATTTAGCACGCCTTTATTGGTGTAAATGATACAGAATGAGGAAAAACAAAGGAATAAAGTTTGGTGCGATTTGAAATCCATTTTTTTGCCTATATATATATACTCCACTCATTTTCGTTTGTGCGTGATCCAATATTAGAGATTGATTTTAATAATAGACCGGGTGATACTATTCCAAAATTTGCTCTTAATGAGAAATAGCCTAGTAGATAAAGCTAGATTTTTTTCGTTTAATATCAATATCGCTATTCAACTGAATCAACACAACTTTTCTCTAACTTCATGGTCTTTTACATTGGAGCTTTCATTTCGGGACAAATGGAGTACTTTGTAAGCTTTTCCATTTCTTATTGCTTTTTGTGTGGTTTCATTGCTACCTTTATGCTATGTTTGGTTACCATTCTTTGTATGTATGGAATGGAATGACTCAAGGAATGAAATGGCTTAATGAATGGAATGGGAATGGATTGATCATTCTCATTTTAAATTTATGTTTGGTTTGTCCATTCATTCATTCAGGAATAAAATCATCATTCTACTTTAGGTGTTTAGTTTATATAAATTACATTATAAATGGAATGTGAAATGATCTTTTTCATTTTTTATATACTACAAACTTATAAAATGAATGAAAAATGTTTTTTTTTTCTAAAAAAATATTTATTTAATATTTTTATGCATTTAAAATTCAAATAAACACCTTCATGAAAAAAACCCTCAAAGCTAATACAAATCATATATAGAAATAAACAAAAAGGAATATAATATGTACACTAACAAACAATTATTCAAGCTAAGGTATATATATAATTTTGAATCAAATACCACACTTTTGAGACAAAGGTTTTTGAAGTATTCGCATAATAATAGATTCAATATATCATGACATGATGTGTCCTATCCTATGAGAGGAAATCAATTATTACAACTCATATAATAGGCCTAAAAGTTTAAATTCACTACATTTTCAAATGTCTCCACGAAGTAAAGCATGTAAAAAATCATCTTTTTCATCATTTGGCGCAACAAAGAACAATATCATGATATTCTCATTATCGGCCATCTTTTTCGCAGCTTGATACTTTTGCACTTTGGAAATTCCAAAAATATTGGAAAGCTCCTCATTGAGTTTCTTTTTTTGCTCCATTAGATTGTCCTCACAAATTGCTTTACTAAACATTTTGGCGGTTTCATGAAGTTGAGTAGCTATCATCCTTGAAGCACTATAAACAGCCTCTGCAACTGGATCCATACTTCTACTTCTTTTCTTTGAAGATTTTTACATGTAGACTCATCAGAATAAGTGTCATATAGCATGGATGAACTATCAAAATTAATATCATGAATCCCATCTTCAGCACCTTGAAGACTAGTGTGACACCTCCAAATTCTGGTACTTAAATTTTCCACAAATTTGGTGTTCACTCTCTAGAAAAACACGTTTAACCACCCATAAAATAAAACTTATAAATAAATATAGTAATCTTCACATAAGGGTTACAACATCATAAACAATAACAATAACAGGTTATTTAACCTTAATACATCAAATGCGAAAACATCATAAAGAAATAAGTCTTAAACATAATATAATAAGTACTAACATCAACATTCTCCAATAATAATAAACAATTCCTCATCACTTGTTTGCCTTGCCTTTGCCCTTACTAGTAGATGACTCATCAACCCTTTTAACTTTAGCTGCAATGTTATTATGCAAGAGTGAGCAACGATTGCCCACAAGTATAACAACAACAACAACAACAATAATAATAATAATAATAATAATAATAATAATAATATGCGAATAAACAAAGCATACTGGATGATAGAAATCTCGACTTTTGAATCAAGATTAGAAAACAACAATCAAAAGTACATTTGAGGGCCATAAGACCAAATACTATGGCCCAGGTTATCAAGTATTTCTAGTTTAAACCTTTAACAGTCATAAGACTATATAGACCTTACTTCTCGTACTTTGGGGGATCAGCCCTTAATACCATGTATGTTCATAACATCTCAACGCTATCGCATATTATAATCCCTTATAAAGGTTTGTTCATCTCAGTTTGAGATCAGAGTCCGTACCAAAGGAAGTTTGGTTTGTATAAGTTTCAATAGAATTTTTAGAATTTAGAACGATCATCAGCTATGGACTAGTCGAATCAATAAGGTTCGCTATTTATTCAATGTTCAATAATATAATTTATACTCAAATCAAGTGGTGAATCTCAAAGGTATATAGTTGAATAAACATTGTATAACCAAAGTATTACTTTAGAAGAATTAGAACATCTCACTTAAAATCATGAACTTGAATAAAAAAGAGTAAGACTTTGCTCAATATAAGAATAGGACTTATGAACTTGGAAACTTGTACAATGTAAAAGTAAGGTTTAGGAACTTGCTCAATTAAAAAGTATTGTTAAGAAACTTGCGTAATTGTAATCAAGATAGGGTAAGGAAACTTGCCTCGTGCATAGATTATACGTTAACTATTCACGTTCCTAAATTAATCCTACATACCATTTAGAGTCACAATACCAATTAATTATAACACAATTAGTAATGTGAGCATATTCTCTTTTAACTTAACTTAACTCTGATTATATTAATCACATTCACAACCATTAACTTTTAAGCATATTATTAGACTTCACGAATAACGAGTTTAAGTTCGCATTTAACTTATCAATTAATCAATTGAAATCATCATTAACATGTTACTAATCTATTTTAACATCCCATTACATGATTAATACATTTTAATGTTCATTAGATTAGGTTTAATTTACATTTTCTAGGTTGAATAAGCAAAATTTCTGGACTGGGCCAAACTACCTACAGGCGCGGCTGCGCCCGTTTTAGCTTTACTTACGGCGCAGCAATGCTCCAACTATACCTTGGAGGGGCGCGGCAGTGCCACTGCGCAGACTGAGTTGATTCAGTTCGCAAAAAACGCAGAACATGACTAATAAATTGCAATTTCTTTGTTCATAGAACAATTTAATTCTACCCATGAGTTTTAAACTTTACAGGAACATATTAGAACAATTTTAGCATGATTTTAACAACATAAATCATATAAACAACTAAATTTAAGCTCATAAATTCACTATTTCTGTGAAAAACTCCATTTTAGACATTCTTAACGAAATCAACTACCACGAGCTCGTTTTTCAACCAAATCAGTCCATACAAGTTTCATTCTTTTTGTTTCTTAACATATTAACACAAACTATAATCAATTTACAGATTATCATACAATTTGGGAATCAATTTTTGTACATATAAGCCATATGCATATGTTATTTCACTGTAAACTCAAAACTCCAATTTTAAAAATAATTTCATGGATCTGATTACTCTAAATCACATACAATTCATATAAATCATGTTATAAACACATACAACACCATATTTTCAATAATCATCCACAAAATTCAATTACAGAGAGTTAAAAAATAATTTTTATAAAGAACGTAAATTAAAGCTTGAATTCAAGAAATTACCCTTGATTTATTTGTTTAGATTAAGCAAGATGATAGAAAACCCTTCTTTGATTCTCCCAAACCTCTCTACAATATCAAATTCTCTCAAGCTCTCTCTATTTTCTCTTTGTATTCTCTAACTCCGCAAATGAATATGAAATAATGTAAAAACTACAAGACTGATATAATGTGTATAACTAATATACGTGGGTATCAGTTATGCACCTTATGGCTCAGTAGTTACCCATGTTCCGAAGGCCTTATTTGGTTAGCTCATAAAAGGTTCCTTTTCCATTTATTTTAATTAACTCATTTATTACATAGTTTATTCGTCACCCTTTAATTAATCAAATAACATTATTTAAATTCAATTAAATAAAAGACAATATTACTCATTAAATCAAATTATCTCATAATTAAAATTCTCATTTATTAATTCTAACAAATCAATGCATCTCTAATTAATTATTAAATTAATTAGAACAACATCGTAGTTATTTAATAGCTCATTTAATTTAATTATCCGAATTAAATTCACACTTTGAACTATAACATTATTCAACATTAATCTAATTAATGGAAAACATTTAATTAAATTACTTTACCACAATTCCATAAAATATTTATTTAACTCAATAAATAAATCAACAAAAATATTTATTTAATTCAATAAATATTTAAACTAAATTATAAGACTCTCGTTCGTCACATTCTTCCCTCCTTAAAAGGATTTTGTCCCCCAGAATCACGATTCAATTAATTCGTCCCGTTACATTCTCCCCCCTTCACAAAGATTTTGTCCCCAGAATCGCCACACACAGATTTAGCAAATAATTGAGGATAATTTTTTTTATCATTTGTTCTTCGAGTTCCCACATAGCTTCTTCAGCGTTGTGGTTCCTCTAAATTACCTTAATATAAAGTATTACTTTATTTTTGAGTATTTGCTATTTCCTGTTGACTATCTGAATAGGAACTTCTTCGTAAGATAAATTTTTCTCAAATTATAAGGGTTCATATTTTATAACTTGTTTATAATCGAGTTTGTATGGTCGTAACACCGAGATATGAAAAATATTATAGATATGCTATAATGCTGGAGATAAGGCTACCTCATACGCGACTTCACCAATTCTCTGCAATACTTCAAATGCTCCAATAAACCTCGAGCTCAATTTCCCCTTCTTGCCAAATCTGATTTTTTCCTTCCAGGGAGATACTTTCAAGAAAGTGAAACTACCAGACTCAAACTCTCGCTTCTGTCGATGTTGATCGGCGTATTTCTTTTGCATATCCTGAGCACCTATCAATCTTGTCCTGATCACCTTGACAATCTTGACGGACTGTTGTACCAATTCTGGTCCTAGCAATTGACATTTGCCAACTGCATTCCAGTATAATGGAGTTCTGCACTTTCTGCCGTATAACGCTTCGTAAGGCGACATGTCAATACTTGCGTGGTAACTATTATTGTAAGGGAATTCCACCAACGGTATTGAGGATGGCCAAAGTGAGAGGATAATACAGGCATTGAGGATAATACATACCATCCCTCAATGCCTGTATTATCCTCTCACTTTGGCCATCTGTTTGAGGATGGTATGTCGTGCTCATCTCAGTTGTGTTCTCATGCATTCGTGCAGTCGCTTCTAGAAGTTCGATGTAAAACGTTGATCTCGATCAGAAATTATAGACACTTGAACACCGTGCCTTGAAACTATTTCCTTCACATACAATTTTGTCAACTGATCTAAGTTAAATCTAATCTTGATCGGTAAGAAATGCATTGATTTCGTCAGTCAATCGACGATAACCCAAATTGCATCAAAACAATTATGAGTCATCGGAAGACCTACCACGAAATCCATCGTGATATGCTCCCATTTCCATTCTGGGATTTCTAATAGTTGTAACAACCCACTCGGCCTCTGATGTTCTGCTTTAACTTTCTGGCATGTCAAACATTTAACCACACAATCCGCAACGTCCCTTTTCATATTCAACCACTAGAAATGTTGTCGAAGATCCTAGTACATCTTCGTACTCCCCGGGTGAATCGAATACCTTGAATTATGAGCCTCGCTCAAAATTTCCTCCTTAACCTCTGGTACTGGTGGAACCCAAATTATTTTCTCGAATCTCAATAACTGTGATGCCCCCAAATTCAGACCCCTCATGTCTCAAATTCAGTTTGTCGCGTGCTACAAATCTAATGACTAAATACATTTCATGCAACAGAAAAAATTACATTTATTTAATATAATCATTCATATCACAAGGTCATCTCTTACATACCTTAAACATAATTAAACATAGTTTAGACATAACTAATACATAACACAATATTTCTTAACATAATCATAAAATTTCTAAATAATTATGAAGCTACTCCGTAGCTTTGCCCTTGCCCTTATCAGTGCCCGAGGGTCCGCCTTGCTCTACCTTAACTGAAATGTTTTTAGGCAAAGCAAGACTGAGCAATAAGTTTTCTCAGCAAATAATATAACAAAAAGGGTGCTCAATATAGTTTTAATTTCTCAAGGGTACAACAATAATGATAGTTCAAAGATAGCAAGAAGTATCAATGGTTCTCAACAATAGTCGCTAAGGACAAAAAATATTAATAAGATTCAATACTTAATCATTTCGAGATTTCAAATTTATGAATACTGAGCAGTCACTAAGGACTATGAACTTCAACTAGAATTAACAGTAATATAGTGATAATCCAACAAAACGAGTACAACAGGTGATCAGCCTAAAGTATCCTACGTTATGTATATCGTTTAATCGTACTCAAGTGCGCGCGTCGGTCTCCCGACAAATATAGTTTTCCCTTCAAAGAAGGTTGTTCATCTCAGTCAATACAAGATTCAACACCAATCAATTGGTTTGGATCGCTTTCAAATTACGATTTTAGGTCTAGCTGAATCAAATGGCATAGATCGCTCTTTAGATGTATGTAAGAATAATTATAAGTTCAATGCTCGAAATCAAGTTCAAAGAATATAAACAACTCTATTCTAACTATGAAGAATTATGCCATAAGATAAGAATCATACTTTCAATTGTTTACTTGTACAAATAATAGTACAAGCTCAAGTAATGCTCAATAAAGAGTAGGGTTCGAGTACTTGCACAAATTCAAAGTTGTGTAAGATAGGAAACTTGCATCAAAGAAATAAGGTTTAGATACTTGCACAATATTCAAGTCGTGAAAGTTAGAAAACTTGCATAATCATGGATTCCTCGCATAAAGTAAATGCATAGTTTAGGATACTTGCTTCAAGCGTGGTTTACCAAAGTATAGCTTAATACCACTCCAATGAACTATAATATCCTATTTATGTATAAACACATTAGTTATACAAGTTCAATATGTACACCTACTATCTCAATTTGCTACGATACACAAGTGTAATTCATCAATACTAAACATATATTGTTAGTCTTATCTTAGTCGTATAATCACATATGTATGACATTACGTACCGTACATACACCTAACACATCAGTTTCTTATATACTATAACATTAAAGAACATAGTTTGTAATCATATTTTGACTTAAAGTTATAAATATTTATCCAACATAAGATTCTATCTTTAGCATGCTCATTGACACATCGAATAATGTACTTGACACGTATTACAGATTAAGGTAACAATATAAGCATGCATAGCATCTCAGATCACAAACATAATAAGCAGTCTTCACTGCAGGGTGGCGCGACCACGCTTGGTTTGCACTAAGGAGTGGTGCGGCCGCGCTGCTCCTGGTTCAAACCAAGACATGGCAGCTCCTGTAGAATCCCAGCGTAATCCCAACTTACACATATATAAAGAATCATGCAAAACACACATGTCAGGAGGTTTGATAACTAAGTTCGACCCTATATCTTATCTTTAACATAGGTCATTATCCATTCTCATTTAATCAAAACTTTAAGAGCTCAATTAACAAAGTCTCTTACGTTTAGCCATTATACATATGCTATGCGGTCAATAAGTCTCAACTATACATGCTTACATTAGATTAGTCATGTATTTCAAGTTGTATAGTTCTACTTCATTTAGACTTGTTATAAACCATAGTCAACTAGTTTACAATGCGTATGACTAGCTAGGCATTCATGTCAATCATGTCTATAGGCATAACACACCTTAACATGATAGTCAAATTTCAGAACAATTGTAACTTAGTTATTGACAAAACTAGTTTTCAAACTCTTAAGGTTTCTTTTGAAAATCTCATGTTAACCATCCAAGCATGCAAAGCTACTTCACTTACTATACACCATACTTTCATATATACATAACTAGGCCATATAAGCATGCTCACAAGTTCCTAACTCAAAGTGTATATAGTTTATCAAGTTTGTATTTGAAACTTTAAGTTTCCATTAGTAGCTAGGTCATCAAAACTTATCAAGAATGCAAGGTAAGTCCACATATTCTATATCATGCTTTCATAACGACATAATAGATCACATAATCATGTTTTGAAATTCAAAACTTAATGTATACATAGTTCATTTACACATGGCTAGTATAGTCCTTTGTTTGAAATTTCCCTTTAAATCATGCTTGAATAGTCTATACTATCTTCAACAATATAAACTAACATATTGATCACATGTTAAGGCATATCAGAGCTTAATATGTTGATACTTAAGGTCAAAATATACATTACACTCCACCAATTTTAGTTTTCCAAATCTTGAAGTTTTCTTTGAATACATACTAAACCAAGCTAAAATAACTTACTATATCCAAAACAACATCTATTCATATGTTAGGGTCATTTACATGCATATTCAAATCAAAGTAGCATGCTCATGACAACACAAGGCAACAGAAACCATTTTTCAAAACTGGCAGCCGGCGCGGCCACTCGGGTTCTTGCTATAGAAGTAGCGAGGCGCACCGCGCTACTTCGAGCAGAAGCCAAAAAAATGGCTCTACTTCTGCAGAGCCTCAACACAACATTGCTTATTTCTGCAACTAGACCAACTACATTACTTCTAAACATGCATATAAGCTTAGACAACATAATGACATGCCATTACATGCCAATTATCAGAGAATTCATGAACTTCTAATAATTTAACAAAACTCAAAATTAAGAACATGTTTAGCAGTAATATTACCTTTGTGATATGAAATTGCTAACTCTTGCTTCCAACCTCCAATGGCTTAATAATTTAGGACTCTCACACTCTTATAGACTTATCAGAAGATTTTTCTAGCAATTAAGAAATGAGAAGAAGAGGTTGCTATATATAGAGGATACATTACCCATATAAATCGATTGCCCAAGAAATTAAACCATGGGATGGAAGAAGAATTCATTGGATTAAGAGAGTTTGGTGAAAAGATTTCACCAACTCCACCTTCTCCACTCTCAGTTCATCATCACAGCTAACTCCTTGCAAGCTTGAGTTCACGCAAGAATGGAATAGGCTATTGTTTGGGTACTATTTGGTCACTTAATATGGGACAAGAAGTTTGTTCTGAGGTGTAGTAACGGAATGTTTACTAATACACTTAGGTTTATTTCCTTTTTGGCTTATAATTCCTCATTTGATAACTAAATATTATTACAAAATGAAAAGTTAGGGATTATATATGTACACATATCATATAATTCATATACATTAGTCTAGTCCAATTAGTATGTATAACATGTATCGACACAATTTAATTGGTCACTAATAATTCAATATCTCTTTAAAACTTTAATTATCATTCCAATTAGACACATAACCTAAGTTGATATTCCATAAAGTGTACATTAATGCACTATACATTTTACATGGTCATATAGTCATCATTTGTATAACTTACACATTTTATTAATATTACTATATAGTTTCCATATAATATGGTCACATCCCAAATGTCACACTATACTTTATATTATATAAATGTAGTTACTATATAGTATGTGATTACCTATCATTACACTTAGCAATTTATTGAATTAACATTAATCTTATAATTTTAATCAATTATTTATTTATTAATATGTTATTACTCATAATAATAATTAATTAACAATATATTATTAATTATTCATTCAATTATTAATTCCTTCTTTAATTAATTAAATCATCATAATTCTCAGTATTGTGCCACACAAGGCATTCTTTGAACTTATCATAAACTCCACATTTTTCTCAATTCTTATAAATTCAATTTGAATTAATTGAATTACTTATCTCACAACACATCATATTTATATTCAAATAAATATTCATTTTCTTATTATATCATAATAATATTTATTCACGAAATTCACGGTTCTTACAGCCTCCTACTTTATAAAAATTTTATTCTCGGAATTGGTACAAGGTTGCACAAATAGATGTGGATAATCCATCGCCATCCTATCTTCTAATTCCCATGTGGCCTCCTCGGTGTCGTGGTTTCGCTAAAGTACTTTTACAGAAGATATAATTTTGTCTCTTAACGTCTGCTCTTTCCTATCTAATATCTGGACAAGAATTTCTTTATACACCAAATTCTTCTCCACTTGAATGGGTTCGTAGGAAATCATGTGTTTGTAGTCAGGCTTGTACGGACGCAACACGAAAATGTGAAACACGTTATGGATGTTTTCCAACTCAGGTGGTAATGCAACTTTGTACGCTACTTCACCCACTCGCTTCAATATTTCGAATGGTCCTATAAACCTCGAACTTAATTTTCCCTTCTTGTCGAATTGTATTTTTCCTTTCTAGGGAGATACTTTTAAGAAAACGTAACTTTCGACTTCAAAGTCGCGGTCTTGACGATGCAAATCTGCATATTTCTTCTGGTGATCTTGTGCAGCTACTAGTCTAGCTCTTATCGTTGTCACCACGTCTGCAGTTTGTTGCAGTAACTCTGGTCCCAACATTCGTCGTTCTCTAACTTCGTCCCAACATAATGGTGTTCGACATTTTCTCCCATAAAGAGCTTCGTACGGTGGCATGCCGATACTCGCATGGTAACTATTGTTATAAGTAAATTCCACTAGGGGTAGGTGATCGTCCCAATTTCCCTTGAAGTCCATCACGCAAGGTCTAAGCATGTCCTCCAGTGTTTGTATCGTTCACTCACTTTGTCCGTCTGTCTACGGATGATAAGCATTACTCAACCTCAGTTGTGTTCCCATCCTCTCTTGCAAGCTTTTCCAGAATTTTGACGTGAAGCGCAGATCTCGATCGGAGACAATCGACACCATCACTCCATGTCATGAAATAATTTCCTTTACGTACAGGCTCGCTAACTGATTCAAATTATATCGGATCTTGATCGGTAGAAAATGAGCTATCTTCGTTAGTCGATCTACGATAACCCAAATGGCATCAAAACCCTTCTACGTGATTGGAAGTCCCACCACGAAGTCCATCGTAATGTGTTCCCATTTGTACTCCGATATTTCCAACGGTTGAAGTAGACCACTTGGCCTCTGGTGCTCTGCTTTGACCTATCGGTAAGTAAGACATCTACTGACGCCCTATGCGACTTCTCGTTTCAAATTGGGCCACCAAAAATGTTGCCACAAATCTCGGTACATTTTTGTGCTTCCTGGATGAACCGAATACGTCGTATTGTGTGCCTCGTGCAAAATTTCTTCCCTCAACTCGGTTATCGCTTGTACCCACACTCTCCCTTCGAATCTCAAAATACCATCCTTATCCATTTTGAATCTCTATTCTTCATTTTCTATGATCCTCTTCTTAATTTTCTCGCACTCTTCATCCTTCTCTTGTGATTCCTTTACTCTGTCCAACAAGGTTGGACGAGCTTCCACTACAAACAATTTTTCTTCAGACCTCTCCGGCCCCTTAACTTCTATCTCCAATTTCTCCATTTCCCTTATTAACTCCTCCTGGGTTGTTAGTTGAAACAACTTCTCCATTCCTTTCCTGCTTAGCGCGTCAGCTACTATGTTTGCCTTTTTCGGGTGATAAAGAATATCTCAGTCATAATCCTTGATTAATTCTAACCACCTCCTCTGATGCATGTTCAACTCCTTCTGTGTGAAGATATATTTCAGACTCTTGTGGTCCGTGTATATCTCACATTTCTCTTCGTACAAATAATGTCTCCAAATCTTTAACGCAAAAACTACTGCCGCTAACTCTAAGTCGTGAGTAGAGTATCATTTTTCATAATCCTTAAGTTTTCGCATTGCGTACGCAATGACCTTGCCATGCTGCATTAGCACACAGCCAAGTCCTCTGTGCGACGCATCACTATACACCACAAATCCTCTCGTATCATCTGGTAATGATAATATAGCTTTGGTTAGCCTCTTCTTCAGCTCCTAAAAACTCTCTCCGCACTTGTCCGTCCACACGAACTTCACCGTCTTCCTCGTTAGATTGGTCAACGGGGTTTCTATCTTAGAAAAATCCTAGATAAATCTTTGATAGTACCCAGCTAACCCTAAGAAACTTCTGACTTTGGTTGGCGTCTTTGGCTGCTCCCAATTACTCACAACTTCTACCTTTGCAGGGTCTACTGAAATTCCATCCTTATCCACCACGTGTCCAAAGAATTGAATCTTCTTCATCCAAAATTCACACTTGGAAAACTTTGCATACAGCTTCTCCTTTCTTAGCGCCTCCAAAACCATCTTCAGATGTTCAGCATGTTCTTCTTCCATCTTTGAGTAGATCAAGATATCGTCGATGAAAACTACTACGAATTTATCTAAGAATGGGTTGAAGACTCGGTTCATCAAGTCCATAAATAGTGCCGGAGCATTTGTCAACCCGAATGACATCACTAGAAATTTTAAATGTCTGTAACGAGTTTGGAATGCCGTCTTTGATATGTCCTCCTCCCGTACCTTCAACTGGCGATAGCCTGTCTATAGATCTATCTTCGAGAAACACTTCACTCCCTTTAGTTGATCGAAAAGGTCGTCAATCCTTGGTAACAGATATCTATTTTTAATCATTACTCTGTTCAATTCTTGATAATCGATACATAGCCTTATCGATCCATCCTTCTTCTTTACAAACAACACTGGTGTTATCCAATGAGACACACTCAGTCGTATATAACTTTTATCTAGTAACTCTTGCAGTTGTATCATCTATTCCTTCATTTTTATTGGCGCCATATGATATGGGGCTTTCGAAATCGGTGTCGTTCTCAGTGCTAAGCCTATTACGAATTCGATTTCTCTATTTGGCGGAAGACCAGGCAGATCGTCTGAAAATACATCTTGGAATTCTCTCACTACGGATATATCCTTAATTTCTACTCCTTTTTTTCGAGTATCAACAATGTAAGCTAAATAACCTACACATCATTTCCTTAACAATTTCTTGGTCTGCATCAACGTAAGGCAACACGATTGCTGAAGTGATGAGCTACCATAAAACACTACCTTAGACTTATTCGGAGTCTGAAGGTTTACACTTTTATTCTGACAATCAATTATCACAGCATGGGTATACAACCAATCCATTCCCAATATTACGTCAAACTCTCCCAATCTTATCGGGATCAAGTCTACGCTTAGTTCATGATATCTAATGTTTACGCGATAATTTCGGTAAACGTATTCTACGGGAAATATTTCCTTATTCACAACTTCTATGTTCAAAGGATTTCCTAATCGTTCTCGGGGTAAATTAAGTCGATTAGCAAATTCCACATATACAAAAGAACAGGTGGCACCCGAATCAAATAATACATAGGCATTTATACTATTGATTGGGATAATACCTGACACCACGTCCTTCGCAGCTACTGCGTTTTGAATGATCATGTTAAACGTTCTGGTAGTTGGACGGCTGGATGGCGTCAGTCCGCTAATCATCAGTTTGTTGTTTCCCCCTTGCTGGTCGCTTCCTCCGTCGCTCTCTTTCTTTGGTCAATCTTTAATCAGGTGGTCCGCCGAGCCACAAGCGAAACAATCCTTGATCTTCTTGGGCTTCGGGCAGTTAGGTGAAATGTGCCCTTCTTGGCCGCAGTTGTAATAAGTACTACGTCCTTTCCAGCACTCTCCCTGGTGATTTTTCCCACACTTCGGGAATCCCTATGCCCTTTTCTTAAAATCTCAATGAAACTTCCTCACTTGATTGTTGTGATTTTTGTTGTTGTTATTCTCCCATTTTCTTTTTCCTAACTACTTCCCTCGCTGCTGCTTCCCCCACGGCTATCTCCTCTCGTGTTCTTACCATTCTTTTCCTTGTTGTACAAACTCAAAGCTTCGCTACCTCCTTCTACAATAATGGCCTTCTCCAGCAATGTCGCAAATGAATCGATCTGAAGAATTGACACCTTGTTGAACAACCAAGGTTTCAGCCCTTGCTCAAAACGTCTAGCTTTCCTCTCTTCATCTCCTACTTGGTGTTCTGCAAATCGGGCTAGCTCATTGAACTTAACTACGTATTTCACCATCGTCATATCTCTCTGCTTAAGTTCTAAGAACTTCACCTCCATCCTATTCTTCATGCTTTTTGGGAAATAGTTCTCAAAAAACAAAGTCTTAAATCTCTCCCATGCGATTATCCCTTCTTCTGCTCTTTGCTGATTCGCCTAACACCAGAGTTAGCCTCGCCTCTCATCATGTAGATGGAAAACACCGTCTTCTGGTCTTCACCCACACGAACGATGGTGAAGGCATTCTCCATCTCTTTAATCCATGTTTGAGCCAAGATAGGATCGGTAATACCCACGAATTCCGGAGGTCCTACACTCCTAAAGTCCTTAAAGTCTGTGACTGGAGCTGCTTGGGGGTTTGGGCGATCGGGTTCATTATTCCTTCCCCTAAGAGCCTCTCCTAACAAATCTACTAGCCTTTGGATAGGGTCTACTTGCTCTCTCTCGTTATTGACTGACTCTTCCGGTGTTGCTGGTCTACGTCTTGGCGGCATTTTCTACATCATAAAATTTTTATTTTTATTATCTTGTTTTATTACTTAAATGTTTCTCAAATGAAAAAGGAATAAGATTTCATAACACGTTTCTGAAATAAGATCATTTATATTCATATGCCAAATCATTACATCAACATGATCATTCTGTAGACACTCAAAATTTTCTGCACACCTGTTACTGACATTGTAGGAGGGCAGATTCGTCTTTCAGAGATAACCTTGGAAGACAGCTCACATCCAGTCTGGATACTACCGGAAGTTCAGTCTCAACCTAGGAACACACATAGGGAGTAACAGTTCCAACCTCGGTGATAACCCCGAGGCCTGCAGTTTTAATACCGAAAATTGCATCGGAGAAGACCAATTCATCTCGACCCCGAGATATTCAGTCTCAGTCCCAACACTAGGAATAGCAGATTCCAACCTTGGAGATAATCCCAAGGAAGGCAGTTGTAGTTCCGGAGATAACCCCAAAAATTCTTATTTCAAATGCATGCAATCAGCTTCAACCTCGGCGCTTACACCGAGGCACGCAGTACAAGACTTGGCAATAACACCAGGAAGACAGGCACACCTCAGAGATGACACTGAGGACCTTCAACACTTGCAGCAGTCCACTCTTAGAGATAACCCTGAGGAACGTCTGCATTATCAGCCTAAACTGGAGATAACCCCGGTGAGGGGCAAAGTCGTCATCGTGCCACCTTGACGCCACATCACGCCGTCTCAACATTTTAGACATACATTTCTACACAACAATGTCCCACAAGAGCCAAGGAAAACCAATCCTGAGTGACTATTATGCAGGGTAACAGATAAAATTTGAAGCTTGAAGACCGGAGGGCATCGTCCCATCTTCCTGAATTCGTACAACCTCTAATCCCATGTCATTGCGTAACTCTCGACAACGGCGGTCCGAAATATGCCTTACATACCTCAGTCGGATACCCAGATTACAATTCTAAAAGTTCGAGCGGACATCACATAGCATGCGTGCACGTACTTCGAGACGACGGGACCTGCGAAACCCGGGGCACCCCGAGCAGCCACAGGTACACCTACGGCTCCCCCCTCTATAAATAGAGGGCTTGGGATGGCCATTTTGAAAAGAGAAAAGGCGAGGAAGCCCTGACTAATTTGCTCTGTACACACCTTAAACTGAGTGTTTTCTCATTATAAACACTTGTAAGCTCATATATAGCTATTTTTTACCAGCGGGAGCCGAGTGTTCATCCATTTCAAGTTATTGAAGTCTTCTTTGGCAGCCCACTGTAAGCCTGCTTACACACTTTAAAGCATTTCTCTTCATCTTTGCACACATTATTCTTCACGTTGAGAGTCGTGTTACGTGTGTAGGCCCAAACTTCGTTATGTGGTTTCATTTCAGTTTGTATATATATATATATATATATATATATATATATATATGGACTGACATTATCGAGTTATGCCTCGATTGAGCCTAGACTTATGTCTGAAGCGTTTAATGGCTTTCGTATATATATATATATATATATATATATATATATATATATATATATATATATATATATATATATATATATATTACATTTCGTCCCGTCTAGAGTTTACTTCGTGGCGGTTGACCGTTTTTTACAGCTTTTTGTACATTTCGTCCCGCCTGGAGTTTACTCTGTGGCGGTTGATCGCTTTTACAGCTTTATTTACATTTCTGATCCCCCATGGAGGTGCTTCGTGGTGGTCGATCATGTCTGTATATATATATTTACAGTTTATATATATATATATACATGTTTACTGCGTTTATATCAATTACGGCTTCATGTGAGCCTAGGAATCATGTGATCACATATTCAGTCCATTGAATCTAGATTCGGTTACCGTGATGGACCTTTTTCAGCTGTAAGCAGCTTGTAAATTTATTCCCGGTTTTCGGATTTCCTCCGATGATTTCCATACCCATGAGGAGTTCGGTACCACTTTGTATATTATTTTCTCAAAGATGCTTCGCATCTCGAAAATAAAAGCAATCAAGCCGAACACTGAATAAAATGGAAGTATCAAAGGCCTCAATTACTATTGAGTACAGGATTTGAAAAACCTCTTTTTAAAAAACCTCACTGCTATATCTTGTTTAAAATTGAATTTTTATAAAAATTCAAACCCTATGTATATAGGTGCGAACGAGGCATAGCACTACTTCCAAATAACAGCAGATTGACCCACACACACATTCATATAACAGTTTCTAGAAAAGTCGCGGCCACCATGGCAACACGGATGTCGGGGGGTGCCTAACACCTTCCCTCCGCATAAGCAATTTCCCGAACCCTAATGAATCTCAGTTTCACAGACCCGTTTAGCAGTGTCACATCACTGGGTCAATGTGCAAACCTTTTCTCGGTTGTGTTAGTACAACCAGTTAAAAAACTAACTGGCGACTCTTAACAATCCATCGTCGACATTATACATGTCGGATCTTTTTTACTTGTTTTTTCAAACAAATCTCACCTAACATGAGAACACAAAAAAACAGGTAACGAAAAGGGACAAATAAAAATCCCGATGTCGACAGGTGGCGACTCCGCTAGGGACACCAGTAAGAGGACTTAAGCCGCTATTACAAGCTTTTCAAAATTGTTATATGCTTGTGTGTGGATGTTGCATTTACATTTATGATGAATGTGTATGAATGCATTTTTTTACTGCACTGCAATATATCTATCTGTGATATTAGTGCTTCGCACATGTCATCATTTTCATAAACGATGAGACACATTGTATGTGAATGTATGCTGTGTGGTTCCTCCACCAGGAGGCTATCCTGTCGGTGTTTGATTGCTGGACTCGTAGGAAGACTAATTCCAACGAGGCTCAGGAAATGCACCACCCAAATTCTCTCCAATTGAAAGACCGGATTAACTTCCTGTTGAGTAAACTGCGATGATTTGGGAACCTTCATGCCAAAAAGCCGCGAGAGAAACCTAAGATAGGTCAGCCTCTGATAAACCAAACGCGGAGGAAAGTCTCTTCATGCTTTCTCATTTCAAATTACTTGTAAAGTCAATTACTTGTAATTTACATTCCATATTCATCTCCATTTAATGAGAAATATGAAGAAATATGTGCATATACATATTTAAATTAACATGCTATCCTGTATTACAAACAGCTAACATCTGTTTTGCAGGATCATAATCCTAAAACGGACACATCACATAGCATGTAAACATTTACATAATCCCTAAAACTATACTATGCAAGTTTTATCGCAGGGAAGCATTCGGACCTATTACCCGGTCAAAATCCAAAAAGGCCACGAGACTACAGCCAATCATGTCTTCATCTTACCAGTTTAATCCAGTTTCTCACGAAGAATTTGTCGGATTAAGTAAACAAATTGCAGATTTGGATGTTCTGCTTAAAGAACTACATGAATCTACTTAGGGTACGAGGATACCCGTACATGCTGAATCCTCTGCACAAGGAGGAACCCAAGGTTCTGATAAAGCCATTATAGTACCTAAAATGCAGTTGGATATAACTAACAAAAGTCATGATGCCGCCCATCTCACAGGAGATCCAGACACCGGTGGCATCAGAAAGAAAGTTCTTCAAATGGAAGAAACCCTTCGTTCTATCAAATGAATTAGAGCACACGGGAGTGTCTCCTATGCCGATCTTTGCATATTCCCTGGGGTTCATTATCTAGAAAAGTTCAAAACTCCTGACTTTGAAAAGTATGACGGGTTAGGAGATCCTTACACCCATTTGAAGGTGTTCATTGGAGAACTTGGATCTTATGCAGTGGATGAGAAGCTCAGAATGCAGCTGTTCCAAAAGAGTCTGACTAGAGAAGCCCGTTCGTGGTATACCAGATTAGACAACTCAAAGATTCATAGCTGGGAAGAGCTAGCTCATGCCTTCCTCACACAATACAGTTTCCAGTCTCAGATGGCACCTGACTGGTACCAGATTACCAAGGTCAAGAAACAGTCCAATAAGTCTTTCAGAGAGTATGCACAAAGGTGGAGGCACCTTGCTGCTCAAGTGATTCCTTCTATGACAGAGTCAGAAATGGTTATGACCTTTATTGACATACAAGAAGCTCCTTTCTATGAAAGAGTCTTAGCTGGCATTGGTAAACCATTTTCTAAAATGATCAAACATGGAGAAATGACTGAGATGGGATTGAAGTCAGGAAAGATTCAAGACCTATCCGCTCTCAAAGCTGTTGCTGAGCACATCCAATCCAAAATTTATGGAAACAACCCCCGGAGGGTCCATAAAAAGAAAGAGGAGGATGTTTCCCTGATACTACAGGGTCAGAAAGGCAATCAGAATATGCCTATCCAATGGAGAAATTACACTCCTTTTCAAGCACTGTCTTTAAACCCTCCAATGCTAAAAGGTGGAGAAGTCAAACGCCCTCGAGTGTTCACACCCCTATGGGATTTGCTTGAGAACATTCTCACTCTTCTTACAACTCAGAAGAAAATCACACATCTTCTTCCACCAGTCAACTCTAATGGGAGGGTTTCAATGCTGCTCGGAAATATGCTTATTATGTCGGGGCACCTGGACATGATACTCAAGATTGTTGGGCCTTGAAACACAAGATTCAATATTTGATACACAGCGATGAGATCGTGGTGACCAAACCAGATCAACCTCACGTGCAGGACAACCCTCTTCCTCCACACAAAGAGGAAGAGGTCAACATGATTAATCGGAGCAATGGACAGAGTTATAATTTCAACTGTGAAGCATCTCAGAGCATCAAAGACGGTGTTGACAAGTGGAATTATGCAAAGTTCCAGTTTACGATGGAACGGAAGATTAAAGCTCTGTGTAAGCAAATTGAGCAATTGGCCGAACTGGTGACCTATCAGCATCAAGTCACACGCCAATTAATTAGCTAGGAGCATGCTAGTTTCCTTTCCTTGGTTATGAATACTCCCTCGTCACCTTCAAAATATGAAACATTGGAGGACAAAGTGACGAAGAGAGCAACTGCCAAAGCCCGTCGGGATTTTGACAATAGAAGGGAATTTACATACCTGGGCCAACCTATGGAGGAGATACTTCAGATGCTAATCAATGAAGGAAGAATCACATCCCTTCTACCTCCAATTAATCCCCATTCAGGACGGTTCAATCCTGATGGAGTATGTCAGTATCATTCCCATTCTTGCGGTCATAGCACGGAAGAATGCTGGGCACTCCGCCACCTTATTCAGAATCTAATCGATAGTGGTGTCCTACAACTGGCAGACAACGATACCGTGTTATTTGAGAGTGAAAATATTTGTTCTACCAAATGGAAAGAACTGGTAGCAATTATATCCATTGAGGCTGATAGGACTGTAAAACCATTCACAAATACAACTCAAAGGAATTAACAATCCTTTGAAAGTGGCTGCTCCAGAGCCAATCAACCTACCATTCTGACCACAATATCCTGTTATCAGCTTATAGAAAGTTCCCTGGAATTATGGAGAAGTTGAAGGATCCACATCTCATACAACTGCTGCAGTGTCGAAGGAAAATCTACTGTATCTTTCCCAACGGGTGATGAAGCCTGCTATTAAATCAAAGGGGAAAATTTCCATGGAGAAGATTGAAAAATTCCTCCATGCTATGAGTCATAATGAAGCCAAGGTGGTTTTAAGCTTAAGAGAAGCTCCACATCAAATTTTAATATTAGACTTGGTTTTAATTTGTAAGGATCACCGAAAGATTCTATTAAAGGTTTTGGAAAATGCCTACTTGCCGAAATCAGTGGATGTAAAAAAATTTCAACATCTGGTTGATCACATTTTCCACAACAATGTCATCTCTTTCACTGATGATGACATACCGCCCGAAGGGACCGGTCATTGCAAGCCGTTACACATTGCGGTTTTGTCCTCTGGATACATGTTAGCTGGAGTCTTGATAGATGGAGATTCATCTCTGAATATCTGTCCTTATGCTACATTACTAAAGATGAATGTCAATCTCAAGCGGATCTGAAGTAGTCATACAATCATCAAAGCTTTTGATGGATCCTGCCGAAATTTAGTCGGAGAGATTGAGTTGCCAATTGAGATTGGTCCCCATACATTTTATGTGTCTTTTCACGTGCTCAAAATAGATACAGGATACAACCTTCTTCAAGGGAGACCATGGATTCATATGGCCGGGGCAGTCCCATCCACTCTTCATCAGCAACTTAAATACATTATCAACAATAGCCTAGTCAAAGTCAACGCTTAACCAGAATATCCTCAACAGGGTGACATGCCACTCATCAGTGTCAATTCAGATGTTAAGCCAATCAGTTTTCATGCTTTGGAAGTAAGCAACACTCAATACCATTCTATTGGGATGACATTTCCCGTACCCAAGATTTCTGTCGAAGTTATGGCAGCTACTCAAGAAATGATGTCATTGGGACACCAGCCGGGACAAGGGCTGGGTAAAGAGCATCAGGGTATTAAGCACCCAATCCAAGTGTCCAGTCAAACTGGGATAGCCAGGCTAGGCTATTCTTCCAGTTCTAGTCACAGGAATCCACATAAGCATAAGCAGATTCCTTCCACTTTAGCCACATGGCTATTATCTCCATATGTAAATCTAGAGTCTGCACAAACTCCGGTAAAGGTGCCAGCCAACATAATGGCTATGTTATTTCCTAAGCCAATACTGGTAAAGGATAAGGAAGTCTTTATTCCAGATCCTAAGGTGGAAGAAGAGGAACGAAGGATCAAATAAGACATCATCCGAATGATGTCAGGCATACACATCATTGTCCATGATGAACATACAAATAGATACACCACAGACGATGATTGCCCAGACATAATGGTCATCATTCGGGAGAAGGAGGACGATGACAACCCCTCCATTACTGTGTCCATCAGGACTTTGCCCTTGCCAATTGGAGCAGCACTCCTTGCATTGGTCGACAAAGGTAAAATGGGCAGGACTCCTTTCTGCCCTGTAGATATCATAACTGCTTACTTTTCTGTACAGTATTAGTAGTTATTTTGTCCGTACATGCTAACACTTTGTATAATTAAATAGTTTCATATATATTAAGTGAAAGCATATTTTGTTTCAGGACTCTGAACTTAGATGTGCATGTACTTCTTGATAAGATGCCTCTTCTCCACAAGGATTGTAACTTTGATGAAAAGTTGGACTCAGACTTGATGGAAATACAAGAGGACATTGAGGTGCCTCCGGAGATCAAAGAATGGGCCAAAGACAAACCTAAACCCAACCTTGATCAAACCACCTCTTTCAATCTCGGAACCTTAGAAAACTTTAAGTTAATCCAGATTGGTTCAGACCTTACCCCAAACCAGAGGAATGACATGGTTACGCTACTAACCCAATTCCAAGATGTGTTTGCATGGTTTCATGAAGACATGGTTGGTTTGTCCACTGACATTGTCCTTCATTGCCTTCCCATCAAAGAGGGATTCAAGCCAGTCAAGCAGAAACTCAGGCGATTGAAACCTGAGTGGAGCTTAAAGGTGAAAGAAGAAATTGTGAAACAATTTCAAGCTAGTATTATCATGGTGTCCACATATCCTGAATGGATATCGAACATCGTTTCTGTGCCTAAGCCTAGAGGAAAGGTGCGAGTTTGCATGGATTATCGAGATCTGAATAAAGCTTGCCTTAAAGATAGCTTTCCCGTGCCATTTATCCATATTTTCATTGACAATACTGCTCAATATGACATGTACACCTTCGCCGATTGCTTCGCGGGGTACCATCAGATCATGGTTGCTGAGGAGGATCATGAGAAAACTACTTTCATCACGCCTTGGGGAACCTTTTGCTATAGACGGTTGTTGTTCGACCCCATCAATGCCGGAGCTACCTATCAGAGAGCTATGATGGCTCGTTTTTATGACTTAATGCATAAGGAGATAGAGATCTACGTGGATGACATCATTGTCAAATCCCAAAGGGAGCAAGACCACTTAGACCATCTCAAAAAGTTTTTCAACACGTTGCGTAAGTACAACTTGAAGTTAAATCCAGCCAAGTGTGCATTTGGCGTTAAATCAGGCAAGTTGCTAGGATTACTAGTCAGCCATAAAGGGATTGAGTTGGATCCCACCAAAATCCAGGCCATTATAGAAATGCCCATTCCTCAGACAGAGAAGGAAATACGGGGATTTTTGGGAAGAGTCAACTTCATTAGTAGGTTCATTTCTCAACTCACAGCAACATGTGAGCCTATCTTCAAACTGTTAAGGAAGAATACCTCCATGAAATAGAATAATGAGTGCCAGAAGGCCTTCCTTACAATCAAAGATCAGCTAGTCAAAGCTCCTATTTTGGTACCACCCAGGGATGATATTCCCCTATTCATGTACCTATCCATAAGTGACAATGCCATGGGCTGCATGTTGGATCAGAAAGACTATAGAGGCCGAGAACAAGCTATCTATTACCTCAGCAAAAGATTCCGCAGTAGTGAACACAAGTGCACTCTGATTGAGAAAACTTGTTGTGCTTTAGCATGGGCTGCCATGAGGTTACAACATTACCTCCATGGGCACACAACCCATCTCATATCCCGCGTGGATCCTCTCAAGTATGTGTTCTGTAAGCCCATACTAAATTGTCGACTATCTAGACGGCAGTTGATTCTGCAACAATTTGACATTGTTTATGTGATGCAAAAGTCCATTAAAGGTTAAGAAATCGCGGATCAACTGGCCGATCCACCTTCAGGGGATTTCAAACCCTTAGAAACATACTTCCCCGATAAAGGGGTAATGACAATTCAGCAACACCATCAGTGTGATATACGTCAAACATGGAACATGTATTTCGATGGAGCTGTTAATATGAAAGGTTCTGGAGCTGGAGCAGTTCTAGTATCCGGTACGGGGGAATAGTATCCCGTCGCCATCAAATTACAGTTTAGCAACACCAAAAACACAGCTGAGAAAAAAGTTGTATCATGGGGCTAAAACTTACCCGTTCAATGGGCATCAGGCGATTAACTGTCTTTGGGGATTCAGAGTTGGTAATCAAATAATCAACGGGAATCTATCAAACCAAAGAGATACATTTGCTGCCTTACCATCGGTAAATTTTACAGATGGCTTCGGAGTTCAAAGAGATCTCCTTTCTACACATTCCTCGTAATAGGAATGACTTCACAGACGCATTAGCAACTTTGGCCTCCTGGATTCACCTACTTGACAAAGAACACATGTCAAGCGTCACATTAGCCCTGCAAAAGGCACTAGCCTATGGGAACTATGTTGGAGAAGTATCGGATGAGCTACCTCCCATCCAACAACCTTGGTATCAGCATATCAAGGAGTACTTGCGAGATGGATCTACACCCGCTGAGGCGAGCCTGACTGAGAAAAGGTAGATTCATCGGCTAGCTATGAAATTTTACCTGAGCGGAGATGCAGGACTAGGTCTCCTCAGATGCCTGGATAAGGATCAAGCAAAGAAACTCATGGATGAGGTCCATAGTGGAGTATGTGGCCCATACATGAGCTGCCCTTTACTTGTAAAGAAGATCCTCAGAACAGGACATTATTGGCTTTCTCTCAAGGCTGACTGCAATGACCATGTCAAGAGATGTTATCAGTGCCAAATTCATAGGAATGCTATCCACGCCCCTCCACGGGTGCTCCACAATATGAGTTCACCTTGGCCCTTCTCATTGTGGGGAATGGACGTGATCGGGCCCATCGAGCCTAAAGACAATAATGGACATCACTTTATCTTTATCATGATCGACTGCTTTACCAAGTGGGTAGAAGCAGCCTCCTTCCCCAAGGTTACCAAAGAAGTCATCATTGCTTTCATCAGAAACAATATCATTTGTCGATATGGACAACAAGAGGTGATTGTATCAGAAAATGCTAAGAACCTCAACAACAAAATAATGGAGGAGTTATGCAGTAAATTCCACATCAAACACCTTAACTCCGTCATCTACCGGCCAAAGATGAATGGTGCTGTTGAAGCGGCTAACAAAAATATCAAGAAGATCATGCAAAAGATGTCTGCCAACCACAAAGGATGGCCTGACCTATTGCCTGTTACTCTATTAGCCTACAAAATGTCAATGCGCACTTCAACTGGGGCAACCCCCTACACATTAACCTATGTGTAGACACTCGAAATTTTTTGCACACCTGTTACTGACATTGCAGGAGGGCAGATTCATCTTTCAGATATAACCCTGGAAGACAGCTCACATCCATTCCAGATACTATCGGAAGCTCAGTTTCAACCCTGAAACACACACCGGGAGCATCAGTTCCAACCTCGGCGATAACCTCGAGGCCTACAATTCTAATACTGGAAATTCCACCAGAGAAGGCCGATTCATCCCGGAGATAACCCCGTGATGTTCAGTCTCAGTCCCAATACTGGGAATAGCAGATTCAAACCTTGGAGATAACCCCAAGGAAGGCAGTTGCAGTTCTGGAGATAACCCCAAAAATGCTTGTTTCAAATGCATGCAATCAGCTTCAACCTCGGAGCTTACACCGAGGTACTCAGTAAAAGGCCTGGTAATAACACCAGGAAGACAGGCACACCTCAAAGATGACACTGAGGACCTTCAACACTTGCAGCAGTCCAATCTTAGAGATAACCCTGAGCAACGTCTGCTTTATCAGCCCAAACTAGAGATAACCCCGGTGAGGGGCAAAGTCGTCATCTTGGCACCTTGACGCCACATCATGTCGTCTCAACATTTCATACATACATTTTTACACAGCAATGTCCCACAAGAACCAAGGAAGTTCAATCCCTAGTGACTATTACGTAGGGTAATGGATAGAATTTGAAGCTTAAAGACCGGAGGGCATCGTCCCATCTTCCTGAATTCGTACAACCTCTAATCCTATGTCATTGCATAACTCTTGACAACGACGGTCTGAAATAGGTCTTACATACCTCAGTCGGATGCCCGAATTGTAATTCTAAATGTTCGAGAAGACATCACATTGCACGCGTGCACGTACTTCAAGACGACGGGACCCGCGAAGCCCGGGGCACCCTGGGCAGCCTCTCAGGTACACCTGCGGCCCAGCCGCAGGTCCCCTCTATAAATAGAGGGCTTGGGGTGGCCATTTTATAAGAGAAAATGGCGAGGAAGCCCTGTCCAATTTGTTTTGTACATACCCCAAACGGAGTGCTTTCTCATTTTAAACACTTGTAAGCTCATATATAGCTACTTTTTACCGGTAGAAGCCGAATATTCATCCATTTCAAGTTATTGAAGTCTTCTTTGGCAGCCCACTGTAAGCCTTCTGACACATTTTCAAGCATTTCTCTTTATCTTTGCACACACTATTCTTCACATTGACAGTCATGTTGCGTGTGTATGTCCAGACTTCGGTCCGGGGTTTCTTTTTGTTTGTATATATATATACTTATATATATATATATATATAGATATTTTATATATGGACTAACATTATCGAGTTATGCCTCGATTGAGCCTAGACTTATGTCTGGAGCATTTAATTGCTTTCGTATATGTATATATCTATATATATGAACTGTGTGTCGAACTCTGTTCGATGAGCCTAGACTTATGTCTGGTGCATTTAAATGCTTTGGTGTGTGTGTGTGTGTGTGTATATATATATATATATATATATATATATATATATATATATATATATATATATTTACATTTCGTCCCGCCTGGAGTTTCCTCCGTGGCGGTTGATCGCTTTTACAGCTTTATTTATATTTTCGATCCCCCATGGAGGTGCTTCGTGGTGGTTGATCATGTCTGTATATATATATATATATATATATATATATATATATATATATATATATATATATATATATATATATTTATAGCTTTTATATATATACCTGCTTACTGCGTTTATATCAATTGCGGCATCATGTGAGCCTAGGAATCATGTGATCACAGATTCAGTCTGTTGAATCTAGATTCGGTTCCCATGATGGACATTTTCAGCTGTAAGCAGCTTGTAAATTTATTTACGGTATTCGAATTTCCTCCGATGGTTTCCATGCCCATGAGGAGTTCGGCACTTCTTTGTACATTATTTTCTCGAAGATGCTTCGCATCTCGAAAATAAAAGCAATCAAGCTTAATATTTAATAAAATGGAAGTATCAAATGCCTCAATTACTATTGAGCACAGGGTTTGAAAAACCTCTTTTAAAATATCACTGCTATATCTTGTTAAAACTGAATTTTTATACAACATCCAAACCCTATGTATATAGGTGCGAACGAGGCATAGCACTACTTTCAAATAACAGGACATTGACCCACACACACACACATTCATATAACAGTTTCTTGAAAAGTGGCGGTCACCGTGGCAACACGGATGTCAGGGGGGTGCCTAACACCTTCCCTCCACATAATCAAGTCCTCGGACCCTAAATGAATCTCGGTTTCACAGATCCGTTTAGCAGTGTCACATCACTGGGTCAATGTGCAAACCTTTTCTCGGTTGTGTTGGTACAACCAATTAAAAACCAACTGGCGACTCTTAATAGTCCATCATCGACATTACACATGTCAGACCTTTTTCACTTATTTTTTTAAACAAATCTCACCTAAAATGACAACATAAAAGAACAGGTAACGAAAAGGGACAAATAAAAATCCCGATATCGACAGGTGGCGACTCTGCTGGGGACCCCAGTAAGAGGACTTAAGCTGCTATTACAAGCTTTTCAAAACTGTTATATGCTTGTGTGTGGATGTTACATTTACATTTATGATGAATGTGTACGAATGCATATCTTTACTGTAATTAATGCTTTACACTATATCTGCCTGTGATATTAGTGCTTCGCACATGTCATCATTTTCATAAGCGGTGAGACACGTTGTATGTGAATGTATGTTGTGTGGTCCCTCCACCAGGAAGCTATCCTGTCGGTGTTTGATTACTAGACTCGTAGGAAGACTAATTCCAACGAGGCTCAGGAAAGGTACCACCCAAATTCGCTCCAGTTGAAAGACCGGATTAATTTCCCGTTGAGTAAATTGCGATGATTTGGGAACCTTCATGCCAAAAAGACGCCAGAGAAACCTAAGATAGGTCAGCCTCTGATAAACCAAACGTGGAGGAAAGTCTCTTCATGGTTTCTCATTTCAAATTACTCGTAATTAACATTCCATATTCATCTCCATGTAATGAGAAATATGAAGAAATATGTGCATATACATATTTAAATTAACATGCTATCCTGTATTACAAATAGCTAACATCCTTTTTGCAGGACAAAATTCCTAAAACGGACACATCACATAGCATGTTAACATTTACACCCTCCCTAAAACTAAACTATGCCAGCTTTATCGCAAGGAAGCATTCAGACATATTACCCGGTCAAAGTCCAAAAAGGCCGCAGGCCTACAACCAATCATGTCTTCATCTAACCAGTCTAATCCAGTTTCTCACGAAGAATTTGACGGATTAAGTAAACAAATTATAGATTTGGTTGTTCTGCTTAAAGAACTACATCAATCTACTCAGGGTCCAAAGATACCCATACATGCTAAATCCTCCACACAAGGGGGAACTCAAGGTTCTGACAAAGCCGTTATAGTACCTAAACTGCAGTTGGATACAACCAACAAAAGTCATGATGCCGCCTATCTCACAAGAGATCCAAACACCGGTGACATCAGAAAGAAAGTTCTTCAAATGGAAGAGACCATTCGCGCTATCAAAGGAATTGGAGCACACGGGAGTGTTTCATATGCCGACTTTTGTATATTCTCTGGTGATCATTAACCAGAAAAATTCAAAACTCCTAACTTCGGAAAGTATGATGGGTTAGGATATCCTTATACACAATTGAAGGTGTTCATTGGAGAACTTGGATCTTATGCAGAGGACGAGAAGCTCAGAATGCAGCTATTCCAAAAGAGTCTGACTGGAGAAGCTCGTTCGTGGTATACCAGATTAGACAATTCAAAGATTTTATAGCTGGGAAGAGCTAGCTCACGCCTTCCTCACACAATACAGTTTC
The DNA here is from genome assembly GCA_016801055.1 of Panax notoginseng. Taxonomy (NCBI): domain Eukaryota; kingdom Viridiplantae; phylum Streptophyta; class Magnoliopsida; order Apiales; family Araliaceae; genus Panax; species Panax notoginseng. Next base: position 93,446,907 of record CM029013.1, on the reverse strand, counting down.
TAGTCTCAAATGGCTCCTGACAGGTACCAGATTACCAAGGTCAAGAAACAGTCCAATAAGTCTTTTAGAGAATATGCTCAATGGTGGAGGTGCCTTGCTGCTCAAGTAACTCCTTCTATGACAGAGTCAGAGATGGTCATGACCTTTATCGACATACAAGAAGCTCATTTCTATGAAAGAGTCTTAGCTGGTATCGGTAAACTATTTTCTTAAATGATCAAACATGGAGAAATGGCTGAGATGGGATTTAAGTCAGTAAAGATTCAAGACATAGCTGCCCTTAAAGCTGTTGCTAACCACATCCAATCCCGAAATTATGAAAACAACCCCCGAAGGGTCCATAAAAAGAAAGAGGAGGATGTTTCCCTGATATTACAGGGTCAAAAAGGCAATCAAAACATGTCTATCCAGAGGAAAAATTATACGCCCTTTCCAGCACAGTCTTCAAACCCTCCAATACCAAAAGGTGGAGAAATCAAATGCCCTCGAGTGTTCACACCCTTAGGAGACTCACTCAAGAATATTCTCACTCTTCTGACCACGTAGAAAAAATCACGTATCTTCTTCCACCAGCCAGCCCTAATGGACGGGGTTTTAATGCTGTTCGGAAATGTGTTTATCATGCCGGGGCATCTGGACATGATACTCAAGATTGTTGGGACTTGAAACACAAGATCCAAGATTTAATAGACAACGGTAAGATTGTGGTCACCAAACCAAATCAACCTCATGTGCAAGACAACCCTCTTCCTCCACACAAAGAGGAAGAGGTCAACATGATTAATTCGAGCACTGGAAAAAGTTCCAATTTCAACTACGAAGCATCCCAGATCATCAAAGACAGTGTTGACAAATGGGTTTATGCAAAGTTCCAGTTTGCGATGGAACGAAAGATGAAAGCTCTATGTAAGTAAATTGAGCAATTGGCAGAACTGGTGATCTATCAGCATCAAGTTACGCGCCAATTAGTCAGCCAGGAGCATGCTAGTCTCCTCCCCTTGATTATGAATATTCCATCGTCACCTTCAAAAAAATGAAACAATGGAGGACAAAGTGACGAAGAGAGCGACTGCCAAAGCCCGTCGAGATTTTGTCAATAGAAGGGAATTTACATACCTGGGCCAACCTATGGAGGAGATACTTCAGATGCTAATCAATGAAGGAAGAATCACATCCCTCCTACCTCCAATCAATCCCAGTTCAGGACGGTTTAACCTTAATGGAGTATGTCAGTATCACTCCCATTCTCGCGATCACAGCACGAAAGAATGCTGGGTACTCTGCGACCTTATTCAAAACTTAATCGATAGCGGTGTCCTGCAACTGGCAGACAATGATACTGTGCTATTTGAGAGTGAAAATACTTGTCCCACTAAATGGAAGGGACTGGTAGCAGTTATATCCTCTGAGGCCCATGAGATTGTTAAACCACTCACAATTCAGCTCAAAGGAATTAACAATCCTTTGAAAGTGGCTGCTCCAGAGCCCCTCATTTTGCCAGTCAGGCCACAATATCCTATTGTCAGCTTACAAAAAGTTCCCTAGAATTATGGAGAAGCTGAAGGATCCACATGTCATACAACTGCTGCAGTGTCGAAGGAGAATCCACTGTATCTTCCACAACGGGTGATGAAGCCTGCTATCAAATCAAAGGGGAAAATTCCCATAGAAAAGATTGAAAAATTCCTCTGTGCTATGGGTCATAATGAAGCCAACGTGGTTTTAAGCTTAAGAGAAGCTCCACATCAAAATTCAATATTAGACTTGGTCTTAACTTCCGAAGATCACAGGAAGATTCTACTAAAGGTTTTGGAAGAAGCCTACTTGCCGAAATCAGTGGATGTGGAAAAATTCAACATCTGGCTGATCACATTTTCAACAACAATGTGATCTCTTTCACTGATGATAACATACCGCCCGAAGGAACCGGTCATTGTAAGCTGTTACACATTTCGGTTTTGTCCTCCGAATATATGTTAGCTAGAGTCTTGGTAAATGGAGGTTCGTCTTTGAATATCTGTCCTTATTCTACGTTGCTGAAAATGAATGTCAATCTCCAGCGAATCCGAAGTAGCCATACGATCATCAAAGCTTTTGATGGATCCCACCGAAATTCAGTCAGAGAGATTGAGCTGCCAATTGAGATTGGTCCTCATACATTTTGTGTGTCTTTTCACGTGCTCAAAATAGATACAGGATACAACCTATTGCTAGGGAGACCGTGGATTCATATGGCTGAGGCAGTCCCCTCCACTCTTCATCAGCAACTTAAATACATTATCAACAATAGCCTAGTTACAGTTAACGCTGAACCAGAATGCCCTCAACCGGGTGACATACCGTTCATCAGTTTCAATTCTGATGTTGAGCCAGTCAGTTTCCACACTTTGGAAGTAAGCAACCCTCAATATAATGCCAATGGGACACCATTTCCCATACCCTAGATTTCTGTCGAAGTGATGGCAGCTACTCAAGAAATGATGTCATTGGGACACCAGCCGAGACAAGGGCTGGGAAAACGTCATCATGGTATTAAGTACCCGATTCAAGTGTCTAGTCAAACTGGGACAGCCGGACTAGGCTATTCTGCCAGTACTAGTTACAGGAATCCACATAAGCATAGGCAGATTTCTTCCACTTCAGCCGCACGACTATTATTTCCACCTGTACATCCAGAGTCCTCACAATCTCCGTTAAAGGTGCCAGCCAACGTAATGACTATGTTATTTCCTAAGCCGATACCGATAAAGGAGAAGGAAGTCTTTGTTCCAGATCCCAAGGTGGAAGAAGAGGAACGGAGAATTAAACAAGACATCGTCAGAATGATGTCAGGTTTACGCATCATTGTCCATGATGAACATACTAACAGATATACCCCAGACGATAATTGCCCAGACGTAATGGCCATCATTCGGGAGAAGGAGGACGATGACAGCCCCTCCATTATTGTAGTCCCCCAGGACTTTGCCCTTGCCAATTGGAGCAGCACTCCTTGCATTGGTCGACAAGGGTAAAATGGGCTGGACTTCTTTCTGCCCTATAGATATCATAACTGCTTACTTTTCTGTATAGTATTAGCAGTTGTTTTGTTCGTACTTACTAACACTGTATCTGATTAAACAGTTTCATATATATTAAGTGAAAGCATATTTTGTTTCAGGACTCTGAACTTAGATGTGCCTGTACTTGTTGATAAGATGCCTCTTCTCCACAAGGTTTGTAACTTTGATGAAAAGTTGGGCTCATACTTGCTGGAAATACAAGAGGACATTGAGGTGCCTCCAGAGATCAAAGAATGGGTCGAAGACAAACCTAAACCCAACCTTGATCAAACCACCTCCTTCAATCTTGGAACCTTAGAAAACCCTAAGTTAATCTAGATTGGTTCAGACCTTACCCCAAACCAGAGGAATGACATGGTTTCGCTACTAACCCAATTCCAGGTTGTGTTTGCATGGTCTCATGAAGACATGGTGGGTTTGTCCACCGAGATTGTTCTTCATCGCCTTCCCATCAAAGAGGGATTCAAGCCAGTCAAGCAGAAACTCAGGCGATTGAAACCTGAGTGGAGTTTAAAGGTGAAAGAAGAAATTGTGAAACAATTTCAAGCTGGTATTATCATGGTGTCCACATATCCTGAATGGATATCCAACATCGTGCTCGTGCCTAAGCCTGGAGGAAAGGTGCGAGTTTGTGTGGATTATCGGGATCTAAATAAAGCTTGCCTTAAGGATAGCTTTCCCGTGCCTTTTATCCACATTCTCATTGACAATACTGCTTAATACGGCATGTACTCCTTCACCGATTGCTTTGTGGGGTACCATCAAATCATGGTTGCTGAGGAGGATCGTGAGAAAACTGCTTTCATCATGCCTTGGGGAACCTTTTGCTACAGACGGTAGTCTTTCGGCCTCATCAATGCCGGAGCTACCTATCAGGGAGCTATGATGGCTCTTTTCCACGACTTAATGCACAAAGAGATAGAGATCTACGTGGATGACATCATCATCTAATCCCGAAAGGAGGAGGACCACTTAGACCATCTCAAAAATCTTTTTAACAGGTTACGTAAGTACAACTTGAAGTTGAATCCAGCCAAGTGCGCCTTTGGTGTTAAATCAGGCAAGTTGCTAGGATTTCTACCATAAAGGAATCGAGCTGGATCCAACCAAAACCCAGGCCATTACGAAAATGCCCATTCCTCAGACAAAGAAGGAAATACGGGGATTTTTGGGAAGAGTCAACTTCATTAGTAGGTTCATTTCTCAACTCACAGCAACCTATGAGCCTATCTTCAAGCTGTTAAGGAAGAACTCCTCCATGAAATGGAATGATGAATGCCAGAAGGCCTTCCTTACCATCAAAGAGCAGCTAGTCAAAGCTCCTATTTTGGTACCCCCTAAGGATGATGTTCCCCTGTTCATGTACCTATCCATAAGTGACAATGCCATGGGCTGCATGCTGGGTCAGAAAGACGATAGAGGCCGAGAATGAGCTATCTATTACCTCAGCAAAAGATTCAGCAGCAGTGAACACAAGTACACTCTAATCGAGAAGACTTGTTGTGCTTTAGCATGGGCTGCCATGAGGTTACAACATTACCTCCATGGGCACACAACCCATCTCATATCCCGTCTGGATCCTCTCAAGAATGTGTTCAGTAAACCCATACTGAATTGTCGGCTGTCCAGATGGCAGTTGATTCTGCAACAATTTTACATTGTTTACGTGACATAAAAGTTCATTAAAGGTCAAGGAATTGCGGATCAACTGGCCGCCGCACCTTCAGGGAACTTCAAACCCTTGGAAACATACTTCCCCGATGAAGGGGTAATGACAATTCAGCAACACCATCAGTACGATGCACGTCAAATATGGAATATGTATTTTGATGGAGCTGTTAATATGGAAGGTTCTGGAGCTGGAGTAGTTCTGGTATCCGATACGGGGGAGCAGTATCCCGTCGCCGTTAAATTGCAGTTTATCAGCACCAACAACATAGCTGAGTATGAAGGCTGTATCATGGGGCTAAAACTTGCCCGTTCAATGGGTATCTGATGGTTAACTGTCTTTAGGGATTCAGAGTTGGTAGTCAAATAATCCACGGAAATCTATCAAACCAAAGAGCTATGTTTGCTGCCTTACCATCGGCAAGTTTTATAGATGGCTTCAAAGTTCGAAGAGATCTCCTTTCTACACATTCCTCGTAATAGGAATGACTTCCAAGACGCATTAGCAACTTTAGCCTCCTTGATTCACATACCTGACAAGGAACACATGCCAAGCGTCACATTTACCCTGCAAAAGGCACCAGCCTATGGGAACTATGTTAGAGAAGTATCGGATAAGCTACCTCCCATCCAACAACCTTAGTATCAGCATATCAAGGAGTACTTGCGAGATAGATCTACACCTGCTGAGGCGAGCCTGACTGAGCAAAGGCGGATTCATCAACTTGCTATGAAATTTTACCTGAGCGGAGATGCACTCTACAAGAGAGATGTAGGACTAGGTCTCCTCAGATGCCTGGATAAGGATCAAGCTCAGAGACTCATGGATGAGGTCCATGGTGAAGTATGCGGCCCACACATGAGTGGCCCCCTCCTTGTTAAGAAGATCCTTAGGACAGAACATTACTGGCTATCTTTCAAGGCTGACTGCAATGATCACGCCAAGAGATGTTATCAATGCCAAATTCATGGGAATGTTATCCACGCCCCTCCACGGGAGCTCCATAATATGAGCTCACCTTAGCCCTTCTCAATGTGGGAAATAGACGTGATCGGGCCCATCGAGCCCAAAGCCAGTAATGGACATCGCTTCATCTTCACCATGATCGACTACTTTACCAAGTAGGTAGAAGCAGCCTCCTTCCCCATGGTTACCAAAGAAGTCATCATTGCTTTCCTCAGAAACAATGTCATTTGTTGATATGGACAACCAGAGGTAATTGTATCAGACATTGCTAAGAACCTCAACAACAAAATGATGAAGGAACTATGTAGTAAATTCCACATCAAACACCTTAACTCCGTCATCTAAAATCTAAAGATGAATGGTGCAGTTGAAGCGACTAACAAAAATATCAAGAATATTATGCAAAAGATGTCCGCCAACCACAAAGGATGGCCTGACTTATTGCCTCTTACTCTGTTAGCCTACAGAACATCAATGCGCACTTCAACTGGGGCAACCCCCTATGCATTAGCCTATGGGATGGAAGCAGTACTCCCTATAGAAGTAGAAATGGAATCCCTTAGAGTGTTGATGGATGCTCAGTTGGATGAAGATCAATGGGTACAAGACATGTATCACCAATTGTCTCTAATAGATGAAAGGCGAACCGCGGCTATCTTCCATGGTCAGTTATATCAACAAAGGATCGCCCGATCCTACAACAAAAAAGTCCGGCTACGGCAGTTTAAACAACATGACTTAGTTTTGAAGAAGATCCTCGACAACCAAGATCAGTCCAAGGGAAAATTCGCTCCTAACTGGGAAGGCCCGTTTATTGTCAAGGAGGTATTGACAGGAGGTGCTCTCAGATTGCAGGAAATGGACGGCGATGAATTTCCACAGCTTATCAACTCAGACACCGTGAAATGGTACTATGTCTGAAGTTGCTATCAAGCAAACATCCTGGTATTGGATCATCAGATCACTAGTCATTCCGGTTCTTCAACCTTTCATTACATACAACTCTTTTTCACACTTTGCCCCTCAGGGAAACATACTCTTTAAGCCAGCAGCCTGGCTTCACTGCGCTCTTACAACTTTGGTCATCCCACTAGGGATTGAACCTCTCGCGTTTACAGTTTGTCCCCCCAAATATGGGATCAAAATTTTCACACGTGCAGTTTATCCTCAACCTAGAATCAAACTTTCTCTTCCCTGGAGTATGACCTGCACATGGAATTAAGCTTTTCAACTCGTCCTGAGGGGCGAACTACGTTGACCTGATCTCCTTGATACACGGGAGTACGTAGGCAACCATATTCTATATGGCCCGGTCGCAATAAATAAAAAATAATAAAAACATTTCTACTCTTTTCTGTAAAAACAAAAAAACTTCTACAACCTTCTTCATTAATAAAGCTTCTATAGCTATCTACCTTTCATAAACAGCGTTGAACCTCTTACACCAGGTTCGAACTACGCAGACCTGATCTCCTCTTCAACAGGAGTACGTAGGTAGCCATTTATGGTTCAATCTAACCCCCTACCAAAACACAAATATCTGTCAATTATATTGGGATCATCCTTCAATCCACTACATTTCATTGGCTTCAGACCAAAGGGATGAAATTACCTGAACACCTCCCAAATAGGATATTCGGCGACCATCTAAGCTGTCGTTGGTCCTTGAAGAGCAACACCAATCCATAAGAGATGGAATTAACTAGGCTCCTCCTAAATAGGAGTATTGGCGACCATCTGTGGTGCGGTCAATCTCAGAGAGGAAAGTCACACTCCTCTCCACATTTCCATACAGAAACCAGTCCCAAGACACCAAAGATGTAGGGATACACACAGATCCATGATCTATTCTGAACTATCTAGAGACAACTCAATGTCCATCCAGCAAGGAGGAATTCAGAATACATCAAGAGCAAAAGCCTTGAAGAAGCAAGCAAATATCAAGCAAGTATCAGAGCATGTCTAAAAGGGAAGTGATCAAAAATATGTTTCCCTGCTATATATAATGCTGTTTAATATACACAATGTAAACTGTACATGACAAAATGACTAAGCTAGTCTATACATGAAAGTAAAAGTCCATCTACAAATCGTTGTATATGCGAGCTAACAAGCCCAACATGGCATCCTTCTCCGAAGAAAGAGGCAAAGATGTGGTCTCCTATACGAGGATATCCACACGACCCAACAGATCTGTAGCCATCTGCATGGTGACCATATGCTCATCGATGTAAGTGATCATCTCTGTAAGCATGCCAGTGATAAGGGACCTCACTGCAGTACTATCTGTGACGGTTACATCTCGGGCAGATATGGCGCTATCCCGCTCAACTATCACTGCATCTTAGGCTGATCTGGCCTCATCCTGCTCAACAACAGTGGCATCTCTACGAGCTAATGCCTCGTCCCTCTCTAACAAGGTTGCGTCTCTCCCATCAAGAGCTGTCAACATCAGGGATCTAGCCTAATCTCTCTCAAAGGTCATCAGATAAAGACTCCGCTCAAAGTACTGTGCTGAATGCTGAATCACGACAGTGCTAGTATTAGGAGAATCTAAAGGAAATACTGGCAACCCAGTAGATGGCTCCTCCTCAGTGTGAGAATCAATATCCTCTATGGGCTCTCCACCATCTGAGTCAATACTTGGCAATGTGGATACCACCTCAGCCGATGTAGTCTCTGCCTCCCTCCATGCGGAATACTCGACAGAATAACCTGGATGACTAATGGAGAAAGCAGCTATCTCGCGATGATCCCAACATGCATACACACGGAATCAATCCTCTGTCGAAAGATAGCGAGAAGCTAAACGCTGGCCCAGTGGCCCCTCAAAAGGATGAAAATCCTAAAACTGGTCAAACTGCGACATCACGACCAGTGAATGGTAAGTAGTCATGCCCTTCAAACCAGCCAGAGGGATGTAATCCATGCCCGGAGCATGAGTAATAAAGTTGTAAGGTGAGCTGAGCCCTAAGCACGACAATATACTAAACGGGTCTACAATATCAGCTAAGAAAGCGGACCAAGACATAGCATCCGTACACTCCGCAGGCTGAAATGAATATGACATGGCTATATCATGGGTGAAACAATACTCATGCCGTCTAAAAGTGCTAATCGGTCTCAAGTGTGATATGAACCACACGTATAGCATGACCGAACTACCCGTAAATACTCCTGTCGGATAAGTACAGCAGTATGTAGCTGACCTCAATGTCTCGGCTATAATCATCGGTATGATGGTACGAACCTCCCTGAGAGCTCTCACCGCTATGATAAATCCTATGTCCAACTCATCCATATACCGTGGCATGTAGACATATAACAGTATGCACAACTTTGGTCATCCCACTAGGGATTGAACCTCTCGCGTTTACAGTTTGTCCCCCCAAATATGGGATCAAAATTTTCACACGTGCAGTTTATCCTCAACCTAGAATCAAACTTTCTCTTCCCTGGAGTATGACCTGCACATGGAATTAAGCTTTTCAACTCGTCCTGAGGGGCGAACTACGTTGACCTGATCTCCTTGATACACGGGAGTACGTAGGCAACCATATTCTATATGGCCCGGTCGCAATAAATAAAAAATAATAAAAACATTTCTACTCTTTTCTGTAAAAACAAAAAAACTTCTACAACCTTCTTCATCAATAAAGCTTCTATAGCTATCTACCTTTCATAAACAGCGTTGAACCTCTTACACCAGGTTCGAACTACGCAGACCTGATCTCCTCTTCAACAGGAGTACGTAGGTAGCCATTTATGGTTCAATCTAACCCCCTACCAAAACACAAATATCTGTCAATTATATTGGGATCATCCTTCAATCCACTACATTTCATTGGCTTCAGACCAAAGGGATGAAATTACCTGAACACCTCCCAAATAGGATATTCGGCGACCATCTAAGCTGTCGTTGGTCCTTGAAGAGCAACACCAATCCATAAGAGATGGAATTAACTAGGCTCCTCCTAAATAGGAGTATTGGCGACCATCTGTGGTGCGGTCAATCTCAGAGAGGAAAGTCACACTCCTCTCCACATTTCCATACAGAAACCAGTCCCAAGACACCAAAGATGTAGGGATACACACAGATCCATGATCTATTCTGAACTATCTAGAGACAACTCAATGTCCATCCAGCAAGGAGGAATTCAGAATACATCAAGAGCAAAAGCCTTGAAGAAGCAGGCAAATATCAAGCAAGTATCAGAGCATGTCTAAAAGGGAAGTGATCAAAAATATGTTTCCCTGCTATATATAATGCTGTTTAATATACACAATGTAAACTGTACATGACAAAATGACTAAGCTAGTCTATACATGAAAGTAAAAGTCCATCTACAAATCGTTGTATATGCGAGCTAACAAGCCCAACATGGCATCCTTCTCCGAAGAAAGAGGCAAAGATGTGGTCTCCTATACGAGGATATCCACACGACCCAACAGATCTGCAGCCATCTGCATGGTGACCATATGCTCATCGATGTAAGTGATCATCTCTGTAAGCATGCCAGTGATAAGGGACCTCACTGCAGTACTATCTGTGACGGTTACATCTCGGGCAGATATGGCGCTATCCCGCTCAACTATCACTGCATCTTAGGCTGATCTGGCCTCATCCTCCTCAACAACAGTGGCATCTCTACGAGCTAATGCCTCGTCCCTCTCTAACAAGGTTGCGTCTCTCCCATCAAGAGCTGTCAACATCAGGGATCTAGCCTAATCTCTCTCAAAGGTCATCAGATAAAGACTCCGCTCAAAGTACTGTGCTGAATGCTGAATCACGACAGTGCTAGTACTAGGAGAATCTAAAGGAAATACTGGCAACCCAGTAGATGGCTCCTCCTCAGTGTGAGAATCAATATCCTCTATGGGCTCTCCACCATCTGAGTCAATACTTGGCAATGTGGATACCACCTCAGCCGATGTAGTCTCTGCCTCCCTCCATGCGGAATACTCGATAGAATAACCTGGATGACTAATGGAGAAAGCAGCTATCTCGCGATGATCCCAACATGCATACACACGGAATCAGTCCTCTGTCGAAAGATAGCGAGAAGCTAAACGCTGGCCCAGTGGCCCCTCAAAAGGATGAAAATCCTAAAACTGGTCAAACTGCGACATCACGGCCAGTGAATGGTAAGTAGTCATGCCCTTCAAACCAGCCAGAGGGATGTAATCCATGCCCGGAGCATGAGTAATAAAGTTGTAAGGTGAGCTGAGCCCTAAGCACGACAATATACTAAACGGGTCTACAATATCAGCTAAGAAAGCGGACCAAGACATAGCATCCGCACACTCCGCAGGCTGAAATGAATATGACATGGCTATATCATGGGTGAAACAATACTCATGCCGTCTAAAAGTGCTAATCGGTCTCAAGTGTGATATGAACCACACGTATAGCATGACCGAACTACCCGTAAATACTCCTGTCGGATAAGTACAGCAGTATGTAGCTGACCTCAATGTCTCGGCTATAATCATCGGTATGATGGTACGAACCTCCCTGAGAGCTCTCACCGCTATGATAAATCCTATGTCCAACTCATCCATATACCGTGGCATGTAGACATATAACAGTATGCACAATAGCAGTACATCAACCCTGGCCAAACGCCAATGATTCTCCGGTGTGGTGAAATCCCCGGAATGTCATCTATAACTATCCTCAGAGCCAAATCTGTCAAACAAAAAAAGCTAGGATATAATGTTGCCAGATGTCAGCTCATCCTGCACCACCCTACGCCTCAATTCAGTGAGGGTCATGAACCATCGACTCATGTCCCCCAAAGCCATATGCACGCAAGGTATGTCCAGTGGCAGCATCGTCAACCGTGCATACTCCTCCAGAGTGGGAGTCAACTCATAAATCCTAAATGAAAAACATGTCTCTCCGATATCCAGTGCTCCAACATGCCCTCCATGAATCCTGTGGGAACCTGAAACATCAAAAGGGTCATGGTATGCTGCAACAGCTGATCTACGGTCACCCTATCTGAGGGTGACATACTATCATACCAGTATCTCAGACGGGATGCCACCAATAATGGTGGGGTGTGATCTATACGGTTGACTGTCGAAGAAGACATCTGTGTGGGCCGTATCATAATACCATCCAGGGGTCAATGCTGAATATCTCTAGACATACATACATATGCATAACATGATACATGCATAATAGATAATAGATGGCAATATGATATAGGGAATGAAAAAACTATACATACATTCCTAAGTATATCATCATCTAATACATCATCTCTTTATAACTAAAAATACAGGGAAATGGGGCACAGACACCCTACTACTAACAGAGACCTATCAAAAGATATAGCGAGAATGGGGCACAGCCACCCAATAGCTAACAGAGGCCTATCAAAAGAGATAACGAGAATACACATCAAAAGAAGACAATGGTGTCAATATCTACATCATCAATCCTGTCCACCTGATGTAACTCCTCATGAGTCACTGGATCTCTATCAATAGGGATGTCAGGCCTATACAAAGGAGGAACTGCTCCGGCAAAGCCAAATGGGTCATTTGAGGGGCCAGCTCATGTGCTGGAAGGATCAAACAAATCTGCCTCTATCGGATCTCTGCCCAAATGTCGGATAAAGAAATGTGCCCGGTCCAGTCGCTGGGTCAAGCTGTTAATTTGTGTCACATGAGTCGGATCTCGGACACAGGCTAGCCAATTTGTTATCATCACAAATCCTGGAACTATATCCCCCATGAACTGAGTGGCGCGGGTCTGGGCTCCAATGAGGGATCCACTAATGCTGGAATACATCTTGAGTGCAAGGACCCTCTAACAATGTAAAATTGTCAACACCCAACAATGGGATATCAATGACGGGTGACTGCGACACAGGCCAATAACGCCTGGCAGAAGGCAAGATTGGTATACGGATCACCCCTATGGTGCTCCTAATAGCACGCTCTCCTAAATAAAGCTCCCATCCTCCATCTGTGAAGAGAGGAACCCTACGGTTGGAAATCACGTACTCGACAGCAATCAGGTACCCATCCTCAAATCCAATGGCCAAATGCTCCCCAGAATATGGAATCCATGTTATGACATCTGCTGTCAATAACTCCAACTGTAGGCGACAATGAGTGAAACCCTCAGCTACGGGGACCTCCGCCAGTATAGAATGATGCCATCGTCGTCCTCGTGGGTAGGTATCTAACCCTAACACACTCACTGGATGTAAACATGGAAGCCTCTCATAGGCCCAAAACTGCCAACACAAAGGCAAACATCTGCTTTCAGTTAATACTCTTAAACTATACATGGTAAATGACAACAGAAATACTTACCAGCAGAAATGGGTAAAATCCTAACCAATCCTCAGTCAAGCCCTGCGAGCGCATACGCATGCCCCTGAGGAAATAGGCAAAGGTATAGGAACCCCAATCGTATTCTCCTATACTGTCCACATGTCGAGTGGGGCTAATCAAAGCAAACGACACCGTAGAAGAGTTATCTGCTATGAAGCAACCCCTAATGATCATCAGGAACAATGGCTGAAGAATGCGATCCCTGACTCTGACATCATCTGGTATGGGCTCACTCAATAGCCCACTCATAGCATCTACGCTCAAAGCACCCGTACGGACAGTCCTGCCCTTGAGCGCCTCCGCCGGAACTCCTAACAAGGATCTGACGGTAGTCGGGGTAATATCAGTCGTGCAAGGCACTGGCGCCCCTCTAAACTCTATACATGTGATAAACCACCAATCCATCAGTGTCATCATCACGTCACAGTTCAGTAAATGGAGAGACTGGGTCTGGTGAAACCAGCGCTCAGACAATGCCCTGAGGTAACCCCAGGGACAACGGTGGGGAAGGATGGAAAAGAATGCTCTAAATTCCCAATCATGCACAATCGCTCTATAGTCAGGATGAAGCGCCTGGTACATGGAGTGAATGCTGAACCAGTTCCCTCGAGGCTGTGTAAAGCCGGGAACCTACAAGATGTAGATCGACATCAGAATCTTTACTCCTCATCAATAGGATAGAAGGAAGATTAAGATCTAATGTTATACCTCGTTGGCATGCAAATACATCGAGGGATGTCTGCTCAAATCACCCAGAAGCTCTGGGTTTACCACCTGAATACTCGGGAGGTCCCTTCGGGGAATATGTGCAGCAGGAGCGGGGTCCGCAACCAAAACATCCTCCTCCTCGTCCTCGACCTCGACGTTTTGTACATCAACCCGGACTGGACGTATCATCGCCTCCACCAACCGACGAGGCTGTCTAACGGAACGGGATCGAGGCACTTCAGAAGCACTCCTCCGTATACCAGAAGTGGTCCTGCGGGAACTACTCGGCTGATTCGAATCCATAATATCTGGACAACAAGTCTCCAAATCACCTCAGAAAGGGTGTGGTATTTTCTAACCTGGAGCTTTTCAAAATGCATTTAATGACTATATGCATGCATGCATCATTTTAATATACATCTACAGTAGAGTTAAAAATGTATGACTACTCAATGCCTATATTTTAAAAATTTTTGTCATAGTTTCCTCTATAAATAGGACTATCCACATGCACATAGGCATGACTAGGTGGCCATTCAGTAGTACACCTGCCCACAGTCACATAAATCCTATTTGCATCAAAAAATCAAAGTCATCAATCCATACGGGTAGCCTAATTACCAAGATTACTTTACTTTTTCACCTGTGCTCATTTGTCCTCAAATAGGATAAGAAATAGCAGAAAAAGGTGCCAATTTGACTGTCTCAAAAGTTAAATTTTTTTGAATCATTATGTGTTATCAAGTCATTTGAGCATACATAATCACTACTATGTGTTTAGATGCATTTCATATAATAAGTCATTTTCCAACAGATAAAAACTGGAAAAAAGTACATGCATACGTTACCAGAACAGTGTAGAACACTTGTACGGTGATAGAATTTGTAGAAAGACGTCCGAAGTTAGCAGATCTGAAGAAGAGCTCTCGGATTTCATTCGCGGCGCAACTTAAAAATGACTTATGAAAGCAACCTGTAGGACTTTAATGTCCACGGTTGGTCGCAGGTCCATCTGCGACTGCAGCAGGTGTACCTGCGGCACCCCTACGTGGGTCCCATCCCTCCGACTCGGTCCAGTTCGAGTTACAAAGGAGTTCTCACAAGCTGAAAAGGACAAATCAGGGATAAAAATGCTACGCGATTGAGCGGAATAACCTGAAATCCTGGTTTTTCTGGACCCAACTGTGGCTTTCATATCATTCATTGGTATTCTCCCGAACACAGGGTTTACTATACCGATGATACAAGTCGTTGTAGTTCACATTTGGTAATACTATGCAGAGGTCCAATGCCGTCAATACAGGGTTGTCACCCTAATCTTTTCAAAAATATTTTCCCAAGCGGGGGTTACAACGCAATCTCAAAAAAAATAGGTTCCCGACGGGGGTTACAACGCATGTTCTGCTGATACACACATCAGCAAGGATCAAATAGGTCCCCGACGGGGGTTACAACGCATGTTCTGTTGATACACACATCGGCAAGGATCAAACAGGTCCCCGGCGGGGGTTACAACGCATGTTTTCCATTGATACACATGTTAGTGAAGGTCAAGTAACCTTGACGTCAGTTCAGCTGTTAGCAAGTAAACCCAGCGTCTCATCGGAAGCCATCCGATGATTGCATTAGTTGATACACACATCAACAAAGTCCAAGCAGCCTTGGCATTCATCCCCAGCAGGGAGTTCATCCGTTGATATTCACGTCAGAAGAGGATCAAATGGATCCCCGGCGGGGGTTACAATGTGTGGTCAACCGTTGGTTCACACGTCAACGAAGGTCGGGCAGCCCTGACAACACATACTGTTGGCAGTAAATCTAACAAAACATTGATATGTCCTGGCAATACAAACCAGGGAGGATCAACATCATCGAGGAGGATCGATGATGAAATATGTTATACACATCCTCAAACAGATGAAGTTTTATCCCTACAGATCTCTTGCACACGAGAGGCACATCTTTGGAGTAAAGTCTGTATTCAGGATTAAGGACTTTGGTGATAGCCCCAATGTCAACATCTTGAGAGGTTTGGATCATACATCCAAACTTGTCATCATTACCATCACAGGTAGAAGCAATAGGGAGCCGGCAATCATCCCCATCATATTGGAAAGCAATTCATATGCATCCTACACTTGCATCACATTGCTCCATATTGCATCATGTTTAACTTGTTGCATTTCAAGTGCCTAGGACTCTTTATCCTATCCATGCCATTGCATTGCATGAATATGATAAAGAGGGACATCTGTAGACACTACAAATTTTCTACACACCTGTTACTGACATTGCAGGAGGGCAGATTCGTCTTTCAGACATAACCCTGGAAGACAGCTCACATCCATTCCAGATACTATCAGAAGCTCAGTTTCAACCCCAGAACACACACCAGGAGCATCAGTTCCAACCTAGGCGATAACCCCGAGGCCTGCAGTTCTAATATCAGAAATTCTACCAGAGAAGACCGATTCATCCTGGAGATAATCTCGAGATGTTCAGTCTTAGTCCCAATACTGGGAATAGCAGATTCCAACGTTGGAGATAACCCCAAGGAAGGCAGTTGCAGTTCTGGAGATAACCCCAAAAATGCTTGTTTCAAATACATACAATCAGCTTCAACCTTGGTGCTTACACCAAGGTACTCAATACAAGGCCTGGCAATAACACCAGGAAGACAGGCACACCTCAGAGCTGACACTGAGGACCTTCAACACTTGCAGCAGTCCAATCTCAGAGATAACCCTGAGCACCGTCTGTTTTATCAGCCCAAACTGCAGATAACCCCGGTAATGGGCAAAGTCGTCATCTTACCACCTTGACGCCACATCATGCCGTCTCAACATTTCATACATACATTTCTACACAACAATATCCCACAAGAACTAAGGAAGTTCAATCCCGAGTGACTATTACGTAGGGTAACAGATAGAATTTGAACCTTGAAGACCGGAGGGCATCGTCACATCATCCTGGCTTCGTACAACCTCCAATCCCCTGTCATTGCATAACTCTCAACAACGGCAGTCCGAAATAGGTCTTACATACCTCAGTTGGATGCCCGAATTGTAATTCTGAAAGTTCGAGCAGACATCACGTTGCACGCGTGCACATATTTCGAGACAGCGGGACCCGCGAAGCCCGGGGCACCCCGAGCAGCCTCAGGTACACCTGCGGCCCAGCCGTAGGTACACCTGCGGCTCCCCCTCTATAAATAGAGGGCTTGGGGTGGCTATTTTGTAAGTGAAAAAGGCGAGGAAGCCTTGTCCAATTTGCTCTGTACACACTCCAAACTGAGTGCTTTCTCATTTTAAACACTTGTAAGCTCATATATAGCTACTTTTTACCGGTGAAAGCCGAATATTCATCCATTTCAAGTTATTGAAGTCTTCTTTAGCAGCCCACTGTAAGCCTTCTCACACATTTTCAAGCCTTTCTCTTCACCTTTGCACACACTATTCTTCACATTGAGAGTCGTGTTGCGTGTGTATTCCCGAACATCGGTACAGAATTGCTTTTCAGTTTGTATATATATATATATATATATGAACTTTGTTTGATGAGCCTGGATTTTACATCCAGTGCGTTTACTGCTTTAATATATATATACTTATATATATGAACTGTTGTTGGACTTTGTCCGATGAGCCTGGATTTTATATTCGGTGCGTTTTCCTGCTTATATATATATATATATATATATATATATATATATATATATATCCCTCCCGCCTGGAGTTTGCTACGTGGCAGTTGATCGCTTTTACAGCTTTATTTACATTTTCGATCCCCATGGAGGTGCTTCGTGATGGTTGATCATGTCTGTATATATATATATACCTGCTTACTGCATTTATATCAATTGCGGCATCATGTGAGCCTAGGAATCATGTGATCACAGATTCAGTCCGTTGAATCTAGATTCGGTTCCCATGATGGACCTTTTTCAGCTGTAAGTAGCTTGTAAATTTATTCCCGGTGTTCGGATTTCCTCCAATAGTTTCCATACCTATGAGGACTTCGGCACCGCTTTGTACATTATTTTCTCAAAGATGGTTCGCATCTCAAAAATAAAAGCAATCAAGCCGAACATTGAAAAAAATAGAAGTATCAAAGGCCTCAATTACTATTGAGCACAGGGTTTGAAAAACCTCTTTTAAAACATCACTGTTATATCTTGTTAAAACTGAATTTTTATACAACATTCAAACCCTATGTATATAGGTACGAACGAGGCATAGCACTACTTTTAAATAACAGCACATTGATCCACACACACACACACATTCATATAACAATTTCTTAAAAAGTAGCAGTCACCGTGGCAACACGGATGTCGGGGGGTGCCTAACACCTTCCCTCCGCATAATCAAGTCCCCGGACCCTAAATAAATCTCGGTTTCACAGATCCGTTTAGCAGTGTCACATCACTGGGTCAATGTGCAAACCTTTTCTCGGTTGTGTTGGTATAACCAGTTAAAAAACCAACTGGCGACTCTTAACAATCCATCGTCGACACTACACATGTCGGACCTTTTTCACTTGTTTTTTCAAACAAATCTCACCTAAAATGAGAACACAAAAGAACAGGTAATGAAAAGGGACAAATAAAAATCCCGACATGGACACTATGGGATGGAAGCAGTACTCCCCATAGAAGTAGAAATGGAATCCCTCAGAGTGTTGATAAACGCTCAGCTAGATGAAGACCAATGGGTACAAGACAGGTATCACCAATTGTCTCTAATAGATGAAAGGCGAACGGCGGCTATCTTCCATGGTCAATTATATCAACAAAGGATCGCCAGATCCTACAACAGAAAATTTGTCTATGGCAGTTTAAACAACATTACTTGATTTTGAAGAAGATCATTGACAACCAAGATCAGTCTAAGGGAAAATTCGCTCCTAACTGGGAAGGCCCGTTTATTGTCAAGGAAATATTGACAGGAGGTGCTCTCTGATTCCAGGAAATGGATGGCGATGAATTTCCACAACTCATCAACTCGGACACCGTGATACGGTACTATATCTAAAATTACCATCAAGCAAAAATCCTGGTATTGGATCATTTGATCACCGGTCATTCAGTTCTTTAACCCTTTACCACATACAACTCTTTTCCACACTTTGCCCCTCAGGGAAACATACTCTTTAAGCCAGCAGCCTGGCTTCACTACGCTCTTACAACTTTGGTCATCCCACTAGGGATTGAACCTCTCGAGTTTATAGTTTGTCCCCCTAAACATGGGATCAAACTTTTCATACCTGCAGTTTATCCTCAACCTAGGATCAAACTTTTTCTTCCCCACAGTTTGACCTGTACATGGGATTAATCTTTCTTCCCCGCAGTTTACCCTGCACATAGGATAACACTTTTCAACTCGCCCTGAGGGGCGAACTACGTCGACCTGATCTCCTTGATACACATGAGTACGTAGGCAACCATATTTTATATGGCCCGGTCGTAATAAAACAAAAACAACAAAAACACTTCTACACCCTTTTCCTTATAAAAATAAAAATAACAAAAATATTTCTACACCCTTTTCTGCCATAAACAGCGTTGAACCTCTTACACCAGGTTCGAACTACGCAGACCTGATCTCCTCTTTAATAAGAGTACGTAGGCAGCCATTCATGGTTCGGTCTAACCCCCTACCAAAACACAAATACTTGTCAACGGTACTGGGATCAGACTTCAAACCATCATATTTCATTTGGCTTCAGACCAAAGGGATGGAATTACCTGAACTCCTCCTAAATAGGAGATTCGGCGACCATCTAAGCTGCGTTTGTACCTCAAAGAGCAACACCAATCCATAAGAGATGGAATTAACTAGGCTCCTCCTAAATAAGAGTTCTGACGACCATCTGTGGTGCGGTTAATCTCAGAGAGGAAAGCCACACTCCTCTCCACATTTCCATACAAAAACCAGTCCCAAGACACCAAAGATGGTAAGGATATACACAGATCTATGATCTATTCTGAACTATCTAGAGACAACTCAATGTCCATCCAGCAAGGAGGAATTCAGAATACATCAAGATCACAAGCCCTGAAGAAGCAGGCAAATATCAAGCAAGTATCCAAGCATATCTAAAAGGGAAGTGATCAAAAATATTTATTTCCCTGCTATATATAATACTGTTTGATATACACAATATAAACTGTACACGACAAAATGGCTAAGCTAGTCTGTGCAAGAAAATACAAGGCTATCTACAGATCGGTACGCATACGAGCTAGCAGATCGAACATAGCATCTCTCTCAAGAGAATGAGGTAATGATGTGGTCTCCTGTACAAGGATATCTACATGAGTTAGCAAGTCCGAGGCTATCTGCATGGTGACGCGATGCTCATCTATACGTGCACTCATCTCGGCAAGCATGCCAGTGGTAAGGGACCTCACTGTAGTACTATCCGTGATGGCTACGTCCCGGGCAGATATGGCTCTATCCTGCTCAACTATCACTGTATCTCTGGCTGATCTAGCCTCATTCCGCTCGATAACAGCAACATCTCTGCGAGCTAATGCCTCTTCCCTCTCTAACAGAGCTGCGTCTCTCCCATCAAGAGCAGTCAACATCAAGGCTCTAGCCTGATCTCTCTCAAAGGTCATCAGATGAAGACTCTGCTCAAAGTATTGTGCTGAATATTGAATCACGACAGTGCTAGTATTGGGAGAATCTAAGAGAGTTGCTAGCAACCTAGTAAATGCCTCCTCCTCGATGTGAGAATCAATATCCTCCGTGGGCTCTCCACCATCTGAAGAAATGCTCGGCACTGTGGATACTACCGCAGCCAATGAAGTCTCTGTCTCTATCCACGCAGAATACTCTAGCGAATAACCCGGATGGCTAACAGAAAAAGCAGCTATCTCACGCTAATCCAAATGAGCATACACATGGGATCGGTCCTCTGCTGATAGATGGCGAGAAGCTAAGCGCTGACCTAACGCCCCATCAAAAGGATGAAAGTCCTGGAACTAGTCAAACTGCTACATCACGGCCAGTGGGTGGTAGGAAGTCATGCCCCTTAAACCAGCCAGAGAGAGATAATCCATGCCCGAAGCATGAGTAATGAAACTGTAGGGTGAACTAAGCCCTGAACACGACAAGATAGCAAACGGATCTACAATCCCAACTAAAAAAAACGGACCAAGATGCAGGATCTGCACACTCCGTAGGCTAGAAGGAATACGACATAGCTATCTCATGGGTGAAACAATACTCGTGTCGTCTGAATGTGCCAATCGGTCTCAAGTGTGACATAAACCACACGTACAGCATGACCGAACTGCATATGAATACCCCTGCAGGGTAAGTGCTACAGAATGTGGCCGACCTCAGTGTCTCTACCATGATCATCGGAATAATGGCATGACCCTCCCTAAGAGCTCTCACTGCCATAATATCATCGATGTCTAACTCATCCATATATCGTGGCATGTACACATACGATAATACATACAACACCAATGCATCCACTCTGGCCAAATGCCACTGGTCCTCTGGTATGGTGAAATCCCTGAAATACTGATCATAGCTATCCTCATAGCCAAATCTATTAATCAAAAAATGTTGGGATATCACATGGTTGGATGTGATCTCATCTTGCACCACTCTCTGCCTCAGCCTGGTGAAAGTCATAAACTGACGGCTCATGTCACCAATGGCCATATGCACGCAAGGTCTGTCAAGTGACAGCATCGTCAAATGTGCATACTCCTCTAAAGTCGGAGTCAACTCTTGGGTCCCAAATCGAAAAACATGCCTCTCCGGTACCCAGTGCTCCAGCATGCCCTCCACAAATCCTGCTGGAACTTGAAACATCAAAAGGATCATGGTATGTTGTAACGGTTGATCTATGGTCACCCTATCAAAGGGTGACATACTATCATACCAATATCTCAAATGGGATGCCACCAATAATGGTGGGGTGTGATCTATGTGGCAGACTGTCGAAGAAGAAATCTATGTGGGCCGTGTCATAATACCATCCAGGGGTCAATGCTGAATATCTCTAGACATACATACATATGCATAACATGATACATGCATAACAGATAATAGATGGCAATATGATATAGGGATTAGAAAATTGTACATACATTCCTACGTATATCATCATCTACATACATCATCTCTGTACAGCTAAAAATACAGGGAAATGGGGAAAAGACACCCTACTACTAACAGAGGCCTATCAAAAGATATAGCAAGAATGGGGCACAGCCACCCAATAGCTAACAGAGGTCTATCAAAAGAGATAACGAGAATACACATCAAAAGAAGACAATGGTGTCAATATCTATATCATCAATCCTGTCCACCTGATGTAACTCCTCCTGAGTCACTGGATCTCTATTAATAGGGATGTCAGGCCTATATAAAGGAGGATATGCACCGATAAAGCCAAATAGGTCATCTGAGGGGCTAGCTCCTATGCTGGAAGGATCAAACGAATCTGCCTCTGTTGGATCTCTGCCCAAATACTGGATAAAGAAATGTGCCCGGTCCAGTCGTTGGGTCAAGCTGTCAATCTGTGTCACATGAGTCAGATCTCGGACACAGGCTAGCCAATCCATCATCATAACGTATCCTAGAACCATATCCCCCGTGAACTGAGTGGCGCAGGTCTGGACTCCAATGGTACGAGGGATCCACCAATACTGGAATACATCCTGAGTGCAAGGACCCTCTGACAATGCAAAACTGTCAACACCCAACAATGGGATATCAATGACGGGTGACTGCGACACATGCCAATAACGCCTGGCAGGAGGCAAGATCGGTATACGGATCTCTCTTGTGGTGCTCCTAATAGCACGTTCTCCTAAATAGAGCTCCCATCCTCTATCTGTGAAGAGAGGAACCCTACGGGTGTAAATCACGTTTCTAGACACTAGTCGGGTACCCATCCTCAAATCCAGTGGCCAAGTGCTCCCCAAAATATGGAATCCATGTGATGACATCCGCTGTCAACAACTCCAACTGTAGGCGACAATGAGTGAAACCCTCAGCTATGGGGACCTCCGCCAGTATGGAATGATGTCATCGCCGTCCTCGTGGGTAGGTAACCAATCCTAATACACTCATAGGACGCAAACATGGGAGCCTCTCATAGGCCCAAAATTGCCAACACAAAGGCAAACATTTGCTGTCAGTTAACACTCTTAACATGTACATGATAAATAATAAGAGAAATACTTACTAGCAGAAATGGGTAAAATCCTAAACAAGCCTCGGTCAAGCCCTGCGAACGCATACGCATGCCCCGGAGGAAATAGGCAAAGGTGTAGGAGCCCCAATCATACTCTCTAATACGGTCCACATATCGCGTGGCGCTGATCAAAGCGAACGACACCGTAGAAGAGTTATCTGCTATAAAATAGCCCCTAATAATCATCAGGAACAATCGCCGAAGAATGCGATCCTTGACTCTGACATCAGCTGGTATGGGCTCACTCAATAGCCCACTCATAGCATCTACGCTCAAAGGACACGTATGGACAGTCCTGCCCTTGAGCGCCTTCGCTGGAACTCCTAACAATGATCTGACGGTAGTCGGGGTAATATCCGCTATGTAAGGCACTAGCGCCCCTCCAAACTCCATACCTGTAATAAATCGCCAATCCATCGGCGTCATCATCACCACACAGTCTAGTAAATAGAGAGACTGAGTCTAGTGAAACCAGTGCTCAGACAATACCCTGAGGTAACCCTAGGGACAACTGCGGGGAAGGATGGAAAAGAATGCTCCAAATCCGCAGTCATGCACAATCGCTCTATAGTCAGGATACAGAGCCTGGTACATGGAGCCCAGTCATCAATCTATAAGGGTAGCCTAATTACCAGGATTACTTTGCTTTTTCACTTTTGCTCATTTGTCCTCTAATAGGATA
Source organism: Panax notoginseng (assembly GCA_016801055.1). Classification (NCBI taxonomy): domain Eukaryota; kingdom Viridiplantae; phylum Streptophyta; class Magnoliopsida; order Apiales; family Araliaceae; genus Panax; species Panax notoginseng. Next base: position 93,423,239 of record CM029013.1, on the reverse strand, counting down.
AGAAATAGCAGAAAAAAGTTGTCAATTTGACTGTTTCAAAAGTCAAATTTTTTTACTTCATGATGTTCAGCATGGTTTAATACTGACATTTACTATGTTGAATATTTTTTATCAAGTCATTTGAGCATACATAATCAATACTATGTGCTTAGATGCATTTCATGTGATAAGTCATTTTCCAATGAATAAAAATTGGAAAAGAGTACATGCATACGTTATCAGAACAGTGTAGAACACTTGTAAGGTGACAGAATTTATAGAAAGACGTCCGAACTCAGTAGATCTGAAGAAGAGCTCTCAGATTTCCTTCGTGGCACAACTTGAAAATGACTTATGAAAGCAACCTACATGCATTTAGTAGCCACGTTTGGCCGCAGGTCCACCTGCGGCTGTTGCAGGTGTACCTGCGGCACCCCTACGTGGGTTCCACCCCTCCGGCTCATTCCAGTTCGAGTTGCAAAAGAGTTCTCACAAGCTGAAAAGGCCAAATCAGGGATAAAAATGCTACGCGATTGAGCGGAATAGCCTGAAATCCTGATTTTTCTGGGCCTGACTGTGGCTTTCATATCATTTATTGGTATTCGTCCAAACAAAGGGTATACTATACCGATGATCCAAGTCGTTGCATATCACATTTAGCAATACCGTACAGAGGTCCAATGTCGTCAATTCAGGGTCGTTGCCTTAATCTCCACAAAAGGATCCCCGGTGGGGGTTACAACGCATATTCTGCTGATACACACATCAGCGATGATCAAGCAGATCCCCGGTGGGGGTTACAACACATGGTTATCTGTCTACAAGCAGATCCCCAACGGGGGTTACAACGCATATTCCACTGATACACACATCAGCGATGATCCAAAAGATCCCCGGCGCTGGTTACAACGCATATTCCGCTGATACACACATCAGCAATGATCAAGCAGATCCCCGACGGGGGTTACAATGCATATTTTACTGATACACACATCAGTGATGATCCAAAAGATCCCCGACGGGGGTTACAACGTATAATTTCCATTGATGCACATGTCAATGAAGGTCAAGCAGCCTTGACGTCAGTTCAGCCGTTGGCAGATCAACCCAACATCGCATCAGAAACCATCCGATGAGTTCATCAGCTGATGCAAACATCAAAGGTTAAGCAGCCTTGACATTTTTCCCCAGCAGGGAGTTCATCCACTGATATACACGTCAGCAGAGGATCAAATGGATCCCCGGCGGGGGTTACAATGCGTGGTCAACCGTTGGTTCACACGTCAAAGAAGGTCGGGCAACCCTGACAACACATACTATTGGTAATAAATCCAACAGAATATTGATATGTCCTGGCGATACAAACCAGAGAGGATCAACATCATCAGAGAGGATCAATGATGGAATATGTTATACACATCCTCAAACAGACAAAGTTTTATCCCCACAGATCTCTTGAACACGAGAGACACATCTTTAGAGTAAAGTCTGTATCCAAGATTAAGGACTTTGGTGATAGCCCCAACGTCAACATCCTAATAGGTTTGGATCATACATCCAAGCTTGTCATCATTACCATCACCGATAGAAGCAACGGGGAACCGACAATCATCCCCAACATGTGGAAAATCAATCCATATGCATTATCCATATGCATCATACAATTGCATCATGTAGCTCCATAAAGCATCATGTTTATCTTATTGTATTTCAAGTGTCTAGGATTCTTTATCCTATCCATGCCATTGCATTGCATGAATATGATAAAGAGGGGCATCTGTAGACACTCGAAATTTTCTACACACCTGTTACTGACATTGTAGGAGGGCAGATTCGTCTTTTAGAGATAACCCTGGAAGACAGTTCATATCCAGTCCGGATACTACTGGAAGTTCAGTCTCAACCTCGGAACACACACCGAGAGTAACAGTTCTAACCTCGACGATAACCCCGAGGCCTGCAGTTTTAATACCGGTGTAAGACCCCAACTTATTTTAAATAAAATCAAATTTCCTCTAATTATTATTTTGAATAATATGGTGTTAATTTGATATAATGCTTTGGTTATGGGTGAAATATGCAAATTTCATAAAATAAGCAAGTGGTTATAAAATATTTATTTTGTCGGGGAATATTCGTTTGGTCATGGAATATTCTTGCTGTTGGGGAATATTCGTACGACGACGCAGTCATTTTTGGGCCCCATAATGAAAAACGGTCAGATGAAGAAAACGACAAATTTGAGTTTTTATAAATAATAGCGTAGTAGTTACTGTTAACACTATTAGAATACTCGGTTGTTAAAATACAGTAATACGCGTTGGTGCACAGTAGCACACGGTATTGTATAGTATTGTTAAATTATTGATCCTTACGTAAGAAGCTCAATAATTGTTACAGTAATTACTGTTCAATATTTTATTTTATTGGTTCAATAATTACTGCGTTGATATTTTATATTATTATTGTTTCAATAATATTGTCACCACAAGAATTAGAGATATTCTTGTGGTGAGGGAAGAATTAATAGTTGCACCTGAGCTAGTCGCAGAGGTAGCAGCTGAGAGTGAGGAAGAAGAGGAACCTGAGGAGAATTTATTAGAAGAATTTTATGATCGAAATGTAGAATTGCAAAATCGTATTCATGAGTTAGAAGAGCAGGCTGAAGTATGGCAGGCGGTCGTGGAGCAAAAGGATGTAACAATTCAAGCTTGTGTTACCCGATATGTGATGCTTGAACAGAAGCATTCTTTGGCAGAGTATAAGATGATAAAGCTGGAATCTAACTTGAAAGAAGAAACAACGGAACGAGTGAGAATGAGTGATCCATGGGTAAAAGTCGCACGACGCGTTGATATTGTGGAAAGAGATGTCCGATCTAAGAAGGCTAAAATAGATGATATGTATTTCTCTTTTTGGACAGCAATTGAGAGAACCCAACATCGAGTTTTGAATTACCCTATACATTGCGGTCAACCCCAATTCGATATGGATCGAAGATTAATGATTCAGATCATGAAACAGGAGTATGACGAAGCAGTTGAGGGTGGAATATGTCCTATATAAAAGTCAATTTCAACGGTAGTGATGACACCAAATGCTGCCCCTGACAAGTCAAAGTCGGGTAGTTCAGGCGAGAGTGGTTGTCATGACTTCCCAACAAGTGAGGAACCCAAATGAAGTTATCACGGGTAAGCTAATCTTGAACTCTTGCGAAATTTATACCTTACTAGATACTGGTTCTACCCATTCTTTTATCTCTCCTGCTTGTGCTCAATGTTTAAACTTGACTCCTAAGAAACTAGATTTTGACTTATCTGTTGAGACTCCGTTAGGAGAAACCTTCATTGCATCCACTGTTTATAAATCTTGTTTGATCCAAGTTAGCACAATCACATTACCTGTTGATCTTATCTCATTTAAGATACTTGCATTTGATGTGATTTTAGGGATTAATTGGTTAACCACTCATCATGCCAAAATTGATTATTTTCGTAAGGTTGTTAGTTTTCATATTCTTAACCAACCTGTTATGCGAATTCAAGTAACTAAACCACTAAAATCAATCACTGTCATATCAAGCCATAAAGCCATTCGTTTATTAAAAAATGGATGTCAAGCTTTCTTAGCCCATGTTATGGACTTGAACAAAAACACGTCAGATTTGATTAATATTTCTGTTGTTAGTGAATTTCCTGACGTATTTCCTGAAGAACTTCCTGGTCTACCCCCAAAACGTGAAGTTAAATTCTTTATTGACTTTGAACCTGGTACAAAGCCCATTTCTAAAACCCATATCGAATGGCTCCTATTAAACTTCAGGAGTTAAAAGTCCAACTACAGGAGTTGTTGGACATCGGTTTCATTCGTCCTAGTATATCTCCTTGGGGTGCTCCTGTTTTATTCGTAAAGAAGATAGACGGGAGTATGCGACTTTGTATTGACTATCAGGAATTAAACCATGTCACCATCAAGAATAGGTATCCGCTACCTTGCATTGATGACCTGTTCGACCAGTTACAAGGAGCACAATTCTTTTCAAAGATCGATCTTCGTTCTGGATATCATCAGCTGAAGATTAAAACTGAGGATATTCCGAACACTGCCTTCAGAACTCGATACGAGCATTATGAATTCTTAGTCATGTCTTTTGGATTGACTAATGCTCTTACTGCTTTCATGGATATGATGAACCGTGTATTCAAAGAATATTTGGATCATTTTGTTGTTGTCTTTATTGATGACATCTTCATCTATTCTAAAAGCCGTGAAGATCATGAGCACCATTTGAAGCTGGTACTCCAAAGGCTTTGCGATAACAAGCTATATGCCAAGCTGAAGAAATGCAAGTTCTGGCTTGAGGAAGTAGCATTCCTTAGGAACGTGGTGTCAAAACATGGAGTATTTGTTGACCTGGCAAAGATTGAAGCCATATAAAGTTGGGAGTAACCGAAGTCGGTGACCGAAGTACGTAGTTTTCTGGGCTTAGCTGGTTATTATCGGAGATTTGTGGAAGAATTTTCTTGAATCGCTACTCCGTTAACTCAGCTGACTCGGAAAGATACAAAATTTATATGGAGCAAAGAATGCGAGAAGAGTTTCCAAGAGCTTAAGAGGAGACTCATTTCGGCACTTGTTCTGACAATGCCATCTGGTTTGGATGGATTTGTTATCTATAGTGATGCTTCAGGTAAAGGGTTAGGATGTGTTCTCATGCAACATGGAAAAGTCATAGCTTATGCTTCGCGACAACTCAAAGAATATGAGAGAAATTATCCTACTCATGATCTAGAGTTTACAGCAGTCATTTTCACGTTGAAAATCTGGAGACACTACCTGTATGGGGAGAAAGTGGAGATTTATACGGATCATAAAAGCCTCAAATATTTCTTCACCTAAAAGGAACTCAACATACGGCAACGACGTTGTCTTGAGCTGTTGAAAGATTATGACCATAGCATTCAATATCATCCTGGAAAAGCAAACGTTGTAGCTGACGCATTGAGTAGAAGATCGTATACGGGTACGAGTGGGATGTTGTTAACACAAAGACCCATTTTGTATGACTTACAAAGGATGAAGATAGAGGTAAAGGCTCCAAGTACCCATGTGATGATATCAAATATACGAGTAGAACCGACTTTAATCGATAAAGTTAAAGCTGCTCAAGCTACAGACCTGGAGCTGATGCGTATGAAGAAGAAAGTGCAAGAAGGTGCTATTCCAGAAGCAAGAATCTATGAAGAAGGAATACTTTGAGTCCACTCCAGACTTTGTGTTCCTAACGATTCTGACTTGAAGCATAGAATCATGATGGAGGCTCACAACACACCGTTTGCAATCTATCTTGGGAATACCAAAATGTATCATGATCTTCGACATACATTTTGGTGTAGCAATATGAAGAGAGAGATCGCAGAGTTTATATCGAGGTGTTTAACTTGTCAACGTGTAAAGGCGGAGCATCAAGTGCCAAAGGGTCCATTGCAACCACTTGAGATTCCAAAATGGAAGTGGAAGCATATTACCATGGATTTCATTACGGGTCTTCCTAAAGTTTCTCAAGGCATAGATGCGATTTGGGTTATTGTTGATAGATTAACCAAGTCTGCTTATTTCTTACCTATACAGGAGACTTATTCCCTTAAACGTCTTGCTCGTATGTACGTGAATGAGATTGTGAGATTGTGAGATTGCATGGCATGCCAGTATCCATAGTTTCTGATCGTGACCCAAGATTCACTTCACGATTTTGGGTTAGCTTGCAGAAAGCTATGGGCACGGATTTATGATTCAGTTCAGCATACCATCCTCAAACGGACGGGCAATTGGAAAGGACTATTCAAACCCTTGAAGATCTATTAAAACTCTGTGTCCTAGATTTCAAAGGAAGTTGGGATAAGTACTTGCCATTGGTGGAATTCTCCTACAACAACAGTTATCAAGCAAGTATAGGCATGGCTCCATTCGAGGCGTTATATGGATAAAAATGTCATTCTCCAGTATACTGGGACGAGGTGGGTGAAGCAACGTTGTTAGGACCAGAATTGGTACGCATGACAATAGAAAAGATCCAAACGATTAGACAATGTATAAAGACCTCACAAGATCGACAAAAGAGTTATGTTGATCTTCATCGAAAGGACGTGGAATTCAATATTAGAGATCATGTACTATTACGTATTGCTCAATGGAAAGGAGTTACAAGATTTGGGAAAAGAGGAAAGCTCAATCCAAGATTTGTTGGTCCATTTGAGATTCTTGACCGAATAGAAAATATGGCTTATAGACTCGCATTACCTCCAAGCATGTCTCGTGTTCATAATGTTTTTCACCTATTTATGATTCATAAATATGTGAAAGACTCGAACCACATAATTGAGTTAGAACCAGACGAGATAGCTGAAGATTTAACGTACGAGAAGGTACCTGTTAAGATCTTGGATAGGAAAGAGCATGTCCTACGTACCAAGGTTATACCACAAGCTAAGGTTTTGTGGAGGAACCATGCTATTGAGGAAGTGACCTGGGATTTAGAATCAGAAATGAAAGTGAGGTATCCTCACCTTTTCGAAACACCAGGTACGTACGTCAATTTCGAGGACGAAATTTCATAAGGAGGGGAGGTTGTAAGACCCCAACTTATTATAAATAAAATCAAATTTCTTCTAATTATTATTTTGAATAATAGGGTGTTAATTTGATATAATGCTTTGGTTAAGGGTGAAATGTGCAAATTTTACAAAATAAGCAAGTGGTTATAAAATATTCATTTTATCGGGGAATATTCGTTTGGTCTTGGATTATTCTTGCTGTCGGGGAATATTCGTACGATGACGCAGTCATTTGTGGGCCCCATAACGGAAAATAGTCGGATGAAGAAAACGACAAGTTTGAGTTTTTATAAATAACGACGTAGTAGTTACCGTTAACACTGTTGAAATACCCGGTGGTTAAAATACAGTAATACGAGTGGGTGCACAGTAGCACACGGTATTGTATAGTATTATTGAATTATTGATCCTTACGTAAAAAGTTCAATAATTGTTATAGTAATTACTGTTCAATATTTTATTTTATTGGTTCAATAATTGCTGCGTTGATATTTTATATTATTGTTATTTCAATAATTATCACTGCACAGTATCCCCATTATCAGATCAATAATTCATATGATTTGAATAATATTATTAGATAGTATTATTGACAATGTCTAAAAATGTTCTGTCTAAGGAGAGGTTTGGTCACCTAATTGCGCGCCAGTAAGGAGAAATCCTTATCGGAAAGCCCCCTCTTTCCTGGGAACGACCTGGTTGTCATAATTGTGATTCTGTAATATTATTTGTGAATAATTAATTATTGATAAGGAAATATTTGTTTTTATCTAAATGAATGATTTAATTTTGAGGTGTTTTATCAGTATTTTGTCGGAATGGAGGTTTTAAAATTCAAAATAGTCTTCTTAAAGCTCTATTGTGTGAGTTATAATTTTAATCCGACTGTTGGATCGTTGTAATTTTTTGGATATGTTATACATATATAAGTTGAGTATATGTCCACAAATTTTGAACCGTTAAAAATTAACGTATGATTTGTTATGAATTTTATGAGGTATTGAAAATCATCCGTTTGTGGATTTCGGATATTTTTGGTTTGGAATTCGAAAAAACTTAAAGCTACAAAGTTGTAGAGAATTCGATTTCGTGTGAAATGGACATGAGATTCAAATTTTTCTGATAAAAGGGCTATTTTATATGAATTATTGAAGTTACTGATTATTTAAAATATTTTGGAAATTTCTAAAATTGGCGGGCCCCACTTTTGGTTGGTGAGAAATGTGCTGAAATTTTATTTCAAAAGTGGTGGGCGAAAATAGTAGCAGGTAAAGCCATCAGGTGGCAGGATAAGTCTGCTTCGGCGTTCTAACAATTTTTTATAAATAGGGTGCTGAGTTAAAATTGAAAATCACACCAGAAACAAGTTTTCTCTCTATCACTATATATATAATCGAGCGTATTTTGTGAGTATTTAGATACTTTGAGAGTTGCTATTCAGTGCAAGTTTCCTTCAGCATCATATCCGATATTCCGGTCAGAAATACTGTATTTTGAGGTAAGGGATGTTATTTTTTTCGTAAATGATATTATTTCTTTCAATATCATTATGCCGAAATATTAGTCTGAACTTTTTATCAAATTTAGGACTTTTTGTGTCGGGGTTACTATTCACGTATACGGCATTATTCACCGAAAAATGAAATTTTCTCTTCTTTATCCCTGATGTCTATTATGGTTACTATCTTGATTGTATCCATGTTTTGATCGTCATTCTTGAATTTTTCTCCATTATGTTTTATTATGGAGTATTTTTAAACTTGAATTATTTAAAGTACGAATCTCTAAACTTTGTCCTTTTATCGTACTGGATTCGTTCTCTAAAATATTTTTCATCATCCTCAGTCCTTAATGGTGATACTTAATGAATATCTTTGGCCTGTAGTGCAAAGATGAATGATTACCTGATGAATATCTTTGGCCCGTAGTGCAAAGATGAACAGGTGTTGAAAAGAACATGACCAACTGGTGATACAAATGAATATCTTTGGCCTGTAGTGCAAAGATGAATATTTGATTCAAGATGTATATTAATTGATGTTACAGGGATAAAATATTGATGATGGACTTTTAAATTCATAGATGATAGTAGATTTTATTCTCTACTTAACTCTTCTAATGAATTATTATTTCCACTACAGTTGTTGATCTAAAACTTATTGTCAATTATATTCTATCAGATTTTTCCCTGTTGTAGACTAATGATAATTTGTTGTATATTATCTTAGTCATAATATTCTTTACTGGGCTAGTTGAGCTCACCCTTTTCCTTTTTGTTCCATTTTTCTTCTCAGGAGGTGAGAATATAGCAGGAACTAGCCGGGGTATGGAGTGATGGTTCTAGAAAGTTGTTTTAGCAGTCCTCACTATTTTTATAAAATAGTGTATCAATAATTGTAATGAGGACTCCTTTTGAGTTTTAATACTGTCTATTAGAAAATATTTGTATTTAAACTCACAGTTTATGTGTTGTCGTATTTTGCACGACAATTGTAGTAATGAAGTTGTATTTGTTTCTTTACCATGAATTTGGCAACTCAGAATGGGTGATGTATACCTATTTTGGGGGCGTCACAATCAAAAATTCACCGGAGAAGACCGATTCATCCCGGAGATAACCCCGAGATATTCAGTCTCAGTCCCAACACTGGAAATAGCAAATTCCAACCTTGGAGATAACCTCAAGGAAGGCAGTTATAGTTCCAGAGATAACCCCGGAAATGCTTGTTTCAAATGCATGCAATTAGCTTCAACCTCGGCGCTTACACCGAGGCACTCAGTACAAGACCTGGCAATAACACCAGGAAGACAGGCACACCTCAGAGATGACACTGAGGACCTTCAACACTTGCAGCAGTCCAATCTTAGAGATAACCCTGAGCAACGCCTGCTTTATTAGCCCAAACTGGAGATAACCCCGGTAAGGGACAAAGTCGTCATCTTGCCACCTTGACGCTACATCACGCCGTCTCAATATTTTATACATACATTTCTACACAGCAATGTCCCACAAGAGCCAAGGAAAACCAATCCCGAGTGACTATTACGCAGGGTAACGGATAGAATTTGAAGCTTGAAGACCGGAGGGCATCGTCCCATGTTCCTGACTTCGTACAAGCTCTAATCCCATGTCATTGCGTAAGTCTCGACAACGGCGGTCCGAAATAGGTCTTATATACCTCAGTCGGATGCCCGAATTGCAATTCTGAAAGTTCGAGCGGATATCACATTACAAACGTGCACATACTTTGAGACGACGGGACCCGCGAAGCCCGGGGCACCCCGGGCAGTCACAGGTACACATACGGCCTAGCCGCATGTACACTTGTGGCTCCCCCCTCTATAAATAGAGGGCTTGGGGTGGCCATTTTGAAAAGAGAAAAGGCGAGGAAGCCTTGTCTAATTTGCTCTATACACACCTTAAACTGAGTGTTTTCTCATTATAAACACTTGTAAGCTCATATATAGCTATTTTTTACCAGCGGGAGCCGAGTGTTCATCCATTTTAAGTTATTGAAGCCTTCTTTGGCAGCCCACTGTAAGCCTTCTTACACACTTTAAAGCCTTTCTCTTCATCTTTGCACACACTATTCTTCACGTTAAGAGTCGTATTGCGTGTGTAGGCCCGGACTTCGGTCCGTGGTATCATTTCAGTTTATATATATATATATATATATATATATATATATATATATATATATATATATATATATATATATATATATATATACGAAAGCATTTAAACGCACCAGATGTAAGTCTAGGCTCATCGAACAGAGTTCGACACACAGTTTATATGTGTATATATATATATATATATATATATATATATATATATATATATATATATTACATTTCGTCCCGCCTGGAGTTTACTTCTCGGCGGTTGACCGTTTTTACAGCTTTTTGTACAGTTCGTCCCGCTTGGAGTTTTCTCCGTAGCGGTTGATCGCTTTTACAGTTTTATTTACATTTTCGATCCCCCATGGAGGTGCTTTGTAGTGGTCGATCATGTCTGTGTGTGTGTGTGTGTGTGTGTGTGTGTGTATATATATATATATATATATATACCTGCTTACTACGTTTATATCAATTGCGACATCATATGAGCCTAGGAATCATGTGATCACAGATTCAGTCCATTGAATCTAGATTTGGTTCCCGTGATGGACCTTTTTCAGTTGTAAGTAGCTTGTAAATTTATTCCCGGTGTTCGGATTTCCTCCAATAGTTTCCATACCCATGAGGAGTTCGGCACCGCTTTGTACATTATTTTCTCAAAGATGCTTCGCATCTCAAAAATAAAAGCAATCAAGCCGAGCACTGAATAAAATGGAAGTATCAAAGGCCTCAATTACTATTGAGCACAGGGTTTGAAAAACCTCTTTTTACAAAACCTCACTTCTATATCTTGTTTAAAACTGAATTTTTATACAAATTCAAACCCTATGTATATAGGTGCGAACGAGGCATAGCACTACTTCCAAATAACAGCACATTGACCCACACACACACACACACATTCATATAACAGTTTCTTAAAAAGTGGCGGTCACCGTGGCAACACAGATGTCGGGGGGTGCCTAACACCTTCCCTCCGCATAAGCAAGTCCTTAATGAATCTCGGTTTCATCGACTCGTTTAGCAGTGTCACATCACTGGGTCAATGTGCAAACCTTTTCTCGGTTGTGTTGGTACAACCAGTTAAAAAACCAACTGGCGACTCTTAATAGTCCATCGTCGACATTATACATGTCGAACCTTTTTCACTTATTTATTTAAACAAATCTCACCTAACATGAGAACACAAAAACACAGGTAACGAAAAGGGATAAATAAAAATCCCGACGTCGACACATTTCTAGCATACTTCTATAAATGTCAACACATATCCCCTAATATCACAAAAGATGGGGACAAATACTAACGTACTACCCCTCTAATATTTTACAAAAGTTTGGGGTTCACATAGATATCCCATATCTCACACAAAAGATTGGGATTACAACAACAAATCATAAATGACTACGAACTACTACTACTAAATTACTAACACCTAGATCTTAATCTAACATCCCACGCTCCACAAAACTCTTGTATTCCTTCTGTGTTTTATGCGCTACCAAATCTCGGCTTATGGTGTGCCGGGTTTGTCCCTGCTCCGCTGGATAATGATATACCCCATCAATCAATCTCTCCATAACCATGCACAAAGCATAGCCCATCATGTTCATCTTCCTCCTCTTGCATCTCGCCTCATCTTCTAAATCATTAGCCCTATCATTAACTTCTTCCCACTTTTCCTCAAAGTGAATCCTCTCTATCACTTCCATCTCCAGTTGAGTACGGAGAGCCTCCTTTTCTTTCCTCCCGCTCAACTCCCTCTGCTCCATCTCATCCAGCTTTCCTGCCAACTCTACATTTCGAGACACCGACCTGTGAAACAGTTCCCCATCTAGATCCCTGCCTCCTTGTGGTGGGCAATCTCCACCTCCAACTCTTGCATCACTAACTTCCTCTGGTGGCCCTCGTCCCTCAGTTTCTAGAATTCTGACTCCCTCTCTTGGGCCTCAGCCTCCAGCTCTTGGACTCTGCAGTCTAACTCTAAGATATGTTCCTCGTACTCTCCCAACGTCTGGTCTTCGAATGTAACCTTATCAGAGTCCTTTATGGGCTCATCTTCCATAGGCTCATCCTCCATAGGCCCTTCCTCTAGATAAGACTCTATGGGATCCATCTCCTCATCCTCATCATCATCATCGATAGGAGCCACTGTCGAAATGGGCTCAGCTATCAATGGTGCCTTATACACCATGTGTATGTCACGCGGGTCCTTCTCTATTACTCTATTGGGTCCTCCCAAGTCTGTCATCCTACAACCACCAACATAAGACAAAACAAACAACAACTCCATTAGAATGTTAAATAAACATAAGTTTATTGTATAGAATGAAATTATATTCCATAACACACTAAGTCTATCTCTATGAAAACTCTAAATGAGTTTCATCCCTTACTATCTTCTGAGTTATAATCTAAGGACTCTCGCTCCTAAGGTTTATAACTACAGCTTTGATACCAACCTGTGACGCCCCCAAATTTAGACCCCTCATATCTTGAATTCGGTTCACCACGTGCTACAAATCTAATGACTAAATACATCTCATCCAATGGAAATAATAGAATAGATTACATTTATTTAATAATCATTCATGTCCCAAGGTTTCGTAACTTTAACTTCTCTTACATACTTTAAACATAATTAAACATAGTTTAGACATAACTAATATATAACACAATATTTCTTAACATAATCACAAAACTTCTAAATAATTATGAAGCTACTCTGTAGCTTTGCCCTTGCCCTTATCAGTGTCTGAGGGTTCGCCTTGCTGTAACACCCGAGAAAAATCAGATTTATGTGAATTAAATTTTTATTTGATTATTTGAATTAAATGAATTTAATTATTTATTTATGGGAGTAAGCTGTTTAAAGGTCGTTCTATGATCTAGAATGTGCGAATGTGGTTAGGATTCTAGCTATGTGCTAGGATTATTTGTTATGAATTTCCAAGACGGAAATGGAAGTTTTCCGAGAAGTTTTTGTAAAAATACTATTCATCCGCTTCTGCTCAAAGATTTAATTTGAATTTTTGAGAAACGCATAATGATAGAATACTAAGACGTAATGGAATATCCAATAATATTTCAGTTATGGCAAATAAAGTTTTTCGCCTGCGGACTTAAAACCTAATGGTTGGGAAAAGTGAGTTTCGAGAATTTAATGGCTACATATAATTATTAGAGTTATTATACGTGAGAAATACGAGTATGCTACTAGTTATTATACGAGTATAGTACGAAGATTATTACGACGTATAATACTAATATCGTACGAATAGTATGCAAAGAGAATACGAGAATTGTATGAGTAAAATACGAATAGTCCTTAATGGACTTTGGTAATTTGACTTTGTCATTTCCAATTGAACTTGGATTATGTCAAGCCCAATAAGATATTATGTCAAGCCCAAAGTTATGTTAAGACAAGCCCAATATAGGCCCAATAAGAATTAATGTTAAGGCCCAAACCAAGAAAATAAACCGTGGATCGAACCGATGGGTCACCAGATGGTTAAAACCTATGGGGCAACCCATGGGTGACCTAAGAATCTAGGTGGACAGGCCACTTGGTGGCCAAGTAAAGTGGTTTTACTTGGTGGCTAAGTAATGAATAGTAAGGAGGTGAACAGTAAGGAGGTGGGATGTTGACCATTTTACCCTCCATTAGGTTTTCCTATATAAGAGAAGCTAGGTTGGTTCATTTTATTATTTCACCAACTCTAGATAATATATTGAGAGAGAGAAAGAGAGATTTAACAAGTAATCAAGAAGAATTAAGAGCAAAGTATACAAGCTTTATCAAGAACGCGAAGAACGTTAAGGTAATATTGCGTAAACCCTAGTTTTCGATCCTTTTCTATTTCTTTTTCATAGAAAAGTATGAATTGGTGGAGCATATCTCTTCCAAAGTAATAAGGATGGCTAATAGTGGATTAAATCGTTATAAGCCATGTATGATTAAGAAATCATAAGCGTTTAAGAAATTTTACGCGAAAAAAGCCGATAAGCGTTTAATTTGTTGTTGATGAACAAATTAAAAACCATCATAGGGTATGTACATGTTGTTTGGTTAGGATGTAGATGATGAATTAATGGACTTGTTCCATTTGATTTGGCGTAGAAAACTCGAGTAACGAAGTTATGGCGAAATTTACAAGATTAGGCGTTAAACGTCAAAATCGTAGAATTTTTAGATTAGTAGTCAAAAGTCCCCGCTTAACTTGGAAACCTTGGTTTTTGAAGGCGTATTTTAGAACAACGTATTTGAGAGTCATAGACTCGAGAATCGTTGAATTCTGACTTAAAACAAAGAAAACGAGCTATGAACGCTCATGAACGTTAAACGAACGCGTAATGGGACATTGAATAGTGAATTCATCGTTAACAAATTTAAAATTTTTTTTGTCTGGATGAAATTAAAGTATATGAGATATGTAAGATAATGGATTTTGAACGAGTCAATTTCGACTTATAACGACCAAGTTACGAGTCCGGAAAGAATAGGAAAATTTTAAAATTTCTTAAGGTTTAGGGTTCGGCGCCACAGCGCCGCCCAAGTGTATAGAACTCGTGCCGCAGCGCCGGGGCGAGGGGAGTGGCTACTACAAAGTCGCGCCGCAGCGCCACTCGTAAGTGTGAGTCTCGCGCCGCAACACCGAGACCGGGGTTTGAGTACTGTGAAGTGGCGCCGCAGCACCACTGTTACACTTGAAGTTGGCGCCGCAGCGCTGGTAATGGAGAATTGTTGACCCATGTTGATTGTGGACCCAATGGTTTGCAAGACAAGTATGGGACATGTATATACTTAATATACCTAGCAAGACCATTACTATATCACGTATATAGTGATGACTTTAGGAATTTAATATTATTTAATGGGTAATTGAACGAAGAACGTAAAGTGTAAGAAGTTAAACCGTAATCAATTACGATGATACTTAACCAATGGCTAGTGAATGTTGGTTTAGTAACGTAAGAACATTAATAAGCTATGAAGAAGGATAATTGACTCGAAACGAGTTGTATTATTGAAATAATTTCAGTTAAGTTATAGGATAGAAAGAAGTTGGTAAAAACAATATGATTAAATTATTTGGTAGCTAATTTCAGTGTGCTATGTGAATATATCATGTAGATACTGTAAAGACCAAGAATTGTTGAATATTAATTTGAAGGCACTTGAAGGAAAGTTTTCTTTAACGCTTGTCTAACCTTCGTGTTAGCCAAGTTTTATGTTATTCATGATATGAGATGCATGAATGGTTTTACGAAAGGGTCGATGCCAATTTTAACTCGGCTAGACTAATCTTGAAGAGTTGATTGATTTATTTACAAGTCTTTCAATATAGAAATGATAATGATATCCTACACCAATTGTTTGGTACAGATTCAAAGGTAAGCCTGAGTATGAATAAACAAATGTATTTTACATCGATTATTCGATGGGCATGCGAGGTTGCCAAAACTTAAACGTAAATACGTTTAATGGATGAGTGTTGATCAACATAGAGTACTATAGGCTGATCACCTAGATGTGCTCGTAAGATATATCGGACTTACGGACTTAGTTCCGGGTTGTCCTTTTTTATGAATGGAAATCATAGAGAATATTCATGGTCTTTTGACCTACTCAGAATTTCTAAGTCACTATATGTACTTCAAAATTATTTTATGAGGAGAAGTGATATTCAATGTTTCATAGTACTTCATAACTACTTGTTCAGTTATTGAAGAATAATCATATAATTCTCGACGTGGTATTTATATTATACATTGTTAGACTTGCTGAGCTAGTTATGCTCACTCCTTACTTGAATTATGTGATTGCAACTAAGGCCGAATGAACTGAAGGTTCTAATAAAGATAAAGGCAAAGCGAAGATGAATAATTAGTTTATCCTGTAATAGACTAGTATGTTTATATGAGTTATATTATGGTAAGCAAAGAATATATTGGTTAACAGAACCTGGGAAAGGATTTATTACTATTGTAATAAGAATGTAGTAAATACAATCATTTTAATGTTGTTTCAATGAAATGAATGTATAGTGTGGAGTACCGTGTAGCACCATCTGTCGGGTTGGAAGATACCCAGATTTGGGGGCTTCACAGGTGCCTTGCTCTGCCTTAATTGAAATGTTTTTAGGGAAAGCAAGAATGAGCAACAAGTTTGCTCAGCAAATAATATAGCAATAAGGGTGCTCAATATAATTTTAATTTCTTAAGGGTACAACAATAATGATAGTCCAAAGATAACAAGAAGTATCAATGGTTCTCAACAATAGTCGCTAAGGACAAAAAATACCAATAAGATTCAATACTTAATCATTTTGAGATTTTAAATTTATGAATACTGAGCAGTCACTAAGGACTATGAACTTCTACTAGAATTAACAATAATATACTGATAATCCAACAAAATGAGTACAACAGGTGATCAGCCTAAAGTACCCTACATTATGCATATCGTTTAATCGTACTCAAGTGCGCGCGTCGGTCTCCCGACAAATATAATTTCCCCTTCAAAGAAGGTTGTTCATCTTAGTCAATATAAGATTTCGCACCAATCAATTGGTTTGGATCGCTTTCAATTTATGATTTTAGGTCTAGCCGAATCAAATGGCATAGACCGCTCTTAGATGTATGTAAGAACAATTATAAGTTCAATGCACGAAATCAAGTTCAAAAAATATAAACAACTCTATTCTAACTATGAAGCATTATGCCATAAGATAAGAATCATACTTTCAATTGTTTACTTGTACAAATAATAGTACAAGCTCAAGTAATGCTCAATAAAGAGTAGGGTTCGAGTACTTGAACAAATTCAAAGTTGTGTAAGATAGGAAACTTGCATCAAAGAAATAAGGTTTAGATACTTGCATAATATTCAAGTCGTGTAAGTTAGAAAACTTGCATAATCATGGATTCATCGAATAAAGTAAATACATAGGTTAGGATACTTGCCTCAAGCGTGGTTTACCAAAGTATAGCTTAATACCACTCCAATGAACTATAATATCCTATTTATATATAAACACATTAGTTATACAAGTTCAATACGTACACGTATTATCTCAATTTGCTATGATACATAAGTGTAATTCATCGATCCTAAACATATATTGTTAGTCTTATCTTAGTCACATAATCCCATATGTATGACATTACGTACCGTACATACATCTATCACAAAATCAGATTCTAATACACTATGACATTAAAGACCATAGTTTGTAATCATATTTTGACTTAAATTTATAAACACTTATCCAACATAAGATTCTATCTTTAGCATGCTCATTGACACATCAAATACTGTACTAGACACGTATTACAGATTTAGGTAACAATATAAGCAAGCATAGCATCTCAGATCACAAACAGAATAAGCAGTCTTCACTACAGGGTGGCACGGTCACGCTACTCCTATTTCAAACCAAGACATGGCTGCTCCTGCAGAATCCCAACGTAATCTCGACTTGCACATATATGAAGAATCATGCAAAACACACTTGTCAGGAGGTTTGATAACTAAGTTCGACCCTACATCTTATCTTTAATATAGGTCATTATCCATTCTCATTTAATCAAGACTTTAAGTGCTCAATTAAAAAAGTCTCTTACGTTTAGCCATTATACATATATTATGTGGTCAATAAGTCTCAACTATACATGCTTACATTAGATTAGTCATGTATTTCAAGTTGTATAGTTCTACTTCATTTAGACTTATTCTAAACCATACTCAACTAGCTTACAATGCGTGTGACTAGCTAGGCATTCATGTCAATCATGTCTATAGGCATAACACACACTAACATGATAGTCAAATTTTAGAACAATTGTAACGTAGTTATTGACAAAACTAGTTTTCAAACTCTTAAGGTTTCTTTTGAAAATCTCATGTTAACCATCCAAGCATGCAAAGCTACTTCACTTACTATACACTATACTATAATATATACATAACTAGGCCACATAAGCATGCTCACAAGTTCCTAACTCAAAGTGTATATAGTTTATCAAGTTCGTATTTGAAACTTTAAGTTTCCATTAGTAGGTCATCAAAACTTATTCAAGCATGTAAGGCAAGTCCACATATTCTATATCATGCTTTCATAACCACATAATAGATCACATAAGCATGTTTTGAAATTCAAAACTTAATGTATACATAGTTCATTTACACATGGCTAGTATAGTCCTTTGTTTGAAATTTCCCTTCAAATCATGCTTGAATAGTCTATACTATCTTCAATAATATAAACTAACATGTTGGTCACATGTCAAGGCATATCAGAGCTTAATAAGTTGATACTTAAGGTCAGAATATATATTACATAATGTCCACTAATTTTAGTTTTCCAAATCTTGAAGTTTTCTTTGAATGCATACTGAACCAAGCTAAAATAACTTACTATGTTCAAAACAATATCTAGTCATATGTTTGGGTCATTTACATGCATATTCAAATCAAAGTAGCATGCTCATGGCAACATAAGGTAACAGAAGCTGTTTTTCAAAACTGGCAGCCGGTGTGGCCGCGCGGGTTTGTGCTATAAAAGTGGAGCGGCAGTGGCACTTCAAGCAAAAGCAAAAAAAATGGCTCTGCTTCTGCAAATCCTCAACACAACATTGCTTATTCCTGCAACTAGACCAACTACAATACTTCTAAACATACATATAAGCTCAGACAACACAATGACATGCCATTACATACCAATTATCAGAGAATTCATGAATTTCTAATAATTCAGCAAAACTCAAAATTAAGAACATGTTTAGCAGTAATATTACCTTTGTGATATGAAATTGCTAACTCTTGCTACCAACCTCCAATGGCTTAATAATTTAGTACTTTCACACTCTTATAGACTTATCAGAAGATTTTTCTAGCAATTGAGAAATAAGAAGAAGAGGTTGCTATACATAGAGTATACATTACCCATACAAATCCATTGCCCAAGAAATTAAACCATGGGATGGAAGGAGAATTCATTGGATTGAGATAGTTTGGTGAAAAGATTTCACCAACTCCACCTTCCCCACTTCTCAGTTCATCATCACAGCTAACTCCTAGCAAGCTTGAGTTCACGCAAGAATGGAATAGGCTACTGTTTGGGTACTATTTGGTCATTTAATATGGGACAAGAAGTTTGTTCTGAGGTGTAGTAACGGAATGTTTACTAATACACTTAGGTTTATTTTCTTTTTGGTTTATAATTCCACATTTGATAACTAAATGTTATTACAAAATGTAAAGTTAGGGATTATATATGTACACATATCATATAATCCATACACATTAGTATAGTCCAATTAGTATTTATAATATGTATGGATACAATTTAATTGGTCACTAATAATTCAATATCTCTTTAAAACTTTATCATTCCAATTAGACACATAGCCTAAGTTGATATTCCATAAAGTGTGTATTAATTCACTATACATTTTACATGGTCATATAGACATCATTTGTATAACTTGCGCATTTTATTAATCTTACTATATAGTTTCCATATAATATGGTCACATCCCAAATGTCACACTATACTTTATATTATATAGATGTACTTACTATATAGTATGTGATTACCTATCATTACACTTAGCAATTTATTGAACAAACATTAATCTTATAATATTAATCAATTATTTATTCATTAATATGTTATTATTCATAATAACAATTAATCAACAATATATTATTAATTAATCATTCACTTATTAATTCCTTCTTTAATTAATTAAATCATAATAATTCT
This sequence comes from Panax notoginseng, assembly GCA_016801055.1. NCBI lineage: Eukaryota > Viridiplantae > Streptophyta > Magnoliopsida > Apiales > Araliaceae > Panax > Panax notoginseng. Next base: position 93,403,252 of record CM029013.1, on the reverse strand, counting down.
CATTATCGTGCCACACAAGGCATTCTTCGAGCTTATCATAAACTCCACATTTTTCTCAATTCTTATAAATTCAATTTGAATTAATTCAATTACTCATCTCACAACACATCAATATTTATATTCAAATAAATATTCATTTTCTTATTATACTAGAATAATATTTATTCATGAAATTTACTTTTCTTATAATAACACTTCTGAATCAACTTTGAATTTCACTTCATCACCTTCAGACACTCTTTTCCTGATTTTCTCACATTCCTCATCCTGAAGTTGTGCTTTCTTAACCTTATTCACCAAAGTTGGACCGGTTTCCATTTAGAATAGTTTTTCATTCGACTCCTTCGAATATTTCGCTTCTAACTCCAACTTCGCCATCGCTGAGATTAGTTCCTCTTGAGCAGTTAACATAAATAGTTTCTTCCGACCCTTTCTGCTTAAGGCCTCAGCAACAACATTCGCTTTACTCGGATGGTATAAAATCTCGCAGTCATAATCATTTATCAATTCCAACCCTCTCCTCTGACGCATGTTCAAATCTTTCTGTGTGAAGATATATTTCAGACCCTTATGGTCTGTGTATATTTTACACTTCTACCCGTAGAGATAGTTTCTCCAGATCTTCAAAGAAAACACTATCACGGTCAACTCCAAATCATAGGTCGAATACCCTTTCTCATAATCCTTCAATTAACATGATGCATACGCAATGACCTTGTCGTTTTGTATAAGCACACAACCTTGTCCTTTATGCGATGCATCACTATACACCACACAGTTTCCTATGTTATCTAGAAGAGATAACACAGGTGTCGTACTTAACATTTTCTTTAATTCTTTAAAGCTTTCCTCACACTTCTCCATCTAAACGAACTTCACCGATTTCCTAGTCAAATTTGTCAGCGGAGTCGCGATTTTGGAAAAGTCTTGAATAAATCTTCTGTAATAACCTGTCAATCCTAGAAAACTCCTTACTTCAAACAGTGTCTTCGGCTTATCCCAGTTTATCACAAATTCAATCTTTGATGGATCTACCGAAATTCCGTCCTTATCAATCACACGTCTAAGAAATTTCACCTGCTCTATTCAGAATTCTCATTTCAATAACTTGGTGTACAACTTCTCTCTTATTAATGCCTCCAATGTCACCTTCAAATGCTCCACATGTTCCTCTTTGGTTTTAGAATACAGCAAAATATCGTCGATGAACACCACCACGAATTTATCCAAAAACGGCATAAACACCCTGTTCATTAGGTCCATAAACGCTGCAGGAGCATTTGTTAGACCAAATGACATCACTAGAAACTCATAGTGACCATAACGAGTCCTGAATGATGTCTTTGGTACATCTTCTTTCCTCACCTTCAATTGATGATACCCACTTCTTAAGTCTATCTTTGAGAAGTATCTAGCTCCCTTCAACTGGTCAAACAAATTGTCAATCCTTGGCAACGGATACTTATTCTTAATTGTGACCTTGTTTAACACTCTATAATCAATGCAAAGCCACATCTATTTGTCCTTCTTCTTAACAAACAACATCGGCGCTCCCTATGGCGATACGCTCAGTTGGATCTACTTTTTGTCCAAAAGTTCTTGTAGTTGTACAATCAATTCTTTCATCTCCACCGGAGCCATACGGTATAGGGCCTTCGATATCAGGGAGTTCCTGGTGCTAAATCAATCACGAACTCAATCTCTCTGTTAGGCAACAGTCTTGGCAGATCATCTAGGAACACATTTACAAAATCCTTAACGACAGTTATTTCTTCTAGTTTTGCACTCTTCTTTCGAGTATCAACTATATAGGCTAGATACCCTACATAATTTATCTCAACAACCTCCTGGCTTGCATCATCGTCAGACAACTCGCTTGTCTAGGCGACTTGCTACCATAAAATACTACCTTAGACGAAGTCATAAGGTTAATACACTTATTTTGGCAATCAATTACCGCCCCATAGTTTAATAACCAATCCATTCCCAAAATAACATCAAATTCTCCAAGTTTAATCGGGATTAGATCTACGATCATCACATTTCCCTTAATATCCACCCTACAGTACTTATGTACAAACCTAACAGGAATTACTTCCCTATTCGCAATCTCTATGTTCAAAGGGTAATCTAATTCCTCCTTAGGCAATTCTAAATTCTTAGCAAAGTCATCGGATATAAATGAACAAGTAGCACCTAAATCAAATAATACATAAGCATTTATATCATTGATCGGAATGATACCTGGCGCTACATTCCTCGACTGGACAGTATCATGCACGGTCATGTTGAAAGTTCTTGCGATAGGTCGGTTTGACGGTGTCGATCCAGTGATAGTCAGAGTGCTACCACCGCTGTTTCCCTTAATTCCACTAGCTCCTACTCCTCCTGTTGCCTTCTTAGGATAATCCCTAGCCAGATGATCCCTTGACCCGAAAGTGAAGCAAGCGTCCTTCTTAAGATTAGGGTAATTTAGTGCTATGTGGCCTTCCTGACCACAATTGTAGCAAACCCTCTTCCCCTTCATGCATACCCCCAGGTGATTCTTCCCGCGGGTAGGACAAGCCTCCACCTTCTTCTTCTAACTTCCTTGTTGATTCCCAGTATACGTACTATCATTCCACTTCCTTTTCTGATTATTATCACCTCCACTATTGTTCCCACTAGCTTTGTTGTTCTCACCTTCATTCATTTTCTTCTTTTGTTCCTGGTTATACCTGGTCAGAGCATCGCTTCCACCTTCTGCAATGATTGCCTTCTCCAAAATTCTAGCAAAAGTGTTCAATTGAAACATTGACACCTTACTGTACAACCATGACTTCAACCCCTGTTCAAACCGTCTAGCTGTCCTTTCATCCGTATTCACCTGATAAGTCGTGAACCTTACCAATTCGTGGAACTTTGCGGTGTACTCTGGCACATACATGTTACCCTCCTTCAACTCTAGAAATTGAACCTCCATCTAGTTCTGAGAGCTCATTGGGAAGTACATCTCAAAGAATATCTCCTTAAACCTATCTCATATGATTATACCCTGCCCTCCTTGAACCTTGTTCGCCTGCCACCAATAGTTGGTCTCTGCCTTCAGCATAAAGGTTGCGAAGGCGGTCTTTTGGTCATCTTTGACCCTTGCAACATCAAACACCTTCTCCATCTCCATCACCCAAGTCTGGGCTTCGATTGGACTCATAAAACCCTTAAACTCTGGCGTTCCTACCACCTTAAAGTTCTTAAACGACATAGCTTATGGAGCCTGCGACTGATTTGCAAGTGCTCCAGTTAACAGGTTCAACAAATATTGAACAGGATTAGCGTTGGCATCGTTGTTGTTGTTGTTAGTCGATCCTTCTTGAGCTTGCTGATGTGTTGGGCTTCTTCTTGGTGGCATTTTCTGTTTAAGATATACGCTTATTAGATCATTACTCAATCTCTTAAGTATTTAAGACTTAACTTAAACATTTTAAGATTATCACTTAACACATAACATCTTGAATAAACATCGATATTTTATTCATTAATAACTTTTAAAACATAGAAGATAGCATCACTGCTATTTACATTAACTTTCCTGAAATGGTAAGGTTTCAGGATGACATTCTCATCTTATCCCATTATTTATATAAACATTCAGGATTTACATATACTAACTCTTAAATCATTCACATAAAATATTATTCTTTCTATCAAGGCCTATTAAGATATTGCACAACTTTATTGCTCTCCTCTTCCATGGTACAGAATATCGTCCTGCAATCTAATATGTACCATGGAAATTCTTCGAACTGAATCGAATAATAGATGACTCGGTCCTGGGCTCTATCCATCAATGCATGGAAAGCATTGTCCATATCACCCATCTTAGACTTCCTTACATTCACCTCTTCTTCAGCTATATCAGCACGCTAGGAAGCCTCCTCATAAGTAGTTTTAGCTCTTGCTCGCTTGACGGACTCCTCTCTCAGATCATTCTTCAGTTTCTCTACCTCAGCTGACAATTCTTCCTTTTGGCTCTTTGCCTGAACTAACTTTCATTCCACATTTCCAAGAAGTCCATCAAGATCCTGGATTTCCTCATCTTTGTGATCTATAGTGGTCCGGCGTTCATCTGCCAGCTCCTCCCACACTCTGAATCTATCCTATAGCTCTATATTACGGTCGTATATCTCATTATACATCCCAACTGCAATAGATTTTGGTGGGAACTCTTCTTCCTCCTCTTCCTCATCTATCTGTGGTAGCTCCACAGGATCCTCCTCATCCGTCTCTACCTCATCCTCCTAATCAAACTCAAGCTCATGCTCCTGACCCTCGATAGTGATCAATAGAGGTGGCTCCCTCCGAATCAACTGCTTCCAGACGACATGGATGTCTCGGGGCTCCTCCTCTCTAGGTACTAGGGGTTCCTCCTCCCCAGCCCGACTAGATCCTCCAACAGCAGTCATCCCGATAACAAAATTTTAACTTTTAATTACTAATCGATGCGAGCACATAAAGTCTTTTGTTATTTATCTTTAATGAATTCCTTAATTTATTTCTTAAAACTCCATAAGAGTTCATCTCTGCTATGTTCTCAATCTTTTATAAGGCTACTACCTAAGGTTTTTCCCCCACCTAATGTTCATAACCTACGGCTCTGATACCAACCTGTGACACCCCCAAATCCTAGTATTCAAATTTCCCACAGATTTGGTGTTCACTCTATAGAATAACACATCTAACTACCCATAAATAAATAAAACTCATAAACAAAGATAGAAATCTTCCCAAAAGGGTTACAACATCATAAACAATAACAATCCCAGGTTATCTAACCTTAATACATCATATGCTGAAACATCATAAATAAATAAGTCTTAAACATAAGATAATAAGTCTTAACATCAACATTCTTAAATAATAATAATAAACAAGTCTTCATCACTTGTTTGTCTTGCCTTTGCCCTTACTAGTAGATGACTCATCAACCCTTTCAACTTTATCTGTAATGTTATTATGTGAAAGTGAGCAACGATTGTCCACAAATATAACAATAATAATAATAACATGCAAATAAACAAGGGATATTGGATAATAGAAATCTAAGCTTTTGAATCAAGATGAACAAACAAGAATCAAAAGTACATTTGAGGGCCTCAAGACACAGACCTATGTCTTAGGTTATCAAGTATTTCTCCTTTAAACCTATAATAGTCATAAGACTATATGGAACTTATTTCTCGTACTTAAGGGGATCAGCCTTTAATACCATTTATGTACACAACATCTCAACGTTATCGTATAATATAATCCCCTATAAAAGGTTGTTCATCTCAATTTGACATCAGAGTCCGCACCAAAAGAAGTTTGGTTTGTATAAGCTTCAATAGAAGTTTTAAAATTTAGAACGCTCATCAACTATGAACTAGTCGAATCAATAAGGTTCGCTAGTCATTCAAGGTTCAATAATATAATTAATACTCAAATCAAGTGGTGAATCTCAAAGGTATATTGTGACACCCCCAAATCCTGGTACTTCAATTTCCTCAAGATTTGGTGTTCACGAAATCAAAACATTCATTTACTAACTACCCATTCATAATAAAATTGAATAATAAAAGAAAACCTGCCCATACAAGATTAAACTTAAATAAAATCTCCCAGGTTATCTAACCTTTACAAACAATCATTCATGCGGAAAATTTAAAATAAACTTCATTACAACCTTTAAATCAAATCTAATAATAATGCTATCAAAACTATTACAAGTCTTCAGCATTTACTCATCTTTCCTTTTCCCTTACTGGTGCTTGGTACTTCACCAGTTTCAACTTTAGCTGTAAGAAATTTTACAGGCAAGAGTGAGCAAACAAGGCCCACTTGGAATAACAATAAGTAAATCATTAACTTTTACATCAATTGCCAACACCAGGCTCAATAGAATTGAATAATATATTCTATTAACTTTATGAAAACTTTAACATTTACTGAGGGTCTAATGACCACGAATCATGTCCACAGTTATAAGTAATCTTTCAACTTAAACTTTAACAGTCATAAGACTATAAGGACTCCACGTACTTAGGGGGATCAACCCTTCGTACAATGTGTTGTGCACAATCATTTTAACGCTAAGCGTAAACCTCTATTAAAAGAGTTGTTCATCTCAGTATTTAGAATACAAGTCCGCACCAAATTAAGTTTGGTTTGGATAAGATTTTAAGGAAATTTGGAGTTCAACGAACATCAACTACGGAGTAGTTGAATAAAGACCAATAACACTATACTATAGAATAATCGTGATTGAACCAATCATAGCAAGTCATGCATTAGGAATAATCTAATAGCATATAATTTGAATAACTATAGCATACCTTGCTTGAACAATACTAAGCCAAGGTTAATTAGAACTGAATATTAAACATGCATAGAAATCTAGTTATGCATGCTAACCAAACATTGAATTACAAGAATAAATTGTTCAACATCAAACCAAAGTTTAGATAGTTTGCATCATTATAAGGTAACCGAATTGAAAACAACAATGTACTAAATGAAATTAAACTCGCACAATGAAGTTTTGAGTTAGAGAACTTGCTTAAACATGACAAACTAACTCAATGAAAGTATGGAGTTAGAAGACTTGCTCAATTTTAAAAGTAGAATTAAAGAACTTTCTCAATTATAAATAGAGTTAGAAAACTTGCCTTGCTCGTAGGCTAAACTGAAACAATACGAATCACAATATCCTATAAATATATGTCATCATGACATAGTTAGCCATTAACACTTTACAAACATAACTAAGTACGTTCATCATTTGGGTTTGATTATATAATCACATAATCAATTATAACACAAGTTAATATGTAATAACATATTTATTCATAGCCTAGAAACATTAAAAATCAATATTTTCCAGTCCTATTACTATCACATAATGTTTCTAAAAATTTCGTGTACAAAAAGTACACTGTCAGACCATTCTGCTAACTCGCGCTGCGGCGCCACAGTTTGCACTGTGGGTCGCGCTGCGGCGCTGAGCTGGCGCTGCGGCTCCACAGTTTGTACTGTGGGTCGTGCTACGGCGTGGTTATGGCGTTGCGGAGCCAGTAAAGAACTACTGGGCCGCGCCGCGGCGCGAAACGTCAGTGTCGACTGACAGCTTCGGCAACCGTGTAAGAAAAAAGCCAAATTGGCCAAAAAGCTCGAATCTAATAGACTGATTATCATGTAAATTACATATAGACTTCATATAAACATATTGTGAGTACTCCTAACATGTTTCTATCCATCAATTAGCATAAACATCAATTATACAACACCCAATTTCAATCTTTTTGGCAAAAACTCTATTTTGATATTTTTCAATGAAAATCAACACTGTGATTTTGTTATTCAACCAAATCAGAAATTTCAAAGCATCATGATTATGATTTTACATACTCTATCAATTCTAAGAATCAATTTATCAATTTAACAACAATTAAAACCTTAATTTCTATTTTAAAATAGCCATATTCATATATATATTTTCATATGAACACTGTGATATACTTTCTTCCACAAAACACATATATACATGAATTAAATTCTCTATAATCATGCATAAACTCATGAAATAACCATATAATCAACTATCATACCAAGTTATACTTGTATATCAACAATTCATACTACAAAATATTTTACAGAGAACTTTTTAGGAAGAAGAAAACATTAAACTTTTTAGAGAAAGAGATTAAGCTCCTACCTTGGATTAGGAAGATGATTATTATTATTTTCTCCAAATTCTTTTCTCCAAAACATGTTAAAATCACCCACTTTCTCTCTAATTTTCTCTGAATTTTCTCTCTGTATTTTTCTTCTTCTTCTTTTTCTTCAACTGAGCCTTCTTCTCTTCCTAACTCTAACTACGTAATAAAATATAACGTATATCATATAATATCTATTAATGATATAATATAAATATAGATATAATTATATCAGTTATATTTTGTTTGAAATTTAAAAGCCATAAGGCTTGTTTGGCTAAGCTAATAAAAATAACCATTTAATCCTTACACCTTGTTTGGTAAACTTAATTAAAACAAATGGATAAATCCTTGTTTGTTAAAACACTATTAGATTAAAGACTTATTATGCAATAAGACATGTTTAGCAAAAACTAAATTAAAGTCCTTTAACTTATTTTAATAACTCCTTTATAGCAAAGTTATTAGTCACACTTTTATTTAATTAATAAATCAAGTAAAACATTAATCTATTCAATTACTTTAGCACATAATTTAATATCACATAACTATAATTTCTTTTATAATTATAATTCTATTTAACCAACTAATATTTTAAATTACAATTTCTCATTTAAAATATTATAATTTATTTAAATCACTGTAAGCTCTCTAGCTTACTTATTAAATCCAATTGGTATATACTCTCATAACAATTAATTTACTTAGCTCCTTAATTATTTATTCAACAATTAATAAACTAAACCACATTAACTTAAATTAAACCATTATTTATTTAATAATAACATATCCATTAAATATTTATATAAATCAATAAATATTTAATATTACACTTTAAAATTCTGGAATGTTACATCATTCCCTCCTTACAAGGATTCTGTCCTCAGAATCACAACTCAAACAAATCATTCGTTACATTCTTCCCTACTTACAAAGATTCTGTCCCCAGAATCGAAGACACAGATTAAACAAATAACTCAGGGTACTCTTTCAATATTTTCTCTTCGAGTTTCCACGTAGCTTCTTCAGCGTTGTGGTTCCTCCATATCACCTTCACAGAAGGTATCACTTTATTCCTGAGAACTTGTTCTTTCCTGTCGACTATCTGGATAGGAACCTCCTCATAAGACGAATCTTTCTCGAACTGCAACGGTTCATACTCGATCACATGTTTGTAGTCGGGTTTATATGGTCGTAACACCGAAATGTGAAAAATATTATTAATGTTTTCCAACCCTGGAGGTAGAGCTACCACGTAAGCCACTTCTCCCACTCTTCGCAGCACTTCAAAGGGTCCAATAAACCTCGGGCTTAGCTTTCCCTTTTTACCGAAACGAATTTTCCCCTTCCAGGGAGAAACTTTTAAGTATACAAAAGTTCCTACGTCAAATACACGATCTTGTCTGTGTTTATCAGCATACTTTTTCTGTCTGACTTGGGCTGCCACCAATCTTGTCCTGATGAGTTTGACAACGTCAGCAGTTTGTTGTACCAGTTCTGGTCCTAACAGTTAGCGTTCACCGACTTCATCCCAGCACAGTGTAGTTCTGCACTTTCTGCCGTACAATGCCTCGTAAAGTGGCATGCCGATGCTCGCGTGACAACTGTTGTTGTAAGAAAATTCTACCAACGGTAGTTGATTTTCCCAGCTTCCTTTAAAGTCCATGACACATGCTCTCGGCATATCTTCCAATGTCTGAATTGTTCGCTCGCTTTGGCCATCTGTTTGTGGATGATAAGCCGTACTCATTCGCAACTGTGTCCCCATGCATTCTTGTAGTCTCTTCCAAAAATTCGATGTGAACCGCGGATCTCTATCGGACACGATTGATACTGGCACTCCGTGCCTTGAAACGATCTCCTTAATGTACAATCTGGCCAACTGGTCAAGATTAAATCTAATCTTTATTGGTAGAAAGTGCGATGATTTAGTCAGTCTGTCCACTATCACCCAAATCGCATCACATCCTCTCGGAGTAGTTGGAAGGCCCACCATAAAATCCATCGCGATGTGTTCCCACTTCCATTCCGGTATTTCCAACGGTTGAATTAATCCGCTAGGTATTTGATGTTTGGCTTTTACTCTCTGACATGTCAAGCAACGTCCCTTTTCATATTTGGCCACCAAAAATGTCGGCGCAAATCTTGATACATTTTCGTGCTTCCTGGATGAATTGAATATTTTGAGCTATGAGCTTCGGTCAAAATTTCTTCTTTCAGCTCTGGTGTTGCTGGAACCCAAATTCTTCCCTCGAACCGTAGTAGTCCTTCGGTGTCGATCTTGTATTTTACATCACCGCCTTCAACCAAATTCTCTTTGATTTTCCCACACTCTTCATCTTGTAGTTGAGCAATCTTCACTTTGTTCAGTAAAGTTGGACCAGCTTCTATCTGGAATAGTTGTTCGTCAGATTCTTTTGGAAATTTAATTTACAACTCTAATTTTGTCATTTCTGAAATGAGCTCCTCCTGAGTTGTTATCAGCATCAACTTCTCCCGACCTTTCCTGCTTAAAGCATCTGCCACCACATTTGCTTTGCCCGGATGATAAAAGATCTCACAATCGTAATCCTTTATCAATTCCATCCACCTTCGTTGACGCATGTTCAAATCCTTCTGAGTGAAGATATACTTTAGACTTTTGTGGTCTGTGTAGATCTCACATTTCTCTCTATAAAGATAGTGTCTCCATATCTTCAGAGCAAACACAACTGCAACCAATTCCAAATCATGAGTCGGATATCCCTTCTCATAATCCTTCAGTTGTCTTGACGCATACGCAATAACTTTACCGCTCTGCATCAGAACACAACCCAACCCTTTGTGTGAGGCATCACTATACACCACAAAATTTCCTGTATTATCTGGCAATGTCAACACAGGTGCCACACTTAACTTCTTCTTCAAATCTTGGAAACTCTCTTCACATTTCTCCGTCCAAACGAATTTTACAGCTTTCCTTGTCAAATTTGTTAGCGGAGTGGCTATCTTAGAAAAATTTTGAATAAATCTTCTATAATAACCAGCCAGTCCCAAGAAACTCCTCACTTCTGACGGTGTTCTTGGTTGTTCCCAATTGATTACAGCTTCCACTTTTGATGGATCCATTGAAATCTCATCCTTGTCAATAACATGACCCAAAAATTATACACGGTCGAGCCAAAATTCGCACTTAGAGAATTTTGCGTACAGCTTTTCCCTTCTTAGTGTCTCCAATGTCAAACGTAAGTGTTCCATGTGTTCTTCCTGAGTTTTGGAAAACACTAGAATGTCGTCGATAAATACCACTACAAACTTGTCTAGGAATGGTTTAAACACCATGTTCATCAAATCCATGAACGCAGCAGGTGCATTGGTTAAACCAAAAGACATCACCAGAAACTCGTAATGTCCATACCGAGTTCTGAATGTCGTTCGTGGTATATCCTCCTTCCTCACTTTTAGCTGGTGATATACCCACTTCTCAAATCTATTTTCGAAAAGTACTTAGCACCCTTCAGTTGATCAAATAAGTCATCTATTCTTGGCAACGGGTATTTGTTTTTAATAGTGACTTTGTTTAACTCCCTATAATCAATGCAAAGACGCATTGACCCGTCCTTCTTCTTCACGAATAAAACTGGCGCTCCCCACGGCGAAACGCTTGGTAAAATATATTTCTTGTCCAGCAACTCTTGCAACTGTACCATCAGTTCCTTCATTTCCACCGGAGTCATTCTGTACGGGGCCTTTGATATCGGTGTTGTTCCCGGTGCTAAGTCGATCACGAACTCAATTTCTCTGTCAGGCGGAAGTCCTGGCAAATCCTCTAGAAAAACGTCTTCGAATTCCCTCACTACTGGTATTTCCTCTATTTTCACACCCTTCTTCTGAGTATCGACTATGTAAGCTAAATAGCCCACACAACCTTGACTCAACAATTTCTTGGCCTGCATAGTCGTCAGACATTTCATTTGTCTAGGCGACTTGCTACCATAAAATACTACCTTTGACGGAGTCATAAGGTTTACACACTTCTTTTGGCAGTCAATTACCGCTCCGTATTTGAACAACTAATCCATTCCCAAAATAACATCAAATTCCCCCAGTCTAATCGGAATTAAATCTACCAACAAGATATTATCCTTAATGTTCACCCTACAGTTCTTGTATACAAATCTAATAGGGGTTATTTCCTTATTCGCAATTTCTATGTTCAAAGGAAAATTCAGTTATTCTTTAGGCAATTTTAACCTCTTAGCAAATTCATCAGATATAAACGAGTAAGTAGCACCCGAATCAAACAATACATATGCATCAATACCATTGATTGGGATAATACCTGACACCACATCTTTTGATTGCACAACATCTTGCACAGACATGTTGAAGGTTCTGGCTGTAGGTTTGTTTGATGCTGCAGGTCCTGCTATGGCCCATGTACTTCCATTGTTACCTCCATTGCTTCTGGTTGTCACTCCCTCCTTCTTCTTAGGGCATTTACGAGCAAAATGATCATTGGATCCGTACGTGAAGCACGCATTCTTCTTCGGTTGAGTGCAACTTGGGGCGATGTGACCCTCTTGGCCGCAATTGTAGCAAACTCGTTTCCCCATCAAGCACGCACCCTTGTGAAACTTCCCACATGTCGCACATGCTTCAAACTTTTTGTTTTGCTGGTTACCCTGATGGTTTCCAGCCCCCATGTTCCCATTCCACTTCCTCTTCAAGCTGTTGTAGCTGTTGTTGTTGTTGTTTCCACTGCTACCACCTCCATTTTTAGTCTCATTCTCATTCTTCTTCTTCTTTTGTTCCTGATTGAACTTTGTCACAGCCTCGCCTCCACCTTCAGCGAGTACTGCTTTCTCCATCACTGCTGCAAACGTCTTCAACTGGAACAGGGAGATCCTACTGAACAGCCAGGGCTTCAGTCCCTGTTCAAATCTCTTCGCCTTACGCTCGTCTGTGCTGACTTGATATGGCGCAAACCTCGCCAATTCGTTGAATTTCGCAACATACTCAGACACCGTCATCGTCCCTTGCTTCAGTTCCAGAAATTGTACTTCCAACTGACTCTTCGAACTCTCTGGAAAATAGGTCTCGAAGAACAACTCCTTGAACCTATCCCAGGTCATCACTCCTGGTCCTTCCCGAGTTTTATTGGCCTGCCACCAATAACTAGCTTTTACTTTCAACATGAAAGTTGCGAAAGCAGTCTTCTGATCATCCCCTACCTTAGCGACATCGAACACCTTTTCTATTTTCATAATCCAGGTTTGTGCTTCGACTGGATTCATAGACCTACGGAATTCAGGTGGTCCAACCGCCTTAAACTCCTTAAACGTTGTGCCTTGGTTTTGAGGTTGATTCTGCAACGCTCCTGTCAATAGTGTCACTAGTTGTTGAACGGGATTCGCATCCACATTGTCGTTATTGTTAGTTCCTTCAGTGGTTCTCTGTCGTGTTGGTTGACGTCTGGGAGGCATTTTCTGTTAAAAATACATTCATTAGATTTTTATTCAATTCTTTAAAAAATTTCTACTTAACTTGCCTCCAAAAGAAATAACCACATAACACATAACACTTTGAATAAAGTAACAACTTTTATTTATTCATAACCTTCTCAAAAATATAAAATAATAGCATCTCTGCTATCTACATCACTTTCCTAAACTACAAAAGTTTCAGAACAACATTATTATCATATCACATGGTTACTTAACACTAGGGATTTACACGTTATTTAACCTTTCTCCCAGCGTACGACAATTACAACATTCTATTAAGATACTTCTTAGCCCTGTCACGTTCCTCCTCCATGACTCGAAACATGGTTCTGCGATCTAACACAAATGATGGCAGCGTCTCGAACTGAATCGAATATCCCATGACCCGATCTTGAGCTCGATTAATTGCGGTGTTAAATACTTTATCCATCTCTTCCATCTTCATCCTCTTTGCTTGCACGTCTCTCGCTGCTCTTCCAGTTCGTTGATAAGCTTCCTCGTATACATCTTCAGCTCTTGCCCTCTTAGCAGCTTTTTCTCTCAGCTTGCTCTTCAGTTCAGCAACCATCTCGATCAATTGCTTTTTTTCTCCTTCGGTCTGTACTAGTTTCTCCTCGGCGTTTGTCAGTCGTTCCTCACGATCCTGGATCTCGCCGTCTTTGTGCGTCATTGCAGTCTGTTGTTCAGCTACTATCTCCTGCAACTCCTCAACTGTATCTTGAAGTTCCACGTTACGGTCGTGCACCTCATCGTATATACGGCCTGCTATCGAGTTAAGTGGAATCCTTTCCTCCTCGTACTCGTCATCCTCATCCTCCTATGGTAACTCAACGGAATCCTCCTCATCTGTCTCCCCATCATCATCCTCATCTTAAACTACTGCGACCAACGGGGCTGACTCCCGTGGCAGTAGTTGTTCCCAAACTACCTGAATGTCGCGAGGCTCCTCCTCTATAGGCATTCGAGGTCCCTCCTCCCTAGCCTGACTGGATTCTCCAACATTAGTCATCCTGACAACAAAGTTTTTAAATTTTAATTATTAATCATTCTACTCGACACTCACGAGCACATAAGTTATAAACACATAAGCACATAAGTATTTTATTACTTCTTTCTCAAAACTCGATAAGAGTTATCTCCACTATCTTTTCAAAGGTTACTTCCTAAGGCTTTTTTTTTCCCCACCTAAGGTTCATAACCTAAAGCTTTGATACCAACCTGTGACACCCCAAATCTTGGTACTTCAATTTCCTCAAGATTTGGTGTTCACGAAATCAAAAACATTCATTTACTAACTACCCATTCAAAATAGAATTGAATAATAAAAGAAAACATGCCCATACAGGATTAAACTTAAATAAAATCTCCCAGGTTATCTAACCTTTACAAACAATCATTCATGCGGAAAATTTAAAATAAACTTCATTACAACCTTTAAATCAAATCTAATAATAATGCTATCAAAACTATTACAAGTCTTCAGCATTTACTCATCTTTCCTTTTCCCTTACTGGTGCTTGGTACTTCACCAGTTTCAACTTTAGCTGTAAGAAATTTTACAGGCAAGAGTGAGCAAACAAGGCCCACTTGGAATAACAATAAGTAAATCATTAACTTTTACATCAATTGCCAACATCAGGCTCAATAGAATTGAACAATATATTCTATTAACTTTATGAAAACTTTAACATTTACTGAGGGTCTAATAACCACGAATCATGTCCACAGTTATAAGTAATCTTTCAACTTAAACTATAACAGTCATAAGACTATAAGGACTCCACGTACTTAGGGGGATCAACCCTTCGTACAATGTGTTGTGCACAATCATTTCAACGCTAAGCGTAAACCTCTATTAAAAGAGTTGTTCATCTCAGTATTTAGAATACAAGTCCGCACCAAAGTAAGTTTGGTTTGGATAAACTTTCAAGGAAATTTGGAGTTCAACGAACATCAACTACGGAGTAGTTGAATAAAAACCAATAACATTATACTATAGAATAATCGTGATTGAACCAATCATAGCAAGTCATGCATTAGGAATAATCTAATAGCATACAATTTGAATAACTATAGCATACCTTGCTTGAACAACACTAAGCCAAGGTTAATTAGAACTGAATATTAAACATGCATAGAAATCTAGTTATGCATGCTAACCAAACATTGAATTACAAGAATAAATTGTTCAACATCAAACCAAAGTTTAGATAGTTTGCATCATTATAAGGTAACTGAATTGAAAACAACAATGTACTAAATGAAATTAAACTCGCACAATGAAGTTTTGAGTTAGAGAACTTGCTTAAACATGACAAACTAACTCAATGAAAGTATGGAGTTAGAAGACTTGCTCAATTATAAAAGTAGAATTAAAGAACTTTCTCAATTATAACTAGAGTTAGAAAACTTGCCTTGCTCGTAGGCTAAACCGAAACAATACGAATCACAATATCCTATAAATATATGTCATCATGACATAGTTAGCCATTAACACTTTACAAACATAACTAAGTACATTCATCATTTGGGTTTGATTATATAATCACATAATCAATTATAACACAAGTTAATATGTAATAACATATTTATTCATAGCCTAGAAACATTAAAAATCAATATTTTCCAGTCCTATTATTATCACATAATGTTTCTTAAAATTTCGTGTACAAAAAGTACACTGTCAGACCATTCTGCTAACTCGCGCTGAGCTGGCGCTGCGGCTCTACAGTTTGTACTGTGGGTCGTGCTGCGGTATGGTTATGGCGCTGCGGCGCCAGTAAAGAACTACTGGGCCGCGTCGCGGCGCGAAACGTCAGTGTCGACTGACAGCTTCGGCAACCATGTAAGAAAAAGCCAAATTGGCCAAAAAGCTCGAATCTAATATACTGATTATCATGTAAAATACATATAGACTTCATATAAACATATTGTGAGTACTCCTAACATGTTTCTATCCATCAATTAGCATAAACATCAATTATACAACACCCAATTTCAATCTTTTTGGCAAAAACTCTATTTTTGATATTTTTCTATGAAAATCAACAGTGTGATTTTGTTATTCAACCAAATCAGAAATTTCAAAGCATCATGATTATGATTTTACATACTCTATCAATTCTAACAATCAATTTATCAATTTAACAACAATTAAAACCTTAATTTCTATTTTAAAATAGCCATATTCATATATATATATATATATATATATATATATATATATATATATATATATATATATATATATATTCATATGAACACTGTGATATACTTTCTTCCACAAAACACATATATACATGAATTAAATTCTCTATAATCATGCATAAAACTCATGAAATAACCATATAATCAACTATCATACCAAGTTATACATGTATATCAACAATTCATACTACAAAATATTTTACAGAGAACTTTTTGGGAAGAAAAAAACATTAAACTTTTTAGAGAAAGAGATTGAGCTACTACCTTGGATTAGGAAGATGATTATTATTATTTTCTCCAAATTCTTTTCTCCAAAACCTGTTAAAATCACCCACTTTCTCTCTAATTTTCTCTAAATTTTCTCTCTGTATTTTTCTTCTTCTTCTTTTTCTTCAACTGAGCCTTCTTTTCTTCCTAACTCTAACTACATAATAAAATATAACGTATATCATATAATATCTATTAATGATATAATATAAATATAGATATAATTATATCAGTTATATTTTGTTTGAAATTTAAAAGCCATAAGGCTTGTTTGGCTAAGCTAATAAAAATAACCATTTAATCCTTACACCTTGTTTGGTAAACTTAATTAAAACAAATGGATAAATCCTTGTTTGTTAAAACACTATTCGATTAAAGGCTTATTATGCAATAAGACCTGTTTGGCAAAAAACTAAATTAAAGTCCTTTAACTTATTTTAATAACTCCTTTATAGCAAAGTTATTAGTCACACTTTTATTTAATTAATAAATCAAGTAAAACATTAATCTATTCAATTACTTTGGCACATAATTTAATATCACATAACTATAATTTCTTTTATAATTATAATTCTATTTAACCAACTAATATTTTAAATTACAATTTTCTATTTAAAATATTATAATTTATTTAAATCACTGTAAGCTCTCTAGCTTACTTATTAAATCCAATTGGTATATACTCTCATAACAATTAATTTACTTAGCTCCTTAATTATTTATTCAACAATTAATAAACTAAACCACATTAACTTAAATTAAACCATTATTTATTTAATAATAATATATCCATTAAATATTTATATAAACTAATAAATATTTAATAGTACACTTTAAAATTCTGGAATGTTACATCATTCCCTCCTTACAAGGATTCTGTCCTCAGAATCACAACTCAAACAAATCATTCGTTACATTCTTCCCTACTTACAAAGATTCTGTTCCCAGAATCGAAGACACAGATTAAACAAATAACTCAGGGTACTCTTTCAACATTTTCTCTTCGAGTTCCCACGTAGCTTCTTCAGCGTTGTGGTTCCTCCATATCACCTTCACAGAAGGTATCACTTTATTCCTGAGCACTTGTTCTTTCCTGTCGACTATCTGGATAGGAACCTCCTCATAAGACAAATCTTTCTCGAACTGCAACGGTTCATACTCGATCACATGTTTGTAGTCGGGTTTATATGGTCGTAACACCGAAATGTGAAAAAAATTATGAATATTTTCCAACCCTGGAGGTAGAGCTACCTCGTAAGCCACTTCTCTCACTCTTCGCAGCACTTCAAAAGGTCCAATAAATCTCGGGCTTAGCTTTTCCTTTTTACCGAAACGAATTTTCCCCTTCCAGGGAGAAACTTTTAAGTACACAAAAGTTCCTACGTCAAATGCACGATCTTGTCTGTGTTTATTAGCATACTTTTTCTGTCTATCTTGGGCTGCGACCAATCTTGTCCTGATGAGTTTGACAACGTCAGCAGTTTGTTGTACCAGTTCTGGTCCTAACAGTTGGCGTTCACCGACTTCATCCCAGCACAGTGGAGTTCTGCACTTTCTGCCGTACAATGCCTCGTAACGTGGCATGCCGATGCTCGCGTGATAACTGTTGTTGTAAGCAAATTCTACCAACGGTAGTTAATCTTTCCAGCTTCCTTTAAAGTCCATGACACATGCTCTCGGCATATCTTCCAATGTCTGAATTGTTCATTCGTTTTGGCCATCTGTTTGTGGATGATAAACCGTACTCATTCGCAACTGTGTCCCCATGCATTCTTGTAGTCTCTTCTAAAAATTCGATGTGAACCGCGGATCTCTATCGGACACAATTGATATTGGCACTTCGTGCCTCGAAACGATCTCCTTAATGTACAATATGGCCAACTAGTCAAGATTGAATCTAATCTTTATTGGTAGAAAGTGCGATGATTTCGTCAGTCTGTCCACTATCACCCAAATCACATCACATCCTCTCTGAGTAGTTGGAAGGCCCACCACAAAATCCATCACGATGTGTTCCCACTTCCATTCTGATATTTCCAACGGTTGAAGTAATCCGTTAGGTATTTGATGTTCGGCTTTTACTCTCTGACATGTCAAGCATTTCGCTACGCATTCTGCAACGTCCCTTTTCATATTTGGCCACCAAAAATGTCGACGCAAATCTTGATACATTTTCGTACTTCCTGGATGAATTGAATATTTTGAGCTATGAGCTTCGGTCAAAATTTCTTCTTTCAGCTCTGGTGTTGCTGGAACCCAAATTCTTCCCTCGAACCGTAGTAGTCCTTCGGTGTCGATCTTGTATTTTACATCACCGCCTTCAACCAAATTCTCTTTGATTTTCCAACACACTTTATCTTGTAGTTGAGCAATCTTCACTTTGTTCAGTAAAGTTGGACCAGCTTCTATCTGGAATAGTTGTTCGTCAGATTCTTTTGGAAATTTGATTTCTAACTCCAATTTTGTAATTTCTGAAATGAGCTCCTCCTGAGTTGTTATCAGCATCAACTTCTCCCGACCTTTCCTGCTTAAAGCAACTACCACCACATTTGCTTTGCCCGGATGATAAAAGATCTCACAATCGTAATACTTTATCAATTCCATCCACCTTCGTTGACGCATGTTCAAATCCTTCTTAGTGAAGATATACTTCAGAATTTTGTGGTCTGTGTAGATCTCAAATTTCTCTCCATAAAGATAGTGTCTCCATATCTTCAGAGCAAACACAACTGCAGTCAATTCCAAATCATGAGTCGGATACCCCTTCTCATAATCCTTCAGTTGTCTTGACGCATACGCAATAACTTTGTTGCTCTGCATCAGAACACAACCCAACCCTTTGTGTGAGGCATCACTATACACCACAAAATTTCCTGTATTATCTGGCAATGTCAACACAGGTGCCACACTTAGCTTCTTCTTCAAATCTTGGAAACTCTCTTCACATTTCTCCGTCCAAACGAATTTTACAACTTTCCTTGTCAAATTTGTTAGCGGAGTGGCTATCTTAGAAAAATCTTGAATAAATCTTCTATAATAACCAGCCAGTCCCAAGAAACTCCTCACTTCTGACGGTGTTCTTGGTTGTTCCCAATTGATTACAGCTTCCACTTTTGATGGATCCATTGAAATCTCATCCTTGTCAATAACATGACCCAAAAATTATACACGGTCGAGCCAAAATTCGCACTTAGAGAATTTTGCGTACAGCTTTTCCCTTCTTAGTGTCTCCAATGTCAAACGTAAGTGTTCCATGTGTTCTTCCTGAGTTTTGGAAAACACTAGAATGTCGTCGATAAATACCACTACAAACTTGTCTAGGAATGGTTTAAACACCATGTTCATCAAATCCATGAACGCAGCAGGTGCATTGGTTAAACCAAAAGACATCACCAGAAACTCGTAATGTCCATACCGAGTTCTGAATGTCGTTCGTGGTATATCCTCCTTCCTCACTTTTAGCTGGTGATATACCCACTTCTCAAATCTATTTTCGAAAAGTACTTAGCACCCTTTAGCTGATCAAATAAGTCATCTATTCTTGGCAACGGGTATTTGTTTTTAATAGTGACTTTGTTTAACTCCCTATAATCAATGCAAAGACGCATTGACCCGTCCTTCTTCTTCACGAATAAAACTGGCGCTCCCCACGGCGAAACGCTTGGTTGAATATATTTCTTGTCCAGCAACTCTTGCAACTGTACCATCAGTTCCTTCATTTTCACCGGAGCCATTCTGTACGGGGCCTTTGATAACGGTGTTGTTCCTGGTGCTATGTCGATCACGAACTCAATTTCTCTGTCAGGCGGAAGTCCTGGCAAATCCTCTGGAAAAACGTCTTCGAATTCCCTCACTACTGGTATTTCCTCTATTTTCACACCCTTCTTCTGAGTATCGACTATGTAAGCTAAATAGCCCACACAACCTTGACTCAACAATTTCTTGGCCTGCATAGTCGTCAGACATTTTATTTATCTAGGCGACTTGCTACCATAAAATACTACCTTTGACGGAGTCATAAGGTTTACACACTTCTTTTGGCAGTCAATTACTGCTCCGTATTTGAACAACCAATCCATTCCCAAAATTACATCAAATTCCCCCAGTCTAATCGGAATTAAATCTACCAACAAGATATCATCCTTAATGTTCACCCTACAGTTCTTGTATACGAATCTAATAGGGATTATTTCCTTATTCGCAATTTCTATGTTCAAAGGAAAATTCAGTTATTCTTTAGGCAATTCTAACCTCTTAGCAAATTCATCAGATATAAACGAGCAAGTAGCACCCGAATCAAACAATTCATATGCATCAATATCATTGAGTGGGATAATACCTGACACCACATCTTTTGATTGCACAGCATCTTGCACAGTCATGTTGAAGGTTCTAGCTGTGGGTTTGTTTGATGCTACAGGTCCTGCAATGGCCCATGTACTTCCATTGTTACCTCCATTGCTTCTGGTTGTCACTCCCTCCTTCTTCTTAGGGCATTCACGAGCAAAATAATCCTTGGATCCGCACGTGAAGCACGCATTCTTCTTCGGTTGAGTGCAACTTGGGGCGATGTGACCCTCTTGGCCACAATTGTAGCAAACTCGTTTCCCCATCAAGCACGCACCCTTGTGAAACTTCCCACATGTCGTACATGCTTCAAACTTTTTGTTTTGCTGGTTACCCTAAAGGTTTCCAGCCCCCATGTTCCCATTCCACTTCCTCTTCAAGCTGTTGTAGCTGTTGTTGTTGTTGTTTCCACTGCTACCACCTCTATTTTTAGTCTCATTCTCATTCTTCTTCTTCTTTTGTTCCTGATTGAACTTTATCACAGCCTCGCCTCCACCTTCAGCGAGTACTGCCTTCTCCATCACTGCTGCAAACGTCTTCAACTGGAGCAGGGAGACCCTACTGAACAGCCAGGGCTTTAGTCCCTGTTCAAATCTCTTCGCCTTACGCTCGTCTGTGATGACTTGATATGGCGCAAACGTCGCCAATTCGTTGAATTTCGCAGCATACTCAGACACCGTCATCGTCCCTTGCTTCAGTTCCAGAAATTGTACTTCCAGCTGACTCTTCGAACTCTCTGGAAAATAGGTCTCGAAGAACAACTCCTTGAACCTATCCCAGGTCATCACTCCTGGTCCTTCCCGAGTTTTATTGGCCTGCCACTAATAACTAGATTTTGCTTTCAACATGAAAGTTGCGAAAGCAGTCTTCTGATCATCCCCTACCCTAGCGACATCGAACACCTTTTCTGTTTCCATAATCCAGGTTTGTGCTTCGACTGGATTCATAGACCCACGGAATTCAGGTGGTCCAACCGCCTTAAACTCCTTAAACGTTGTGCCTTGGTTTTGAGGTTGATTCTACAATGCTCCTGTCAATAGTGTCACTAGTTGTTGAACGAGATTCGCATCCACATAGTCGTTATTGTTAGTTCCTTCAGTGGTTCTCTGTCGTGTTGGTTGACGTCTGGGAGGCATTTTCTGTTAAAAATACATTCATTAGATTTTTATTCAATTCTTTAAAAAATTTCTACTTAACTTGCCTCCAAAAGAAATAACCACATAACACAGAACACTTTGAATAAAGTAACAACTTTTATTTATTCATAACCTTCTCAAAAACATAAAACAATAGCATCTCTACTATCTACTATCTATATCCCATGGTTACTTAACACTAGGGATTTACACGTTATTTAACCTTTCTCCCAGCGTACGACAATTACAACATTCTATTAAGATACTTCTTAGCCCTATCACGTTCCTCCTCCATGACTCGAAACATGGTTCTGCGATCTAACACAAATGATGGCAGCGTCTCGAACTAAATCGAATATCCCATGACCCGATCTTGGGCTCGATTAATTGCGGTGTTAAATACTTTATCCATCTCTTCCATCTTCATCCTCTTTGCTTGCGCGTCTCTCGCTGCTCTTCCAGTTCGTTGATAAGCTTCCTCGTATGCATCTTCAGCTCTTGCCCTCTTAGCAGCTTCTTCTCTCAGCTTGCTCTTCAGTTCAGCAACCATCTCGATCAATTGTTCTTTTTCTCCTTCGATTTGTACTAGTTTCTCCTCGGCGTTTGTCAGTCGTTCCTCACGATCCTGGATCTCGCCGTCTTTTTGCGTCATTGCAATCTGTTGTTCAGCTACTATCTCCTGCAACTCCTCAACTGTATCTTGAAGTTCCACGTTACGGTCGTGCACCTCATCGTATATACGGCCTGCTATCGAGTTAAGTGGAATCCTTTCCTCCTCGTACTCGTCATCCTCATCCTCCTATGGTAACTCAACGGAATCCTCCTCATCTGTCTCCCCATCATCATCCTCATCTTAAACTACTGCGACCAACGGGGCTGACTCCCGTGGCAGTAGTTGTTCCCAAACTACCTGAATGTCGCGAGGCTCCTCCTCTATAGGCATTCGAGGTCCCTCCTCCCTAGCCTGACTGGATTCTCCAACATTAGTCATCCTGACAACAAAGTTTTTAAATTTTAATTATTAATCATTCTACTCGACACTCACGAGCACATAAGTTATAAACACATAAGCACATAAGTATTTTATTACTTCTTTCTCAAAACTCGATAAGAGTTATCTCCACTATCTTTTCAAAGGTTACTTCCTAAGGTTTTTTTTTTCCCCACCTAAGGTTCATAACCTAAAGCTTTGATACCAACCTGTGACACCCCAAATCTTGGTACTTCAATTTCCTCAAGATTTGGTGTTCACGAAATCAAAAACATTCATTTACTAACTACCCATTCAAAATAGAATTGAATAATAAAAGAAAACATGCCCATACAGGATTAAACTTAAATAAAATCTCCCAGGTTATCTAACCTTTACAAACAATCATTCATGCGGAAAATTTAAAATAAACTTCATTACAACCTTTAAATCAAATCTAATAATAATGCTATCAAAACTATTACAAGTCTTCAGCATTTACTCATCTTTCCTTTTCCCTTACTGGTGCTTGGTACTTCACCAGTTTCAACTTTAGCTGTAAGAAATTTTACAGGCAAGAGTGAGCAAACAAGGCCCACTTGGAATAACAATAAGTAAAGCATTAACTTTTACATCAATTGTCAACATCAGGCTCAATAGAATTGAACAATATATTCTATTAACTTTATGAAAACTTTAACATTTACTGAGGGTCTAATGACCACGAATCATGTCTACAGTTATAAGTAATCTTTCAACTTAAACTTTAACAGTCATAAGACTATAAGGACTCCACGTACTTAGGGGGATCAACCCTTCGTACAATGTGTTGTGCACAATCATTTCAACGCTAAGCGTAAACCTCTATTAAAAGAGTTGTTCATCTCAGTATTTAGAATACAAGTCCGCACCAAAGTAAGTTTGGTTTGGATAAGCTTTCAAGGAAATTTGGAGTTCAACGAACATCAACTACGGAGTAGTTGAATAAAAACCAATAACACTATACTATAGAATAATCGTGATTGAACCAATCATAGCAAGTCATGCATTAGGAATAATCTAATAGCATACAATTTGAATAACTATAGCATACCTTGCTTGAACAACACTAAGCCAAGGTTAATTAGAACTGAATATTAAACATGCATAGAAATCTAGTTATGCATGCTAACCAAACATTGAATTACAAGAATAAATTGTTCAACATCAAACCAAAGTTTAGATAGTTTGCATCATTATAAGGTAACTGAATTGAAAACAACAATGTACTAAATGAAATTAAACTCGCACAATGAAGTTTTGAGTTAGAGAACTTGCTTAAACATGACAAACTAACTCAATGAAAGTATGGAGTTAGAAGACTTGCTCAATTATAAAAGTAGAATTAAAGAACTTTCTCAATTATAAATAGAGTTAGAAAACTTGCCTTGCTCGTAGGCTAAACCGAAACAATACGAATCACAATATCCTATAAATATATGTCATCATGACATAGTTAGCCATTAACACTTTACAAACATAACTAAGTACGTTCATCATTTGGGTTTGATTATATAATCACATAATCAATTATAACACAAGTTAATATGTAATAACATATTTATTCATAGCCTAGAAACATTAAAAATCAATATTTTCCAGTCCTATTATTATCACATAATGTTTCTTAAAATTTTGTGTACAAAAAGTACACTGTCAGACCATTCTGCTAACTCGCGCTGCGGCGCCACAGTTTGCACTGTGGGTCGCGCTGCGGCGCTGAGCTGGCGATGCGGCTCCACAGTTTGTACTGTGGGTCGTGTTGTGGCGTGGTTATAGCGCTGCGGCGCCAATAATGAACTACTGGGCCGCGCCGCGGCGTGAAACGTCAGTGTCGACTGACAGCTTCGGCAACCGTGTAAGAAAAAGCCAAATTGGCCAAAAAGCTCGAATCTAATAGACTGATTATCATGTAAATTACATATAGACTTCATATAAACATATTGTGAGTACTCCTAACATGTTTCTATCCATCAATTAGCATAAACATCAATTATACAACACCCAATTTCAATCTTTTTGGCAAAAACTCTATTTTTGATATTTTTCCATGAAAATCAACAGTGTGATTTTGTTATTCAACCAAATCAGAAATTTCAAATCATCATGATTATGATTTACATACTCTATCAATTCTAACAATCAATTTATCAATTTAACAACAATTAAAACCATAATTTCTATTTTAAAATAGTCATATTCATATATATATTTTCATATGAACACTGTGATATACTTTCTTCCATAAAACACATATATACATGAATTAAATTCTCTATAATCATGCATAAACTCATGAAATAACCATATAATCAACTATCATACCAAGTTATACATGTATATCAACAATTCATACTACAAAATATTTTACAGAGAACTTTTTGGGAAGAAGAAAACATTAAACTTTTTAGAGAAAGAGATTGAGCTCCTACCTTGGATTAGGAAGATGATTATTATTATTTTCTCCAAATTCTTTTCTCCAAAACCTGTTAAAATCACCCACTTTCTCTCTAATTTTCTCTAAATTTTCTCTCTGCATTTTTCTTCTTCTTCTTTTTCTTCAACTGAGCCTTCTTCTCTTCCTAACTCTAACTACGTAATAAAATATAACGTATATCATATAATATCTATTAATGATATAATATAAATATAGATATAATTATATCAGTTATATTTTGTTTGAAATTTAAAAGCCATAAGGCTTGTTTGGCTAAGCTAATAAAAATAACCATTTAATCCTTACACCTTGTTTGGTAAACTTAATGAAAACAAATGGATAAATCCTTGTTTGTTAAAACACTATTCGATTAAAGGCTTATTATGCAATAAGACATGTTTGGCAAAAAACTAAATTAAAGTCCTTTAACTTATTTTAATAACTCCTTTATAGCAAAGTTATTAGTCACACTTTTATTTAATTAATAAATCTAGTAAAACATTAATCTATTCAATTAATTTAGCACATAATTTAATATCACATAACTATAATTTCTTTTATAATTATAATTCTATTTAACCAACTAATATTTTAAATTACAATTTCCTATTTAAAATATTATAATTTATTTAAATCACTGTAAGCTCTCTAGCTTACTTATTAAATCCAATTGGTATATACTCTCATAACAATTAATTTACTTAGCTCCTTAATTATTTATTCAACAATTAATAAACTAAACCACATTAACTTAAATTAAACCATTATTTATTTAATAATAACATATCCATTAAATATTTATATAAATCAATAAATATTTAATATTACACTTTAAAATTCTGGAATGTTACATATATAGTTGAATAAACATTGTATAACCGAAGTATTACTTTAGAAGAATTATAACATCTCACTTAAAATCATGAACTTGAATAAACAAGAGTAAGACTTTGCTCAATATAAGAATAGGACTTATGAACTTGGAAACTTGTACAATGTAAAAGTAAGGTTTAGGAACTTGCTCAATTAAAAAGTATAGTTAAGAAACTTGCGTAATTGTAATCAAGATAGGGAAAGGAAACTTGCCTCGTACGTAGATTATACGTTTACTATTCACGTTCCACAATTAATCATACATACCATTTAGAGTCACAATACCAATTAACTATAACACAATTAGCATTGTGAGCATATTCTCTTTTAACTTAACTTTGATTATATTAATCACATTCACAACCCTTAACTCTTAACCATATTATTAGACTTCACGAATGACGAGTTTAAGTCCGCATTTAACTTATCAACTAATCAATTGAAATAATCATTAACATGTTACTAATTTGTTTTAACATCCCATTACATGATTAATACATTTTTATATTCATTAGATTAGGTTTAATTTACATTTCCTTGGCTGAACAAGCAAAATTTCATGACTGGACCAAACTGCCTACCGACGCGGCAGCACCCGTTTTAGCTTTGCTCACGGCTCGACAACGCCACACGGCGCGGTAGCACTACAATCAAACCTTCAAAAGGCACGGTAGCGCTCCAACTATACCTGGGAGCGGCGCGGCAGCGCCACTTCGCAGACTAAGTTGCCGCAGTTCGCAAAAAACGTAGAGCATAGTAATTAAACTCCAATTTCTTTGTTCATACAACAATTTAATTCTACCCATGTGTTCTAAACTTTACAGGAACATATTATAAAAATTGTAGCATGATTTTAACAACATAAATCATATGAACAACTAAATTTAAACCCATAAATTCACTATTTTGTGAAAAACTCCATTGTAGACATTCTTAACAAAATCAACTACCACAAACTCGTTTTCCAACCAAATCAGTCCATAAAAGTTTCGTTCTTTTCGTTTCTTAACATATTAACACAAACTATAATCAATTTACAGATTATCATACAATTTGGGCATCAATTTTTGTACATATAAGCCATATTCATATGTTATTTCACTGTAAACTCAAAACTCCAATTTTAAACATAATTTCATGGATCTGATTACTCTAAATCACATAGAATTCATATAAATCATGTTGTAAACACATACAACACCATATTTTCAACAATCATCCATAAAATTCAATTACAGCGAGTTAAAAAAAATAATTTTTATGAAGAACTTTAAGAATGTAAATTAAAGCTTGAATTCAAGAAATTACACTTGATTTCTTTGTTTAGATTAAGCAAGATTGTAGAAAACCCTTCTTTGATTCTCCAAAACCTCTTCTACAATATCAAATTCTTTCAAGCTCTCTCTATTTTCTCTCTGTATTCTCTAACTCAGCAAATGAATATGAAATAATGTAAAAACTACAAAACTGATATAATGCGTATAACTGATATACGTGGGTATCGGTTATGCGCATTATGGCTCAGCAGTTATCCATGTTTCCAAGGCCTTGTCTGGTTAGCTCATAAAAGGTTCCTTTACCATTTATTTTAATTAACTCATTTATTATATAGTTTATTCGTCACCCTTTAATTAATCAAATAACATTGTTTAAATTCAATTAAATAAAAAGCAATATTACTCATTAAATCAAATTATCTCATAATTAAAATTCTCATCTATTAATTCTAACAAATCAATGCATCTCTAATTAATTATTAAAATAATTAGAACAACGTCGTAGTTATTTAATAGCTCATTTAATTTAATTATCCCAATTAAATTCACACTTTGAACTATAACATTATCCAACATTAATTTAATTAATGTAACACATTTAATTAAATTACTCTACAAGAATTCCATCAAATATTTATTTAAATCAATAAATAAATCAACAAAAATATTTATTTAATTCAATAAATATTTAAAGTAAATTACAAAACTATCGTTCGTCACAACTAGCATATTCTTTATCAAGTTCCTGAAGTACAACAGTTGCAGTTTGGGCATCATGACCAGTTGCCCTATCTTTTCCAAAGATTATACTAATATCATTAAACCGTGGAAAAGATTGTATCTCCACTTCGCAGCCATTTCATGAACCTGCATACCAAAGTTTTACATAAGATTAAATTGTATATACTTTTAAGCTAAATTGTAATAGTCAATCAAAAAACTCAGTCTCATGCAAGAGAAAAGTTTTAGCAATAACCATACATGCAATATAGATTCATGCCCAAGCCACATACACTCAACAAGCCAATTACACACTGTTGTTATTTCAAAAAAAAATCGTCTCCAGAAGTTAACGGAATGAAACTGAAGATGAAGAAGAGCCTTGAATACTTGAATTACCATAGAAGCGATCAACATGATCTGAAATTCTAGATATCAAGTTTGGCTAAAAATTTGATCCAAGTAGTAGTTATAAATGACCAAAGGTTATGATGATGTCTTCAGATTATGATGCAACCTTATTATTCAACATGTCCTGTCAACAAACATCTTATGTATGTACTTTTGAAAGCTCTAATGTAGCCCAATCACATGTACTTCTACGTAAAAACCCGACCAAAATGAATCTTATTAGATCTAGAATAGTAATATAAGATGGAGAATAAACTTCCAAAAGAAAGAAAAAAGTGATTGAACATCATAGAAACATGAGGTTTCATGTATGATTATAAAGGTCATGAATCCCAATTTATACATGCACTATAGGTAGAATAATGCAAATTTTTAAGGTTAAGAAGAGTGAGCATTGTCTAAATTAGTAACACTCTTTAGTGACCACAATTATTCTCTCACATCAGAATCAATCAATTAATACTAAACTAAAAGCAACTAACCTTATTGCAAAAGCAAATCCTAGAATTATTTATGATGTTGATTTACTTGATTTTGTCCCACTTGTATGCTCATTTTTACCACTGAATAGTTATTGACAAGTGCACCTATGATTAATATTAGTAGTATGTTTCATCACAGTTCTTCATTGTAAAATTTGTATTAATGCACTAGAAGCCTAGTACAGTACAACACCAAATTCACTAAAAACCTTGAAAAGTTCTGATAGTTGTATGTAGATTTCACATTATAGAATTACAATATCACAACACAAGAACAAAAAATATATAACTATAAGTACGAAAAGCAATCTTACAGTATATATAATTTTGTAAATTATTGAGTTACCTTGAGATATGCATCCCAAACATGGCTAGGGGCAGTGACAACATGAGTCTTATCATTCCAACCAAAGCCTGAAGTAGGTCCAAAGTGTATGTCATAAACAGCAGTGAAGTTCTTCTTTAGAGTCTTAATTCGAGACTCTATATGAGGCCTTGCCTTAAGATTCGATTCTGGAAGCTTAGTAAGCAATACATCTTCAAGAACAACCAAGTATTCAGGCCTAAATCTGTTAGCCCCCTTGTGGGTTCCAGCATTCACCAACTCAAGTAAAGCTTCAATTAACTTTTCTTCTTCCATTTTACTCCACTTTCTCTTATTCTTTGCAGCACCTCTCTTTGAATCTTGAGTACTTGGCTCCATAACTAATGAATACGAAAAATAAATTCATGTCATAACTAATCTATGAAACAAATTTTTATATAGTTAGTACCAAATATATAGCTTAGTTTATTATTCATCATGAACAAAAATAATGACGACAGTTAAGGTAGCTAGATTAATTTTTTCCTCAGACATGTAGGAGCATGTAGTTATTATTTGCAGTGTACACATTGACTAAGTTTGAGTTGGTTTTTACCTTCATTTTGGTGGAGGTAAAAATAATTAATAATCAATAAATAATACACCCAAACAATTACTACCAAACCATTTGAATTGAATTACATTACACATCCCCTGTTTTTTCAAACAAAAATAAGAGAACATGTTTATTCAGAGGCATACCTTCATCTTGATGGAGCTTGAGTGTGGCTGCTGATCCAAATTTCGTTAACAAAATTAACAGTATAATAAATGAAAATTTGATGATGATGATGATGACACGATGAAGCAACAGTTGTTTAGGAATCAAATCACCTCCCCTAAAATCTAATTTCATCTTTGGGTTTATCAAATTTGTGTGTATATATCAAATAGAGAGAGCTCAAGTACAAGTTCAATATCAAATTATAGAAAATTGAAAGGAAAAGCCAAAATAAAAAATAAAAGGAGTACAGTACAATTGTCTACTTGTTAGTTATCTTTAAGTCAAATTATCAAACATTTAGAAGAAAAAATGGAGGATACTCTAGCAAAACAAACAAAAACCCAAACAATTAATGAAATTAAACATGGAATTGAAAGAGTAGAGCATATATACAAATACATATAGAACAAGAATGATAAATCTAGATTCAAACAACCAATTATGTGAATTGAAAGCTAGATTCAAGTGCTAATTATGGTATGTAAATTAATTGGATATGAGAATGAGATGGGTGAAAATATTAAACGAGAATGATGAAGAAAACCAAATTGATAATACCTTTATTCTCCTCCAGCGATTTGCTGGATCAATTCGGTGTGAGAACGAGATTGGTGCTAATTTTCTTCTTCGATCGATGGGAGAAAGGTAGCGAGAGAAGGTGATGGAATGCTCATTCCAATTGATCAACCAAACATGTTTTAAGCCATTCCATTCCCAGTCCATTCCATTTAATTCCCACCAACCACACACAACATTAGTGTTACTTCATTGCTGCCCCAATATTAAAGAGCATTCTAGCTTGAGATATGGTCTCTGCTATGTCAAAACTTATAGTACCATAATGTTATAAACCATTATATATAATTGCTATGTCATTATGCCATGTTCTGTTAATTATAGCTTTAGAAAAATATTTGTTCTTTCAAGTAATATAGCTCTTGCTAGCTTTTTTGACCTCCAAGTTATTGGCTAATTGAATTTTTAAGTAGTTTGAGATCTATTACCATAGTTTCTTTTCTACCATATTTATTACAATTGAATGAGGCTAAAAAGTTATACAATTATTAAATTATTTACCCTACATACATGGGAAGCACTCTCCAAAATTAAACCTTTACTCTACAAAATCAAACTAACTCAATACAGCAGCAAGTAAGGGTCCAACCCACAAAAAATGATATTATTTTAATATATTCTACTTATTTCTAACAGTAAGTAAATATGGGGGCTTTTGAGTTTGAATTAATTAACTAAAATAAATAGAATTAATTAGGAAATCAATAAATAAAAGCTTCAGTTATGTAGTTCAGTATCACACTTTATAATTAACAGGATAATCAAGTATACATTATTCCTCCTTTCAATGAAACTAATAACCCTAGATAACAACAATCTTTGTTACCCGAAATCCCCCTTAGGTTGTAAATCTAATGAAATAATCACCTCAGTAGACTCTAACTATCATACAACATAGAACTATCAATCTAGATTTAATATAACAACAACATTAAGAATTAAAGGATTAAGTTATTCCAAATAACAATCACACAATCGCAGATTATTTAACTTGCCTTCTGATAATCATAGACGTAGTACTAAAAAACTTGACCATAATAATGTATTACTAACTGATACCTATGACCATATACAATATCATTTACTTAATATTGTACATTAGTCTAGCATATAATAGTAGCTTGATCAACTTAACTGATAATTGGTAAATCAATCAAAACAGATATCATTTAAACAATTAAAACAAATTATTAAGAATAAGTTTCATAAAAGTATACGAAAGAATAAATAATATAACTCAATTAAACCATTATTGTAAGTAAAGTTCAACATCCCTGAATACTGAAAAATAAAGAATTTAGCCTAGCATGCTTCTCATGAAAACTCTGAATAGTGATAATGTTCTGATGTTGATAATCCTTGATATGATTACAAGAGAAGGTATTTATAAGTAAAATTAATTCTCTGAACCCTAGAAGAATTCGTTTCCAACTCTACTTCAAAAAATCTAAGCAGACTTAGTTTTCATAGCAGACTCTACTTCCATAACCAGTTGTAGCTTCCATATCAGATCATAACTCCAGTTCTAAATTCTATTACAAATTGAACTCCTCTGCTCCAACAACTCAGATCCGACCCAAATCCATATCTATAAGGCGACCCATAAACGTAGAGTGAAATCTCTGAGCAGCAAACGTAAAGTCATAGATCGTATGGGATTGGAAGGATATATAGCATACATGAAGCGGATTTGAACCGAAAAACTTTAATTTTCTAGTTACTTCTTGAAGCGTATGCCCACAAACCTGAACAGCTAGAATCACGAACTCAACGAACAATAATCTCAGCGATAATTTGGACTACGTTAAAATGAGTACCAAATATATACTCCACAGTTCGTGTAACTACGAAACTTTCAAGCTTTACAAAAGGCTTTCAATGACTTATATGATATCATGCTAATGCTCTTGTGTGTTGTATTGTGTCACAGCATAACTTCAACACTATATATATATATATATATATATATATATATATATATATAACTCCTATATTTATATATATGTAACCCCCATATTTATATATATGAAGCCCCCATATATAAATATAGAGATTAACCCACATATATTAATATATGTAACTCCTATATATATAAATATAGAGATATTAAACCACATATTCATTGTACCTAGACAATGAACAATGTGGATATCCACTGGGTCAACCGCTCCATGGGCGCACCGGTTTGGATCCAAAAACCAATATCTCTCACTCGCCCATGACGACGATGACGTTATTATATAAGCCAATAACACCTAAAAGTGTAAACTAAAAATTTTGTTTAGTTACCGAACCATGCAACCGTTGAGTTTACTTGCAATGCGGGAGCTCTAAATTAAACCCGTTAGAGCCAAAATAGACACATCTACCCTTTTAACAAAAATGCAATGTGTGAGCCTCCATGTTAAACTGTTTAAGATTTGCATTGAAGTTACAACCTCTCAAACTCGGAGTACCCCAATTTTCACCTGGTTAAGTATCTCTAACCCCTCAGAGTGTTGTATATAACCCCTTTAGGCCTATGTCTGTTTTGCATCTCACTTATTACTATATCGTTTTCCAAAATCGTCATAGTTATCGACAATAAGTGCAGAGCATGGTGAAATTAAGTTATCTTCCCTTTGCCCTAATGTTACTCAAATCTGAATCAACTGCTTTTCTAGAATCACCCCATATAGTCTCATAGTCCGGACTTCGGGAAATAAAACCAAAGTAGCAACATTAATTCATATCTTTGTAACATTGTCAAAGATCACAAAGAGTACTAAATAAAGAAGGATCAAGGAATACCTTATCTTTTAAAGGGCAACACAAACTAAGAAAGTAGGGATTCATTTTCTCAACTCCTTTATTTTTTCGCTAACTCATGTTATAATATCACAACGTACTAATTAAAAAAACTTGTTGTGTGGACTTCATTCTAGTCACTCCTCGAGTCCCTAATTTCAAACTTTCAAATTGCTCACTTTTCGAAGCACCATTTTTGAAATTTTAGGTCCATATAACAAGTCACGGCAGACAAACTTACTATTGTGAGCATATGTCTTATAGTCATGCCATTGGATCTTAGTTTAGTCACTCCTCAAGTGCCTAACTCGAATTCTTGAATTGCTCACTTCTATAAGCGCCAACTCTAAAATTTCGCATCCGATTATTTACCAGGTTAATATGGATAGTGAGACTTACCATATTCGGTTAAACACATTTAACCTCATCTTGGTTCTAACCAAGGCGATATATCAAAAATATCATTTTTTTTCTCTCGCTACTAAGTGCCAATTGATCGCTATTCGAAGCGTCAATAACTCGCTATCCAAAGCAAAATTAAATGAAATATCTCATCTTTGCTTTCAGAGCCAATTGATTGTTATTTAAAACATCAATTGCTCGCTATCCAAAGCGCTAAAGGTGATTGCTCGTGTGAGAGAGCCAATCAACCTATTGGACATATAATTGTAAAATACATATATAATATGTAATTATTATTAATAACTGTGTGAACTCAATTTATCATATGCCAATAAAGACAATGTGAGAAATAACAAGTCTTTTGCATTAAATAATAAATTATTCTAATACAATATCCAATGATATGAAATTCTAATATGCCTCTAAAGTACCGTATGATCCTCCTAATTGCTTTCCAATGAACAATTCCAGGGTTTGACTGATATCGACCACGAACATAAATAACAAATGTTATGTCTGGTCGTGTGCACTGAACTGCATACATTAACTTTCTAATAGTTGTAGCATATGAAACATGAGAAATTTTCTCAATTTATTCCGGAGAGGTAGAACAATGTTCGGGTCCAATAGCATCACCTTTTGCAATAGGAGTGTCAATAGGTTTTACAGTTGTTCATCTGGAATAATTCAAAAACCTTCTTTAAGGTAAGTCTTTTGGGACAAACCAAGAAGCTTTCTTGATCGATCTTCGAAGATCTTTACTCCAGGAAAATATCTTACTTCTCCCATGTCCTTCATCTCAAAGTTAGAGGACAACCACCTTTTAGTGGCAAATATCATCTCCTTATCATTCACAGCAAGTAGAATGTCATCAACATACATTGAAAGGATAAGAAACTTTCAATTAAACCTTTTGAGATATACGCAATGGTTTTCTCCGATCATCGTAAACCCATCATCAATGACGGCCCCATGAAACTGAAGATACCATTGTCTAGATGTTTGTTTCAAGCCATAAACGGAACGTTTGAGCTTGCAAACTTTGCGCTCAAAACCTTTTTCAATGCAACCTTTCGGTTGTTCCATGTATATCTTTTTGGTAAGTTCTCCATGGAGAAACATTGTCTTTACGTCTATTTGGTATAGTTCTAGATCCATATATGTAACCATTGCTAATAAGAGACGAATCGAGACAAATCTCACAACAGGTGAGAAAGTCTCCTCATAATCAATCCCTTCTTGCTGAGTGTAACCCTTGGCTACAAGGCAAGTTATATATCTTTCAATGGAACCATCTGACTTGCATTTAACTTTGAGAACCCATTTGTTCCCAACAGTTTTTTGCCTGTTTGGAAGATCAACCAAGTCCCAGACTTGATTAGTTCTCATAGATTCCATTCCTCATCCATTGCATTTTTCCACTTTTCACTTAATACATATGACATAGCTTTTTGATAAGATCGAGATTCCTCATGATCTTGCGTATTAGTCATAAAAACATTTCCCTCAATCTTAAAGAGACAACGTATAATATTGCCTCTTTGGCTTCTTCGCAATTGAATAACAAGTGACTCTTTATTTGACGGAAGAGTACTCAAAAAGATGTCACTCCCACTTTGTATAGGAGCCAAAGGATTAGACTCCTTAGTTTCAACCATTTGATTAGGTGTGCCATTTCTTCCTCCATCTCATAAAAGTCTTTAGCCTTGGTAACATCACCTTTGCTCGAAAAATCCATTTCTAGAAATTCTGCATCTCGTGACTCAATTTCAGATATAGTCCCATCAGGTTGCTCACCAATGAACACGTAGCCTTTAGAGTGTTTAGAGTACCTTACAAAGATAACTTCTTACCCGTTGGGCCCAACTTCTCATATTTATGAGAAGTGTTGTGAACATAAGTTACCGAACCTCATGGCTGCAAATTGCCTAAGTCAGGCTTTCTACCGGTCCACATTTCATATGGGGTGGACTGTATTGATTTTGAAGGTACTTGATTAAGTATGTGTCGCAGTTAACAATACACCTCCCCAAAATGAGATAGGAAAATTAGCTTGCACCATCATAGATCTTACCATATCAAGTAGTGTTCGATTTCATCTTTCCGCCACACCATTTTGTTGCGGAGTACCACGAATTTTCAGTTTCCTAATGATTCCTTTTTTCCTCACATAGATCCTTAAACTGATCGGATATATACTCGCGATCTCGGTCAATTCAGAGTGCTTTAACATTTTTCTCCAATTAATTTTCAACCACAATCAAATAACGTCTAAAGCAATCAAGTGCTTCTGACTTATGAGAGATTAAGAATGTGTGTCTGAAGCGCGTGAAATCATCTATCATAATGAGGAAATAAGAATGATCACGTCTATCCTTCACATTCATTGGGACACATATATCTGAATGAATAAGTTGTAATGGCATATTTGCCCTTGTCGCGTTACCAAATGGTTTTCTAGTAGACTTACCTGTTAAGTAGTGTTCACGAGTAGGCAAGTTGACCTTAGCAAGTGGGACTAAAAGACCTTCCCAAGCTAACTTGGTCATCCTGTCTTGTCTAATATGGCCTAATCTAGCATGCCATTTAATTGAACTACTATGTTCACTCTCAACAGAAGTAAGATAAAAATATGAATCATTATTATGGCTAGAATTAATAATATCTAAAACCATCAAACAATTATTAATAAAACCAAATCCATAAACATTTGTCCCACGAGAGATAATAACTTTGTGTCTCTCAAAAATCACAAAAAACCATGTCTTAAAATAGCAAGAACAGAAAATAAATTATGTCGGACATCCGACACATAAAGTACATCATGTAGAATTAATGCTGAGCATCCTCACATCTCTAGTTTGTAAGTGTCAATTCCTAGCACGTCTACACTAAATTCATTCCCATGTATACTTTTCTACCAGCCAGAATGCGGTGATACTCCACGAACCCAACTCGATCTCTGGTTATGTGGTCTGTTGCTCCAGAATCTAAAATCCACAAATGGAGATATTGAGCAACAATAGTAATAGAAGTAACATTATACATAGTTTGATCAAAACTAGAAAGTACCTTCTTCGGCTCAGTGCATTCATGAGCGAAGTGCCCCATTTTACCATTATTGTAGTAGGCCATTTTTAGCCTTGTCCTTATTGCCAGCTCTTTTTCCTCTTTTCCTCTTGACCCCTACAGTTGCAGAAGAAGCTTTATTTCCATTATATCTTCGTTTGGGTTTCCCCTTGCGAAAACTAGACTCAGCAACATATGCCTTGGATGGTTTAGCAGCTTCTAAGCGCTCGGCCTCATGCTCCAAGTGACGACGAATATCTTCAAAGTTTTTGATATTCGGGATATGGGTCATGTTAACCCGCATATATTCCCAATTATCTAGGAGTGAGCGTACCACAACTGTTATCTGATGCTCATCTAATAAGTCATTGTATGCAACCTTTAACTCTCTAATCATGTTTGACATTATTCGAAGGTGTTTCTTCATTGAATGATCAACCTCCTTCTTATAACCGTCAAACCAGATAGTTAAGCTATGCAACCTAGTCAGTGAGGTGCCTCCAAATTTTGTTTTGAGAGCTTCCCACATCACATAAGCAGTTGCGAACTCTTCGTATTCAAACAAGAACTCATTGTTCATAATGCTCAAGAGAGTAATGCGAGAAATTCTATCTTTTTTGTGCCAATTTTCAAAGGCATCTAGCTTTTCAACATTTTCAGCAATATCACCAGTCGGTTTTGCTTCTTTAGCAAGTAGAGCCTCTTCCACTTCTAACTCCTTAAGAACCATTTGGACCTTACGATGTCATACATCATAATTATCCCCATCGAACATATTACCCTTATTAAGATCAGCAATAATTTGCTTTGAGGTCATCTAAACAATCGAGAGAACCTTATTAGAAAATTTTACGAGTTCACCACAATATTAACTTATCTTTGTCACATAACATAAACTTACTAAAATAATCAAGTATAAACACAAAAAGGAAACTTTGCTAAGCTTGGGAATCACAGTTTGTGTGTATATTTAAATATTTTACTATTGTTTATTTAGTGCAAAGATATGCATAGAATTTTAAAAAAACTTTTAAATTCCTCCCACTAAGTTTAAGCATATATAAGTGTTATGGCATTCTAAATAATTCTTTATATGCATTCTAAAAAAAATCTATTTCATGTTAAATATTCTAAATATTTAAAAAGGATTAAATAAAACATGATATTATGCCACATAATATACAATAATATGCCAAACACCTTATATTTCTACCAGAAAAAATTTAAACATATCATTTATTCATAAATAACATTATGATATTTTTCTGAAATTTTCTAAACAATATACAATTTATAAAAAATAAATTTTGCTTTCAAAATTGATCATTTTATTCCAAATAATATGCAGCACCATGTAAAAAACATAGTATAACTACCAAAAAAATTTATACAATCTAATAACAGGTTATTAACATTATGATGTTTTTTGGAATTTTCTGAATAAAAAACAATTTATAATAATAAATTATACATGCATAATTTGTCAAGAAAAATAGTTTAGACCACTATTTATAATCATTTTTCAACACCCTTGGTGGATAAATGAAAAAAATATTATTCTGTTATATCTAAAAAAATTTGGACAGAAAACCAACTTCCCAATATTTTTAAAATAATTTTTAAGCAAATTTTAACTACAATTTTAATTTCTAAAAAATTAAAGTATATCAAGAAATTAATTTTAATATACTATAAATCTAGAAATAAAAAATAAAAAATAAAAATTACTATAAAACTTTTATCGCCGAAAAAAGTCGGGAAGGCGGTGCATGGCCTGCTCGCACCACTGCTGCGCGTAGGCTTCACCTGCCCAGACAAGCGCATGGCGCGGCTGACCCACGCAGGTTGCTGACGTGGCAGCTTGTGATTGGATGGTCCTTGACATGTGTAAGGTGTGACACCCCCAAATCTGGGTACTTCAATCCCACAGATCTGGTGTTCACTGTTCCATAAAATTACATTTATCTACCCATAAATAAAGGGAATAAATAAATCTCACAAGCATAATAAATAATCCTCCCATTAAAGGGTTACACAATCTCAAAATAAATCACAGGCCATCTAACCTTTATTATTAAAATTATCAGCGGAATATTATTAAAACATAATCATAATCAAGTCTATTACATAAGCTTCATAAATAGAAGGTAAATTAAGTGTCGTCTAATCAAGCACTTTGCCTTTGCCCTTGCCCTTGCTTGTAGAAAACTCTTCAAACTTCTTAACTTTATCTACATTGTTTTGTGCAAGAGTGTGAAAACAATTGTCCACAAGAAGGATAGTATACAATAACAATATATGAATGACAATTAACTGAGCTTTAAATGGTAAAGTATTTTTACCGGAAACAATAAGTTCTAGTTTGAATACTGTGATGTCAAGGAATAACGAACTTTAAAATCAAATAACAGATATCAATATCGAAGGAATACACTGAGGGTCACAAGACCACGAACTATGTTATAGGTTGTCAAGTATTTATACTTTAACCTTTAATAGTTTAAAAGACCATAATCATCATCTATGTCCTAGGTTAACAAGCGTTTCTATTGTAACCTTTAACAGTCTAAACGACTATATGGACCATCATCTCGTACTCCAGGTGATCAACCCTTTGTACTATGTATTGCGCAAACATTTTAACGTTATTGTGTAGCTCTAAAATAATCCCCTTTAATAAGATTGTTCATCTCAACTTTAATCATTAGGTTCCGTACCAAAGGAAGTTTGGATTGGAATTAGTTTCAAAGGAATTTTAGATCTTTAGAACACTCATCAACTAAGTTTTGGTTGAATCAAATAGGGATCAATAACTATTCAAAAGTTTGATTATAATATCTTTATGAACAAGATTTATCGATGAATCAATAAGAGATAGAGTATCAACGATTTCTAAATTGAACAAGTGTTAATCATCGACTACATGCTTTCAAAACTGTGTGGGTACACATAAGCAAACCAAAGGAAGTTTGTTTTGGATTGACTTCAAGGGTAATTTAGTTTATAGAACATTCATCAACTAAGGATTAGATGAATCAATAAAGGATCGCTAGCCAACTAAAAATTCAGTACTACAATGTAAGACTGTACAATGACATTGGTGATCAGATATTGAACAATAGTTATTCGTAGCTGAACAAACATTTTGCAACAAGATCAAGCTTTCAACAACAGTACAGACTTTGAATAAGCAAAACAAACTCGTTTATAATGAAGGAGTAAAGATTAATTAACTTGCTCAATGGAAAGTATAGTTTAGAAACTTGTTCAACAATATTTCAGAGTTAAAGAATATGCATAACAATAACAAGTTATGAACAAGGACTTGTATAATGAAAGATTAGGGTTAGAGAACTTGCTCAATTGAATAATAGATTCAAGAAACTTACACAACATAAAAGTAGGGTTAAGACACTTGCGTAACAATAACAACATTACTGCTTAATAAAAGATTAGAGATAGAGAACTTGCATAAGTATAACATACCAGTGAAAAGTAAACCTTGATGAACAATAAATTAGCAAAGGTTAGGGAACTTGCCTCTTGCGTAAGCTATACAATTATAACTCACATACTCTAATATCCTACACATACCATTAAGATTATCACATCAATTAGCTACATACA
This sequence comes from Panax notoginseng, assembly GCA_016801055.1. Taxonomy (NCBI): domain Eukaryota; kingdom Viridiplantae; phylum Streptophyta; class Magnoliopsida; order Apiales; family Araliaceae; genus Panax; species Panax notoginseng. The sequence goes on along the minus strand of CM029013.1, from coordinate 93,362,321 downwards.
AATTATCCTCATAGATTCAATTATCATCTTAGTTAAGTTATAACCTTTAGCTTAAGGTTTAACCATATTAATCAACCACATAACCCGAATATGAAAACTCACTAAAATATAACATAAATATTTTAGCATCCAAATCACATTCTCAACTCTTACAACATTGAGTTTCAATCTAATATAACTTAATAATCAATACTATATTTCTTCTTAGTCATACTCGAAATTCATTCAAGTGTTTAAGTCTTATGAGGACTCCTTATTAGTTTTATATTAACCCCATTCCATATCTTATAATGTTCATTTCAATAGAATTTAAACACTTTTTACATTCATTAACACTTGTCACGGCGTTTCGACGTTCATTCGTTACACGCCCGATTCGTCTTTATTGTGTATGCTTAGTATGCTTATACAACTTATCTAATACATCATTTATTAATGTTAAGCATCATTACATTTACTAACATTCATTTTTATATCTTAGAATAACATCTTCTATTGTCAGAAGCACTACACTTGCATACGTGCATGCCCGACGCCCTCCGATTGCCTCCGAATGCACATCAGTCCCAAAGATGGCCATTTTTCAGACCTTAAATCGACAAATGTAAAGAATAAAAGTTGTAGGTCTACTCGTTTTCTTTCTGAATCATCATAAATCATCTCAATCGTAGTTTTTATGAAACAGTTATGACCGTTTTACCAAAGGAGGTCAAAACAGTCACACCTGACACTCCATGAGCGCAGCTGCGCCCAAATAAAATTTGGAAACAGCGCAACTATTCCCAAGAAAGCAGATGCGCCCCAATAGACTTAGGGCACAGCGCAGCTGCACCTATTAGCATAACCAGAATTAGCAGTTTACTGCTCTTGCGATTTTTAACCCTTTTTCTCCTTCTTATCTTCATAACTCAAGCTATATACATCCAAATTAGTTCGTTTTCTGACTCTATGGATTCGTAATTCATAGAAATACAACATACCAAAGAATCAACAATTTACAGAAACATTAACTAACCCAAATCTTGACCCAAAACTCATGTTTATATTAAATGTTCGTGTTTTAACATGTTTATATTAAACATTACAAATTCGTTTTTTAACCAAATTGATTCATTCAACTTGTATTATTTTCATTTCTAAAGATGGTGTCATAAACAACTCTTAATTTGCATATTTATACATGATTGAATCACCAATTTTTGACTTTAAAACAAGCTAAAACATATATTTTCCACAAGAACGCAAATTCTTCATTTAAAACTTCTTTCATGATAATTTAATTTCTGAAAATCGTTTATAGCATACATACAACATATTATAATCATCTACCACCATATATAAAAATTATCCAACAAATTCAACCACTAAAACTCCAATTTTCATAAAAAACCAAGAACACAAAGAATTAAGAACAAAAAGTTGAATTACTATCTTAATCCTTGATTATGCTATGTTAGATGATGATTAGAGAGGCTTTGAATTACTATTTCTTCCCTTGATTCTTCTTCTCTTGACAAACTATAGAGAACTCACAAATTTCTCTCCTAAGCTTTCTCTTCACTTTGTGTTTTCTCTAACTATCTACTCTATTCTTTCAACTTAGGCTTAGAAAATACTTAACGTAAAAAACATAAACTGACAATCATTATTATACATATAATTATATCATTAGTTATAAAATCATCAGTTATAAAAATTTTGAAAATCAAAAGCCATAAGGCTTTGTTTTGCAAAATAAAATAAAATAAGAATTTAAAAAGCCTTAAGTCTTGTTTGGTAAAACCAAATTTAAACTCCTTTTAATTTATTTTAATAACTCACTTGCTATATAGTTTAATTGTAACACCCTATTTAATTAAATTCTCATATTCAAATTTAATTAAATTAAAGCTAACAACAACTTATTAAATCAAAATGCCACATAATCAAATTGTCACAAAATTATAATTTTTATTATAATTTTATTTAATAAATTAGTACATCACTTTTAATTACTAAATTAAATCAAAACAACATTATAACAATTCATTTAATCCTTATCAACTCTCTAATTTAATTATTAAATTAGAATATTATCACATAATAATTAATTCATCACTCTTTTAATTTAATTAACTTCAAAATATAAAATTAATTAATATATTACACTTAATTAAGTTAATTCCCCACAACTCATGAATTATTTATTTAACTAATAAATAATCAAATCACTACAAAAATGGTGATTTAGCAACAAACAGTTTTCGTTGTTAAATGTGCGAAATTTCGTTGCCAAATGCCATTTGCAACGATTTTTAGGTCGTTGAACATTTCGTTGCGCAATGAGCGTTGCTAATTGTCTAGCAACAAATTATTTTTTTTCGTTGTAGAAAGTAGTATATTTCATAATGAAATTTTGTTTTTGTGTAAAATCATAAATCATTTAGCAACTAAATATTTTGTAGCAAATTTATTAAGAAATTGTTACTGAAAAACACTTTTCATTGCAAAATACGCCTAATTGGCAACGAAAAGAATCTTTTTATTTTCCAACGAAGATAAAATTCGTTGCATTTGATACACATTTGTCAATGTAGTTTGCCGTTACTAAACAATACAGAAATTATTGCCTTAATTGGTTTTCGTTGCTAATTGTGTACTTTTTGGTAATGATGTTTGTTGCTAAATGTACAAAATAAAACAGTTATATATTAATTTGTAACGAAATTTTACGTTGTCGTTGATTTTTTTTTATGGATAATTATGATGACTTAGCAACGATACTATTCGAAGGTGATTGTTTTTAGAGAGCAGCAAAAGTTATTGTCAATTAGTAACGACGCTATACGTTATCGTTTACTTTTCATGTACAACGAAATTTGTTATGATTTGCAAGGATATAAATATTACATTTTCTTTTGTTATGTAACGAATGTCAAAATTATTTAATAAACAAAAAAAATTATATCTCAATAACCCCATAACAAATTGTGGCAGAAATACAAAAAAACTAAAATATTATTAATTAAATAAAATCATCCGATACATGATCATTCATCATACAATCAAACTTCGTACGACTGAAAACTACAAAGCCCGTCTTAGTTGACACTATTTGCCATCAAGAGGTTAACACTAGTGCCATATATGGAAAAAAAATCAAGAAATGAATGTTTATAATAGGAAACAATACTTAAGCTTACACAAGAGTTTCAACCACGGTTCATCCTCTAGGTATTCTGCCAATATTAAAACAGTATCAACCACTACACCAATAAAGAGGTTAATTAAGGAATTTAAAGATACAATTAAGGAATTTACAGACCTTTAAAAATCTCTTGTCCCTTTCACAATCAAGTCATTCTACAAATGCAAGTAAAATTGTGTTCCTCCAAGTTGGTACAAATCCAGGTAACGATGTTTATTGAATTTATCAACTAGGGGAACTCATCCATATTTAAATAGTTTCACTAATTTAAATAGCCATCTGAATTTGACTTTTTTTTATTTAAAAAAATAAATAGGAAGTCAGTCAAAAAAAAAGAAGATATTAATTAATTAGATCATCCATTCTGTTAGAAATTATCTGAATCGGTAGAACAAATCTTGACACGGGTAATTTTTGGCTTCAAAATATTTATAGTTCCCTACAAACAAGAATTCTTAATGTTTTCAGAGGATATACCTCTAAAATACATCAAGCATACAAGGTTTTAATTTACTGTGATAGAAAATTCACATAAAAGGTGGATTTTGATTTTATTTGAGATAACACTACTAAAAAAGTTGAAAATTTTCGTAGTGTACTCAGACTGTTATGATATGCTTATGTCAGTACTAAATAAAACTAATAAGATATCAATTATTTAGCCATAATACTAGCAGAAATTCAAATAGTCTTATTTTAATTTTAGGTGCATTCAGTTTGAGTATTAGTCCCAAAAATATAAACTCATAGCTCGGGCGAGACTCTTGTCGATGTCACGCCCAAAGAGCGCCTAAATCACCTATGTAACTTTACGACATCACGTTATTAAGACTATTTCCAAGAATTCTATTTAGTAACACAAGTAAATAATACTATTACACATACGTTAATATAACATTAAATAGTATTGTTTCCTTTTAGGTCTCAGTTTCAATTATCAAGTCATTTTTGTTTATCAAAAGAAAATAGTAAGGTGTGTTCCTCCAAGTTGGTCATTCTCCACATGCAAGTAAAATTACTCTATACATGATAACAGGAGAAGTCATGTGTTTCTCAAAGTTAGTCATTCTACGTACTTTGAGAATCAAACCAAAAAAAACTAAGGCAATAGAAAAAACTGAAATTAAAATTAATTTTCAGTTTTCTAATTAGGCTTTAGTATGTACCTGTGATATTTCTACAAAAACATATTGCTGAGAGGACATAGCTGAATTTGACAAGTAAGCACATTAGTCATATGAAAAAACTATTAGCTATATGTGAGCATTTTATATATCAATGTCAACTCAGTTAAGATATCAAAGTTCACAAGACATCAGTTTCGATTCATCTTCATGAGCATCAAAAAATAAAACAATGAGTTCAAAGCTAAATGAATCACATATTAACCACACATATCTTATAAGGATAATTTTCATTATATGAAGCTCAACAGACACATTGGTTCAAGTAGCAAATCAGAATGTAGGATGAAGAGAGTTTCACAGACATTTTATCATAGGAGGGTTATAAAAACTTATTAGTTTGAAAGACAATTATTCAATAAGCAAGTACAAATATTGTGTCTGATAAAAGCGAACTCCAACAAACTTATTTACAGCAACTCATCAGTGTTTTCTCATTTGTTCCTTATTCAAACTAACAATAATTTTAAGGCATGAACTTTTGCCCACCTTAACAAAAAAGTCTGGCTCCGCGGTTAAATAAAATTACCAGTGTGCTTGGAGTGGAAGGCAATGATGTTGAGGATCTATGTTACTACTGTTTGACAAATTTGGCTGCAGCAATTTCAAACTTTTGGCTCCAAGCCGATTGTCTCATCTATTGAAATGATTTACTAGGTGATAATATAAAAGGCAAAACTAGGAGAAGTTTCCATTTCGTTAACCAGTGTTACACAACTAATAGGGGCACTTACTTTAACTTCAGAAACAAAAGATGTGCAGCAGGTGCTTCTTGTAATTTACTTAAAAAGAATACTTTACCTATAAATTCTTGGTCTCTTTGACGTCTAGCAGGCTGATTATTCAAAGCATTATAGGCATTAGTTATTAGAACAACAGGTCGGGCAAAAGATTCTAAAATAGTTCCATTCAAGTGCCTGTTGAAAATCATAACAGTAAGGAAGCACTTCTTTTTAAAATATGTAGAGATCATAATATTATGCATATTGTTGGGTTACCTTTCTTAACGATGGTTAAAGTCAACAGCGTATATAACATCTTCACCATTTTTTGTTATCTTCCATATAGTACCTCCCAGAAGATGCCAGCTACATGAGGAGCAATTACAATTCCTTCCCCTTTGCCTAGCATGAGTTAATACAATCTTAAAACCAATATAAAAAAGTAACTGATACACACATTATTATCATAAAAAACTAAAAAAAAAAAAAAAAAAAAAATTGACCAAGAAAATATAATTACATTTTTAGGCCTAGACATCACAAAATTAGAATGGAATTTCATGAATCAGGTTTCAAAAAATAAAAGTACTAGGTAATTGAATATTCTTCCGAATTAAGAATATACCGAGTTGACGGTGAATTCGCACTCAGAGGCAGGCAACAAGAACCTCGAAATACTCCTGCGAAAGCTCATCCCTAACACCAACAATCACCCTGGCAGTCCTCATCCCTAACACCAACAATCACCCTGGCAGTCGGCTTTGGCTTCTTAGAAAAGAAACCTATTTACTCCAAAAGCTGATCCTTAGTAATCTCCTTAGACCCCTTAAAGACATTAACTTTAGGAATTTGGCCAAACCCCAATTCATGAACATACACATAACTCCCAAAAGTGATCAACCCAACAAGGGAATTCTCACAACCACAAAAGAATAAAGAGTTCATTGTTCTCACAACCTCAAAAGAATAAAACTTCAATGCGCAAAGCAATTTACATATACAAATTTCAAATTAAAATATTTAAGAATGGAATTTCTCATGCCTAGAAATCAACAGATTCTCGAGAAAGACGAAAGCAAACAAAAAAAATTTATACTGTGATGCATTGTTTAAGTGGCATCTTACCAAAACTTTCAAGCCCCTGGACCCTAACGAATTTCGGTTTTGTAGACCAGTTAAACAGTGTCACATCACTAGATCTTTGTGCAAACCTTTTCTCGGTTGAGTTGGTGCAATCATTTAAAAATAACCAACTGGCGACTCTTACAGTCAAATCGTCGACATATACATGCCGGACCTTTTCAAACTTATTTTTTCAAACAAATCTCACCTAACATGAGAACACCAAAAGACAAGAACATAAAAGGGACAAATAAAATTTCCGACGTTGACAGGTGGCGACTCTACTGGGGACACTAGTAAGAGGACTTAAGCCGCTATTCAAAGCTCTTTAAAATTTTTACCTGCTTGTGTGTGGATGTTGCATTTACATTTGAATGAATGTATACTAATGCTTTATTTACTGTACTTAGTGATTCGCACCATATCTGCCTGTGATATTAGTGCTTCGCACATGTCATCATTTCCATACGGTGAGACGCGATGTATGTAAATGTATGTTGTGTGGTCCCTTCACCAGGAGGCTATCCCGTCGGTGTTTGATTACTGGACTCGTCGTGAGACTAATTCCATGAGGCTCAGGAAATGCACCACCCAGATTCGCTCTAGTTGAAAGATCAGATTAACTTCCCATCAAGTAAATTGCGATGATATGGGGACTTTCATGCCGAAAAGCCGCGAGAGTAACCTAAGATAGGTCAGCATCTGATAAACCAAACGCAGAGGGAAGTCTCTTCATACCTTCCTATTTTAATTACCTGTAATTTCAATTACTTGTAATTTCATTTCCATGTCAATCTCAATGTAATGGAAAATATAAAGGAATATGTGAACATGCATTCCCTTTTTCATATCAAAACCTGTCATGCTATCCTGTCATTAAAACAGCTGACATCCGTTTTGCAGGATAACACTCCTAAAAAATGGACACATTACATAGCATGTAACATTTTCACATTTCCACAGACTAAATTATGTAGTCTTTTTGTAGGGAAACGATTGGTCCCGTTACCCGTTCAAAGTTCAAAAAGGCACTAAGCCTGCAGTCAGACATGGCTACAAGTGCCCCACCTGATCCTACTCCTGTCTCTCGAGAGGAGTTCTAAGGGTTAAGGAATCAGATTGTAGAATTGACTGTCTTTCTAAAAGAACAAAGTAAAAACACTCGGGGCCAAACAATGCATACTCAACCAGAGTCTTTCACACCAGGGGGCAGCCAGGGTATTGGCAAAAAGATGGAAACCCAAATACCTGAACCTCATTCCAATAACGGAACCAACAAAACCCCTGAATTCACAAAACTCAGGGATGATCGAGAAACTGGGGATATAAGAAAGAAAGTCCAACAAATGGAGGAAACCATCCGGTTAATCAAAGGGACTGGAAACTATGGAAGTATCACCTATTCAGATCTCTACATATTCCCAGGGGCTCGATGTCCTGACAAATTAAAAGTCCCAGAGTTTGAAAAGTACAATGGGGCAAGCGATCCCAATACGCACCTAAAAGTATACATTGGCGAGCTAGGGTCTTATGTTGAAGATGAAAGCCTCAGAATGCAGCTTTTCCAAAAGAGTCTCACTGAAGAGGCTAAAGCCTGGTATGCCCGACTTGACAATGCCAAAATTCATAATTGGGAAGAATTGGCCCACGCCTTTCTAAATCAGTATAGTTTTCAATCATAAATGGCACCGGATCGATACCAAGTGACTAAAGTCAAAAAGCAGAGTATTGAGTCTTTTCGAGAATATGCCCAAAGGTGTAGACGTCTCGCAGCGCAAGTCATTCCATCTATGACAGAAACTGAGATGGTAATGACATTTATTGATATCCAAGAGGCACCTTACTATGAGAGAATCCTAGCAGGCATAGGAAATCCATTCTCAAAAATGATCAAACACGATGAAATGGCAGAGATGGGCCTAAAGACAGGAAAGATTAAAGACTTCACTACCTTGCAAGAAGTCTCCGAGCATATACAGACCGGCCAGTATGCGAGCGATCCCAAGAGGGTACCAGATAAAGGCAATGAAGATGTATCCCTCGTTTTACAGGGGCAAGCTAGGAGACCAACTTACAGTCCCCCTATTTAGAAAAAGCAAAGCAATCTACCATTTCAACAACAGGCTGTAGTTAACCAATGCCAGGAAAGAAAGAGAAAATTTGAAAGAACGAAAAATCGAGTGTTCACTCCACTGGGCGATTCCCTTGAAAATGTATTGGCGATGTTAATGGATCACAAGAAAATTACCGAATTGGCTCCACCTCTGGAACCAGGGAGTAAAAGATACAATCCAAGCCAAAGATGTGCTTACTAGTCAGGGTCTCCGGGACACAATATACAAGATTGTTGGTCCTTAAAACATAAAATTCAGAATCTAATCGAAAGTGGCAGTATTGTGGTCCAACGACCTGACCTACAAAATGTCAACACCAACCTTCCGTTGCAACATGATATAGTGGGAGTAAACATGATCGGATCAGAAAGCGCTGAAATGTATCCAAATCGTAAGTATATACGAAGGATGGGGGAATACCCCCAAAGGAACAGAACAAATATCCTAGAGTGGGAAAACTCGGAGGAAGGTATGACCGTAATGCAAAAATTAGAGACAATCCAGAATCAAGTAAATCTGCTAGCTAAGCTAATAGTGCTCCAACGTCAGGATACGAGGCAGTTTTTCACTCAACTATCAGAAAGCCAAGAGAAAAAGGAGGTTGACCATACTGCAAGCCCAAATCTCTCCAGGATGAGCCAGCTAAGTGAAGAAGATCAAAGCAGGCTAAAAGGATAAGAAAATAGGGATGATAAAATTGCTAGAAGATATCACCAACGAAAAAATTGCTCGGGGGAATTCAAATTCTCAAAGAAAAAAGATCAAACAAACTCCACAAGAGGCCGAAAATTCACCCCTCTGAGCAAATCAAATGAAGAAATGCTACACTTTCTGATAAGCGAAGGAAGGATTACTGAGTTGTTGCCTCCTAAAAATCTCAAGATAAAGAGTTATGATTCCACCAAGATATGTCTCTATCATTATAACTCACCTGGACATGCGACTGAGGAATGTTGGTCTGTGCGACATAAAATCCAGGATCTCATTGAAAATGAAGAGCTGAAGATAGAATTCCTCATGACTAGAAAAGGCGAAAAGTAAATAAAAAGATTAAGATATCCACTCGAGATAAGCAATTCAAAGGAGGTGAAGGCTATGAGCGCCAATTCTGGCAGAACACAAGGTGGACTGATCTTAATGCAAGGAATGACAGAGGAGACAAGCGAATCCCCAAAATAGATTCCTCCGCCAATATCAAACATCTTGTGGTCCAAAGATAGCAACCACGTTCCTGATTTTATCACCTTGGATGATGACGAGGAAATACTAATCCTTTCCAAGGAAAGAAAAGCCAAAAAGGAAAGTTCTTTGCAAGAAATGCAACAACAGTTCGAGGGAGATTTCATGGTTGAATCCTTTCAAGCCCAGGAAAAAGTTGAAGGAAAAGATGAAGAAAAAGGTGGTGAGGTTGTCGGGGAAACCAACCCATCGAAGAATTAGGAGTTCATACCTTTTTGTGATGGGTTCAGTTCAAGCGTACTTGAGGAATGTACTGATTCAAGAAGCGATCAAGTTATGGCCATGAATGAAGATATTCAAAACCAAGAGGAAGGCAACATAATCACTGACAACTGGATTATCCGGACTCAGCTAGCTAAGAAGATGTAGATCCAGAGGATAAAGTTGAGAGTTCTAGGAGATGTTGGGACGATATCACTTTCTTCGCAGTATGCCTTTTATTTTCCATGCATGTAAATATTGAAAAAAATTAAAAAATTAAAAAATTAAAAAAAATCAAAATAAAAAAATCAAACTAATTAGGTCTCAACCAAAAGCCAGAACAACGAAAGACCTGATCTCCTCTCATCAATGGGAGTACGTAGGCAGCCATTTATGGTGTGGTCAAACCAAACAAAAACCCAAACAAACACTTCTCAAACCGTTCAGCTCATCAAGCAGGAACTACGCAGACCTAATTTTCCCTCATCAATGGGAGTACGTAGGCAACCATCAGTGGTGCGGTCTGACCCTCAAAAGAAACATCCAAACCCAAACATCAATCCCAAGTCTACGCCCAAGAAAAACCCTCCAAGTCAGCGACCCATGTTAAGAAGACCCAACAATACTTCAATGTCATTCCATCAAATCTAGCACAAGTCCCAGAAAAGAAGAAATAGTGATACACTACGACAACCAGCAGCGAGGACCTTCAAAGATTCGATACCCTCAATCACAAGTCTTCATCAAATCAGAAGAAAATTATCAAGGTCAATTGCGCAAACAAGTCAGGAACAATGATTGAGGGCATCAAAACCCAAATCCACTACCTGTTAACCATATGGTACAGAGGTAAAAGCCTCTTGTGATCTCGGCATCTTATCAGCCCATCTGTCAAAGCAACTATCCCAGACAACAAGCAAGGCTGGGGCAATTTCAAAATTGGTGACAACCCGGTATTGAAACCCTTACAACAAGACTGGGGTAATCTCGAAAACAACGATAAATCAACACTAGGGCATTTATCAACCATCTTAAAGAGGAAAATGCACCAGTCAGCACCATCAGCATGGTACATCATTATCAGAGCTTCCCTCACATTATCTCACTGGCGATTCGGTATGATCATTTGGTCTTTTCTGATCATACTGTTCTCAGAATGAATAATCCACAAGTGAGGTATGACTCTTTCATCTCCTTATAAGTTTTCAGTCTCCATTTACATGCATTAGTAATAATATACATGTTAAGAAAGAGGTTTTTGCTGGGATTAATTCTGATAAGCGTCCGTGGGGTAACAATCACGGGAACGATTAGAGAATTAAGACTATTCAACCTTTTTGATTGGGCGCGACATCCTAGTTCAAAGCACTTTTTGGAACAAACTTGACCTTATATGCATGTCTGCACTTTTGATTGCCCTGACTCTTAGTTATGGGGTATGAAGCTATTGCAAAAATAATGGCAATTAATGAAAAGACAAAAGATAAGTCGCCAGCCTAATGTCTCGAATCGTGGCCTAAGTTGCTCGAGTTATTAAGCCAAAGGGGTGTCTTTACACCTGGTGCCCTAAAGCCATCTGGTTTGGGAGTCATTGGCCCAACGCTTGTTACATTGGGTAACTTAGCACCTAAGAAAATGAGCATTGAAAAAGAAAAGGCAAAACCTGAGCAGATCCGAATCGTGGTCTAGGTTATTCGAGTAATTAAGCCCGAGAGGTGTCTTTACACCTGGTGCTAAAGCCATCTAGTTTGGGAGTCACCGGCCCTATGCTCCTTACATGGGTGACTTAGAGCCTAAGAAAATGGACCTGTTAAACTCAGGCAAAGAAGCGAATAGAGTGATCGCCTGACTTGTCTCGAAGGGTGGCCTTTATTACTCAAGCCAGTAAACCCGAAGGGGTGTCTTAACACCTAGTGCCCTAAAACCCTCTAGTTTGGGAGTCATTGGTCCAAAACTCGTTACATGTGTAATTTTGAATAGCCTAAGAAAAAAACACAAGATTAGGCGAGAGAAAAGAAAATTTGGAAGGCATAAAAGTGAAGCCCCTGCTAAGAGTTGTGTCACTCATAGTGTGTGTGTCATATGAAGTCAAATCTGCGAAGAATAACATCTAGAGTGAAGATGAAGTATCTCTAATATAGGGAGAGAAGTCTTTTAAATCTAATCCTACCCATGAATAATGACCATGGATGCTTCAAAATTTCCTTGCGATTTCATAACTCATTCCATTTCATAACTTGTACTTCAAATGCCTTATTCACAAGAGTATACTAATCCTGACGGCCAAGTCATCAAGCTTTTGGTGCATTTTGTTCTTTTGATGTATAGGATATTGCTCACTCGATACTTGGTTAACAAAGAGAGTTTCTTATATGAATCCCCGATGACAACATGCGAAAGGATTGAGGCATTATTCGATTCCTGGAAAAGGAAGGAGTTTAAGGCGAGATAAAGCCTCTCATCAAAAGAAAGGGGAGAACTCCTGAAAGAAATCATGGCGACATGCATAAGCTTGCCCCTACAAAAGAAGGGGAAAATTCTTAAGAAAGTCCTTAACTCAAAAGCAGAAGCCCAACGACAAAAGGTCTAGCGAATGAAATCCTCATCATCAAATGTGTCAACCTGCGTCAAGTCCTCATAAGTTGAGGCCTTTACACCGAAGTTCAAAGTTGGGTAGCGAAAGAACGGGTTTCACCCTCCAGGGATGTCAGCGGCACTCAGGTCATCAGTTCATTCGGGTTGCGAATCAAAAGCTCAAGGAAATGGTGTACAAGCACCCAACAGCGAAAAAAAACTCCAAATCGCCTTAGAAAGGGTGAGATAAGTTTCTAACTCCAGCCAATTTAAAATGTGCATCAACCTAGGACAATAGAATACTTAGGATAAATCTAGATCATCACATCATGCATGATTTGTACATGTGCAAATGCGCTACATCAGTGTACATCTCCATTAAGGTTTAGCATGTATCTCTAGTAGATTTAAATATGCGTGCACATTAAATGCCTAGATTAGAGAAAAATTTCATCACAGACATCAGTTGGTATTATAAGCCGTTGACATCAATCCAACGTAACATCAGGCGGAGTCTGGTGAAGTAAGTCGTTGAATATTACTTCAGTGAAGGTATCAAAAGATCCGGTATTCTAAACCATTGGCATCAATTCAGCGCAACATCAAGACAGTTCAACGATAAAAGTTTTATATACCACCATTCTAGTGGGAATCAAAATAGTTTGGTAATGTCAGCGTAGCCAACTACTAGCAGGGTAGGATCCGTTGTCAAACTACTAGAAGGGTAGGCACCTTTGTCAAACTACCAGTGTATACATCGGGAAGGTCCGGTGATTTCAGAATGTCATCCCCAGTAGAGATGTACAAAACATCACAATTTCTCTTCATCAAACAAGCATCGACGACACCGACAAAAAGCCAAACTGTTGGAGTCAACACCAGCATAGGCATCAATAATAATCGATAAAGGTAAAGCGATTTACGATGTGCGAAGTGCAATTTACGATATGTGAAATGCAATGTGCGAGTTGCAAAGTGTGATTGGCCAAAAGTGAAGTGCGAAATGCGATGTGCGATTTGCGAAAGCATTTTAACATTCATCAAAAAATTCTTTACATTGCAATTTACATTATTAAAAATACCTTGTCATATTTCAAGTGTCTAGTAATCTTTATCATGTTCATTCTATCGCATTACATGAACATGATAAATAGGGGCATCTGTAGAGACTCAAAATTTTGTTTTTCTATTACTAACTATGTAGGAGGGCAAAAGCGTCTTTTTCACACTCCAGAGATAACCCTGGAAGACAACAACATCAAATCTAACCCTAGAGATAACTCTGGGAGAGTCAATCCCAACCCCTGAGATAATCCCGGGAAATTCATTTTTTAACCCCAGAGATAACCCCGGGAAATCAGTTTCCAACCTCGGAGATAACCTCAAGAAAGTTAGTTCCAACCCCGGAGATAACCCTGAGAGATCAAGTTCAATGCCCGGAGTCAACCCCGGGAGGTCAAGCTAACCTCAGAGATAATCCTGTGAACAGTCAGAGTCAACAACAGGCCAATCTCAGAGATAACCCTAAGAAAAGATTGCTATAACTGCGCGAAAACTGGAGATAACCCCGGCAGGGGAAAAATGATCATTTTGCCAAATCAATCTCAACTCAAATCAAATTAACTCATTTCAACTCAAATTTCTTCAAAAGAAGACCCACAAGAACTATATCTTAACTTCCGAGCGCAAACTATGCAAAACAGCTCAACGAACTGCCTGCGGAGACTCTGAGATGCCATTTCAATCATAGACCGATCTTCCTGGATTCAAAAAATGGCAAACCCTATGATATTGCGTATCTCTCAGAAAGAGCTTTCGGGAAAGGTATAGCACGCCTCCATCGAATGCCCGGATTAAAAGTTATGAAGGTTCGAGTGGACAACACGTTGCACGAGTGCACGTTCTTCGAGATGGTAGGACTCACATGACTCGGGGCAACTCGGGCAGCTGCAGGTAGACCTGTGACCATCAATTCTATAAATAAAGGCCTCGGGTTGACCATTTTAAAAAATGAGAGCGAGGAAACCCTGTCCATTTCACTCTGTACACACTTCTATAAAGCTCCAAATTGAGTGCTTCTTTTTTCTAAACACTTGTGAGCTCGTGTTTTACAACATACTAAAATTTAACCAGTGGAAACTGAGTTTTTAGGCATCAAAAACTATCTGAAGTCTTCTTGGCAGCCCACTGTAAGATATTTTAGATTTTTTAGCATTTTCTCACTTCTATACATACATATCTACTCACGTTGAGAGTCGCGTCGTGTGGGTATGCCCAGATCGTCGATCCGTGACTTTTATTACTTATACCGAATATAATATTCAGAGCGTTTACTGCTTTTATATATAAATACTTATATATATATATATATATATATATATATATATATATATATATATATATATAGCTTTTATATATATAACTGCCTTATCAGCCTGCAGGTTAGATTTGCCTAAATCTGGCTATTTCTCACTTTAACCTGTTCATGGTGACTAAACTGGAACCGTTGAAGCTGGAATGTTTAGATTTACTCAAATCTAATTCGTTTTCTAGCTTTTGCTACGGGCTAGATTTTTCTCAATCTAGCTATTTCTCACTTTAGCCGGTTCATGGTGACTAAACTGGAACTGATGAAGCTGAAATAGTTTAGATTTATTTAAGTCTAGGTCTTGTTTTAGCTTTTGCATATATTGTCTTGTCATGTGAGCTTAGGAATCATGTGATCACAGATTCAGTTCTTGAATCTAGATCAGTTCCCGTGAAGACATTTTCAGCTGCAGCCAGCTTGTAAATTATTCACGGTGTCTGAATTTCCTTAGATGACTCTCATGCCCACAAGGAGTTCGGCACTGATATGTTTCTTAATTTCTCGAAGATGCTTCGCATCTCAAAAATAATAAAAGCAATCCAGCCGAACACATAATAAAATGGAAGTATCAAAGGCCTCGATTACTATTGAGCATAAGGGTTTGAAAACCTATTTTTACAAAACATCATTACCATATCTCGTTAAAATTGAACTTTTTATACAAAAGTCAAACCCTTTGTATATAGGTGCAAACGAGGCATAGCACTACTTCCAAACAACTGCACATAGACCTATACACACACACACATTCAGATAAAAGTTTAAAATTGAAAAGTTGTGGTAATCGTGTTATCATGGAAGTCGAGGGGTGCCTAACACCTTCACTCCGCTTAATCAAGCCCCCGGATCCTAACGAATTTCGGTTTTGTAGACCAGTTAAACAGTGTCACATCACCAGGTCTTTGTGCAAACCTTTTTCGGTTGAGTTGGTGCAACCATTTAAAAATAACCAACTGATGACTCTTACAGTCAAATCGTAGACATATACATGTCGGACCTTTTCAAACTTGTTTTTTCAAACAAATCTCACCTAACATGAGAACACCAAAAGACAAGAACAAAAAGGGACAAATAAAAATTCCGACGTCGACACCAAGCAAATCAATAGCTACAAGTACAATAATACAAGTTTGATCAATAATTTTGCATCTAAAAGTGTAAAAAAATGAAATTCTAATTTTTAAAAAAATCATAGATATTAATTTAATTTAGTATAGAATGGTTAAAAAAACGTCCAATTTGACTTGAGGCCCCCAAAAAGTTTAAACCGACCCTAACTATTAGTTCAATATTTATATTAGTACTGTATATAATGCTTTAAAATTTAAAAGAATTAATTTAGTAATTCAGTTAAGTAATTGTAAATTCATGATTAGTCCATAAAACTTACTGTTAATTACTTCATATACCATTGCTTTTGTCGCCTTCATGTCGACGCCGGAAAGATTTTCATCTCCCTTTTCCTAAGTGTTTCTTACCCTTTACGTTTTCTATGTGAGTTTGTTTGATTTAAATGGTGATATTTTCAGGAAAAGGCCGACATATAATGTCGATGATTTGAAAAGATTAATTTTAATTGGTCCGAATTAGACAGAGCCGCCAGTTGGTATGAGTTAAATGGTTGTACCAACTCAATCAAATTTTGAAATGTTTTGCAATATGGCCCATATATTGGACTCTGTTTAATTGGTCTTGGAAACCAAGTTTAATAGAGTTCGGGGGCTTGATTAAGCGGGGGGAAAGTGTTAGGCACCCTCCGACTTCTGTGAAACACAGTTACCACATTTTTTGTTCCCTAATTTGTATGTATGTGTGTGCGTGCATTGCAGTTAATTGGGCCTAAGCGCTTTATTTGGAAGTAGTGTTATGCCTCTTTTGCAGCTATATACAAAAGGTTTGACTTGTATAAAAGTTCAATTTTAATACAAGATATATAAAATGATATTTTGAAAACAAGTTTTCAAACCATTATGCTCACATAATAATTGAGGCATTTGATACTTCTATTTTATTCCATATTCGGGTTATTCTGATTTTATTCTTGAGATACGAAGCATCTTCAACAAAATAATATATATATATATATATATATATATATATATATATATATATATATATATATATATATATATATATATATATATATAAGTGTCGGGCTCCTTATGGGCATAAAAGCCATCGAAGTATGCCCGAGCACCACACATAAGATTTTCACTATTACGGTGACCTTAAATCTGGATAACCGTTTTAAGGTCCTATATTTACAAGTACAAAATTTGCAAGCTACTTGTACAACTGAAAAGGGTCCATCATAGGAACCGGCCTTAGGTTCATGGATTGAACCGTAGATCCCGTGATTCCTAGGTGTTGGTCGATTTCACAACCGATAAACACGCGCGACTATACGCGATCAACAAGTAATATAATGATAAAAGAGTTTTCGAACCCACGAGGAATTATCTCTAATGATTAACCAAGTACTAACTTTATATTGCCTCAAACTTATTTAAACATTTGATTAAAACAATAAATTAAGATTACAATTAATCAAAATAACAAAAAAAAGCATAGATAGATAGATAAAGAGCTAAGAACACAATATCCACACACAAGCATTTTGTCAAACACTTGGCGTGCATCACTTTGTTCAAATCTCTTAACTCTCCTTATGATCATGGCGGCCACTATGAATTGACAATACACAAATTATGCATAACATAATCATATGCTATTATATTTTTGATCTAAATCCATAATCCATTTTCCAATTTCAAATAGATTACCAAACTAATTACCAATTCCTTAGTAATTAAACATTAAGCACAAAATATAAATAACCAATTCATTTGACACCAATCAAAAGGAAAAAAAATTAGAAGTTTAATTCATTACAAATAAATCAAACTATTCCAAATATTAGGTAATCACTCATGGATAATACAAGTATCAAATAAAAGTTTGAAACTTAAGACAATTCCTTGCCTCCATTGGTGTTACAAGTGTTTGTGCACTAGATCCCCAAGCATGAATTCTAGCCGCTAGAGGAAGAAGAAAGAAAAGGATGGTTTCCCCTTGGTTTCTAAATGAAGCCCACCATTGAAGCACTTCCAATCTTGTTGAACAACAATGGCATAAGGCCATGGCCTTCCTTCTCCAAGCTCTTCTGCCTTCTCTGTCCTTTCTCCCTTTAGGTTGCAAGTTAGAATGATAGATATGTTCATTGGATCATTAGGTTGAGCATTTAACAGCTAAAATCTGTCAAAAATATGTGCCAGCGCTGCAGCACCTGATTTGCCTTGAAAAGGGGCGCTGTAGCACTGTAAAATGAGCTAAGCTGAGCTACTGCTAAAAGGCACTGCAACACCGGATTTTACCTTGGTTGGGGCGCTGCAGAGCCGGTTCATTTTCTGGAATTTTCAGCTTCGACGTCAGTTGGGAAAATGGTAATAACTTCTTCATACGAATTCCGATTGAGGCGATTCAAGATGATCCATAAAGAGGAGACGTAGATATACAATTTTCATTCTTTGAGTTCTTTGAAATAATGGATGGAGAAATGCTCAAATGGGCCCTGAAGTGACTGCTATGCAAATGGCAGTTGATAGTTTTCAAATTTGACACCCGTTGGTAAAATGGGCATAACTCTCATATCCAAACTCCAATTGAGGTGATTCAAGTTGATCCGAAAAGATGAGACGTTGATTTACAACTTTCATTCTTGGAGTTTGGACAGATAATGGCCGGATCATGGCAAAACCTGGGCTTCACGGGACTGATATACCAATGGCAAATCGAAAATGCGAATTTGGCGATTCCAACCATCGACCCAAATGACATTCCATCCAATTCCTACAAAACAAAGTAAAAACACATAAAACTAATACAAAAATACATAAAAATAATATAAAACTACATTGCACAACAATACAATGAAAACACATAAAACCCAAACAAACTAGCTTAGGATTTGCAAATTAACAAACTTAAAGGTACATAATTTGTATATATAGAATATACTCATCAAATACCGCCAAACTTGAATATTTGCTTGTCATTAAGCAAAACACTAAGAACAAAAACTATAAAAATAAATTCTAACAATTAACTACTTGAGCAATGAATCAGTAAGTTTGAACAATGACCTTAAAGATGTCAAAACATGATAACTCTAGAAAACTTTAAAAATGTCACAACATCTAGGATTTCAACTTGATTGTTAGTCATACCATGCTTTAGATCCTTTCCGTGTGTGTGTGTGTATCCATTTGCACTGAACCAATTATAGCTCGGATTGGCTAATGCAACCATATAACCTTATGAAAGAAATAAACTTCAAAAACTACATGCTTAACACATCACTCACCGCAATTGTAGACAAATCAAACATTACAAAAATTTGAGATCAAAGGACTCTTAGGTGAGTGCATTTTATGCTCCATCTTACCCTAAGTCCGCTTTTATGGGCAAGTGCGTTTTACGCTCCATCTAAACCCACCGCAAGATTTTTGATATATTTTTATTTCTTTCTCTTTTTTTATAAGTGAGTGCGTTTTACGCTCTATCTCCCCTAAGTATGTGTTTATGAGTTAGTGCGTTTTACGCTCCATCTCAACCCACCACATGACCAATTAATCAAACTTAAGTATATTGCTTCGAGTGATGTTTAAACAAGTTCTAGAGCTTATTAATATCTCCCACAAGCATTCGGTCATATAAGCTTTCTCTAAGTATACAACTAGTTCATTAGAAATGGATGCGTGCTTAAAAGTAGGAGTCATAAGCAAAGAAATAATCAACAATAAGTCAATTCATGAGTTATAACCTTAACAATCATTTGCCTGATCATATATTATAACTCAATTCAAATTAAATCAATGCTCAAGAGACACAACCTATACTAGAAATGCAGTTAAACCCATAAAAAAAGAAGAAAACAAAACAAAACATATCAAAACAAAACGTAGAAGACCCCCAAACTTGAAGTTGACAACGTGTTGGCGTAAATTTTAAATACGCTCAGCACGCAAGTATACGTGATCAACAAGTAATATAATGATGAGTAGAGTATCGTTCCCACAGAGACAAGTATTAATTTTAATATAACAATTATCAGCTTTATATTATTTCAATTTTATTAAACTATTCGAATTAATGATGGAAAATAATAAAATACTAATAAACTAGAAATCAAAATAAATCAATTCAACTAATTACTACAAATTTTAATAAGATAATGGAGAATTAAGCCTACAATTCCACTTTAAGCTTTACTCAATTTATCACACTTCTTTTTAATTCAATTAACTATCTCAGTTCATTAATCAAGAACACTAAAGTAGAATTAGCAATCACACAATGCACTAATACCATATTAACTTAAATCCATAATTTGATAGAATTAAGCCAAACACCCTAATTAACTAATTCACTATATCTCTATGTGAATTATAATCAAATAAGGTTTAAATTCTAAGTTCTTACAGGATTATATGCAATGTTAGGTATATTTCTATCCTAAACATACATCAAGAATTCCATCAAAACGCAGAAATCATGAACACATACTATTATGATTAGGTCTAGATTCATATCTCATCTCTCGAGTCCATACAAATCCACATAAAATTGGTGATCAAGCAATTCATAAATTAAGCACAAATCACAACAGATGAACTGAAAAGATAGATTTATTAAACTAAAATTAAAGCATGATAATCATCATTCCACATTAAAGTTCCACAACAAACTTAATAAGAAATTTAGTTCAACATGAATGAATTAAAAACTGAATAGATAAATAAATTCATCATCCCAATTTACAGAAACTAAATAGAAAGACAAAGACTAGTATAGAACCACCCTTATCCTCACTCAATTCTGTAATTCTCGTGATCTTGATCTTCTGCTCTACTTCTCCAATGATCTTCAGTAAATTAGGGCTCCAAAAGTTGTGAGTGATTAGTGATTGATTAAAATTTGTATTCCATGTCTTATGTCTCTATAATAACTGATAAAGACGAGCATAATCCATTCCCAATCGGAGCCAAAGTCCTTCAATCCACACATCTGTAGTATTAGAATCGCATCCAAACTCCTTCTCTCTGTCCGCGAACCCCTGCCCCGACAGGGGTTTATGCCTTGGTAGTGCCCTCCCCGGTGGTGTCCTTAATTTCTTTACACGTGCACCCCCGTCCCGGCGGGGGTCTTCCTTTATAAATAGCCCGCCCCAGCAGGGTGCTAAGACTGCAGAAACTATTTTCTTTGTTCTTTCAAGCTGATTTCCACCACAATGCCACGATATATCTTTGCCTAACACGCACAAAAACCTACAAACTCAACATGCACAAAACACATAAAATTGTATAGAAATAGACTGGATTAAACACTATTTAAGTCCAAATAGGAACCCGATTCGTAGGTATAAAACCCACTCATCAAACTCCCCCAAACTTAAATTGCGTTAGTCCTCGAGCACAACGATATGCAATGTAATACAACTAACTATATGCCTAAGAATCCAGCAGTACGACAGAACACAGTCTATTCACACGGCCTCAGAGAAATCACAATAGGCATGATAATACAACATATCAAGGCAAATCAATAACTTCTCAATCAATCACCAAATCGTAACATGTTATCACTGACATAGTGCGTGTGTGCTCAATAACCATGCTAACCGATGTAAAGTTAAATACAACACATAATAAACCTCTTTAAAGAAATCATACAGTGTAAACATAGGAAATCCAAAAATAAGCAAGATCCGACTAAAATCAAACAGTTACCAAATCTAAAGATCAAAATGGGATACTTATGCTTTATTATTCACTTATGAGCTTTTTTCTCTTTTACCCATTTTCACTTTTTATTTTTCTCATGGTTGTGCAATGTCTAGTCCTCTTAGGCTTTTTAGTGCTACCCCTTAGCGAACTTTCAACCAATTACTCTCAAACCGTAAGGCTTTAGGGCGCTAGGTGTAGAGACATCCCCTCGGGTGTACTTACTCAAGTAACAAAGGCCACAAAACTAGACTAACTACGGTGCTTATTCATATATTTTTTCTTTCTTTTCTTTTTATCTTTTTCTTTTTTTTTATTTTAATATATAGCTTATATATCCCAAATTTTCCTCCAAACTTAGGTTCTTGTCTAATCTTAGCCATCACTACCTATTCATGACTTTCTTTCATTCAAACTAGCATTATCCTTAAGAATTCCATTATATATCCATTTAAACTTAATCAGTCAACATAGTTATTTTTAAACGTACTATCCTGATTATACTAGTTTCAAACAGATAAATATCTAATTCATGATAAGAAATCACATCAAAGCCTTAACAGTCAATACTATACTTGTCTACGCAATTCCAATCTCATCATTGACCAAAACAGACTTTAAACTATCTAACAGCTGGAATCATGCAAATATGAACTAAATGCAATAAAAATAGTAAATTAACTAATATTTTTGAATTCTTTTTAGTTTTTCATATTTTTTTTATAACTCACTATGAACAGAAATAGAAAACTATTTATATTACTAACTACATAAACATAATTATATTACTAACAATGCTATACTGCCAACAATGCAACTACATGAATGCAAACACACTGAAATAACTAACTAAATGCAAAACTAACACATTCAAACTAATATATGACATAAAAACACAACTAAAACTTAAACAAATAATTGCTTCTGCATTGAACGACACTTGTTTTCCCCGCACAAATGCCACAAATGGTGCCCTATCCTCTACATTAGCATAGAACTCCTTGACCACTTTCAAAATAGCAGGGCCTGGATCATCAGTGAATACCTCCCATCTCTGTTCGTGAATCTTTCTCTACATCTGTCCATCAAAAGCGTCTGGCCTCAATCCCCTTTCCGGTGTCAGTACTTTGGGTGTGAGGTAGTCAACTTATCCGCCGCATTAGCACTAACAAACTTTCTTTTTTTATAGCTTCGAGTCGGTGGTGATGAACCTTCGCCCCTTTGGCGTTTAGAAGGAGTCTTCGATGCCATTGGTATCACACCGACAGTAATAATTCCCCCAAACTTTGGCCTTGGCAATAACACAAACACTTGGTGTGCACACCCTTATAAAACCCCAAAATTGATTACTGAATTCCAAAATTTGTGAAAAACTTGATAATAGTGGCTTACCCAAACTGAATTCCCCAATTGATGATGATTTTGCAGTGATGGTTTACCAATTTCAAACTTTCCTTTTTCTCCCTTGTTGCAAATCCGAACAGTGATGAACCCTAGGTTTTTGGTGACTGAAATTCGAAGGATTTGATGTGTAATGGGTGTGAGGTAGATGAATTTGGGGTAGGTTTATATATAGTGACAATGAGGCATGGATTATGTGGATAATAATGGAGTACGGGGGCTTTCGTGGGGCAAGAAGTGGCTTAGGTTTCGGTTATGTGCATTAAAAGTGAGAAGGCCACGATTCTACAGAAGTCTTTTAAGTTTTTCATTCCCGTACCCCCACCGAGGCGGGGGGTATTATAGCTTAAAAGGCCCACCGGGGCGGGCATAGACAGAGGACCCCCCCAGTCGGGGTGGGTGTGTTAGGCGAGGAAAATGTCCGTCAGGGCGAGGGTCTCTCTTCTGCAGAACTTGAATTTTTTAGCTTTTTTGATGCGTGTGCTTGTCCAACTTCATCCTTAGTACCTGAAAACCAATAAAATCAACAATATAAGATAATATCATGGAGTTTAAGCAAGCATGTTTGAAATAACTACAAATTACTAACTAACTAACTTTGAATTGTACAGAAATGAACTATGCAATACTAAAATTCTTAACTAAGCTACGAATTAAGCTATATTAAATCAAAATATTGTATTAAACAATAAAACTGGGTTGCATACCAATGAGCGCTTGTTTTTGAGTCTTTCAGCCTGACTACTCCCTATTTTTAGCCTGGATCAGTTGGGATATTTTTGGCATGCTTTTGTTCGTCGCACATAACCAACAAAGCTTTATTTCATGCTTGTTTGTCTGCATTTCCAGGAATGAAGTGGACTTATTATCCTCAATCAGCTCTTTTAGACCACCAACCTCTCTACAGTCCTTATTTTTGACACGTGTAGATTCCTCGATCAAATCACCCTCTTCCTTGTCAGTAGGGATTGGAATTTCTTTGAACATTTTCACTTTCACTACCTAATCGAACACTTTCATGATCAATTCTCCATTAGGCTCGTCAATTAGCTTTCGTCCTGTTGCAAGGAATGGTCGTCCCAAGATGATTGGGATATTCTTATCTTCCTCGAAATCTAACACCACGAAATCAGCTAGAAAAATCAAGGTATCAACTTTTACCAACACATCTTCTACTATCCCCAATGGATACATTATTGATCTATCTACGAGTTGTAGACTGATGTTTATTGGCTTTGCTTCCTTTAAACCCAACTTTCTATATATGGATATCGGCATAAGGTTTATACTTGCTCCTAGATCACATAAAGCTCTCCCCACATCTTGGTTACCAATTGCACAAGGTATAGTAAAACTCTCAAGATCTTTCAGTTTAGGGGGAAGCTTTTTCTACAGAATTGCACTTCATTCTTCCGTTAACGCCACTGTTTAGAATTCATTGAACTTGCGTTTCTTCGAAAGAATTTCTCTCATGAACTTTTCATAGCGTGGCATCTTCTCTAGTTCTTTGGCGAACGGAATGTTAATGTGAAATTGTTTGAAGATGTCCATAAACTTAGAAAACTGATCCTTGAGCTTTTGACTTTCCAACCATTGGGGAAAAGGTACAAGTGGTGTGACTCTAATATGTTTGTCTTCATTCGGCTTTTCCGCAACTTTTTCCTTAGTTTTCCTTGCCAAATCACTACCGTTAATTGCACAATCCTCATCTTTACTGGCTTTCCTATCAAAATCAGATCCCAATGCTTTACCACTCCTCAGTATGATAGCATTACACTGCTCATAATTTCCCCTCGGATACTAATTAGTGTCACTAGGTAAAGTCCCTTGAGGTCTGTTATTCAATGCTAATGTAAGTTGTCTCATCTGATTTTCTAAGTTCTTTATCACCGCTGCTTGAGTTTTCATCGCTGCCTCATTACTCGATATGTACTTCATCAACAACTCTTCAAATTCTGACTTTTTCTCATGTTGTGGAGCTGACTGTTGATGCTGATTTTGAAAACTTAGGGGGATAAGATTATCGCGGAGCCTGCTGATTTTGATTATTACTCCACAAAAAATTCGGATCCTAGCCCCCGGATTGTAGGCATTATGGTAAGGATTCTGAGGTATTCTATTGTAACTACCTACAAACTATACCGTTGCTAGATTTATGGCACACTGTTCTGTTAGATGTTCCCCAGCACACAACTCACAAACATAAGCCACCTGCTGAACCTGTGCACCCGTGAGAGCATCCATCTTCCTTGACAATGCTAAAATTTGTGCTGCTAACACTGTTACTCCATCTACTTCTAACACCCCAGTAGCCTTAGGTTGTGTCATTCTTGCTATGGGCCACTGGTAGTTGTTAGCCGCCATCGTCTCAATTAATTCATATGCTTCCTCAAAACTTTTATCCATAAAAGCTCCCCCAGACGCTGCATCAATAGTAGTATGCAAATTACTGTTCAGCCCGTTGTAGAAGGTATTCATCTGTAGCCACTTGGGTAGTCCGTGATGTGGATATTTCCTAAGAAATTCCTTATACCTTTCCCAAGCTTCGTACAGAGACTTCCCATGCTGCTGCTCAAACATCGTAATTTCATTCCCTATCTTAGCAGTCTTCAGCGATGGAAAAAATTTAGCCAAAAATTTCTGAGCAAGGTCATCCCATATAGTAATCGACCCTGGCGGTAGTGAGTGTAACAAGCTCTTTGCCTTGTCCCGTAATTTGAACAGAAATAATTGTAACCTAACTGCATCATCAGTTACCCCGTTGTATTTCCAGAAAGCTCACGAGGTGCTCATTCGGATCATCATTAGCTAATCCACCAAACTGTACTGAATTATGTATCATCTGAATCATCCCAGGCTTTATCTCAAAGTTGTTCGCTGTTATTGCAGGCCTGGTGATGCTTGACTGAATCTCAGTAACCCTGGGAGTAGCATAGTCCCTCAGTGCTTTCTGATCCTCTACAGCCATACTTTCTTCCTTTTTAAAATTCTCCCTAGTGTCCTTAATACACTTACTAAGCCTCTGAAACCTTCGTTCGATGTCATCCTCAAAAGGAAGCAAGTCTGGTTTCTTTGACCGAGTTTGTATATACTAAGTAAGAGAACCTGAAACAAGAAATAAAAAAAACAAAAAAAAATTGTTTAACTAAAACTGAACTAATTAAACTAATATTGAAAGTAATAAAATCAAAGCTAGTCCCCGAAAACGGCGCCAAAAACTTATTGGTGTAGATTCTAAATACGCTCAGCACACAAGTATACGTGATCAACAAGTACTATAATGATAAGTAGAGTATCGTTCCCACAGAGACAAGTATTAATTTTAATCTAACAATTTCCAGCTTTATATTATTTCAATTTTATTAAACTATTTGAATTAATGATGGAAAATAATAAAATACTAATAAACTAGAAATCAAAATAAATCAATTCAACTAATTACCACAAATTTTAATAAGATAATGGAGAATTAAGCCTACAAGTTCACTTTAAGCTTCACTCAGATTATTACACTTCTTTTCAATTCAATTAACTATCTCAGTTCATTAATCAAGAACACTAAAGTATAATTAGCCATCTCTCAATATACTAACACCATATTAAATTAAATCTACAATTTGATAGAATTAAGCCAAACATCCTAATTAACTAATTCATTATATCTCTATGTGAATTATAATTAAATAAGGTTTAAATTCCAAGTTCTTACACGATTACATGTAATGTTAGGTATCTCTATCCTAAACATACATCAAGAATTCCATCCAAACTCAGAAATCATGAGCACATACTAATATGATTAGGTCTAGATTCATATCTCATCTCTCTAGTCCATACAAATCCACATAAAATTGGTGATCAAGCAATTCATAAATTTAGAAAAAATCACAACAGATGAACTGAAAAGATAGATTTATTAAACTGAAATTAAAACATGATAATCATCATTCCACATTAAAGTTCCATTGCAAGCTTAATAAGAAATTTAGTTTATCATGAATGAATTAAAAACTGAATAGATAAAGAAATTCATCATCCCAATTTACAGAAACTAAATAGAAAGACAAAGACTAGTATAGAACCACCCTTATCCTCACTCAATTCTGCAATTCTCGTGATCTTGATCTTCTGCTCCACTTCTCCAATGATCTTCAGTAAATTAGGGCTCCAAAAGTTGTGAGTGATTAGTGATTGATTAAAATCTATATTCCATGTCTTATGTTTCTATAATAACTGATAAAGACGAGCACAATCCATTCCCAATCGGAGCCAAAGTCCTTCAGTCCACACATCTGCCGTATTAGAATAGCATCCAAACTCCTTCTCTCTGTCCGTGTACCCCCGCCCCGGCGGGGGTTTATGCCTTGGTAGTACCCGCCCCGGCGGGGTCCTGAATTTCTTTACACATGGCTCTTCCTTTATAAATAGCTCGCCCCGACAGGGTGCTAAGACTACAGAAACTGTTTTCTTTGTTCTATGAAGCTGTTTTCCACCACAATGCCACCATATATCTTTGCCTAATATGCACAAAAACCTACGAACTCAACAAGCACAAAACATATAAAATTGTATAGAAATAGATTGGATTGAACACTATTTAAGTCCAAATAGGAACCCGATTTGTAGGTATAAAACCCACTCATCACAACGTCCTTACTAAACGCACTAAAAGAATTCAATACAAAGGACTTCTGTGATCATTTATCATTGTCGCTTTTCGCAACCGACATCTACTATGTGACAATCCCAAAATAGGTCCATTCCACCCAACCCATTCTGAGTCGTCAAATACATGGTACAGAAAATAACTACAACTTTATTACAACCATTGTCGTGCAAAATACAACAACACATATGCTGTGAGTTTGGATACAAATATATACCAAATGTGACTCATGTTCCAACCGTGGACATCACCTCACAATAACACCTTACATAAAGGTATAGTCAAAAACTGTTTTAGAAATTAGAATCTTTGGGAAATGCTCAAGGAAACCTTCGTACATGGGAGGCCACGCGTCTAGGTTATGATAGATATCATATGGCCACAGAATTATCCTTGGTTGACCCAATAGACCCCAAAGAAAAACGAGAAGATTACTATCATATTCTTCCCAATGGTGAGTCTTCTCTTGACTTATCATTATCTCCACTGTCTCTAATTGAGAATTATACTTCACACAAACACCAAGATTATATAAGTAGTGCTCGTATATATTCTCAGCAAGTGGATGAGCACATCCCTGTCTTATGATGACACGAGGTTGTATGTCGTTAGACATCTTGTATGATAGTGGCAAACCACCCTTCCAACGTTGGGTACACATTACCCTATTGGATTCACCAAATAAAACTACTAAATGAACTTTTCTATACTGCTTCGGGAGAACATCCACAGCTAGAGACCACCATTCTATTTTCCCGTTACCCTCGCTCGGCCCAGCTACACTCTTATTACCTGAAAGGAATTGTGAAGCAAAAGGGTGAGCACAACTAGCTCAGTAAAGAATATCATGACTAAAGATAAATAAATTATCAGTAGTCTTCATCAGTAATAAATCAGAGATTTAGAACATATGGTAGATGATAAAAATTTCAACCATAGTTGCAGCGGAACATGAAATCCATTAGAAGAGTCAAATAGACTATAAAGTCTATTATCTTCTCCATGTTAAAAATCCACCAACAATGTTTTATCCATGTAACATCACTCAACAGTTCCTTTCCACAATCATATGAATAACTCATAATCATAATTGTGACTATAAATTTTTTTTCGCACCCAGGACGAAGAATATTTTCATCACCTGTCTTTACCTGAAACATCAAAGATCATGGTTATACCAAATCACAGTTCCTGTTTATAATCCTACTAACAAATCCATCTTTGCACTACGGGCCAAAGATATTCATCAACAAACCATCTTTGCACTACGGGCCAAAGATATTCAACAACAGTTCATCTTTGCACTACAGGCCAAAGATATTCATCAACAGGCCATCTTTGCACTACATGCCAAAGATATTCATCAACAATTCATATTTGCACTACAGGCCAAATATATTCATATCTCAAAGAAATATATAATCATTTCAGAATTTATATAAACAATAATTATAACCATGTTGATCAATTCACCTTTGCACTTAAGCTTAAGATATTCAATTATAAATTCAATGGTCATGATCATACCAGTCACAATTCAACTTTGCACTACAGGCCAAAGAGAACTCTAGTCATGATCATACCAATAATCTACCCATCTTTACACTCAAGTCAAAGAGAAATATCATCATTAGGGTTATAAAAATGTTATATATGATAATAAAATCAATATAATCAACATATAGATTTAATCTCAAGAGTAATATTCATAAACCAACTATAATTTGGTCAGAAAAAGAAATCAATGTTGTCGTGAATAGTAACTCGTGAATAGTAACTCATGAATAGTAACTTGTGAATAGTAACTCATGAATAGTAACTCATGAATAGTAAACTCGACACAAAAGGTAGAAATTCCATAATAATATACATACCAATATTTCGGTATAATGATATTGAAAGAATAATATTTCTTAAGCTTATAAACAATTTATTTAAATTGTTTACACTTTACTAATTAATACATTTAATCATCATAAAATGTCAGCTCTTACGATTTCATCATCAATAATCAAAATTCTCATCAAAAATCTCCATATACCTCATATAGGATTCTCAAGCCATAAAATCCTATTTTTTAATTTTTTTTTCTTCACAAAACATATTTAATTCATTTACTCATAACTAGACCGTTTTCATGAAAAATACCAAATCAATTCTAAAAATATTTATTTTCTGAGATTTAGCATAATATAGTCCCATAGTGAACATATATTTTTCTCAGAATTTTTAAAAGTCATTTACTATTTTTCATATGGCCAAAATAGCCGAATATTTAGACATTTATCAAAAATTATACTTTTGTCCAAAAATTCTGAAATTTACAGAGTATACTTCTATCATATACATGTACTCCCAATAAAAATTTCATCAATTTTGGAGTTAACCACAAGGAATTATAAGCTGTTACTTCTAAAATAGTCTTTTCTCATAAAATTCATAACTCTCAATCTATACATCCAAAAATCACCATTTTTGGACACAATCAAGAAAACTCATCAAAATATCATTTCAAATTTTTCCAGAATTTTTTTGAAGATCAGAAAAATTACGAAACTGAAAATCATAACAACCCTTAAAATCCCTTAATATCCCTTACCTCAAAAGAGCAGTACTTCTGACTGGATATCGGATATGATGCTGAAGGAAACTTGCACTGATGAATAGCAACTCACCAAGTATCTAAAAACTCACAAAATATGCTTCATAATATAGAGAGAGAAAGAGAGAAAGCTTATGTTTCTGGTGTGATTTTCAATTCTAACTTAGCCCTCTATTTATAGGAAAATTTTGGTAGGTTTGACCTGCAACCTGATGGCTTTACCTGCTACTATTCCCACCCACCACATTTGAAATATAATTCAGCACATTTCTTCACCAACCACAAGTGGAGCCCACCAATTCTAGAATTTTCCACCAAAATGATAAACTCCGAAAATTCAACAATTTCTGAACCAGTCATCTCGTAAAATTCATAATAAATCATACGTTCATTTTTAACGGTTCAAAATTTGTGGACATATACCCAACTTATATATGTATAACATATCCAAAAATTACCACGATCCAACGGTCGGATTAAAAATTATAACCCCTGCAAAATATCTCAAAAATCCTGATTTTTAATACCTCCATTCCGACAAAAATACGGATAAAAATCTCAACATTAACTCCTTCATTTTTTAACCACAAAAATATATCCCTCATTTATATCCACATAAAATAAATATTTCCTTATCATATGAATCAATAATTAATTATTCACAAATAATATTATAGAATCACATTTATGACAACCAGGCCGTTCCCAGGAAAGAGGGGGCTTTCCAATAAGAATTTTTCCTTACTGGCGCGCAATTAGGTGACCAAACCTCTCCTTAGACAGAACTTTCTAGACATTGCCAATAATGTTATCTAATAATATTATTCAAATAATATGAATTATTGATCTGATAATGGGAAATACGGTGCAATGACAATTATTGAACAACAATAACATAAAATTTTAACGTAGCAATTATTGAATCAATAAAATAAAATATTGAACAGTAATTACTGTAATAATTATTGAGTAGTGTCTTCTTACGTAAGAATCAATAATTTCAAAAATACTATGCAATACCGTGTGCTACTGTGCAATAACGCGTATTACTGTATTTTAACCACCGGGTATTCTAACAGTGTTAACGGTAACAACTACGCCGTTATTTGTAAAAACTTAAATTTGTCGTTTTCTTCACCCGACAGTTATTCTGTTATGGGGCCCACAAATGGCTGCGCCGTCGTACGAATATTCCCCGACAGAAAGAATATTCCACGACCAAACGAATATTCCCCGACAACAATGATTATTTTATAACCACTTGCTTATTTTGAAAAAAAATCATATTTCACTCATAACTTTAAACTTTTATCAATTTAACCATTTACTGAATAGTAATTATAAGAAAAATTGAATACTTTTATTTCATAAAATTCGGGGTCTTACAATCTCCCCTCCTTATGAAATTTCGTCCCCGAAATGGTATAAGATTGAAATACCTTGATTTCAGATTCCATTTCATATCATCATTTTCTCCATTGCTCATCTCCTGTATTTCAGATATCATTCTAGAATACAGCTTCAATTTTAATTGAACAAATTAACATATCACATAATATCCCAATATTACTGACCAACAAATAAGCTTAGGTAGGACACACTAGCGAAGGATTTACTCATCTCTCCCCTCCTAGTTGTATTCCCCGATCTCCGCCAGAGATCATATCCCTAAGCTCTGATACCACCTGTGACAACCCCAAAATAGGTCCATTCCACCCAACCCATTCTGAGTCGTCAAATACATGGTACAGAAAATAACTACAACTTTATTACAACAATTGTCGTGCAAAATACAACAACACATATGCTGTGAGTTTGGATACAAATATATACCAAATGTGACTCATGTTCCAACCATGGACATCACCTCACAATAACACCTTACATAAAGGTATAGTCAAAAACTGTTTTAGAAATTAGAATCTTTGGGAAAGTGCTCAAGGAAACCTTCGTACATGGGAGGCCACGCGTCTAGGTTATGATAGATATCATATGGCCACAGAATTATCCTTGGTTGACCCAATAGACCCCAAAGAAAAACGAGAAGATTACTATCATATTCTTCCCAATGGTGAGTCTTCTCTTGACTTATCATTATCTCCACTGTCTCTAATTGAGAATTATACTTCAAACAAACACCAAGATTATATAGGTAGTGCTCGTATATATACTCAGCAAGTGGATGAGCACATCCCTGTCTTATGATGACACGAGGTTGTATGTCATTAGACATCTTGTATGATAGTGGCAAACCACCCTTCCAACGTTGGGTACACCTTACCCTATTGGATTCACCAAATAAAACTACTAAATGAACTTTTCTATACTGATCCACAGAGACCACCGTTCTATTTCCCGTTACCCTCGCTCGACCCAGCTACACTCTTATTACCTGAAAGGAATTGTGAAGCAAAAGGGTGAGCACAACTAGCTCAGTAAAGAATATCATGACTAAAGATAAATAAATTATCAATAGCCTTCATCAGTAATAAATCAGAGATTTAGAACATATAGTAGATGATAAAAATTTCAACCATAGTTGCAGCGGAACAGCAATCCATTAGAAGAGTCAAATAGACTATAAAGTCTATTATCTTCTCCATGTTAAAAATCCACCAACAATGTTTTATCCATGTAACATCACTCAACAGTTCCTTTCCACAATCATATGAATAACTCATAATCATAATTGTGACTATAAATTTTTCTTCGCACCCAGGACGAAGAATATTTTCATCACCTGTCTTTACCTGAAACATCAAAGATCATGGTTATACCAAATCACAGTTCCTGTTTATAATCATACTAACAAATCCATCTTTGCACTACGGGCCAAAGATATTCATCAACAAACCATCTTTGCACTACGGGCCAAAGATATTCAACAACAGTTCATCTTTGCACTACAGGCCAAAGATATTCATCAACAGGCCATCTTTGCACTACATGCCAAAGATATTCATCAACAATTCATATTTGCACTACAGGCCAAATATATTCATATCTCAAAGAAATATATAATCATTTCAGAATTTATATAAACAATAATTATAACCATGTTGATCAATTCACCTTTGCACTTAAGCTTAAGATATTCAATTATAAATTCAATGGTCATGATCATACCAGTCACAATTCAACTTTGCACTACAGGCCAAAGAGAACCCTAGTCATGATCATACCAATAATCTACCCATCTTTACACTCAAGTCAAAGAGAAATTTCATCATCAGGGTTATAAAAATGTTATATATGATAATAAAATCAATATAATCAACATATAGATTTAATCTCAAGAGTAATATTCATAAATCAACTATAATTTGGTCAGAAAAAGAAACCAATGTTGTCGTGAATAGTAACTCGTGAATAGTAACTCATGAATAGTAACTTGTGAATAGTAACTCATGAATAGTAACATGAATAGTAAACTCGACACAAAAGGTAGAAATTCCACAATAAATACATACCAATATTTCGGTATAATGATATTGAAAGAATAATATTTCTTAAGCTTATAAACAATTTATTTAAATTGTTTACACTTTACTAATTAATGCATTTAATCATCATAAAATGCCAACTCTTAAGATTTCATCATCAATAACCAAAACCCTCATCAAAAATCTGCATATACCTCATATAGGATTCTCAAGCCATAAAATCCTATTTTTTAATTTTCTTTCTTCACAAAACATATTTAATTCATTTACTCATAACTAGACCATTTTCATGAAAACTACCAAATCAGTTCCAAAAATATTTCTTTTCTGGGATTTAGCATAATATAGTCCCATAGTGAACATATATTTTTCTCAGAATTTTTAAAAGTCATTTACTATTTTTCATATGGCCAAAATAGCCGAATATTTAGACATTTATCAAAAATTATACTTTTGTCCAAAAATTCTGAAATTTACAGAGTATACTTCTATCATATACATGTACTCCCAATAAAAATTTCATCAATTTTGGAGTTAACCACAAGGAATTATAAGCTGTTACTTTTAAAATAGTCTTTTCTCATAAAATTCATAACTCTCAATCTATACATCCAAAAATCACCATTTTTGGACACAATCAAGAAAACTCATCAAAATATCATTTCAAATTTTTCCAGAATTTTTTGAAGATCAGAAAAATTACGAAACTGAAAATCATAACAACCCTTAAAATCCCTTAATATCCCTTACCTCAAAAGAGCAGTACTTCTGACTGGATATCGGATATGATGCTGAAGGAAACTTGCACTGATGAATAGCAACTCACCAAGTATCTAAAAACTCACAAAATATGCTTCATAATATAGAGAGAGAAAGAGAGAAAGCTTATGTTTCTGGTGTGATTTTCAATTCTAACTTAGCCCTCTATTTATAGGAAAATTTTGGTAGGTTTGACCTGCAACCTGATGGCTTTACCTGCTACTATTTCCACCCACCACATTTGAAATATAATTCAGCACATTTCTTCACCAACCACAAGTGGGGCCCACCAATTCTAGAATTTTCCACCAAAATGATAAATTCCGAAAATTCAACAATTTCTGAACCAGTCATCTCGTAAAATTCATAATAAATCATACGTTCATTTTTAACGGTTCAAAATTTGTGGACATATACTCAACTTATATATGTATAACATATCCAAAAATTACCACGATCCAACGGTCGGATTAAAAATTATAACCCCTGCAAAATATCTCAAAAATCCTGATTTTTAATACCTCCATTCCGACAAAAATACGGATAAAAATCTCAACATTAACTCCTTCATTTTTTAACCACAAAAATATATCCCTCATTTATATCCACATAAAATAAATATTTCCTTATCATATGAATCAATAATTAATTATTCACAAATAATATTACAGAATCACATTTATGACAACCAGGCCGTTCCCAGGAAAGAGGGGGCTTTCCAATAAGAATTTTTCCTTACTGGCGCGCAATTAGATGACCAAACCTCTCCTTAGACAGAACTTTCTAGACATTGCCAATAATGTTATCTAATAATATTATTCAAATAATATGAATTATTGATCTGATAATGGGAAATACTGTGCAATGACAATTATTGAACAACAATA
Organism: Panax notoginseng; assembly: GCA_016801055.1. NCBI lineage: Eukaryota > Viridiplantae > Streptophyta > Magnoliopsida > Apiales > Araliaceae > Panax > Panax notoginseng. The sequence goes on along the minus strand of CM029013.1, from coordinate 93,327,070 downwards.
ACATAAAATTTCAACGTAGCAATTATTGAATCAATAAAATAAAATATTGAACAGTAACTACTGTAACAATTATTGAGTAGTGTCTTCTTACGTAAGAATCAATAATTTCAAAAATACTATGCAATACCGTGTGCTACTGTGCAATAACGCGTATTACTGTATTTTAACCACCGAGTATTCTAACAGTGTTAACGGTAACAACTACGCCGTTATTTGTAAAAACTTAAATTTGTCGTTTTCTTCACCCGGCAGTTATTCTGTTATGGGGCCCACAAATGGCTGCGCCGTCGTACGAATATTCCCCGACAGAAAGAATATTCCACGACCAAACGAATATTCCCCGACAACAATGATTATTTTATAACCACTTGCTTATTTTGAAAAAAAATCATATTTCACTCATAACTTTAAATTTTTATCAATTTAACCATTTACTGAATAGTAATTATAAGAAAAATTGAATACTTTTATTTCATAAAATTCGGGGTCTTACATACTATTTGCTAAGATATAACATAAAATGGAAATTTTTCAAAATTTTAAATTTTTTTAACTAATATGCACAATTAAACATAATAACATCAAAATAACTGACATAACAACATAATATTAACTCAAGTACCAGGAATATCATGAGTACCGTGACAACCCCAAAATAGGTCCATTCCATCCAACCTATTCTGAGTCGCCAAATACATGGTACAGAAAATAACTATAACTTTATTACAACAATTGTCGTGCAAAATATAATAACATATATGCTGTGAGTTTGGATACAAATATATACCAACTGTGACTCATGTCCCAACCTTGGATAGCACGTCACAATGACACCTTACATAAAGGTATAGTCAAAAACTGTTTTAGAAATTAGAATATTTAGAAAGTGCTCAAGGAAACCCTCGTACATTGGAGGCCATGCTTCTAGGTTATGATAGATATCATATGGCCACAGAATTATCCTTGGTTGACTCAATAGACCCCAAAGAAAAACGAGAAGATTACTATCATATTCTTCCCAATTGGTGAGTCTTCTCTTGACATATCATTATCTTCACTGTCTTTAATCGTGAATTATACTTCAAACAAACACCAAAATTATATAGGTAGTGCTCGTAAATATACTCAGCAAGTGGATGTGCACAACCCTATTTTATAATGACACGAGGTTGTATGACATTAGACATCTTGTATGATAGTAGCAAAACACCCTTCCAATGTTGGGTTCGCCTCACCCTATTGGATTCATCAAATATAACCACTCAATGATGACCACCGTTCTATTCCCCTGTTACCCCCGCTCGACCCAGCTACACTCTTATTACCTGAAAAGAATTGTGAAACAGAAGGATGAGCACAACTAGCTCAGTAAAGAATATCATGATTAAAGATAAATAAATTATCAATAGCCTTCAATAGTAATAAATCAGAGATTTAGAACATATGGTAGATGATAAAATTTTTCAACCATAGTTGCAGCGGAACGAGCAATCCATTAGAAGAGTCAAATAGACCATAAAGTCTATTATCTTCTCCATGTTAAAAATCCACCAACAATGTTTTATCCCTGTAACATTAATCAACAGTTCCTTTCCACAATTATATGAATAACTCATAATCATAATTGTAATTCTAAATTCCTCTTCGCATCCAGGACGAAGATAATTTTCATCACATGTCTTTACCTGAAACATCAAAGATCATGGTTATACCAAATCACAGTTCCTGTTTATAATCATACTAACAATTTCATCTTTGCACTACGGCCAAAGATATTCATCAACAGACCATCTTTGCACTACAGGCCAAAGATATTCAATAACAGGTCATCTTTGCACTACGGGCCAAAGATATTCATCAACAATTCATCTTTGCACTACAGGCCAAAGATATTCCTCAACAGTTCATATTTGCACTACAGGCCAAATATATTCATATCTCAAAGAAATATATAATAATTTCAGAATTTATATAAACAATAATTATAACCATGTTAATCAATTCATCTTTACACTTAAGCTAAAGATATTCAATTATAAATTCAATGGTCATGATCATACCAGTTAACAATTCATCTTTGTACTACAGGACAAAGATATTCCTCAGTCACGATCATACCAATAATTTACCCATCGTTACACTCAAGTGAAAGAGAAATTCAATATCAGGATTATAAAAATGTTATATATGATAATAAAAACAATATGATCAACAACTGCATTTATTTTCGAGAGCAACAATCATAAATCAACGATAATTTGGTCAGAAAAAGAAACCAATTTTTATCGTAAATAGTATCCGTGAATAGTAACTCATGAATAGTAACTCATTAATAGTACTCCGTATTCGTACATAGTACCGTATACGTAAATAATGTCATATACGTAAATAGTGTCATATACATGAATAGTGTCGTATACGTGAATAATGCCGTATACGTGAATAGTAACCCCGACTCAAAAAGGTAGAAATTCCATAATAAAATACATACCCATATTTTGATATAATGATATTGAAAGAATAATATTTCTTAAGCTTATAAGTAATTTATTTTAATTGTTTACACTTTACTAAATAGTGCATTTAATCATCCTGAAATGCCAAACTCATAAGATTTTATTACCAATAACCAAAACCCTCATCAAAAATCTGCATATACCTCATATAGGATTCTCAAGCCATAAAATCCTATTTTCCAATTTTCTTACTTCACATAACATATTTAATTCATTTACTCATAACTAGTCCATTTTCATGAAAAATATCAAATCAGTTCTAAAAATATTTCTTTTCTGGGATTTAGCAGAATATAGTCCCATATTGAATATTTAGACATTTATCATAAATTGTACTTTTATCCAAAAATTCCGAAATTCACAGAGTACACTGATATTATATAGATATACTTCCAATAAAAATTTCAGCAATTTTGGAGTTAACCACAAGGAGTTATAAGCAGTTACTTTTAAAATAGTCTTTTCCCGTAAAATTCATAACTATTAATCTATACATCCAAAAATCACCATTTTTGGATACAATCAATAAAACTCATCAAAATATCATTTAAATTTTTTAAAAATTTTATGAAGGTCAGAGGAAGTACGAACTGAAAAACATAATAACCCTTAAAATCTCTTACTATCCCTTACCTCAAAAGTGCAGTATTTCTGACTATAATGCAAAGCCGAAGGAAACTTGCACTGAATAGCAACTCTCAAAGTATCTAAATACTCACAAAATATGCTTCATAATATTGAGAGAGAAAGAGAGAAAGGTTATGTTTCTGGTATGATTTTCAATTCTAACTTAGCCCTCTATTTATAGGAAAATGTTAGCACGCCGAAGCAGACTTAACCTGCAACCTGATGGCTTTACCTGCTACTATTCCCACCCACCACATTTGAATAAAAACTTCAGCACATTTCTTCACCAACCAAGAGTGGGGCCCACCAATTCTAGAATTTTCCACCAAAATGATTAACTCCAAAAATTCAACAATTTCTGAATCAGTCATCTCGTAAAATTCATAATAAATCATACGTTCATTTTTAACGGTTCAAAATTTGTGAACATATACTCAACTTATATATGTATAACATATCCAAATATTACCACGATCCAACGGTCGGATTAAAAATTATAACATCCGCAAAATATCTCAAAAACCCTAATTTTTAATACCTCCATTCCGACAAAAATACTGATAAAAACTTCAACATTAACTCCTTCATTTTTAACCACAAAAATATATCCCTCATTTATATCCACATAAAATAAATATTTCCTTGTCATATGAATCAATAATTAATTATTCACAAATAATATTACAGAGTCACAATTATGACAACCAGGCCGTTTCCAGGAAAGAGGGAGCTTTCCAATAAGGATTTCTCCTTACTGGCGCGTAATTAGATGACCAAACCTCTCCTTAGACAGAACTTTCTAGACATTGCCAATAATGTTATCTAATAATATTATTCAAATAATATGAATTATTGATCTGATAATGGAAAATACTGTGCAGCAACAATTATTGAAACAATAATAATATAAAATATCAACGCAGTAATTATTGAATCAATAAAATAAAATATTGAACAGTAACTACTGTAACAATTATTGAGTAGTGTCTTCTCATGTAAGAATCAATAATTCAAAAAAATACTCTGCAATACCGTGTGCTACTGTGCAACTACGCGTCTTACTGTGTTTTAACCACCAGGTATTCCAATAGTTTTAACGGTAACAATTACGCCGTTAATTATAAAAACTCAATTTTTGTAGTTATCTTCATCCGACCGTTTTCCGTTATTGGGCCCATAAATAGCTGCGCCGTCGTACGAATATTCCCCGACAGAAAGAATATTTCACGACCAACGAATATTCCCCGACAACAATGATTATTTTATAGCCATTTGCTTATTTTAAAAAATTTTCACATTTCACCCATAACTTTAAACTTTTATCAAGTTTTTACTGAATTGAAATTATAAGAAAAATTGAATACTTTTATTTCATAAAATTCGGGGTCTTACAATCTCCCCTCCTTATGAAATTTCGTCCCCAAAATTTACGTACCTGGTTTTTTGAAGAGTTGAGAATACCTTGCTTTCATTTCAGATTCTATCATGATTTCTCCATTGCTCATCTCCCGTGATAACTTCATTTGGTTTCTTCACTTGTTGGGAAGTCATGACAACCGCCATCCCTTGAACTACCCGACTTTGACTTGTCTGGGGCAGCATTTGGTGTCATCACTACCGTTGGAATATACTTTTCTACAGGACATATTCCTCCCTCAACTGCCTCTTCGTACTCCTAATTCATGATCCGAATCATCAATCTTCGATCCATATCGAATTCAGGTTGACCGCTCTGTACAGGGTAATTCAAAACTCGATGTTGGGTTCTCCCAATTGCTTTCCAAAAAGAGAAATTCATATCATCTATTTTAGCCTTCTTAGATCGGACATCTCTTTCCACAATATCCACGTGTCGTGCGGCTTTTGCCCATGCATCACTTATTCTCACTCGTTCAGTTTTTTTTTTCTTTCAGCTCAGATTCCATCTTTATCATCTTATACTCAGCCAAAGAATGCTTTTGTTCAAGCATCACATATCGGATAGCACAAGCTTGAATTGTTGCATCCTTTTGCTCCACGACCGCCTGTCGTTCTTCAGCCTTCTATTCTAACTCATGAATACGATTTTATAATTCTACATTTTTATCATATAATACCTCTAATAAACTTTCCTCAGGTACCTCTTCTTCCTCTTCCTCACTCCCAGCTGTTACCTCTGCGACTATCTCAGGTGCAACTATCAATTCTTCACTTACCACATGGATATCTCTAATTCTCCTTCGTCTGACATCACATTATTATGGTTAGTGATTAGTGGTATCCCCACAGTCTCATTCACTCCATTGTTAGCATTCTCAGCTGTCATTCTCAAATACTGCCATAAAACAAAGGTTAATTAAACAAATTAACATATCACAGAATATCCCGATATTATGACTGACCAACAAATAAGCTTAGGTAGGACACACTAGCGAATGATTTACTCATCTCTCCCCTCCTAGTTATATTCTCCGATCTCCGCCAGAGACCATACCCCTAAGCTCTGATACCAAATGTGACAACCCCAAAATAGGTCCATTCCATCCAACCAATTCTGAGTCGCCAAATACATGGTACAGAAAATAACTACAACTTTATTACAACAATTGTCGTTGCAAAATACAACAACACATATGCTATGAGTTTGGATACAAATATATACCAACTGTGACTCATGTCCCAACCTTGGATAGCACGTCACAACGACGTCTTACATAAAGGTATAGTCAAAAACTGTTTTAGAAATTAGAATCTTTGGGAATGCTCAAGGAAACCCTCGTACATGGGAGGCCATGCTTCTAGGTTATGATAGATATCATATGGCCCCAGAATTATCTTTGGTTGACCCAATAGACCCCAAAGAAAAACGAGAAGATTACTATCATATTCTTCCCAATTGGTGAGTCTTCTCTTGACATATCATTATCTTCACTGTCTTTAATCGTGAATTATACTTCAAACAAACACCAAGATTATATAGGTAGTGCTCGTAAATATACTCAGCAAGTGGATGTGCACAACCCTATTTTATAATGACACGAGGTTGTATGACATTAGACATCTTGTATGATAGTGGCAAAACACCCTTCCAATGTTGGGTTCGCCTCACCCTATTGGATTCATCAAATATAATCACTCAATGATGACCACCGTTCTATTCCCCTGTTACCCCCGCTCGACCCAGCTACACTCTTATTACTTGAAAAGAATTGTGAAACGGAAGGGTGAGCACAACTAGCTCAGTAAAGAATATCATGACTAAAGATAAATAAATTATCAATAGCCTTCAACAGTAATAAATCAGAGATTTAGAACATATGGTAGATGATAAAATTTTTCAACCATAGTTACAGCGGAACGAGCAATCCATTAGAAGAGTCAAATAGACCATAAAGTCTATTATCTTCTCCATGTTAAAAATCCACCAACAATGTTTTATCCCTGTAACATTAATCAACAATTCATTTCCACAATTATATGAATAACTCATAATCATAATTGTAATTCTAAATTCCTCTTCGCATCCAGGACGAAGATAATTTTCATCACATGTCTTTACCTGAAACATCAAATATCATGGTTATATCAAATCACAGTTCCTGTTTATAATCATACTAACAATTTCATCTTTGCACTACGGCCAAAGATATTCATCAACAGACCATCTTTGCACTACAGGCCAAAGATATTCAACAACAGGTCATCTTTGCACAACGAACCAAAGATATTCATCAATAATTCATCTTTGCACTACAGGCCAATGATATTCCTCAACAGTTCATATTTGCACTACAGGCCAAATATATTTATATCTCAAAGAAATATATAATAATTTCAGAATTTATATAAACAATAATTATAACCATGTTAATCAATTCATCTTTACACTTAAGTTAAAGATATTCAATTATAAATTCAATGATCATGATCATACCAATTAACAATTCATCTTTGCACTACAGGCCAAAGATATTCTTCAGTCACGATCATACCAATAATTTACCCATCTTTACACTCAAGTGAAAGAGAAATTCAACATCAGGGTTATAAAAATGTTATATATGATAATAAAAACAATATGATCAACAACTGTATTTATTTTCGAGAGCAACAATCATAAATCAACGATAATTTGGTCAGAAAAAGAAACCAATTTTTGTCGTGAATAGTACTCGTGAATAGTAACTCATGAATAGTAACTCATGAATAGTAACTCATGAATAGTACTCCGTATTCGTACATAGTACCGTATACGTAAATAGTGCCATATACGTAAATAGTGCCACATACATGTATAGTGCCGAATACGTGAATAGTGCCGTATACGTGAATAGTAACCCCGACTCAAAAAGGTAGAAATTCCATAATAAAATATATACCCATATTTCAGTATAATGATATTGAAAGAATAATATTTCTTAAGCTTATAAACAATTTATTTTAATTGTTTACACTTTACTAAATAATGCATTTAATCATCCTGAAATGCAAAACTCATAAGATTTTATTACCAATAACCAAAACCCTCATCAAAAATCTGCATATACCTCATATAGGATTCTCAAGCCATAAAATCCTATTTTTCAATTTTCTTACTTCACATAACATATTTAATTCATTTACTCATAACTAGTCCATTTTCATAAAAAATACCAAATCAGTTCCAAAAATATTTCTTTTCTGGGATTTAGCAGAATATAGTCCCATATTGAACATATATTTTTCTCAGAATTTTTAAAACTCATTTACTATTTTTCATATGGCCAAAACCGCCGAATATTTAGATATTTATCATAAATTGTACTTTTATCCAAAAATTCCAAAATTCACATAGTACACTGATATTATATAGATATACTTCCAATAAAAATTTCAGTAATTTTGGAGTTAACCACAAGGAGTTATAAGCGGTTACATTTAAAATAGTATTTTCCCGTAAAATTCATAACTCTTAATCTATACATTCAAAAATCACCTTTTTTGGATACAATCAATAAAACTCATCAAAATATCATTTTAAATTTTTCTAGAATTTTATGAAGGTCAGAAGAAGTACGAACTAAAAAACATAATAACACTTAAAATCCCTTACTATTCCTTACCTCAAAAGTGCAGTATTTCTGACTGGAATGCAAAGCCGAAGGAAACTTGCACTGAATAGCAACTCTTAAAGTAGCTAAATACTCACAAAATATGATTCATAATATAGAGAAAGAAAGAGAGAAAGCTTATATTTCTGGTGTGATTTTTAATTCTAACTTAGCCCTTTATTTATAGGAAAATGTTAGCACGCTGAAGCAGATTTAACCTGCAACCTGATGGCTTTACCTGCTACTATTCCCACCCACCACATTTGAATAAAAATTTCAGCACATTTCTTCACCAACCAAGAGTGGAGCCCACCAATTCTAGAATTTTCCACCAAAATGATTAACTCCGAAAATTCAACAATTTCTGAACCAGTCATCTCGTAAAATTCATAACATATCATACGTTCATTTTTAACGGTTCAAAATTTTTGGACATATACTCAACTTATATATGTATAACATATCCAAATGTTACCACGATCCAACGGTCGGATTAAAAATTATAACATCCGTAAAATATCTCAAAAACCCTGATTTTTAATACATCCATTCCGACAAAAATACTGATAAAAACCTCAACATTAACTCCTTCATTTTTAACTACAAAAATATATCCCTCATTTATATCCATATAAAATAAATATTTCCTTGTCATATGAATCAATAATTAATTATTCATAAATAATATTAAAGAGTCACAATTATGACAACCAGGCCGTTCCCAGGAAAGAGGGGGCTTTTCAATAAGGATTTCTCCTTACTGGCGCACAATTAGATGACCAAATCTCTCCTTAGACAGAACTTTCTAGACATTTCCAATAATGTTATCTAATAATATTATTCAAATAATATGAATTATTGATCTGATAATGAAAAATACTGTGCAGCAACAATTATTGAAACAATAATAATATAAAATATCAACGCAGTAATTATTGAATCAATAAAATAAAATATTGAACAGTAACTACTGTAACAATTATTGAGTAGTGTCTTCTCATGTAAGAATCAATAATTCAAAAAAATACTCTGCAATACCGTGTGCTACTGTGTAACTACGCGTCTTACTGTGTTTTAACCACCAGGTATTCCAATAGTTTTAACGGTAATAATTACGCCATTAATTATAAAAACTCAATTTTTGTCGTTATCTTCATCCGACCGTTTTCCGTTATGGGGCCCACAAATAGCTGCGCCGTCGTACGAATATTCCCCGACAGAAAGAATATTCCACGACCAACGAATATTCCCCGACAACAATGATTATTTTATAGCCACTTGCTTATTTTGAAAAATTTTCACATTTCACCCATAACTTTAAACTTTTATCAAGTTTTTACTGAATTGTAATTATAAGAAAAATTGAATACTTTTATTTCATAAAATTTGGGGTCTTACAATCTCCCCTCCTTATGAAATTTCGTCCCCGAAATTTACGTACCTGGTATTTCGAAGAGTTGAGAATGCATTGCTTTCATTTCAGATTCTATCATGATTTCTCCATTGTTCATCTCCCGTGATAACTTCATTTGGGTTCTTCACTTGTTGGGAAGTCATGACAACCGCCATCCCTCGAACTACCCGGCTTTGACTTGTCTGGGGCAGCATTTGGCGTCATCACTACCGTTGGAATATACTTTTCTATAGGACATATTCCTCCCTCAATTGCCTCCTCGTACTCCTGATTCATGATCTGAATCATCAATCTTCGATCCATATCGAATTCAGGTTGACCACTCTGTACAGGGTAATTCAAAACTCGATGTTGGGTTCTCCCAATTGCTTTCCAAAAAGAGAAATTCATATCATCTATTTTAGCCTTCTTAGATCGAACATCTCTTTCCACAATATCCACGTGTCGTGCGGCTTTTGCCCATGCATCACTTATTCTCACTCGTTCAGTTTTTTTTTTCTTTCAGCTCAGATTCCATCTTTATCATCTTATACTCAGCCAAAGAATGCTTTTGTTCAAGCATCACATATCGGATAGCACAAGCTTGAATTGTTGCATCCTTTTGCTCCACGATCGCCTGTCGTTCTTCAGCCTGCTCTTCTAACTCATGAATACGATTTTGTAATTCTACATTTTCATCATATAATACCTCTAATAAACTTTTCTCAGGTACCTCTTCTTCCTCTTCCTCACTCTCAGCTGTTACCTCTGCGACTATCTCAGGTGCAACTATCAATTCTTCACTTACCACATGGATATCTCTAATTCTCCTTCGTCTGACATCACATTATTATGGTTAGTGATTAGAGGTATCCCCACAGTCTCATTCACTCCATTGTTAGCATTCTCAGCTGTCATTCTCAAATACTGCCATAAAACAAAGGTAAATTAAACAAATTAACATATCACATAATATCCCGATATTATGACTGACCAACAAATAAGCTTAGGTAGGACACACTAGCGAATGATTTACTCATCTCTCCCCTCCTAGTTATATTCTCCGATCTCCGCCAGAGACCATATCCCTAAGCTCTGATACCAAATGTGACAACCCCAAAATAGGTCCATTCCATCCAACCTATTCTGAGTCGCCAAATACATGGTACAGAAAATAACTACAACTTTATTACAACAATTGTCGTGTAAAATACAACAACACATATGATGTGAGTTTGGATACAAATATATACCAACTGTGACTCATGTCCCAACCTTGGATAGCACGTCACAATGACACCTTACATAAAGGTATAGTCAAAAATAGTTTTAGAAATTAGAATATTTGGGAAGTGCTCAAGGAAACCCTCGTACATAGGAGGCCATGCTTCTAGGTTATGATAGATATCATATGGCCACAGAATTATCCTTGGTTGACCCAATAGACCCCAAAGAAAAATGGAAAGATTACTATCATATTCTTCCCAATTGGTGAGTCTTCTCTTGACATATCATTATCTTCACTGTCTTTAATCGTAAATTATACTTCAAACAAACACCAAGATTATATAGGTAGTGCTCGTAAATATACTCAGCAAGTGGATGTGCACAACCCTATTTTATAATGACACGAGGTTGTATGACATTAGACATCTTGTATGATAGTGGCAAAACACCCTTCCAATGTTGGGTTCGCCTCACCCTATTGGATTCATCAAATATAACCACTCAATGATGACCACCGTTCTATTCCCCTGTTACCCCCGCTCGACCCAGCTACACTCTTATTACCTGAAAAGAATTGTGAAACAGAAGGATGAGCACAACTAGCTCAGTAAAGAATATCATGATTAAAGATAAATAAATTATCAATAGCCTTCAATAGTAATAAATCAGAGATTTAGAACATATGGTAGATGATAAAATTTTTCAACCATAGTTGCAGCGGAACGAGCAATCCATTAGAAGAGTCAAATAGACAATAAAGTCTATTATCTTCTCCATGTTAAAAATCCACCAACAATGTTTTATCCCTGTAACATTAATCAACAGTTCCTTTGCACAATTATATGAATAACTCATAATCATAATTGTAATTCTAAATTCCTCTTCGTATCCAGGACGAAGATAATTTTCATCACATATCTTTACCTGAAACATCAAAGATCATGGTTATACCAAATCACAGTTCCTGTTTATAATCATACTAACAATTTCATCTTTGCACTACGACCAAAGATATTCATCAACACACCATCTTTGCACTACAGGCCAAAGATATTCAACAACAGGTCATCTTTGCACTACGGACCAAAGATATTCATCAACAATTCATCTTTGTACTACAGGCCAATGATATTCCTCAATAGTTCATATTTGCACTACAGGCCAAATATATTCATATCTCAAAGAAATATATAATAATTTTAGAATTTATATAAACAATAATTATAACCATGTTAATCAATTCATCTTTACACTTAAGCTAAAGATATTCAATTATAAATTCAATGGTCATGATCATACCAGTTAACAATTCATCTTTGCACTACAGGCCAAAGATATTCCTCAGTCACGATCATACCAATAATTTATCCATCTTTACACTCAAGTGAAAAAAAAATTTAATATCAGGGTTATAAAAATATTATATATGATAATAAAAATAATATGATCAACAACTGCATTTATTTTCGAGAGCAACAATCATAAATCAACGATAATTTGGTCAGAAAAAGAAACCAATTTTTATCGTGAATAGTACTCGTGAATAGTAACTCGTAAATAGTAACTCATGAATAGTACTCCGTATTCGTACATAGTACCGTATACGTAAATAATGTCATATACGTAAATAGTGCCATATACATGAATAGTGCCGTATACGTGAATAGTGTCGTATACGTGAATAGTAACCCCGACTCAAAAAGGTAGAAATTACATAATAAAATACATACCCATATTTCGGTATAATGATATTGAAAGAATAATATTTCTTAAGCTTATAAACAATTTATTTTAATTATTTACACTTTACTAAATAATGCATTTAATCATCCTGAAATGTCAAACTCATAAGATTTTATTACCAATAACCAAAACCATCATCAAAAATCTGCATATACCTCATATAGGATTCTCAAGCCATAAAATCCTATTTTCCAATTTTCTTATTTCACATAACATATTTAATTCATTTACTCATAACTAGTCTATTTTCATGAAAAATATCAAATCAGTTCCAAAAATATTTCTTTTCTGGGATTTAGCAGAATATAGTCCCATATTGAACATATATTTTGCTCAGAATTTTTAAAACTTATTTACTATTTTTCATATGGCCAAAACCATCGAATATTTAGATATTTATCATAAATTGTACTTTTATCCAAAAATTCCGAAATTTACAGAGTACACTGATATTATATAGATATACTTCCAATAAAAATTTCAACAATTTTGGAGTTAACCACAAGGAGTTATAAGCGGTTACTTTTAAAATACTATTTTCCCGTAAAATTCATAACTCTTAATCTATACATCCAAAAATCACCATTTTTGGATACAATCAATAAAACTCATCAAAATATCATTTTAAATTTTTCCAAAATTTTATGAAGGTCAGAAGAAGTACGAACTAAAAAAACATAATAACACTTAAAATCCCTTACTATTCCTTACCTCAAAAGTGCAGTATTTTTGACTGGAATGCAAAGCCGAAGGAAACTTGCACTGAATAGCAACTCTCAAAATATCTAAATACTCACAAAATATGCTTCATAATGTAGAGAAAGAAAGAGAGAAAGCTTATGTTTCTGGTGTGATTTTCAATTCTAACTTAACCCTCTATTTATAGAAAAATGTTAGCACGCCGAAGCAGACTTAACCTGCAACCTGATGGCTTTACCTGCTACTATTCCTGCCCACCACATTTGAATAAATTTTTAGCACATTTCTTCACCAACCAAGAGTGGGGCCAACCAATTCTAGAATTTTTCACCAAAATGATTAACTCCGAAAATTCAACAATTTCTGAACCAGTCATCTCGTAAAATTCATAACAAATCATACGTTCATTTTTAACGGTTCAAAATTTATGGACACATACTCGACTTATATATGTATAACATATCCAAATATTACTACGATCCAACGGTCGGATTAAAAATTATAACATCCGCAAAATATCTCAAAAATCCTGATTTTTAATACCTCCATTCCGACAAAAATACTGATAAAAATCTCAATATTAACTCCTTCATTTTTAACCACAAAAATATATCCCTCATTTATATCCACATAAAATAAATATTTCCTTGTCATATGAATCAATAATTAATTATTCACAAATAATATTACAGAGTCACAATTATGACAACCAGGCCGTTCCCAGGAAAAAGGGAGCTTTCCAATAAGGATTTCTCCTTACTGGCGCGCAATTAGATGACCAAACCTCTCCTTAGACAGAACTTTCTAGACATTGCCAATAATGTTATCTAATAATATTATTCAAATAATATGAATTATTGATCTGATAATGGGAAATACTGTGCAGCAACAATTATTGAAACAATAATAATATAAAATATCAACGCAGTAATTATTGAATCAATAAAATAAAATATTGAACAGTAACTACTGTAACAATTATTGAGTAGTGTCTTCTCATGTAAGAATCAATAATTCAAAAAAATACTCTGCAATACCGTGTGCTACTGTGCAACTACGCGTCTTACTGTGTTTTAACCACCAGGTATTCCAATAGTTTTAACGGTAACAATTACGCCGTTAATTATAAAAACTCAATTTTTGTAGTTATCTTCATCCGACCGTTTTCCGTTATTGGGCCCATAAATAGCTGCGCCGTCGTACGAATATTCCCCGACAGAAAGAATATTTCACGACCAACGAATATTCCCCGACAACAATGATTATTTTATAGCCATTTGCTTATTTTAAAAAATTTTCACATTTCACCCATAACTTTAAACTTTTATCAAGTTTTTACTGAATTGAAATTATAAGAAAAATTGAATACTTTTATTTCATAAAATTCGGGGTCTTACAATCTCCCCTCCTTATGAAATTTCGTCCCCAAAATTTACGTACCTGATTTTTTGAAGAGTTGAGAATACCTTGCTTTCATTTCAGATTATATCATGATTTCTCCATTGCTCATCTCCCGTGATAACTTCATTTGGTTTCTTCACTTGTTGGGAAGTCATGACAACCGCCATCCCTCGAACTACCCGGCTTTGACTTGTCTGGGGCAGCATTTGGCGTCATCACTACCGTTGGAATATACTTTTCTACAGGACATATTCCTCCCTCAACTGCCTCTTCGTACTCCTGATTCATGATCCGAATCATCAATCTTCGATCCATATCGAATTCAGGTTGACCGCTCTGTACAGGATAATTCAAAACTCGATGTTGGGTTCTCCCAATTGCTTTCCAAAAAGAGAAATTCATATCATCTATTTTAGCCTTCTTTAGATCGGACATCTCTTTCCACAATATCCACGTGTCGTGCGGCTTTTGCCCATGCATCACTTATTCTCACTCGTTCAGTTTTTTTTTCTTTCAGCTCAGATTCCATCTTTATCATCTTATACTCAGCCAAAGAATGCTTTTGTTCAATCATCACATATCGGGTAACACAAGCTTGAATTGTTGCATCCTTTTGCTCCACGACCGCCTGTCGTTCTTCAGCCTGCTCTTCTAACTCATGAATACGATTTTGTAATTCTACATTTTCATCATATAATACCTCTAATAAACTTTTCTCAGGTACCTCTTCTTCCTCTTCCTCACTCTCAGCTGTTACCTCTGCGACTATCTCAGGTGCAACTATCAATTCTTCACTTACCATATGGATATCTCTAATTCTCCTTCGTCTGACATCACATTATTATGGTTAGTGATTAGAGGTATCCCCACAGTCTCATTCACTCCATTGTTAGCATTCTCAGCTGTCATTCTCAAATACTGCCATAAAACAAAGGTTAATTAAACAAATTAACATATCACATAATATCCTGATATTATGACTGACCAACAAATAAGCTTAGGTAGGACACACTAGCGAATGATTTACTCATCTCTCCCTTCCTAGTTATATTCCCCGATCTCCGCCAGAGACCATATCCCTAAGCTTTGATACCAAATGTGA
Organism: Panax notoginseng; assembly: GCA_016801055.1. Lineage (NCBI taxonomy): Eukaryota > Viridiplantae > Streptophyta > Magnoliopsida > Apiales > Araliaceae > Panax > Panax notoginseng. The sequence continues at coordinate 93,311,293 of CM029013.1, read as the reverse complement.
CAACCCCAAAATAGGTCCATTCCATCCAACAAATTCTGAGTCGCCAAATACATGGTACAGAAAATAACTACAACTTTATTACAACAATTGTCGTGTAAAATACAACAACACATACGATGTGAGTTTGGATACAAATATATACCAACTGTGACTCATGTCCCAACCTTGGATAGCACGTCACAATGACACCTTACATAAAGGTATAGTCAAAAACTGTTTTAGAAATTAGAATCTTTGGGAAGTGCTCAAGGAAACCCTCGTACATGGGAGACCATGCTTCTAGGTTATGATAGATATCATATGGCCACAGAATTAATCTTGGTTGACCCAATAGACCCCAAAGAAAAACGAGAAGATTACTATCATATTCTTCCCAATTGGTGAGTCTTCTCTTGACATATCATTATCTTCACTGTCTTTAATCATGAATTATACTTCAAACAAACACCAAGATTATATAGGTAGTGCTCGTAAATATACTCAGCAAGTGGATGTGCACAACCCTGTTTTATAATGACACGAGGTTGTATGACATTAGACATCTTGTATGATAGTGGCAAAACACCCTTCCAATGTTGGGTTCGCCTCACCCTATTAGATTCATCAAATATAACCACTCAATGATGACCACCGTTCTATTACCCTGTTACCCCCGCTCGACCCAGCTACACTCTTATTACCTGAAAGGAATTGTGAAATAGAAGGGTGAGTACAACTAGCTCAGTAAAGAATATCATGACTAAAGATAAATAAATTATCAATAGCCTTCAACAGTAATAAATCAGAGATTTAGAATATATGGTAGATGATAAAAATTTTCAACCATAGTTGCAGCGGAACGAGCAATCCATTAGAAGAGTCAAATAGACCATAAAGTTTATTATCTTCTCCATGTTAAAAATCCACCAACAATGTTTTATCCCTGTAACATTAATCAACAGTTCCTTTCCACAATTATATGAATAACTCGTAATCATAATTGTAATTCTAAATTCCTCTTCGCATTCAGGACGAAGATAATTTCCATCACATGTCTTTACCTGAAACATCAAAGATCATGGTTATACCAAATCACAGTTCCTGTTTATAATCATACTAACAATTTTATCTTTGCACTACGGCCAAAGATATTCATCAACAGACCATCTTTGCACTACAGGCAAAAGATATTTCAACAACAGGTCATCTTTGCACTACGGACCAAAGATATTCATCAACAACTCATCTTTGCACTACAGGCCAATGATATTTCTCAACAGTTCATATTTGCACTACAGGCCAAATATATTCATATCTCAAAGAAATATATAATAATTTCAGAATTTATATAAACAATAATTATAACCATGTTAATCAATTCATCTTTATACTTAAGCTAAAGATATTCAATTATAAATTCAATAGTCATGATCATACCAGTTAACAATTCATCTTTGCACTACAGGCCAAAGATATTCCTCAGTCACGATCATACCAATAATTTACCCATCTTTACACTCAAGTGAAAGAGAAATTTAACATCAGGGTTATAAAAATGTTATATATGATAATAAAAATAATATGATCAACAACTGCATTTATTTTCGAGAGCAACAATCATAAATCAACGATAATTTGGTCAGAAAAAGAAACTAATTTTTGTCGTGAATAGTACTCGTGAATAGAAACTCGTGAATAATAACTCATGAATAGTAACTCATAAATAGTAACTTATGAATAGTAACTCATGAATAGTACTCCGTATTCGTACATAGTACCGTATACGTAAATAATGTCATATACGTAAATAGTGTCATATACATGAATAGTGTCGTATACGTGAATAATGCCGTATACGTGAATAGTAACCCCGACTCAAAAAGGTAGAAATTCCATAATAAAATACATACCCATATTTTGATATAATGATATTGAAAGAATAATATTTCTTAAGCTTATAAGTAATTTATTTTAATTGTTTACACTTTACTAAATAGTGCATTTAATCATCCTGAAATGCCAAACTCATAAGATTTTATTACCAATAACCAAAACCCTCATCAAAAATCTGCATATACCTCATATAGGATTCTCAAGCCATAAAATCATATTTTCTAATTTTCTTACTTCACATAACATATTTAATTCATTTACTCATAACTAGTCTATTTTCATAAAAAATACCAAATCAGTTCCAAAAATATTTCTTTTCTGAGATTTAGCAGAATATAGTCCCATATTGAAAATATATTTTTCTCAGAATTTTTAAAACTCATTTACTATTTTTCATATGGCCAAAACCGCCGAATATTTAGACATTTATCATAAATTGTACTTTTATCCAAAAATTCTGAAATTCACAGAGTACACTGATATTATATAGATATACTTTCAATAAAAATTTCAGCAATTTTGGAGTTAACCAGAAGGAGTTATAAGCGGTTATTTTTAAAATAGTATTTTCTCGTAAAAATCATAACTCTTAATCTATACATCCAAAAATCACTATTTTTGGATACAATCAATAAAACTCATCAAAATATCATTTCAAATTTTTCTAGAATTTTATGAAGGTCAGAAGAAGTACGAACTGAAAAACATAATAACCCTTAAAATCCCTTACTATCCCTTATCCCAAAAGTGCAGTATTTCTGACTGGAATGCAAAGACGAAAGAAACTTGTACTGAATAGCAATTCTCAAAGTATCTAAATACTTACAAAATATGCTTCAGAATATAGAGAGAGAAAGAGAGAAAGCTTAGGTTTCTGGTGTGATTTTCAATTCTAACATAGCCCTCTATTTATAAGAAAATGTTAGCACGCCGAAGCAGACTTAACCTGCAACCTGATGGCTTTACCTGCTACTATTCCCACCCACCACATTTAAATAAAAATTTCAGCACATTTCTTTACCAACCAAGAGTGGGGTCCACCAATTCTAGAATTTTCCACCAAAATGATTAACTCCAAAAATTCAACAATTTCTGAACCAGTCATCTCGTAAAATTCATAACAAATCATACGTTCATTTTTAACGGTTCAAAATTTGTGGACATATACTCAACTTATATATGTATAACATATCCAAATATTACCACGATCCAACGGTCGGATTAAAAATTATATCCCCTGCAAAATATATCAAAAACTGATTTTTAATACCTCCATTCCGACAAAAATACTGATAAAAACCTCAACATTAACTCCTTCATTTTTAACCACAAAAATATATCTCTCATTTATATTCACATAAAATAAATATCTCCTTGTCATATGAATCAATAATTAATTATTCACAAATAATATTACAGAATCACAATTATGACAACCAGACCGTTCCCAGGAAAGAGGGGGCTTTCCAATAAGGATTTCTCCTTACTGGCGCGCAATTAGATGACAAACCCTCTCCTTAGACAGAACTTTCTAGACATTGCCAATAATGTTATCTAATAATATTATTCAAATAATATGAATTATTGATCTGATAATGGGAAATACTGTGCATCAATAATTATTAAAATAATAATAATATAAAATATTAACGCAGTAATTATTGAATCAATAAAATAAAATATTGAACAGTAACTACTGTAAAAATTATTGAGTAGTGTCTTCTCACGTAAGAATCAATAATTCAAAAAAATACTGTGCAATACCGTGTGCTACTGTGTAACTACGCGTATTACTGTATTTTAACCACCAGGTATTTCAATAGTGTTAACGGTAACAATTACGCCGTTAATTATAAAAACTCAATTTTTGTCGTTATCTTCATCCGACCGTTTTTCGTTATGATTATTTTATAGCCACTTGCTTATTTTGAAAAATTTTCACATTTCACCCATAACTTTAAACTTTTATCAAGTTTTTACTGAATTGTAATTATAAGAAAAATTGAATACTTTTATTTCATAAAATTCGGGGTCTTACAAGTACCCCCCAACTTAAGATAAACATGGTCCTAAATTTAAAGATAGAAAAAATTAAAACTGAGGACTTCCCTAAGGCTGTACCAATCGTCATCGACAATATCCTTACCACCGTAAGTCATTTTGGAGTCATTCCAATTCAAAAACACCAACAAAATTCAAGCAATAGCTTGCGCCTTCTTTTTGGCCTTAACTTGTGTCTTGACATGCCTTGCCCCTTGCTTTGCTTGGCGATTCATTGGTGAATCATGCTTATAGCTATTTGGTACCTGAGATTAACTAACACAAAAATTTATAACTTGAATTGCCTCCCAATAAGCGCTTGTTTTATAGTCTTCAGTCTGACTTTATTTAAAACAGAAATACAAGTTTAATAAAAACGTGTCATGCAAAATTGGACTATAAGGATCCAACAGTTACGCCGAGTCTTGAACAAGAGCAATGCATTTACTTACAATCTTGTCAATCCAATTTCACAAACGATAACAATAAACAGAACTGTAAGGCCCCAACTTACGCCAAGTCTTGCACAAGAGCCGTATTTACATACAGTCTTATCAGCCTATTTATCGCAATCGGTAAACACGCGCAAACAAAGATCAAACAAATAAAAGATAAATACACGTTCAAATTAAGACTAAATTGATTGAAATCAATATTGGACAATATTAGAATTAATAATTTTCTAACAACGGCGCCAAAAAATTGTTGGTCGATTTCGCAACCGATAAACACGCGCAAGTATACGCGGTCAACAAGTAATATAATGATAAGAAAGTTGTCGAACCCACGAGAAATTATCTCTAATGATTAACCAAGTACTAACTTTATATCGCCTCAGTCTTATTTAAACAGTTGATTAAAATAATAAATTAAGATTACAATTAATCAAAATAACAAAAAAAAAACAAAACATAGATAGATAGATAAAGAGCTAAGAACATTATATCCACACACAATTATTTTGTCAAACACTTGGCGTGCATCACTTTGTTCAAATCTCTTAACTCCCCTTATGATCATGGCAGCCACTATGAATTGGCAATACACAAATTATGCATAACATAATCACATGCTCTTATATTTTTGATCTAAATCCACAATTCATTTTACAATTTCAAATATATTACCAAACTAATTACCAATTCCTTAGCAATTAAACATTAAGCACGAAATATAAAGAACCAATTCGTATGACACCAATCAAAAGGAAAGAAAATTAGAAGTTTAATTCCTAACAAATAAATTAAACTATTCCAAATATTAGGTAATCACTCATGGATAAGACAAGTATCAAATAAAAGTTAGAAACTTAATTCAATTCCTTGCCTCCATTGGTGTTACAAGTGTTTGTACGCTAGATCCCCAAGCATGACTTCTAGCCGCTAGAAAAGAAGAAAGAAAAGGATGGCTTCCCTTTGGTTTCTAGATGAAGCCTACCATTGAAACACTTCCAATCTTGTTGAATAACTATGGCATAAGGCCATGGCCTTCCTTCTCCAAGCTCTTCCGCCTTCTCTCTCTTTTCTCCCTCTAGGTTGCAAGTTAGAGTGAAAGATATGTTCATTGGGTCATTAGGTTGAGCATTTAACAACTGATTTAACAACTGAAATCTGTCAAAAATCCGTGCCCGGCGCTGCAGCGCCTAATTTGCCTTGAAAAGGGGCACTACAGTGTTGCACAATGGGTTGAGCTACTGCTAAGAGGTGCTGCAGCGTCGAATTTTTCCTTGGAAGGGGCGCTGCAGCGCCTGTTCATTTTTTGGAATTTTTAGCTTCGACGTCGGTTGGTAAAATGGCCATAACTTCTTTATACAAACTTCGATTGAGGTGATTCAATATGATCCAAAAAGAGGAGACGTAAATCTATAACTTTCATTCTTTGAGTTCTTCAAAATAATGGCTGAAGCAATGCTCAAATGGGCCCTGAAGTGACTGCTATGCAAATGGCAGTTGGTAGTTTCCAGATTTGAAACCCGTTAGGAAAATGGCCATAACTCTCGTATCCGAACTCCAATTGAGGCGATTTAAGATGATCTGGAAAGAGGAGACGTTAATCTACAACTTTTATTCTTGGAGTTTAGACAGATAATGGCCGGATCATAGCAAAAACTGGGCTTCACGGGACAGATATGTCAATGGCAAACCAAAAATGTGAATTTGGTGATTCCAACCATCGACTCAAATGACATTCCATCCAATTCCTACAAAACAAAGTAAAAACACATAAACCTAATACAAAATTACATAAAAGTAATATAAAACTACATTACACAACAATACAATGAAAACACATAAAAACCAAACAAACTAGCTTAGGATTTACAAATTAACTAACTTAAAGGTACCTAATTTGTGTATATAGAATACACTCATCACTAGGCTCACAGAATATTATTTAAAAGCTTTCACAATTGAAATAAAAAGCATATTTAACTCTAGACGTCACAAAATAAGAGATTCATCGATTAATTCCTTGTATGCGCATAGCCAAAGCTTCTAGCTTCCTCTATATACAGATATAGGGCCGCGTGATTGCTAGATATTTACAAACTAGAAAGAAAACTAGATTTAAATAAATTTTAGTCATTCTAGCTCAACGGTTCTAGTTTTGCAACTTTTGAACCGGCTAAAAACTAGATATGGCTAGATTTAGATAAATCTAGTCAACAAACTTTGAGTATTATAGATTTACATCAAATGAACAGTTAAAAATGATATTTAATCACAATGATTAACTATATATATATATATATATATATATATATATATATATATAAGCAAGAAAAAATAGCAGATCTAAATGGATCTTACAGTTAAGCACAAGAATGGCTATCAAACGGTTTTTGGCACCTCTAAACTTGTTTTTCACTGGTTAAAACTTGATATATTGTATTATATATCTATAAAAGTGTTTACAAAGAAGATTTACAAAGATTGAACGGAAGAAAAGCTGCATTTCGCTCTCAAATGGCCTGATTTCTCTCTTCCGGACCCTTCTCTCTTCTCCAATAAGCTGATGGGGGCTGATATATATAGACCCAGGCTTCCGTAGGTAACTTTCAGCTTCTACTAGTATACCTGCAGAAGTCTCCTGGTGGGCCCCACCGCCTCGAAGTACGTGCAGTCTCGATCAATGTGCAGTTCGCTAAAACGCTTGTAACTTGTAATTCGGGAATCCGATGGAGATGTGTCATACCATTTCGGAAAGCTCTTTCCAAGAGCTACGCAATGACATAGGGGTTTCCCTTTTCTGAATTTGGAAAGATGGGTCCATGACCAAAATGGCATCTTCAGGTCTTCGCAAATAGTCCGTTGAGTTATTTTGTTTAGTTTGCGTTCGGAAGTGCTGCAATGGCTCTTTTTGACCCTGTTTGCAGTTGTATTAGAGTTGTTGAAGTTTACTTGTTAAAATGATCATTTTTCCCATACGGGGGTTGTCTCCAGGGTTTGATTGCTGCCAACTTTTCTTTTCCTTAGGGTTGATCTCCAAGGTTGATTTGATATTCCACGGGGATGTTTCCATGGTTAGATTTGAGAATGTTGTCCTCCAGGGTTATCTCTGGAGTGTGAAAAAGACTTTTTTGCCTCCCTGCATAGTTAGTAATAGGAAAATAAAATTTCAAGTGTCTACACTTCATTACTCCAATAATTGAGAACAAAGATATATTCTCTATTAATAAAATCAATTTGGACAAGATATGATCTAAAAGATCACACGATTGTTACAATTTGGACAAACCCATTACCCATCAGAAAATAAATTGAACCTTTATATCAAAAAATTATAAAACCCCATAAAAAATTGTAAAGAGAATACAAATAAATTAGACTTATGAAGCTCTCTGGTTGAATCATACTTTTGGTGGGCAGTTGGACACTTCTATGAACTCTGCGTAATTTGAAGAACAATAAAATTAGTTTTGGGGAGCTTCTTTAATACTTCTCTTCTCTGCCGAGTGCCGATCATGGCTTGTTTTGGGAAAGCTTCTTCAATACTCTTTACTCATTTCACTAGGGTCAAAATAGTAAATTACACCATAAAAAATCTATTATATATATATATATATATATATGTGTGTGTGTGTGTGTGTGTGTGTGTGTGTGCATCTCGTACTTAAATGATTATATTTTAAGTTTTTTAGCCTCTACGTCTCTTGCGTGATTAGGGAAAATAAATAAATAAATAACTATCGTACAAATAGCGCCATCGTATCTTTAACTTCCTTGATCAGTTAAAAACGTGTTTATGTTTTTTCACAAACTAGTTTGTGCCTTGCACGGATTATCAAACTTGTTCATGTAATTTCCTATTTATGCATTCAGTTAATTATTAATTGGGTTTTATGTAATACCAATCTAGCTTATGTCCTTTTGGACTACTTTGTATTAGTCACGATTAATGTATAGGCTGCTTCGTTACGTTGAGCTGTTTTGTATTATATTTTCTTCATTTTATTGAAGATATTTTAGACATAATTTTGATAAATTAAAAAAATTAAAAGTAGAAGAGTGAGTATAAATAAGTTTTTATCTTACTAGAATGAATCCCATATAAATACATTACATATTCTTTCTTTTTCATAGAAGCAGTGATTATACTTGAGTACTTTTGATGATAAAAGGCCACATTATTTAACGTTTATATGTGATGTAAGAACCCAACTTTTATGAATAAAGATGAATTCTTCTATAAATATCATTTTTGAATATTAAGGTGTGAATTTGTTATAATGTTATAGTTGTGGATAATATTTATAAATTTTGCAAAGTAAGCAAGTTGTTATATAATATTCGATTGGTCGGGGAATATTCGCTTTAACAGGGAATATTCGTACGACGACACAATCATTGGTGGACCCCACAACATAATTATTGTCGAAATGAGAAAACGACAAAAATATCTTTTTATAAAAATAACGGCGGAAGTTTTACCGTTAAACTGTTGAAATACCTGGTGTTAAAAGTACAGTAATACGCGTAGTTGCATAGTAGCACACGGTATTGATTATTGATGCTTACGTGAGAAGTCACTCAGTTTTATTCAATTATTGCTACGGTAATTGTTGCATAGTACCTCATGTTATTTGATTCAATTATTATCGATATTTTATATATTATTAAATCAATAATTGAGATAATACAGTTATTCATATTATGATTTGCAATATTGACGATGTCTAGAAAGTTCTGTCGAGGAGAGGTTTGGTCACCTAATTGTGCGCCAATAGGGAGAAATTCTTATCGGAAAGCCCCCACTTTCCTGAGAATGATCTGGTTGTTAAATATTGTGAATAATAATAATGATGAATAAAGGATTGTTAAAAATATTGAGGGGATTTTTATGAAGTATTTGTGGAAAAATTTTCTTATTATATGGACTCCCATTTACCTATTTTTCAAAACTGTCGGTAGAAAGTTATCTCAGTTTTATTTTATATATATATATATATATATATATATATATATATATATATATATATATATATATATGTTTTTCAGGTGGGGGGGAGAAAAGAAAGGGGGTGGTGTAAGATTACTTGTACGGGAGGGAATGTGTGGTTAATGTGTGTGTGGGTGTGCATGTGTTTTAATAAATATGTGTGTGTGTGTGTGTGTGTGATGTACTGAGTACTATATATATATATGATGATGATGGTGATGGAAAGTTGACAAATGGGGGGGGGGGGAATTCACGGGAAAGTAAAGAAAAGAGAAAGGGATGGTTTGAAATGGAAGGAGTATGTATATATAATATATAAATGTTTTATGTGTGTGTGTGTGTTTGCCAAATTTGGTGGAGTATGTAAATATATATATATATATATATATATATATATATATATATATATATATATATATATATATATAAGTTTTGTTTTAATAGATTATAAATAGAATATATTATACTTTATTATGCATAGTGCAACATAGTAAAATCAAAAAAAATTTAAAATAAAACTTCAGTCGGCGCCCGTGAATTGAAATTACTGTCCGTCCGTGATTTTCTAAATTCAAATAATATCCTTCCATTCTCCTATAAATAGGATGCTTAGTTAGAATTGAAAATCACATCAGAATGAAAAAAATTCTTCTTCTATAATCTTGAATGTATTTATTTAGAGTTTAAGGAAGATTTGAGCGTAGAAAACAGTTCAAGTTTTCTTCAAGAATATCCCCGCTATACTAGTTGGAATACTCTCCTTTTTAAGGTAATGGATATTATTTTTGTTCAGTATTCATATGAAATAATATTTTCTTCTATACTCTGTAGTATGTAAGTAATATTATTTCGTTTCAGATTTCGAATTCTATACTCATTTTGTTAAGTTTTGGCTTCTATACTCCATAAAATTAGTATAATATCCTTGATATTTGCGCTTCATCTAGTATATTTTCATGAAAATATTATTCTGAGCATTCTTGATAAGTTTTAACCTTTTTATGCCGGATTACTATTTACGGGATACTATTCACTCATTTACTATTCACCGGGGGTACTATTCATAATAAAAATTGATTTCTTTTCGGTCCAAATCATTTTTGATACAATATTATTCTTGAATTTTACTCCACAAAGCAGTATCATGTTGATAATTTGGACATTATTTGAATTCTAGATAAATTAAATTATAAATCTTTAAAAATGTATCCTTTGCTTTTATTTAATTTAATTCTTATATCAATGTCATCATCTTCATGCTTATATTATGATGAAAGTCATCTGTGGCCCGTTGTGCATAGATGGACTTGGTATGATTATGACCAGGGATTATTCGGTATAATCATGACAGTAATGTTACAAATGATGTGGTAAAAGTCCTCATTGACCCGTATTGCATTGATGGACAGTTGTTGGCATGATCATGACCATTGGTGAAAACACGAATATCTTTGGCCCATAGTGCATGGATAATTTGTGGTCGTGATACTAAAGAATATCATTGGCCCGTAGTGCATGGATAATTCAGTGATGTGGATTATTTATTAAGTTGAGTCTCAGCGATAAAATTGATGATAAACATTTTAAATCATAGAAGATAGTAGATTTTATGCTCTACTTGACTCTGCTAATGGATTGCTTGTTCCGCTGTAGTTAAACTTGATATTTTTTATATTTTATCAGTTTAACACTGTTGAAGGCTAACGATAAATTATTCTGTATTATCTTAATCATAATATTTTTTACTGGGCTAGTTGAGCTTACCCTTTACTTTTATTGTTCTCTTTGGGAAATGAGAATATAGCTGGGACTAGTCGGGGAACGGAGTGACGGTCCAGATGGTTACATTAGTAGTTCACACTATTCTGCGAAATAGTATGATAATAAATGTATTGAGGACTTATTTTGAGTTTGAATACTGTCTAGAAGACAATATTTGTATTAAAACTCACAGCTCATGTTGTATATTTAAGTTTGTATTTGTATTTTGTACCATATATTTAGCGACCCAAGATGGATGATGTATACCTATTTTGGGAGCGTCACAGTTGGTATTAAAGCTTAGGGATATGATCCCTGGCTGAGATGTGAGACTAGAACTAGGAGGGGAGAGACGGGTAATTCCTTCGCTAGTATGACCTACCTAAGTTTATTTGTTATTTAATTGGTAGGTCAAAATATAGGGATAATATGTTGCATGTCAATTAACCCTTGTTTTGTGGCAGTATTTGAAAATGACATCCGAGAATGTTGAGAATAACAATGGAGCACATGAGACCGTTGAATCACCAACCATCAATAACCAGGAAAACGTACATCAGGAAGGCAACAATCCTCATGCAAACAACAACACCGACCAAATGATGAACAACAGAATGTTTAGTGGCTTTATGCAATTCATGTAACATCAGGCGAGAGAGACTCCTATTCAAAATGTAGGTGGAAACACTGGCAACTCTCGGATGGTCACCGCTAAGCAGTTCAAGGAGCTGGGACCACCAGAGTTTTTGGGAAAGCCAAAATCACTTAAGGCGGAGGCGTGGATAAAATAGATCACTAAGATATTTGATATCTTGGGATGCTCCGAGGAGTAAAAAGTTCCCTTTGCCACCTTCATGTTGCGAGGAGAGGCAGATTACTGGTGGGAATCTGTAAATCATACTCAACCTGCCGCACTGAAGATGTCTTGGGAGAAGTTCCAAGAACTGTTCAACGACAAGTACTTTCCCGAAAGTATTCGTCACATGAAGGAGGTAGAGTTCATCAAGTTGGAGCAAAATAATATGACCGTGTTGGAGTACGAAGCTAAGTTTGTTGAGTTGTCTCGGTTTACGTCCCACTTGGTTGATAATGATGAGAGAATGACATGGATGAGGTTTGAAACCCGAGATACGTCAATACCTAATTTCTCACAAATTATGTTTATATTCAGATGTTGTAAATAGGGCTCAGTTATTGGAGCACGATAACGAGTTAACCCAACCAAGAGAAAGCAGCCGACAAAATGATAATACCAGTGGTAGCAGTCATCAAAGCGGTGACAACAAACGTGGAGGGAATCAACATGCCAAAAATGGTAACCACTTCGGCGGTAATCATGGCCAAGACAGTAAAAGTGGACATTTCAAGAAGAGGAGATTCAACAATGATGGAAAGACGTCAGCACCAGCACTCGTTGTTAAACAAGGAGAACGGCCACCGATCGTATGTTTCAAATACGGAGGGGAGGGACACATCAGTTCAAACTATGCGCAGCAGTCCAAAACGTGTTACAATTGTGGGAGAGAAGGTTACCTAGCTCAATTTTATCGTACAGGGAAGCCAAGTCAAGCTGGGATGGAGGCACCAAAGGTTGTCCCAGAAAAGTCAAAACCAGTAGTTCAAGGGAGAGCGTTTGTCGTGACCTCCCAGAAAGTAAGGAACCCGAACGAGGTCATCACGGATAAGCTAATCATAAACTCTAGCGAAGTATATACCTTATTTGATACCGGTTCTACCCATTCTTTTATTTCTCCTACTTACGCTCAACGTTTAAATTTGACTCCGAAGAAATTAGACTTTAACTTATCTGTTGAAACTCCGTTGGGAGAAACCTTCATTACATCCACTGTTTATAAGTCTTGTTTGGTTCAAATCGTTACCCTCACATTACCTGTCTATCTTATTTCATTAAAAATACTTGCATTTGACGTAATTTTAGGGATTGATTGGTTAACTACTCATTATGCAAAAATTGATTATTTTCGTAAGGTTGTTAGCTTTCATATTCCTAACCAACCAATTATGCGAATTCAATCAACCAAACCATTAAAATAAATCATTGTCATCTCAAGTCATAAAGCTATTCGTTTATTAAAAAATGGATGTCAAGCTTTCTTAGCCCATGTCACAGATTTAAACAAAAATACGTCAGATTTGAATGATATTTCTATTGTTAATAAATTTTTTGACGTATTCCCTGAAGAACTTCCTGGCCTACCCCTAGAGCGTAAAATTAAATTTTGTATCGACCTTGAACCCGGTACAAAACCCATTTCCAAAGCCCCATATCGAATGACTCCTATTAAACTTCAGGAGTTAAAGACCCAACTGCAGGAGTTGTTAGACATCGATTTCGTTCATCCTAGTATGTCTCCTTGGGGTGCTTCTGTTCTATTTGTAAAGAAGAAAGATGGGAGTCACTACAAGAAAAATGTTTATCAGCGACCGCTCATCAGCGACCGTATATAGTCGCAGATAGATATCAGCGACCGCATACGGTCACTAATCGGCGTCGCACAAAATCTGGTCGCTAAGGCGCGCATCAGCGACCACTATTAGCGACCGCTATATCTGCGACCGATAAGAGCGACCGAAATGATAAATTCGGTCTCTGAGCTGAGTCAGCATGGACTATGAACATAGCTGACGTGGTCCACGTGTCAGTGATCGGTATCAGCGACCGGATGCGGTCGCTGATAGTCTCAAATATTAGATCGGTCACTAATAAGTATCAGCGACCACATGCGGTCGCTGATATGAAAAAAAATAAACAGATTTTTGTTGTTTTGCAAAATTCCCAAAAACCTGTACCTGTTTTGTACCTGCTTTATCCCAACCCACATACACAACAAGATAAGCAGCATACACAATAAAATAAACATCCATTGTACCCACCAACACATACACCAAACTAGTTTCAAAACTAGTTTAAATAACATAACTGAATATACAAGTTATGAACATACAATAAGTTACAAAAGTGATATATATATATATATATATATATATATATAGCAGGTACGTCAAGCATCATCGCCTCCTTGATCACCCTGTAATTAACAAAATAATAAAATAAATTACAAATATATACTAACTATGTTAATATTGGTATATTACGACAATATATACAACAAATTGATTTTATACCTCGTCGCTATCCCCATGCTGTGATGCTGCTGCCGCCGCCACTGCTTTAGATAACTCCTCATGATCCAGAGCCCCCAGATGCCCGCCCAGTATCGTCAGAAGATTTCGATCTTGACATATAGCTCTAACACAGTCAGCCGGAGTATGAACAACTGGATGGCTCGATGACTGTGTAGACTGGGTAGAAAAGCAGCCTGAGCCACTGAAGGATGGGCGTCGTCGTTGTCCTTGACCTTTAATGTAGTTCTTCTTCACAACAGACGCCCTCTCCCACAACTCTTGATCAATAGACGGACGTGGAGTGCCTTAAGGATATCGTTCATTCAATAAACGCTTATAAGTGTCCTGTCATCATGTTAACAATTAAATAGTGAAAAATAAATTAATTCTGTAAGCATTGATAAACAAGATCAAGTTGTTAAAATTTATTACCGCTATCTGGATAGCCTCAGGCTGACCATCACGGGTGGCCACGTACACATCCAGCCAATGGATAGGTGTACCTTGAGACTGAGATTCCTATACAAAAAAAAACATAATATTACTAAGTAAAAATGTGATATATTTTCTACAATTCATGATTTTAAACATATTAAAACTTGTAATTAAATACGTACTCGGGCAGTGATATGCTGCAACTGTGAAATACTACCGCCCTTGTATGTCCCTTTAGCCTTTTCGCCTTCGGGTACACCCGAGGATCTGTTGCTGGCGGCAGTCTTTCGTCTTTTCACCCAGCTCTCAGCCCTCCATTGAGCACACATCTCAGCCCATATGGCCTGGGTGCAGCACAAGGGACTATGCTGGTGCATGTAATCTTTTCCCTGGCCTGGATGGTCGATCTCTGCATTGTGAAGGGCTTTTTGTCTTTCTTTATTCAAATTGTCTTTGGTGCGGACCGCGCACTTCTGCCAAAATAATGTCTGTATCACTGAAGCCTGCGTGTCCTCCCATCTATACCGTTTCTGCAAATAAAATAACAATAAAAACATTACTAAATAATTATCCTTCGAATACTAAATAATTATCCTTTGTCATAATTAAAAAAATATACCTGAAATTCTGCCCAAATAGCATCCTTGTGGGTGATAGGTGTGCTCGTCCACGTAATCACAGGTGTAGGCCAATTCTGTAAACACAGTTGTGATATACACTTGACGATCTTATTATCTAAAAAATCACTATAATATACAACATCAATTAACATATATTAAAGCAAATTATATCTAAGTTATAATACTTATGAACATTTTTCAAACTTATACTTAAAAAAAATTTGCCAGAGTCTCCCCTGTAATATAGACTAGCCACATGCACGACGACATGCATATATGGACATTTCTAGGCACCCAATACACAAACCAAGAGAAATATACAAACTTTCAATACAATATATAAGACCAAAACAATAACGATTGAATCAATCAAAACATTACCAATATACAATAAATGGAATCTTAAATGATATATGCGGGACGTACGTGCTATTTGGAGGAGGGCGAATCTAAATAAGAATCCGATCATCTGGATTACTAGGGACCTTGGGCACATGATTAGGCCCCCTACCCAAGCCGCGCTTTTTCTGCGCTGCTTCAGAAGCCATCTGACAATAAACATGTATATATGAGTCATGTTATTATGAGTCATGTTTGATTACATGTATATATGACAATAAACATGACAGTGATATAAACATGTATATATATGAATATAAAATGACAATAAACAAAAGTTACATTTAAATAGTTTAGTACATAAACATGCATGACAGTGATATAAACATGTATATATATGAATATAAAAAAGTGTAATGCTAAACATACATTTCAAGTGTCAGTGTCTGATTCAGAATCAATTTGTATACGTGTTGCAGATTCATAACCATCATCTGCTTCAGATTCAGTGTCAGATTCAGTCAATAACTCTTCCTCCTCAGTATCAATGCCATCTGACACAAGTATTGACTCAGGATCTAATTCATGTGGTTCATCTCCACCATCTAACTGGATTACTTCATTGTCGTCCTCCACATTTATTATAGTTTGACTATGAAGCATCTGCTCTTGGTAAATCTCCCCATCAACTAATTCTACACGACTACGCGCGGGAGTATGAATTACAACTTGCCAATCTGTAGGCGGTCTATCCCTTTTCCTGACAGGACTAGGAGTGTAGTATACTTGTACTGTCTGAGTTGGTAAAACAAACGGTTCGTTGGAGTACGCAGACCTATGGAGGTCAATATCGACGATTCCATGTCTGTCAACACGTATCCCTTTTTCTGAATCAAACCAACGGCACTTGAACAAGTGAATATGACCCCCGTAAGTGTCATTGTACGACAACTCTACGATTTCCTCCAACTCCCCATAAAAGGCACGACCAAGCTCATTGTAACAATCTCCTTGGACACACACTCCAGAGTTCGTTGTTCTTTTACCGCACCCATATGCCTTTGTGTGAAATTCACAACCATTTATTTTGTAACCATTGCGGCTGACTTGGTCCCTGTCTGGTCCCATAGCTAGGACTTGTACATTAGCCGGAATCGTTGATACCTCAGTAAAAGCCTACAAAAACTCCATCTTATTAAATGAAGTCATAGTTAAAAATTGAACTACGTGCTTAAAAATTGAACTTACTTTGTGTACCTTGCATGCGGTTTGACAATCTTACCATTAGGAGATTCATAAAGTTCTAATCTGGGACGCTTACAAATATCTTTCATGTCCAAACGTGCCTTATCGTTATCTTTTGTCTTCCCCGTAACATTCATCACAGTATTAAACACATTGTCAAACACATTCTTCTCAATATGCATCACATTTAGATTATGACGAATCAAATTTGTAGACCAATAAGGCAATTTCCAAAAGATACTTCTCCGAACCCAGTTATGAGATTCGCCAAACCCATTGATTATGTTTATGGCATCAACCTTACCAAATGGGATAACCGACAATCTCATCACACGATCTCGCATCTCCATTCCCGACAATCACGGTGCAGGCATATCATTGTCTACTTTCCCTTTCCTAAAGTGTTCTCTATTTCTTCGAAACGGGTGATCTACTGGTAAGAACCGACGATGACAGTCAAACCAACAAGGCTTTCGACCTTTTGATAGATTAAACGACTTTGTATGCTCCATACAATACGGACAAGCCAACTTCCCGTGTGTACTCCATCCAGCTAACATACCATAAGCTGGGAAGTCACTTATAGTCCACATAACCGCTGCCCTAAGGTTAAAATTTATTTTCGTTGCAACATCCCAAGTCTGTACTCCATCCTCCCACAATACCTTCAACTCGTCTATAAGAGGTCTCAAGTAAACATCTAAGTTCTTTCCAGGACTCTTAGGACCAGGAACCACGAGTGAAAGAAACAAGTATGGCTGTTTCATACACATCCAAGGAGGCAAGTTGTACGGAGTAACAATCACAGGCCAACATGAGTACGGAACAGCTGAGTGGCCAAACGGATTGAAACCATCGGTGGACAATCCAAGCCTCACATTTCTAGGTTCCAATACAAACCCAGGATGTGCTATGTTGAAATCTTTCCAAGCCTGCCCATCTGCGGGATGATTTAGTTCTCCATCTTTAGCTGGAGATTTCGCATGCCAACTCATATGTTCAGCTGTTCTTGAAGACATGTACAATCTTTTTAGCCGATGTGTTATTGGAAAATACCTTAGAATCTTAAACGGTATACTTGATTTTTTTGTAGTCACACCCTCTTTATTAGGCCTAAACCGATCATGACTGCAAAACGTGCACCTTGTCATCTGTTCATTTTCCTTAACATGCAATCGTTGGGACATGCATCGATCTTTTGGTATCCAAGACCCAACTTCTTCACCATTTTCTTACAAAAATAATAGTTATTAGGCAATTTCTCACTGTTAGGCAACATACTCTTAACAGCCTTCAAGAGCGACTCAAAACACTCATGACTCATGTTGTGATCAGCCTTGATGTTAAGTAATGTCGCCACTGCAGATAATGTAGTGTGTTTGGTGCAACCATGCCACAATGGCTCGCTACCCTCGTCTAACAACTTAAAGAAGTCTTTGGCATCAGAATTCATAGGTTGTTCTCTGCCTTGTTCCCAATCAAAATCTGGCCCTGCAATATCATGAACCATTTCATTCATACGATGAGTACTACTGCCCGAATTGTGTACTTCTGTGATGCCACCACCCCTTCTCTGTCCATGTGCCCACCAGCATTCTTCGTAATTTCTCATGAACCCATAAACAAGTAAATGATAGTTTATCACGTCTCTGTCCATATAATTTACATTCTTACACTTCAAACATGGACATCGTATCTGCGACTTACCATTAATACATTCCGGGTGACTATACGCATAATCCAAAAACACTTGGCAACCAGCTCTAAATTCAGCTGTAGCACCTATCTGGGCACTTGACTTTCGTCGTGCCATCCAACTACGGTCTGAATAGAGGTTCATGATTCCACGGTACCTATGTTGACATGAATTATTGTATTCCCTTGTTAGAGATTTACAATTCAGCTCAATCCCATTTATGATGCTTATAAATACATATACATGTATATGTACATATATAACATGAGTGTGCATCATATATGATTATTCAGGAATTGAACAAGGATACATTCCAAAATAACCTAAAGACAATAGATTCCTAGGGGTAGAATATAAATCATTGCATCATGCATGGTCGCAGATAGCAGTCGCTATTACTATTATCAACGACCGGATACGGCGGTCGCTTATATTATTGGTCGCACCTTTATAATTGCTTCAGTTTCTTTTTTCATCATTATATCCCATCTAATTTTTGCTTCTGTATTTAGTTGTCAAGTTACTTATTGCTCATTAGTATTGTCAATTGACTTATTGCTCATTAAGTTGAAATTCTTAGATTATTATTCTTTGAAGTCAGATGGGGAAGAAATAAAATAATTTGTCATTCTTTACTGCTGCTCACTCTTTGTAGTCACAGTTTTAGATATATCTCAGAAATTATGAATCCTACTATATCAATACATAAAATTAATCCTACATCAATTTAGTTGCAATATATACTATTTTTCTTAAATTATTACCACTATTCAATAAAAAGATTCAACAAAAACCAGATTGATTACACACCCTACCTACAGTAGTCTGAATTACAAAAGAAAATGAAGGGGTCCCTGCATCACAATGAACAATGCATACAAATATATACATGCATATGTAAAGAAGAAGCAAGACCAACACAGACATGGTCACAGTTGATAGCATCTTTCACAATACACGAGATTTTACTAGTATATCCACGACAATCTATCAAATCCAGCCCCCCTCCTCAATGTCAGTCATCACTGTCCAAGTACTTCTAACATATCATCAAATCAAACACTAGTATTTACAAGCTAACGAACTAGGTTAATACAATTGAACATACCGTTCAAAAGATTTGCAGGTAGCGGTGGCGCCGGCGGCGGCTGAGATAGTGGTGGGTGGCGGCAGCGGTTTTCCCCTCTTCTCCCTCTTCTTTTCTCCCCCTTCTCCCTCTTCTCCCTCTTTTTTTCTTCTGTTCTGGATCGACAGTGACGAACTGATACTGGTTTATTGAAATACATCCGCGACCGCTATCCGTGACCGCATACGGTCGCTGATTTTTAATGATGTGGAAGTATCAGCGACCGAATGCGGTCGCTGTTACATATTGGTCGCAAATAAGCAGCGCGCCAACATTTCCAGCCAATTTTTTGGAGGCAAAAATGAGTCTGCGACCGAATAGCGACCGGTATCGGTCGCTAACAAAAACTAGCGACCAAATTCAAGTGCGGTCGCTAAGGGTGGTCGCTAACAATCCTATCTGCGACTAAAAAATGCGGTCGCTGATAAGATTGGTCGCTGTTAGAGCATTTTCTTGTAGTGAGTATGCTACTTTGTATTGATTATCGGGAGTTGAATCATGTCACCATCAAAAATAGATACCCGTTGCCTCGTATTGATGACATGTTTGACCAGTTACAAGGCGTCAACTTCTTTTCAAAGATCGATCTTCGTTCTGGATATCACCAGTTAAAGATTAAAACTAATGACATTCCAAAAACTGCTTTCAGAACTCGGTACGGGCATTATGAATTCCTAGTTATGTCTTTGGGATTAACTAATGCTCTTGCTGCCTTTATGGATATGATGAACCGAGTATTCAAGGAATATTTGGATCATTTTGTGATTATCTTTATTGATGACATATTCATATATTCCAAAAGTCGTGACGATCATGAGCAACACTTGAGGCTGATACTCCAAAAGCTTCGTGAAAACAAGCTTTATGCCAAGTTGAAGAAATGCGAGTTTTGGCTTTAGGAAGTAGCATTCCTTGGGCACGTAGTATCAAGACATGGAATATCTGTTGACCCGGCAAAAATTAAAGCAATACAAAGCTGGGAGCAACCTAAATCAGTGACCGAAGTACGTAGCTTTCTCGGCTTAACTGGTTATTATCGGAGACTCGTAGAAAGGTTTTCTCGAATCGCTACTCCATTAACTCAGCTGACTCAGAAATATACAAAATTCGGTTGGAGCGAGAAATGTGAGAAGAGTTTTCAAGAACTCAAGAGGAGACTCATTTCAGCACCTGTTCTGACAATACCATCTGGCTTGGAGGGATTTGTCATCTACAGTGATGCTTCGGGCAAGGGGTTAGGATGTGTTCTCATGCAACATGGGAAAGTCATAGCCTATGCCTCTCGACAACTCAAAGAATATGAGAGGAACTATCCTACTCATGATCTAGAGTTGGCAGCTATTGTCTTCGCACTTAAAATTTGGAGGCATTACCTATATGGGGAGAAAGTGGAGATCTATACGGATCATAAAAGCCTCAAATATTTCTTCACTCAAAAGGAACTCAACATGCGGCAAAGACGTTGGCTCGAACTGTTGAAAGATTATGATCATACTATTCAATACCATCCTGGAAAAGCGAATGTAGTAACTGACGCATTGAGTAGAAAATCATATGCGGGTACGAGTGCGATATTGTCAACGTAAAGGCCCATTTTATATGACTTGCAAAGGATGAAGATAGAGTTAAAGACTCTAGGGACCCACGTGATGATGGCAAATATACGAGTTAAACCGACTTTAATCGATAAAGTTAAATTTGCTCAAGATACAGACCTGGAGCTGATGCGTATGAAGAAGAAAGTGCAAGAAGGTGCAATCCCGGAAGCAAGAATCGAAGAAGAAGGAATACTTAGAGTCAACTCCAGACTTTGTGTTCCTAACGACCCTGATTTAAAGTATAAAATCATAATGGAGGCGCACAACACACCGTTTGCAATTCATCATGGGAGTACCAAAATGTATCGTGATCTTCGACATACATTTTGGTGGAGAAATATGAAGAGAGAGATCGTAGAGTTTATCTCAAGGTGTTTAACTTGTCAACGTGTCAAGGCGAAGCATCAAGTGCCAAAAGGTCCATTGCAGCCACTTGAAATTTCAGAATGGAAGTGGGAGCACATTATCATGGATTTTGTTACTGGTCTTTCCAAGGTTTCTCAAGGCATAGATGCAATTTGGGTCATTGTTGATAGATTGACCAAGTATGCTCATTTCTTACCTATACGAGAAACTTATTCACTTGAACGTCTTGCTCGTATGTACATAAATGAGATTGTAAGACTGCATCCATAGTTTCTGATCAAGACCCAAGATTCACTTCACAATTTTGGGTTAGTTTGTAAAAAGCTATGGGCACGGATTTACGATTTAGTTCAGCATATCATCCTCAAACGGACGGGCAGTCGGAGAGAACTATTCAAACTCTTGAAGATCTATTAAGACTCTGTGTCCTTGACTTCAAGGGAAGTTGGGACAAGTTCTTACCATTAGTGGAATTCTCATACAACAACAGTTATCAAGCAAGTATCGGCATGGCTCCATTTGAGGCGTTGTATGGAAGAAAGTGTCATTCTCCGGTATGATGGGATGAGGTGGGTGAAGTAACGTTGTTGGGACCAAAATTGGTACGTATGACTATGGAGAAGATTCAAATGATCAGGCTGTGATGCCCCCAAAATAGGTATACATCACCCATTCTGAGTCGCCAAATACATGGTACAGAAACAAATACAACTTCATTATAATAATTGTCGTGCAAAATACGACAACACAAATACTGTGAGTTTAAATACAAATATTATCTTTTAGACAATATCCACACTCAAATAAGTCCTCATTACAATTGTTGAAACACTATTTTACAAAATAGTGAGGACTGCTAACACAACTGACTGGAAACATCACTCCACACCCCGACTAGTTCCCGCTATATTCTCGCCTCCTGAGAAAAATGGAACAAAAAGGAAAAGGGTGAGCTCAACTAGCCCAGCAAAGAATATTATGACTAAGATAATAAACAACAACTTATCATTAGTCTTCAACAGGGAAAAATTTGATAAAATATAATAGACAATAAGTTTTAGATCAACAATTGCAGCGGAAACAGCAAACCATTAGAAGAGTCAAGTAGAGAATGAATTCAACTATCTTCTAAGATTTAAAAGTCCATCAACGATATTTTATCCCTGTAACATCAATCAATAACCATCTTTAATCAAATATTCATCTTTGCACTACAGGCCAAAGATATTCATTTGTAACACCAGTCGGTCATGTTCATTTCAACACTTGTTCATCTTTGCACTACGGGCCAAAGATATTCATCAGTTAATCATTCATCTTTGCACTACAGGCCAAAGATATTCAGTAATATCATCATTTAGGACTGAGGATGATGAAAAATTATCTTAAAGAAAACGAATCCAATGAGACAGAAGGACAAATATTAGGAATTCATATTATAGTTTATCCAAGTGCAATAATACTCCATAATAACCAATTGTGAATGAGAATTCAAAAATAAAGATTAAAATATGGATACAATCAAAGATAGTAACCATAATAGACATCTTGGACAAAAAGAAAATTTTTTATTTTTTGGTGAATAGTGTCGTATTCGTGAATAGTGTCGTATACGTGAATAGTGCCGTATACGTGAATAGTAATCCCGACACAAAAAGTTCCAAATTTGATAAAAAGTTCATATCAATATTTCAGCATAATGATATTGAAGAAAATAATATCATTTAAGAAGAAAATAATATCCCTTACCTCAAACGAACAGTACTTCTGACCAGAATATCGTATATGAGGCTGAATAAAACTTGTGTTGAATAGCAACTCTCAAAGTATCAAAATACTCACAAAATACGCTCGAGAATATAGAGAGAGAAAGAGAGAAAACTTATGAATTCTGGTGTGATTTTCAATTATAACTTAGCCCTCTATTTATAGGAAAATGTTAGCACGCCGAAGCAGACTTGACCTATAACCTGATGGCTTTACCTGCTACTATTCCCACCCACCACATTTGAATAAAAATTTCAGCACATTTCTCACCAACCAAAAGTGGGGCCCACCAATTCTAGAATTTTCCACCAAAATGATAAATTCTGAAACTTCAATAATTTCTGAACCAGTCATCTCTTACAATTTATAACAAATCATACGTTCATTTTTAACGGTTCAAAATTTATAGATATATATTCAACTTATATATGTATAACATATCTAAAAATCACAACGATCCAACGGTCGGATTAAAAATTATAACCCCCGCAATATATCTCAAAAACCCTGATTGATTTTTAATACCTCCATTCCGATAAAAAAAAAACTGATTAAACACCTCAACATTAACTCCTTCATTTTTAACCACAAAATATATCCAACATTTATATTCACATAAAATAAATATTTCCTTATCATATGAATCAATAATTAATTATTCACAATTAATATTACAGAATCACATTTATGACAACCAGGCCGTTCATAGGAAAGAGGGGGCTTTCCAATAAGGATTTCTCCTTACTGGCGCGCAATTAGGTGACCAAACCTCTCCTTAGACAGAACTTTCTAGACATTACCAATAATGCTATCTAATAATATTATTCAAATAATATGAATTATTGATCTGATAATGGGAAATACTGTGCAGTGACAATTATTGAAACAACAATAATATAAAATATCAATGCAGCAATTATTGAATCAATAAAATAAAATATTGAACAGTAATTACTGTAACAATTATTGAGTAGTGTCTTCTTACGTAAGGATCAATAATTGGTGCAATACCGTGTGCTACTGTATTTTAACCACCGGGTATTCCAACAGTATTAACGGTAACAACTACGCCGTTATTTATAAACAACTTATACTTGTCGTTTTCTTCATCCAATCACTTTCCGTTATGGGGCCCACACAAGGCTGCGCCGTCGTATGAATATTCCCCGACAGCAAGAATATTCCACGACCAAACGAATATTCCCTGACAAAATGAATATTTTATAACCACTTGCTTATTTTGCAAAATTTTCACATTTCACCCATAACCAAAGTATTACATCAAATTAACATCTTATTATTCACAATAATATTTAGAGAAAATTTGATTTTATTCATTAATAAGTTGGGGTCTTACAACCTCCCCTCCTTATGAAATTTCGTCCTCGAAATTGACGTACGTACCTGGTGTTTCGAAAAGGTGAGGATACCTCGCTTTTATTTCTGATTCCAACTCCCAGGTCATTTCTTCAATAGCATGGTTTCTTCACAAAATCTTAACTTGTGGTATAACCTTCGTGCGTAGAACATGCTCTTTCCTATCCAAGATCTTAACAGGTACCTCCTCGTACGTTAAATCTTCGGCTATCTCTTCTGGTTCTAACTCAATTATGTGGTTCGGGTCTTTCACATATTTACAAAGCACAGATACGTGAAAAACATTATGAACACGAGACATGCTTGGAGGTAATGCGAGTCGATATGCCACATTTTCTATTCGGTCAAGAATTTCAAATGGACCAACAAATCGTGGATTGAGCTTTCCTCCCTTCCCAAATCTTGTAACTCCTTTCCATGGTGCAACACGTAACAATACATGATCCCCAATACTAAATTCTACATCCTTTCGATGAATATCCGCATAACTCTTTTGTCGATCCTGTGCCGTTTGTATACGTTACCGAATCGTTTGGATCTTCTCTGTAGTTATGCGTACCAATTCTGGTCCCAACAACGTTGCTTCTCCCACCTCGTCCCAGCATACTGGAGAACGACACTTTCGTCCATATAAGGCTTCAAATGGAGCCATACCTATACTTGCCTAATAACTGTTGTTGTAGGAGAATTCTACCAGTGGCAAGTACTTATCTCAACTTCCTTTGAAATCTAGAACACAGAGTCTTAATAGATCTTCAAGGGTTTGAATAGTCCTCTCTGATTGCCCGTCCGTTTGAGGATGGTATGCTAAACTGAATCGTAAATCCATGCCCATAGCTTTCTGCAAGCTAAACCAAAATCGTGAAGTGAATCTTGGGTCACGATCTGAAACTATGGATACTGGCATGTCATGTAATCTCACAATCTCATTCACGTATATACTAGCAAGACGTTCAAGGGAATAAGTCTCACGTATAGGCAAGAAATGGGCAGACTTGGTTAATCTATCAACAATGACCCAAATCGCATCTAAGCCTTGAGAAACCTTGGGAAGACCCGTAACGAAATCCATAGTAATGTGTTCCCACTTCCATTTAAGAATCTCAAGTGGTTGCAATGGACCCTTTGGTACTTGATGCTCCGCTTTTACACGTTGACAAGTTAAACACCTCGAGATAAACTCCGCAATCTCTCTTTTCATATTGCTCCACCAAAATGTATGTCGAAGATCATGATACATTTTGGTACTCCCAGGATGAATTACAAACGGTGTGTTGTGTGCCTTCATCATGATTCTATGCTTCAAGTCAAAATCGTTAAGAACACAAAGTCTGGAGTTGACTCGAAGTATTCCTTCTTCATCGATTCTTACTTCTGGAATAGCACCTTCTTGCACTTTTTTCTTCATACGCATCAGCTCCATGTCCGTAGCTTGAGCAGCTTTAACTTTATCGATTAAAGTCGGTTCTACTCGTATATTTGATATCATCATGTGCGTACTTGGAGCCTTCATCTCTATCTCCATCCTTTGTAAATCATACAAAATGGGCCTTTGCATTAACAACATTGCACTCGTACCAGCATATGATCTTCTACTCAATGCATCAGCTACTACGTTCGCTTTTCCAGGATGATATTGGATGATATAATCGTAATCTTTCAACAGCTCGAGCCAACGTCGTTGCCGCATGTTGAGTTCCTTTTGGGTGAAGAAATATTTGAGGCTTTTATGATCTGTATAGATCTCCACTTTCTCCCCATACAGGTAGTGTCTCCAAATCTTCAACGCGAAAAAGACTGCTGCCAACTCTAAATCATGAGTAGGATAATTCCTCTCATATTCTTTGAGTTATCGCGAGGCATAGGCTATGACTTTCCCATGTTGCATGAGAACACATCCTAACCCTTTGCCTGAAGCATCGCTGTAGATAACAAATCCATCCGAACCAGATGGTATTGTCAGAACAGGTGCCGAAATGAGTCTCCTCTTGAGTTCCTGGAAACTCTTCTAGCATTCCTCACTCCATACGAATTTTGTATCTTTCCGAGTCAGCTGAGTTAACGGAGTAGCGATTCTAGAAAAATCCTTCCACGAATCTCCGATAATAACCTGCTAAGCCCAGAAAGCTACGTACTTCGGTCACCGACTTCGGTTGCTCCCAACTTTGTATGACTTCAATCTTCGCCGGGTCGACAGATACTCCATGTTTTGACACCACGTGCCCAAGGAATGCTACTTCCTCTAGCCAGAACTCGCATTTCTTCAGTTTGACATATAGCTTGTTTTCACGAAGCCTTTGCAATATCAGCTTCAAATGGCGCTCATGATCTTCACGGCTTTTAGAATAGATGAGGATGTCATCAATAAAGACAACAACGAACTGATCTAAATATTCTTTGAACACACGATTCATCATATCCATGAAGGCAGCAGGAGCATCAGTCAATCCAAAAGACATGACTAAGAATTCATAATGCCCGTACCGAGTTCTGAAGGCAGTCTTTGGAATATCCTTAGTTTTAATCTTCAGCTGATGATATCCAGAACGAAGATCGATCTTTAAAAAGAATTGTGCTCCTTGCAATTGGTCAAACAGGTCATCAATACGAGGTAGCGGATACCTATTCTTGATGGTGACATGGTTCAATTCTCGATAGTCAATACAAAGTCGCATACTCCCGTCTTTCTTCTTTACGAATAAAACAGGAGCACCCCAAGGACATGTACTAGGACGAATGAAACCGATGTCTAACAATTCCTGTAATTGGACTTTTAACTCCTGAAGTTTAATAGGAGCCAATCGATATGGGATTTTAGAAATGGGCTTTGTACCAGGTTCAAGGTCAATAAAGAAATTAACTTTACATTCTGGGGGTAGACCGGGAAGTTCTTCAGGAAATACGTCAGGAAATTCATTAACAACAGAAATTTTATTCAAATCTGACGTGTTTTTGTTCAAGTCCGTGACATGGGCTAAGAAAGCTTGACATCCATTTTTTAATAAACGAATAGCTTTATGGCTTAAAATGATAGTGATTTACTTTAATGGTTTAGTTGTTTGAATTCGCATAACAGGTTGGTTAGGAATATGAAAACTAACAACCTTACGAAAATAATAAATTTTAGCATGATGCGTGGTTAACCAATCAATCCCTAAAATCACATCAAATGCAAGAATTTTCAACGAAATAAGATCGACAGGTAATGTGATGGTACCAACTTGAATCAAGCAAGATTTATAAACAGTAGATGTAACGAAAGTTTCTCCTAACGGAGTCTCCACATATAGGTCAAAGTTTAATTTCTCCGGAGTCAAGTTTAAACGTTGAGCACAAGCAGGAGAGATAAAAGAATGGGTAGAATCGGTATCTAGTAAAGTATAAACTTCGCAAGAATTCAAGATTATCTTACCCGTGATCACCTCATTCGGGTTTCTCGCGTTTTGGCCAGTCACGACAAACGCCCTTACAGGAACCGCTGATTTCGACTTATCCGGGACAACTTTTGGAGTCACCATCCCCGCTGAACTTGGTTTTGCTACAGAACACTCTCGAGCTATATGACTCTCCTTTCCACAGTTATAACATACCTTGGATTGTTGTGGGCAGTTTGGGCTGATATGTTCCTCTTTTCCGCATTTGTAACAAACGACCGGTGCTCTTTCTCCTCCCCTAGAAACAGTTGATGTTTGTGCTGACGTTTTCACGTTATCATTGTTGTACCTTCTCTTCTTGAAATCTCCTCCCGACTCGCTCCTTCTATTATCACGGCCACGATTTTCACCAGAGTGGTTACCGCTTTTGTCCGAATATTTTCCTTCCTGTTGGTTTTTATTGGTCCGATGACCGCTGCCACCGGTATTAACTTGGTTGTGTTCCCTTGGTTGAATATACTCATTATCTCGCTCTAATAATTGAGCCCTGTTTACAACATCTGAATATAAAGAAAATTTATGAGAGATAAGATATTGCCGAATCTCGGGTTTTAAACCTCTCAGAAACATCCTTGTCATTCGTTCCTCATTCTCGACCAAATAAGGTGTAAACCTGGATAACTCTACAAACTTCGCCTCGTACTGGGACACCGTCATGTTATTTTGTTCCAGTCTAATAAACTCTACCTCCTTTATATGACGAATACTTTCAGGAAAGTACTTGTCATTAAACAGTTTTTGAAATGTTTCCCAGGACATATTGAGTGCGTCAGGCTGGGTACGCTTCACAGACTCCCACCAGTAGTCTGCCTCACCGCGGAACATAAAGGTGGCGAATGGAACCTTCTGTTCCTCCGTGCATCCCAAGACATCGAATATCTTGGTAATTTGCTTGACCCATGTTTTCGCCTTGATCGGATATGGCTTTCCCTGAAAGTCTGGTGGTCCCAACTCTTTAAACTGCTTGGCCATGACAAACCGCGCGTTGTTATCATTTCCACCCGTATTCTGCACACGAGTCTCCCTCGTCTGATTTTACATGAACTGCAAAAAGCTCCTAAACATTCCATCATTCATCGTTTGCTTGGTAACGTTGTTTACAGGAGGAATATTGCCAGCCTGTTGCACATTCTCCTGATTGGTAACTAAAGGTGTTTCCACGGTCTCATACACTCCATTGTTAACGTTCTCAGCAGCCATTTCTAAATACTGCCATAAAACAAGGGTTAATTAAACAAATTAACATATCATATAATATCCCTATATTATGACCAACCAACAAATAAGCTTAGGTAGGACACACTAGCGAAGGATTTACTTGTCTCTGCCCTCCTAGTTCTATTCCCCGATCTCCGCCAGAGACCATATCCCTAAGCTCTGATACCAACTGTGATGCCCCCAAAATAAGTATACATCACCCATTCTGAGTCGCCAAATACATGGCACAGAAACAAATACAACTTCATTATAATAATTGTCGTGCAAAATACGACAACACAAATACTGTGAGTTTAAATACAAATATTGTCTTCTAGACAATATCCACACTCAAATAAGTCCTCATTATAATTATTGAAACACTATTTTACAAAATAGTGAGGACTGCTAACACAACTGACTGGAAACATCACTCCACACCCCGACTAGTTTCCGTTATATTCTCGCCTCCTAAGAAAAATGGAACAAAAAGGAAAAGGGTGAGCTCAACTAGCCCAGTAAAGAATATTATGACTAAGATAATAAACAACAACTTATCATTAGTCTTCAACAGGGAAAAATCTGATAAAATATAATAGACAACAAGTTTTAGATCAACAACTACAGCGGAAACAGCAAATCATTAGAAGAATCAAGTAGAGAATGAATTCAACTATCTTCTAAGATTTAAAAGTCCATCAACGATATTTTATCCCTGTAACATCAATCAATAACCATCTTTAATCAAATATTCATCTTTGCACTACAGGCCAAAGATATTCATTTGTAACACCAGTCGGTCATGTTCATCTCAACACATGTTCATCTTTGTACTACGGGCCAAAGATATTCATCAGTTAATCATTCATCTTTGCACTACAGGCCAAAGATATTCAGTAATATCACCATTTAGGACTGAGGATGATGAAAAACTATCTTAAAGAAAATGAATCCAATGAGACAGAAGGACAAATATTAGGGATTCGTATTATAGTTTATCCAAGTGTAATAATACTCTATAATAACCAATTGTAAAGGAGAATTCAAAAATAAAGATCAAAACATGGACACAATCAAAGATAGTAACCATAATAGACATCTTGGACAAAAAGAAAAATTTTTATTTTTCGGTGAATAGTGCCGTATTCGTGAATAGTGCCGTATACGTGAATAGTGCCGTATACGTGAATAGTAACCCCGACATAAAATGTTCCAAATTTGATAAAAAGTTCATATCAATATTTCAGCATAATGATATTGAAGAAAATAATATCATTTAAGAATAAAATAATATCCCTTACCTCAAACGAACAGTACTTCTGACCAGAATATCGTATATGAGGCTGAATGAAACTTGTGCTAAATAGCAACTCTCAAAGTATCAAATACTCACAAAATACACTCGAGAATATAGAGAGAGAAAGAGAGAAAACTTATGAATTCTGGTGTGATTTTCAATTCTAACTTAGCCCTCTATTTATAGGAAAATGTTAGCACGCCGAAGCAAACTTGACCTGCAACCTGATGGTTTTACCTGCTACTATTTCCACCCACCACATTTGAATAAAAATTTCAGCACATTTCTCACCAACCAAAAGTGGGGCCCACCAATTCTAGAATTTTCCACCAAAATGATAAATTCTGAAACTTCAATAATTTCTTAACCAGTCATCTCTTACAATTCATAACAAATCATACGTTCATTTTTAACGGTTCAAAATTTGTAGATATATACTCAACCTATATATGTATAATATTTCCAAAAATCACAACGATCCAACAATCGGATTAAAAATTATAACCCCCGCAATATATCTCAAAAACCCTGATTGATTTTTAATACCTCCATTCCGACAGAAATACTGATAAAACATCTCAACATTAACTCCTTTATTTTTAACCACAAAATAAATTCAACATTTATATTCACATAAAATAAATATTTCCTTATCATATAAATCAATAATTAATTATTCACAATTAATATTACAGAATCACATTTATGACAACCAGACCGTTCCCAAGAAAGAGGGGGCTTTCTAATAAGAATTTCTCCTTACTGGCGCGTAATTAGGTGACCAAACCTCTCCTTAGACAGAACTTTCTAGACATTGCCAATAATGCTATCTAATAATATTATTCAAATAATATGAATTATTGATCTGATAATGGGAAATATTGTGCAGTGATAATTATTGAAATAACAATAATATAAAATATCAATGCAACAATTATTGAATCAATAAAATAAAATATTGAACAGTAATTACTGTAACAATTATTGAGTAGTGCCTTCTTACGTAAGGATCAATAATTGGTGCAATACCGTGTGCTACTGTATTTTAGCCACCGGGTATTCCAACAGTATTAACGGTAATAATTACGCCGTTATTTATAAACAAATTATACTTGTCATTTTCTTCATCCAATCGCTTTTCGTTATGGGGCCCACACAAGGCTGCGCCGTCGTACGAATATTCTCCGATAGCAAGAATATTTCACGACCAAACGAATATTCCCCGACAAAATGAATATTTTATAACCACTTGCTTATTTTGCAAAATTTGCACATTTCACCCATAACCAAAGTATTATATCAAATTAACACCTTATTATTCACAATAATATTTAGAGAAAATTTGATTTTATTCATTAATAAGTTGGGGTCTTACACAGGCAACGTATAAAAACCTCACAAGATCGACAAAAGAGTTTTGCTGATCTTCATCGAAAGGATATGGAATTCAATGTTGGTGATCATGTGTTGTTACACGTGGCTCCATGGAAAGGAATTATGAGATTTAAAAGGAGGGGAAAGCTCAATTCTCGATTCATTAGCCCATTTAAAATCCTTGACCGAGTAGGAACTGTGGCCTATAAACTCGTTTTACCACCAAGTATGTCTCGTGTTCATAATATTTTTCACATATCTATGTTACGTAAATATGTGGAAGACCCGAACCACATTATTAAGTTAGAACCAGACGAGATAGCGGAAGATTTAACGTATGAAGAGGTACCTGTTAAAATCTTGGATAAGAAGGAACATATTCTACGCTCCAAGATTATACCTCAAGTCAAAGTTTTGTGTAGAAATCACGATGTTGAGGAAATGACTTGAGAGTTAGAATTCGAAATGAAATCAAGGTATCTTCACCTCTTCGTCATACCAGATATGTACCCTAATTTCGAGGGAAAAATTTCATAAGAAGGGGAGGTTGTAAGACCCCAACTTTTATGAATAAAGATGAATTTTTCTATAAATATTATTTTTGAATATTAAGGTGTGAATTTGTTATAATGTTATAGTTGTGGGTAATATTTATAAATTTTGCAAAGTAAGCAAGTTGTTATATAATATTCGATTGGTCGGGGAATATTCGTTTTAACAGAAAATATTCGTACGGCGGCACAATCATTGGTGGACCCCACAACGTAATTATTGTCGGAATGAGAAAACGACAGAAATATCTTTTTATAAAAATAACGACAGAACTTTTACCGTTAAACTGTTGAAATACCCGGTGTTAAAAGTACAGTAATACGCGTGATTGCATAGTAGAACACGGTATTGATTATTGATGCTTACGTGAGAAGTCACTCAGTTTTATTTAATTATTGCTACGGTAATTGCTGCATAGTATCTCACGTTATTTGATTCATTTATTGTCGATATTTTATATATTATTAAATCAATAATTAAGACGATACAATTATTCATATTATGATTTGTAATATTGACGATGTCTAGAAAGTTCTGTTGAGGAGAGGTTTGGTCACCTAATTGTGTGCCAATAGGGAGAAATCCTTATCTGAAAGCCCCCTCTTTCCTGAGAATGATCTGGTTGTTAAATATTGTGAATAATAATAATGATGAATAAAGGATTGTTAAAAATATTGAGGGGATTTTTATGAAGTATTTGTTATAAATTTTGCTTATTATATGGACCCCCATTTATTCATTTTTCAAAACTGTCGGTAGAAAGTTATCTCAGTTTTGTTATATATATATATATATATATATATATATATATATATATATATATATATATATATATATATATATATATATTTGTTTGTCAGGTGGGGGGTATCACAGATAGAGAAAACAAAGGGGGTGGTGTAAGATTACTTGTACGGGAAGGAATGTGTGGTTAATGTGTGTGTGGGTGTGCATGTGTTTTAATAAATATGTGTGTACTATAAATATATATATGATGGTGATGGAAAGTTGACAACCGGGGGGGGGGGGGGGAATTCACGGGAAAGTAAAGAAAAGAGAAAGGGATGGTTTGAAATGGAAGGAGTATATATATATAATATATATGTTTTATGTGTGAGTGTGTGTGTGCATGTGTGTGTGTGTGTTTGCCAAATTTGGTGGAGAGGTGGTGCCTTTTCCGTAAGGCAAAGGTGATGTGTGTGTGTGTGTGTGTGTGTGTGTGTATATATATATATATATATATATATATATATATATTAAGTTTTATTTTATTAGATTATAAATAGAATATATTATATTTTATTATGCATAGTGCAGCATAGTAAAATCAATTTTTTTTAAAAAAAAAAACTTCAGCCAGCGCCCGTGAATTGAAATTACCGTGCTTCCGTGATTTTCTAAATTCAAATAGTATCCTTCCATTCTCCTATAAATAGAATGCTTAGTTAGAATTGAAAATCGCACCAGAAATAGAGAATTCTTCTTCTATAATCTTGAGCATATTTCTTTAGAGTTTAAGGAAGCTTTGAGCGTAGAAAACAGTTCAAGTTTTCTTTAAGAATATTCCCGCTATACCAGTTGGAATATTCTCCTTTTTAAGGTAAGAGAAATTATTTTTGTTCAGTATTCATATGAAATAATATTTTCTTCCATACTCTATAATATGTAAGTAATATTATTTCGTTTAAGATTTTGAATTCTATACTCATTTTGTAAAGTTTTGGCTTCTATACTCCATAAAATTAGTAGAATATCCTTGATATTTGCGCTTCATCTAGTATCTTTTCATGAAAATATTATTCTGAGCATTCTTGATAAGTTTTAACCTTTTTATGCTGAATTACTATTCACGAGATACTATTCACTCAATTACTATTCACCGGGGGTACTATTCATAGCAAAAGTAATTTTTTTTCGGTCTAAATCATTTTTGATACAATATTATTCTTGAATTTTACTCCATAAAGCAATATCATTTTGACAATTTAGACATTATTTGAATTCTAGATAAATTAAATTATAAATCTTTAAAAATTTATCATTTGCTTTTATTTAATTGAATTATTATATCATTGTTATCATCCTCATGCTTATATTATGATGAAAGTCATCTGTGGCCCATAGTGCATAGATGGACTTGGTATGACTATGACCAAGGATTATTCGGTATAATCATGACCGTAATGTTACAAATAATGTGGTAAAAGTCTTCATTGGCCCGTAATGCATTGATGGACAGTTGTTGGCATGATTATAACCATTGGTAAAAATATGAATATCTTTGGTCCATAGTGCATGGATAATTTGTGGTTGTGATACTAAAGAATATCTTTGACCTGTAGTGCATGGATAATTCAGTGATGTGGATTATTTATTAAGCTGAGTCTCAGCGATAAATTGATGATAAACCTTTTAAATCATAGAAGATAGTAGATTTTATGATCTACTTGACTCTTCTAATGGATTGCTTGCTCCGCTGCAGTTAAACTTGATATTTTTTATATTTTATCAGTTTAACACTGTTGAAGGCTAACAATAAATTATTCTGCATTATCTTAGTCATAATATTTCTTACTGGGCTAGTTGAGCTCACCCTTTTCTTTCATTGTTCTCTTCAGGGAATGAGAATATAGTTAGGACTAGTTGGGGAACGGAGTGGCGGTCCAGATGGTTGCATAAGTAGTCCTCACTATTTTGTGAAATAGTATGATAATAAATATATTGAGGACTTATTTTGAGTTTGAATATTGTCTAGAAGATGATATTTGTTTTAAAACTCATAGCTTATGTTGTATTATTTAAGTTTGTATTTGTATTCTGTACCATGTATTTGGTGACCCAAGATGGGTGATGTATACCTATTGTGAAGGCGTCACATGTGACGTGTATTTTATACGAGACAAATAATTTTTATATTTCAGTTATTTTTATAGGACAGAGGGAGATATTCTTGTAAATACTTATTTGTTTTATAGTGTTTTTAATATAATCCTAATTAATTAAACATAAAAGTAGCATGTAGTAATATCTATAAACAATAAAAGATAATAATTTGTGATTTGGTTTCTCTCCATTACATATTTTCTTCAATTCCATTGAATTTATTAATTATTTAATCTTAATAATTTTGTTAGTAATGATCAAAATATGTTAGTAGATAGTTGATGATATTAAGATTAATCTTATCAAAAATTATAATTATACAAAATATTTTCACCGTTAAATATTTAAAAGAATTTTCAACTATTGAAATTTTGATGAAAAATTTGCATATTCATCTAATGGTAAAAAAGTATCAGATTACCTTTATTTTTGGAACAATTACGTTATTCAGTATAATAAATTAATTGTCGATGATGAGGTATTAGCCTAGTGGTTAAGACTGAGGTACTGTGACCTTCAACTTTTTTATGTGAAGCTTGTTTGGGAAGAATCATCTAATTAAGCTTGTCCCCTCTTTATGTGTGACTTTTTTGTGTGTTTATTTTGTGAATTTATTTCTTCCTCCTTTGGTGAGGAAAAATCATCTAAACAATAAAAGATAATTAATAATGTGTAGAGTCATCTAATGTATTATGATAAATTTAAGTCGAATTATAATTACGAAATTTATCAAGATTGATTAGAATTATAAGAGTGTCCTACTTGTTACATCTCAACGTAACACAATTGTAATATATATGATTATGGTAATTTGTATAGAATAATACTACAGATACAAATTATTCTACGAACATTTTACAAACTGCTGATGTGGCATACTCCACCTCAGCATATTGTGAGGGGTCAAAGACTACATTGAAACAATTTGTTAATCAATATACTGAAATAGAATATGTCATATCAACCGTTTGTAAAATATTTATAAAATAATTTCTGTCTGTAGCATTACTCATTTGCATATCACTTATTACATACACAACAACTTGCGACTCTTTTCAATAAATTTGCTAAAACTACTTATGGACTAATGCACATACAATTATTAATTAATATCAATGAGAAAATTAGAAAGATATACCAAGGCTTTGATCTTCGTAATATATATATGATTATGGACTAATGCACATACAGTTATTCACAATTACATGAAGAGAAAAACATAAAAATTACATGTCGGTTCATGTAATATGATATTTCAACATGTATGACATGACATCTCGCCTATATAATACTCCGTCTATCCTATCTAAAAAAGATACTATAATTTTATAAAGCTTTTACACGAATAACAAATTTAGATATAATATATTGATTTTTCAATATAAAGTCTATGTGCTAAATATTTATATTAGAAAAAAAGTATGTTAAAATATGTGCTATGCTTAACCAAACTTTAATATTTAAGACAACAACAATTATACTTCCTTATAATATACAAATTGTGAGAATTTTTTTTTTTACTAAATTAAATTGTGAGATGTTGGTGTATACTAAAATTATAAAACGGGTGGGTGTTATATTTTGGGCGCTAATCCCTTGAAAAATTATGTATACTTAATTACTTATCATTCTAAATTAATACGTGTATACGTATTTTTATGATGTTACTAGTTGATAGCCCGTGCATTGATTAATGAATTGTATAATTGAATAAAATTACAATTAGAAAGATATTTTTTTTATAATAATTTCTTTTCATATAACCTCTCCAACACATTTTTACACAACATATCAATTACATTTGTAAATATATTGATATTGCTATAATAATACTTCCACCTTTAATTTGTCCAAAACCTAGAAGAATTACAACACAAAGAATGGCTAAATATGTTTACACAATCCACAACGCAACACATTTTACATCCTGAAATTTAAACACCACATAAAAATACAATATTATATCTTCCAAACATTGAAGTTCTCACTCTCTCAGTACTATGTACAATAGAGATTTGTTAAATCAAACCCCACCATTCCATCAGTGTATTTTTGCATAAGCTTTTGAAGAAGAGAAACCCTTCAAATAAGGCTTCAAACGACCAAATTAAAGGTATCATAGGCTGAAATTACTCATAAATGCTTCAATTATTAATCAGAAAAGATGAAATAATTGACAAACATTCATGATCAGTATACCTTTACTTGAGTATCTAGCTTTGACCACCAACTTTGCAAATCCTAAGCGTCAAATTCATTAAATATAACTATGTTAGAAATACATGTGAATGAGGAAATAAGAATGCTTGATCCAAAACCATTAATAAGGCTTAGTCAAAATGTTAATAGTCAAAAATATATCCTGCAAATTGAGACAAATTATTACACATAAGATAGTATTGATGTATATTAAATCAAATTCTATTACAAAGCCCCACAATGCCATTAATTTTTTCAAACCTCAATGTGACGCCCCCAAAATAGGTATGCATCACCCATTCTGAGTCGCCAAATATGTAAGACCCCAAATTATTAATAAATGAAATTTAAATTCCTCTATTATTTTAGTAAGGGTTGATTTGATTAATGTGGTTAGTTATGGGTAAAATGCGCAAATATTTTAAATAAGCAAGTGGTTATAAAATATTCATTGTTGTCGGGGAATATTCGCTTGGTCATGGAATATTCTTACTGTCGGAGAATATTCGTACGACGGCGCAGTCTTGTGTGAGCCCCATAACGGAAAGCGATTGGATGAAGAAAATGACAAAAATAAGTGGTTTATAAATAACGGCATAGTTGTTACCGTTAATACTGTTGGAATACCCGGTGGTTAAAGCACAGTAATACGCGTTGTTGCACAGTAGCACACGATATTGCACCAATTATTGATTCTTACGTAAGAAGGCACTACTCAATAATTGTTACAGTAATTACTGTTCAATATTATATTTTATTGATTCAATAATTGCTGCGTTGATATTTTATATTACTGTTATTTTAATAATTGTCACTACACAGTATTTTCTATTATCGGAGCAATAATTCATATTATCTGAATAATATTATTAGATAATATTATTGGTAATATCTAGAAAGTTCTGTCTAAGGAGAGGTTTGGTCATCTAATTGCGCGCCAGTAAGGAGAGATCCTTATTGGAAAGCCCCCTCTTTCCTGGGAACGGCATGGTTGCCAGTACTGTGATTCTGTAATATTATTTGTGTATAATTAATTATTGATTTATATGATGAGAAAAATATTGATTTTATGTGGATATAGATGGAAAAATTTTTAATGTGACAATTGTTGAAAATTAATATTTTATCTTTTTCTGATAAAATAATTCATTTAAATATATTATTTTAATAATATATTGATGGTGATATTTTTATAATAAATGTGGGATATATGAGTATATGAGGAGTAAGAGTATTTTTGTGGCATTAAATGATTAACACATGTTTGGTGTGTTGGTGGACACAATTCTTGACCGAAAAAAATATTATTGACTGTAAAATCACCCGTTTGTGGATTTCGGTCAATTTCTGTTTGGAATTTGGAAAAACTTTCTTCTGCAAAGTTGTAGAGAATTGAATTTCCTATAAAAACTAGCGAGATTCGAATTTTTTGATCAAAGAGCTATTTATTATGAATTATTAAAGTTCCGAAGTTCCGAAATAATTGATTTTTGGAGTTTAAAATGTTTTTTTTAAGAAAAACGTTTTTTGTTGCAATTGAGTGGCTCACATGTGTTATACATGATCTGAAATCAGATTTCTTAGGTGGGCTTGACAATTTTGTAAATATAATATTATTATATTCAATTTTTTGCTTTGGTGTTCTAAGTATTTTCCTATAAATAAGGTGCTTAGGTTAAAATTGAAAATCACACCAGAAACACAAGTTTCTCTCTCTTTCTCTCTCTATATTAGTGAGCGTATTCTTGTGAGTATTCTAATACTTTGAGTATTGCTATACGGTGCAAGTTTCCTTCAGCACTATATCTAGTATTCCAGTCAGAAGTACCGTCTTTCCGAGGTAAGGGATGTTATTTCTTCTTAAATGATATTATTTTCTTCAATATCATTATGCCAAAGTATTGATCTGAAATTTTTATCAAATTTGGAACTTTTCATGTCGGGGTTACTATTCATGAGTTACTATTCACGAGTTACTATTCATGAGTTACTATTCACGAGTTACTATTCACCGAAAAATGAAATTTTCTTCTTTTTATCCAAAATATCTATTCTGGATACTAGCTTTGATTGTATCCATGTTTTGATCATTCTTGAATTTTACTCCACTATGATTATTTATGAGGTATTTTTGGACATGGAATAGTTGAAATACGAATCCTTAATATTTGTTCTTTTGTTTCACTGGATTTGTTTCTTTTAAAATATTTTTCATCATCCTCAGTCCTAAATGATGATATAATTGAATATATTTGGCCTGTAGTGCAAAGATTGATGATTTCTGATGAATATCTTTGGCCCGTAGTGCAAAGATGAACAGGTGTTGAGATGAACATGATCGACTGGTGATACAAATGAATATCTTTGGCCTGTAGTGCAAAGATGAATATTTGATTAAAGATGGTTATTGATTGTTGTTACAGGGATAAAATATTGATGATGGACTTTTAAATCTTAGAAGATAGTAGAACTCATTCTCTACTTGACTCTTCTAATGGTTTGCTGTTTCCGCTGCGAATATTAATTTAAAACTTGTTGTCTATTGTATTCTATTAAATTTTTCCCTGTTGAAGACTAACGATAATTTGTTGTATATTATCTTAGTCATAATATTCTTTACTGGGCTAGTTGAGCTCACCCTTTTCCTTATTGTTCCATTTTCTTCTCAGGAGGCAAGAATATAGCGAGTACTAGTCGGGGTATGGAATGATGGCTCAAGACAGTTATTTTAGTAGTCCTCACTATTTTGTAAAATAGTATATCAATAAGTATAATGAGGACTTAATTGAGTATGAATACTGTCTAGATGACAATATTTGTATTTAAACTCACAGTATATGTGTTGTCGTATTTTGCACGACAATTGTAA
Source organism: Panax notoginseng (assembly GCA_016801055.1). NCBI lineage: Eukaryota > Viridiplantae > Streptophyta > Magnoliopsida > Apiales > Araliaceae > Panax > Panax notoginseng. Next base: position 93,270,660 of record CM029013.1, on the reverse strand, counting down.
TAATAAAGTTGTAGTTATTTTCTGTACCATGTATTTGGCGACTCAGAATGGGTTGGATGGATTGGACCTATTTTGGGGGCGTCACAGTTGGTATCAGAGCTATAAGTAAAGAGCCCCGAGCCTCTCGCTGGTGACTTCCTGTTGATGGGGGATGCACCGAAGCCAGACTCTCCGTAGGGGACGCCGTTCTGCGGTGGCAAACTGATAGGTACCATTGTGAGGTGCTGTGGTTGAAGCACCATGAGAGTCACAGTTGGTATCAGAGCTTAGGGATATGATCTCTGGCGGAGATCGGGGAATAGAACTAGGAGGGGAGAGACGAGTAAATCCTTCGCTAGTGTGTCCTACCTAAGCTTATTTGTTGGTCGGTCATAATATAGGGATATTATGTGATATGTTAATTTGTTAAATTAACCTTTGTTCTATGACAGTATTTTAGAATGTCGACTGAGAATGTTAACACTGGAGTAAATGAGACGGTGGAGATGCTTATACTCACCAACGAGAAAAACGTGCAACAGGCTGGTAATGTTCCTCCTGTGAACAACACCACTGAGCAGACGATGAATGATGGAATGTTTAGGAGTTTTTTTTTCAGTTCATGCAAAACCAAGTTCAGCGGGGACGGTGACTCAAAAAGTTGTCCTAGAAAAGTCAAAGTCAACGGTTCCTGGAAGAGCGTTTTTCGTGACTGGTCAGAATGCAAGGAACCCGAACGAAGTTAGCACGGGTTAGTTAATTATAAATTTTTGCGAAGTCTATATCTTATTAGATACCGGTTCTACCCATTCATTTATCTCTTGCTTGCGTTCAACGTTTAAACTTGACTCCGGAGAAATTAGACTTTGACTTATCTGTTGAGACTCCGTTAGGGAAAACTTTCATCACATCCACTGTTTATAAATCTTGTTTGATCCAAGTTAGCACCATCACATTACCTGTTGATCTTATCTCTTTAAAGATACTTGCTTTTGATGTGATTTTAGAAATTGATTGGTTAACTACTCATCATGCCAAAATTGATTGCTTTCGTAAGGTTGTTAGTTTTCATATTCCTAAGCAACTTGTTATTCAAATTCAAGCAACCAAACCATTGAAGTCAAACTCTTTCATATCAAGCCGTAAAGTCATTCGTTTATTGAAAAACGGATGTCAAGCTTTCTTAGCCCATGTCATGGACTTGAACAAAAATACGTCAGATTTGAGTGATATTTCTGTTGTTTGTTTCCTGACGTATTTCCTGAAGAATTTCTTGGCTTACTCTCAAAGCGTGATATTGAATTTTGTATCGACTTTGAACCTGGTATAAAACCCATTTCTAAAATCTCATATCGAATGGCTCCTATTGAACTTCAGGAGTTAAAAACCTAACTGTAGAAGTTTGTACCCGAGCCTCTATCTGGTGACTTCCTTTGTGGAATGCACCGAAGCCAGACTCTCCGTAGGGGATGCCATATTCGTGCAGTAGTAAACTGATAGGTGCCATTGTGACGTGCTATCCAAGATTGAGATATGAGTCACAGTTGAGAGCAAACCTAAGTCAGTAATCGAAATACGTAGCTTTCTAGGCTTAGCTGGTTACTATCGGAGATTCGTGGAAGGATTTCTCGAATCGTTACTCCGTTAACTCAGCTGACTCGAAAAGATACAAACTTTGAATGGACCGAGGAATGCGAGAAGAGATTCCAAGAATTCAACATGCGACACCGACGTTGGCTCGAGCTGTTGAAAGATTTCGATCACACCATCCAATACTATCCTAGAAAAGTAAACGTGGTAGCTGACGCATTGATCGTATGCGAGTACGAGTGCGATATTGTTAAACACAAAGACCTATTCTGTATAATTTATAAATGATAGAGATAGAGTTAATGACTCTAGGGACCCACGTGATGATATACGAGTAAAATCGACTTTAATCGATAACGTTAAAGCCGCTCAAGCTACAGACCTGGATCTGATGAATATAAAGAAGAAGGTGCAAGAATGTGTTATTCTAGAAGTAAGAGTCGATGAAGAGAAGAGAGCTCAAGCCTTCGATTTATTTGAAATCCTCGATCGAGTAGGAACTGTGGCCTATAGACTCGCCTTAACGCTAAGTATGTCACGTGTTCATAACGTTATTCACATATCGATGTTACGTAAATATGTGAACGACCCGAACCACGTTATTGAGTTAGAACCAAACGAGATAGCTGAAGACTTAACGTACGACGAGGTACCTGTCAAGATCTTGGATAGGAAGGAGCATGTCCTACGCATGAAGGTCATACCACACGTTAAAGTTTTGTGGAGAAACCATGCTATTGAGGAAATGACCTGGGAGTTGGAAACGGAAATGAAAGCGAGGTATCCTCATCTTTTCGAAACACCAGGTACGTACGTCAATTTCGAGGACGAAATTTCATAAGGAGGGGAGGTTGTAAGACCCCAAATTATTAATAAATGAAATTTAAATTCCTCTATTATTTTAGTAAGGGTTGATTTGATTAATGTGGTTAGTTATGGGTAAAATGCGCAAATATTTTAAATAAGCAAGTGGTTATAAAATATTCATTGTTGTCGGGGAATATTCGCTTGGTCATGGAATATTCTTACTGTCGGAGAATATTCGTACGACGGCGCAGTCTTGTGTGAGCCCCATAACGGAAAGCGATTGGATGAAGAAAATGACAAAAATAAGTGGTTTATAAATAACGACATAGTTGTTACCGTTAATACTGTTGGAATACCCGGTGGTTAAAGCACAGTAATACGCGTTGTTGCACAGTAGCACACGATATTGCACCAATTATTGATTCTTACGTAAGAAGGCACTACTCAATAATTGTTACAGTAATTACTGTTCAATATTATATTTTATTGATTCAATAATTGCTGCGTTGATATTTTATATTACTGTTATTTTAATAATTGTCACTACACAGTATTTTCTATTATCGGAGCAATAATTCATATTATCTGAATAATATTATTAGATAATATTATTGGTAATGTCTAGAAAGTTCTGTCTAAGGAGAGGTTTGGTCATCTAATTGCGCGCCAGTAAGGAGAGATCCTTATTGGAAAGCCCCCTCTTTCCTGGGAACGGCATGGTTGCCAGTACTGTGATTCTGTAATATTATTTGTGTATAATTAATTATTGATTTATATGATGAGAAAAATATTGATTTTATGTGGATATAGATGGAAAAATTTTTAATGTGACAATTGTTGAAAATTAATATTTTATCTTTTTCTGATAAAATAATTCATTTAAATATATTATTTTAATAATATATTGATGGTGATATTTTTATAATGAATGTGGGATATATGAGTATATGAGGAGTAAGAGTATTTTTGTGGCATTAAATGATTAACACATGTTTGGTGTGTTGGTGGACACAATTCTTGACCGAAAAAAATATTATTGACTGTAAAATCACCCGTTTGTGGATTTCGGTCAATTTCTATTTGGAATTTGAAAAAACTTTCTTTTGTAAAGTTGTAGAGAATTGAATTTCCTATAAAAACTCGGGAGATTCGAATTTTTTGATCAAAGAGCTATTTATTATGAATTATTAAAGTTCCGAAGTTTCGAAATAATTGATTTTTGGAGTTTAAAATGTTTTTTTTTAAGAAAAACGTTTTTTGTTGCAATTGAGTGGCTCACATGTGTTATACATGATCTGAAATCAGATTTCTTAGGTGGGCTTGACAATTTTGTAAATATAATATTATTATATTCAATTTTTTGCTTTGGTGTTCTAAGCATTTTCCTATAAATAAGGTGCTTAGGTTAGAATTGAAAATCACACCAGAAATACAAGTTTCTCTCTCTTTCTCTCTCTATATTAGTGAGCGTATTCTTGTGAGTATTCTAATACTTTGAGTATTGCTATACGGTGTAAGTTTCCTTCAGCACTATATCTAGTATTCTAGTCAGAAGTACCGTCTTTCCGAGGTAAGGGATGTTATTTCTTCTTAAATGATATTATTTTCTTCAATATCATTATGCCAAAGTATTGATCTGAAATTTTTATCAAATTTGGAACTTTTCATGTCGGGGTTACTATTCATGAGTTACTATTCACGAGTTACTATTCACGAGTTACTATTCACCGAAAAATGAAATTTTCTTCTTTTCGTCCAAAATATCTATTCTGGATACTAGCTTTGATTGTATCCATGTTTTGATCATTCTTGAATTTTACTCCACTATGATTATTTATGAGGTATTTTTGGACATGGAATAGTTGAAATACGAATCCTTAATATTTGTTCTTTTGTTTCACTGGATTCGTTTCTTTTAAAATATTTTTCATCATCCTCAGTCCTAAATGATGATATAATTGAATATCTTTGGCCTGTAGTGCAAAGATTGATGATTTCTGATGAATATCTTTGGCCCGTAGTGCAAAGATGAACAGGTGTTGAGATGAATATGATCGACTGGTGATACAAATGAATATCTTTGGCCTGTAGTGCAAAGATGAATATTTGATTAAAGATGGTTATTGATTGTTGTTACAGGGATAAAATATTGATGATGGACTTTTAAATCTTAAAAGATAGTAGAACTCATTCTCTACTTGACTCTTCTAATGGTTTGCTGTTTCCGCTGCGAATATTAATTTAAAACTTGTTGTCTATTGTATTCTATTAAATTTTTCCCTGTTGAAGACTAACGATAATTTGTTGTATATTATCTTAGTCATAATATTCTTTACTGGGCTAGTTGAGCTCACCCTTTTCCTTGTTGTTCCATTTTCTTCTCAGGAGGCAAGAATATAGCGAGTACTAGTCGGGGTATGGAATGATGGTTCAAGACAGTTATTTTAGTAGTCCTCACTATTTTGTAAAATAGTATATCAATAAGTATAATGAGGACTTAATTGAGTATGAATACTGTCTAGATGACAATATTTGTATTTAAACTCACAGTATATGTGTTGTCGTATTTTGCACGACAATTGTAATAATAAAGTTGTAGTTATTTTCTGTACCATGTATTTGGCGACTCAGAATGGGTTGGATGGATTGGACCTATTTTGGGGGCGTCACAAAATACATGGTACAGAAACAAATACAACTTCATTACTATAATTGTCGTGCAAAATACGACAACACATAAACTGTGAGTTTAAATACAAATATTGTCTAATAGACAGTATTAAAACTCAAAAGGTGTCCTCATTACAATTATTGATACACTATTTTACAAAAATAGTGAGGACTGCTAAAAACAACTTTTTAGAATTATCACTCTATACCCCGGCTAGTTCTTGTTATATTCTCACCTCCTAAGAAGAAAAATGGAACAAAAAAGAAAAGGGTGAGCTCAACTAGCCCAGTAAAGAATATTATGACTAAGATAATATACAACAAATTATCAATAGCCTTCAACAGGAAAAAATCTGATAGAATATAATAGATAACAAGTTTTAGATCAACAACTACAACGGAAACAATAATTCATTAGAAGAGTTAAGTAGAGAATGAAATCTACTATCACCTATAAATTTAAAAGTCCATCATCAATATTTTATCCTTGTAACATCAATCAATATACATCTTGAATCAAATATTTATCTTTGCACTACGGGCCAAAGATATTAATTTGTATCACCAGTTGGTCATGTTCATCTCAACACCTGTTCATCTTTGCACTACGGGCCAAAGATATTCATTAGGTAATCATTTATCTTTGCACTACAGGCCAAAGCTGTTCATCAAGTATCACCATTAAGGACTGAGGATGATGAAAAATATTTTAGAGAACGAATTCAGTGAGACAGAAGGACAAATATTAGATATTCATATTACAGTTTATCCAAGATCAATAATACTTCATAATAACCAATTGTGAAGCAGAATTCAAAAATAAAGATCAAAACATGGATACAATCAAAGATAGTAACCATAATAGACATCTTGGACAAAAAGGAAAATTTTCATTTTTCGGTGAATAGTGTCATATTCGTGAATAGTGCCGTATACGTGAATAGTGCTGTATACATAAATAGTAACCCCGACACAAAAAGGTAAAAATTCCACAAGAAAAATCATACTTCGTGAACAATACTCATGAATAGTACCGTATTCGTGAATAGTGCCGTATACGTGAATAGTGCCGTATACGTGAATAGTACCGTATACATGAATAGTAACCCCGACACAAAAAATTTGAAATTTGATAAAAAAAAATTCAGACCAATATTTCGGCATAATGATATTGAAAGAAATAATATCGAAAGAAATAATATCATTTACGAAAAAATAACATCCCTTACATCAAAGAAACAGTACTTCAGAATGAAATGTCGGATATGATGCTGAATGAAACTTGTACTGAATAGAAACTCTCAAAGTATCTAAATACTCACAAAATACGCTCGATAATATAGAGAGAGAAAGAGAGAAAGCTTATATTTTTGGTGTGATTTTCAATTCTAACTCAGCACCCTATTTATAGAAAAATGTTAGCACGCCGAAGCAGACCTGACCTGTAACCTGATGGCTTTACCTGCTCCTATTGCCACCCACCACATTTAAAATTAAATTTGAGCACATTTCTCACCAGCCAAATGTGGGGCCCACCAATTCTAGAATTTTCCATCAAAATGATAAATTCTGAAACTTTAACAATTTCTGAACCAGTCACCTCTTAAAATTCATAACAAATCATACGTTCATTTTTAACGGTTTAAAATTTGTGGACATATACTTAACTTATATATGTATAACATATCCAAAAATTACAACGATCTAACGGTCGGATTAAAAATTATAACTCACGCAATAGAGCTTTAGGAACACTGTTTTGATTTTTAAAACCTCCATTCCGACAAAATATTGATAAAACCCCTCAACACTAATTCCTTCATTTATAACCACATAAATAAATTCATCATTTATATCCACATCAAATAAATATTTCCTTATCATATAAATTAATAATTAATTATTCACAAATAATATTACGGAATCACAATTATGACAACCATGTCGTTTCCAAGAAAGATGAGGCTTTTCGATAAAGATTTTTCCTTACTGGCGCGCAATTAGGTGACCAAACATCTCCTTAGACAGAACTTCCTTAGACATTGTCAATAATGCTATCTAATAATATTATTTAAATAATATGAATTATTGATCTGATAATGAGAAATAATGTGCAGTGACAATTATTGGAACAACAATAATATAAAATATCAACGCAGCAATTATTGAATAAATAAAATAAAATATTGAACAGTAATTACTGTAACAATTATTGTGTAGTGCCTTCTTACGTAAGGATCAATAATTTAAAAATACTGTGAAATACCGTGTGCTACTGTGCAACCACGCGTATTACTGTATTTTAACCACTAGGTATTCAAATAGTGTTAACGGTAACAATTACGTCGTTATTTATAAAAACTCATACTTTGTCGTTTTTCTTCATCTAACCGTTTTTCGTTATGGGGCCCACAAATGGCTGCGCCGTCGTACGAATATTCCCCGACAAAAAGAATATTCCACGACCAAACGAATATTCCCCGACAAAATGAATATTTTACAACCACTTGCTAATTTTATAAAATTTACGCATTTCACTCATAACTAAAGCATTATATCAAATTAACACCTTATTAATTTAGAATAATGAATAGAGAAAAATTCAATTTTATTTATATAAAAAAAATTTAGGGTCTTACACTCAACGACTAATTTTTTTTTATGTCAACCTTGGAATAACACACTGTAGACAACCATGCAAAAATTTAAAAAATTGAAAGAGAGAGAGAAAATGTTATCAATTAAGTAACCACAACCCGGTTGATGTTTCTATGTAGACCAAAGTTTTCTCACAGTAATATTATCAAAAAGTGATGACCAAACTATTAACATAAGAAACACAATTTAAAGGCTTCCACTGTTAAGAAGCACCAGATGGCATTATCCTTGATAGTAGCAAGATGCCAACAGCAGCGTGGTGAAGTTCATAATAGAAGATAATTGAATTAAAATTCTAGGGCAACAGTTAATTGAGATTACCTGTTTCAAAGTTTGAATTCTATTGAGAAGCCGATTCAGTCAATTCATATGAACCGCATTTCAGACTTAGGTTTAGGATTAACCATCACCCACGGGAAAATTTTACAAATAATATGGAAAACCCAAATTTCAATCTAATAATTTTAAAAATACCACAATTTTTGAGTTAATTAGCATTACATTTTCCAACTTCTGCAAATAATGTGTCACAATTAACAGATTTAATACACAAAATTGCCTGAAATTAAAAATTAATGCAAAAAAATACACAGAAAGAACGTAAAAAACAGAAAGACCATAACAATTTAATAACTTTTAATCATTCAAATTAAAAAGTATATGTGCATTCAACATGTATACATATATATATATATATATATATATATATATATATATATATATATATATATGCAAATGAAAAATTAAGAATTATATGCAAATGGAATCACATAATAAATTCCAAAGCAGATATATAATGGTGCCTCCTAAATCCCAAGGTTGGATTTAAATTTAAATCCTATTGTGAAGTTATCTAACATATACTAATACGATTAAAAAACTTGTGCATTCAAGATTTTACGCAATCTTTAGCATGTAATCATAAATTCATTAACAAAAATAGTAGGAAGACAATATACCTGCAAGAACGTTCAATCAACCATTCTAACTATTCTATGATGAGCTTTTAGCATTCACACTTTTGCTGTAATTGCAAAATAAAAAATAAATTTTTATACCTCCAAAATAACAATAAAAGAATTACACCACCACACGCAGTTACATACAAAACAAAAGCAACCATTAATATTAACAGTTGACATGTGCAAATTGAATTGCTTGAACATCTCAAAACCTAAGTAATTAAGATGAGAAGCCAATTAGTTCTATGCTTCGACCATAATCCAAAAACTTTTATGTTAGCAGAGACTAAAATATAGAATTAGGAATGAATAGGACCGTGATTTGAACAGTTCCTTCGACTGTGAATTTTGTGTAGTAAAGAATTACAAAAACAAATACCCATAAATGTGTTATTTATTTATATTTTTGGTACAATTTTGTATATGATGGGAGAATATTAGTATAATTTTAATCGTAAAAATACAATCAAGCATTCCAATAATTAACAAATTTAATTATATTATTATTATTATTATCTAATAATGTATTCAGATGGTATATAAGAATGTTTGAAAGATATTGGAGAGAAGGGTAATGATCAAACACTAAATTCAAAAAATTACATAAAGATGACTGCAAGAAAGATTGTGAAAATTGGAATATAGCTGGGTAATGTTGGTGCCAGAGATGGAGAGTTATAATTGAGAACTACATATCCAGACATCATCAAGCATTTTCTGTCCAATTAAGCTAGTCTCTTTTACATTCAAGAAAATAAAAAACATATATAAAATTTTGAACATGTACCTTCAAGTCATGACACCAAAATATGACAATTTAAAAATACAACAAACTTGTCCCCCACAGGTACGCAAGAAACTGTAATATCAACATTTCTGTCAATGTGATTCTGTTCAGGTGTTATAAATAATTAACACCTTTCTAAAATATTTATAGTTATAATTCTTTTATTCCATCAAAAGAAAATATATAGGCACCTGCACAAAGTCCATATAGTCCATCCGGTAAAGTTGATCACTCGATAGAATCGGTATATTCTCAATGTCCATGTTCCTGACATCCTAGAAGTAGAAGTATAAATGAAACTTCAAAATAAAAGTAATAATAGTTATATAATATTTATATTATCGTGAAGATATGGAAATTCAAATCTAATTATCTATGGATTAATAAGCTTAGATTTTATTGAAAATTTCTAACACCTACCTTAAGTACCCATGTAAATTTCCTTGCAGTTCTTTGAAAGCAATTCATGCCTGCCTCCCCTGGTGTCTGAGTGGCAGCCAACACTTGCATCAAGAGCTCACAAAAATCCAAACTTGACAATAATTGAAGAAAATTTTTGCATAATCACAGTTTGAACTATAATTTTTGTAAAGCTTCAAAATTGTATTTCATTCTCATATGCTATATATGATATATACCAAATAAAAACATAGCATAATGAAAATAACAATTGCTAACTCATGCTCAAAATCTTCGCATTGAATCAATCCACAATCCCTAGCACCTGCTCGAAATCTTCCCGGTTAATCATTCATAACTAAACTGAAATGGATGAAATTATAAATGAGTTTAGGAGAGATTCCCGATGCATTTAGAATCAATACTTTTAGTTTCCTCTCACTAATAATATGACTTACAACAAAGTTTGTAATTCAAGTGTTTAATTCTATTCGGATTCCGAAAAATAGTCATTGGGGAAGTAGTCCATGCTATCTTCTAAAAGACTTGAAACACAAATCTCTAGAAACACAAAACTCTAGTTGATGTGGGTCTACTTTGGAATAGGCATATCCTGAGAATTAGTCAAACTTTCAAAAAAAACATGATCTTATAAGTTCTTTCTACTAATAATACATATATATTCATTTTTTCTTCTTCTGTTTTTTGTTGGACAACAAATGTAGATATATTCATTACAGTGTAATTACTCCTAGTCATTTAGTTTATCATGTTGGTTTATATACTTTGTGGTTTTAATGATGACAATATTTATATGGGCTTAATTGATTTTATATTGACTTATAATTTAATTGGGTCATGTTATTCAAATATTTTTATGCATATTAATTATATAATATATAATAGTTTGCATGTGTTATTGCATGGAGTAATCACCTTGTTTTCCTAGCTCACGCAAGTTACTGCATTATTGGAATGAGTAAAACAAGTTGGTTATTTTTGTCACATGTTTTAAGTTTTTATATAGTATATATATTCCAATCCTGATTTGCTTTGAAGACTAATTCAAATTGGAGTATTTTAAGGAGATTGAAAATCTGTTTAATATTCCTTAAATTTTCCATATTTAATTGTGGAGTTATATCCTTCCAATATATATATATATATATATATATATATATATATATATATATATATATATATATATATATATATATGTGTGTGTGTGTGTGTGTGTGTGTGTGTGTGTGTGTGTGTGTGTGTGTGTGTTATCTGTTATATATATATTGAGCTACCAATTTATACGTATTTGAGAGATTTTTTAGAAATTGGTTTTATTAAGGACTCTAATTTAAAGTTGATGGAGTTGTTATTTGTCACATGCTAAACAGTAATTGCTATTTTTAAGGGATCTTGCTAATTGCTAATAGAACTCTTTCAACTAGTATTTGATTTTTAATTAACTTCTTCATAGCTGTATTTCCTTATCTACTGAGGTTGTCATTGGTAACGTTGATCTCCTATTTCAATCAAAAAGTACTAGCCGTTGCAGGAGGAGTTCGAACGTTACATAGCCGCTGCTATCTTCTCTATATATATACTGCTTTGCTCGACATTGGAAGAAAAAGACTACTGAACAGAAATTCTTCAAGCTATCCAAGATACAAATTATCATATCATTCTTTTAGTCTTGGTTTACAGTGTTCTTATATCCTTTATTTCAATATCTATTGTAAACATAGTAGTATAAGTCTAGGATTGTCTTGGGGTTTTTATTTTAGTAATACTCAGTTTGTTCAACGAAGTTATCAAAGTCTCAGAGGTGAGAGGTGTTGCAGAGGTGCAAAGGGGGCAGAGGTGTCCAATCGATTGTCGTTGTAACAGGGAGTTTTTATTTACTTTGTAATTGCTGAGTATTATTTTAATAAAGTGAGTCTCCAATCCTAGTTGGGATTGAACGTGGATTAGGCTACTAGACTAGAGGATAGGGGCCGAACCACATAAAAATCTCGGTGTGATTTACTATTGTTTTGCTTCTGTTTTTAGCTTCTATATTCTGCAGATTTTGTTTACGTCGAAATTTTTTTTCACTAATACGGAAAGGTATTAGCTGTCCGTTTATAACAGACGAAGAATATAACTAATACGGACAGGGATAGACCGTCCGATTATAGTCTGTTATAGTAAACTTTAAAAATTGGCCACTGTAGATCACTTTTAAGTATTTACACCTATTCACCCCCTCTCTAGGTGTGCTTAATTATAGAATTACATTTGGTATCAGAGCGAGGCTCTACTAATATTGATCTTTGCAGGTCGTAGGGAAAGATCCTATGGCACACCTCAATTTTCAAGAAGGTCAATCCACAAGTCGGCCACCTTTGTTGCTCGGAAGTGAAAACTTCAACTTTTGAAAGTTTAGAATGATGATTTATCTCAAACGAGACCCATAGGAATGGTGGGTTGTTGAGAATGGCCCTGTCATTTCAAGACATGATGATGGAAAACTGAAGACTCTCATGGAAATGGATTCAAATGAATTATACATGGTATCCTATGACTCCAAAGCCATGAACACGCTGCTAAGTGGGATGATTCAAGCTGAAATTGACAAAGTTTCTGCATGCACAACTGCTAAAGAAATATGGGATACAATCATCATGAGCCATGAGGGAACTACAAAGGTAAAAGAAGTCAAATTAAGTATGCTAATGCAAGAATATGAATTTTTCAGGTTAGAGAAGAATGAATCCATCAAAGAAGCTCAAGCTAGATTCCTCACTCTTATGAACTCTCTAAGCATGCTCGGCCGAAAAATTGATCAAAGGGAGATAAATAGAAAGATACTTAGAGTCATGCCCAAACGGTTCGCACCAAAAGTTACAACTCTTCAAGACTCAACTACAATCAGTACGATGGAAACTCTAACTTTGTTTAGAGAACTTGAAGAATTTGAAAATCAACTGAAGAGGTATGATGAAGAAGATGAAGGACCTAAAAGGAAGACCTTAGCTCTTCAAGTTGAAAGCTACATAGAAGATGATGATGAAGACTCCGATGAAGAAATAGCTATGATGTCCCAAAAATTGAGAGAGCTGATTAGAAAGAAGAATAAATCAAAGTTTCAAGGTAAGACATTCAACAACAAGAAAGACGTCAAGCAAAAGCCACAAGAAGATAACTGTTTTGAATGTGGAAGGCCTGGACATTTCAAGAGAGACTGTTTCCAATTAAAAAGGAAGAACAAAGCAAGCAATTCAAAAGGAAAGGCGTTAATGACATGGAGCGATAATGAGTCCAATCATGACGAGGGAGAAGATGAAACTGCTCAACTATGTTTCACTGGATTATGCAATCAAGAATCATCTGAGGTAAACTCTGAACTTGGTGATATTACTATTTCTGATTATCTAGTTTTAAAAAATGAAAAAAATAGTATTAAAGAGAAAAATGTTCATTTAAAAAATTGGATAAATAATTTAATGAAAGAGGTAGAAACATTAATTGAAGAAAAACAAGAAATAGTTAAAGATTGCACATCAAGTGAAGTATCTAAGTTAAATACTAAAATTGATTATCTTGATAACTCTAATAAAATTCTATATAATCGTGCAAACAAATTAAATGAAGAATTTAATGATCTTAAAAAGGAAAATAATGTTTTAAAAGAAAGTTTGAAAATGAGAGATATTTATATTGATGCTTTTCATGATGAAAAAATATTAAACATGCAAAATAATAATGAGGAAGAAATAATTTCATTGAAAAAGGATCTTGCAAAATTTGTTCAAGGGGAAGAGAATTTAAATATAATGTTAGGTGCTCAAAGGTCAAGTCTAGATAAACAAGGAATATGATACAATCATGTTAAGAACATTACAAGCACTACTAATAAAATTAGAGTAATAAATAATAAACCAAGGAACAAGCCTCTTTATTGCTCACCTTTTGTTACTTGCAAAAATTGTGGTTTAAAATGACATTTTGATACAAACTGTAACAAAATTAAAATAAAACAAGTTTGGGTAAAGAAATGAGATTTAATTACAACTAACAATACCGGACCCAAACAGATTTGGGTACCAAAACGATGAGCTACTTCTTTATTTTGTAGATGTGTTTTAAAGCTAAAGTACCATCACATAAATGGGTGATAGACAATGGGTGTTCTAGACACATAACGGGTGATAGTGCTAAATTCATCTCATTAACTACTAAGAAGGGAGGAACTGTTACCTTTGGAGATGACACCACATGCCAAATCGTCGATAAAGGTAAAATTGGAAATGGTAAGGTTTTCATTGCTAATGTTCATTGTGTTGAAAGGATTAAAATATAATTTATTTAGTGTAAGTCAACTAATGGATAGTGGACATAAAGTAATTTTTGAAAAAGATAAATATGATATTATTCATGCTTCTCACAATATTCCTTTAATTGCTCAAAGGGAAGGTAATATTTATACAATTACTTTTGAAAATCAAAATGAAGATATTTGCCTTATTGCTATTCAAGATCAAACTATTCTTTGGCATTGAAGGTTAGGACATGTGCATATGGAATTAATTAACAAATTAGCTACCAAGAACCTTGTCAAAGGATTGCCAAAGCTAAAATATGAAAAGACAGGGATTTATAATGCATGTCAGTTAGATAAGCAAGCAAGAAATTCCTTTATCAGTAAAAATCAGGTATCAACTTTTTTACCTCTTCAATTATTGAATCTTGATTTGTTTGGACCCGAGATGTAAGACCCCAAATTATTAATAAATAAAATTTAATTTTCTCTATTTATTATTTTGAAATAGTAAGAGTTGATTTGATTAATGTTGTTAGTTATGGGTAAAATGCGCAAATATTTCAAATAAGCAAGTGGTTATAAAATATTCATTATTGTCGGGGAATATTCGTTTGGTCGTAGAATATTCTTGTTGTCGGAAAATATTCGTACGACGGCGCAGTCTTTTGTGGGCCCCATAATGCAAAGCGATTGGATGAAGAAAACGACAAGTATAAGTTGTTTATAAATAACGGCGTAGTTGTTACCGTTAATACTGTTGGAATACCCAGTGGTTAAAATACAATAATACGCGTTGTTGCACAGTAGCACACGGTATTGCACCAATTATTAATTCTTACGTAAGAAGGAACAACTCAATAATTATTATAGTAATTACTGTTCAGTATTTTATTTTATTGATTCAATAATTGCTACGTTGATATCTTATATTACTGTTGTTTCAATAATTGTCACTACACAGTATTTTCTATTATCGAAGCAATAATTCATACTATCTGAATAATATTATTTGATAACATTATTGGCAATGTCTAGAAAGTTCTGTCTAAGGAGAGGTTTGGTGTAAGACCCCAACTTATTAATGAATAAAATCAAATTTTCTCTAAATATTATTGTGAATAATAAGGGGTTAATTTGATATAATACTTTGGTTATGGGTGAAATGTGCAAATTTTGCAAAATAAGCAAGTGGTTATAAAATATTTATTTTTGGTCGGTGAATATTCGGTTGGTCGTGGAATATTCTTGCTGTCGGGGAATATTCGTACGACGACGCAGCCTTGTGTGGGCCCCATAACGGAAAGCGATTGGATGAAGAAAACGACAACTATAAGTTGTTTATAAATAACGGCGTAGTTGTTACCGTTAATACTGTTGGAATACCCGGTGGTTAAAATACAGTAGCACACGGTATTGCACCAATTATTGATTCTTACGTAAGAAGGCACTACTCAATAATTGTTACAGTAGTTATTATTCAATATTTTATTTTATTGATTCAATAATTACTGCGTTGATATTTTATATTATTGTTGTTTCAATAATTGTTGCTGCACAGTATTTTCATTTATCAGATCAATAATTCATATTATTTGAATAATATTATTAGATAACATTATTGGCAATGTCCAGAAAGTTCTATCTAAGGAGAGGTTTGGTCATCTAATTGCGCGCCAGTAAGGAGAAATCCTTATTGGAAAGCCCCCTCTTTCCTGGGAACGGCCTGGTTGTCATAAATGTGATTCTGTAATATTATTTGTGAATAATTAATTATTGATTCATATGATAAGGAAATATTTATTTTATGTGGATATAAATGAGGGATATATTTTTGTGGTTAAAAATGAAGGAGTTAATGTTGAGGTTTTTGTCAGTATTTTTGTCGGAATGGAGGTATTAAAAATCAGAGTTTTTGAGATAGTTTGCGGGGGTTATAATTTTTAATCCGACCGTTGGATCGTGGTAATTTTTGGATATGTTATACATATATAAGTTGAGTATATGTCCACAAATTTTGAACCGTTAAAAATGAACGTATGATTTATTACGAATTTTACAAGATGACTGGTTCAGAAATTGTTAAATTTTCAGAGTTTATCATTTTGATGGAAAATTCTAGAATTGGTGGGCCCCACTTGTGGTTGGTGAAGAAATGTGCTGAATTATATTTCAAATGTGGTGGATGGGAATAGTAGCAGGTAAAGCCATCAGGTTGCAGGTCAAGCCTACTAAAATTTTCCTATAAATAGAGGGCTAAGTTAGAATTGAAAATCACACCAGAAACAAGTTTTCTCTCTTTCTCTCTCTAGATTATTGAGTGTATTTTGTGAGTATTTAGATACTTTGAGAGTTTCTATTCATCAGAGCAAGTTTCTTTCAGCCTTATACCGGTATTCCGACCAGAAGTACTGATATTTTGAGGTAAGGGATATTATTTTCTTCTTAAATGATATTATTTTCTTCAATATCATTATGCTGAAATATTGATATGAGTTTTTATCAAATTTAGAACTTTTTGTGTCGGGGTTACTATTCACGTATACGGCACTATTCACGAATACGGCACTATTCACCGAAAAATAAATTTTTTCCTTTTTGTCCAAGATGTCTATTATGGTTACTATATTTGATTGTATCCATATTTTGATCTTTATTTTTGAATTCTGCTTCACAATTGATTATTATGAAGTATTATTGATCTTGGATAAACTGTTATACGAATCCCTACTATTTGTCCTTCTGTCTCATTGGATTCGTTCTCTTTAAGATATTTTTCATCATCCTCAGTCCTAAATGATGATATTAATGAATATCTTTGGCCTGTAGTGCAAAGATGTATGATTACTTGATGAATATCTTTGGCCTGTAGTGCAAAGATGAACAGGTGTTGAGATGAACATGACTGACAGGTGATACAAATGAATATCTTTGGCCTGTAGTGCAAAGATGAATATTTGGATAAAGATGATTATTAATTGATGTTACAGGGATAAAATATTGATGATGGACTTTTAAATCTTAGAAGATAGTAGAATTCTTTCTCTACTTGACTCTTCTAATGGTTTGCTGTTTCCGCTGCAGTTGTTGATCTAAAACTTGTTGTCGATTATATTCTATCAGATTTTTCCCTATTGAAGACTAACGATAATTTGTTTGTATATTATCTTAGTCATAATATTCTTTACTGGGCTAGTTGAGCTCACCCTTTTCCTTTTTGTTCCATTTTTCTTCTCAGGAGGTGAGAACATAGCAGGATCTAGTCGGGGTATGGAGTGATGGTTCTAGAAAGATGTTTTAGCAGTCCTCACTATTTCTGTAAAATAGTGTTTGAATAATTGTAATGAAGATTTATTTGAGTGTGGATATTGTCTAGAAGACAATATTTGTATTTAAACTCACAGTATGTGTTGTCGTATTTTGCACGACAATTGTATTATTGAAGTTGTAGTTTGCTTTCTGTACCATGTATTTGACGACTCAGAATGGGTGTTGTATACCTATTTTGGGGGCGTCACATTTGGTCACCTAATTGCGCGCCAGTAAAGAGAAATCCTTATTGAAAAGCCCCCTCTTTCCTGGGAACGGTCTGGTTACCAGTACTGTGATTCTGTAATATTATTTATGAATAATTAATTATTAATTTTTATGATGAGGAAAATATTCATTTTATGCAGATATAGATGGAGAAAATTTTTAAAGTGACAATTGTTGAAAATCGATATTTTATCTTTTCTGATAAAATAATATTTTATTATATTATTATAATATAATAATGATGATATTTTTACAATGAATGAGGGATATATGAGTATATGAGGAGGAAGAGTATTTTTGTTACAAAAATTGTTTAAAACATGTTAAACATGTCTGTGACTGAAATTTGATTATAGCGTGTAAAATCGTCTGTTTGTGGATTTCGGTCAATTTCTGTTTGGATTTTGGGAAAACTTTCTTCTGCAAAGTTGTAGAGAATTGAATTTCCTATACAAATGCGCGAGATTCAAATTTTCTGATAAAAGGACTATTTATTATGAATTATTGAAGTTTTGAAGTTCCGAAATAATTGATTTTTGAAAGTTTTAATTATTTTTAATAATAAAAACGTTTTTTATATGTTATGAGCCTCATTAATCACATGCTAAGTTGCTGAATTCAGAAGTCTAAGGTTGGCGTAGAAAAATTTATTTATATATTCATATTTTATTAAATTTTCTGCTTTGGTGTTCTAAGCATTTTTCTATAAATAGGGTGCTTAGGTTACAATTGAAAATCACACCAGAAACTAAAGATTTCTCTCTCGTTATATTGAGCGTATTCTTGTGAGTATTTTAATACTTTGAGTGTTGTTATACGGTGCAAGTTCAAGTCATAGCCTATATCCGGTGTTTCAACTAGAAGTACTGTCTTTACAAGGTAAGGGATGTTATTTTATACGAAAATGATATTATTTCTTTAATATCATTATGCCGAAATATTGGTTGGAAATTTTTATCAAATTTGGAACTTTTCATGTCGGGATTACTATTCATGAGTTACTATTTACGGGTTACTATTCACCGAAAAATAAATTTTTCTTCTTTTCGTCCAAAATATCTATTCTGGATACTAGCTTTGATTGTATCCATATTTTGATCATTCTTGAATTTTACTTCACTATGATTATTTATAAGGTATTTTTGGACTTGGATAAACCGAAATACGAATTCTTAATATTTGTTATTTTGTTTCATTGGATTCGTTTCCTTTAAAATATTTTTATCATCCTCAGTCCTAAATGATGATATAACTGAATATCTTTGGCCTGTAGTGCAAAGATGAATGATTTCTTGATGAATATCTTTGGCCCGTGGTGCAAAGATGAACATGTGTTGAGACGAACATGACCAGCTGATGAATATCTTTGGCTTGTAGTGCAAAGATGAATATTGATTGATGTTATAGGGATAAAATATTGATGATGAACTTTTGAATTCATGGATAATAGTAGATTTCATTCTCTACGTAACTCTTCTATGAATTATTATTTTCCGCTGCAAATATTTATTTAAAACTTATTGTCTATTGTATTCTATTAGATTTTTCCCTATTGAAGACTAACGATAATTTGTTCTGTATTATCTTAGTCATAATGTTCTTTACTGGGCTAGTTGAGCACACCCTTTTCCTTTTTGTTCCATTTTTCTCAGGAGGCGAGAATGTAGCGAGTACTAGTCGGGGTATGGAATGATGGTTCTAGAAGTTATTTTAGTAGTCCTCACCATTTTTGTGAAATAATATATCAATAATTGTAATGAGGACTTATTTGAGTGTGGATATTGTCTAGATGATAATATTTGTATTTAAACTCACAGTTCTTATGTTGTAATAATAAGGTTGTAGTTGTATCTGTACCATGTATTTTGACGACTCAGAATGGGTGTTGTATACTTATTTTGGGGGCGTCACAGTTGGTATCAGAGCTTAGGGATATGATCTCTGCCGGAGATCGGGGAATAGAACTAGGAGGGGAGAGACGAGTAAATCATTCGCTAGTGTGTTCTACTTAAGCTTATTTGTTGGTCGGTTATAATATAGGGATATTATGTGATATATTAATTTGTTAAATTAACCCTTGTTTTATGACAATATTGAGAATGTCGACTGAGAATGTTAACAGTGGAGTAAATGAAACTGTGGAGACGCTTGTACTCACCAGCGAGGAGAACGTGCAACAGGCAGACAATGTTCTTCCTATGAACAACACTAATGAGCAAATGATGAACGATGGGGTGTTTAGAAGCTTTTTGTAATTCATGCAAAACCAGACGAGGGAGACTCGTGTTCAAAATACAGGAGGAAATGACAACAATTCACGGTTTGTCACAGCCAAGCAGTTCAAAGAATTGGGACCACCAGAATTTAAGGGAAAGCCGGATCCGATCATGGCGGAAACGTGGGTCAACCAAATTACAAAGATATTCGATGTCTTGGGATGCACGGAGGAACAGAAGGTTCCATTCGCCACCTTTATGTTCCGTGACGAGGCAGACTACTGGTGGGAGTCTGTGAAACGTACTCAGCCAGCCTCACTCAGCATGTCTTGGGAGACATTTCAGAAACTGTCCAATGACAAGTACTTTCCTGAAAGTATTCATCATATGAAGGAGGTAGAATTTATTAGACTGGAGCAGAATAACATGACGGTGTCCCAGTACGAGGTGAAGTTTGCAGAGTTGTCCAGGTTTGCACCTCATTTGGTGGAGAATGAGGAACGTATGACGCGAATGTTTCTGAGAGGTTTGAAACCCGGCATACGTTAATATCTCATTTCTCATAAATTTTCTCTCTATTCAGATGTTGTCAACATGGCTCAATTATTAGAGTGAGATAACGAGTATGGTCAACCGAGGAACCACAACCATGATCATACCGGTGACAGCAGTCATCAGAACAATGATAACCAGCGGAGAAAGAAAAATACAGACAAGAACGGCAACCACTCTGGTGGTAATCGTGGCCATGAAAATAGAAGAAGCGAGTCAGGAGGAGATTTTAAAAAGAGGAGATTCAACAATGACAATATGAAGACATCAGCACCAGCAGCAACTGGTTCTAAGGAAGGAGAATGACCACCATTCATATGCTATAAGTGCGGAAAAGAAGGACATATCAGCCCAAACTGTCCACAACAGTTTAAGGTATGCTATAATTGTGGAAAGAAAGGACATATCGCTCGAGATTGCACTGTAGAGAAACCAAGTCCAGCAGGGATGGTGACTCAAAAAGCTGTCCCAGAAAAGTCAAAGTCAACGGTTCCTAGAAGAGCGTTTGTCGTGACTGGTCAACATGCGAGGAACCCAAACGAGGTGATCACGAGTAAGCTAATCATAAATTCATGCGAAGTTTATACCTTACTAGATACCGGTGCTACCCATTCATTTATTTCTCCTACTTGTGCTCAACGTTTAAACTTGACTCCGAAGAAGTTAGACTTTGATTTATCTGTGGAGACTCCGTTAGGAGAAACTTTCATCACATCCACTGTTTATAAATCTTGTGTGATCCAAGTTGGCACCATCACCTTACCTGTTGACCTTATCTCTTTAAAAATATTTACTTTTGATGTGATTTTAGGGATTAATTGGTTAACTACTCATCATGCCAAAATTAATTATTTTTGTAAGGTTGTTAGTTTTCATATTCCTAACCAACCTGTTGTACGAATTCAAGCAACTAAGCCATTAAAATCAATCACTGTTATATCAAGCCATAAAGCCATTCGTTTATTAAAAAAATGGATGTCAAGCTTTCTTAGCCCATGTTATGGATTTGAATAAAGACACGTCATATTTGAATAATATTCCTGTTGTTATTGACTTTCCTGACGTATTTCCTGAAGAACTTCCCGGTCTACCCCCGGAACGTGACGTTGAATTCTTTATTGACCTTGAACCTGGTACAAAGCCCATTTCTAAAACCCCATATCGAATGGCTCCTATTGAACTTCAGGAGTTAAAGGTCCAACTACAGGAGTTGTTGGACATCGGTTTCATTCGTCCTAGTACATCTCCTTGGGGTGCTCCTGTTTTATTTGTAAAGAAGAAAGACGGGAGTATGCGACTTTGTATTGACTATCGGGAATTGAACCATGTCACTATCAAGAATAGGTATCCGCTACCTCGTATTGATGACCTGTTTAACCAGTTACAAGGAGCACAATTCTTTTTAAAGATCGATCTGCATTCTAGATATCATTAGCTGAAGGTTAAAACTGAGGATATTCTGAAGACTGCCTTCAGAACTCAGTACGGGCATTATGAATTCCTAGTCATGTCTTTTGGATTGACTAATGCTCCTGCGACTTTCATGGATATGATGAACCGAGTATTCAAGGATTATTTGGATCAGTTCGTTGTTGTCTTTATTGATGACATCCTTATATATTCTAAAAGTCGTGAAGATCATGAGCACCATTTGAAGATGGTACTCCAAAGGCTGCGTGAAAATAAGTTATATGCTAAGTTAAAGAAATGCGAGTTTTAGCTTAAGGAAGTAGCATTCCTAGGGCACGTGGTGTCAAAATATGGAGTATCTGTTGACCCGACGAAGATTGAAGCAATACAAAGTTGGGAGCAACCAAAGACGGTGACCGAAGTACGTAGCTTTCTGGGCTTAGTTGGTTATTATCGGAGATTCGTGGAAGGGTTTTGTAAGACCCCAAATTATTAATAAATGAAATTTAAATTCCCTCTATTTATTATTTTGAAATAGTAAGTGTTAAATTGATTAATGAGGTTAGTTATGGATAAAATGCGCAAATATTTCAAATAAGCAGGTGGTTATAAAATATTCATTTTTGTCGGGAAATATTCGTTTGGTCGTGGAATATTCTTCCTGTCGGGGAATATTCGTACGACGGCGCAGTCTTTTGTGGGCCCCATAACGGAAAGCGATTGGATGAAGAAAATGACAAGTATATGTTGTTTATTAATAACGGCGTAGTTGTTACCGTTAATACTGTTGGAATACCCGGTGGTTAAAACACAGTAATACGCGTTGTTACACAGTAGCACACTGTATTGCATCAATTATTGATTCTTACGTAAGAAGGCACTACTCAATAATGGTTACAGTAATTACTGTTCAATATTTTATTTTATTGATTCAATAATTGCTGCGTTGATATTTTATATTACTGTTGTTTCAATAATTGTCACTACACAGTATTTCCCATTATCAGATCAATAATTCATATTATTTGAATAATATTATTAGATAACATTATTGGCAATGTCTAGAAGTTCTGTCTAAGGAGAGGTTTGGTCATCTAATTGCGCGCCAGTAAGGAGAAATCCTTATTGGAAAGCCCCCTCTTTCCTGGGAACGGCCTAGTTGTCATAAATGTGATTCTGTAATATTATTTGTGAATAATTAATTATTGATTCATATGATAAGGAAATATTTATTTTTGTGGATATAAATGAGGGATATATTTTTGTGGTTAAAAATGAAGAAGTTAATGTTGAGATTTTTATCAGTATTTTTGTCGGAATGGAGGTATTAAAAATCAGGATTTTTGAGATATTTTACGGGGGTTATAATTTTTAATCCGACCGTTGGATCGTGGTAATTTTTGGATATGTTATACATATATAAGTTGAGTATATGTCCTCAAATTTTGAACCGTTAAAAATGAACGTATGATTTATTATGAATTTTACGAGATGACTGGTTCAGAAATTGTTGAATTTTTGGAGTTTATCATTTTGATGGAAAATTCTAGAATTGGTGGGCCCCACTTGTGGTTGGTGAAGAAATGTGCTGAATTATATTTCAAATGTGGTGGGTGGGAATAGTAGCAGGTAAAGCCATCAGGTTGCAGGTCAAACCTACTAAAATTTTCCTATAAATAGATGGCTAAGTTAGAATTGAAAATCACACCAGAAATAAGTTTTCTCTCTTTCTCTCTCTAGATTATTGAGTGTATTTTGTGAGTATTTAGATACTTTGAGAGTTTCTATCCATCAGAGCAAGTTTTTTTCAGCCTTATACCGGTATTCCGACCAGAAGTACTGATATCTTGAGGTAAGGGATATTATTTTCTTCTTAAATGATATTATTTTCTTCAATATCATTATGCTGAAATATTGATATGAGTTTTTATCAAATTTGAAACTTTTTGTGTTGGGGTTACTATTCATGTATACGGCACTATTCACGTATACGGCACTATTCACGAATACGGCACTATTCACCGAAAAATAAAATTTTTCCTTTTTGTCCAAGATGTCTATTATGGTTACTATCTTTGATTGTATCCATGTTTTGATCTTTATTTTTGAATTCTGCTTCACAATTGATTATTATGAAGTATTATTGATCTTGGATAAACTGTTATACGAATCCCTACTATTTGTCCTTCTGTCTCATTGGATTCGTTCTCTTTAAGATATTTTTCATCATCCTCAGTCCTAAATGATGATATTAATGAATATCTTTGGCCTGTAGTGCAAAGATGTATGATTACTTGATGAATATCTTTGGCCTGTAGTGCAAAGATGAACAGGTGTTGAGATGAACATGACTGACAGGTGATACAAATGAATATCTTTGGCCTGTAGTGCAAAGATGAATATTTGGATAAAGATGATTATTAATTGATGTTACAGGGATAAAATATTGATGATGGACTTTTAAATCTTAGAAGATAGTAGAATTCTTTCTCTACTTGACTCTTCTAATGGTTTGTTGTTTCCGCTGCAGTTGTTGATCTAAAACTTGTTGTCGATTATATTCTATCAGATTTTTCCCTGTTGAAGACTAACGATAATTTTTTGTATATTATCTTAGTCATAATATTCTTTACTGGGCTAGTTGAGCTCACCCTTTTCCTTTTTGTTCCATTTTTCTTCTCAGGAGGTGAGAACATAGCAGGATCTAGTCGGGGTATGGAGTGATGGTTCTAGAAAGATGTTTTAGCAGTCCTCACTATTTTTGTAAAATAGTGTTTGAATAATTGTAATGAGGATTTATTTGAGTGTGGATATTGTCTAGAAGACAATATTTGTATTTAAACTCACAGTATGTGTTGTCGTATTTTGCACGACAATTGTATTATTGAAGTTGTAGTTTGCTTTCTGTACCATGTATTTGGCGACTCAGAATGGGTGTTGTATACCTATTTTGGGGGCGTCACAGTTGGTATCAGAGCTTAGGGATATGATCCCTGGCTGAGATGTGAGACAAGAACTAGGAGGGGAGAGACGGGGAATTCCTTCGCTAGTATGACTTGACTAAGTTTATTTGGTGTTTATTTGGTCGGTCAGAGTATAGGGATAATATATGACATGACTATTAACCCTTGTTTTATGGCAGTATTTAAGAATGGCAGCTGAGAACGTTAATAATGGAGTAAATCAGACCGTGGAGACACCTTTGATCACCACCCAGGGGAACGTGCAACAGGAAGGCAATATTCCTCCTGTAAACAACGTTACCGAGCAAACGATGAATGATGGAATGTTTAGGAGCTTTTTGCAGTTCATGCAAAATCAGACGAGGGAGACTCGTGTGCAGAATACGGGTGGAAATGATAACGCGCGGTTTGTCACAGCTAAGCAGTTCAAAGAATTGGGACCACCAGAATTTAAGGGAAAGCCGGATCCGATCATGGCGGAAACGTGGGTCAAGCAAATTACCAAGATATTCGATGTCTTGGGATGCACGGAGGAACAAAAGGTTCCATTCGCCACCTTTATGTTCCGCGGTGAGGCAGACTACTGGTGGGAGTCTGTGAAGCGTACCCAGCCTGACGCACTCAACATGTCCTGGGAAACATTTCAAAAACTGTTCAATGACAAGTACTTTCCTGAAAGTATTCGTCATATGAAGGAGGTAGAGTTTATCAGACTGGAACAAAACAACATGACGGTGTCCCAGTACGAGGCGAAGTTTGCAGAGTTATCCAGGTTTGCATCTCATTTGGTCGAAAATGAGGAACGAATGACAAGGATGTTTCTGAGAGGTCTAAAACCCGAGATTCGACAATATCTTATCTCTCATAAATTTTCTTTATATTCAGATGTTGTAAATAGGGCTCAATTATTAGAGCGAGATAATGAGTATGTGCAACCGAGGGACCACAACCAGGGTCATACCGGTGGCGGCAGTCATCGAAGCAATGAAAACCAGCAGGGAGGAAAATATTCGGACAAAAGCGGTAACCACTCTGGTGGTAATCGTGGTCGTGATAATAGAAGGAGCGAGTCGGGAGGAGATTTCAAGAAGAGAAGGTACAACAATGATAATGTGAAGACGTCAGCACAAACATCAACTGTTTCTAGGGGAGGAGAACGACCACCGGTCGTATGTTACAAATGTGGGAAAGAGGGACATATCAGCCCAAACTGCCCACAACAATCCAAGGTATGTTATAACTGTGGAAAGGAGGGTCATATAGCTCGAGAGTGTTCTGTAGCAAAACCAAGTTCAGCGGGGATGGTGACTCCAAAAGCTGTCCCGGATAAGTCGAAATCAGCGGTTCCTGGAAGGGCGTTTGTCGTTACTGGCCAAAACGCGAGAAACCCGAACGAGGTGATCACGGGTAAGCTAATCTTGAATTCTTGCGAAGTTTATACTTTACTAGATACCGGTTCTACCCATTCTTTTATCTCTCCTGCTTGTGCTCAACGTTTAAACTTGACTCCGGAGAAATTGGACTTTAACTTATCTGTTGAAACTCCGTTGGGTGAAACCTTCGTTACATCTACAGTTTATAAATCTTGCATGATCCAAGTTGGTACTATCACATTACCTGTTGATCTTATCTCTTTAAAGATACTTGCTTTTGATGTGATTTTAGGAATTGATTGGTTAACCACTCATCATGCTAAAATTGATTGTTTTCGTAAGGTTGTTAGTTTTCATATTCCTAACCAACCTGTCATACGAATTCAAACTACTAAACCACTAAAATCAGTCACTGTCATATCGAGCCACAAAGCTATTCGTTTATTGAAAAACGGATGTCAAGCTTTCTTAGCCCATGTAATGGATTTGAACAAAGACAAGTCAGATTTGAATAATATTTCTATTGTTAGAGAATTTCCCGATGTATTTCCTGAAGAACTTCCTGGTCTACCCCCAGAACGTGAAGTTGAATTCTTTATTGACCTTGAACCCGGTACAAAGCCCATTTCTAAAACTCCATATCGAATGGCTCCTATTGAACTTCAGGAGTTAAAAGTCCAACTACAGGAGTTGTTGGACATCGGTTTTATTCGTCCTAGTACGTCTCCTTGGGGTGCTCCTGTTTTATTCGTAAAGAAGAAAGACGGGAGTATGCGACTTTGTATCGACTATCGAGAATTGAATCATGTCACTATCAAGAATAGGTATCCGCTACCTCGCATTGATGACCTGTTCGACCAGTTACAAGGAACACAATTCTTTTCAAAGATCGACCTTCGTTCTGGATATCATCAGCTGAAGATTAAAACTGAGGATATTCCAAAGACTGCCTTCAGAACTCGGTACGGGCATTATGAATTCTTAGTAATGTCTTTTGGATTGACTAATGCTCCTGCTGCCTTCATGGATATGATGAACCGTGTATTCAAAGAATATTTGGATCAGTTCGTTGTTGTCTTTATTGATGACATCCTCATCTATTCCAAAAGCCGTGAAGATCATGAGCGCCATTTGAAGCTGGTACTGCAAAGGCTTCGTGAAAATAAGCTATATGCCAAATTGAAAAAATGCGAGTTCTGGCTTGAGGAAGTAGCATTCCTTGGGCACGTGGTGTCAAAACATGGAGTATCTGTCGACCCGGCGAAGATTGAAGCCATACAAAGTTGGGAGCAACCGAAGTCGGTAACCGAAGTACGTAGCTTTCTAGGCTTAGCTGGTTATTATCGGAGATTTGTGGAAGGATTTTCTCGAATCGCTACTCCGTTAACTCAGCTGACTCGGAAAGATACAAAATTCGTATGGAGTGAGGAATGCGAGAAGAGTTTCCAAGAACTCAAGAGGAGACTCATTTCGGCACCTGTTCTGACAATACCATCTGGTTCGGATGGATTTGTTATCTACAGCGATGCTTCAGGCAAAGGGTTAGGATGTGTTCTCATGCAACATGGGAAAGTCATAGCCTATGCCTCACGACAACTCAAAGAATATGAGAGGAATTATCCTACTCATGATTTGGAGTTGGCAGCAGTCGTTTTTGCGTTGAAGATCTGGAGACACTACCTGTATGGGGAGAAAGTGGAGATCTATACAGATCATAAAAGCCTCAAATATTTCTTCACCCAAAAGGAACTCAACATGCGGCAGCGACGTTGGCTCGAGCTGTTGAAAGATTACGATCATACCATCCAATATCATCCTGGAAAAGCAAACGTAGTAGCTGACGCATTGAGTAGAAGATCATATGCGGGTACGAGTGCAATATTGTTAACACAAAGGCCCATTTTGTATGACTTGCAAAGGATGGAGATAGAGATGAAGGCTCCAAGTACCCACATGATGATATCAAATATACGAGTAAAACCGACTTTAATCGATAAAGTTAAAGCTGCTCAAGCTACGGACATGGAGCTGATGCGTATGAAGAAGAAAGTGCAAGAAGGTGCTATTCCAGAAGCAAGAATCGATGAAGAAGGAATACTTCGAGTCAACTCCAGACTTTGTGTTCCTAACGATTTTGACTTGAAGCATAGAATAATGATGGAGGCACACAACACACCGTTTGCAATCCATCCTGGGAGTACCAAAATGTATCACGATCTTCGACATACATTTTGGTGGAGCAATATGAAAAGAGAGATCGCGGAGTTTATCTCGAGGTGTTTAACTTGTCAACGTGTAAAGGCGGAGCATCAAGTGCCAAAGGGTCCATTGCAACCACTTGAGATCCCGAAATGGAAGTGGGAACACATTACTATGGATTTTGTTACGGGTCTTCCCAAGGTTTCTCAAGGCATAGATGCGATTTGGGTTATTGTTGATAGATTAACCAAGTCCGCTCATTTCTTGCCGATACGTGAGACTTATTCCCTTGAACGTCTTGCTAGTATGTACGTGAACGAGATTGTGAGATTGCATGGCATGCCAGTATCCATAGTTTCGGATCGTGACCCAAGATTCACTTCACGATTTTGGGTTAGCTTGCAGAAAGCTATGGGCACGGATTTACGATTCAGTTCGGCATACCATCCTCAAACGGACGGACAATCAGAGAGGACTATTCAAACTCTTGAAGATCTATTAAGACTTTGTGTCCTAGATCTCAAAGGGAGTTGGGATAAGTACCTACCATTGGTGGAATTCTCCTACAACAACAGTTATCAGGCGAGCATAGGTGTGGCTCCATTCGAGGCGTTGTATGGAAGAAAATGTCGTTCTCCAGTATGCTGGGACGAGGTGGGTGAAGCAACATTGTTGGGACCAGAGTTGGTACGCATTACTACAGAGAAGATCCAAACGATTCGACAACGTATACAAACGGCACAGGATCGACAAAAGAGTTATGCGGATCTTCATCGGAAGGACGTGGAATTTAATATTGGGGATCATGTATTATTACGTGTTGCACCATGGAAGGGAGTTACAAGATTTGGAAAGAGAGGAAAGCTCAATCCAAGATTTGTTGGTCCATTTGAGATTCTTGAGCGAATAGGAAATGTGGCATATAGACTCGCATTACCTCCAAGCATGTGTTCATAATATTTTTCACATATCTATGCTTCGTAAATATGTTAAAGACCCGAACCACATTATTGAGTTAGAACCAGACGAGATAGCTGAAGATTTAACGTACGAGGAGGTACCTGTTAAGATCTTGGATAGGAAAGAGCATGTCCTACGCACGAAGGTTATACCACAAGTTAAGGTTTTGTGGAGAAACCATGCTATTGAAGAAATGACCTGGGAGTTGGAATCAGAAATGAAAGCGAGGTATCCTCACCTTTTCGAAACATCAGGTACGTACGTCAATTTCGAGGACGAAATTTCATAAGGAGGGGAGGTTGTAAGACCCCAATTATTAATAAAAAATTTAATTTAAATATTATTATGAAATAATAAGGTTAATTGATTAATAGGTTAGTATGGGTAAAATGCGCAAATATTTCAAATAAGCAAGTGGTTATAAAATATTCATTTTTGTCGGGAAATATTCGTTTGGTCGTGGAATATTCTTGCTGTCGGGGAATATTCGTACGACGGCGCAGCCTTTGTGGGCCCCATAACGGAAAGCGATTGGATGAAGAAAACGACAAGTATAAGTTGTTTATTAATAACGGCGTAGTTGTTACCGTTAATACTGTTGGAATACCCGGTGGTTAAAACACAGTAATACGCGTTGTTACACAGTAGCACACTGTATTGCATCAATTATTGATTCTTACGTAAGAAGGCACTACTCAATAATGTTACAGTAATTACTATTCAATATTTTATTTTATTGATTCAATAATTGCTGCGTTGATATTTTATATTATTGTTGTTTCAATAATTGTCACTACACAGTATTTCCCATTATCAGATCAATAATTCATATTATTTGAATAATATTATTAGATAACATTATTGGCAATGTCTAGAAAGTTCTGTCTAAGGAGAGGTTTGGTCATCTAATTGCGCGCCAGTAAGGAGAAATCCTTATTGGAAAGCCCCCTCTTTCCTGGGAACGGCCTGGTTGTCATAAATGTGATTCTGTAATATTATTTGTGAATAATTAATTATTGATTCATATGATAAGGAAATATTTATTTTTGTGGATATAAATGAGGGATATATTTTTGTGGTTAAAAATGAAGAAGTTAATGTTGAGATTTTTATCAGTATTTTTGTCGGAATGGAGGTATTAAAAATCAGGATTTTTGAGATATTTTGCGGGGGTTATAATTTTTAATCCGACCGTTGGATCGTGGTAATTTTTGGATATGTTATACATATATAAGTTGAGTATATGTCCACAAATTTTGAACCGTTAAAAATGAACGTATGATTTATTATGAATTTTACGAGATGACTGGTTCAGAAATTGTTGAATTTTTGGAGTTTATCATTTTGATGGAAAATTCTAGAATTGGTGGGCCCCACTTGTGGTTGGTGAAGAAATGTGCTGAATTATATTTCAAATGTGGTGGGTGGGAATAGTAGCAGGTAAAGCCATCAGGTTGCAGGTCAAACCTACTAAAATTTTCCTATAAATAGAGGGCTAAGTTAGAATTGAAAATCACACCAGAAACAAGTTTTCTCTCTTTCTCTCTCTAGATTATTGAGTGTATTTTGTGAGTATTTAGATACTTTGAGAGTTTCTATTCATCAGAGCAAGTTTCTTTCAGCCTTATACCGGTATTCCGACCAGAAGTACTGATATCTTGAGGTAAGGGATATTATTTTCTTCTTAAATGATATTATTTTCTTCAATATCATTATGCTGAAATATTGATATGAGTTTTTATCAAATTTAAAACTTTTTGTGTCGGGGTTACTATTCACGTATACGGCACTATTCACGTATACGGCACTATTCACGAATACGACACTATTCACCGAAAAATAAAATTTTTCTTTTTTGTCCAAGATGTCTATTATGGTTACTATCTTTGATTGTATCCATGTTTTGATCTTTATTTTTGAATTTTGCTTCACAATTGATTATTATGAAGTATTATTGATCTTGGATAAACTGTTATACGAATCCCTACTATTTGTCCTTCTGTCTCATTGGATTCGTTCTCTTTAAGATATTTTTCATCATCCTCAGTCCTAAATGATGATATTAATGAATATCTTTGGCCTGTAGTGCAAAGATGTATGATTACTTGATGAATATCTCTGGCCTGTAGTGCAAAGATGAACAGGTGTTGAGATGAACATGACTGACAGGTGATACAAATGAATATCTTTGGCCTGTAGTGCAAAGATGAATATTTGGATAAAGATGATTATTAATTGATGTTACAGGGATAAAATATTGATGATGGACTTTTAAATCTTAGAAGATAGTAGAATTCTTTCTCTACTTGACTCTTCTAATGGTTTGCTGTTTCCGCTGCAGTTGTTGATCTAAAACTTGTTGTCGATTATATTCTATCAGATTTTTCCCTGTTGAAGACTAACGATAATTTGTTTGTATATTATCTTAGTCATAATATTCTTTACTGGGCTAGTTGAGCTCATCCTTTTCCTTTTTGTTCCATTTTTCTTCTCAGGAGGTGAGAACATAGCAGGATCTAGTCGGGGTATGGAGTGATGGTTCTAGAAAGATGTTTTAGCAGTCCTCACTATTTCTGTAAAATAGTGTTTGAATAATTGTAATGAGGATTTATTTGAGTGTGGATATTGTCTAGAAGACAATATTTATATTTAAACTCACAGTATGTGTTGTCGTATTTTGCACGACAATTGTATTATTGAAGTTGTAGTTTGCTTTCTGTACCATGTATTTGGCGACTCAGAATGGGTGTTGTATACCTATTTTGGGGGCGTCACAGGTTTTCTCGAATCGCTATCCCGTTAACTCAGCTGACTCGGAAAGATATCAAATTCATATGGAGCGAGAAATACGAGAAGAGTTTTCAAGAGCTTAAGAGGAGACTCATTTCGGCACCTGTTTTAACCATACCATCTGGTTTGGATGGATTTGTTATCTACAGCGATGCTTCAGGAAAAGGACTAGGATGTGTTCTCATGCAACGTGGAAAAGTTATAGCCTATGCCTCGCGACAACTTAAAGAATATGAGAGGAATTATCATACTTATGATCTAGAGTTGGCAGCAGTCGTTTTCACGCTAAAGATCTGGAGGCACTATCTATATAGGGAGAAAGTGGAGATATATTCAGACCATAAAAGTCTCAAATATTTCTTCACCCAAAAAGAACTCAACATGCGGCAACGACGTTGGCTCGAGCTGTTGAAAGATTACGACCACACTATTCAATATCATTCTGGAAAAGCAAACGTGGTAGCTGACGCGTTGAGTAGAAGATCATATGCAGGAACGAGTGCGATGATATCAAGTATACGCGTAGAACCAACTTTAATCGATAAAGTTAAAGTTGCTCAAGACACATACCCGCAGCTGATGCGTATGAAGAAGAAAGTGCAAGAAGGTGCTATTCCAGAA
The DNA here is from genome assembly GCA_016801055.1 of Panax notoginseng. NCBI lineage: Eukaryota > Viridiplantae > Streptophyta > Magnoliopsida > Apiales > Araliaceae > Panax > Panax notoginseng. The sequence continues at coordinate 93,237,890 of CM029013.1, read as the reverse complement.
GCAAGAATCGATGAAGAAGGAATACTTCAAGTCCACTCCAGACTTTGTGTTCCTAACGAATCTGATTTAAAGTACAAGATCATGATGGAGGCACACAATACACCATTTTCAATCCATCCTGGAAGTACCAAAATGTATCATGATCTTCGACATACATTTTGGTGGAACAATATGAAGAGAGAGATTGTAAAGTTTATCTCGAGGTGTTTAACTTGTCAACGTGTAAAGGCGGAGCATCAAGTGCCAAAGGGTCCATTGCAACCACTTGAGATTCCGAAATGGAAGTGGGAACACATTACCATAGATTTTGTTATTGGTCTTCCCACGGTTTCTCAAGGCATAAATGCTATTTGGGTTATTGTTGATAGATTAACCAAGTCTGCTCATTTCTTGCCGATACGGGAGACTTATTCCCTTGAACGTCTTGCTTGTATATACGTAGATGAGATTGTGAGACTGCATGACATGCCAGTATCCATAGTTTCGGATCGTGACCCAAGATTCACTTTAAGATTTTGGGTTAGCTTGCAAAAAGCTATGGGCACGGATTTACGGTTCAGTTCGGCATACCATCCTCAAACGGACGGGCAATCAGAGAGGACTATTCAAACTCTTAAAGATCTATTAAGACTTTGTGTCCTAGATTTCAAAGGGAGTTGGGATAAGTACCTACCATTGGTGGAATTCTCCTACAATAACAGTTATCAAGCAAGTATAGGTGTGGCTCCATTTAAAGCATTGTATAGACGAAAGTGTCGCTCTCCAATATATTGGAATGAGGTGGGAGAAGCAACGTTGTTGGGACCCGAGTTGGTACGTATGACTACGGAAAAGATCTAAACGATTCGATAACATATACAAACGGCACAGGATCGACAAAAGAGTTATGCGGATCTTCATCGAAAGGACGTGAAATTTGACATTGGGGATCATGTATTTTTGTGTGTGGCTCCATGGAAAAGGAGTTAAAAGATTTGGAAAGAGAGAAAAGCTCAATCCAAGATTTATTGGTCCATTTCAGATTCTTGACCGAGTAGGAAATGTGGCCTATAGACTCGTGTTACCTCCAAGTATGTCTCGTGTTCATAATATTTTTCATATATATGTGCTACGTAAATATGTGAAAGACCCAAACCACGTTATTGAGTTAGAACCGGACGAGATAGCCGAAGACTTAACGTACGAAGAGGTACCTGTCAAGATCTTGGATAGGAAGGAGCATGTCCTACGCACGAAGGTTATACTACAAGTTAAAGTTTTGTGGAGAAACCGTGCTATTGAGGAAATGACCTGGGAGTTGGAAACAGAAATGAAAACGAGATATCCTCATCTTTTCGAAACACCAGGTACGTACGTCAATTTCGAGGACAAAATTTCATAAGTAGGGGAGGTTGTAAGACCCCAAATTATTAATAAATAAAATTTAATTTCCTCTATTTATTATTTTGAAATAGTAAGGGTTGATTTGATTAATGTGGTTAGTTATGGGTAAAATACGCAAATATTTCAAATAAGCAAGTGGTTATAAAATATTCATTGTTGTCGGGAAATATTCGTTTGGTCGTGGAATATTCTTGCTGTCGGGGAATATTCGTACGACGGCGCAGTCTTTTACGGGCCCCATAATGGAAAGCGATTGGATGAAGAAAACGACAAGTATAAGTTGTTTATAAATAACGGCGTAGTTGTTACCGTTAATACTGTTGGAATACCCAGTGGTTAAAACACAGTAATACGCGTTGTTGCACAGTAGCATACGGTATTGCACCAATTATAGATTCTTACGTAAGAAGGCACTACTCAATAATTGTTACAGTAATTACTGTTCAGTATTTTATTTTATTGATTCAATAATTGCTACGTTGATATCTTATATTACTGTTGTTTCAATAATTATCACTACACAGTATTTTCCATTATCGGAGCAATAATTCATACTATCTGAATAATATTATTAGATAATATTATTGGCAATGTCTAGAAAGTTCTGTCTAAGGGATGTTTGGTCACCTAATTGCGCGCTAGTAAGGAGAAATCCTTATTGGAAAGCCCCCTCTTTCCTGGGAACGGCCTGGTTGCCAGTACTGTGATTCTGTAATATTATTTATGAATAATTAATTATTAATTTTTATGATGAGAAAAATATTCATTTTATGTAGTTATAGATGGAGAAAATTTTTAAAGTGACAATTGTTGAAAATCGATATTTTATCTTTTCTGATAAAATAATATTTTATTATATTATAATAATATAATAATGATGATATTTTTATAATAAATGAGGGATATATGAGTATATGAGGAGGAAGAGTATTTTTGTTGCAAAAGTTATTTAAAACATGTTAAACATGTCTGTGACTGAAATTTGATTATAGCTTGAAAAATCGTCCGTTTGTGGATTTCGGTCAATTTCTGCTTGGATTTTGGAAAAACTTTCTTTTGTAAAGTTGTAGAGAATTGAATTTCCTATAAAAATTTGCGAGATTCGAATTTTCTGATAAAAGGTCTATTCATTATAAATTATTGAAGTTTTGAAGTTCCGAAATAATTGATTTTTGAAAGTTTTAATTATTTTTAATAATAAAAACATTTTTTATATGTTATGAGCCTCATTAATCACATGCTAAGTTGCTGAATTCAGAAGTCTAAGGTTGGCATAGAAAAATTTATTTATATATTAATATTTTATTAAATTTTCTACTTTGGTGTTCTAAGCATTTTCCTATAAATAGGGTGCTTAGGTTAGAATTGAAAATCACACCAGAAACTAAAGATTTCTCTCTCGTTATATTGAACGTATTCTTGTGAGTATTTTAATACTTTGAGTGTTGCTATACGGTGCAAGTTCAAGTCATAGCCTATATCCGGTGTTTCAAGTAGAATAATGTCTTTACAAGGTAAGGGATATTATTTTATTCGAAAATGATATTATTTCTTCAATATCATTATGCCGAAATATTGGTTGGAAATTTTTATCAAATTTAGAACTTTTCATGTCGAGGTTACTATTTATGAGTTACTATTCACGAGTTACTATTCACAAGTTACTATTCACCAAAAAATGAAAATTTCTTCTTTTCGTCCAAAATATCTATTCTGGATACTAGTTTTGATTGTATCCATGTTTTGATCATTCTTGAATTTTACTTCACTATGATTATTTATAAGGTATTTTTGGACATGGATAAACCGAAATACGAATCCTTAATATTTGTTATTTTATTTCACTGGATTCGTTTCCTTAAAAATATTTTTCATCATCCTCAGTCCTAAATGATGATATAACTGAATATCTTTGGCCTGTAGTGCAAAGATGAACGATTTTTTGATGAATATCTTTGGCCCGTAGTACAAAGATGAACAGGTGTTGAGATGAACATGACCAACTGATGAATATCTTTGGCTTATAATGCAAAGATGAATATTGATTGATGTTATAGGGATAAAATATTGTTGATGGACTTTTAAATTCATGGATAATAGTAGATTTCATTCTCTACGTAACTCTTCTATGAATTATTATTTTTCGCTGCGAATATTGATTTAAAACTTGTTGTCTATTGATTAGATTTTTCCCTGTTGAAGACTAACGATAATTTGTTCTGTATTATCTTAGTCATAATGTTCTTTACTGGGCTAGTTGAGCTCACCCTTTTCCTTTTTGTTCCATTTTTCTCAAGAGGCGAGAATGTAGCGAGTACTAGTCGGGGTATGGAATGATGGTTCTAGAAGTTATTTTAGTAGTCCTCACCATTTTTGTGAAATAATATATCAATAATTGTAATGGGAACTTATTTAAGTGTGGATATTGTCTAGATGACAATATTTGTATTTAAACTCACAGTTCTTATGTTGTAATAATAAGGTTGTAGTTGTATCTGTACCATGTATTTTGACGACTCAGAATGGGTGTTGTATACTTATTTTGGGGGCGTCGCACGAGAGATATGCTAGCTTAGGAAATAATCATTATGCATTTTTTATTGTTGATGATTTTTCAAGATTTACATGGGTTTTATTTTTGAAAACTAAAGATCAAGCTTTTGCAGAATTTAAAAAGCTTATAAAGAATGTTGAAACAAAACACAGCCTCAAGCTGATTGGCATTCGGAGTGACCATGATGGGGAATTTGGAAAAGACTTTATACCATATTGTAGTGAGAAAGGTGTTACACATGAATTTTCTGCACCAAGAACACCACAACAAAATGGTGTAGTGGAACGCAAAAATCGTACTCTCCAAGAAACTACAAGAACGTTACTTCAAGAAAGTAAACTGCCTAAAAGATTTTGGGCAGAGGCTGTAAGTACTGCATGTTACATTCTAAATAGAGTATTGATTAGACCCATTTTATTAAAAACACCATATGAGTTACTAAACAAAAGGATTCCTAATATTAATTATTTTAAAGTGTTTGGTGCTAAATGTTTTGTTTTAAATACTAATAGTAATCTTGGAAAATTTGATGCAAAATCAACCGAAGCTATTTTTCTTGGTTATTCAGTACGTAGTAAGGCATATAGGGTTTATAATCTTGACAAGTCAAAGGTTGAAGAATCAGTGCATGTAATATTTAATGAAGTTAACCACGATCTGTCAAAAGATGAGAATTTTGCAGGAAATAACAATTTGATTCGTGGAAGCTAAACTGCTAAATTTGGACAGCCTAAGCCATCCGAATCAGAAGGAAATACACCTGAAATTAGACAGCCTGACCCATCCATTTTAGTAGAAAACTCAGACATGCAGACACCGAAAAATAGACAGTCAGACCCGTCCAATATAGAAGAAAAATCAGACGAACAAACTGATGCAGAATGTGACATACCACAGTTTGAATCGAACGAACAAATGACTACAACAAGGCTTCCTAAACCATCTAGAACAGTGAGAAATCATCCACCAAATCTGATCATAGGTGATCCTGACACTTGGATGAACACAAGAAGGAAAGCAAGGAATTACTGTGCATTCTCCGCATTTCTTTCACAAATAGAACCAAAGAATGCCAAGGAAGCAGTTCAAGATGAAAATTGGTCTATTGCCATGTAGGAAGAATTAAACCAATTCGAAAGGTGTCAGGGATTCACATTCACCAATCCAAATATGTAAAGGAGTTATTAAAGAGATTTGGTTTTGAAAATACCAAACTAAAGTCAACACTAATGAGTACTACCATCAAGCTTACTACGAATGCTACAGGTAAAGATGTTGAAGTGACAATGTATCGAGGTATGATTGGTTGTTTACTTTATTTAACTGCATCAAGACTGGATATTATGTATAGTGTATGCCTTTGTGCTAAATTTCAAGCTCAACCTAAAGAATCTCATCTTAAAGCGGTAAAAAGAATATTTAAATATTTAGCTGACACAATTAATTTAGACCTATACTATCCTGTATCTCCAAGCTTTGAACTAATTGGATACTCAGATGTAGATTATGCAGGGTTCCAAGTTGATAGAAAAAGCAAAAGTGGTACTTGTGAATTTTAAGGTCAAAACCTTGTAGCTTGGCACAATAAGAAACAAACATCTGTTGCATTGTCTACTACGGAAGGTGAATATTTGGCGACAGGTAGTTGTTGTTCACAAATTTTATGGATGATTCAAACTCTTCATGATTTTAATGTGATATGTGAAAATGTGCCTATTATGTGTGACAATACTAGTGCAATTGATATTTCAAAAAATCATGTGCTTCATTCTCGTACTAAGCATATTGAAGTGAGACATCATTTTTTAAGAGATAATGTTGCTAAAGGATTAATTAAATTAGTATTTGTCCCTACTGAACATCAATTGGCAGATATTTTTACAAAACCTAGTGAAGAGCGTTTTTGCACTTTGAGAAGAGAACTTGGAATGTCTGTATGTGGTTAGAATGTTAAATTCAAGGATGATGTGAAATTCAAGGATCTCACTAATTTCTCCTTTTTTTGTTGATGACAACAGGGGAGAGATATTTGGGTAATGATGATTTTGTTATAACCAACTTGTGCTTAATGATTTCTTTTTGATAATGACAAAGGGGGAGAGATATTTGGTATTTGAAATTTGAATTGACTTGGTATTCATGTTGGTAGTGAGATTCTATATGCAATGATGGTTATTTGGATCAAGTCACTTTTTTTTGCTCCTTAATATGCATAAATTTAGGGGGAGCCTTATAGATAGGGGGAGCATATAAATTTAAAAGATTATATATTGTCATCATCAAAAATGGGGAGAATGTTGGTTTATATACTTTGTGGTTTTAATGATGACAATATTTATATGGGCTTAATTTATTTTATATTGACTTATAATTTAATTGGGTCATGTTATTCAAATATTTTTATGCATATTAGTTATATAATATATAATAGTTTGCATGGGTTATTGCATGGAGTAATCACCTTGTTTTCCTAGCTCACGCAAGTTACTACAATATTGGAATGAGTAAAACAAGTTGGTTATTTTTGTCACATGTTTTAAGTTTTTATATAGTATATATATTCCAATCCTGATTTGCTTTGAAGACTAATTCAAATTGGAGTATTTTAAGGAGATTGAAAATTTATTTAATATTCCTTAAATTTCTCATATTTAATTGTGGGGTTATATCCTTCCAATATATTCTGTAAGAAAAGCCTCACTTGAGGTCCGCTCTCCCTTCTCTCTAGAGTTAGCCGGAGACGAAGCTTTCACCTTCAATCTTCTTAGTTAGATGAAGAAGAAGAAGTTCTTCCTACTTTCTTCTTCCTCAAACAGTTAGTCTAGGATATATATATATATATATATATATATATATATATATATATATATATATATATATATATATATATATGTGTGTGTGTGTGTGTGTGTGTTATCTGTTATATATATATTGAGCTACCAATTTATACGTATTTGGGAGATTTTTTAGAAATTGGTTTTATTAAGGACTCTTATTTAAAGTTTGATGGAGTTGTTATTTGTCACATGCTAAACAATAATTGCTATTTTTAAGGGATCTTGCTAATTGCTAATAGGACTCTTTCAACTAGTATTTGATTTTTAATTAACTTCTTCATAGCTGTATTTCCTTATCTACTGAGGTTGTCATTGGTAACGTTGATCTCCTATTTCAATGAAAAAGTACTAGCCGTTGTAGGAGGAGTTGGAACGTTACATAGCCGTTGCTATCTTCTCTATATATATACTGCTTTGCTCGGCATTGGAAGAAAAAGACTACTAAACAGAAATTCTTCAAGCTATCCAAGATACAAATCATCATATCATTCTTTTAGTCTTGGTTTACAGTGTTCTTGTATCCTTTATTTCAATATCTATTGTGAACATAGTAGTACAAGTCTAGGATTGGCTTGGGGTTTTTATTTTAGTAATACTCAGTCTGTTCAACGAAGTTATCAAAGTCTCAGAGGTGAGAGGTGTTGCAGAGGTGAAAAGGGGGCAGAGGTGTCCAATCGATTGTCGTTGTAACAGGGAGTTTTTATTTACTTTGTAATTGCTGAGTATTATTTTAATAAAGTGAGTCTCCAATCCTAGTTGGGATTGAACGTGGATTAGGCTACTAGACTAGAGGATAGGGGCCGAACCACGTAAAAATCTTGGTGTGATTTACTATTGTTTTGCTTCTGTTTTTAGCTTCTATATTCTGCAGATTTTGTTTACGTCGAAAAAAAATTTCATTAATCCGGACAGGTATTAGCTGTCCGTTTATAACAGGCGAATAATATAACTAATACGGACATGGATAGACTGTCCAATTATAGCCTGTTTTATAGTAAACTTTGAAAATTGGCCACTGTAAATCACTTCTAAGTATTTACACCTATTCACCCCCCCTCTAGGTGTGCTTAATTATAGAATTACATATCATACCTCAACAAAGCCATCCCCAAAATTCACGCCAAGTTATATGTGCAAGCTAGGTGAAGATTGAGAGAAAAGGAATTGAACTGGGTTAGGATGAAAATATTTTATATGCCACTGTTGATACAAAGCAATTGATAAACCATGTGCATAAGAGCATGACATTGAGTACAACTTGAGAAAGTAATTAACAATAAAATGCAGACATTAAACTTGTGTGCGATTAGAAACATAAAGTTGTAGCATATCAAGATGGTAAAAACAGACAGTTTCAAAAAACTTCCAGTAAGAATGCCAGAAAAATACAATATCTATATGTCACTAATAGAGAGTTCTTATGTGTTCCTTAAACAAATTCAAGTTTTTGTAGTGTTACAATAACAATATTTTGAAATAGTGGCCTTGAATGTTGTGTGTTCCTAAATAAATACTTGCAAACTCAATTGTCAATTGCACAATCATGTAAAATATAATAATTGATTACTAACTACAGCAGAAACTGTATATCTTTGCTTTGACCAATTTCATGGCATTTCAAAAGTAAACACAAAAATAGGCCAATGGCATCTATTACAGGAACCATAGAAACTTTCCTTACAAAAAATCATCAGAAAATACCATTCTATGTTTTCTGTTATCTAATTCAATTTTCGTTCTCGATTTTTAGTTTTTCCTTACTATATTTTCTGAAAGTGACTATCAGTTTGGTTATCATTATTGACGGAAAAAAAAAAATCTTATTTAAATCAAGTACATATGGAAACACTAATTTGATTATAGGTAAAGGGCATATAATTTCACCATAATTTGTCAATTAGGAAATAACACATGCATCCCAAAACAACTCAATTTACACTAAGCAACCAAAATGTGAAAATTTATTTCAAATGAAACACAAATGCTAAGTCACCTACAGTTGGTTTAGCTCTTTCTTTAATCAGGACTTTTATCAAGCACTTACTGAGTAGAAGCTTCTCAGTTCTTTAGCTTTGCACTGGTATGCAACCCAGATCTGTGATGGAGGGAAAGAAGGGAACATAGCGAATACATAATTGTAGAGTGCATGAAATGAAATTTAGTCTCCTGTTAAGTTGAAAAAAAAATACTAGAAGAATATTTGGCAACTAAAAGTCCCTTCCACTAACAGGGAAATCAATAGAACCCTCCATTTTATTATGCTAGTGAGCTTTACCTTCCACTAACAGATCAAAATACAAAAATATGAATAAAGAGAATATGCTAGTGAGCTTTACCTTTCTATTGTTTTTTTTTCCAAAAGAGCAGAAAAACCAACCAATCAAAAGGCACACAAAAGCAGATAATAAAATGGATGGACAGATGGAAAATGATGAAATGGGTTTCGGTTTGTGAGGAAAAGAGCAAGCTTTGCATATCATTTTATACACGGAGGAGTGACTGAAATTGGAAGAAGAGGAAGAGAAAAATAATTGGAAAAGGTTAACTGAAATTGGAAGAAGAAGAAGAAGAAGAAGAAGAAGAAGAAGAAGAAGAAGAAGAAAAGAAGAGGAAAGGGAAAGAGGGTTGAAAGAATTGGAAAAAGGCGCAGAAAAGTAATCGACTTTTTCAATTGAACCGAGATAGGAGAATTTTGCGATCAATTCTCTTATGATACAAAATTACAGTATCCTCATAAGACTAAAAAATAGCACAGATCTAAAACCTCTAGACCCTATCGAAAACGCTCTTCTTAAAAATCTTCTTCTAATAACAAAACCCCTGAAAAATCTACAAAGAAGAGGAAGAGTAGTAAGAAAAAAGATAAATCTAAAATTGAATGTTATAAATGCGGAAAAACAGGACATTTTGCTAATAAATGCAAATCCAAATTAAAACAAAAACTCAATGAGATGTCCCTTGATGAGGATATCCAACAGCAAATTATTAATTATTTAGCTACCAGCAGTTCTGAGTCTAGCTCCGAAGATGGTTTAGCTGAGGTCTATTCTGAGTCTGATAACGATTCTGATAACGGGAATTGTCAAACCTGCACAATTAATAACTGTAACTCAAATACTGAAGCCGATTATTGGAAAGCCATCGTTGAGATGAATGGTTTAGATGTTGGAGGTCCCAGCATCAATGTCTTAACTGACACCCAAAAATCTCTCCTTAACTTAGCTGAAAATATAAAAGATCCCGAAATTAAATTAAAATTTTTAGAGATCTGTTATAAAAATCAAAAAACTGAAGAAAATCTTCCTATTGATCAGTATAGTATGCGTGAAGTTATGAAACGCATAAAAGATGTTTCCACCGCTGAAAAGCCTACTACTATTTAGGACCTTAAAACCGAAATTAATATTTTAAAATCTGAAATATAACAGTTACAAAATACTAATACTATCATCTTCCATAATTTAAAAAGTATCAAACAACAGTTAAACAATAAACATGATAATCATGTAGAATCCTCAAAAACTGGATCTTCTGATAAACCAGAGTCTTCTGAACAGTATTTAATGCTTATGAATCAAGTGGTTTTTCAAAAAATGGTATATTAGAATTACTCTTGTAATCAAACCGGATTTTATCATTAAAGATGTCATTGCCCTAGTTGATAGTGGCGCAGATATGAATTGTATTCAGGAAGGATTAATTCCTACCAAGTATTTCCAGAAAACCACTCAATCCTTAACTAGTGCTAGTGGTAACACTATGAATATCAAATACAAAATTCCAGAAGCCTTAATCTGTAATCAAGGTCTTTGCTTACCTATACCAAAGGAGGCAGAATCGAGATCGATACTGGAATAAGCACGTCTATCAACGATTTACAGAGGATAAAGGCCACAACGCCATAACACGGCTAAAGGCAAAGTCCTAAACGCGACTTGGGTTACGTCCCACTTATTCAAGTATCAAGCTTCAATTAGTCTCATTTAATAAAATAGCATGGATAATTTAAAGGTATATTAAATATATATTAACAGATAAATTACTACATATATGGTCTCATAAAGTTACTGTTGATTTGGGGGTCTACCCAAAACTATAAGCCTGCAGGTTTCTTCCTGGATGGCTTTTCTGGTTGAAACAATTAACTGTTCAGATTTATTAAATTGTTCTAAAAAATAAGAACGATTATATCTGTCTATAGCAGTTTGTTATGCTGTTTTATAACGATTACTGTTATCTATATGGTAATCTAAAAGTTCAAGTAACGAAACATAATAATTAACAGAAGCAATAATTAAAACTTACAGTAGAGCTCTGCGAATCTTTAAACTTCAAACTTATATATATCAAATATTTTACAGAGAGAGAGAAGGAGTAAAAGAAAATTCTGAAACGAAGTTCTGCCTCAACAAAGGGTGAGGTATCCCTATATATACAAGTGAGAGGATAAGAAGGGATCGTGTGTGTCCTTGTCAGTGGAGTCGATCATTGATCCTTATCTTTCCTTCTTTAAATCTCAGCCGTAGATAGTGGAACGCATGAGATGATGTCGGTTGGGTGGAGTATTATTGAGGACAGGTGGCGTCATTTTCTGATAATGGAGGGAGCAGCTGGCTTTCTTTTTAGAAAGTGGTCTTACTGTTCTTGTCATTTTTTGATTATTGATTCATTTGGTGTAGTGGAGGGTCACAGTCATACTGTTTTTCCTTTTCCTTTCTTGTCATGTTCTAGTTTTTCAGAAATCATTGAGGTGAAAGAATCCTAAAAGTCTCCCATGGTGGGCTCGGGTTCTTGACTTTCTCCGGCTAGGACATTGAATTGATTATCATCTTGTTCAGATTCTTCATCACTGGCTGTTTTCATAGAAACATCATCTGAAACTAAGGATTGTAAGAACTGAGTCTTCATGTAATCCATAGTTTTGACAATTAACTCTGTTTCAGTGAGATTAGGAAACTTCTGTTTTAAATCTGACTGGATTTTAACAAAAGGATTGACAGGTACTGGTGAGGGAAGGCTTTGCGGGATAACATCAAGGCAAGCCTGAGTGTGATTCTTAATTGTTTTAAGGAGTTCTGGTAAGGTCGGATTAAGACCTTTATCCCACCATTTGGTAAAGAAAATTCTTTTGAGGCGGGGAATCTTATTCTGGTAATCACAACGGAAATCCCATTTCCAGATCCAAGGGATACTGAAACGAATTATAAAATGGGCAAATAATTTAGACATGGATAAATCTCTATTTACTGGTATATGGGAATAGGCGACTTGCCATTCCTTGAATGCTGTTTGAACAGATTCTGGTAAGGTTTCAATGGTAACACCAATCTTATCCCACCAAACGAAAAACCAGTTGTGAATTTCATTTTTAAGTACTTCGGGACAGACTCGGATAAACCAAGTATGGTTGTGTATTGGATTCTGGTAATAGAAAACCTGGGTAAAAGAATCTATATAATCCCAATAACTGTAACGGGTTTCTGTTGTATGACTGGATTCAATAGTACGGGTGGTATGAGGATTAATACCCCAATTGGCAAGAGGCATGATGCTCTTGACCGTTGTTTTGCTGTATTGAATCGGGCTGGTGGATTTGTTAGGATCATGAAGCGTATGCTTAATGTCCATAGATGCTGTTTCGATGATAATTTGTTCATAAACATATCTATACTGATTAAAACGGGGAGGAGACTGTTGAGTCGTTAAATAACGTCTCTTTATCTCCCATGGATCTTTCATCCATTTTTTATCATTCTGTTCAATGAATAATACTGTTTCATCCACATTTATATTTGGGATATACTGTTCTGGTAATAGGAGAACATCCTTTACGGTAGGTTGGCTAGAAGAAGTCGAAGAGTTGCTGGTCTGAGAATTCAGAGTAGGAAATTCTGTATAGTACTGATTAGCTCTGCCTCGGCCTCGCTGACCGCAGCCATGGCTTCTACTGCTCATTCCTGCAAGTATTCTCTGGTTAGAAAATCCGATAAAGAATTCTGTTTTCCTTTGATATATTCAATATCAAAGTCGAATACTGATAAAATACTCTGCCAAGTGGCAAATATCTGTTTAGAAGCTAGATTTTGAACATCCTTTTTAAATATCTATTTTGCAGCTGAACAATTAACTCGAATTAAAAAGTGCTGATTTAAAAGATCATCTTGAAATTTTAAAACACATTTAACAATGGAAAGACATTCTTTCTTTATAGTAGGATAATTCAAAGAAGGTCATTTCCAAACTCCTGAAGTAAAACGGATAAGATCCTCTTTTTTACTATTAGGATTGAATTGCTTTAAAATACCACCATATCCTGTATTAGAAGCATCAGTTTGAACAATCTTCTTCCATTCAAGATTGGGTAAAGAAAGGCAAGGTAGCTGTTTAACTCTAGTTTTGATCTTTTGAACTGCATTAGTATGTTCAATAGTCCAAGGCAAAGGGTTTTTTCTTAACCGGGTGTACAGTATAGCAGCATCCTGAGAAAGATTAGGGTAATAGTCTCTAATATAATTTAGACTTCCCAAAAATCTCTGCAGTTGATTAATATCTTTAATTTCATCCGAAAATTTAGATGCAAATTTAATACATCTATCAATTGGAATAATAGTTTCATTGAAAATATTATGTCCGAGAAATCTGATTTTTGTTTGGAAAAGTTTCATTTTAGGAGCAGAAACTACCAAACCATTTTTTATGATAACATTTTTGAAAATGTTTAAATGCTTAATATGCTGTTCAATTGATGAAGAGAAAATTAAGACATCATCAATATAACAGATAATAAATTCAGTAAAAGGATTAAAAATATCATTCATGATATGTTGAAATTCAGAAGGTCCGTTTTTGACACCAAATGGGAGAACATTCCATTCATAAGTCCAAAAGGTACTGTAAAAGCAGTTTTATAAGTATTCTGTTCTCTGATTTGTATTTGCCAAAATCCTGATTTTATATCAAATTTAGAGAAAATAGTGGCATCATGTAAACGGTCAAGGAGGTCCTTCTTATTTGGAATTGGATATCTAATCCATTGAAGGGCTTCATTCAGTGGTTTATAATTAATAACAAGGCGAGGAGCTCCACGTTCAATTTCGGAATTCTTATTGACATAAAAGGCTGTACAACTCCAAGGGGAAGTACTGGGCTTTATTAGCTTTTTCTATTGAAGAGACTCAATTTCAGTTTTACAAAGGAGTAAATATTCCTTTTTCATTTGGTTGGGTCTAGATTTGGTAGGAATATTTTTCTCATTGAAATTAGGAATGTAGGGGAGAGAAATAATATGTTTCTTTCTATTCCAAAAAGCATTCGGGACATCACTACAGATTTCTGTCTGAAGAGTTTTGTAGATTAATTTTATTTTTTCCTGTAAAGAAGGCTGTAAAATTCTTTGTTCTGTAGAAAGAAACTTTATTTCTTTTTGGATGAAATTAATCTGTTTTTCTTTTGAATAAATCATGTGCTTGACTTGATTTAATTCTTTAGTATAAGGTTCTGTTATGAATTCAAAAATAATATGTCTGTTGTTAAGAGTAGTGTGAATTCCTAAAGTATCTATTTTTGAGATAGGCATTAAAAGACAAAGGAAAGGTGTGCCTAGAATGATACTTTGATTCATATTACGGATGAGGACAAAAGAAGTAGGTAAGCAAAGACCTTGATTACAGATTAAGGCTTCTGGAATTTTGTATTTGATATTCATAGTGTTACCACTAGCACTAGTTAAGGATTGAGTGGTTTTCTGGAAATACTTGGTAGGAATTAATCCTTCCTGAATACAATTCATATCCGCGCCACTATCAACTAAGGCAATGGCATCTTTAATGATAAAATCCGGTTTGATTACAAGAGTAATTCTAATATACCATTTTTGAAAAACAACTTGATTCATAAGCATTAAATACTGTTCAGAAGACTCTGGTTTATCAGAAGATCCAGTTTTTGAGGATTCTACATGATTATCATGTTTATTGTTTAACTGTTGTTTGATACTTTTTAAATCATGGAAGATGATAGTATTAGTATTTTGTAACTGTTTTATTTCAGATTTTAAAATATTAATTTCGGTTTTAAGGTCCTAAATAGTAGTAGGCTTTTCAGCGGTGGAAACATCTTTTATGCGTTTCATAACTTCACGCATACTATATTGATCAATAGGAAGTTTTTCTTCAGTTTTTTGATTTTTATAACAGATCTCAAAAAATTTTAATTTAATTTCGGGATCTTTTATATTTTCAGCTAAGTTAAGGAGAGATTTTTGGGTGTCAGTTAAGACATTGATGTTGGGACCTCCGACATCTAAACCATTCATCTCAACGATGGCTTTCCAATAATCGGCTTCAGTATTTGTGTTACAGTTATTAATTGTGCAGGTTTGACAATTCCCGTTATCAGAATCGTTATCAGACTCAGAATAGACCTCAACTAAACCATCTTCGGAGCTAGACTCAGAACTGCTTGTAGCTAAACAATTAATAATTTGCTGTTGGATATCCTCATCAAGGGACATCTCATTGAGTTTTTGTTTTAATTTAGATTTGCATTTATTAGCAAAATGTCTTGTTTTTCCGCATTTATAACATTCAATTTTAGATTTATCTTTTTTCTTACTACTCTTCCTCTTCTTTGTAGATTTTTCAGGGGTTTTGTTATTAGAAGAAGATTTTTTAGAAGAGCGTTTTCGATAGGGTCTAGAGGTTTTAGATCTGTGCTGTTTTTTAGTCTTATGAGGATACTGTAATTTTGTATTATAAGAGAATTGATCGCAAAATTCTCCTATCTCATGTTTTTAGTGAGATTCTGTTTTTTCATTAATTGTTGAAGTTTCATGTCATTACATAAGGATAAACCTTCTTCAATAATTACTGAAATGAGATGACCATATAAATACTGATCATAAGGGATACTCATTCGGTCGTGCTTATCTCTAAGCTTTTTTCGGACTTTTTCAGCAAAGAAAGTAGGAAAGCCATCAACAAACTTGGCTTTCCAATGTTCACTGTTAGCGTCTGATCTCTGCATGACTTTCATCAGAAAGACATCTTTGTACCATCTAAAATGGGTTAAAGATGGGCAACGAAGGTTCTGAAGGAGCTTACGACTTCTGTCAGTATTCATCTGACCAGGTCCAACGAAATGATGAAGGATAGCTTGGACAAGAGTGTAACAAGCATCTTCTCTTCTAGTGAGAAGGCTGGTAATAGGGTCAAGTTCTTCTTTGTAGGATTGAAGAACTTCAATTCTCTGGATAGCAGTTAATACATTATCCCACCATCCCTTAAGGATGCCAGTAAATCCATTAACTAAGAAATGACAGATTTGGTGGTCTGTGTTATCATTCTGTTTACAGACAGTTGCATACATCAAGATATGATGGATGGTTTCGAAGATTTGATATTCTGTCTTACCATCAATATTCCATTCATAAATGGTTTTCCCATGGTAAGATTTTTGAGTATGAAGAAAGTCTTCTTCATAAAGAATATCATGGGGGGTAGGTCTAGGATAGTAATACCTACTAGGTCCGGTTAGAGCCATTCGATTAACAGGTTTTTGGCTGTAAGAGGTTTTATTGATATTCTGCATATCCTGAAAGTTATTCTGGATTTCTAACAAATGACTAGGAGAGATATCAGGATTGTCTGTATCACTGCTAGTATTGTTACTGGTGGAAGAGGAGTGTCCAGAAATAACATTAATTTGAGAAGAAGAAGTAGGTGCAGTTGTGAGTTTTAAATCTTTCATTTTGTTTAAAAGATTGTCAATAAACTCATTGTCAGATTTGGAAGATTTCAATCTAAAATTACTGACTTCTAATGGCGGTTTTATGGTTACAGGTTGGAGTTCAGGTTTGTGGGGAACAACTTGACAGTTTTCATTAATATTATAAATTTGTTCCTCAATTCTGGTTAACTGTTTTCCTACAGTTTGAAGAAATAAATTAGTATAATTATTCTGTTTGGACAAGGGTAAAATATCTTTTATTTTAACCTCTTCTTGTTGATGGGGTATTTCAGATATATCAACATATGGATTGATGATCAAAGGTTTTAAATTATCATTTCCCGGACTAAGTTCAAGGGACTTAGGAGGAGGATGAATGGATTGAATGATATTACCATTGGTTGTGATCCAATCCTTTTGGATTCCAGTTAAAACATTCAGTTGACTTTCAGGGTAAAATTTTGATTTTAACAAGAAATCATAATACCATTTAACAAATGATAAGATACACTGATTCTTATTCAGATAAGCATAATAACTATCTTTAATTTCTGCTAATTTTTTACTTTCATGATTTTTAAAATACCAATTTCTAAAATTCTGGTATTTATCCTGCATAAACTCCTGATTTAAACATTGACGAATTTTACTATTGGGAGAAAAATCCATTAACATTCAAAATTCATATCACTAGCAGTTGCACTGTAAGGTCTTCTGTTTTGAGGAGTATTTGTTTCATAAATACCATGAGGTATTTGATTTTCAGAAACGTGAATCCCTCTAATCAAGTCTTCATTTTTAACAGACTCATTTTTAGATTCTTGATAAACAGATTCTAAAGGATCATACACAGATTGTCTGGAAGATTCAGGAAAATCAATATTATAAGAAACATTATTAATAGACCGACTACGAGTAAAAGGTCTCTGAAATTTTAAATAAACATTTCCATTACTGGTTTGTATGACATCCTCTATGGACTGTCTAATTATAGGCCTGGTAGGAACAGCATTAGTAATTTGCCATTGTTTTGGAAAAGTAATTTCTTCCCAAGGAATCATTCTGGGGATTGCCACTTGACTACTAAAAAGATTAGTGTCAATTAGGACAGTATGTCCCTGATGGCTTTGCTTACGGATATAAGGGTTTAAAGTGGTTAAAACTTTAAGATGAATACGGAATAATATGGCAAAAGGAGGAGATCCTGGCAGATACTCATAACCATGAGATATAATTTCATCTCTAAAACTTTTGACAAATTATTATCAGTTAAGGCTACACTTAGATTCGGGTAAATATTGAAATATACTGGTCCATGAGCAAGACTAGTTTCAATAGCTCCCATAAGAGAGGCTTTCCAGTTGAGACACCTACCATCACGGAGGGTGCATTGAATACTGGTATTTTGGCCAAGTAAAGTCAAGGGTTTAAAAGCTACTTGGACAAGTCCTATGTGAACATATTTATATTTTTGCAGAAAAGGATATAGGTCTTCAACATGCAACAAATATAAAATTTCATCATTATTCTGTAAAGGAACAGCATGCTCAAAAGTTTTGATAATTCTTTTGCTGATAAAATCAAAGGTTCCAATTTTATAAATAGTTTCTGGTTTGATTTTAGGAATAGTCCATTTATCTAAGGTTCCTTTACATCCTGATAGGCAATTAGTTCAGTTGCTTCTAAGGTAGAAGCTGAGGCATTAGCTACTGTTGTCACCGATGAAGGGGAAAAATCAGTCATTTTTCAAGGTGACCATATATGCATAATTAATAATTCAAATTCAAATATCTAGGATCTAACCAGAAAAACAAAATCAAATTCAAAATAATAATTCTAATATTCAAATTCAAATCTTCATAGGAAAGACTGCACAAATTTTGTACTTCAGAGGAGGTGGCGGAGGCAACTTCGGAGGAGGTGGAAGCTTCGGAGGATGTGGCAGCTTCGGAGGAGATGGTAGTACTGGTGGCTTTGGAGGCGGCGGTGAAGGCTATAGAGGAGGTAGCAATGGTGGTGGCGGCGACGGAGGTGGCGGTGGTGGCTCAGGTGGTGGTTACAGAGACGGTGAAGGTGGAGGCAGGGGCGGTGGTGGCGGGAGCAACCATTTTCCGGTAATAAAAAGAAATTCTCGAGATACTGCAGAGGAGAAGATCATTAGTAATGTCATGGCACCAGAGAGCAATTAGAGTTCATGACATGGGCAAAGATAAAGGCATAATTGGTGTCATCATGTAATAAGCTAGCTAGCTACTTAATAATAGCACTGGAACACCTTCAGTTCTAGTTTTATAAACAAATTTTGTTTTCTGAATAGGAAAGAGAGATATAAGAGAGTGATGTGTAATATAATGTTGATAACCAAACCTTCGTACCAAGGTAACCAAACCTTTATACCAAGGTAACCAAACTTTTATACCAAGGGAACCAAACCTTTATACTAAGGTAACCAAATTACATCAACACCTACAGTATGAATTGGTTACCTTGGTCTGAAAGTTTGGCAACTAACTGCATGAAGGTTTGGGTATCAACTGCATCACATTCAAAATAAATTGGTAACTTAATAAAACTGAATTGGTTACCTTGGTATAAAAGTTTGGTTACCTTGGTACGAAGGTTTGGTTATCAACATTATATTACACATCACTCTCTTATATCTCTCTTTCCTATTCAGAAAACAAAATTTGTTTATAAAACTAGAACTGAAGGTGTTCCAGTGCTATTATTAAGTAGCTAGCTAGCTTATTACATGATGACACCAATTATGCCTTTATCTTTGCCCATGTCATGAACTCTAATTGCTCTCTGGTGCCATGACATTACTAATGATCTTCTCCTCTGCAGTATCTCGAGAATTTCTTTTTATTACCGAAAAATGGTTGCTCCCGCCACCACCGCCCCTGCCTCGACTTCCACCGTCTCTGTAACCACCACCTGAGCCACCACCGCCACCTCCGTCGCCGCCACCGCCATTGCTACCTCCTCCATAGCCTTCACCGCCGCCTCCGAAGCCACCAGTACTACCACCTCCTCCGAAGCTGCCACATCCTCCGAAGCTTCCACCTCCTCCGAAGTTGCCTCCGCCACCTCCTCTGAAGTACAAAATTTGTGCAGTCTTTCCTATGAAGATTTGAATTTGAATATTAGAATTATTATTTTGAATTTGATTTTGTTTTTCTGGTTAGATCCTAGATATTTGAATTTGAATTATTAATTATGGCAGTTATTTATCCTTAATTTTAGATTTCCTTATTAATGTGAATTGCGTTATTTTTGTAATTATTTTGTGTATGCATTATTTTTGTAAATACTTTTTCATTGTTGTATATTAGTGTTAAGGACCCTAAAGTAAATTTGTGATCCTAAAGTATATTCAACTTAGCGTTATTTTGTTGACGTTCAAAAATAAAATACTTAGAGCATGTATGATAAAAATGAAAATATTCAGCCTTCTTCCTATTGTATTCAAAGGTATTATCTAATCGTTCATACCCCAAAATCTCCCTTATGCATAATATGATTTATCAAGATTTTGTATAAAGATATAATGTTAAAAAGAAAAAATAAATAAATAATTAAATAATAGTACAAAGATATAATATTGAAAAAGAAAAAGAAAAAGAAACAAAAGTGCAATAAGACTTGCACAATCTACCATTGGATTGGACAAATGAAATTAAAATACAAATGAAATATAAAACGAAATGAAATGACTCATTTCTAAGTCTTTTGTTTATTTTCAAAAATAGATTTGGGACTCATTTCACCACGAATGAAAATTATCAAAGATGAGAATTGTTCATTTCATTCTAATAGAACAAAATTATATTTAAGTTTTAATTCAGATTTAAAAAAATTAAAATGTATAATTAGTTTTTGAACAAAGGAGTATTAAACAAAAGGTTCGACATCAATACAACAAAAACTTTGAGTAATTTAATTCTAAGTGTATTGATTATAAATACAAATTTGGTGTGTAATGAAGATAATCCAGTTTTATCTTTTGCATAAGGTACATGTCGTCTATATTGTAGCACTAAAATTTAGAATAAATGCTTAATCTTTCTTGGTGATAAAATGATTGCACATATACTATAATTTACTTTATCAAAGTTATTGATCTTTTTTAATTTTCTTTTACCTTAAGTTACTTTGTTTGACCACCCATTGAATTGTTGCATACTTGCTAGTAAAATAAGCTATGTTAATAGGATTCTTAACCTTTATGCATGTATGAATTATGTAAATTAAAAATTAGCATGCAAAAATCATTGTCTTCACAATTTTATGAGGAACCCAAAAAAAATATTAAAGTCGCATGACTAAATCCATTTATATATATATATATATATATATATATATATATATATATATATATATATATATATATACAATATTTAGGGCTTAATCGAGGGGACACTTGTCCATATATAATACTCCCTTTGTATAATTTATTTATTTTTTTCCCAATAGATATGACTTGCTGACAGAAAATTATGAGATATTGGAGTGAACTAAAGTGAGAATATTATGGTTTCTAAATTTTTAAATCATACATTTAAATTAATTAAATAGCTAATTAATATTATAATTCTATGGCTTTTAATTTTAGAGAGAGAGGGTTATTAGGGTGTATAAGGTATTCATGATATTGGATATTGTTGTCCTTTGTTATTTTATTCTTTAATCTTTAGAAGACGCCTATTCCGATTAAAACGTTTATAAAACCTATTTGCTATTGGATCTTGTCATAAAAAGTATTGTGATATAATAGGTAAATAGGTGGGTGGTGTGGGTGTACAAGTTGTATAAAAAGTTTATACATTAAAATGGATTTATTTTTATATAAAAAAAAAATTAGGGTGTAAATTATGTTTTAATTTATAAATTATAAATGCAAATTGGACTTTAATAGTACCTGTGTTTTATAATTGTCTAAAACGGTTAGTAAAATATTTGTTCACAATTACAACCAAGTTCTGTTAATAGGATTTTTAACATTTATGTACCAATATGTTATGTTTGTTTGTAAATATTATACTTGGGATTGGATTATTAATTCTAAGTATTTTGTTTGTTTTTAAAAATAGATTAGGACTATTAGTTCTGGGATAATAAAATGACTTAAAGAGGATTATTTAATATCATGTCCAACTAGGTATTATAATCCCTACCATTTGGGACTAAAAATTTATAGACAAAATTAACCTTTAACTTTATTTAAAAAGACCGATGTATATTATCTTATTTATCTATACTTAAATTAATGAGAGTATGATATTTTTGTTATTAGTAGTAAGAGTATGATAGTCAAAATGACAAGTTTTTATTCTATCGTTTAAATAATTCAAGACAAAATAAACATAACATGAGATTATTTTAAGTTATCTCATGAATAATTCCATAAAAAATAAACATGTGATTAAGAATATTTAATCTTAAAATTAATAATTTTAAAAATTATAATACATAACAATATAATTCCGAGATTATAATTTTCGTAAACAAACGAAACCATTAAATTACCAATTAGAATGCAAAAATCGTTGTCGTTAAAATTTCATGAGGAACAAAATGAAAATTAAAGACGCATGACTAAATCAGTACATGTAATATATTACTACGATACTTGGAGCATATAATAGGTGATATATGTCCATATGTTAGCCCCTTAGTGGGTTCACACAAACTTGGCATGCGGGATACTCAGATAGCATGTCAAGTCAAGCATTGACACTTATTTGTGGGGCAAGGTATGAGCGTACGGCAGCCAAGGGCGCTGCCGGCAAGCGAGTTGACGTTTAGTCTGTTAAGCAGCAATGAGCAGTGTTGTGCAACAGTGGGCGACACTAGACATCAACTTGGGTCATTGTGTAACAAATGGGCTATGTCAGAAAACTAGCAAATCTTAAAGTTTCACATTATACTTCCTCAAACAGGTTTGATGTCTAGTCGTGGCAACTTGGAAATTTTCACAAGTGCTACTATAGGGGGGGTGGTCCGTGAAGGTCACCCAAGACCATGGGCAAATGCCATGAGCGAAGCGTGTTGGACGTTAGGACATTGTTAGGCTCCCCTACAACAATGTCAAACATCGGATTGCTGATTTGGATTGAATCAAAGACTTGTTCATGGGTTGGGCATAAACGAGCAAGAACGTTGAGCATGATACAGGCGTTGAGCTTGGCATGTCAAAGCATGGCATGGGCTAGTGCCCAGCATGTAACAAGGCTAAAGCACGTGGATAAACGCATGGACTGGATGTGCACAACAGACTTGGACAACACCTCGGGCAAGTGTTGGGCTAGTTGGAAATTCATGGGCTAAATGGACAGCATCTTATGGCAATATGTTAGGCAACTTCGTGGGTTGAGACATCAACAATGTGGGCTGACACTGTGGGCAAAGACATCAACAAGGTGGGCTGACACTGTGGGCAGTTAGGAGTGGCTGACTGGAGCAAGACCTAACTGACAGGCAGTTATGGACAGTTGCTGACAGTCAACCTCCATGCACATGACTGGCATGTCTCCAACCAATTGCACATCAAGGGGCGCACACATCTGCTGGTGGGCAGTTAGTGGGTAGTTACAAATTCAAAATGTTGGTTTCCTATTAGTTCTGAATGTTCTAGAAGTTGGGGGTGTCAACTGCAGCCTAATGTATATTTATATGTATAGCAAAGGGGCTTGAAAAGACAAAGATCACTGAGCAAGTGTGAGTTTACAAGCCTCTAGTCATATATTGTATTCCTTATTATTGAGTAAGCAATAAATGGTTGGGACGTTGTCATGTAAACACTGTGTTGGCTTGTGTGTGTGACTTAAAAATATAGACTGTGCTTGTATGGTTGACAGGTTGCTGACTGGTTGGGCAAACCAGTGCATCACAAGGAGAACATATACGCGAAAAAAATAGTGTCAGATTGTACACCCTGTGACAATTGGTATTAGAGTTTTGTTAGAGAATGATGGCGAACAATACAAGTTGTATTAATGAACTGCAAGAGAAGTTGCAGTTGCTAGAAACTTATGTGGGCATGCGGTTGGTTGGTGAAGAAGGTTTATTGGCGGACCAAATCAGAGCATCATATGCTCTCTTGGAGAACCTTCGTGCTGAATTGGCAGATCATGTCCTGGAGTTCAATAAGAAAATGGACGACATGGTTATTGATGTGTTGGTTGTCATAAATTGGACCCTCAAAGTTTCTGAACAATTCGAGAAAATAACTGAAGGCATGACGCTGGATAGATGTATTGTGGCTGTTTGTCCAACGAGTGGAGATGGACACTCGAATGTGAGAGTTCCTGAACCCAAATCCTTTGGGGGCAGTAAGAATGCTAAGGAATTGGAAAATTTCTTATGGGACATGGAGCAATACTTCGTGGCTGCCCATATCTTAGACTGAGAGAAGGTCACGATTACAAGCATGTACCTGACGGAGGATGCTAAACTCTGGTGGCGAACTCGGACTGAGGATGATGTTAGTACGGGTAGGACTAAGATTGAGACATAGGAAGTTCTCAAGAAGGAATTGAAAGATCAATTCTTCCCTCTCAATACTTCATGGCTGGCGAGGGACAATTTGAAGCATTTCAAACAGACCGGATTTGTTTGAGAGTATGTGAAGGAATTCAGTTCGTTGATGTTGGACATCAAGAACATGTTCAAAGAGGACAAACTGTTCAATTTCATGTCGAGTATGAAACAGTGGGCGCAGATTGAATTGCGTAGGCAGGGTGTCAAAGACCTGCCCACAACAATTGCAGCGACTAACAATCTTGTAGACTATTAATTTTTTGGCCTAAATGCTGCTAATGACAAAAAGAAGCAAGTGGGAAAGAAAGACAAGGGTGATTTTAAAGATGGGAAGAAGGACAAGAAATCGAAGAAAAGTGGTGACAAACAGTCAAAACCTAAAGGTGATGGACAGTCCAAGGACAAAAGCAAAGGTTGCTTCCTATGTGGGGGTCCCCATCGAATGAAGGAATGCCCAAAACGTGAGAAGGTGAATGCTCTAGTTGCTGACTCAAATGATGAAGGAACATCAGAAGGACCATAGATTAACCATTTGCAACTATTAGGTGCTTTGCAGACCCAAAAGGCAAAGACACCCGCTCCGCGTGGACTGATGTATGTATCAGTGGTTGTAAATGGTAGAGATGTGTTGACGATGGTGGACACCGGCGCTACCAACAATTTTTTTGCTGAAAGGGAAGTGGAAAATCTAAGGTCGGACTTGCAGCGAAATGCAAGCAAAATCAAGGCTGTAAACTCTAAGGCACAACCTATTCGTGGCACGGTGGTGGCAAATTTGAAGTTTAGCCCATGGGAGGGAAAGTGCAGCTTGATGGCAGTTCCTTTGGATAACTTTGACCTCATCCTAGGAATTAATTTTCTGATGATGGCTAAGTGCATGGTGATGCCTTATCTTGGTGGACTGATGATCACCGATGACAAGACGTCGGGTTTCTTGAATGCTATATACCCAAACCTGGAGAAGAAGGAAGGTAAACGGAAGACTGGTTTGTTGTCTGCAGTACAACTAGAGTCTGGACTCAAAAGAGGAAATGAGACCCACTTATGTGCCTTGATAGAGATCAATCCCGGCCAGACTCAAGAGGTGCCAGATGTTATGGGCGTGTTGTTAGAACAGTTCAAAAATGTGATGCCTCCAGAACTTTCAAAGACCCTTCCTCCAAGGCGTGTTGTTGATCATAAGATAGAATTGGAGCCGGGTGCCAGACCACCTGCTCAAGCCCCTTATCGGATGGTGCCTTCTGAATTGGTAGAGTTGAGAAAATAATTGACAGAATTACTAGATTCTAGTTTCCTGCAACCCTCCAAGGCTCCTTATGGTGCACCGGTGCTATTTCAACGAAAACAGGATGGCTCAATGAGGATGTGCGTGGACTACAGGGCATTGATTAAGGTTACTATTAAAAATAAGTACCCTATTCCAAATGTCGCTGACTTGTTCGATAGATTGTCCCGAGCCAAGTATTTTAAAAAGTTGGACTTGAGAGCTGGGCATTGGCAGGTAAGAATTACTGCTAGTGATGAAGCTAAAACTTCTTGTGTAACAAGGTATGGTTTGTATGAATTCCTTGTGAAGTCGTTTGTCTTAACCAATGCCCCTACTACATTTTGTAATCTTATGAGTGATGTCTTTTACAAATATCTAGATAGATTTGTGGTAGTTTATCTAGATGATATTGTGGTGTATAGTGAAACATTAGATGGTCATGTGGAACATCTGAGATTGGTATTTCAAAAGTTAAGAGAATATCAATTATATGTCAAAAAGGAGAAATGCGAGTTTTGTAGGGCAGAAGTTATGTTCCTTGGGCAATTGATTAGCCAAGGATAGGTGAGAATGGACTAGAGGAAAGTCCAAGCCATTATTGAATGGACTGCTCCTACAAAAGTTGCTGAGTTGAGATCGTTTTAGGGACTGACAAACTATTACAGAAAGTTTATTAAGGGCTACTCGAAGAAGGTAGCTCCTTTAACTGATTTACTGAAAAAGGATTGCAAATGGGACTGGACAGTGGGGTGTCAAGAGGCATTTGATAACTTGAAAGTGGCAGTGTCGTCTATGCCAGTGATGACACTCCCAGACTTCGAAATTCCTTTAGAGGTGCACACTGATGCATCAGACAAGGCAATTGGCGGGGTACTAGTACAAGACAGTCACTCAGTTACCAATGAGAGTCGAAAGTTGAAGGACATTGAGCAGCGGTACAATACACATGAGAAAGAAATGATTACAGTGGTGCATTGCTTGGAAACGCGGAAGCATTATTTGTTGGGTACGAAGTTTGTGGTGGTGACTGATAATGTAGCCAACACCTACTTCAAGACTTAGAAGAAGCTGACTCCTAAGCAAGCTCGTTGACAAGAATTCTTGGCAGAATTTGATTTGTGTGGGTACATAAGTCAGGCTTGCAAAATTCAGTGGCTGATGCATTAAGTTGAAAAGTTTTCCAGGAGTTTATTGTTGCTCTCACAGTGATTGAGACTGAGTACCTAGACAAGATAAGAGAACAATCCCTAAATGATGTTGTTTACCAAAAACTTTAGACGCAAGTACAGGCAAGTCTAGTTCGAAGATATTGGATTGAAGATGAGTTGTTGTATGCAAAGGGCAGTAGGTTATATGTTCCTAGCGGAGGAAACTTGAAGAGGCAAATCATGCATGAGATGCATGATACAAAATGGGCTGGTCACCCAAGCATCGAAAGAATGTTGGCATTACTGTCTCGCTCCTACTACTGGCCCAAGATTGAGAGTGACGTGGAGGTGTATGTCAAGTCTTGTCTAGTATGTCAAATAGAAAAACTTGGGAAGAAAAGTGAAGTAGGCTTGTTGCAGCCTCTTCCCATTCCTGACAGACCCTAACAGTCAGTATCAATGGACTTCATTTCTAGGTTGCCGAAGGTTGATGGGATGGGATCAATTTTTGTAGTGGTTGATCGTTTTTCCAAGTATGTGAAAGTAGTATGCACACAAGCCAATCATGTTGACGATAAAGTATATACTTTTTAAAAATCTTATTCATTTATTAATAAAAGTATTCATTTACTAAAGGCTTTAATTTATCTACATGATGCTATTTTAATAATATATGATAAATTCATAGTTTTAAGCAATGATTTTATAATCATGATGAGATTATGCTAATGAGATCTAAATTCTTAGATAACTTAAAAACTAAAATGTTCCCAATCGATGGATTACTAAAAAAGGGATTAGTAAATCCAGATAGATTGGTACATACGTTGCTTGGTCATTGGATGAAGATGATTGATCTCATGATCATTTGTGTGGAGACACTAAAGCAAGTATGTATGTGCTTATTGGAGAATAAGTTCACTGAACGTGACTCGCTAAGGAATACCTAATGGAGTTTTACTTGCCTGTCAATAGAAATTCTTGTAGTGATAGTATTACAAGTGATCCTTGGACTTGAGATCATTACAGTATCTTATATATGATGAGTTATACTTTGACTTATACCTTAAGAACCTTAGGGTATATCAAAGGGTATGCTTGGGTATAATAAGTTGTGCATAGAGATAATATATGATCAATAAAAAATCTACCGCTTTTAGTAAAAGAAGATATGTGATTCGATAAATGACAACCCAGTAGTCATTGGCCAAGGCAAAATGAAATTAGAAAGGAGTTTTTAATTTGTATTATTTAGAGTTGTACATTTAAGAATCGAAAAAATATATAATTAAATAAAATAAGACTTGACAGTAATTCAATGTCTTATATTTAATTGGGACATTGTATGGTAGAAGGATTGAATTGTACGGTAACTATTTACTCAAATATTCTTTTATGATTAATGTTAAAATCTATATTATCTGAAAAGTCGTTAATCGCTAGGGAGGTTTATCCCTTTTATAGAATAAATGTTATGTATTTAAATAAATTATTATATTAATTTATTTATTTAAATAAGATTAGAATTGTTCTAATTGATTTAATCACAACCGATTTAATATAGAGAACCTAAAGGGTCACACCTCAAAAGGAAGAATATTTATTTAAGAAGTTAATGGCATAATCGTAATAATATATTAAGTGTATTTAATTTAATCTATGGTGATAGAATAAATTAAATAGCTTAATATTTATTATTTAATATTTTAGAAATATTAAATATTAATCAATAAGAGGAGTCTTATTAATATTATTACAATTATTATTATTTTAATTTCTAAAGGAGTTTGAGAATTAATTCAATATAAGTACTCTCATTTATTCCTAATAAGATTAGGAGGTAAATTAATTAAAAGAGTTTAATTAATTATCCCTAATAAGATTGGGGAGCTTAATTAACTAAAAAAATTTAATTAATTAAATAATACCCTAATTTCTAATTAGATTAGATGGGTTAACTGATATCTTTATAAGAGAAATCTTATATTAGATATCTATATACATGAAATTCCAATTGTTCGAGAGTACGCCCTTTTTTTCTACAGAGATTGAAAAAACTAGGGTTTGAGCCAAACACCCATCTTCTTGAATCTTTGTTCTTCATTGGTGGATCACCTCTAGAGGCCAAACACTTGGATAGCTAACGTTGATCAAAGGAAGGAATCAAACCCGGCGGATTCAAGTTGAACGTGAAAAGAAATTGGAGGTGAACTCGTACTTGAGGAAGCTAGTTTCTATAAGGGTATGAATATGTTCTCCATCTTTTTCTATTGATTGATTATTATGCACAAAGTATGATCATGGTGATGGGTTTGTATGAAAATTTTAAATTCTTATTTTATTGTGATTCCGCACCTTTTGTGTAATTTGATTGGATGTTTGCTCTATATACAAACCCAACAGTGGTATCAGAGCCAAACGTTGTGCTAATTATCGATCTTGTTGATTCCATGTATGTATAATATGCGATTTGATCGAATTTTCTGGGCAAAATTTTTTTCCTGTTCTGTCTGCGACGCGACGCAGCTGCGCCGTCTCCAGTTCATTCTGGAGTACAGCTGCGCCATAATGTGGAAAGCGTTTTCTGGGCAAGCAGCGCAGCTACGCTGTCTCCAGTTCATTTTGGAGCGGAGCAGCGCCAGACACTAGATTCTGAAAATTTTTATTTTTAGTATTTATTTCAATTAAGATAAAATGTTTATTTTGAATTGGAATATGATTAAAATAAAAGTTTTATATTAACTTGGAATTGGATTCCATGTTCGTTTGAATAAAAGAGTTTATTCAAAAGTTATATATTTAACTTGAAATTAGATTCCACATTTGTTTGAATAAAAGAGTTTATTCAAGAGTTTTATATTAATTTGGAATTGGATTCCACGTTCGCTTGAAAAAAAGAGTTAAGTCACATATGGAATAAGATTTGATGCTTCCTAGAATAAATGAGTTTATTCACATATGGAATAGGATTCCATGTTTCCTAAAATTAAATATGTTTAATTTTGATAAGTAATAGGATTCCATGTTTCCTAGAATAAATGAGTTTATTCACATATGGAATAAGATTCCATGTTTCTTAAAATTAAAGATGTTTAATTTTAATAAGGAATAGGATTCAACATTTTTTTTCCAGCAATTTTAAGTGAAAATAAAGGAGTTTATTTTGTACTTAAAATTGGATTCCTTACTAATTAAAATAAAGAAGTTTATTTTGATTTGGAATTTGATTAAAAATAAAGGAGTTTATTTTTACTCAAAATTGGATAAAATAAAATTAAAAAAATTATTATGATTTAAATTTTGATTAAAATAAAGGAGTTTATTTTTATTTCAAAATTGAATTTTAATAAATTTGAAATTGCCCATTAAATTGATATTGATGCATATATGGAATGGATTTATTATTCATAAGATGAATTTATTTATTGATTCATATGTTGATGTGTATAATAATAAATGGGATTGATTATGGACTATTGACCAATGTGATTGAATTTTATTTTAGTTGGATGCATAAATGTATGTGTTTTATTAAATAGGGTATGCGTACCTCGTCTTCTCTAATTTTTCTTAATGTAAATTATATTTACATTCTATGTACTTCCCCTTGACTGCTGATCAAGGTTTCTATTTATTTTAAATAGTTTTGTAATAGGAATATTTAGAATTAATTTTGAAGAATTGGGGATCAAGGAGCAAAGGGCGCTTGAAGACCCGTTTGTAATGGAGCTCGGGTTTAAATGTAATAGTTATATTTAAACTTAATTCATCCACCCTAGGTTTGACCTCTTGATTCTCTTGGTGGGTCTAGTGAACCAAACTAGAATAAAGTCCATAATCAATACGGGTAGAATATAGTATTCTATATGCGCATGCTTATACTATACATATTATATATTATGCAAACATAATTCGCATGTTAATTAATATGACGCGTATTATATATATATATATATATATATATATATATATATATATATATATATATATATATGTGTGTGTGTGTGTGTGTGTGTGTGTGTGTGTGTGTGTGTGTGTGTGTACATGCGCGCTAAACAGGATGAGACAAATTAATAACATACAAACCCCTCAAATTTTTTATATTAAGTCCTAAGCGTTCAAATATATTTGGATTATCGAACGTCGCTTTCTAGCATGATAAAAATAATAAAGTATCAATTAATTATTATAAGTTTGCTGTGTCACCACAAAGATTATCTTAATTTTTTTGAGATGTTAATTTTATCACATTTGATGCTTATAAAGAAAATTGAACAGTGTTGTTTTATTGTGTCACCACAAGGACAATGTTTTCTTTTTTGAATATATGGAAGTGCTAGGTTGGACTTAACTCAGATAATTTTGATTCGGATGTGCCACCACTTGATTAAAATAACCTAAGAGGCAAAATAAAAGGAGTTACATGATGATGTAATTGACAAGAGTTGTCTACCTATTTATTTAGATATAGTTTGTTGTGTTACCACAAGGTTATATACATTTGAAATGAGATCCTTATTCTCACTAGCATATCTTTAATTAGATATTGTTGAACTATATATATTGAGGGTAATATAGTTTGAAGAAATTAGTGGAAAATACCAATTTAAAATAAGACCTAATTTATTTTGGTAATTAATAAAATAATGTATGCTAAAATATTATTAATTACAAATTCATTTACAGAATTTTACAACATCTAAAATTACTATCATTGCATAGCATACTAGATGCTAAATTAATCGGACCAAATTAAACGAATTGGTTAAGGAATTTGAGAATAGTTCTCATGGCTGAAAAGTTATCTTATGTCCTTAATACGCCTATCCCTACAATGGTAGCAGACAATGCTCTGAGAAAGAGATTACTACTTTTAGAAAGTGGCAAGATGATGCACAGTTGGCTCAATGCATTATGCTCGTATCCATGAGTAACGAGCTTCAGCGTCATCATGAAACTATGAATGCTTCTACTATATTCCTGCACATCAAGTAGTTGATGGTGAGAAAAATAGGACTGATAGATATTAGATATCTAAGGAGCTCTTCCGATCTTGAATGACCGATGACACTACAGTACAGACAAAAGTTCTTAACATGATAAATTTGATTGAACAATTAAGACAACGAGTTTTATCATGGATGGAGAGATGAGCCAAGATATGATCTTGTAGTCACTCTCGAACTCCTTCCTATAATTATTGTGAATTTTTCATATGAACACGCTAGATATCAGCCTCACTGATTTGCTTAACAAGTTAAAAATTGTTGAGAGTCACTTTCCAACCAAGAAAGGCCAAGTCTTACTGGTAGAAGCTAAAGGATCTTCTGAAAAGAAGAACGATTCTAAAAGGTAAATAGAAAGGTAAAAACAAAAGATAATAAGAACAAAGCTGATACGGTTAGCAAAGGAGTTTGGTTCCACTGCAATAAGCCTGAACACTGGAAAAGAAACTGCCAGAAGCATCTTGCAGAGCTAACCAGAAGAAACTTAGTGAAACTTCGGTTACAAATACAATTTTGTTCATGATTGAAATTAATCTTTTTATAAGTTAAGGTTCTACTTGGGTATTCGATACCGGGTTTGGTTCTCATAAATATAGATTTATGAAGGGACCAAGCAGAAGTAGAAAGATAAACAAAGATAAGTAATCCAATATGTTGGAAATGAAGCAAAGGTTGCTACATTAGCCATAGAAACTTATAGTTTAGCATTGCCAACGGACAAGTCTATTAAGTCAATAAGTTGTTTTCGTATTCCAATTCTCATTATAAATATTATTTCCATTTTGTTGTTATACAACAAAATTTTTGGTATTATATTTAAGAACTATTGTTATTTTATTTATAATAATAATATTTTGTATAAAACTGGAATATTACTAAATGAATTTTATATACTTGATATGACCCATTCTGAGTTGCCAAATACATAGTACAGAAAATAACTACAACTTCATTATTACAATTGTCGTGCAAAATACGACAACACAGATGATGTGAGTTTTAATATAAATATTATCTTTTAGACAATATCCAAACTCAAATAAAGTCCTCATTACAATGATTGATACACTATTTTACAAAATAGTGAGCACTGCTAAATAACTGTCTTGAAACATCACTCCACACCCCAACTAGTTCCCACAATATTCTCGCCTCCTGAGAAGAAAAATGTAACAAAAAAGAAAAGGATGAGCTCAACTAGCCCAGTAAAGAATATTATGACTAAGATAATGGAAAAAAAATTATCGTTATCCTTCAATAAATCAGATAAAATATAATGGACAACGAGTTTTAGATCAATATTCGCAGCGAAAATAACAATTCATTAAAAGAGTTAAGTAGAGAATGAAGTCTACTATCTTCTATGATTTAAAATTTTATCATCAATATTCTATCCCTGTAACATCAATCAATATACATCTTGAATCAAATATTCATCTTTGCACTACAGACCAAAGATATTCATTTGTATCACCAGTTGGTCATGTTCATCTCAACACTTGTCTATCTTTGCACTACGGGCCAAATATATTCATCAAGTAATCATTCATCTTTGCACTACAGCCAAAGATATTCAGTTATATCATCATTTAAGACTGAGGATGATAAAACATATTTTAAAGAAAACGAATCCAGTGAGATAACGTAACAAAGATTAGGGATTCGTAAATCAGTTTATCCAAGTTCAAAAATACTTCATAATAATCAATTGTGGAGCAAAATTCAATAATGAAGATCAAAACATGGATACAATCAAAGATAATAACTATAATAGACAATTTGGACAAAGAAAAGAAAATTTAATTTCTTTTTATGAATAGTTTCGTATTCGTGAATAGTGTCGTATACATAAATAGTAACTTCGACACGAAAATATAAAAATTTCATAAGAAAAATCATACTTCGTGAATAGTACCGTATTCGTGATTAGTATCATATACGTGAATAGTGCCGTATACGTGAATAGTAACCTCGACATGAAAAGGTAAAAATTTCACAATAAAATTCATGTCAATATTTTGGTATAATGATATTAAAAGAAATAACATTATTTATGAAAAAAAATAGCATTCCTTACCTCAAAAGAATAACACTTCTGACTGAAATATCGGATATAATACTAAAAAAAACTTGTACTGTATAGCAACACTCAAAATATCTAAATACTCACAAAAATATGCTCGATATTATAGAGAGATATAATTTCTGATTATGGTGTGATTTTTAATTCTAACCTAAGTACCTTATTTATAGAAAAATGCTTAAAACACCAAAGCAGAAAATTTAACAAAATAATATTTTATAAAAAAAAATTTATGCCCACCCTTGAAAATCGTATCTCATCACACCAGTGGGGCCCAACAACATTTAAAAAATGTTTTTCTTTTAAAAAATATTTATAACTCTAAAAATTAATTATTCCGGAACTTCAATAATTCATAATAAAAAGGCCTTTTATCAGAAAAATTCAAATCTTATATTTTTTTCCATAGGAAATTTAATTCTCTACAACTTTGTAGAATAAATTTTTTCTAAATTTCAAACAGAAAATGACCGAAATCCACATACGGATGATTTTTAATACCTTCATTCCGACAAAATATTGATAAAACACCTCATCATTAATTCCTTCATTTACATCCACATAAAATAAATATTTTCCTATCATATAAATCAATAATTAATTATTCACAAATAATATTATAGAATCACAATAATGACAACCAGGTCGTTCCTAGGAAAGAGTGGGCTTTCCGATAAGGATTTCTCCTTACTGGCGCGCAATTAGGTGACCAAGCCCCTCTCCTAGATAGAACTTTCTTAGACATTGCCAATATTGTTATCTAATAATATTATTTAAATAATATGAATTATTGATCTGATAATGGAAAATACTATGCAGTGACAATTATTGAAATAATAATAATATAAAATATCAACGTAGCAATTATTGAATCAATAAAATAAAATATTGAACATTAATTACTGTAACAATTATTGAGTAGCGCCTTCTAACGTAAGAATCAATAATTTAAATTATTGCGCAATACCGTGTGCTACTGTGCAACACCGCGTATTACAGTATTTTATTCACCGGGTATTCCAACAGTGTTAACGGTACCAACTACACCGTTATTTATAAAAAACTCAAACTTGTCGTTTTCTTCATCCGATAATTTTTCGTTATGGAGCCCACAAATGGTTGCGCAATTGTACGATTATTCTTCGACAGCAAGAATATTCCACGACCAAACGAATATTCCCCGACAATACTGAATATTTTATAACCACTTGCTTATTTAAAATATTTGTGTATTTTACCCATAACTAACCACATTAATCAAAGCAACCCCTTATTATTTCAAAATAATGAATAGATGAAATTTAATTTTATTTATAAAAAGTTGGGGTTTTATAACCTCCCCTCCTTATGAAATTCCGTCCTCAAAATTGACGTACGTACCTGGAGTTTCGAAAAGGTGAGGATATCTCGTTTTTATTTCCGATTCTAACTCCCAGGTCATTTCCTCAATAGTATAGTTCCTCCACAAAACTTTGACTTGTGGTATAACCTTTGTGCGTAGGACATGCTCTTTTCTATCCAAGATCTTGACATATACCCCCTTGTACGTTAAATCTTCGGCTATCTCGTTTGGTTCTAACTCAATAATATGGTTTGGGTCTTTCATATATTTATGAAGCATAGATATGTGAAAAATATTATGAATACGAGATATGCTTGGAGGTAATGCAAGTCTATATGCCACATTTCCTACTCGGTCAAGAATCTCAAATGTACCAACAAATCGTGGATTGAGCTTTTCTCTCTTCCTTAATCTTGTAACTCCCTTCCATGGAGCAATATGTAACAATACATGATCCCCAATATTAAATTCCACGTCCTTTCGATGAAGATCCGCATAACTCTTTTGTTGATCATGTGTCGTTTGTATACGTTGTCAGATCATTTGGATCTTTTCTATAGTCATACGTACCAACTCTAATCCCAACAATGTTGCTTCACCCACCTCATCCCAACATACTGGAGAGCGACACTTTCGTCCATACAATACTTCGACTGGAGCCACACCTATACTTGCCTGATAACTGTTGTTGTAGGTGAATTTCACCAATGGTAAGTACTTATCACAACTCCCTTTGAAGTCTAGAACATAAAGTCTCAATAGATCTTCAAGAGTTTGAATAGTCCTTTCTGATTGCCTGTCTGTTTGAGGATGGTATGCCGAACTAAATCGTAAATCCGTACCCATAGCTTTCTGCAAGCTAACCCAAAATCGTGAACTGAACCTTGGGTCACAATCCGAAACAATGGATACTGGTTGTTGATCGATTTCGCAATCAATGAATACGTGCAAGTATACACGGTCAACAAGTAATAAAGTGATAAGAAAAGTATCGTTCCCACGAGAAATTATTTAATAAAAATTATCAAGTACTAACTCTTAACCAAATCAATTTTATTTAAACAACTGCAAATTGTGATTTTTCTAATTAAGAAAAATAAATAAACTAAATAAACTAGATTACTTTATAAATGAATTTCAAATAAATAAAGATCAAGACTATAATATCTCCAATTATGAGCTATAAACCAATTATCCAATTATTCCAATTATTACGCCACCAAAATTGTTAACATGAATTCTAGTTGTTAAAAGCCCTTTCCCAAGTGAATAGATAACTTTTATTCAATTCAATTAATCATGCGATATTCCTATGTAGAATAATTGAACCAAATTCGTTAAGTTCCAATTCCCAATTCGTTACATGCAGTGAACATATATTCCTATTCAATTCATGACCCTAATTATTCATCTTATGTAAATAATTAAGCATACATGTTATCATGTCCAGTTCCAACCCTAGATTTCATCTCCCGAATCCTTCTAGAGTAACACGGTAATTATTGGCCAAATAATTAATCCATACACACAAGATATAATAAACAATTCACCTTGACATAAATAATTAGAATAAATTAGACAATTAATTCACAGACATAAAAGATTCAATTTGTAGTCTTAATAAAAGAAATTTAGTTCATTATCATTGAATTAAAATCAAGAATCCACAACTGAATAAACATTAAAAGATAAAAGTAAGAGAAGAAAAGAGAATATAATCTATTGTCAGTAGTTTTGAGACTCCTCTTCCGCTCCTGCTCCTGCTTTGAATCTTCAATGATCCTCAAGTTGCTTCATTCTCCAACAATCCAATATAAACTAGGGTTTATGTTCTAACCTAATAGAGTATTTTATCTAAGCTAATCTATCTAATCTCCCTTTATTTTATGTCTTACATCATGTATTTATAGGCTACAAGTCTAATTTTTAGCTTAGGAACAAATCCAATCCAATTTAGAGTCAAAAAAGTGTCAAAATTCACCCCAAAACGCATCCAAGCTTGACCAAACCCTTCCCCAGCGCCCCGGCGCTGAAAATGAACTACAAATGACCGCCCCTGTGCGGAGACATTTTCTGGAAATTTTCTGCTCCGACGTCCTTGGGAAAAATGGATATAACATCTTCTTCTAAACTCCGATTTTGATGATTCAAGATGTTCCGGAAAGAGGAGACGCAGATCTACAACTTTCATTCTTTGAGTTTTTTGAAATGAGGTCCGAAACATTGATAAAATTGGCTCTGAAGTGGTTGCTGTGTAAATGGCAAGCCAAAAACGCGAATCTAGCAACCCCAAACGTCGATCCAAGTAACTTTTGTCCCAAATCCTACAAAACAACGTAAAACATGCATGAATAAACACAAACACTTAA
Organism: Panax notoginseng; assembly: GCA_016801055.1. Lineage (NCBI taxonomy): Eukaryota > Viridiplantae > Streptophyta > Magnoliopsida > Apiales > Araliaceae > Panax > Panax notoginseng. Next base: position 93,200,633 of record CM029013.1, on the reverse strand, counting down.
AAATATCCAAAAGATTAAGCTCAAATGCACTCAATTTATGGGTATAAAACTCTCTCATCAAATACCCCTAAACTTAAATCTTTGCTTATCCTCAAGCAAAAACACAAAAGAACTAAAGATAAAAAAACCTAACTCACTTACATGAATGCATATGCATGATCTAATTCCTAATATACCTACGAACCCAGTAATATATCTGTATGATATATAGCAACAGGCCTCAATGATACCAATAATACTCAAACAATATATCCAATCAAGTCAAAGTCCATAACACTAACCAGTCAGTCAATTCAAACCTGTCATCATCCATGTTGTGTGTGTGTGCTTGTTAACCATTCTAACCAATCACAGATCAAGATAATCACATAACAAACTTCTTAGAAGGAAAATTTCAGTTCCAATTCAATTACTTTTGTGAACATGACAACTCTGGTTAAAACTAAGCAATTACCAAGTCTAAGGGTAAATACAAGATTTATTTATACTTTTATTCAACCACGAGGGAATTTTTGCTCTTTCTCGTGTTTTATCTATTTTTTATTTTACTCATGGTTGTGCAATGTCTTATTCCCTTAGGCTTTTCAATGCTACCTTAACGAGCTTTCGACCAACGACTCCCAGACCATTAAGACCTTAGGGCGCTAGGTATAAAGACAATCCCCTCGGGCTTACTTACTCAAGTAACAAAGGCCACAAAACTAGACAAGCATGTCATGGTGTTTATTCATTTTTTTTTTCTGGATTTTCTATTTTTTTTCTTTTCATCATTTCTTTTTTTTCTTTTTTTATATATATACCCCATAAATTCCCCCAAACTAAAGTTTTTACGTCATTCCAACCTTTACCGCCAGTTCACTAATTTTCTTAAATTTTAACCAATATTTTCCCTCAGAAAAAAATTATGAAACCCTTGAACTAAGTGGATTAAAACAGTTAAACTTTAAGTGCTAACCGGTTACATAAGTTTCAGACAAGCTCAGATTATCATCATGATTAAAATTAGAACTCAACATCAATTATCAACACTATTCAAGTTAACAATTAATATCAATCTTATCATAGGCTGAGCTAAATTCAAACCAATCCATTGCCAAGATTTATGCAAAAAAAATACAATTATACTACATGAACACATACTAATGCAACACATATATAAATATGCAATTAACTACCATGTATGATATGCAACCTAAAAAAACACAATGCTAACACATAAAAATAACGAACTACAATGCAAATAACTAACTATATGCAGTACGACACTAAAATGCCCCCAAACTTAAACTAGACATTGTCCTCAATGGCTGAAATAGAAAAAAATAAAGCAGAGGACTTTCCTGAAAATATAGCAATCTTCCTTCTTGTCCGCTAAGTTTGGAGAATAGGCTATGTACATGGAACAAATTGGGCACCACACTTGAACTTGACTTGAATAACCTGTAAATCATGATAGAAATAATTTTATTAAATCCTAAATAAATACAAATTCAAAGCAACTAATATAAAACCTAATAAAAACAAAAACTAAAAATTAAACTTAGGTTGCCTCCCAATAAGTGCTTGTTTTATAGTCTCAGCCTGATTTCTTCAATTCTCTAGCCAATTCCCCTTCGAAAATTGAGGAATCCTCCATCCATCAGTAGCAATGTCTATTTTGGGAGGTTCCAATTAGCAAAGGCCCTTGAATTAAAGTCGCCTAGCATGCTCTTTGTAGATAGGTTCCCTATTAAGAATGTCCAACAACTAGCTATTTTCTCCATTATGTCTATGATCAGATTGGGGCATTGAAGCTTAGTAAACACAATGGGATCTTCCTCTATCTTCTCCTTTTCATCCCACCATGACTCCACAGTTGTACTAGCTCTTATGTCACAAAGATCTTTGCCTACGACATGACTGCCAATTGGGCACGGTCTTGAAAAACTGCTCGGATCCTTAAACTTTGGTGGAAAAGGTACATGGGATACTATCAAAATCGGCTAATCTTCGTTGGTACTCAAAGTTAGATCTTCGTCGATCTCCTTTTCTTGGTCCCCAAGTCTCTCCTCTCTTTCAACATCTATATCATTTGGCACATCTGGTTGCAGATTTGGTTCGGGATCACCATTAGTCTCGGAATCCATGTCATAGAGCCAATGGTATTGAGGACAAATGTTCGAGGCATTGATTAGTTTTTCCATTTGGTTCGTCAAAATTTGACTCGATATCTCTTGATTAATCCTCCTCTCCTCACATGAAGCTATGAATTTGGACAAAATTTTCTCCAAATTTGAATGTTCTTCCAATTGTAGTGGAGGTGGACACGAGAAATCCGGTGGGTATGTTGGACTTGGAGCATAAAATTGATCTTGATGAGTATGGCTCCATGAAAAATTCGGGTGATACCCCCAATCCTGATAATAGTTGTTGGGATAGACATAATTGTTGGGGTAATCACTAACATACGGTACCGGCTCGAAACTGGTGGTACATTGATGACTCGGATGATTTCTAGCACAATAATCATAAGTAACCGCCACACTTTGACGACGTTGTGCTGTAAAAGCGTCTAACCTCCTCGAAAGTGTCTCAATCTGTGCTGACAATGCAGAAAGTGTCGCGAGTCCATCAATCTCCACTCCCCTTGGATGAATCATTCTCGTATACGGCCATTGATAATTAAATTCAGCCATGGTACCTGAAAAGAAAGAAAAAATAGAAAGAAAATTAAGTGAGATAAAAATAAAAAAACGTTTAAATTAAAACTAATTTGATAAAAAATAATATTGGCAAATATTATTAAATTAATTTCCAGGCAATGGCGCCAAAAACTTGTTGATCGATTTCGCAATCAATGAATACGTGCAATGTAAGACCCCAACTTATTAATGAATAAAATCAAATTTTCTCTAAATATTATTGTGAATAATAAGGGGTTAATTTGATATAATACTTTGGTTATGGGTGAAATGTGCAAATTTTACAAAATAAGCAAGTGTATAACGACCCCAAAATAGGTCCATTCCATCCAACCTATTCTGAGTCGCCAAATACATGGTACAGAAAATAACTATAACTTTATTACAACAATTGTCGTGCAAAATACAACAACACATATGCTGTGAGTTTGGATACAAATATATACCAAATGTGACTCATGTTCCAACCGTGGACATCACCTCACAATGACACCTTACATAAAGGTATAGTCAAAAATTGTTTTAGAAATTAGAATCTTTGGGAAGTGCTCAAGGAAACCTTCGTACATGGGAGGCCATGCATCTAGGTTATGATAGATATCATATGGCCACAGAATTATCCTTGGTTTACCCAATAGACCCCAAAGAAAAACGAGAAGATTACTATCATATTCTTCCCAATGGTGAGTCTTCTCTTGACATATCATTATCTCTACTGTCTCTAATTGAGAATTATACTTCAAACAAACACCAAGATTATATAGGTAGTGCTCGTATATATACTCAGCAAGTGGATGAGCACATCCCTGTCTTATGATGACACGAGGTTGTATGTCATTAGACATCTTGTATGATAGTGACAAAACACCCTTCCAACGTTGGGTTCGCCTCACCCTATTTTCTTCACCAAATATAACTACTAAATGATCACCACCGTTCTATTCCCTTGTTACCCCCGCTCGACCCAGCTACACTCTTATTACCTGAAAGGAATTGTGAAGCAAAAGGGTGAGCACAACTAGCTCAGTAAAGAATATCATGACTAAAGATAATTCAATTATCAATAGCCTTCATCAACAATAAATCAGAGATTTAGAACATATGGTAAATGATAAAAATTTCAACCATAGTTGCAGCGGAACGAGCAATCCATTAGAAGAGTCAAATAGACTATACAGTCTATTATCTTCTCCATGTTAAAAATCCATCAACAATGTTTTATCCCTGTAACATCAATCAACAATTCTGGTCCACAATCATATGAATAACTCATAATCATAACTGTAGTTCTAAATTCCTCTTCTCATCCAGGACGAAGATAATTTTCATCACCTATCTTTACCTGAAACATCAAAGATCATGGTTATACCAAATCACATTTCATGTTCATAATCATACTAATAAATCTATTTTTGCACTACGGCCAAAGATATTCATTTGTATCACCAGTTGGTCATGTTTATCTCAACATCTGTTCATCTTTGCACTACTGGCCAAAGATATTCAACAACATGTCATCTTTGCACTACGGGCCAAAGATATTCATCAACAATTCATCTTTGCACTACAGGCCAAAGATATTCCTCAACAGTTTATATTTGCACTACGGCCAAATATATTCATCAACAGTTCATATTTGCACTACAGGCCAAATATATTAATATCTCAAAGAAATATATAATCATTTCAGAATTTATATAAACAATAATTATAACCATGTTAATCAATTCACCTTTGCACTTAAGCTAAAGATATTCACTTATAAATTCAATGGTCATGATCATACCAGTCAACAATTCAACTTTGCACTACTGGCCAAAGAGAACCCATAGTCATGATCATACCAATAATTTACCCATCTTTACACTCAAGCGAAAGAGAATTTCAACATCAAGGTTATAAAAATGTTATATATGATAATAAAAACAATATGATCAACATGATCATAGATTTAATCTCAAGAGTAATATTCATAAATCAACTATAATTTGGTTAGAAAAAGAAACCAATTTTATCGTGAATAGTAACTCGTGAATAGTAACCCTGACATGAAAAAAGTAGAAATTCCACAATAATATACATACCAATATTTCGGTATAATGATATTAAAAGAATAATATTCTTAAGCTTATAAACAATTTATTTAAATTGTTTACACTTTACTAATTAATGCATTTAATCATCATAAAATGCCAACTCTTAAGATTTTATCATCAATAACCAAAACCCTCATCAAAAATCTGCATATACCTCATATATAGGATTCTCAAGCCATAAAATCCTATTTTCCAATTTTCTTACTTCACATAACATATTTAATTCATTTTCTCATAACTAGACTATTTTCATGAAAAACACCAAATCCGTTCCAAAAATATTTCTTTTCTGGAATTTAGCATAATATAGTCCCATAGTGAACATATATTTTTCTCAGAATTTTTAAAAGTCATTTACCATTTTTCATATGGCCAAAATAGCCGAATATTTAGACATTTATCAAAAATTGTACTTTTGTCTAAAAATTCTGAAATTTACAGAGTATACTTCTATCATATACATGTACTCCCAATAAAAATTTCATCAATTTTGGAGTTAACCACAAGGAATTATAAGCTGTTATTTCTAAAATAGTCTTTTCTCATAAAATTCATAACTCTCAATCTATACATCCAAAAATCACCATTTTTGGACACAATCAAGAAAACTCATCAAAATATCATTTCAAATTTTTCCAGAATTTTTAAAGATCAGAAAGATTACGAAACTGAAAATCATAACAACACTTAAAATCCCTTAATACCCCGTACCTCAAAAGAGCAGTACTTCTGACTGGATATCGGATATGATGCTGAAGGAAACTTGCACTGATGAATAGTAACTCACCAAGTATCTAAAAACTCACAAAATATGCTTCATAATATAGAGAGAGAAAGAGAGAAAGCTTATGTTTCTGGTGTGATTTTCAATTCTAACTTAACCCTCTATTTATAGGAAAATTTTGGTAGGTTTGACCTGCAACCTGATGGCTTTACCTGCTACTATTTCCACCCACCACATTTGAAATATAATTCAGCATATTTATTCACCAACCACAAGTGGGGCCCACCAATTCTAGAATTTTCTACCAAAATGATAAACTCCGAAAATTCAACAATTTCTGAACCAGTCATCTCGTAAAATTCATAACAAATTATACGTTCATTTTTAACGGTTCAAAATTTGTGGACATATACTCAACTTATATATGTATAACATATCCAAAAATTATCACGATCCAACGGTCGGATTAAAAATTATAACCCCCGCAAAATATCTCAAAAACCCTAATTTTTAATACCTCCATTCCGACAAAAATACTGATAAAAATCTCAACATTAACTCCTTTATTTTTAACCACAAAAATATATCCCTCATTTATATCCACATAATATAAATATTTCCTTATCATATGAATCAATAATTAATTATTCACAAATAATATTACATAATCACATTTATGACAACCAGGCCGTTCCCAGGAAAGAGGGGGCTTTCCAATAAGAATTTCTCCTTACTGGCGCGCAATTAGATAACCAAACCTCTCCTTAGACAGAACTTTCTAGACATTGCCAATAATGCTATCTAATAATACTATTCAAATAATATGAATTATTGATCTGATAATGGGAAATACTGTGCAGCAACAATTATTGAACAACAATAATATAAAATTTCAACGTAGCAATTATTGAATCAATAAAATAAAATATTGAACAGTAATTACTGTAACAATTATTGAGTATTGCCTTCTTACGTAAGAATCAATTATTTTAAAAATATTATGCAATACCGTGTGCTACTGTGCAATAACGCGTATTATTGTATTTTAACCACCGGGTATTCCAACAGTGTTAACGGTAACAACTACGTCGTTATTTGTAAAAACTCAAATTTGTCGTTTTCCTTCATCCGACAGTTATTTATTATGGGGCCCACAAATAGCTGCGCCGTCGTACGAATATTCTCCGACAGAAAGAATATTCCACGACCAAACGAATATTCCCCGACAACAATGATTATTTTATAACCACTTGTTTATTTTGAACAATTTTTACATTTCACCCATAACTTTAATTTTTTATCAATTTAACCATTTACTAAATAGTAATTATAAGAAAAATTGAATACTTTTATTTCATAAAATTCGGGGTCTTACAAAGTGGTTATAAAATATTCATTTTGTAGGGGAATATTCGTTTGGTCGTAGAATATTCTTGCTGTCGGGGAATATTCGTACGACGGCGCAGCCTTGTGTGGGCCCCATAACGGAAAGCGATTGGATGAAGAAAACGACAAGTATAAGTTGTTTATAAATAACGGCGTAGTTGTTACCGTTAATACTGTTAGAATACCCGGTGGTTAAACTACAGTAGCACACGGTATTGCACCAATTATTGATTCTTACGTAAGAAGGCACTACTCAATAATTGTTACAGTAGTTATTATTCAAGATTTTATTTTATTGATTCAATAATTGCTGCGTTGATATTTTATATTATTGTTGTTTCAATAATTGTTGATGCACAGTATTTTCCATTATCAGATCAATAATTCATATTATTTGAATAATATTATTAGATAACATTATTGACAATGTCTAGAAAGTTCTGTCTAAGGAGAGGTTTGGTCATCTAATTGCGCGCCAGTAAGGAGAAATCCTTATTGGAAAGCCCCCTCTTTCCTGGGAACGGCCTGGTTGTCATAAATGTGATTCTGTAATATTATTTGTGAATAATTAATTATTGATTCATATGATAAGAAAATATTTATTTTATGTGGATATAAATGAGGGATATATTTTTGTGGTTAAAAATGAAGGAGTTAATGTTGAGATTTTTATCCGTATTTTTGTCGGAATGGAGGTATTAAAAATCAGGGTTTTTGAGATATTTTGCGGGGGTTATAATTTTTAATCCGACCGTTGGATCGTGGTAATTTTTGGATATGTTATACATATATAAGTTAAGTATATGCCCACAAATTTTGAACCGTTAAAAATGAACGTATGATTATTATGAATTTTACAAGATGACTGGTTCAGAAATTGTTGAATTTTCGGAGTTTATCATTTTGATGGAAAATTCTAGAATTGGTGGGCCCCACTTATGGTTGATGAAGAAATGTGCTGAATTATATTTTAAATGTGGTGGGTGGGAATAGTAGCAGGTAAAGCCATCAGGTTGCAGGTCAAGCCTACTAAAATTTTTTTATAAATAGAGGGCTAAGTTAGAATTGAAAATCACACCAGAAATAAGTTTTCTCTCTTTCTCTCTCCGGATTATTGAGTGTATTTTGTGAGTACTTAGATACTTTGAGAGTTTCTATTCATCAGAGCAAGTTTCTTTCAGCCTTATACCGGTATTCCGACCAGAAGTACTGATATCTTGAGGTAAGGGATATTATTTTCTTCTTAATGATATTATTTTCTTCAATATCATTATGCTGAAATATTGATATGAGTTTTTTTATCAAATTTAGAACTTTTTGTGTCGGAGTTACTATTCACGTATATGACACTATTCACGAATACGGCACTATTCACGAATACGGCACTATTCACCGAAAAATAAAATTTTCCTTTTTTATCCAAGATGTCTATTATGGTTACTATCTTTGATTGTATCCATGTTTTGATCTTTATTTTTTTGAATTCTGCTTCACAATTGATTATTATGAAGTATTATTGATCTTGGATAAACTGTTATACGAATCCCTAATATTTGTCCTTCTATCTCACTGGATTCGTTCTCTTTAAGATATTTTTCATCATCCTCAGTCCTAAATGATGATATTACTGAATATCTTTGGCCTGTAGTGCAAAGATGTATGATTACTTGATGAATATCTTTGGCCTGTAGTGCAAAGATGAACAGGTGTTGAGATGAACATGACTGACAGGTGATACAAATGAATATCTTTGGCCTGTAGTGCAAAGATGAATATTTGGATAAAGATGATTATTAATTGATATTACAGGAATAAAATATTGATGATGGACTTCTAAATCTTAGAAGATAGTAGAATTCTTTCTCTACTTGACTCTTCTAATGGTTTGTTGTTTCCGCTGCAGTTGTTGATCTAAAACTTGTTGTCGATTATATTCTATCAAATTTTTTCCTGTTGAAGACTAACGATAATTTGTTGTATATTATCTTAGTCATAATATTCTTTACTGGGCTAGTTGAGCTCACCCTTTTTCTTTTTGTTCCATTTTTCTTCTCAGGAGGTGAGAACATAGCAGGATCTAGTCGGGGTATGGAGTGATGGTTCTAGAAAGATGTTTTAGCAGTCCTCACTATTTCTGTAAAATAGTGTTTGAATAATTGTAATGAGAATTTATTTGAGTGTGGATATTGTCCAGAAGACAATATTTGTATTTAAACTCACAGTATGTGTTGTCGTATTTTGCACGACAATTGTATTATTGAAGTTGTAGTTTGCTTTCTGTACCATGTATTTGGCGACTCAGAATGGGTGTTGTATACCTATTTTGGGGGCGTCACATGCAAGTATACACGGTCAACAAGTAATAAAGTGATAAGAAAAGTATCGTTCCCACGAGAAATTATTTAATAAAAATTACCAAGTACTAACTCTTAACCAAATCAATTTTATTTAAACAACTGCAAATTGTGATTTTTCTAATTAAGAAAAATAAATTAACTAAATAAACTAGACTACTTTATAAATGAATTTCAAATAAATAAAGATCAAGACTACAATATCCCCAATTATGAGCTATAAACCAATTATCCCAATTATTATGCCACCTGAATTGTTAACAGGAATTCTAGTTGTTAAAAGCCCTTTCCCAAGTGAACAGATAACTTTTATTCAATTCAATTAATCCTGCGATATTCCTATGTAGAAAAATTGAACCAAATCCGCTAAGTTCTAATTCCCAATTCGTTACATGCAGTGAACAGATATTCTTATTCAATTCACGACCCTAATTATTCATCTCATGCAAATAATTAAGCATACATGTTATCATGCCCAGTTTTAACCCTAGATTTCATCTCCCGAATCCTTCTAGAGTAACACGGTAATTATTGGCCAAATAATTAATCAATACGCACAAGACATAATAAATAATTCACCTTGACATAAATAATTAGAATAAATTAGACAATTAATTCATAGACATAAAAGGTTCAATTTGTAGTCTTAATAAAAGAAATTTAGTTCATTATCATTGAATTAAAATCAAGAATCTACAACTGAATAGACATTAAAAGATAAAAGTAAGAGAAGAGAAGAGAATATAATCTATTGTCAGTAGTCTTGAGACTCCTCTTCCGCTCCTGCTTTGAATCTTCAATGATCCTCAAGTTGGTTCAATCTCCAACAATCCAATATAAACTAGGGTTTATGTTCTAATCTAATAGAGTATTTTATCTAAGCTAATCTATCTAATCTCCCTTTATTTTATGCCTTACATCATGTATTTATAGGCTACAAGTCTAATTTTTAGCTTAGGAACAAATCCAATCTAATTTGGAGTCAAAAAAGTTTCAAAATTCGCCCCAAAATGCGTCCAAGCTTGACCAAACCCTTCCCCAACACCTCGACGCTGAAAATGAACTACAAATGGGCGCCAACGCGCTGGGACCTTTTCTGGAAATTTTCTACTCCGACGTCATTTGGGATAATGGCCATAACTTCTTCGTCTGAACTCCGATTTCGATTATTCAAGATGTTTCGAAAAGAGGAGACGCAGATCTACAACTTTTATTCTTTGAGTTTTTCAAAATAAGGTCCGGAGCAATGATGAAATTGGCTCTGAAGTGGTTGCTATGTAAATGGCAAGCCAAAAACGCCAATCTAGCAACCCCAAACATTGATCCAAGTAACTTTTGTCCCAAATCCTACAAAATAACGTAAAACATGCATGAATAGACACAAATACTTAAAAACATCCAAAAGATTAAGCTCAAATGCACTCAATTCATGAGTATAAAACTCACTAATCATTGGCATACCATGCAATCTCATAATCTCATTTATGTACATACGAGCAAAACGTTCAAGTGAATAAGTTTCTCGTATAGGCAAGAAATGAGCAGACTTTGTTAATCTATGGACAATGACCCAAATTGCATCTATGCCTTGAGCAACCTTGGGAAGACCAGTAACGAAATCTATGTTAATGTTCTCCCAGTTCAATTCTATAATCTCAAGTGGTTACAATGGACCTTTTGGTACTTGATGCTCCGCCTTGACACGTTGACAAGTTAAACATCTTAAGATAAACTCCGTGATCTCTCTCTTCATATTGCTCCATCAAAATGTATGTCAAAGATCACGATAAATTTTGGTACTTCCAGGATGGATTGTAAACGGTGTGTTGTGTGCCTCCATCATGATTTTGTGCTTCAAATCAGAGTCGTTAGGAACACAAAGTCTGGAGTTGACTCGAAGTATTCCTTTTTCATCGATTCTTGCTTCTGGAATAGGACCTTCTTGTATTTTCTTTTTCATACGCATCAGCTCCGGATCTGTGGCTTGAGCAGCTTTAACTTTATCGATTAAAGTCGGTTCTACTCGTATATTTTATATCATTACGTGGGTACTTGGAGACTTTAACTCTATCTCCATCCTTTGTAAATCATACAAAATGGGTCTTTGTGTTAACAACATAGCACTCATACCCGCATACGATCTTCTACTCAATACGTCAGCTACCACGTTTGCCTTTCCAGGATGGTATTGGATGACATGGTCGTAATCTTTCAATAGCTCGAGCCAACGTCGTTGCCGCATGTTGAGTTTTTTTTGGGTGAAGAAATATTTGAGGCTTTTATGATCTGAATATATCTCCATTTTCTCCCCATACAGGTAGTGCCTCCATATATTTAACGCGAAAACGACTGCTGCCAACTCTAGATCATGAGTAGGATAACTCCTCTCATATTCTTTGAATTGTCTTGAGGCATAGGCTATGATGTGACGCCCCCAAAACAGGTATACATCACCCATTCTGAGTCGCCAAATATATGGTACAGAACTTAAATACAAACTTTAATATACAATATGAGTTGTGAGTTTTAATACAAATATTGTCTTCTCAAAATAAGTCCTCATTACAATTATTATCACACTATTTCACAGAATAGTGAGGACTACTAATGCAACCATCTGGACCGTCAATCCATTCCCCGACTAGTCCCAGCTATATTCTCATTTTCTGAAGAGAACAGTGAAAAAAAGGGTGAGCTCAACTAGCCCAGTAAGAAATATTATGACTAAGATAATGCAGAATAAATTATCCTTAGCCTTCAACAGTATAACAACTGATAGAATATAATATACAACAAGTTTTAGATCAACTACTGCAGCGGAATAAACAATCCATTAGAAGAGTCAAGTAGAGCATAATATCAACCATTTTCTATGATTTAAAAGGTTTTTCATCACTTTTATCGCTGAGACTCAGCTTAATAAATAATCCACATCATCGAATCATCCCTGCACTACGGGCCAAGGATATTCTTTAGTATCACGACCACAAATTATCCATGCACTATAGGCTAAAGATAATCATGTTTTCATCAACGGTCATGATCATGCCATAAAACAATTCATCTTTACACCCTTAGCCGAAAAGAATCCATGGCCATAATCATACCAAAAACTGTCCATCAATGCACTACGGGTCAATGAGGACTTTTGCCATATCATTTGTAATATTACGGTCATAATTATACCGAATAATCCCTTGTCATAATCATACCAAGTCCATCTATGCACTACAGTCCACAGATGACTTTCAACAGAATATAAACATGAGGATGATGACAATGATATAAGAATTCAATAAAATAAGTTCAAGGATAAATTTTTAAAGATTTATAATTTAATTTATCCAGAAATAAATAACGTCCAAATTGTCAACATGATACTGCTTTGCAGAGTAAAATTCAAGAATAATATTGTACCAAAAATAATTTGGACCGAAAACGAATCAATTTTTTTTGATAAATAGTACCCCGGATGAATAGTAATCGAGTAAATAGTACCCAGTGAATAGTAACTTCATGAATAGTAACCCCGACATGAAAAGTTAAAACTTATCAAGAATGCTCAGAATAACATTTCCATAAAAAGATACTGGATGAAGTGTAAATACCAAGGATATTCTACTAATTTTATGGAGTATAGAAGCCAAAATTTTAACAAAACAAGTATAGAATAAAAGGTCGAAACATAGATACAATCAATTATAGTAACCATAATAGACATCTGGGACGAAAAATAGAACATTTTAATTTTCGGTAAATAGTGTCGTATACGTGAATAGTGCTGTATACGTGAATAGTGTCGTATACGTGAATAGTAATCCCGACACAAAAAGGTAGAAATTCCATAATAAAACTCATATCAATAATTCGGCATAATGATATTGAAGAAAATAATATCATTTACGAAGGAAATAACATCCCTTACCTCAAAAGAATAGTACTTCTGGCTGGAATATCAGATATAACGCTGAAAGAAACTTGCACCGTATAGCAACACTCAAGATATCAAAATACTCACAAGAATATGCTTGATAATATAGAGAGAGAAGATTTCAGTTTCTGGTGTGATTTTTAATTCTAACCTAAGCACCCTATTTATAGGAAAATACTTAGAACACCAAAGCAGAAAATTTAATAAAATAATATTATTTATTAAAAATTATACGCATACTTTGACATCTGAATTCAGCATATTTTGCAATACATGTGGGGCTCACCAATCACACAAAATATATTTTTATCATTTAATGCAACAAAATCAATTCAGACCCAATATTCTGGAACTTCAATAATTCATAATAAATAGCCATTTTATCAGAAAAATTCAAATCTTATGTCCATTCCATAGAAAATTTAATTCTCTATAACTTTGCAGAGGAAAGTTTTTCTAAATTCCAAACAGAAATAGACCAAAATCTACATACGGACGATTTTACAGGCTATAATCAAATTTCAGTCAAAGATAGGGTCCACCAACACACAAAATATGTGTTAAACATTTTTTGTAATAAAAATATTATTCCTCCTCATTTATTCATATATCACAAATTCATTGTAAAAATATCATCATTATCATATTATTAAAATATAATAATATATTTAAATAAATTATTTTATCAGAAAAGATAAAATATCAATTTTCAACAATTGTCTCATTAAAAATTTTCTTCATCTATATCTACATAAAATTAATATTTTAATTATCATAAAAATCAATAATTAATTATTCACAAATAATATTACAGAATCACAATACTGACAACCAGACCGTTCCCAGGAAAGAGGGGGCTTTCCAATAAAGATTTCTCCTTACTGGCGCGCAATTAGATGACCAAACCTCTCCTTAGACAGAACTTTCTAGACATTGTCAATAATTTTATCTAATAATATTATTCAAATAATATAAATTATTGATCTGATAATGAAAAATATTGTGTAGTGATAATTATTAAAATAACAATAATATAAAATCTCAACGTAACAATTATTGAATCAATAAAATAAAATATTGAATAGTAATTACTGTAACAATTATTGAGTAGTGTCATCTTACATAAGAATCAATAATTGGTGCAATACCGTGTGCTACTGTGCAATAACGTGTATTACTGTGTTTTAACCCCCAGGTATTCCAACAGTATTAACGGTAACAACTACGCCATTATTTATAAACAACTTATACTTGTCGTTTTCTTCATCCAATCGCTTTCCGTTATGGAGCCCACACAAGGTTGCGCCGTCGTACGAATATTCCACGACAGAAAGAATATTCCACGACCAAACGAATATTCCCCGATAACAATGAATATTTTATAACCACTTGCGTATTTTGAAAATTTTATATATATCACCATTAACTTTAAACTTTTATCAATTTAATCATTTACTGAATAATAATTATAAGACAAATTGAATACTTTTATTTTATAAAATTTCGGGGTTTTACATATGACTTTCTCACGTTGCATGAGAACACATCCTAAACCTTTGTCTGAAGCATCGTTGTAGATGACAAATCCCTTTGAACCTGATGGTATTGTCAGAACAGGTGCTGAAATGAGTCTCCTCTTGAGTTCTTGGAAACTCTTCTTACATTCCTCGCTCCATTCGAATTTTGTATCTTTTCGAGTCAGCTGAGTTAATGGAGTAGTGATTCGAGAAAATCCTTCCACGAATCTCTGATAATAACCAGCTAAGCCTAGAAAGCTACGTACTTTAGTTACTGACTTAGGTTGCTCCCAACTTTGTATTGCTTCAATCTTTATCGGGTCAACTGATATTCCATACTTCGATACCACGTGCCCAAGGAATGCTACTTTTTCAAGCCAAAAATCGCATTTCTTCAACTTGGCATATAGCTTATTTTCACGAAGCTTTTGGAGTATCAGTCTCAAGTGTTGCTCATGATCTTCACGACTTTTGGAATAGATGAGGATGTCATTAATAAAGATAACCACAAAATGATCCAAATATTCCTTGAATACTCAGTTCATCATATCCATTAAAGTCGCAGGAGCATTAGTCAATCCAAAAGACATGACTAGGAATTCGTAATGCTCGTAACGAGTCTTGAAAGCAGTCTTTAGAATGTCATCAGTTTTAATCTTTAGCTGATGATATCCGGAACGAAGATCAATTTTTGAGAAGAATTTAGCACCTTGCAATTGGTCAAACAGGTCATCAATGCGAGATAGTGGGTACCTATTTTTTATGGTGACATGATTCAACTCCCGATAGTCAATGCAAAATCGCATACTCCCATCTTTCTTCTTTACGAATAAAACAGGAGCACCCCAAGGAGATGTACTAGGACGAATAAAACCAATATCCAACAACTCCTGTAGTTGGGTTTTTAACTCCTGAAGTTTAACAGGAGCAATTCAATATGAGATTTTAGAAATGGGTTTTGTACCGGGTTCAAGGTCAAAACAAAATTCGATATCACGCTCTGGCGGTAGGCCAGGAAATACGTAAGGAAATTCACTAAAAATAGAAATATTATTCAAATCTGACGTATTTTTGTTCAAGTCCATGACATGGGCTAAGAAAGCTTGACATCCATTTTTTAATAAACGAATGGCTTTATGGTTTGATATGACAGTGATTGACTTTAGTGGTTTGGTTGCTTGAATTCGTATAACAGGTTAGTTAGGAATATGAAAACCAACAACCTTACGAAAATAATTAATTTTAGCATGATGAGTGGCTAACCAATCAATCCCTAAAATTACATCAAATGTAAGTATTTTCAAAGAGATA
Source organism: Panax notoginseng (assembly GCA_016801055.1). Lineage (NCBI taxonomy): Eukaryota > Viridiplantae > Streptophyta > Magnoliopsida > Apiales > Araliaceae > Panax > Panax notoginseng. The sequence goes on along the minus strand of CM029013.1, from coordinate 93,184,633 downwards.
AGATCAACAAGTAATGTGATGGTCCCAACTTAAATCAAGCAATATTTATAAACAGTGGATGTAATGAAAGTTTCTCCTAACGGAGTTTCAACAGATAAGTCAAAGTCTAATTTCTCAGGGATCAAGTTCAAACGTTGAGCACAAGCATGAGAGATAAAAGAATGGGTAGAATCAGTATCTAATAAGGTATAAACTTCGCAAGAGTTTATGATTAGCTTACCCGTGATCACCTCGTTCGGGTTTCTCGTATTTTAGGCAGTCACGACAAACGCTCTTCCAAGAACCACCGACTTTGACTTGTCCAGGACAGCCTTTGGAGTCACCATCCCCGCTGGACTTGGTTTTGCTACAGTACAATCTCGAGTTATATGACCTTCCTTTCCATAGTTATAACATACCTTAAATTGTTGTGGGCAGTTTGGGCTGATGTGTCCCTCTTTTCCACATTTATAACATACTGGTGCTGACGTCTTCACGTTGTCATTGTTGTACCTTCTCTTTTTGAAATCCCCCCCGACTCACTTCGTTTACTATCATGGCCACGATTACCACCAGAGTGGTTACCGCTTTTGTCCGGATATTTTCCTCCTCGTTAGTTATCATTGCTCCGATGATTGCTGCCACCGGTATGACCCTGGTTGTAGTCCCTCAGTTGAATAAACTCATTATCTCACTCTAATAATTGAGCCATGTTCACAACATCTGAATATAGAGAAAATTTGTGAGAAATGAGGTAATGACGAATTTCGGGTTTTAAACCTCTTAGAAACATCTGCGTCATACGTTCCTCATTCTCTACCAAATGAGGTACAAACCTGGATAACTCCCCGAACTTAGCCTCGTACTGGGACACAGTCATGTTGTTCTATTCCAGTCCGATAAACTCTATTTCCTTCATATGACGAATACTTTTAGGAAAGTACTTGTCATTGAACAATTTCTGGAATGCTTCCTAAGACATATTGAGTGCGGCTGGCTGGGTACGCTTCATAGATTCCCACCAGTAATCTGCCTCACTACGGAACATAAAGGTGGCGAATAGAATCTTCTGTTCCTCTGTGCATCCCAAGAAATCAAATATCTTGGTAATTTGCTTAACTCACGTTTTCGTCATGATCGGATCCGGCTTTCCCAAAAACTCTGGTGGTCCCAACTCTTTGAACTGCTTGGCTGTGACAAACAGTGCGTTTCCATTGTATCCACCTGCATTTTGAACATGAGTCTCTCTCGCTTGGTTTTGCATGAACTGTAAAAAGTTTTTAAACACCCCATCATTCATCGTTTGATCGGTGGTGTTGTTTACAAGAGGAATATTGCCTTCCTGATGCACATTATCCTAGTTGTTGATTGCCGATGTGTCAACGGTCTCATGTGCTTCATTGCTCTTCTCAATATTTTTAGATGTCATTCTCAAATATTGTCACTTAACAAGGGTTAATTAAAGAAATTAACATGCCACATATTATTCCTATATTCTGGCCGACCAAACAAATAAGCTTAGGTAGGACACACTAGCGAATGATTTACTCGTCTCTCCCTTCCTAGTTCTATTCTCCGATCTCCGCCAGAGACCATATTCTTAAGCTCTAATACCAACTGTGACGCCCCCAAAATAGGTCCACACAACCCATTCTGAGTCGCCAAATACATGGTACAGAAAATAACTATAACTTCATTATTACAATTATTGTGCAAAATACGACAACACATATGTTGTAAGTTTTAATATAAATATTGTCTTCTAGACAATATCCAAACTCAAATAAAGTCCTCATTACAATTATTGATATACTATTTTACAAAATAGTGAGGACTGCTAAACAACTGTCTTCAAACATCACTCCATACCCCGACTAGTTCCTGCAATATTATCACCTCCTGAGAAGAAAAATAGAACAAAAAGGAAAAGGATGAGCTCAACTAGCCCAATAAAGAATATTATGACTAAGATAATAAAAAATAAATTATCGTTAGCCTTCAACAAATCAAATAAAATATAATGGACAACGAGTTTTAGATCAATATTCGCAGCGGAAATAACAATTTATTAGAAGAACTAAGTAGAGAATGAATTCTACTATCTTCTATGATTTAAAAGTCCATCATCAAGATTTTATCCATGTAATATTAATCAATATATATCTTGAATCAAATATTCATCTTTGCACTATGGGCCAAAGATATTAATTTGTATCACTAGTTGGACATGTTCATCTCAACACCTGTCCATCTTTGCACTACGGGCCAAATATATTCATCATGTAATCATTCATCTTTGCACTACAGCTAAAGATATTCAGTTATATCACCATTTAAGACTGAGGATGATAAAACATATTTTAAAGAAAATGAATCCAGTGAGGTAAAAGAACAAAGATTAGGAATTCGTAAATCAGTTTATCCAAGTTCAAAAATACTCCATAATAATCAATTGTGGAGCAAAATTCAAGAATAAAGATCAAAACATGGAAACAATCAAAGATAGTAACCATAATAGACAACTTGGACAAAGAAAAGAAAATTTAATTTTTCTGTGAATAGTGTCGTATACGTGAATAGTAACCCCGACACGAAAAGGTAAAAATTTTATAAGAAAAATCATACTTCGTGAATAGTACCGTATTCGTGAATAGTGTCATATACGTGAATAGTGTCGTATACTTGAATAGTAACCTCGACATGAAAAGGTAAAATTTTAACAATAAAATTCATATAAATATTTTGGTATAATGATATTAAAAGAAATAACATCATTTATGAAAAAAAAAATAACATCCCCTACCTCAAAAGAATAGCACTTCTGACTGAAATATCGGATATAATACTGAAAGAAACTTGCACTGTATAGCAACACTCAAGTTATCTAAATACTCACAAAAATACGCTCAATATTATAGAGAGGAAAAATTTCTGATTTTGGTGTAATTTTCAATTCTAACCTAAGCACCCTATTTATAAGAAAATACTTAGAACACCAAAGCAAAAAATTTAATAAAATAATATTTTATAAAAAAAAATTCACGCCCACCCTTGAAAATTAGATTTCAGCACACCAGTGGGGCCCACCAACATTTAAAAAATGTTTTTCTTTTAAAAAATAATTATTACTCCAAAAATCAATTATTCCAGAACTTCAATAATTCATAATAAATAGTCATTTTATCAGAAAAATTCAAATCTTATGTCTATTCCATAGGAAATTTAATTCTCTACAACTTTGTAGACGAAAGTTTTTTCAAATTCTAAACAGAAAATGACCGAAATTCACATACGGATGATTTTTAATACCTCCATTCCAACAAAATACTGATAAAATACCTCAGCATTAATTCCTTCATTTACATCCACATAAAATAAATATTTTTTTATCATATAAATCAATAATTAATTATTTATAAATAATATTACAGAATCACAATAATGACAAACAGGTCGTTTCCAAGAAAGAGGGGGCTTTTCGATAAGGATTTCTACTTATTGGAGCGTAATTAGGTGACCAAACCCCTTTTCTAGAAAGAACTTCCTTAGACATTATCGATAATATTATCTAATAATATTATTCAAATAATATGATTTATTGATCTGATAATGAAAAATATTATGCAGTGACAATTATTGAAACAACAATAATATAAAATATCAACGTAGCAATTATTGAATCAATAAAATAAAATAAAATATTAAACAGTAATTATTGTAACAATTATTGAGTAGTGCCTTCTTACGTAAGAATCAATAATGAAAATTATTGTGCAATACCATGTGCTACTGTGCAATATCACGTATTACTGTATTTTATCCACCGGGTATTTCAACAGTGTTAACGATAACAACTACGTCGTTCTTTATAAAAAAACTCAAAATTATCGTTTTCTTCATCCGATAATTTTTCATTATGGGGCCCACAAATGGCTGCGCCATCGTACGAATATTCACCTACAGCAAGAATATTTCACGACCAAATGAATATTTCCTGACAACAATGAATATTTTATAACCACTTGCTTATTTAAAATATTTACGCATTTTACCCATAACTAACCACATTAATCAAATCAACCCCTTACTATTTCAAAATAATGAATAGAGGAAATTCAATTTTATTTATAAAAGGTTGGGGTCTTACACTTGACTTACGTGAAAATAATTTTGCAAATTGAACAAATTAGTATAAGAAAGGGAGATGATCATTCAAATAGTTGAATGTGTGTATTTGCTGAAATACAAGTGTGAATTATTTTAAAGGTTCAAAGAATTCAGAAGTGAAACAAATTGGCAAAGTATTAGGATTCTTTGATCGGATCAAGGAAGGAATACTTGTGTAATGAGTTTGTAGATCATCTCAAATGGTTTTCTCACAATGGACGCCTCCTGATAGGCAATAATTGATTGATGTATCTGAAAAGAAAAAGTGTACCTTGTTGGACATGGTGCGGTCCATAATAATTTGTATCGACATTCCAGTACTCTTCTGGGGTTATGCCCTAGAAATGGCTGCATATCTACGAAAAGGCAACCTTAAAATCCGACCCCAAGACTTTATAAGAGTTATGGACAGGGAGGATTCCTAATCTGAAGTATGTTAAGATAAGGGATTGTCCAGCTTATGTGAAAAGGTTTCAAAAGGATAAGTTTGGGACAAGATTTGACAAGTGCAGATTTGTGGGACATCCTAAAGTAAGTTTAGGATATATATGTTCTATAATCTTACTCAGCAAAAGGTGTTTGTTACGAAACATGCTGCCTTCTAAGATAAAGGTGTTTATCATTGAAAGGGCTAATTGGAGGATAATAGATATTTAAGAGTTCAAGAACCACAAAGTACTAGAAGTCAAATAAGAGGAACCTGTAGATAGACCTATTGTACCACAACCAAATCGTAAATCTGGAATAGTACCGAAGATACCTGGAAGGTATGGATTCATCATTGATGATGATGATGAGGTACGCATCATAGAAGATGATGATCCAGTTATATACGATGAGGTAAGAGTTGTAGACGCTTAGAGAAATGGATTGAAGCAAGCTTATCAAAATGGAACATTCGTTTCGATTAGACAATCAAAAGAGTTTAATTTTATCAAAAATAAGAATGAATCTAGTGTGTATAAAAGGGTCAGTGGGAGCGCCGTGACATTCATAATATTACATGTTGATATACTATGGATAAGAAATGATATATTAATGCTACAATCAGTAAAGATAAAGTTGTCTACACATTTCTCCATGAATGATTTGGGAAGAGTATCTTAATTAGGAATACAAATCAATATAGATAGATTTAAAAGGATACTCGGCTTAACCCAAGAAACGTATATTCATTTAATGCTAAAGCCATTTAGCATGACAAACTCCAAGAGATGTCTCATGTTGATAAGCCACAGAGTGTATCTCTCTTAATAATCCTCATAGACTCCTGAAAAGAGAGATCGCATGAGTGACAATTATGTATGCAATGAAATATATGAGACCTGATGATGATCGGTCATATTCTGGAGAAGATCACTGTAAGACTGTCAAAAACATCTTAAAGTACTTAACCAACACTAAGGATGTGATCATATTCATGGTGGTTCTGAATAAAACTAGAGGGCTTAACAGACTCAAGTTTTTTCAGACTGACCTAGACAACAGCAAATCCACTTTAAGGTAAAGTGTTACCTTGAACAGTAATGCAATGAATTAGAAAAGTTCTAAACAACAAAGAGTTGTTGGTTTAGTGATAAAGACAAAGTATATAGCTGTAAATGAAGCTACAAGTTGATTGTTTGGATGAAAAGTTCATTACAGAACTAGGAATAGTTCCTAAGTCTCATCTTGGATCTAAACATGTGTTGCAGCACTTTCATTTGATTAGAGGAATCATTGAAAAATGAGAAATAACTATAAATATAGTGGGCTCTCAAGAACAACATTGCATATCCATATACTGAAGCTTATCCAGCAACAGGATGATCGTCACTTAAAGAATAAGGGTATGAGATACCATGACGATTGGCTTTAGTGCAAGTGGGAGATTAAAAGTAGTATGCACATAAGCCAATCATGTTGATGATAAAGCATATACTTTTTAACAATCTTATTCATTTATTAATAAAAGTATTCATTTACTAAAGGCTTTAATTTATCTACATAGTGTTGTTTTAATAATATATGATAAACTCATAGTTTTAAGCAATGATTTTAGAATCATGATGAGATCATGCTAATGAGATCTAGATTCTTAGATAGCTTAAAAACTAAAATTTTCCCAATTGATGGATTACTAAAAGGGGATTAGTGAATTCGGATAGATTGGTACATACGTTGCTTGCTCATTGGATGAGGATGATTGATCTCATGATCATTTGTGTGGAGACACTAAAGCAAGTATGTAAGTTCTTATTGGAGAATAAGTTTACTGAACGTGACTCGCTAAGGAATACTTAATGAAGTTTTACTTGTCTGTCAATAAGAATTCCTGTAGTGATAGTACTACAAGTGATCCTTGGACTTGAGATCATCATGGTATCTTTTGTATGATGAGTTATACTTTGACTTATTCCTTAAGACCCTTAGGGTATATCAAAGGGTATGCTTAGGTATAATAAGTTGTACATAGAGATAATGTATGATTAATAAATAATCTACCGCTTCTAGTAAAAGAAGAGATATGTCATATGTGATTCGATAAATGACAACCCAATAGTCTTTGGCCAAAACAAAATAAAATTAAAAAGGAGTTTCTAATTTGTATTATTTGGACTTGTGCATTTAAGAATCGAAAAAACATATAATTAAATAAAATAAGACTTGACAGTAATTCCATGTCTTATATTTAATTGGGACATTATATGGTGGAAGGATTGAATTGTACGATAACTATTTACTCAAAGGTTCTTTTATGATTAATATTAAAATCTATATTATCTGAAAAGTCGTTAATCGCTAGGAAGGCTTATCCCTGTTGTAGAATAAATGTTATTTATTTAAATAAATTATTAGATTAATTTATTTATTTAAATAAGATTAGAATTGTTCTAATTGATTTATTCACAACCGGTTTAATATGGAGAACCTAAAGGGTCACACTGCAAAAGGAAGAATATTTATTTAAGAAGTTAATGGCATAATCATAATAATATGTTTAGTGTATTTAATTTAATCTATGGTGATAGAATAAATTAAATAGCTTAATATTTATTATTTAATATTTTAAAAATATTAAATATTAATTAATAAGAGGAGTCTTATTAATATTACTACAATTATTATTATTTTAATTTCTAAAGGAGTTTGAAAATTAATTTAATATAAGTACTCTCATTTATTCCTAATAAGATTAGGAGGCAAATTAATTAAAAGAGTTTAATTAATTATCCCTAATAAGATTGGGGAGCTCAATTAATTAAATAATACCCCAATTTCTAATTAGATTATAAGGGTTAACTGATATCTTTATAAGAGAAGTCTTATATCAGATATCTATACAAGTGAAATTCTAATTGTTCGAGAGTACGCCCCTTTTTTTCTACAGAGATAGAAAAAACTAGGGTTTGAGCCAAACACCCATCTTCTTGAATATTTGTTTTTCTTTGGTGGATCATCTCTAGAGGCCAAACACTTGGGTGGCTAACATTGATCAGAGGAATGAATCAAATCCGGTGGATTCAAGTTAAACGTGAAAAGGAATTGGAGGTGAACTCGTACCTGAGGAAGCTAGTTTCTACAAGGGTATGAATCTGTTCTCCATCTTTTTCTATTGATTGATTATTATGCACGAAGTATGATCATGGTGATGGGTTTGTATGAAAATTTGAAATTCTTATTTTATTGCGCTTCCACACCTTTTGTGTAATTTGATTGCATGTTCGCGCTATATACAAACCCAACAGTATGCGGTGTTCATCCCAGCACCTCATTGTTGCACATCAGATGTGACTACTAGGTTATTCTTCAAAAATGTTGTGAAGTACTTTAGGTTGCCTGAAGATATCATAAGTGATCGAGATACACGATTCACGGGCAGGTTTTGGACAGTTCTATTTAGCTTGGTTGGGTCAGAATTAAAGTTCAGTACAACGAACCACCCACAAACAGATGGTCAGACTAAGAGAATGAATCAGTTGCTCGAGGAGTATCTGCGACATTATGTGACTGCTGAAAGTAGTATGCACAAAAGTCAATCATGTTGATGATAAAGCATATACTTTGTAACAATCTTATTCGTTTATTAATAAAAGTATTTATTTACTAAAGGCTTTAATTTATCTACATGATGTTGTTTTAATAATATATGATAAACTCATAGTTTTAAGCAATGGTTTTAGAATCATGATGAGATCATGCTAATGAGATCTAAATTTTTAGATAGTTTAAAAAATAAAATATTCCCAATCGATAGATTACTAAAAAGGGGATTAGTGAATCTGGATATATCGGTACATATGTTACTTGCTCATTAGATGAGGATGATTGATCTCATGATCATTTGTGTGGAGACACTAATACAAGTATGTAGGTGCTTATTGGAGAATAAGTATACTGAACGTGGCTCGCTATATAATACCTAATGGAGGTTTACTTGTCTGTCAATAGGAATTCCTATAGTGATAGTAGTACAAGTGATCCTTGGACTTGAGATAATCATAGTATCTTGTGTATAATGAGTTACTTTGACTTATTCCTTAAGACCTTTAGGGTACATTAAAGGGTATGCTTGAGTATAATAAGTTATACATTGAGATAATGTATGATCAATAGAGAATCTACCGCTTCTAATAAAAGAAGAAAAATATTCTATGTGATTCGATAAATGACAACCTAGTAGTCATTGGCCAAGGTAGAATGAAATTAGAAAGAAATTTCTAATTTGGATTATTTGGAGTTGTGCATTTAAGAATCGAAATACATATAATTAAATAAAATAAGACTTGATAGTAATTTCATGTCTTATATTTAATTAGAGCATTGTATGGTGGAATGATTGAATTGTACAGTATCTATTTACTCAAAGGTTCTTTTATGATTAATTTTGAAATCTATATTATCTGGAAAGTCGTTGATCGCTAAGGAGGCTTATCCTTATTTTAGAATAAATATTATTTATTTAAATAAATTATTATATTAATTTATTTATTTAAATAAGATTAAAATTAATTTAATTGATTTATTCACAATCGGTTTAATATAGAGAACCTAAAGGGTCACACCGCAAAAGGAAGAATATTTATTTAAGAAGCAAATGGCATAATCGTAATAATAAGTTAAGTGTATTTAATTTAATCTATGGTGATGATTAAATAATTTAATATTTATTATTTAATATTTTAAAAATATTAAATATAAATTAATTAGAGGAGTATTATTATTATTATTATTATTTATTTCCTAAAGGAGTTTAGAAATTAATTAATAAAAGTACTCTCATATATTCCTAATAAGATTAGGAGGCTAATTAATTAAAAGAGTTTAATTAATTATTCCTAATAAGATTGAGATCCTAATTAATTAAAGGAATTTAATTAATTAAAATAAAACTCAATTTTTTAATTGTTAAGGAGGTTTGCCTACATCTATAAATAAGAGGAGTCTTATTATGGGTGAGGGTGGTTGATGTCTTCACAACACACGTGAATAACAATTCTAAGAGTTGGGTGAGCACACATAATTCTATAGAGATAGAATCTAGGGTTTTGTCAAACACTCATCTTCTTGAATATTTTTTCTTCTTTGGTGGATTACCTCTAGAGGCCAAACACTTGGGTGACTAAGGTTGATCAAAGGAAGGAATCAAACTCGAATCTTCAAGGGTATAATTATTGTTCTTCATCTTTTCGTTTAGTTAATAATTGTGCAAAAAAGATGATCCAGGTATATGATTTGTAAAATTTTAAAACTCTAATTTTTATGCTTCCGCTTTACTTTGATGCAATTTGATTGTGTACATGAATCTTACAAACCTAACAACTGCAAGTCATAAGAACTTGCTGAAGTTACTTAAAGCAGCATAGTTTTGTTATAAATTGCATCAATCTTCTGCAACGGGTATAAGTCCCTTTGAGCTGAGCGTGGGTTTTCAGCCAAGGACTCTGAATGATGTGGCGGTGCAGCGTACATGAGGTAATTGTAATGCTGCCTATCGGTTTGCAAGGGCTAGAATAGAGTTACTTGATATGGCACGAGACAGCCTGAGCAAGGCAGTGAGAAGGATGAAGAAGTATGCAGATGCACATTGAAGGCCGCTGGAATTCAAAGTCGGAGACATGGTGTTGTTGAAGCTAACACCTCAGATTTGGAAGAAGATCAGTAGAAATTCGGTGCATAGGGGATTGGTTCCAAAGTATGACGGCACATTCGAAGTGCTAAAGAAAGTTGGGGTTGTGGCTTACAGACTGAAGCTTCCAAATAAATTGAAAGTACATCCAACGTTCCATGTGAGTTACCTGAAGCCATTCCAGCAGGAATTGCTTGATGCTAACAGAAAGCAAGTTAAGAGGGCTCCGCCAGTGATCAGAAAGTAGTTTGACAAGGATGTTGAGAAAATTTTAGCTCATAAGACTGAAGGTCAGAGCAAGAAAAATCGAAGGACAGACTACTTGGTGCATTGGAAAGGTGAAAACGAGGTAGACACAAGTTGGGAACGAGATGTAACATTATAGCAGTTTGAGAAACAGATTACAGAGTGTTGAGCACACCCACCGACGAGGACGTCGGGCTCTTCTGGTGGGGGTGGTTTGTTAGCTCCTTAGTGGGTTGACACAGACTTGGCATGCGGGATGCCCAGATAGCATGCCAAGTCAAGCCTTGACACTCATTTGTGGGGCAAGGCATGAGTGTTCGACAGTGAGCCGCAGCAGGCGGTAGCCAAAGGCGCTGGACACACTTAGCAGGAAAGCAAGTTGACACATAGTCAGTTGAGCAGCAATGAGCAGTGTTGTGCAGTAGTGGGCGACGCTAGGCAACAACTTGGGTCATTGTGTAGCAAATGGGCCATGTCACAAAACTAGCAAATCTAGAAAGTTTGCATTTTGCTTCCTCAGACAGGTCTGATGTCTAGTCGTGGTAACTTGGAAATTTTCATAAATGCTACTATAATGGGGGTGCTCCGTGAAGGTCACCCTGGACCATGGGCAGGTGCCATGGGCCAAGCGTGTTGGACGTTGGGCCATTGTTGGGCTCCCCTACAACAATTTTGACGCCCCCAAAATAGGTATACACAACCCATTCTGAGTCGCCAAATACATGGTACAGAATCTAAATACAACTTAATTATACAACTGTCGTCTAAAATACGACAAAACATAAGCTAAGAGTTTTAACACAAATATTATCTCGTAGACAATATTCAAACTCAAATGGAGTCCTCATTATAATTATTATCACACTATTTTATAAAAGAGTGAGGACTACTACAACCACCATCTCAGACCGTCAGTCCTTTCTCCAACTAGTCACAGCTATATTTTCATTTCCTGAATAGAACAATGAAAGTAAAGGGTGAGCTCAACTAGCCCAGTAAAGAATATTATGACTAAGATAATACAGAATAAATTATTGTTAGCCTTCAACAGTGTTAAACTGATAGAATACAATAGACAACAAGTTTAACTGCAGCGAAACAACAATCCATTAGAAGAGTCAAGTTGAGCATGATATCTATTATCTTCTATAATTTAAAAGTTCATCATTAATATTTTATCGCCATAACACAGCTCAATAAATAATCCATATCACCGAATTATCCATGCACTACGGGCCAAGGATATTCGTTAGTATCACATCTATGAATTATCCATGTACTACGGGCCAATGATATTCATTATTATCACATCCACGAATTATCCATGCACTACGAGCCAAGGATATTCGTTAGTATCACCAATGGTCATGATCATGCCAACAACTGTCCATCAATGCACTACGGACCAATGAGGACTTTTGCCACATCATTTGTAATATTACAAGTCATGATTATACCGATACATAGTCATAATTATGCCAATCAACATTCCATCTATGTACTACGGACCAAAGATGATTTTCATCATAATATAAGCATGAGGATGATGACAATGATATAAAAATTCAATTAAGTAAGAGCAAGGATAAATTTTAAAGACTTATAAATGAATTTATCTAGAGTTCAAGAATGTCCAAATTGTCAACATGATAACTGCTTTGTGGAGTAAAATTCAATAATCATATTCATGTATCAAAATAATTTAGACAGAAAAGAAATCAATTTTTATCATAAATAGTACCCCGGGTGAGTAGTACCCGAGTGAATAGCCCCGACATGAAAAGATCAAAATTTAACAAGAATATTCAGAAAAATATTCTTGTGAAACGATACTAGATGAAGCGTAAATTTCAAAGATTTTCTACTAATTTCATGGAGTATAGAAGCAATACTTATCAACATAAGTGTAGAATTAGGAATATGAAACGAAATAATATTACTTACATACTACAGAATATGGAAGAAAATATTATTTCTTACGAATACTGAACAAAAATAATATCCCTTACCTTAAAAAGAGAGTATTTCTGACTGGTATGGACTGGTATAGCGGAGATATTCTTGAAGAAAACTTGCACTATTTGCAACACTCAAAGTTTCCTTAAACTCAAAAGAAATACGCTTGAGATTATAGAAGAATAATTCTCTGATTCTAGTGTGATTTTTAATTCTAAACTAAGCATCTTATTTATAAGAGAATGACATGATACTATTTGGATGCACAGTAGAAAAGGTTCACGGGCGAATAAAAATAAATCACGGGCGTTCGGCTGAAACTTTTTTTAAAAATTTAATTTTACTATGCTGCATTATGCAGTACTATGCAAATAATAAAATATAATATATTCTATTTTATATATATATATATATATATATATATATATATATACACACACACACACGACACACACACACCCACATGTTATATATATATATATATATATATATATATATATATATATATATATATATATAAGTTATAAAAAAATTAAATGACTTTCTACTAACGATTTTAAAAAATGGGTAAGTGGGGGTCCATGTAATAAGTTAAATTTACAACAAATACTTCATAAAAAACCCATATATTTATCTCAATTCATTTGGCTTTACTAAACATATTTTTAATAATATTTTTTTCATCATTAATATTACAACTCACAATATTAACAACCAGATCATTCCAAAGAAAGAGGGGCTTTTCGATAAGGACTTCTCTTTATTGACGTGCAATTAGGTGACCAAGCCCCTTTTCTCGACAGAACTTTCTAGACATCGTTAATAATGCAAATAATAATATGAATAACTTTGTCGTCTCAATTATTTATTTAATAATATAAAATATTGTGCAGATGATACTGTGATAATAATTAAATCAATAATATGAGATACTATGCAGCAATTACTGTGACGCCCCCAAAATAGGTCCACACGACCCATTCTGAGTCGCCAGATATCATACTATAAAAATCAAATACAAACTTCATTTATACAACTGTTGAACTGTCGTGCAAAGCACGACAATAGATAAGCTGTGAGTTTTAATACAAATATATATAATACTCTCGTGGTGCCTTGACCACAAGACCTTACAATGTTACCTTACATAAAGGTACAGTCAATAATTATTTTAGAAATTAAAATCTTTAGGAAGTGCTCAAAGAAACCTTCGTACATGGGAGGCCATGCGTCTAGATTATGATAGATATCATATGTCCACAGAATTATTCTTGGTTGACCCAATAGACCCCAAAGAAAAACGAGAAGATTACTATCATCTTCTTTTCAATGGTGAGTCTTCTCTTGACTTATAATTATCTCCGTTGTCTCCAAGTGAAAATTATATTTCAAATAAACTCCAAGATCATATAGGTAGTGCTCGTAGATATACTCAGCAAGTGAATGTGCACAACCCTGTCTTATGATAACACGAAGTTGTATGTCATTAGACATCTTGTATGATAGTAGCAAAACACCTTTTCAAAGTTGGGTTCACCTCACCCTATTGGATTCACCAAATATAACTACTAAATGAACTTCTCTATACTGCTTAGGGAGAACCTCCACAGCTAGATACCACCGTTCTAATCCTCTTAATACCCCGCTCGACCCAGCTACACTTTTATTACTTGAAAGGAATTGTGAAGCAAAATGGTGAGCACAACTAGCCCAGTAAAGAATATCATGACTAAAGATAATTACATTATCAATAGCTTTCATCAATAATAACTCAGAGATTTAGAACATATGGTAGATGATAAAACTTTTCAACCATAGTTGCAGCGGAACGAGCAATCTATTAAAAGAGTCAAATAGACCATCAGGTTTATTATCTTCTCCATGTTAAAAGTTCACTAATAATATTTTATCCCTATAACATCAATCAACAATTCCTGTCCACAATCATATGAATAACTCATAATCATAATTGTGATTCTGAATTCCTTTTCGCACCCAGGACGAAGTTAATTTTCATCACCTATCTTCACCTGAAACATCAAAAATCATGGTTATACCAAATCACAATTTCTGCTCATAATCATACTAATCAAATCATCTTTGCACTACGGCCAAAGATATTCATTATTATCACATCAATGAATTAATATTTCATTTTTGAGACTCAGCTCAATAATTAATCCACATCATCGAATCCTCCCTGCACTACAGGCCAATGATATTCTTTAATATCACAACCACGAATTATCCATGCACTATGGGCCAAAGATAATCGTGTTTTCATCAACGGTCCTGATCATGCCATAAAATAATTCATCTTTGTACCCCTTGGCCGAAGAGAATCCATAGCCATAATCATACCAAAAATTATCCATCAATGCACTTCGGGCCAATGAGGACTTTTACCACATCATTTGTAACATTAAGGTCATGATTACACCGAATAATTCTTGGTCATAATCGTACCAAGTCCATCTAGGCACTATAGGCCACAGATGACTTTCAACAAAATATAAACATGAGGATGATGACAATGATATAAGAATTCAATAAAACAAGTTCAAGAATTAATTTATCCATGAACCAATAACGTCCAAATTGTCAACATGATACTTCTTTGTGGGTTAAAACTCAAGAATGCACAGAAGAATATTTCCATAAAAATATACTGGATGAAGCGCAAATATCAAGGATATTCCACTTATTTCATGGAGTATAAAAGTCAAAACTTTAATCAATTGAGTATAATAGAATATACGAAACTGTAAGTGGATTTTTGCCGCCATGCGGTAATCCACTTAGACAGATCATGTCCACAATTTAATAAGGAATGAATACAAAGGATCATTCACCATGCATGTGGTAATCCACATAGACAGGTTATTTCAACTGAATAATAAAGAATGGAGTAACAGAAGGATTCACCATGCGTGCGATAGACTGCACAGACAGGTTATTCCTAACAGAATAATAAAGAATAGAACCAGGTCATGCGTAAACGCACAGATAGGATATTCCGACAGAATAATAAATAATGGAACCAGGTCCGGCGTAAACGCACGGACAGAATATTTTGACAGAATAATAAAGAACGGTATATTAGAAGAATTTCACCATGTATGCGATACTTCGCATAAACAGGTTATTCCAACATAATAATAAAGAATGGGATAACAGAAGTTCTCTTCATGAATACGAAAGAAATAATACCCCTTACGAGTACAACAAATAATATCCCCTACCTTAGAAAGAAGAGTACTGGATATAGGAGCAGTGAAGTAGCAGAACACTTTTCTTCTTTCTCTCTATAGTTTCTCTTTCTAGAGTTTAAGTGAATTCGTAAGAAATAATGAAGGAATGAGCTTCTATTTATAGAAGAATGGACTGCATAGTAACTAATTCATGAACGGTCCAGATTGATTTACTTTTAATCGGACGGTCCATATTTAAAGCAAAATCTTTTAAATAAAATATAATATATTCTATTTATAATCTAATAAAACGAATAACTTTATAAAAGTATTCTGTTTTATATAAAAAGATTTTACTATGCAAAACACTATGTAGGCAGTATGCAACACTATGCATAATAAAATATAATATATTCTATTTATAAAATAACTTTATAAAAGTATTCTGTTTTATATAAAAAGATTTTACTATATAAAATACTATGCATAATAGAATATAATATATTCTATTTATAGAATAATTTTATAAAAGTATTCTGTTTTATATAAAAAGTTTTTCTGTTTTATTACATTAATAATATTAATAAAACAAAACTGAGTGACTTATCACTTAAGCATCAATAATCAATACCGTGTGCTACTATGCAGCCACGCGTATTACTGTACTTTTACTACAGAGTAGTTCAACAGTATTAACGGTAAAACTTTTGCCGTTATTTTCATAAAATATTTTTGTCGTTTTCTCAATCCGACATAATTCTATTGCGGGGTCCACCAATGATTGTACCGTCGTACGGATATTCCCCGATAAAAAGAATATTCTCCGACCAAACGAATATTTTATAACAACTTGCTTACTTTACAAAAAAAAAAATTAAAATATCACCCTTAATTTTAACCTTTTATCAATTTAACCATTTACGAAATAAAATAATAATTATAAGAAAATTGAATACTTTCATTTCATAAAATTTGGGATCTCACAATCTCCCCTCCTTATGAAATTTCGCCTTCGCAATTTACGTACGTACCTGGTATTCGAAGAGATGAGAATACCTTGCTTTCTTTTCAAATTGTACCTTTTCGGTTATTTCCTCTGTATCATGATTTTTCCATTGCTCATCTCCTGTATTTCAGATATCATTCTAAAATATATCTTCAAAACAAAGGTTAATTGACATATCACAATTTGTCAACTTATCAAGTAAAAATTTCAGCTTAGGTAAGTCACACACTAGCGAAGTATATTACTCGTCTCTCCCCTCCTAGTTCTAGACTCATATCTCCGCCAGCGACCATATCCCTAAGCTCTGATACCATCTGTGACGCCCCCAAAATAGGTCCACACGACCCATTTTGAGTCGCCAAATATCATACTATAAAAATCAAATACAAACTTCATTTATACAACTGTTGAACTGTCGTACAGAGCACGACAATAGATAAGTTGTGAGTTTTAATACAAATATATATAATACTCTCGTGGTTCCTTGACCACAAGACCTTACAATGTTACCTTACATAAAGGTACAGTCAATAATTATTTTAAAAATTAAAATCTTTGAGAAGTGCTCAAGAAAACCTTCGTACATGGGAGGCCATGCGTCTAGATTATGATAGATATCAAATGTCCACAGAATTATTCTTAGTTGACCCAATAGACCCCAATGAAAAACGAGAAGATTACTATCATATTCTTTCCAATGGTGAGTCTTCTCTTAACATATAATTATCTCCGTTGTCTCCAAGTAAAAATTATATTTCAAATAAACTCCAAGGTCATATAGGTAGTGCTCGTAGATATACTCAGGAAGTGGATGTGCACAACCCTGTCTTATGATAACACGGAGTTATATGTCATTAGACATCTTGTTTGATAGTGGCAAAACACCTTTTCAAAGTTGGGTTCACTTCACCCTATTGGATTCACCAAATATAACTACTAAATGAACTTCTCTATACTGCTTAGGGAGAACCTCCACAGCTAGATACCACCGTTCTAATCCTCTTAATACCCCACTCGACCCAGCTACACTTTTATTACTTGAAAGGAATTGTGAAGCAAAAGGGTGAGCACAACTAGCCCAGTAAAGAATATCATGACTAAAGATAATTACATTATCAATAGCTTTCATTAATAATAACTTAGAGATTTAGAACATATGGTAGATGATAAAACTTTTCAACCATAGTTACAGCGAAACGAGTAATCCATTAAAAGAGTCAAATAGACCATCAAGTCTATTATCTTCTCCATGTTAAAAGTCCACCAATAATGTTTTATCCCTGTAACATCAATCAACAATTCCTGTCCACAATCATATGAATAACTCATAATCATAATTGTGATTCTGAATTCCTTTTCGCACCCAAGACAAAGATAATTTTTATCACCTATTTTCACCTGAAACATCAAAAATCATGGTTATACCAATCACAATTTCTGCTCATAATCATACTAATTAAATCATCTTTGCACTACGGCCAAAGATATTCATTATTATCACATCCATGAATTAATATTTCATTGCTGAGACTCATCTCACTAATTAATCCACATCATATAATCCTCCCTGCACTACAGGCCAAGGATATTCTTTAGTATCACAACCACGAATTATCCATGCACTACGGGCCAAAGATAATCGTGTTTTCATCAACGTTCCTGATCACGCTATAAAACAATTCATCTTTGCACCCCTTGGCCGAAGAGAATCCATAGTCATAATCATACCAAAAACTGTCCATCAATGCACTACGGGCCAATGAGGACTTTTACCACATCATTTGTAACATTATGGTCATGATTACACCGAATAATCCCTGGTCATAATCATACCAAGTCCATCTAGACACTACAGGCCACAGATGACTTTCAACAAAATATAAGCATTAGGATGATGACAATGATATAAGAATTCAATAAAACAAGTTCAAGAATTAATTTATCCATGAACCAATAACGTCTAAATTGTCAACATGATATTTCTTTGTGGGTTAAAACTCAGGAATGCACAGAAGAATATTTTCATGAAAAGATACTGGATAAAGCGCAAATATCAAGGATATTCCACTAATTTCATGGAGTATAAAAGCCAAAATTTTAACCAACTGAGTATAATAGAATATATGAAACTGCAAATGAATTTTCGCCGCCATACAGTAATCCACTTAGACAGATCATGTCCACAATTTAATAAGGAATGAATACAAAGGATCATTCACCATGCATGTGGTAATCCACATAGACAGGTTATTCCAACAGAATAATAAAGAATGGAATAACAGAAGGACTCACCATGCGTGCGATAGACTGCACAGACAGGTTATTCTTAACAGAATAATAAATAATGGAACCAGGTCATGCGTAAACGCACAGACAGGATATTTCGACAGAATAATAAATAATAGAACCAGGTCCGGCGTAAATGCACAGACAGAATATTCCGACAGAATAATAAATAATGGAACCAAGTCCGGCGTAAACGCACAGACAGGATATTCCGACAGAATAATAAAGAACGGAATATTAGAAGAATTTTACCATGTATACGGTACTTCGCATAAACAGGTTATTCCAACATAATAATAAAGAATGGGATAACAGAAGTTCTCTTCATGAATACGAAAGAAATAATACCCCTTACGAGTACAACAAATAATATCCCCTACCTTAGAAAGAAGAGTACTGGATATAGGAGTAGTGAAGTAGCAAAACATTTTTCTTCTTTCTCTCTATAATTTCTCTTTCTAGAGTTTCAGTGAATTCGTAAGAAATAATGAAGGAATGAGCTTCTATTTATAGAAGAATGGACTGCATAGTAACTAATTCATGAACAGTCCAGATTGATTTACTTTTAATCGGACGGTCCATACTTAAAGCAGAATCTTTTAAATAAAATATAATATATTCTATTTATAATCTAATAAAACGAATAACTTTATAAAATATTCTGTTTTATATAAAAAGATCTTACTATGCAAAATACTATGCAGGCACTATGCAACACTATGCATAATAGAATATAATATATTCTATTTATAGAATAACTTTATAAAAGTATTTTGTTTTATATTAAAATATTTTACTATGCATAATAGAATATAATATATTCTATTTATAGAATAACTTTATAAAAGTATTTTGTTTTATATAAAAAAAAATTCTGTTTTATTACATTAATAATATTAATAAAACAAAACTGAGTGACTTATCACTTAAGCATCAATAATCATTACCGTGTGTTACTATGCAACCACGCGTATTACTGTACTTTTACAACCGAGTAGTTCAACAGTATTAACGGTAAAACTTCTGTCGTTATTTTCATAAAATATTTTTGTCGTTTTCTCAATCCGACATAATTCTGTTGTGGGGTCCACCAATGATTGTACCGTCGTACGGATATTCCGCAATAAAAAGAATATTCACCGACCAAACGAATATTTTATAACAACTTACTTACTTTGCAAAAAAAAAAATTTAAATATCACCCTTAACTTTAACCTTTTATCAATTTAACCATTTACGAAATAAAATAATAATTATAAGAAAATTGAATACTTTCATTTCATAAAATTAGGGATCTCACAATTACTGTGGCAATAATTGAATAAAACTGAGTGACTTTTCACGTAAGCATCAATAATCAAAGATACTGTACAATATCGTGTGCTACTATGCAGCCACGCGTATTATTGTACTTTTATCACCGGGTATTTCAACAGTTAACGGTAAAAAATTTATCGTTATTTTTATAAAAAGTTATTTATGTCATTTTCTAACTCCGACAGTAATTCCGTTGTGGGGTCCACCAATGATTATGTCGTCGTACGAATATTCTCTAATTAAACGAATATTTCCCAACCAAACAAATATTTTATGGCAACTTGTTTACTTTGTAAAATTTGTAAATATTACCCACAACTATAACATTATATCAAATCCACACCTTATTATTCAAAATAACATTTAGAGAAAAATTAATCTTTATTCATAAAAGTTGGGGTCTTGCAACAATGTCAAACATCGAATTACTGGCTTGGATCGAATCAAAGACTTGTTCATGGGCTGGGTATGAACGAGCAGGAATGTTGGGCATAGCACAAGCGTTGAGCTTGGCATGTTAAAGCATGGCATGGGCTAGTGCCCAGCATGCAACAAGGCTAAAGCATGTGGACAGACACATGGGTTGGACGTGCATAACAGACTTAAACAGTACCTCGGGAAAGTGTTGGGCTAGTTGGAAATTTGTGGGCTAAATGGACAGAGCATGTTGTGGCAACATGTTTGGCAACTTCATGGGCTGAGACATCAACACTGTGGGCAAATACATCAACAAAGTGGGCTGACACTGTGGGCAGTTAAGAGTGGCTGATTGGAGCAAGACCCAACTGACAGGTAGTTGCTGACAGCCAGCCTCCATGCACATGATTGACATGTCTCCCGACAGTTGCACATCATGGGGCGCACACATCTGTTGGTGGGCAGTTGGTGGGTAATTGCAAATTCAAAATGTTGGTTTCCTATTGGTTTTGAATGTCCTAGCAGTTGGGGGTGTCAACTGCAGCCTAATGTATATTTATATGTACTGCAAAAGCTTGGCAAGATAAAGATCACTGAGCAAGTGTGAGTCTGCAATCCCTTAGTCATATATTGTATTCCTTGTTATTGAGTGAGCAATAAAAGGTTAGGACATTGTCCTGTAAACACTGTGTTGGTTTATGTGTGTGGCTTGAAAATCTAGAAGGTTTGCATTATGCTTCCTTAGACAGGTCTGATGTCTAGTCGTGGCAACTTGGAAATTTTCAGAAATGTTACTATAGGGGGTGCTCCGTAAAGGTCACCTTGGACCATGGGCAGGTGCCATGGGCAAAGCGTGCTGGACGTTGGGAAATTGTTGGGCTCCCCTACAACAATGTTAAACATCGGATTACTGGCTTGGATCAAATCAAAGACTTGTTCATGGGATGGGCATGAACGAGCATGAACGTTGGGCATAGCACAAGCGTTGAGCTTGGCATGTCAAAGCATGGCATGGGCTAGTGCCCAGCATGCAACAAGGCTAAAGCATGTGGACAAACACATGGGCTGGACGTGCACAACAGACTTGGATTGCACCTCGGGCAAGTGTTGGGCTAGTTGGAAATTTTTGGGCTAAATGGACATAGCATCTTGTGGCAACATGTTAGGCAACTTCATGGGCTGAGACATCAACACTGTGGGCAAAGACATCAACAAGGTGGGCTGACATTGTGGGCAGTTAGGAGTGGCTGACTGGAGCAAGGCCCAACTGACAGGTAGTTATGGGCAGTTGTTGATAGCCAACCTCCATGCACATGACTGACATATCTCCAGCCAGTTGCTTATCATGGGGCGCACACATCTGTTGGTGGACAGTTGGTGGGCAATTGTAAATTCAAAATGTTGGTTACTATTGGTTTTGAATGTCCTAGCAGTTGAGGGTATCAACTGCAGCCTAATGTATATTTATATGTACAACAAGGGCTTAGCAAGACAGAGATCACTGAGCAAGTGTGAGTCTGCAATCCCCTAATCATATATTGTATTCCTTGTTATTGAGTGAGCAATAAAAGGTTAGGACGTTGTCCTGTAAACACTGTGTTGGTTTGTGTGTGTGGCTTGAAAATATAGACTGTACTTGTGTGGTTGACATGTTACTGACTGGTTGGGCTAACCAGTGCATCACAAGGAGAACATAGACGCGAAAAAAAATAGTGTCAAATTGTACACCCTATGACACCATATATAGTGCACATATTTTTTTTGTTCGTAAAAAGAAAATTTTGTTAAAAAATATATGTAATTACGTGACAAATTCAAAAAAAACTTGAATTGGGCCACAACAAAATTGTATTAGAATAATGAGTTGAAAACTAAACATCATTAAAACATACATAGCTTTGCTTAATTGCTTTTAAACATTATGCCGATTCTGCTCATTTTCATATTTTTATGCATATGAATTATGAGATATTGGGTTAAACTAAAGGTATAAAATTATGGTTTTTAATTTGTTTAATCATATATTTAAATTAAATAGCTAATTTTATATATTTACATATTACATCACAATCCTTACTTTATAGATGATATTAAGATTATATTGTTTTTAATCTTTTCGCCCTTTTTTGTATAGCCTTGTGATATATGGAATTCCTCTACTTCTATTAAAACATATTTGGAAGTTCTTAATAAATATTCTCCTCTATTAAATGGTACGCCTTGTATGTAGAGTTTCAAACTAAATGGAGTAAAAATAAATTTTAATTTATAATATATTGCAAATAGAAATTTAGTAAAGAGTAAAATCAATATTTTAAAATTGTTGGGCACATGTTTTACCTATATAAAAACAAATTAAAATAATTTCATAAAATAAATAAACGCATAAAGGATAAAATATTATCATATTCCTACAAATTTTCAGAATCTTGATTACCTTATTTTAATGCAATGTTTACTTACTTACTCTTGATTTATTTATGGATAATTAAGTATTGTCTATATATATATATATATATATATATATATATATATATATATATATATATATATATATATAGGGTCAGGATCAGGTAAGGGATCCCTTACTTTCTTAAGATGAGGGACTTTTTTTTTTTTTGCTTTTTTTTAAAAACTAAAAAAAAAAGTTTAATATTTTATGGAACTGAAATTTTTTTATAATACAGTGTTTTGGGTGTGATTTGGGTACGTATAACAAAATATGTATGTACAGTCTGGGCAGACTGTATCACCACTTTTTGGTATAGGTATTCAAAACACGCCCAAAATATTGTATTATGGAAAAATTTCAGTTCCATAAAATATTAAACTTTTTTTTTAGTTGTTTTAAAAAAAAAAAAAGTCCCTCATTTTAAGAAAATAAGGAATCCCTTACTTGATCATTTCTATATATATATATATATATATATATATATAACCCAATATGAAGGGCAGAGCCAGAGGGAGTAGGTATGTATGGACCAATGGTTGTATCCTCAAGACTTGGTCTGTATTCACATCACATATTTCAAACCTAAACAAGACCTTGACCTAGAAAAGTAGGCCACACATTTGGGTCAATTGTGTAGGGGCCGTTTGACCATGGCTAATCAGACATTTTCTTTACGATGGTTGAGTTACTCATTTGGTGGCTACTTGCAATCAACACATCAAGTCGGCCGGCCAAAATATGCTAATGAAGTACCTGGCTAAAATAACTACTATTTTTCTTTTGTTTCAAAATTAAAAATAAATAATTTTTTTTAGTTGATCGAATATTATTATCATATATTTCCTACTCAAACAATATAATTAATATGTTTAAAAAATAAAATTTGTTATTTTATAATATATCTCTCCAATTTTGAAACTGAACAAGTATCTTTTCATCTTTTGTAAAAAGTTACATGCAGTTTCAATAAATTATGAGTAGGTTTAATTAAAAAATAAGTTCTTATGAATAGGTTTTAAAAATAAAATTTTACTTAAAATTCGTTACTTTATAAGTATCTCTCTCTAATTTTGAGACTGAACAAGTATATTTTCATCTTTTGTAAGGGGATACACGCAGTTTCTATATATTTAGTCTTTAATTTGAACAGTTTGATACTCCCTCCGTCCCATGATAAAAGTCATTATTATTATTTTGGGTAGTCCCATATTGTGACGCCCCCAAAATAGGTATACAACACTCATTCTGAGTCGCCAAATACATGGTACAGAAAGCAAACTACAACTTCAATAATACAATTGTCGTGCAAAATACGACAACACATACTGTGAGATTAAATACAAATATTGTCTGCTAGACAATATTCACACTCAAATAAGTCCTCATTACAATTATTTAAACACTATTTTACAAAAATAGTGAGGACTGCTAAAACATCTTTCTAGAACCATCACTCCATACCCCGACTAGATCCTGCTATGTTCTCACCTCCTGAGAAGAAAAATGGAACAAAAAAAAAGGGTGAGCTCAACTAGCCTAGTAAAGAATATTATGACTAAGATAATATACAACAAATTATCATTCGTATTCAACAGGGAAAAATCTGATAGAATATAATTGACAACAAATTTTAGATCAACAACTGCAACGGAAACAGCAAACCATTAGAAGAGTCAAGTAGAGAATGAATTCTACTATCTTCTAAGATTTAAAAGTTCATCATCAATATTTTATCCCTGTAACATCAATTAATAATCATCTTTATCCAAATATTCATCTTTGCACTACAGGCCAAAAATATTCATTTGTATCACCTGTCAGTCATGTTCATCTCAACACCTATTCATCTTTGCACTACAGGCCAAAGATATTCATCAAGTAATCATACATCTTTGCACTACAGGCCAAAGATATTCAGTAATATCATCATTTAGGACTGAGGAAGATGAAAAATATCTTAAAGAGAACGAATCCAGTGAGACAGAAAGACAAATAGTAGGGATTCGTATAACAGTTTATCCAAGATCAATAATACTTCATAATAATCAATTGTGAAGCAGAATTCAAAAATAAAGATCAAAATATGAATACAATCAAAGATAGTAACCATAATAGACATCTTGGATAAAAAAGGAAAATTTTATTTTTCGGTGAATAGTGCCATATTCGTGAATAGTGTCGTATACGTGAATAGTGTCGTATACGTGAATAGTAACTCCGACACAAAAAGTTCTAAATTTGATAAAAAAAAAAACTCATATCAATATTTCAGCATAATGATATTGAAGAAAATAATATCATTAAGAAGAAAATAATATCCCTTACCTCAAAATATCAATACTTCTGGTCGGAATACCGGTATAAGGCTGAAAGAAACTTGCTCTGATGAATAGAAACTCTCAAAGTATTTAAATACTCACAAAATACACTCAATAATCTAGAGAGAGAAAGAGAGAAAACTTGTTTCTGGTGTGATTTTCAATTCTAACTTAGCCATCTATTTATAGGAAAATGTTAGCACGCCAAAGTAGACTTAACCTGCAACCTGATGGCTTTACTTGCTACTATTCCCACCCACCACATTTGAATAAAAATCTCAGCACATTTCTTCACCAACCAAGAGTGGGGCCCACCAATTCTAGAATTTTTCACCAAAATGATTAACTTCGAAAATTCAACAATTTCTGAACCAGTCATCTCGTAAAATTCATAATAAATCATACGTTTATTTTTAACGGTTCAAAATTTGTGGACATATACTCAACTTATATATGTAAAACATATCCAAAAATTACCACGATCCAACGGTCGGATTAAAAATTATAACCCCCGCAAAATATCTCAAAAACCTTGATTTTTAATACCTCAATTCCGACAAAAATACTGATAAAACTCTCAACATTAACTCCTTCATTTTTAACCACAAAAATATATCCCTAATTTATATCTACATAAAATAAATATTTCCTTATCATATGAATCAATAATTAATTATTCACAAATAATATTACAGAATCACATTTATGACAATCAGGCCGTTCCCAGAAAAGAGGGGGCTTTCCAATAAGGACTGGCGCGCAATTAGATGACCAAACCTCTCCTTAGACAGAACTTTATAGACATTGCCAATAATGTTATCTAATAATATTATTCAAATAATATGAATTATTGATCTGATAATGGAAAATATTGTGTAGTAACAATTATTGAAACAACAATAATATAAAATATCAACGCAACAATTATTGAATCAATAAAATAAAATATTGAACAATAACTACTGTAACAATTATTGAGTAGTGCCTTCTTACGTAAGAATCATTAATTGGTGCAATACCGTGTGCTACTGTATTTTAACCACCGGGTATTTCAACAGTATTAACGGTAACAACTACGCCGTTATTTATAAATAACTTATACTTGTCGTTTTCTTCATCCAATCGCTTTCCGTTATGGGGCCCACACAAGGCTGCGCCGTCGTACGAATATTCCCCGACAGCAAGAATATTCCACGACCAAACGAATATTCCCCGACAAAATGAATATTTTATAACCACTTGCTTATTTTGTAAAATTTGCACATTTCACCCATACCAAAGTATTATATCAAATTAACCCCTTATTATTCACAATAATATTTAGAGAAAATTTGATTTTATTCATTAATAAGATGGGGTCTTACAACCTCCCCTCTTTATGAAATTTCGTCCTCGAAATTGACGTACGTACCTGATATTTCGAAAAGGTGAGGATACCTCGCTTTCATTTCTGATTCCAACTCCCAGGTCATTTCTTCAATAGCATGGTTTCTCCACAAAACCTTAACTTGTGGTATAACCTTTGTGCATAGGACATGCTCTTTCCTATCCAAGATTTTAACAGGTACCTCCTCGTACGTTAAATCTTCCGCTATCTCGTCTGGTTCTAACTCAATAATGTGGTTCGGGTCTTTAACATATTTACGAAGCATAGATATGTGAAAAACATTATGAACACGAGACATGTTTGGAGTTAATGCGAGTCTATATGCCACATTTCCTATTCGCTCAAGAATCTCAAATGGACCAACAAATTTTGGATTGAGCTTTCTTCTCTTCCCAAATCTTGTAACTCCCTTCCATGGTGCAACACGTAACAATACATGATCCCCAATATTAAATTTTACGTCCTTCCGATGAAGATCCGCATAACTCTTTTGTCGATCCTGTGTCATTTGTATACGTTGTCGAATCGTTTGGATCTTCTCTGTAGTCATGTGTACCAACTCTGGTCCCAACAATGTTGCTTCACCCACCTCGTCCCAGCATATTGGAGAACGATATTTTCTTCCATACAACGCCTCGAATGGAGCCACACCTATGCTCGCCTGATAACTGTTGTTGTAGGAGAATTCTACCAATGGTAGGTACTTATCCCAACTCCCTTTGAGATCTAGGACACAGAGTCTTAATAGATCTTCAAGAGTTTGAATAGTCCTCTCTGATTGTCCGTCCGTTTGAGGATGGTATGCCGAACTGAATCGTAAATCCATGCCCATAGCTTTCTGCAAGCTAACCCAAAATCGTGAAGTGAATCTTGGGTCACGATCCGAAACTATGGATACTGGCATGCCATGCAATCTCACAATCTCGGTCACATACATACTAGCAAGACGTTCAAGGGAATAAATCTCACGTATCGGTAACAAATGAGCAGACTTGGTTAATCTATCAACAATAACCCAAATCGCATCTATGCCTTGAGAAACCTTGGGAAGACCTGTAACGAAATCCATGGTAATGTGTTTCCACTTCTATTTTGGGATCTCAAGCGGTTGCAATGGACCCTTTGGCACTTGATGTTCCGCCTTTACACGTTGACAAGTTAAACACCTCAAGATAAACTCCGCGATCTTTCTTTTCATATTGCTCCACCAAAATGTGTGTCGAAGATCATGATACATTTTGGTATTTCCAAGATGGATTGCAAACAGTGTGTTGTGTGCCTCCATCATTATTCTATGCTTCAAGTCAAAATCGTTAGGAACACAAAGTCTGAAGTTGACTCGAAGTATTCCTTCTTCATCGATTCTTGCTTCTGGAATAGTACCTTCTTGCACTTTCTTCTTCATACGCATAGCTCTATGTCCGTAGCTTGAGCAGCTTTAACGTTATCGATTAAAGTCGATTTTACTCGTATATCATCACGTGGGTCCCTAGAGTCATTAACGCTATCTCTATCATTTATAAATTATACAAAATAGGTCTTTGTGTTCAATAATATCGCACTCGTACTCGCGTACAATCTTATACTCAACGCGTCAGCTACCACGTTCGCTTTTCTAGGATGGTATGGTCAGAACAGGTTCCAAATGAGTCGCCTCTTGAGCTATTGGAAAATCTTCTCGCATTCCTCGCTCCATATGAATTTTATATCTTTCTGAGTCAGCTAAGTTAATGGAGTAGCGATTGGAGTAGCGATTCGAGAAAATCCTTCCACGAATCTCCGATAGTAACCAGCTAAGCCCAGAAAGCTACGTACTTTGGTCACTGAATTCGGTTGCTCTCAATTATGATTCATATCCCAATCTTGGATAGCACGTCACAATGACACCTATTGTTTTACCACCACACAAATATAGAGTCCCTTACGGAGAGTCTGGCTTTGGTGCATTCCACAAAGGAAGTCACCAGATAGAGGCTCTGGTACCAACTTCTATAGTTGGGTTTTTAACTCCTGAAGTTCAATAGGAGCTATTTAATATGAGATTTTAGTAATGGGTTTTGTATCGGGTTGAAGATCAATACAAAAATTCAATATCACGCTTTGGGTTAGGCCAGGAAATTCTTCAAGAAATACGTCAGGAAATTCACTAACAACAGAAATATCATTCAAATCTGACGTATTTTTGTTCAAGCCCATGACATGGGCTAAGAAAGCTTGACATTCGTTTTTTAATAAACGAATGGCTTTATGGCTTGGTATGACAGCGATTGATTTTAGTGGTTTGGTTGCTTGAATTCGCATAACAGGTTGGTTAGGAATATGAAAACTAACAACCTTACGAAAACAATCAATTTTGGCATTATGAGTAGTTAATCAATCAATTCCTAAAATTACATCAAAAGCAAGTATCTTTAAAGAGATAAGATCAACAGGTAATGTGATTGTGCCAACTTGGATTAAGCAAGATTTATAAACTTTAGATGTAATGAAAGTTTCTCCTAACGGAGTCTCCACAGATAGGTCAAAGTCTAATTTCTCCGGAGTCAAGTTTAAACATTGAGCACAAGCAGGAGAGATAAAAGAATGGGTAGAACCGGTAACTAGTAAAGTATAAACTTTGCAAGAATTCAAGATTAGCTTACCCGTGATCACCTCGTTCGGGTTTCTCGCGTTTTGGCCAGTCACGACAAACGCTCTTCCAGGAACCGCTGATTTTGACTTATCCGGGACAGCTTTTGGAGTCACCATCCCCGCTGAACTTGGTTTTGCTACAGAACACTCTCGAGCTATATAACCCTCCTTTCCACAATTATAACATACCTTAGATTGTTGTGGGCAGTTTGGGCTGATATGTCCCTCTTTCCCACATTTGTAACATACGACCGGTGGTCGTTCTCCTCCCCTAGAAACAGTTGATGTTTGTGGTGACGTCTTTACATTATCATTGTTGTACCTTCTCTTCTTGAAATCTCCTCCTGACTCGCTCCTTTTATTATCACGACCACGATTACCACCAGAGTGGTTACCTCTTTTGTCTGAATGTTTTCCTCCCTACTGGTTTTCATTGCTTCGATGACTGCCGCCACCGGTATGACCCTATGTAACGCCCCCAAAATAGGCCCATTCCATCCAACCCATTTTGAGTCGCCAAATACATGGTACAGAAAATAACTACAACTTTATTACAACAATTGTCGTGTAAAATACAACAACACATATGCTGTGAGTTTGGATACAAATATATACTAACTGTGACTCATGTCCCAACCTTGGATAGCACGTCACAATGACACCTTACATAAAGGTATAGTCAAAAACTGTTTTAGAAATTAGAATCTTTGAGAAGTGCTCAAGGAAACCCTCGTACATGGGAGGTCATGCTTCTAGGTTATGATAGATATCATATGGCCACAGAATTATCATTGGTTGACCCAATATACCCCAAAGAAAAATGAGAAGATTATTATTATATTCTTCCCAATGGTGAGTCTTCTCTCGACTTATCATTATCTCAACTGTCTCTAATTGAGAATTATACTTCAAACAAACACCAAGATTATATAGGTAGTACTCGTAGATATACTCGGCAAGTGGATGTGCACAACCATGTCTTATGATGACACGAGATTGTGTGTCGTTAGACATCTTGTATGATAGTGACAAAACACCCTTCTAACGTTGGGTTCGCCTCACCCTATTTTCTTCACCAAATATAACTACTAAATGATGACCACCGTTCTATTTCTGTGTTACCCCCGCTCGACCCAGCTACACTCTTATTACCTGAAAGGAATTGTGAAACAGAAGGGTGAGCACAACTAGCTCAATAAAGAATATCATGACTAAAGATAATTAAATTATCAATAGTCTTCAACAGAATTAAATCAGAGATTTAGAACATATGGTAGATGATAAAAATTTTCAACCATAGTTGCAGCGGAACGAGCAATCCATTGGAAGAGTCAAATAGACTATAAAGTCTATTATCTTCTCCACGTTAAAAGTCCACCAATAATGTTTTATCCCTATAACATCAATCAACAGTTCCTTTCCTCAATCATATGAATAATTCATAATCATAATTGTGATTCTAAATTTCGCATCTAAGACGAAGATAATTTTCATCACTTGTCTTTATCTGAAACATCAAAGATCATGGTTATACCAAATAACAGTTCTTGTTCATAATCATACTAATAAATTCATTTTTGCACTACGGCCCAAAGATATTCATCAACAGTTCATCTTTACACTACATGCCAAAGATATTCAAAAACAAGTCATCTTTGCACTACGGGCCAAAGATATTCATCAACAACTCATCTTTGCACTACAGGCCAAAGATATTCTTCAACAGTTCATATTTGCACTACAGGCCAAATATATTATTATCTCAAAGAAATATATAATCATTTCGGAATTTATATAACCAATAATTATAACCATGTTGATCATTTCACCTTTGCGCTTAAGCTAAAGATATTCAATTATAAATTCAATGGTCATGATCATACCAGTCAACAATTCAACTTTGCACTACTGGCCAAAGAGAACCCATAGTCATGATCGTACCAAAAATTTACCCATCTTTACACTCAAGTCAAAGAGAAATATCATCACTAGGGTTATAAAAATATTATATATGATAATAAAAAAAATAATATGATCAACATATAGTTTTAATCTCAAGAGTAATATTCATAAATCAACTATAATTTGGTTAGAAAAAGAAACCAATTTTGTCATGAATAGTAACTCGTGAATAGTAACTCGTGAATAGTAACTCGTGAATAGTAACTCATGAATAGTAACTCGTGAATAGTAACCCCGACATGAAAAAATAAGAATTTTACAAGAAAAATTCTACCAATATTCCGGTATAATGATATTGAAAGAAATAATATCATTAAAAAAATAACATCCCTTACGACAATATCCCTTACCTCAAAAGAGCAGTACTTCTGACTGGAATAACGCTGAACGAACTTGCACCGTATAGCAACACTCAAGATATCAAAATACTCAGAAGAATACGCTCGATATATAGAGAGAGAAATAGAGAGAAAACTTCAGTTTCTGGTGTGATTTTCAATTCTAACCTAAGCACCCTATTTATAGAAAATTGCTTAGAACACCAAAGTAGAAAATTAATATAATATTAATATATATATATATATATATATATATATATATATATATATATATATATATATATATATATATATATAAATTTTCAAGCCCACCTTTGAAGATCTGAATTCAGCACATTTTAACAACCAGTGGGCCCCACCATCTCACAAAAAAACGTTTTTCTCAAAATAATTAACTTAAACTCCCAAAAATTAATTATTTCAGAATTTCGGAACTTCAATAATTCATAATAAATAGCCCTTTGATCAGAAAATTCGAATATTGCAAGTTTTTATAGGAAATTCAATTCTCTACAACTTTGCAGAAGAAAGTTTTTCCAAATTCCAAACAGAAATTGACCGAAATCCACAAACGGGCGATTTTACAGTCAATAATAAATTTTCGGTCAAGAATTGTGTCCACCAACACACAAAACATGCGTTAATCATTTAATGCCACAAAAATACTCTTCCTCCTCATATACTCATATAACCCACATTCATTATAAAAATATCACCATCAATATATTATTAAAATAATATATTTAAATGAATTATTTTATCAGAAAAAGATAAAATATTAATTTTCAACAATTGTCACATTAAAAAATTTTCTCCATCTATATCCACATAAAATCAATATTTTCCTCATCATATAAATTAATAATTAATTATTCACAAATAATATACAGAATCACAGTACCGGCAACCAGGCAATTCCCAGGAAAGAGGGGGCTTTCCAATAAGGATCTCTTCCTTATTGGCGCGCAATTAGATGACCAAACCTCTCCTTAGACAAAACTTTCTAGACATTGCCAATAATGTTATCTAATATTATTATTCAGATAATATGAATTATTGCTCCGATAATAGAAAATACTGTGTAGTGACAATTATTAAAACAACAGTAATATAAAATATCAACGCAACAATTATTGAATCAATAAAATAAAATACTGAACAGTAATTACTGTAACAATTATTGAGTAATGATTTCTTACGTAAAAATCAATAATTGGTGTAATACCGTGTGCTACTGTGCAACAACGCGTATTGCTGTGTTTTAACCACCGGGTATTCCAACAGTGTTAACGGTAACAACTACACCTTTCAAGTTCGTTCAGCGTTATTCCAGTCAGAAGTACTGCTCTTTTGAGGTAAGGGATTTTAAGGGTTATTATGTTTTTCAGTTCGTAATTCTTTTGACCTTCAGAAATTTCTGAAAAAATTTGAAATGATATTTTGATGAGTTTTATTGATTGTGTCCAAAAATGGTAATTTTTGGATGTATAGATTAAGAGTTATGAATTTTACGAAAAAAGACTATTTTAAAAGTAACCGCTTATAACTCCTTGTGGTTAACTCCAAAATTGATGAAATTTTTATTGGAAGTATATCTATATAATATCAGTATTCTCTGTGAATTTCGGAATTTTGGGATAAAAGTACAATTTATGATAAATGTCTAAATATTCGGCAGTTTTGGCCATATGAAAAATAGTAAATGAATTTTAAAAATTCCGAAAAAAATATATGTTCAATATGGGATATATTCTGCTGAATCCCAGAAAAGAAATATTTTTGGGACCGATTTGGTATTTTTTATGAAAATAGTCTAATTACGAGTAAATGAATTAAATATGTTATGTGAAGTTAGAAAATTAGAAAATATAATTTTATGGCTTGAGAATCATATATGAGTTATATGCAGATTTTTGATGAGGGTTTTGGTTATTGATGATGAAATCTTAAGAGTTGGCATTTTATGATGATTAAATGGATTAATTAGTAAAGTGTAAACAATTTAAATAAATTGTTTATAAGCTTAAGAAATATTATTCTTTCAATATCATTATACCAAAATATTTGTATGGATGTTATTGTAGAATTTCTATCTTTTTGTGTCGGGTTTACTATTCATGAGTTACTATTCACGAGTTACTATTTATGAGTTACTATTCACGAGTTACTATTCACAAAAAAATTGGTTTCTTTTTCTGACCAAATTATAGTTGATTTATGAATATTACTCTTGAGATTTAAACTATATGTTAATCATATTATTTTTATTATCATATATAATATTTTTATAACCCTAATGATGAAATTTCTCTTTGACTTGAGTGTAAAGATGGGTAGATTTCTGGTATAATCATGACTATGGGTTCCCTTTGGCCAGTAGTGCAAAGTTAAATTGTTGACTGGTATGGTCATGACCATTGAATTTATAATTGAATATCTTTAGCTTAAGTGCAAAGGTGAAATGATCAACATGGTTATAATTATTGTTTATATAAATTCTGAAATGATTATATATTTCTTTGAGATATTAATATCTTTGGCCTGTAGTGCAAAGATCAACTGTTGTTGAATATCTTTGGCCTGTAGTGAAAAGATGGTCTGTTGAGGAATATCTTTGGCCTGTAGTGCAAAGATGAATTATTGATGAATATCTTTGGCTCGTAATGCAAAGATGACTTGTTGTTGAATATCTTTGGCCTGTAGTGCAAAGATGAGTTGTTGATGAATTTATTAGTATGATTATGAACATGAACTGTGATTTGGTATAACCATGATGTTTGATGTTTCAGGTGATGAAAATTATCTTTGTCCTGGATGAGAAAAGGAATTTAGAACTACAATTACAATTATGAGTTATACATGTGATTGTGGACAGAAATTGTTGATTGATGTTATAGGAATAAAACATTGTTGGTGGATTTTTAACGTGGAGAAGATAATAGACTTTATAGTCTATTTGACTCTTCTAATGGATTGCTCGTTCCGCTGCAACTATTGTGACAACCCCAAAATAGGTTCATTCCATCCAACATATTCTGAGTCGCCAAATACATGGTACAGAAAATAACTACAACTTTATTACAATAATTGTCGTGCAAAATACAACAACACATATGCTGTGAGTTTGGATACAAATATATACCAAAAGTGACTCATGTTCCAACCGTGGACATCACCTCACAATAACACCTTACATAAAGGTATAGTCAAAAACTGTTTTAGAAATTTACAAACACCAAGATTATATAGGTAGTGCCCATAGATATACTCAGCAAGTGGATGAGCACAACCCTGTCTTATGATGACACGAGGTTGTATGTCATTAGACATCTTGTATGATAGTGACAAAACACCCTTCCAACGTTGGGTTCACCTCACCCTATTTTCTTCACCAAATATAACTACTAAATGATGACCACCGTTCTATTCCCTTATTACCCCCGCTCGACCCAGCTACACTCTTATTACCTGAAAGGAATTGTGAAGCAAAAGGGTGAGCACAACTAGCTCAGTAAAGAATATCATGACTAAAGATAAATAAATTATCAATAGTCTTCATCAATAATAAATCAGAGATTTAGAACATATGGTAGATGATAAAAAAATTTCAACCATAGTTGCAGCGGAACATGCAATCCATTAGAAGAGTCAAATAGACTATACAGTCTATTATCTTCTCCATGTTAAAAATCCATCAACAATGTTTTTTCCCTGTAACATCAATCAACAATTCTGGTCCACAATCATATGAATAACTCATAATCATAACTGTAGTTCTAAATTCCTCTTCTCATCCAGGACGAAGATAATTTTCATCACCTATCTTTACCTGAAACATCAAAGATCATGGTTATACCAAATCACATTTCATGTTCATAATCATACTAATAAATCTATCTTTGCACTACGGCCAAAGATATTCATTTGTATCACCAGTTGGTCATGTTTATCTCAACATCTGTTCATCTTTGCACTACTGGCCAAAGATATTCAACAACATGTCATCTTTGCACTACGGGCCAAAGATATTCATCAACAATTCATCTTTGCACTACAGGCCAAAGATATTCCTCAACAGTTTATATTTGCACTACGGCCAAATATATTCATCAACAGTTCATATTTGCACTACAGGCCAAATATATTAATATCTCAAAGAAATATATAATCATTTCAGAATTTATATAAACAATAATTATAACCATGTTAATCAATTCACCTTTGCACTTAAGCTAAAGATATTCACTTATAAATTCAATGGTCATGATCATACCAGTCAACAATTCAACTTTGCACTACTGCCCAAAGAGAACCCATAGTCATGATCATACCAATAATTTACCCATCTTTACACTCAAGCGAAAGAGAATTTCAACATCAAGGTTATAAAAATGTTATATATGATAATAAAAACAATATGATCAACATGATCATAGATTTAATCTCAAGAGTAATATTCATAAATCAACTATAATTTGGTTAGAAAAAGAAACCAATTTTGTCGTGAATAGTAACTCGTGAATAGTAACCCTGACATGAAAAAGGTAGAAATTCCACAATAATATACATACCAATATTTCGGTATAATGATATTAAAAGAATAATATTCTTAAGCTTATAAACAATTTATTTAAATTGTTTACACTTTACTAATTAATGCATTTAATCATCATAAAATGTCAACTCTTAAGATTTTATCATCAATAA
The DNA here is from genome assembly GCA_016801055.1 of Panax notoginseng. Lineage (NCBI taxonomy): Eukaryota > Viridiplantae > Streptophyta > Magnoliopsida > Apiales > Araliaceae > Panax > Panax notoginseng. Next base: position 93,148,164 of record CM029013.1, on the reverse strand, counting down.
CCAAAACCCTCATCAAAAATCTGCATATACCTCATATATAGGATTCTCAAGCCATAAAATCCTATTTTCCAATTTTCTTACTTCACATAACATATTTAATTCATTTTCTCATAACTAGACTATTTTCATGAAAAATACCAAATCCGTTCCAAAAATATTTCTTTTCTGGAATTTAGCATAATATAGTCCCATAGTGAACATATATTTTTCTCAGAATTTTTAAAAGTCATTTACTATTTTTCATATGGCCAAAACAGCCGAATATTTAGACATTTATCAAAAATTATACTTTTGTCCAGAAATTCTGAAATTTACAGAGTATACTTCTATCATATACATGTACTCCCAATAAAAATTTTATCAATTTTGGAGTTAACCACAAGGAATTATAAGCTGTTACTTCTAAAATAGTCTTTTCTCATAAAATTCATAACTCTCAATCTATACATCCAAAAATCACCATTTTTGGACACAATCAAGAAAACTCATCAAAATATCGTTTCAAATTTTTCCAAAATTTTTGAAGGTCAGAAAAATTACGAAACTGGAAAATATAACAACCCTTAAAATCCCTTACAATCCCTTACAATCCCTTACAATCCCTTACTATCCCTTACCTCAAAAGAGCAGTACTTCTGACTGGATATCGGATATGATGCTGAAGGAAACTTGCACTAATGAATAGTAACTCACCAAGTATCTAAAAACTCACAAAATATGCTTCATAATATAGAGAGAGAAAGAGAGAAAGCTTATGTTTCTGGTGTGATTTTCAATTCTAACTTAGCCCTCTATTTATAGGAAAATTTTGGTAGGTTTGACCTGCAACCTGATGGCTTTACCTGCTACTATTCCCACCCACCACATTTAAAATATAATTCAGCATATTTCTTCACCAACCACAAGTGGGGCCCACCAATTCTAGAATTTTCTACCAAAATGATAAACTCCGAAAATTCAACAATTTCTGAACCAGTCATCTCGTAAAATTCATAACAAATTATACGTTTATTTTTAACGGTTCAAAATTTGTGGACATATACTCAACTTATATATGTATAACATATCCAAAAATTATCACGATCCAACGGTCGGATTAAAAATTATAACCCCCGCAAAATATCTCAAAAACCCTAATTTTTAATACCTCCATTCTGACAAAAATACTGATAAAAACCTCAACATTAACTCCTTCATTTTTAACCACAAAAATATATCCCTCATTTATATCCACATAATATAAATATTTCCTTATCATATGAATCAATAATTAATTATTCACAAATAATATTACATAATCACATTTATGACAACCAGGCCGTTCCCAGGAAAGAGGGGGCTTTCCAATAAGAATTTCTCCTTACTGGCGCGCAATTAGATAACCAAACCTCTCCTTAGACAGAACTTTCTAGACATTGCCAATAATGTTATCTAATAATACTATTCAAATAATATGAATTATTGATCTGATAATGGGAAATACTGTGCAGCAACAATTATTGAACAACAATAATATAAAATTTCAACGTAGCAATTATTGAATCAATAAAATAAAATATTGAACAGTAATTACTGTAACAATTACTGAGTATTGTCTTCTTACGTAAGAATCAATTATTTCAAAAATACTATGCAATACCGTGTGCTACTGTGCAATAACGCGTATTATTGTATTTTAACCACCGGGTATTCCAACAGTGTTAACGGTAACAACTACGCCGTTATTTGTAAAAACTCAAATTTGTCGTTTTTCTTCATCCGACAGTTATTCGTTATGGGGCCCACAAATAGCTGCGCCGTCGTACGAATATTCTCCGACAGAAAGAATATTCCACGACCAAACGAATATTCCCCGACAACAATGATTATTTTATAACCACTTGTTTATTTTGAACAATTTTTACATTTCACCCATAACTTTAATTTTTTATCAATTTAACCATTTACTGAATAGTAATTATAAGAAAAATTGAATACTTTTATTTCATAAAATTCGGGGTCTTACAACTATGGTTAAAATTTTTTATCATCTACCATATGTTCTAAGTCTCTGATTTATTACTGTTAAATGCTATTGATAATTGATTTATCTTTAGTCATGATATTCTTTACTGGGCTAGTTGTGCTCACCCTTCTGTTCATAATTCCTTTCAGGTAATAAGAGTGTAGCTGGGTCGAGTGGGGGTAACAGGGGAATAGAACGGTGGTCTCTAGCTGTGGAGGTTCTCCCGAAGCAGTATAGAAAAGTTCATTTAGTAGTTTTATTTGGTGAATCCAATAGGGTAAGGTGTACCCAACGTTGGAAGGGTGTTTTGCCACTATCATACAAGATGTCTAACGACATACAACCTCGTGTCATCATAAGACAAGAATGTGCTCATCCACTTGCTGAGTATATTTACGAGCACTACCTATATAATCTTGGTGTTTGTTTGAAGTATAATTCTCAATTAAAGACAGTGAAGATAATGATAAGTCAAGAGAAGACTCACCATTGGGAAGAATATGATAGTAATCTTCTCGTTTTTCTTTGGGGTATATTGGGTCAACCAAGGATAATTCTGTGGCCATATGAAATCTATCACAACCTAGAAGCATGGCCTCCCATGTACAAAGGTTTCCTTGAGCACTTTCCAAATATTCTAATTTTTAAAATAGTTTTGACTATACCTTTATGTAAGGTGTCATTGTGAGGTGCTATCCACGGTTGAGACATGAGTCACATTTGGTATATATTTGTATCCAAACTCACAACACATGTATTGTTGTATTTTGCACGACAATTGTTGTAATAAAGTTGTAGTTATTTTCTGTACCATGTATTTGGCGACTGAGAATAGGTTGGATGGAATGGACCTATTTTGGGGGCGTCACAATACTAGCGAAGGAATTCCCCGTCTCTCCCCTCCTAGTTTTTCTCTCACATCTCAGCCAGGGATCATATTCCTAAGCTCTGATACCAACTGTGACACCCCAAAATAGGTATACAACACCCATTCTAACTCGTCAAATACATGGTACAAAAAGCAAATTACAACTTCAATAATACAATTGTCGTGCAAAATACGACAACACATACTGTGAGATTAAATACAAATATTGTCTGCTAGACAATATCCACACTTAAATAAGTCCTCATTACAATTATTCAAGCACTATTTTACAGAAATAGTGAATGTGACGCCCCCAAAATAGATATACAACACTCATTCTGAGTCGCCAAATACATGGTACAGAAAATAACTACAACTTTATTACAATAATTATCGTACAAAATACAACAACACATATGCTGTGAGTTTGGATAAATATATACCAAATGTGACTCATGTTCCAATCGTGGACATCACCTCACAATGACACCTTACATAAAGGTATAGTCAAAAACTGTTTTAGAAATTAGCATCTTTGGGAAGTGCTCAAGGAAACCTTCGTACATGGGAGGCCATGCGTCTAGGTTATGATAGATATCATATGGCCACAGAATTATTCTTGGTTGACCCAATAGACCCTAAAGAAAAACGAGAAGATTACTATCATATTCTTCCCAATGGTGAGTCTTCTCTTGACATATCATTATCTCTACTGTCTCTAATTGAGAATTATACTTCAAACAAACACCAAGATTATATAGGTAGTGCTTGTATATATACTCAGCAAGTGGATGAGCACATCCCTGTCTTATGATGACACGAGATTATATGTCGTTAGACATCTTGTATGATAGTGGCAAACCACCCTTCCAACGTTGGGTACACCTTACCCTATTGGATTCACCAAATAAAACTACTAACTAAACTTTTCTATACTGCTTCGGGAGAACATCCACAGCTAGAGACCACCGTTCTATTTTTTCGTTACCCTCGCTCGACCCAGCTACACTCTTATTACCTGAAAGGAATTGTGAAGCAAAAGGGTGAGCACAACTAGCTCAGTAAAGAATATCATGACTAAAGATAAATAAATTATCAATAGTCTTCATTAGTAATAAATCAGAGATTTAGAACATATGGTAGATGATAAAAATTTCAACCATAGTTGCAGCGGAACGAGCAATCCATTAGAAGAGTCAAATAGACTATAAAGTCTATTATCTTCTCCATGTTAAAAATCCACCAAAAATATTTTATCCCTGTAACATCACTCAACAGTTCCTGTCCACATTCATGTGAATAACTCATAATCGTATTTATGGTTCTAAATTCCTCTTCTCATCCAGGACAAAGATAATTTTCATCACTTTTCTTTACATGAAACATCAAAGATCATGGTTATACCAAATCACAATTTCTGTTCATAATCATACTAATAATTTCATCTTTGTACTACGGACCAAAGATATTCGTCAACAGTTTATCTTTGCACTACTGGCTAAAGATATTCAACAACAGTTCATCTTTGCACTACAGGCCAAAGATATTCAACAACATATCATCTTTGCACTACAGGCCAAAGATATTCATCAACAGTTCATATTTGCAATACAGGCCAAATATATTCATCAACAGTTCATATTTTCACTACATGCCAAATATATTAATATCTCAAAGAATTATAATCATTTTAGAATTTATATAAATAATAATTATAACCATGTTGATCAATTCACCTTTGCACTTAAGCTTAAGATATTCAATTGTAAATTCAATGGTCATGATCATACCAGTCACAATTCAACTTTGCACTACAGGCCAAAGAGAACCCTAGTCATGATCATACCAATAATCTACCCATCTTTACACTCCAGTAAAATAGAATTTCAACATCACGGTTATAAAAATATTATATATAATAGTAAAATCAATATAATCAAAATATCTAGATTTAATCTCAAGAGTAACATTCATAAATCAACTATAATTTGGTTAGAAAAAGAAATCAATTTTGTCGTGAATAGTAACTCGTGAATAGTAACTCGTGAATAGTAACCCTGACATGAAAAAGGTAGAAATTCCACAATAATATACATACCAATATTTCGGTATAATGATATTGAAATAATAATATTTCTTAAGCTTATAAACAATTTATTTTAATTGTTTACACTTTACTAAATAATGCATTTAATCATCCTAAAATGTCAAACTCATAAGATTTCATCACCAATAACCAAAAACCCTCATAAAAAATCTGCATATACCTCATATAGGATTCTCAAGCCATAAAATCCTATTTTCTAATTTTCTTACTTCACAAAATCTATTTAATTCATTTACTCATAATTAGACTATTTTCATGAAAAATACCAAATCAGTTCTAAAAATATTTCTTTTCTGGAATTTAGCATAATATAGTCTCATAGTGAACATATATTTTTCTCAGAATTTTTAAAAGTCATTTACTATTTTTCATATGGCCAAAACAGCCGAATATTTAGACATTTATCAAAAATTATATTTTTATTTAAAAATTCTGAAATTTACAGAGTATACTTCTATCATATACATGTACTCCCAATAAAAATTTCATCAATTTTGGAGTTAACCACAAGGAGTTATAAGCGATTACTTTTAAAATAGTCTTTTCTCATAAAATTCATAACTCATAATCTATACATCCAAAAATTACCATTTTTGGACACAATCAAGAAAACTCATCAAAATATCATTTCAAATTTTTCCAGAATTTTCTGAAGTTCAGAGAAATTACGAAACTGAAAATCATAACAACCTTTAAAATCTCTTACTATCCCTTACCTCAAAAGTGCAGTATTTCTGACTGGAATGCAAAGCCGAAGGAAACTTGCACTGAATAGCAACTCTCAAAGTATCTAAATACTCACAAAATATGCTTCATATAGAGAGAGAAAGAGAGAAAGCTTATGTTTCTGGTGTATTTTTCAATTCTAACTTCGCCCTCTATTTATAGGAAAATGTTAGCACGTCGAAACAGACTTAACCTGCAACCTGGTGGCTTTACCTGCTACTATTCCCACCCACCACATTTGAATAAAAATCTCAACACATTTCTTCACCAACCAAGAGTGGGGCTCACCAATTCTAGAATTTTCCACCAAAATGATAAACTCCGAAAATTCAACAATTTCTGAACCAGTCATCTCGTAAAATTCATAATAAATCATACGTTCATTTTTAACGGTTCAAAATCCGTGGGCATATACTCAACTTATATGTGTATAACATATCCAAAAATTACCACGATCCAACGGTCGGATTAAAAATTATAACCCCCACAAAATATCTCAAAAATCCTGATTTTTAATACCTCTATTCCGACAAAAATACGGATAAAGACCTCAACATTAACTCCTTCATTTAACCACAAAAATATATCCCTCGTTTATATCCACATAAAATAAATTTTTCCTTATCATATGAATCAATAATTAATTATTCACAAATAATATTACAGAATCACATTTATGACAACCAGGCCGTTCCCAGGAAAGAGGGGGCTTTCCAATAAGAACTTCTTCTTACTGGCGCGTAATTAGGTGACCAAACCTCTCCTTAGACAGAACTTTCTAGACATTGTCAATAATGTTATCTAATAATATTATTCAAATAATATGAATTATTGATCTGATAATGGAAAATACTGTGCAGTGACAATTATTGAAACAACAATAATATAAAATATCAACGCAGCAATTATTGAATCAATAAAATAAAATATTAAACAGTAATTACTGTGACAATTATTCAGTAGTGCCTTCTTACGTAAGAATCAATAATTTCAAAAATATTGTGCAATACCGTGTGCTACTGTGCAATAACGCGTATTACTGTATTTTAACCACCGGGTATTCCAACAGTGTTAACGGTAACAACTACGCCGTTAATTATAAAAACTCAATTTTTGTCGTTATCTTCATGCGACATTTATTCGTGATGGGGCCCACAAATAGCTGCGCCGTCGTACGAATATTCCCCGACAGAAAGAATATTTCACGACCAAACGAATATTCCCCGACAACAATGATTATTTTATAACCACTTGATTATTTTAAAAAAAATTCATATATCACCTTTAACTTTAACATTTATCAATTTAACCATTTACTGAATAGTAATTATAAGAAAAATTGAATACTTTTATTTCATAAAATTCGGGGTCTTACAATCTCCACTCCTTATGAAATTTCGTCCCCGAAATTTACGTACCTGATATTTTAAAGAGTTGAGAATACCTTGCTTTCATTTCAGATTCCATCTTCCCTGTCATCATGATTTCTCCATTGCCCATCTCCTGTATTTTAGAAATCATTCTAGAATATAGCTTTAAAACAAGGGTAAATTTATCAAATTAACATATCACATAATATCCCGATATTATGACTGACCAACAAATAAGCTTAGGTAGGACACACTAGCGAAGGATTTACTCATCTCTCCCCTCCTAGTTCTATTTCCCGATCTCCGCCAGAGATCATATCCCTAAGCTCTGATACCAACTGTAACGCCCCCAAAATAGGTCCATTCCATCCCACCCATTTTGAGTCGCCAAATATATGGTACAGAAAATAACTACAACTTTATTACAACAATTATCGTGCAAAATACAACAACACATATGCTGTGAGTTTGGATAAATATATACCAAATGTGACTCATGTTCCAATCGTGGACATCACCTCACAATGACACCTTACATAAAGGTATAGTCAAAAACTATTTTAGAAATTAGCATCTTTGGGAAGTGCTCAAGGAAACCTTCGTACATGGAGGCCATGCGTCTAGGTTATGATAGATATCATATGGCCACAGAATTATTCTTGGTTGACCCAATAGACCCTAAAGAAAAACGAGAAGATTACTATCATATTCTTCCCAATGGTGAGTCTTCTCTTGACATATCATTATCTCTACTGTCTCTAATTGAGAATTATACTTCCAACAAACACCAAGATTATATAGGTAGTGCTTGTATAAATACTCAGCAAGTGGATGAGCACATGTAAGACCCCAACTTATTAATGAATAAAATCAAATTTTCTCTAAATATTATTGTGAATAATAAGGGGCTAATTTGATATAATACTTTGGTTATGGGTGAAATGTGTAAATTTTGCAAAATAAGCAAGTGGTTATAAAATATTCATTTTGTCGGGGAATATTCGTTTGGTCGTGGAATATTCTTGCTGTCGGGGAATATTCGTACGACGGCGCAGCCTTGTGTGGGCCCCATAACGGAAAGCGATTGGATGAAGAAAATGACAAGTATAAGTTATTTATAAATAACGGCGTAGTTGTTACCGTTAATACTGTTGGAATACCCGGTGATTAAAATACAGTAGCACACGGTATTGCACCAATTATTAATTCTTACGTAAGAAGGCACTACTCAATAATTGTTACAGTAGTTATTGTTCAATATTTTATTTTATTGATTCAATAATTGTTGCATTGATATTTTATATTATTGTTGTTTCAATAATTGTTGCTGCACAGTATTTTCCATTATCAGATCAATAATTCATATTATTTGAATAATATTATTAGATAACATTATTGGCAATGTCTAGAAAGTTCTGTCTAAGGAGAGGTTTGGTCATCTAATTGCGCGCCAGTAAGGAGAAATCCTTATTGGAAAGCCCCCTCTTTCCTGGGAACGGCCTGGTTGTCATAAATGTGATTCTGTAATATTATTTGTGAATAATTAATTATTGATTCATATGATAAGAAAATATTTATTTTATGTGGATATAAATGAGGGATATATTTTTGTGGTTAAAAATGAAGGAGTTAATGTTGAGGTGTTTTATCAGTATTTTTATCGGAATGGAGGTATTAAAAATCAAATCAGGATTTTTGAGAAATATTGCGGGTGTTATAATTTTTAATCCGACCGTTGGATCGTGGTAATTTTTGGATATGTTATACATATACAAGTTGAGTATATGTCCACAAATTTTGAACCGTTAAAAATGAACGTATGATTTATTATGAATTTTACAAGATGACTGGTTCAGAAATTGTTGAATTTTCGGAGTTTATCATTTTGATGGAAAATTCTAGAATTGGTGGGCCCCACTTGTGGTTGGTGAAGAAATGTGCTGAATTATATTTCAAATGTGGTGGGTGGGAATAGTAGCAGGTAAAGCCATCAGGTTGCAGGTCAAACCTACTAAAATTTTCCTATAAATAGAGGGCTAAGTTAGAATTGAAAATCACACCAGAAACAAGTTTTTTCTCTTTCTCTCTCTAGATTATTGAGTGTATTTTGTGAGTATTTAGATACTTTGAGAGTTTCTATTCATCAGAGCAAGTTTCTTTCAGCCTTATACCGGTATTCCGACCAGAAGTACTGATATCTTGAGGTAAGGGATATTATTTTCTTCTTAAATGATATTATTTTCTTCAATATCATTATGCTGAAATATTGATATGAGTTTTTATCAAATTTGGAACTTTTTGTGTCGGGGTTACTATTCACGTATACGGTACTATTCACGTATACGACACTATTCACGAATACGGCACTATTCACCGAAAAATAAAATTTTTCCTTTTTGTCCAAGATGTCTATTATGGTTACTATCTTTGATTGTATCCATGTTTTGATCTTTATTTTTGAATTCTGCTTCACAATTGATTATTATGAAGTATTATTGATCTTGGATAAACTGTTATACGAATCCCTACTATTTGTCCTTCTGTCTCATTGGATTCGTTCTCTTTAAGATATTTTTCATCATCCTCAGTCCTAAATGATGATATTAATGAATATCTTTGGCCTGTAGTGCAAAGATGTATGATTACTTGATGAATATCTTTGGCCTGTAGTGCAAAGATGAACAGGTGTTGAGATGAACATGACTAACAGGTGATACAAATGAATATCTTTGGCCTGTAGTGCAAAGATGAATATTTGGATAAAGATGATTATTAATTGATGTTACAGGGATAAAATATTGATGATGGACTTTTAAATCTTAGAAGATAGTAGAATTCTTTCTCTACTTGACTCTTCTAATGGTTTGCTGTTTCCGCTGCAGTTGTTGATCTAAAACTTGTTGTCGATTATATTCTATCAGATTTTTCCCTGTTGAAGACAAACGATAATTTGTTTGTATATTATCTTAGTCATAATATTCTTTACTGGGCTAGTTGAGCTCACCCTTTTCTTTTTTGTTCTATTTTTCTTCTCAGGAGGTGAGAACATAGCAGGATCTAGTCGGGGTATGGAGTGATGGTTCTAGAAAGATGTTTTAGCAGTCCTCACTATTTCTGTAAAATAGTGTTTGAATAATTGTAATGAGGATTTATTTGAGTATGGATATTGTCTAGAAAATAATATTTGTATTTAAACTCACAGTATGTGTTGTCGTATTTTACACGACAATTATATTATTGAAGTTGTAGTTTGCTTTCTGTACCATGTATTTGGCGACTCAGAATGGGTGTTGTATACCTATTTTGGGGGCGTCACAGTTGGTATCAGAGCTTAGGGATATGATCCCTGGCTGAGATGTGAGACAAGAACTAGGAGGGGAGAGACGGAGAATTCCTTCACTAGTATGACTTGACTAAGTTTATTTGGTGTTTATTTGGTCGGTCAGAGTATAGGGATAATATATGACATGACTATTAACCCTTGTTTTATGGCAGTATTTAAGAATGGCAGCTGAGAACGTTAATAATGGAGTAAATCAGACCGTGGAGACACCTTTGATCACCACCCAGGGGAACGTGCAACAGGAAGGCAATATTCCTCCTGTAAACAACGTTACCGAGCAAACGATGAATGATGGAATGTTTAGGAGCTTTTTGCAGTTCATGCAAAATCAGACGAGGGAGACTCGTGTGCAGAATACGGGTGGAAATGATAACGCGCGGTTTGTCACAGCTAAGCAGTTCAAAGAATTGGGACCACCAGAATTTAAGGGAAAGCCGGATCCGATCATGGCGGAAACGTGGGTCAAGCAAATTACCAAGATATTCGATGTCTTGGGATGCACGGAGGAACAAAAGGTTCCATTCGCAACCTTTATGTTCCGCGGTGAGGCAGACTACTGGTGGGAGTCTGTAAAGCGTACCCAGCCTGACGCACTCAACATGTCCTGGGAAACATTTCAAAAACTGTTCAATGACAAGTACTTTCCTGAAAGTATTCGTCATATGAAGGAGGTAGAGTTTATCAGACTAGAACAAAACAACATGACGGTGTCTCAGTACGAGGCGAAGTTTGCAGAGTTATCCAGGTTTGCATCTCATTTGGTCGAAAATGAGGAACGAATGACAAGGATGTTTCTGAGAGGTCTAAAACCCGAGATTCGACAATATCTTATCTCTCATAAATTTTCTTTATATTCAGATGTTGTAAATAGGGCTCAATTATTAGAGCGAGATAATGAGTATGTGCAACTGAGGGACCACAACCAGGGTCATACCGGTGGCAGCAATCATCGAAGCAATGAAAACCAGCAGGGAGGAAAATATTCGGACAAAAGCGGTAACCACTCTGGTGGTAATCGTGGTCGTGATAATAGAAGGAGCGAGTCAGGAGGAGATTTTAAGAAGAGAAGGTACAACAATGATAATGTGAAGACGTCAGCACAAACATCAACTGTTTCTAGGGGAGGAGAACGACCACCGGTCGTATGTTACAAATGTGGGAAAGAGGGACATATCAGCCCAAACTGCCCACAAAAATCCAAGGTATGTTATAACTGTGGAAAGGAGGGTCATATAGCTCGAGAGTGTTCTGTAGCAAAACCAAGTTCAGCGGGGATGGTGACTCCAAAAGCTGTCCCGGATAAGTCGAAATCAGCGGTTCCTGGAAGGGCGTTTGTCGTTACTGGCCAAAACGCGAGAAACCCGAACGAGGTGATCACGGGTAAGCTAATCTTGATTTCTTGCGAAGTTTATACTTTACTAGATACCGGTTCTACCCATTCTTTTATCTCTCCTGCTTGTGCTCAACGTTTAAACTTGACTCCGGAGAAATTAGACTTTGATTTATCTGTTGAAACTCCGTTAGGAGAAACTTTCGTTACATCTACAGTTTTTAAATCTTGCATGATCCAAGTTGACACTATCACATTACCTGTTGATCTTATCTCTTTAAAGATACTTGCTTTTGATGTGATTTTAGAAATTGATTGGTTAACTATTCATCATGCCAAAATTGATTGCTTTCGTAAGGTTGTTAGTTTTCATATTCCTAAGCAACCTGTTATTCAAATTCAAGCAACCAAACCATTGAAGTCAAACTCTTTCATATCAAGCCGTAAAGTCATTCGTTTATTGAAAAACGGATGTCAAGCTTTCTTAGCTATGTTATTGACTTGAACAAAAATACGTCAGATTTGAATGATATTTCTATTATTAGTAAATCCCTGACGTATTTTCTGAAGAATTTCTTAGCCTACCTCCAAAGCGTGATATTGAATTTTGTATCATCTTTGAATCCGGTACAAAACCCACTTCTAAAATCTCATATCGAATGGCTCTTATTGAACTTCAGGAGTTAAAAACCTAACTGTAGAAGTTTGTACCCGAGCCTCTATCTGGTGACTTCCTTTGTGGGATGCACCAAAGCCAGACTCTCCGTAAGGGACTCTATATTTATGTGGTGGTAAAACAATAGGTGTCATTGTGACGTGCTATCCAAGATTGGGATATAAATAACAATTGAGAGCAACCGAAGTCGGTAACCGAAGTACGTAGCTTTCTAGGCTTAGCTGGTTATTATCGGAGATTTGTGGAAGGATTTTCTCGAATCGCTACTCCGTTAACTCAGCTGACTCGGAAAGATACAAAATTCGTATGGAGTGAGGAATGCGAGAAGAGTTTCCAAGAAATCAAGAGGAGACTCATTTCGGCACCTGTTCTGACAATACCATCTGGTTCGGATGGATTTGTTATCTACAGCGATGCTTCAGGCAAAGGGTTAGGATGTGTTCTCATGCAACATGGGAAAGTCATAGCCTATGCCTCACGACAACTCAAAGAATATGAGAGGAATTATCCTACTCATGATTTGGAGTTGGCAGCAGTCGTTTTTGCGTTGAAGATCTGGAGACACTACCTGTATGGGGAGAAAGTGGAGATCTATATAGATCATAAAAGCCTCAAATATTTCTTCACCCAAAAGGAACTCAACATGCGGCAGCGACGTTGGCTCGAGCTGTTGAAAGATTACGATCATACCATCCAATATCATCCTGGAAAAGCAAACGTAGTAGCTGACGCATTGAGTAGAAGATCATATGCGGGTACGAGTGCAATGTTGTTAACACAAAGGCCCATTTTGTATGACTTGCAAAGGATGGAGATAGAGATGAAGGCTCCAAGTACCCACATGATGATATCAAATATACGAGTAGAACCGACTTTAATCGATAAAGTTAAAGCTGCTCAAGCTACGGACATGGAGCTGATGCGTATGAAGAAGAAAGTGCAAGAAGGTGCTATTCCAGAAGCAAGAATCGATGAAGAAGGAATACTTCGAGTCAACTCCAGACTTTGTGTTCCTAACGATTTTGACTTGAAGCATAGAATAATGATGGAGGCACACAACACACCGTTTGCAATCCATCCTGGGAGTACCAAAATGTATCACGATCTTCGACATACATTTTGGTGGAGCAATATGAAAAGAGAGATCGCGGAGTTTATCTCGAGATGTTTAACTTGTCAACGTGTAAAAGCGGAGCATCAAGTACCAAAGGGTCCATTGCAACCACTTGAGATTCCGAAATGGAAGTGGGAAAACATTACTATGGATTTTGTTACGGGTCTTCCCAAGGTTTCTCAAGGCATAGATGCGATTTGGGTTATTGTTGATAGATTAACCAAGTCCGCTCATTTTTGCCGATACGTGAGACTTATTCCCTTGAACGTCTTGCTAGTATGTACGTGAACGAGATTGTGAGATTGCATGGCATGCCAGTATCCATAGTTTCGGATCGTGACCCAAGATTCACTTCACGATTTTGGGTTAGCTTGCAGAAAGCTATGGGCACGGATTTACGATTCAGTTCAGCATACCATCCTCAAACGGACGGACAATCAGAGAGGACTATTCAAACTCTTGAAGATCTATTAAGACTTTGTGTCCTAGATCTCAAAGGGAGTTGGGATAAGTACCTACCATTGGTGGAATTCTCCTACAACAACAGTTATCAGGCGAGCATAGGTGTGGCTCCATTCGAGGCGTTGTATGGAAGAAAATGTCGTTCTCCAGTATGCTGGGACGAGGTGGGTGAAGCAACATTGTTGGGACCAGAGTTGGTACGCATTACTACAGAGAAGATCCAAACGATTCGACAACGTATACAAACGGCACAGGATCGACAAAAGAGTTATGCGGATCTTCATCGGAAGGACGTGGAATTTAATATTGGGGATCATGTATTATTACGTGTTGCACCATGGAAGGGAGTTACAAGATTTGGGAAGAGAGGAAAGCTCAATCCAAGATTTGTTGGTCCATTTGAGATTCTTGAGCGAATAGGAAATGTGGCATATAGACTCGCATTACCTCCAAGCATGTCTCGTGTTCATAATGTTTTTCACATATCTATGCTTCGTAAATATGTTAAAGACCCGAACCACATTATTGAGTTAGAACCAGACGAGATAGCTGAAGATTTAACGTACGAGGAGGTACCTGTTAAGATCTTGGATAGGAAAGAGCATGTCCTACGCACGAAGGTTATACCACAAGTTAAGGTTTTGTGGAGAAACCATGCTATTGAAGAAATGACCTGGGAGTTGGAATCAGAAATGAAAGCGAGGTATCCTCACCTTTTTGAAACATCAGGTACGTACGTCAATTTCGAGGACGAAATTTCATAAGGAGGGGAGGTTGTAAGACCCCAACTTATTAATGAATAAAATCAAATTTTCTCTAAATATTATTGTGAATAATAAGGGGTTAATTTGATATAATACTTTGGTTATGGGTGAAATGTGCAAATTTTGCAAAATAAGCAAGTGGTTATAAAATATTCATTTTGTCGGGAATATTCGTTTGGTCGTGGAATATTCTTGCTGTCGGGGAATATTCGTACGACGGCGCAGCCTTGTGTGGGCCCCATAACGGAAAGCGATTGGATGAAGAAAATGACAAGTATAAGTTATTTATAAATAACGGCGTAGTTGTTACCGTTAATACTGTTGGAATACCCGGTGGTTAAAATACAGTAGCACACGGTATTGCACCAATTATTAATTCTTACGTAAGAAGGCACTACTCAATAATTGTTACAGTAGTTATTGTTCAATATTTTATTTTATTGATTCAATAATTGTTGCATTGATATTTTATATTATTGTTGTTTCAATAATTGTTGCTGCACAGTATTTTCCATTATCAGATCAATAATTCATATTATTTGAATAATATTATTAGATAACATTATTGGCAATGTCTAGAAAGTTCTGTCTAAGGAGAGGTTTGGTCATCTAATTGCGCGCCAGTAAGGAGAAATCCTTATTGGAAAGCCCCCTCTTTCCTGGGAACGGCCTGGTTGTCATAAATGTGATTCTGTAATATTATTTGTGAATAATTAATTATTGATTCATATGATAAGGAAATATTTATTTTATGTGGATATAAATGAGGATATATTTTTGTGGTTAAAAATGAAGGAGTTAATGTTGAGGTTTTATCAGTATTTTTATCGGAATGGAGGTATTAAAAATCAAATCAGGGTTTTTGAGAAATATTGCGGGTGTTATAATTTTTAATCCGACCGTTGGATCGTGGTAATTTTTGGATATGTTATACATATATAAGTTGAGTATATGTCCACAAATTTTGAACCGTTAAAAATGAACGTATGATTTATTATGAATTTTACAAGATGACTGGTTCAGAAATTGTTGAATTTTCGGAGTTTATCATTTTGATGGAAAATTCTAGAATTGGTGGGCCCCACTTGTGGTTGGTGAAGAAATGTGCTGAATTATATTTCAAATGTGGTGGGTGGGAATAGTAGCAGGTAAAGCCATCAGGTTGCAGGTCAAACCTACTAAAATTTTCCTATAAATAGAGGGCTAAGTTAGAATTGAAAATCACACCAGAAACAAGTTTTTTCTCTTTCTCTCTCTAGATTATTGAGTGTATTTTGTGAGTATTTAGATACTTTGAGAGTTTCTATTCATCAGAGCAAGTTTCTTTCAGCCTTATACCGGTATTCCGACCAGAAGTACTGATATTTGAGGTAAGGGATATTATTTTCTTCTTAAATGATATTATTTTCTTCAATATCATTATGCTGAAATATTGATATGAGTTTTTATCAAATTTGAACTTTTTGTGTCGGGGTTACTATTCACGTATACGACACTATTCACGAATACGGCACTATTCACCGAAAAATAAAATTTTTCCTTTTTGTCCAAGATGTCTATTATGGTTACTATCTTTGATTGTATCCATGTTTTGATCTTTATTTTTGAATTCTGCTTCACAATTGATTATTATGAAGTATTATTGATCTTGGATAAACTGTTATACGAATCCCTACTATTTGTCCTTTCTGTCTCATTGGATTCGTTCTCTTTAAGATATTTTTCATCATCCTCAGTCCTAAATGATGATATTAATGAATATCTTTGGCCTGTAGTGCAAAGATGTATGATTACTTGATGAATATCTTTGGCCTGTAGTGCAAAGATGAACAGGTGTTGAGATGAACATGACTGACAGTGATACAAATGAATATCTTTGGCCTGTAGTGCAAAGATGAATATTTGGATAAAGATGATTATTAATTGATGTTACAGGGATAAAATATTGATGATGGACTTTTAAATCTTAGAAGATAGTAGAATTCTTTCTCTACTTGACTCTTCTAATGGTTTGCTGTTTCCGCTGCAGTTGTTGATCTAAAACTTGTTGTCGATTATATCTTATCAGATTTTTTCCCTGTTGAAGACTAACGATAATTTGTTTGTATATTATCTTAGTCATAATATTCTTTACTGGGCTAGTTGAGCTCACCCTTTTCTTTTTTGTTCCATTTTTCTTCTCAGGAGGTGAGAACATAGCAGGATCTAGTCGGGGTATGGAGTGATGGTTCTAGAAAAGATGTTTTAGCAGTCCTCACT
Source organism: Panax notoginseng (assembly GCA_016801055.1). Lineage (NCBI taxonomy): Eukaryota > Viridiplantae > Streptophyta > Magnoliopsida > Apiales > Araliaceae > Panax > Panax notoginseng. The sequence continues at coordinate 93,131,140 of CM029013.1, read as the reverse complement.
ATTTCTGTAAAATAGTGTTTGAATAATTGTAATGAGGATTTATTTGAGTGTGGATATTGTCTAGAAGACAATATTTGTATTTAAACTCACAGTATGTGTTGTCGTATTTTGCACGACAATTGTATTATTGAAGTTGTAGTTTGCTTTCTGTACCATGTATTGGCGACTCAGAATGGGTGTTGTATACCTATTTTGGGGCGTCACAGCACATCCCTTCTTAAGATGACACGAGATTGTATGTCGTTAGACTTCTTGTATGATAGTGAACAAACCACCCTTCCAACGTTGGGTACACCTTACCAATTGGATTCACCAAATAAAACTACTAAATGAACATTTCTATACTGCATCGAGAGAACATCCACAGCTAGAGA